>CM070771.1:99817871-102217871 GCA_036346955.1 Dipus sagitta | reverse complement strand
CTGATTGGAGGGTTTTTTTTGGTATTTAGTTTTTGGAATTCTTTATAGACTCTTGATATTAATCCTCTGTGTGATGTGTAGTTGGCAAACACTTTCTCCTATTTGTAGACTATTTCTTCATTCTGATCATTATTTCCTTTGTTGGCTGAAGCTTTTTAATTCCATACAATTCTATTGGAAATTCCTGTGATTATTTCCTGTGCTATTGGAATCGTTTTCAGAAAGCCCTTGCCTATGCCTATATGAACCTTGAGTCTTGTTAGGTTCCTCTAGCAGGTTTAGTTTCAGAACTTGAATTAAGTTCTTGGTCCATTTTGAACTGATTTTTTTGTGTGTGCAGGGAAATAGACATGGATAGTTTCATTCTTCTACATGTGGGCATATAGCTTTCCTATAGGATTTGTTGAAGAGACATTTCTCTATGTATTTTTTCACTCCTCTGCCAAAGATTAGGTGGCTGTGTGGATTTATGCTTGATTCTCTATGCTATCCCACTAGTCTGTTTCTGTTTTTGTGCCAATACCATTCTGCTGTTGTCGCTCTGGCTCCGAGGTGACGTTGGAGATGGCGTATTGTGATGCCTCCAGCAATTTTCTTTTTGCTTAGGATGGCGTTACTTATTTGTACTATTTTGCTTCCATGTGAAATTTAGAGTATTTTTCTAGCTCTTGGATGAACACCTGTTGGAAACTTGTTGGATACTGTATTGAATATGTAGATTGCTTTGTGTAGTATAGTCATTTTCACCATATTAATTCTGCAAATCCATGTGTTTGGGAGCTCTTCCCATTTTTCAGGGCTTTCTATGTTCTTTCAGTGTCTTAAATTTTTTATTGATTAGCTTTATTCCTAGGCATGTAATTTTTTGATGCTGCTGTACATGGGGTTTATTTTTCTCATTTCTTTCTCAGTAACTTTGTTATTGGTATATAGAAAACATACTCATTTTTGTATTTTGATTTACATATAGTTTTCCTTAAATAGTAAGACACTTTAGAAGAAAGTTCCTTTTCTTTTAAAATATTTTTACTTAGTTATTTTCAAGAGAGAGAAAGATGGAGAGAGGGAGAGAGAGAGTGAGCCCGTGTGCGTGCACGCACATGCACGTGTGTGCTGCAAACAAACCCCAGATACATGTGACATATTGTGCATCTGGCTTTACATGTATACTAGGGAACTGAACTCAGTGTCAGTGAGCTTTGTAGGCAAGTGCTTTTAACCGCTAGCTTTCTCCCTAGCTCTACATATATTTTTATAATGCATACTTTTTTTGCTTGTGGTTCAGGGAGTACACAGTGAAATATATTCATACAGACCCATAGTCTTCCTTATTTCTCCCTAGTCCACAGAGTATTGTTTTTCAAATCTGGGCTGTGAGAATTCAATTCAGGTGTCTTTAATTTCAAAAACTTTTCCTGCTTTGCTGTTTGTGACATACCTTAGGCTCTCCTTCCATTGTTTTGAGTGCTTTCCATACTTACAAAAAAGGTAGAATGATTTTAGCTCAATTTTTTTGCTCATGAGCTAAGAAAGCATTAAGGTATTAGCCACCAATGAGTACTAAGGAGTAAAACAAAATAAGACAAAGCAAAACAGAGACCTTCCATCTGCTTACCTCTCACCTTCCTGAAGCGACCTTATAGCAAAAGAATCATCTCATTACATATGCAAACCCATAGGATGGCTGGATGTAATTATAATTACTTGTTTATACCACCCTTTCTCTGCCAAGCATGGACAGTGCTTTTAAGAGGAAAAAGCTACCTTTTCATACAATCTTTCTTCCACACAGGTGTAGGCACTTTTACTTACGATTTCCTTTCCATAAAGGATAGCACAGACGCAAATCTCGTTAGGTTTTAAAGTATTCCAGACTGTACAGCTTCTAACCAATTGTTTTTCCTCTCACAAGGCCAGGTGTCTCACCTTGCTCAGTCACTCTGCTCACTTGGACCACCGCTCCAACTCCGTTTGTGCAAATGTGTGAGGTGGAGAGTTTTCCAGCACATAGAAGAGCATCCCTTTAGTGTTGGTGTTCACTACTGACGTATGGAGATTACACACAGACTGCGGCCATCTTGCAAATATATTTCTGTAATCATTTTTACAGATTGAAACTACAATGACAAAAAAGGAAAGAATTGGTTCTAAAGCACAGCAAAATATGACCGGCCTTGGCATCAGTTTTTGGCATTCAGTCTTGAAAGGGTTGGCTTTCTTGGTTCCCATGTCTCTTTCGGTGCTACCTAAAGTTATTTATTTGACTTTTGGGCAGTTCCCATTAAGTATTTTAATTACCAGTCAAAAGAAATCATATAGTTAGGGGCTGGAGATGTGGTCTCACATGGTAGAGTGCTTGCTTAGCATGTACAAAACCCTGGGCTGCAACACTGAACAAGCAGGGTCTGGTGGTGCATGTCTGTAATCCCAGCACTCAGGAAGTGGAGGTGAGAGGATCAGAAGTCCAGGCCTTGGAAACATGAGACCCTTTATCAAACAAACAAACAAACAAACAATTAAGAAGTACTATTAATAAAATGATGAGAATTAGGTCATAGAGAATCTTAATGTGTATCTGTTTCTACAGCTTTTTCATTTCCCCCTTTCCTCTGATACCATTGGCTATCAAAGTTTTAAGTATAAGTGTTCTCAAAGATTCCAAGACATACATTATAAGAAAATGTTTATTTCATGTTTTAAGAGCCCTATTTTGAGATATTTTTCTTTAAAGAAAATTCGTTTGCCCAGCTTGATTTGCTCTGATAATTCAATTACTTTAAATAATATCTGTTGCAGTCAGGTTTGCATTGCTGGTAGAAATCACCCAACCAAGAGCAGCTTCTGGGGAAAAGAGGTTTATTTTGGCTTACAGGCTTGAGGGGAAGCTCCACAATGGCAGGGGATAACGATGGCATCAGCAGAGGCTAGACATCACCCCCTGGCCCACGTAAGGTGGACAACAGGAACAGGAGAGTGTGCCAAATGCTGGCAAGGGGACACTGGCTATAACACCCTTCAGCCCACCCCAACAATATAACCCCTCCAGGAGGCATTATTTCCCATATCTCCATCAGCTGGGGATCTAGCATTCAGAGCACCTAAGTTTATGGGGGACACCTGAATCAAACCACCACATTCCGCCCCTGGCCACCATAAACTGATAATCACCCATTAGGTAAAATGTAATGCATTCAGTCCAACTTTAAAAGTCCCCATATTTTTTAATCAATCCCAATGACGTTCATATATCCCTGTAATCCAAGGTCTTCTAACTGAGGCATAATACCAAAAAATAACCTCAAAAAACCCATAATGGCACAGAATGAACATTCACACTGCAAAAGATGACATTAGGCATAGCAAAGAAATATTCAACCAGTACAAGATTTTTTTTTTTTTTTTTTTTGGTTTTTCGAGGTAGGGTCTCACTCTAGCGCAGGCTGACCTGGAATTCACTATGGAGTCTCAGGGTGGCCTCAAACTCACAGGGATCCTCCTACCTCTGCCTCCCGGGTGCTGGGATTAAAGGCGTGCGCCACCACGCCCAGCTCAGTACAAGATTTAAAACAACCAGGGCAAACTTCAAACTCTGTAGCTTCAAGTCCAACAAATCTAGCCAGTGACAAATCTCCAAGTTTGATAATTTTCTAACAAGCAATAACTCTCTGGCATTCCAAATCCACCCCTCCAGCTAGACTACTCACAGTCCTGAAAACTTCATGGGGGCCAGCAGCTTTCCTGCAATCTACTGTTCATCCTCATGGCTCCATGGGGTCTCCATGCAGGCAACTAGCAAACCTGCTTCACACTGCCCAAAGCCATTTCCAAATCAGAACACCATGTTGCAAACTCAACAGCACTCTCTTTCCTGCATTTCTTATACTCCACAATACCAGGTAGGGTGCCAGTTTGTTAATCCAGGGGGGAATAAAGCAGATTTTGAAGAACAGGACACTCCTTGAGCACTCAGACCCCTTCAAAAGAGTTTACATTCTTCCTCTTGCCCTAGTGCAGGTCAGCTGGCCCAATCTCAAAGGTTACAATCTCTCAATTGCAGCTCAACGGGCAGCAATTCACTCAAAGATTTTTTTCCTTTTGTGCCATATCCCTCTGCTCACTCCAGTTCATTTCTATGCAAAGCAACCTTGAATAACTTCTCAGACACAGGCATAACAGCAAGCTTCTCACACAAACTGCTAGCCCAGTCCAAGCAAAGCTCTTTCTCACCCTCATAAGCCAAACCTCACAGTCCATAGTTCTTATTTCATTCAGGTCTTTCAATTCTGACCAGAATAGTCCATCAAACAGTGCTTACAGCACTGCAAGACATCTCTTAGGCCAAGGTTTCAAATCCTTCCACTTTCCTCTTGAAAATCAGCTCCAAAAGGCCAAAGCCACACAGTCAGGTGTCTAGCAGCAATCCCACTCCTCGGTACCACTTTACTGTTGCAGTCAGGTTTGCATTGCTGGTAGAAATCACCTAACCAAGAGCAGCTTGTGGGAAAAAGAGGTTTATTTTGGCTTACAGACTCAAGGGGAAGCTTCACGATGG
Organism: Dipus sagitta; assembly: GCA_036346955.1. Taxonomy (NCBI): domain Eukaryota; kingdom Metazoa; phylum Chordata; class Mammalia; order Rodentia; family Dipodidae; genus Dipus; species Dipus sagitta. Next base: position 102,213,319 of record CM070771.1, on the reverse strand, counting down.
CAGGGGGAAGCGATGGCATGAGCAGAGGGTGGACATCACCCCCTGGCTCATGTAAGGTGGATAACAGGAACAGGAGAGTGCCAAACACTGGCAAGGGGAGCTGGCTATAACACCCATAAGCCTGCCCCCAACAATCCACTGCCTCCAAGTGGCATTAATTCCTACATCTCCATCAGCTGGGAATCTAGCATTAAGAACACCTGAGTTTATTGGGGATACCTAAATCAAACCACCACAATATGAATAATAAAATTCATCATAATCTAATTTTATCACATTTCCTTCTGCCTTTCCTGAATGTTTCATATTCATAGTTTGCTATAGTTGTGTTATAAGGAAATTTTTTTTCATATATAGCATCTTCTTCTTTTTTTTTTTTGAGGTATGGTCTCGCTTTAGTGAATTCACTACGTAGTCCTAGGGGTCCTCAAACTCATGGCAATCCTTCTACTTCTGCGTCTCAAGTGCTGGGATTAAAGGCGTGCACCACCATGCCCAGCAATAGCATCTTCTTTTTTTAAAAAAAATATTTTATTTATTTGTTTGACAGAGAAGGAGGGAGGGGGGAGGAGAGAGAGAGAGAGAGGGAGAGAATGGGTGAGACAGGGCCACCAGCCACTGAAAACAAACTCCAAACATGTACATCCCCTTGTGCATCTGGCTAACGTTGGTCCTGGGGAATCAAACCAGGGCCCTTTGGCTTTGCAGGCAAATGCCTTAACTGCTAATCCATCCCTCCAGCCCCACATCTTCTTTTTTTTTTTTTTTTTTTTTTTTTTTTTTGGTCTTTTGAGGTAGGGTCTCACTTTAGCTCAGGCTGACCTGGAATTCTCTATGTAGTCTCAGGGTGGCCTCGAACTCATGGTGATCCTCCTACCTCTGCCTCCTGAGTGCTGAGATTAAAGGCATACGCCACGACGGCTGGCTTCCACATCTTCTTTATTAAGTACAGATCTTAACAACTTACTTTTAAATATATTTATTAAAGGGAGAGGGAGAGAGAGAAAGAGAGAGAGAATGGGTGCATCAGGGCCTCTAGCCACTGCAAAGGAACTCCAGACATATGCACCACCTTCTGCATCTGGCTTACATTGGACCGGGAGAATTGACCCTGGATCCTTTGCTTCACAGTAGAGTGTGCCTTAACTGCTAAGCAATTTCACCAGCATTGAACAATTTTCTTCTAAAGTAGTAAAACATACTACCAAGGAAAGACTCATAAAGGGTCCAAGATAATTATTTCTAGAAACTTAATTTCCTTTTAATTTTACATAAATGAGTTAACCTTGCTTTCAAGTTGCCTCCTACACAACAATGCCTTCATTGAATATACTTTCCCAAAGATTCAAAATACAGTGAGCAAAGATTCTGAGTCTTTTCTCTCCACTTGAAAAAAAATTGAAAAAAATTAAAGTTTTATAGTGCCTGTAGAGTCCCTTGACCTCCTTGCAACTTGCTTTTTTTCCTTCTTTATTAGTTATGTACATACTCAGTGTGTAAACAGCCATGTTGGTACCATCATTAGCCTCCTTCCTGTCCTCCCCCCTCCAAAGGGACCTCCTCGTGGGAATTGTGGGTCGTGCATTGTGGGGGTAGCCATCAGTTATGAGAAGAGGCAATGTTTCTGTGCATTATGCCCCAACTTGTGGCTCTAACAAACTTTCTGACCCCTCTTCCACAAATTTCCTTGAGCCATGTTGGGTTCGTTTTAGGTCTACTTCAGTGATGAGGTCTTGGAAGTTTCTATGTCTCTGGATATCTGCTTTGGTAGGCATTGAGTGTTCTCTGTGTCTATCTCCTTCAACCTTGTGCTGAAGCCAGGTTCACCAAGAAAGCTGCACTCTTTTCTACAGAGTTTTTTTTTATTTCATTAACTGCATTCTTTATTGCTAGTAATTCTAACTGGTTTTTCTTTAGTATTTCTATTTCCTATTTTATGTCTAGTATTGACCTCTTTATTTCATTAAATTGGTGTCCTGTGTCTTCTTTGCTTCCTTTGATTTCTTCTTTGAGTTCTTTGAACATATTTATAATCATTCTTTTGAAATCTTTCTCAGGCATTTCCTCTAACTCGTTCTCACTGGAGGTCATTTCTGATGCATTAATACTTTTTGGTGGATTTATATTGTCTTGATTTTTAGTGTTGCTTGTGTTATAATGTATATATTTTTGCATCTTGGATTATTTAATGATTGGATTTTCCAGTTAGCTGGGTACTATGAAATGTATCAATCAATCTGATATTATATATCTTCAGGGTAGGAGCTTAAGACGCTAGGTGTGGCTCTCAAGACTCTCAGAGTATCTACAAAAGTGACTCTAGGTGTTGGGTTTGCTTGCTATGAGAGTATTCAAGTAGGCTAAGTGAAACAAAATACAGGCAGATTCCAAAATTTAACTAAACAATGTATACTTTCAATGAAAAACAGCACAGAGTATTTATCCAAGAGTAGGTATTATGGCAACCAGATCCTCTGTCTGTCCCTTAGGCTGTGTGGTGCCTCACCCACTCCCTTAATCATGACAACAAGGCACTTAAGATTTCTGGTCTGTAGAGGGCTCCAGGTCAGCTTGTGACCAGGTGAGACCCTTCCCTAATGTATAACAGAAGAGTAAACAAAGCCACTATAATTCAAGACACAACAAATAAGAAGCCCAAAATACAGCTTATTTAAGAATGGCAAGTTTGACCATCCATCCGATTTAACATATAATTTATTCTGATATGGAAGGTGCAATTAGCACTTCTGGTTCAGGCCTATATACCAGGTTTATTAGGCGGGTACTGACCTGGTGTAATCCCAGTTACCTTTTGGGATGATTTTGGTCTCAGCTGTGCTCTTGATTGGGTCCCCCTTTGGTGCGCTGTCAGTTCCAGTAGGTGTGACCGGGTCCTTGGACCGCTGCTCTGTTCCCGAGGGCTGGGCACTGGCAGTGGGGGAGGGGGAGGGAGCCGATGCTGCTCAAGTTCGCCCGCTGTTCCATGTGTTCTTCTACCTTGTGATCTGCTCCTCCGTTGTTCACTGCCGTTCTCCCTTCATGTTTCTTGAGTTTGCGGAGAGCTCCGGTGTGAGTGGAAAATCCCCTCACCTGGCTTTTCCTGTGGCTCGAGGTGAGCCTGGTGGCTGGATGGTGTGCCACCACTGTGCTCACACGTGGGGACCCACTGCAGGCACTTCTGCCAGCCTGTGTGGGCTCTGGATGCTCTGGATCTCTCCTACTTCTCCGCTGCTGTTTCAATTTCCTATACACCTCACTTTTTAGTAAAAGTGTGTACTTTGCTGTTTCTTTTTCTTTTTCTTTTTTCTTTTTTCTTTTTTCTTTTTTTTTTTTTTTGGCGTTTTCCCCCCTAGGCTGCTTTGGCGTGGTACCTATGCCACCATCTTAACTGGAAGTCTCCAGAAATCACAACTCTTGCTCATTTCCCCAATTCCTCTATGGTTTCAGCTGAGGCCCTGGTGAGGTGCTGATGGGCAGATTCTCTTGTCAGGATCAGTGTCCATCTGAAAGAGCGAAGCAGATTCTCTAATGGAGAGTGAAGTCAGCACTGGATAAATGGGTTAACCCTCATTACTTTAGAGAGAATTTAATAGGTGTAGGCCCTCTTATAGCCCAAGATTGGTGGGAGCTTGATATTGGAAAGTGAACTTGTTTTATGGATATGGTTCTGAATTGTTTCCAAGTTCCAGCTGTGGGTTTTGTTCCACTGAGTGGATCTGTTAGTCAATTCAAGAGCAGTTGGCTTACCCACCATAGCTGTGTGCCACTATTGCACTTGGGTGAGCATCACTGTAAGGTTGTTTGGTGCTGAGTAGCTTAGACCATGAGTTGCTTGGACAGATGTTGGCCATTTTCCACCAGTTGCTCATGTAGCACCCTCTTGCACCAGACAAGCTAACTGTCTGGGGAGTGACTCTCTTCCAGATTCCAGCCAGGTCTCTCCATATCCCATACCAACAACATATGATATCTTCAGCAGTAGGCTTTTACCATTAACCTTTGGTGGGTCATCAAGTGTTCTGACAGAAATCTGTCTTCTTTTGGGAAACCTTGTAGGTCTCTCTGATCAACAGCTCATTGTGGATGTTAACTGCATCATGGTAGTGGGAGTTACAGGCCAGCACCAAGGGAAAAGAAGGAAGAAAAAGATAGGTAATATACAAGATAAAGAGAGAGGGAAGGAGGGAGGGAAGGAGAGAGGGAGAGAGAGAGAGAGAGAGAGAGAGAGAGAGAGAGAGAGAGGAGAAGGTTAAAGTTAGTCTTCATCATACCCTCTCCAGGGTCCTTCGATTCAGGTGTTCCTTCTGAGGACCTGATGAAGTTTGAAGCTTTTAGTCTGTCTTTCAGGATACATAATTTTATGGTACCAGTTCCATTTGGGTCCAGTTTCGTGTCCTCCCACCCTTACTCTCCCCTCCTGCCCCACCCTCCCTATTGTCCGGTCCTCGAGATGCCTATTAGGTATGTCAGCATATCAGGCAGATTCAGGTTAGGAGCCACAATTGAGTGAGACCATGTGACAGTTGTCTTTCTATGATTGGGTGAGCTAAGAATGATGTGTTCTAAGTTCAACCATTTTCCTTCAAATTTCATTGTGTCATTTTACCTTACTGCTGTATAGAATTACATTGTGTAAATGTACCACATCTTAGTTATCCATTTGTCTAATGATGGACATCTGAGTTGATTCCAGTTCTTGGCTATTATGAATTGAGCAGCTATAAACATGGTTGAGCAAATCTGTCTGAACTGAGGCATGGAGCTTGTAGGGTACATGCCCAGTAAGGGAATAATTGGGTCTGTTGGTAACTCTTTAGTCAACTTTTTTAGGCGTCTCCATATTGTTTTCCATAGTGGTTGTGCTATATTACATTCCCAGCAACAGTGAATGAGGGTTCCTATTTCTGTACATCCTTGCCAGCATTTGTTTTCATTTGATTTTTTTAATGTTTGCTATCCTTAATGGGGTAAGGTGGAATATCATAATTGTTTTAATTTGCATTTCCCTGATTCTTAGGGACGAACTTTTTCTTAAATATATGTTTGCCATTTGTATTTCTTCCTGAGACTTGCCTGTCCAGTTCTTTGTTGCATTTTGTGAGTGGGTTGTTTGACTTTTTATTGTTTAGGTTTTTGAGTTCCTTATAGAGTCTAGAAATTAGGCCTCTGTCAGTTGTGTAGCCGGCAAAAGTTTTCTCCCATTCTGTGGGTAATCTATTGGCTCTGCTTATTATATGTTTGCCTGTGAAAAACCTTTTCAGCTTCATGAGATCCCAATGATTGAGTGATTGTTTAATTTTCTGAGCTACTGTGGTTTTGTTTAGGAAGTCTTTTCCGACTACTATATTGTGGAAACTTCCTCCTATTTTTTCTTCCAGTAGTAGAAGAGTTTCCAGTCTTATATCGAGGTCTTTGATGCATTTGGACTTGATTTTTGTGCATGGCAAGAGGTGTGGATCTAGTGTCATTTTCTTGCATATGGTTATCCAGTTTGTCCAGCACCATTTGTTGAAGATGCTGTCTTTTTTTCCAGTCTACAATTTTAGGGCCTTTGTTGAATATCAAGTAGCTGTAGTTACTTGACCCAAAGTCTGGGTCCTCTATTCTGTTTCATTGGTCCATAATCCTGTTTTCATGCAAGTACAATGTTGGATTTTTTACTATGACCTAATAGCTTTAGGTCAGGTATGGTGATACCTCCAGCGGTGCTTCTTTTGCTAAGGATGTGCTTGGGTATCTGAGGCCTTCTGCCATTCGATATGAATGTTGAGATCAGTTTTTCTATCTCTGTGAAGAAAAATGTTGGTATTTTTATTGGTATTACATTAAATCTGTATATTGCTTTTGGTAAGATTGCCATTTTCGCAATATTAATTCTGCCTATCCAGGATCATGGGAGGTCTTTCCATTTTCTCAAGTCCTCCTCAATTTCTTTATTGACTATTTTTATGTTTTCATTATCTAGGTCTTTCACATACATGGTTAATGTTATTACAAGGTATTTAATTAATTAATTAATTTATTTATTTTTGTTATTGAAAATGGGATCATGTCACTAATTTCTTTCTCTGTATCTTTATCTTTTGCATATAGAAAGGCTACTGGTTTTGTGCATTAATTTTGTATCCTGCTACTTTGGTGTAGGAATTAATCACCTTTAAAAGTTTTGAGATGGATGTACTTGGGTCACTTATGTATAGAATTATGTTGTCTGTGAATAGGGCTAACTTTACTTCTTCCTTTTCAATTTGTATAACTTTAAATATATATATTTCTTTCTCCTGTCTTATTGCTTGAGCTAGGACTTCCAGCATTATGTTGAAGAGCACATGTGAGAGTGGACTCCCCTATCTTTTTCCTGAGCTCAGTGGGAATTCCTTCAGTCTCTCCCCACTAAGTATTATTTGGGTTTTGGGAACCTTTATTATGTTGAGATATAAACCATCCATGCCTATTTTCTCCAGTGGTTTGATCATGAAGTGATGTTGTATTTTGTCAAAGGCCCTTTCTGCATTTATTGAAATGGTCATGTGGTTTTTGTATTTAAGCTTATTTATGTGGTGTATTACATTGACAAATTTCCATATGTGGAACCAACTCTGCATTCTTGGGATAAAGCCTACTTGATCAAGGTGGATAATACTTTTGATGTGTTGTTGAATTCGGTTTGTGAGGATTTTGTTCAGGATCTTTGTGTCTAAGTTCATCAGGGAAATAGACACAGAGTTTTCTTGTGGCATCTCTGCCTGGTTTTGGTATTAGGATGATACTAGCTTCACAAAAGGAGTTAGGGAGCTTTCCTGTTCTCTGATTATGTGGCACAGTTTGAGAAAAATTGGTTTCTGTTCTTCCATGAAAATTTCATAGAATTCAGCTGAGAAGCCATCTGGCCCTGGACTCTTCTTTTGGGGAGGTTTTTGAATACCATTTCAAGCTCAGTGGGTGTGATAGGTTTGTTTAGGAGATTAATCTGCTCTGAGTTTAGGTTTGGTAGGTGGTATGTGTCCAGGACTTCATCCATATACTCCATATTATCCAGTTTTGCAAAGTAGAGGTTTTTGAAATGAGCCCTAATGATTTTCCCAATTTCACTTATGTCTGCTGTGATCTCTCCTTTTTCATTTCTAATTTAGTTAATTTGAAGCATCTCTTTTTTTCACTCAATCAAATTGGCCAGGGGGTTATCAATCTTCTTTATTTTTTCAATGAGCCAGATCTTTGTTTCATCATTTTTTATGGTATGCATTTTTTATTATTCATTATTTTTATTAACAAATTCTATGATTGTAAACAATATTCCATGGTAATGCCCTCCCTCGCCTGACTTTCCCCTTTGAAACTCCATTCTCCATCACATCCCCTCCCCCTCTCAACCAATTTCTCTTTTATTTTGATGTCATCATCTTTTCCTCTTATTGTGATGGTCTTGTGTAGGTAGTGTCAGGCCCTGTGAAGTCATGGGTATCCAGGCCACTTTGTGTTGGGGGGAGCATGTTATAAGGAGTCCTACTCTTCCTTTGGCTCTTACATTTTTTCTGCTACCTTCTTCTGCAATGGACCCTGAGCCTTGGAAGGTGTGATAGAGATATTGCAGGGCTCAGCACTCCTGTCACTTCTTTCCAGCACCATGACACCTTCTGAGTCATCCCAAGGTCACTGCTATCTGAAAAGCGAAGCTTTTCTACCACAAGTGAGAGTAGCATTAATATATGGGTATGAACATTAAGAGGAGTGCTTATTGGTCAGTTTGATAAGCATAGTATATACATTTAGCCAGACAGCAGCAGACTTTGCACCACTAGGGCTCATGACTACCCCTGCTTTAAGTTTTCAGTATCAGGGATATATTCCCTCCCATGGAGTGATCCTCCAGTCCAATTAGAGGGCAGTTGGTTTCCACCATGACAGACATACCACTATTGCACCTGTTGGCTCATTTGGCCTGGCTGGCAAAAACTAAGACTTGCAGTGTCCACTGTTGGGTATCTTCATTGGTGATTTCTCTCTCCCATTGAACTGCATGCAGAATGGCTTCTTCTAGCTTTCTGTCAGCTGGTCTACATGGAGGAGCTTATTAGTTCAGTTCCAGCAGGATTTCTCAGTGGCCTTGTAGCCCAAGTATGTGGAGTCTTCAGCAACAGGGTCTTACCATCTATTCCTGGTGGGAAACCAAGGGCCTTGGCAATGGCCTCTAATGTTTTGGGGGCATCAGGGACCTCCCTGGCCAACAACTCACTGGAAGGTATCCCATCACTGGCACTGAAAAATTTCTAGCAACAATCTATGGATCCTGAGTGTTCCATTGTCCAAAAAAGTAGGTTCCATATGATTTAAGTAAGTAAGTAAATAAATAAATAAATAAATAAGCAAATCAGTTTTCTTAATTGTTTTCTCAGTTTCCAATTCATTAATTTCTGCTCTGATCTTAATTATTTCTTTCCATGTGGAGCTTTTTGTGTTGGATTCTACTTGTTTTTCCAATGTCTTTAGGTGGATGGTTAGGTTATTGATTTTGGATCTCTCTGTCTTTGTTATAAAGGCATTTAGTGCTGTGAATTTTCCCCTAAGGACTGACTTCATTGTATCACATAAGTTTTGGTACGCTTTGTTCTCATTGTCATTCAATTCTAGAAACTTTGAAATTTCATTTTTTATTTCATCCTACTAATTTATTGTTTAAACATGTGTTGTTCAGTTTCCAGGTGCTGGTGGGATTCCTTGCACATCTTTTGTTGTTAATTTCTAGCCATACAGCATTGTGATGATATCATGTCGGAAATTATGTATCTTCCTAAATATATAGAGGCAGGCTTTATGGTGCAGTATATGATCTATTTTAGAGAAGGTTCCATGGGCTGCTGAGAAGAATGTGTTACCTGTGGATTTTGGGTAGAATATTCATAGATGTCCATTAGGTCTAACTGACCTATGGTGTTGTTGAGCTCTCTTACTTCCCTGTTAAAATTTTCTGTTTGGATGATCTATCTATTGCTGATAGTGGAGTATTGAAGTCCCCGACTATGATGGTGTTGGTGGTTATTTCTGTTTTGTTGTCAAGTAGGTTTTGTTTTATGAATTGTGATGCCCCTGTGTTTGGTGCATAAAGATTGATGATTGTGATATCCTCTTGTTGGATCATTCCCTTGATAAGTAAGAAGTGACCTTTTTGTCTTTTTTTATTACTTTTGGTTTGAAGTCTATTTTTTCCAATATTAGTATAGCTACTCCTGGTTGTTTCTTGTTTCTGTTTGCTTGGTATATCATTTTCCACACTTTCACCCTGAGGAGGTATCTGTCTTTAGTGGTGAGGTGGGTTTCTTGAAGACAGCAGATTGAGGGGTCTAATTTTCTGATCCACCCTGTTAGCTTATGTCTCTTTATGGGTGAATTAAGGTCATTAATGTTTAGGGTAATAACTGTGAGGTTTGATTTCATCCCTGCCATATTGTGGTGGTTTATGTGGTTTGGTGTTTTCTTGGACTTTGTAGTTTTTTGTGCCTTCTCTGAGTTTGGTTATTATGATCTGCTTTTTGTAGGCACTTGAGGTTGTTTATTTGACTCTTCTGTGTGGACAATTCCCTTAAGTCTTCTCTGTAGGTTTGGCTTTGTGTTCATATAGTTGTAAAGCTGACTTTTATTGTGGAACATTTTTCTTTCACCATCTATTATGAGGGATATTTTTGCTAGGCATAGTAGTTTGGGTTGGAAGCCATAGGTTCTTAGACTTTGCAGTGTTGCATTCCAGGCTTTTCTGGCTTTCAGGGTTTCTCTTGAGAAGTCTGAAGTAATTCTGATGGGGTTACTTTTATATGTAATGTGTTGATTCTCCTTAGCTGAGTTTAGGACTTTCTCTTTGTTATCAGTGCTTAGAGTCTTAATATTAATATGTCTTGGAGAATTTCTCCTTTGGTCCAGTCTGTTTGGAGTTCTGTTAGCTTCTTGTAACTTGATGGGACTTTCTTTTGAGAGGGTGGGAAAGCTTTTGATACTTTTTTTCAACAAGTTCTCCATGCCTTTGGTCTGACTTTCTTCCCATTCTGTTATTCCTATGATCTGAATGTTGGGACATTTAAGGGTATCCCACATTTCCCTCATGTTCTGTTCCCCAAAATTTTTGAATTTACTGAAACTTTTGGACTCATGAACTGTTTCTTCCATTTTGTCTTCCAGTTCTGAGTTTCTTTCCTCCACATGGCTGACTATTCTTCCAGCTTCTATAGAGTTTTGGGCTTGTTCAATTTGGTTTGTATTTTTTACTGCCTTTTTATGGATAGTTTCCATCCCTCTGTTGAATTCCCTTTTCACATCATTTTCTGATTTTCTTAGTGCCTCTTGGAATTCATCCTTGCATTTCTTTATGTGTTCAGTGAGCTTAGCTAGCTGATTATTCAGGTCCTCTTTTTTTTCTTCCCCCTCTCCTTCAGATCATTTAACTCTCTTTCAAACCTTTTCTTGTTGTTTTCTATTAGGTCTAATCTAGCAAGGACAGCATTCATACAATTATTGGACCTTTGTTGATTTTCTGCAAGTTCTGTTAATTGCTTGGCCAGGGTTGTGTAGTTTGTATCTTCATTTTGGGATTCTAATCCTATTATCTCTTCTATGTTTTCATTAGAGACATCCATTACAGGACTGGGCAACCTTATTGGATTTACTTCCATTTGATTTTTCATGTTCTTCCTTTTGTGCTGTGGTCTGCCCATCACAATGTAGGAATCTTAGGTAATTTAGGAGGAAGCTGTCCTTTACCCTTGAAGTGTCTTCAGTGACTATTGCCTTTTATGTCTGCTTTGATTAGGCTTCTGATGGCAATGGGGCCTGTCTACTCAGAGGGATGAAGCCCTCCAGGCTCTGGTGGGGGCCCAAGGACCTGATGAAGGGGTTTGTTGGTTGGTAGTTCGGAGTATGGGACTACATGGTCAGGGGCCCAGGGAGATAGAGGTAGGGGGAATGGGACAAAGCAGACTGGTGTTGTGGCAGGTGGTGGTGGTGGGGGGGATTGAGTGGTGGTTCTGCAATGCTGAAGGGTGAGGGGATGGGACTGTGGGGTCTGTTGGGACTGTATAGCAGCAGGTGGATGGGACTGCCTGGTCTGGTGACACAGCAGGGCTGGGATATGGGACTGCTGCAGGTTAGGTGATGTGGGGGGTAGATAAGCAGAAGTCCTGCTGGCAGGAAGTGGGAGGAAGGGGTGAACAATAAATAGCCTGCTGACCTAGGTCCGAGTAGCCTGTGGGTCAGGCAGGAGGGGCGGCAGGTGGGACGGAGTTCAGTGTGGAGGACCCAAGTGGCAGGAAAACCTAGGTAGGAGACAATGTTAGCTTGCTGACCTGGGTCCGAGTAGCCTGCAGGTCCTGCCGGAGGACCTGGTTTGTGTAGGGTGGGGCAGTGGGTGGGACAGCAGTTGCACATGGAGGTCCCCAGTGGCGGGAAAACTGAGGGAGGGGGTACGCTAGTCTGCCAACCTGAGTCTACTTAGCCTGCAGGTAGTGCAGGAGGAACTGGTGGCTAGGACAGTGGCTGGGATGGCTGCTTGAGGGGATTGGGGGAGTGGTGGGCTACCTGAGATCCTGGGAATCAGAGGATTCCCTCCTTTGCTCCTCCGTGCCCTCCCACCGGTGGTCTACTAGGATCTGTAAACCACTAAAAACCACAAAGAACCCGGAAGAGCTTGCCTTTCCTTCCCCGAGAAGTGGGGCGTGGTTAGGCGGTCGCCATCTTGACCAGAAGTCCCCCTGCAACTTCTTTGATGTGTCACTCCCTTCATCTTCCCAGTGACAAATCATGACAGCATCAGGTGTCCCAGCTAATACAGAACATAGCACCTAAAAGAAAAATAAAATTAATATCCTTATCTCTACGAGGACCATACAAGAAAATATCAAACATTTCTAAACATACATTATCTCAGAAGAGATTTTGATATTAGAAAACTGGCAAAATGGGGATAAAAATGATGTGGACAGATAGTTCCATGATGCAATTAATTTTCCTCAGAAATTTCTATAACAGCTGCTGGGGTAGTCTGAGTTAGTTTATTCTAAAGACTACATGAAGAATATCTTTGAATAAGGCCACACTTTTTTTTTAAGCATGGGATGTATGTCTTTAATACCCTTCATTCCATAATTAAACAATATTAGAGCTATGTTTCAGGGCACTTGCTACAGCATTTGATGGTTGGACTATAAGTGGAAACTGACCCAGAGGATTTAAGCAATGGGCTGCTCAGAGGCCTGTAGCAGATGAGATTGACTTTTTAGATCCTTTTGGTGAGTTTTGTGCTGAAAGCCCAAGAAGACTGAAACCAGATAGTTGCTTTGAACTAAAAAGTCACATCAAGCCAAGGCTGGGGGTGTTTTGGGAGAGAGAGGGAGAGGGGAGAGAAGGAGAGAAGGGGAGGGGAAAAGGGGAGAGAGAAAGAGAGAAGAAGGAAGAGGAGGGAGAGGAGGAGGAAGAAAAAGAGAAAGAAGAAGAGAGAAGAGGAGAAGACAAAGGATGATTCCTGAAGGACTGAGATTTGTCAAGACCAGGATTAAACCAAGATGCCATTGAATTTGTCTCAGGTTTACCTGGAAACGAATGAATAAAGTTTACTGCCATTAGAGGAAAATTGGGACTTGACAACAAAAGTCACTCCATTTATAGAAAAATTTAAATTTAAAATCAACATAAAAGAATTATATTTTTCTATGTGAGTTAATACTCTGTGAAAATTGTACCCCAAAAATCAAGCCACAAGAATTTCAGAAAAGAAATCTTACAAAGAAACAAAAATAGCATATTTCCCCTTTCAATGCACACACTGAACAGCCTAGGGTATGCACTCTTAAAAAGAATCCTACAGGGGCTGGAGAGATGGCTTGGGGCTGGAGAGATGGCTTAGCAGTTAAGCCTTTGCCTGTGAAGCCTAAGGACCCTGGTTCGAGGCTTGATTCCCCAGGACCCACGTTAGCCAGATGCACAAGGGGGCACACGCGTCTGGAGTTCGTTTGCAGTGGCTGGAAGCCCTGGCGAGCCCGTTCTCTCTCTCTCTCTCTCTCTCTCTCTGCCTCTTTCTCTCTCTCTGTCTGTCACTTTCATATAAATAAAAATAAAAAAAGGAATCCTACAGAAATCTTCATTTATCATAAATTGGAATCATGCTTGCCATTTACTGTGTGCTCTGAAGTAAGAATTTTACCCCAATATCTTATTTACTCTTTAGCCATCACACAACAGTGGGTTCCTTAGCACACACATTTTTGTAGAGGAGGAAACTGCTGCCCAGTAATCTTAATGTCTGTGGATTCAGAGGTCTCACTTGGAGTTTTGTCAAAGTTACGAACTTGCACGCTGCCTCTGCCCCCTGCAAAGGGTTGTGCTATGCACAGGCTCTGTCTGCCTCTTGCAGAGCTCTTGGACACAGGGCAAGGTCAGGGACTTTGGAACCAAACTTGGGTTTTCAATTTGGCTCCATTAATCTCAGCATGAGAACTTTTTCTTTTCTTTGAGATGAGCCTTTGATATGTAGCCTTGACTGGCCTTGCACTCACTGTTTCTTAGTTCAGGCCGGCCTCAAATCCACGCAAGTCTTCCTGCCTCAGTCTCCTGAGTCATGAGATTACAGGTGTGTGCCACCACACCTGCTTTGAGAATTTGGAAAGTAAGCAAACCTCTCTGAGTCAATTTTGCTTCTCTTGTACCATTGTTTTAGGAGTTACATAATCTAATGCATACAGCGAGTATGAAGTATGTATATATTTGATGGGGCTGCAAAGGATTGAGTGTATCTCTCCTCATGCACATGTTAAAATCATGATTCTCAAGATGACAGTATTAGGAGATACAACCTTTGATAGTTGGTTAGGTCTCATGTGTGGAACCCTTATGAATAAGAGTAGTCCCTCATAAAATAAACATCAGAAATACCCCTCATCCTTTCCAGTATTTGGGGACACAGAAAGAAAGCACTGCCTCAGAGCCAGGAAGTGGATCCTCAACAGACACAAATCTGCTGATGCCTTGACCTTAGACGCCCTAGCTTTCAGAACTGTGAGGAATGAATTTTTACCACTTAGAAGCTATCAACTCCTGAAGGACCTAAGACTGGAGTTATTACATATATACCCAGTGCCTAGTTCAGAGTAGGCACACAGTGTTTGTTGATCTAAAGATCATTGTTCTAGAAACTTAACATTTATCCCATTAAAATGTTGATTTTGAACTGAAAAATAATGTTTTTGAAAATCACATGCTCTTTGAGCTGAATTGGTGGAGGAGGAGGGGACATTTCAACCATGGACTGCCTCTTGATTCCTCCCCATTTCTACTTAGAAAATATGCCCACACAAAGGAGATCCCTGTGGTACAGCATTAACAAATTAAGCCAAATGCCATTAAGCTGGGCTCATTTCTCATTCATGGGGAACTCCACCAAATCACGTAAGTGGGCATATGAATTCTCTATGCTCTGTATTTTTCCATTCTTCAATTGCTCTCTATTTTGCCACATTTATTTAATTAGGGACTGGCTACTTATCAGGGTGCAAGAATCCTTTTTGTTGTCTTCTGTTTTCCAAAGTGGAAGGAGCGAGGTGTCTCATTTGTATTTTTCTGACTCTGCTTATTCATATTCATGACCCCTGGTTGGGCTTTCTCTGTGTGAATTGCTCTTAGCAGATTGTTCTCTCTCAAACTCTTTACATTCACAGAAAGCTACTTCCAAAAGGAAAAGCAACACTAGCGGTAGATAAAAACCTCCATTACTGGTGGTTAGACAGGAATGCTAATTGATTTCAAATATTAGCCACTATTTCCTCTAAGCTTTTTTTCTAAACATTTACCTTTGGGTTTTCAGGATTTTCTCAAGATTGGAATACTTCTATTTGAATAGGAACCTTACAGTAGCAGAACCAGAATCAATTGAGATGGCTTGCTTAACATGCTTAAATTAACCTCCAGATTTCCTTAGGGTTGATAACAGCTTGACTATGTCAGATTCCTTGCTTCACCAAACTTCAGTCAGGCTTCTTGGCATATGTGTATACTTCCTTATAAGAGCTAGCTTGAGCTAACTAACTCTATCAGCTATATCAGTTTAGCAAGAGCCCTCCACTCTGGACATCTGATCATCTTTGATATCTGATTGAGCTCTGAAGTCCTCACCATCCCGCAAGTGATCGATGCCCTATCACTGTGACCTGTCTGGTCCATTAGGCCAGAATCATCCTTCTTCCTTCTTCTTCTTCTTGGGAATTTTCCATTCACTGACATCTTCCTGCTCTCTGGCTCTAAATTTCCACGTGGTGGAGCTGAGCCCAATCTTTCTCCTCCACTGCACTAGGTCCCTGAAACTATGGTGATGCTCAGCAGAGTCTGTCTTAACTGTGCTCTGGCAAGTGCTATTGAATCCTTTATTCTTTAGCATCTGAAAGAAGTCCCCACTTCCTTCATTACCATTCATTTCCCTTACCATTGCTCCTTGGACCTGTGCTTATGACTAGTTTCTTGGTCCTGAATCATGATGCACCTGAATACAACTGGAATGAAGGGGCTTAAATCAGGTCTTAGAGATTGTCTTCTGTCCAGATTTCCACAAATTTAAATACAAAGCAAATGGAAATTCAGGAAAGAGATCTGCATGCTGTAATCTGAATTTGAATCCCCTCCTCCTCACAATTCTCAAGTTAAAATGTTACTCCTCAAGGTGATAGGATTTGGGAATGGGGCCTTTGGGGTGTAATTAGATCATGAGAAACTAATGGCTTTGTGAAAGGGCCTTTAGAGATCTGTCTGTCCTCTTCCGCCACCAGGAGTAAAAAGAGAGGATTGTTGATATGAGGAAGCAGTGCTTCACCATGCTGATGTCTTGAGTTTATATTTCCTAGCCTTCCAGAAATGTGAAAAATAAAATTCTGCCTTGTCAACTCACCAGGCTATGGTATTTTGTTATAGCAGCTGTAATGTGCCAAAACAATTGCTCATCTAGTCAGTGTTACTCAGCCTAACAAAGCAACACTCAAGCCCTTCAAGCTTGCCTGGAAAAGTTTGAATTTAAGCTGAGGATTCAACATTTGGCAAAAAAAAAAAAAAAAGGTAAACAGTAAATTTTTTAAACCTAGCAGAAAATAATTATTTGGCATTGTGCAGACTGAATGGGCAACTGACTGGCAATGGTTGTATTCCTTAGGACTTACTATGGACATTTGGCTTAGCTATCTTGATGACATCACATAAATTCAGTTGATGCTTTGCTATAATGACAACAGAACTTTAAAGTGGCTGTCTTTAATTCTTCCTGCTTGGCCCTTCTGGATGAATGGGATTTCCTTTAAGGTGTCAATGTAATATAAAAAGGAGTGAGTCAGATGCACAAAGTGATACATGCATCTGGAGTTCATTTGCAGTGGCAAGAGGCCCTAGTGCACCTATACTCACTCTCTGATGGCCTCCTTCTCTCTCTCAAATAAATAAAAACATATTTTGAAAAGAAAAAGAGAAGGAGTGACTTCATGTTGATTAGTCTTAAAAGTTCAGGAACACTGACATCAGTGAGAGGCTTTGTCTAAGTGGCACAGTTCCCACATTTTGCTGAAGAAAGCCATGCTACATCACATGCAATAAACTATACCTTCCCTACTGCAAAAAATAAACTGCAATAAGAAGGATTAAAACCAACACAGTGGGAATGCTGAAGTTTGTCTAGAGTCTTCCCTCAGGCTTGTGAATGGTTATCCATGCAAACATATCCTATATTATAGGTTTGTAGTCATTTTTTCTTGATATTGCTGTTAAATAAGAGTTTGGTGACTGAGTTCAAATTTTGAAAAACTAACCCCATCATGTGTGCTTTTTCGTATGAAGGTAGGAAAGGAATAATTGGCATAATAGACATAATTATGTTGACCATTATCGCTACATTCATGGTTAGAATCTCATTAAGCTTTCTATGAGTTTTGTGAAAATGACTGAAGCATTTGGGAAAATGTTCATGCATTTATAGTACTTTTCTTCTGAAAATTAAAGCAAAAGTTGATTATGCAGATTTATATTCTAACTCCCTTTTGTTAGTTTAGAATAAAGGCTCTACAGAAAACAAGAAATATCACAAATCAGATAGTGTTTCTTATTTCAGTGGAAAACTGTATTTCCACACTGATGAAAACCTAAGTCTGGGAATGTTGCCAGGAAATATAAAATAATCAACAATACAAAAATACTCAGCCAACTACACAAATTTGTCAAAATAATCCCTAACTAATCCTCACACTTTAGTGAGAGTTCAAGCTAAGTTCAGTGACCAAGACTTAACAGAATACATGAATGTTCATGCAAGAATATTTTTACAAATCTAATAGCAGGGTAATTTAGGGGATTTGTTCAGTTCCTTCTTTTAAAATTAGGGTCATTGTTATTTTATATTTTTATTTATTTGCAAGCAGAAAGAGAGACAGAGAACGAGAGAGAAAAAGCATGGGCCTCTACCCACTGCAAAGGAACTCCAGATGCTTGCACTACTTTGTGCATCTGGCTTTATGCGGGTACTGGAGAATTGAACCCCTAGCAGTCAGGCTTTGCAAGCAAGCATCTTTAGCCACTGAGCCATCTTTCCAGCTTTTCTCTTCTTTTCTAACTGCATGTATGTCCATGTGCCTGCATGTGTTTGTGTGTGTGCAGGTACACTCATGTGTGGGTGCGTGTGCATGTGGTTCTTCTCCTTCTTGGGCTTATCAGCACTTGTGCAGACAATAACATAAAGGTTTCAAGAGAAGAAACCATGAAGGCTTATGTTTTTAGCCACCCACACCATTATAATCTTTATTACTATGATAATCATCATCAGTTCCACAAGTGTTACATAATTCTTCTTTTGCTTTTGTCTTACATTAATTAGTTCTAAGTCATTAACATCAAAAGTACACTTTATCAGTTATCTTCTTTTCACTATTATCTTATTTTAAGTTTATGGGGAAGACATTAAGAGTGTCTTTCTTTCTGGTATGGTTAAGAAGCAATTTAAACTGGGATAGGTTTCTTCTAACCTTATGTAGGATCTAATTCTGTCACATAGATCTATCTATCAGGATGGAGAGATGGCTCAGCAGTTAAAGGTGCTTGCTTGCAAAGCCTGAAGGCCTGTGTTTGATTCTCCAGTAGCCCAGGTAAAGCCAGATGCACAAAGTGGTACATGCATCAGGACTTCATTTGCAGTGGTCAGAGGCCCTGGTGCTCCCATCCCTAATCCCTCTCCTCCTATTCTCTCTCTCTCTCTGCTTGCAAATGAATAAATAGAATAAAATAATTTAAAAAATGCCTTAAATAGTTATGTCATCTATATATCATATAGTTATCATTTCTCTCTCCTTCCATTTATTATAAAAAAAAAAGTGGTTCACTTCATTATGGGAGCTGGTAAGTCCAAAGTCTGCGGAGCCTATGTCTCAGTTTGAGCCCAGGGCCACTGCTACTCTAGAGCCAGGAAAACCTGCTGTCTCAGCTAAAGGGCCTTCAGTCAGGAGATTTCTGTTCTCCTTGAACAAGAAAGGGGCAGTATTCTTTTATCTTTTTCAGTCCCTTCACTGATTGAATGAGCCACACCCACATTAGGAAGGGCAATTTAAATGCTAAACTAATCAAAGGACACCTCCACAGACATCTCTATCATATCGTGCAAGGCTCAGGGACCACCGAGAAAGAGGTGGCAGAAAGAATGTAACAGCCAAAAGAAGGAGAGGAGTGCTCTGTACCACTGTCTTCCAGATCCGAAGTGGCCTTGATATTCATGATCTCATAGTGGCTGATGCTACCTACATAAAGAAGAGAAAAAGACCTGCATAATAGAAGAGACAAACAATGATATTAAAATAGGCCAGGGACTAGCTGGAATGAAGAAGGAATTCACTGAAGGGGGTATATGTTAGAAGGGACAAAGAAGGGTGGTGGAAAGGGATTATGATCAGGGTATATTGTGTATAAAATGTGGTGGTTTGAATAGAATAGATGGCCCCCAATATATTCAGTTCTTTATTGTTTGTAGTTTGCATTCTGCAGCCACCTGGCTGGAGGCAGTGTCATTGTGTGGATCTTAAGGTGTGGTGGTGGGTTTTAGATTTCAATCTAAAGATATGCAAAGTGTGCCTAGCTGGAGTTCCTGAAGTGTCCTGTGCTGTGTGGCTTTTAGGCTTGTACTTCTCTCTCTCTCTCTCTGCTTGGGCCTGTGAAAGCAGGCCAGTTTCTTCTGCTTTTATGAACTTCCCCTGGATCTGTAAGCTCCAATAAATCCCTTCCTCCATAACTGTGCCTGGTCTGAAAGTTCATCTCAGCGAACCTGAAGCTGACTGCTACAGGGGTATATGTTAGAAGGGACAAAGGAGGGTGGTGGGAAGGGATTATGATCAGGGTATATTGTGTATATGCATAGAGGTTGTCAATAAAACAAATTTAAGGGGCTAGAGAGATGCCTCAATTATTAGAGATACTTGCTTGCAAAGCTTGATGACCAGGGTTTGATTACCCAGCACTCATGTAAAGCCAGATGAACAAAATGGCACATGCATCTGGAGTTTGTTTATAGTACCAAGAAGCCCAGGCATGCCAATATTCTCTTTCCCTCTCTCCCTTTGCTTATAAATAAAGAATAAATAAAATATTTTAAAACGTGTTTTAAAAAGCTCAAAATATTTTTTAAAAATGCTCTCAGAGAAACACCCAGAACATTGTTTGATGAAATATCTGTTTACCCTTGGCTCATCCAAGTTGATAGATAAATAATTGGCAGAGTTTGAGCTGGGTAGCTGAGTCTGTGAGGGCATTTAACTTCAAACATACTGTTCTAGTCAGGTTTCTCTAGAGGAACACAAATGATAGATGAATATATATTATGAATGGGATTGAGTAGACTGGTTTACATAACACAGGTTGGGTAGTATCTGTTTGTAGGCTGAAGAGGCTGAGAACCCAGTAGCTGCTCAGTCCACAAGGCTGCATGCTCAGCAGTCCCGCGCTGGCACTGAAGGCCTGCAGGATTCCTGGAGAGCTGCTGGTCTTCAGTCCTTGCTGGTGTTCAGTCCTCAAGGGAAGGCTGATGAAGCCGCGTTCTTACGACAGCAACAGGCGAGGTGCACTCCCGGGTAGCAGAGAACGTGGGTAGGCAAACGCAGCATTGCTTTCCTCCCTGACATCTTTCTATCTGGCCTGCTGCCAGAAGGGCTGCCCACTCCGGGAAGGGTCTTCTCCACTCAGTTAATCCTTCCTGGAAATGCCCTCGCACACTGTGTTATTTTAGTTGTGCCCTGATCCAATCAAACTGACAATCAAGGTTAACCATTATACATGCCTTCAGGTGATTAAGGTATGAATGCTGTCTTTTGACCATTTACATTACATTATCTGGTGCTCTTTCATTGGAGAAGATAAAGATGGTGATTTGCTGTAGGGTCTTAGATGTACATGGCTTATTATAATAATTATGTTAAAGACTTTATGTAAGCTTCCCTTGTAACCTTTACACATAGAAACATACTCTTGGTAGAGGATGAGCCCATGCTACTGCAGCGGGAGAGAGCAGTCATCTTTTCCTCACTGAGAGCATTTCTTTTGGTCTAAATTTATGGTCTAAGCTATTTTTGGTCAGAGTGATGGTTTAAAAATAGCAAGCTCATAGGGAAGGTCAACTGCCAGTCAGTAGTTTAAATTAATTATTCACTCTTGAAGTAGATTTCCCTGAATATAGAATTTTATGTCAATATTTTCCTTCCTTTGAGAACTTTAATGATATTATTCTGCTTTCCTATCTTGCATGATTTCTGATGTCTGTTACAGTGCTAACCTTTCTTCTAACTTTTTATTCTATTTATTTTTTCTCCTTATCTTGTTTCTTAGTAGTTTAAATATGATATGTCTATGGCTTTGATGGTTATTATTTTATCATTGTTTTGATTTATCTTGGTGTTTTCTGAACTTTTAGAGTATGTGATTTTTTTTGTGTTTTATAAATTTTGAGAAAGCTTTTTGCCATTATCATTGAAAATATTTTGCTGATCTTTTCTTATTCTTTTTTTGTTCTATGTTTTGATTTATTTATTTATTTATTTATTTATTTTGAGGTAGGGTCTCACTGTAGTCCAGGCTGACCGGGAGTTCACTATGTATTCTCAGGGTGGCCTTGAACTCATGATGATCTTCCTACTTCTGCCTCCCAAGTGCTGGGATTAAAGGTGTACACCACCATGCCCAGCTTCACTCTTTTTTCTTATGTGATTTAATTATACATTGTTATAGCATTTGATATCTCACCCTACCCTCCAGCACCTCAGGTTTTGGAGTCTCTGTTTGTTTAAAGATTCCGTTTTCCTCTTGGTGTTTTTCTTGGGTAAATATTTATGAATATGCTTTTAAACATATTTTATTTTTATTTATACATTTGAGATAAATATAAAGAGGGGGGAAAGGAGGGAGAGAAAATCAGCATGCCAGGGTTTCTAGCCACTGCAAAAGAACTCCAGATGCATGTGCCACCTTGGGCATCTGGTTTACATAGGTCCTGGGGAATCAAACCTGGGTCCTTTGACTTTGCAGGCAAACACCTTAACTGATAAATTATCTTTTAGCCCCCCCTTTTTATGCACATGATTTTATGATCACCAGTGTTTTTTCTCAGCTGTGTTGCATCTTTGGATGAGTCATTCAAGGCATTATTTAATCTCAAAGCATTTTTTAAAATTTCTACTATTTTCATCTGATGCTGCCATATGGCATCCATCTCAGT
The DNA here is from genome assembly GCA_036346955.1 of Dipus sagitta. Classification (NCBI taxonomy): domain Eukaryota; kingdom Metazoa; phylum Chordata; class Mammalia; order Rodentia; family Dipodidae; genus Dipus; species Dipus sagitta. Next base: position 102,191,571 of record CM070771.1, on the reverse strand, counting down.
GCTGAATTTGTGTATCTATCATGTGAATTATTCACATTAATGGGAGCATTTGGCTCACTGGCCAGAGTTACTTTGGATACTGTGGGGTAACACGTGCATGGGTGTGCCATCATGGTCTGCTTCTGCTGGTTGATTTCTCTTGACAGTGAGTTATTTTCTTTTACTTCTTTATAATTCTTGGACAAGTGTCAAACATCCTATTGAGAACAGTAGAGTCTGAGGTAAATTGGAATAATTTTTAGATATGGATTGCCAATATGGACTGCTGAGTTTGAGCTTATGTATTTTTCTAGATATTTAGTGTGGCAAGTTAGTTAGGGGTTGACTTGATTTTGTGTTTTGTTATTCCTTTGACTACTTTCAATATACTATTCATCTGAAATCAGTCTAGCATTAATTTAGTTTGGGGTAAAAATTATTAACATTTCTTTTTGCATAGTGTCCCTCTGTGGTGGTTGGCCAGCAGCAGCATCTGTTGCTCTGGTTTGGTCTTTGGAGATCTTATTAGGGTTTTTGGATCATCTCATGCTTTTGGAGCTATCTAGCTGCATTCTTCATCTCTACCAGACACCGAAAGATTGCTGCCATTGTTCTCTTCCCCCAGCTGTACTGGGAATGGACTCTTACACCCTAACATAGCAAGGCTTGCCTTTACCCTAGATATGAGGCTGGATCCAGATCCAGGCTGATGCTAGTGACTTTCTGAAGAACCTTCTGTTCTCTCTCCTAGCATGCATCTGAGGGAGTATCTTAAGGATCTCCCACTCTGTCTCCAGTCTTTCTTGTGCGCACCTAGGTGGGTTCATGAGAAGAGCCTGTAGTTTCAGGGTGGCCTTGAACTCATAGCAATCCTCATACCTCTGCCTCCAAAGATCTGGGTTTAAAAGCATGTACCATCATGCCTGGTTTCTTATCTGGTCATTTTTGAATGAAAGTTTGGAACTAATGCATTTTTCCTCCTCAGTGGAAGATAAACATCTAGTTATTTATTCTTATATGTCAAATAATTATCATCGTATCACCTGGATTTTCAGATATGGCTAAGGAACAGAATAGGCTGTAGCAACTTCGGACACTTTGAGAGATGGATAGAAGTTATTAAAGTTGGAAAAGTTGAGTGACTAAATCATAGCTCAAAATTTGTATGGCAACTTACAAAACCCTCTCACATTATGGGGACATCGCACATAGTGGAACTAATTATTCAATATCAAGGAATTATAAAAAACCATGTTGGATCTACCCAGGATCTAGAGAGAAGCTTGATTTATTTAATTATTTGAGGTGGGCCCTTCTATATAGCCCAGACTTGCAACCCTTTGCTCCAGCCTCCTGAACCCTGAGATTATAAACATGAATCATTATGCCAAGTTTGGCCATGTTTTGTTTTAGGAAAAGCTATAGAAGAAACTTAAAATCAGGCAGCATGAGAGATCCTTTGTTTTTCCTTCTCTGCTCAGGCCTTTCTATGATAGCCATGTAGAATGGCATGTTATTACAGGCTCAAGTTGAATCTGTCTTGCCCTGTACTTGGAATCAGCTATTTCTGAAAATTTCTCAGGTTTCTTTTAGTTGGAAATGGTATTTTAAGAACGCATGAGTACAGGATGTGCTCATTGCTTACTTATAATAGGTCATCAACCCAAACCTCTACAGTGGACAGAGCTCAGAAACACGGAACATACAACACACATGCACATAAACATAAGGACATGGGCACTAAGATTGAATATCTCATGGGGTCCATAAAATTTGGAATTATATATAGACTTTTTAAAATTTAACAACTTATCATGTATTTATATCTCCTTTCTTCCATGCTAAAATTCCTAGTTCCCAAGGATGCTGAATAATAGAATTGGAATATACCATAGCCAGTTTCTTCCATTTGTTAGTCTCAGAATAACAATAATATTACAATAAAATGATTACTGAGAATACTTAAAAATTTTTTAAATATATTTTTCTTATTTTATATTCCCTTTCTGGAAGTTGTATTATATTTTTTCTGATCATATTGGCATTGCATTAAACATTCTATCTCTTTAAAAATATTTTAATGTATTTATTTATTTGCAAGCAAAGAAAGATAGAGAAAAGAGACAAATAAAGAGAGAATGAGCATGCCAGGGCCTCCAGCCACTGAAAACGAACTCTAGATGCATATGGCTTTATGTGGGTACTGGGGAATTAAAACTGGGTCATTTGGCTTTGCAGGCAAGTCCCATAACCACTGAACCATCTCTCCAGCCCTCTGTTTTTTTAATCTTCATTTTTTCCTTTTCCCCCCCCCAAATTAGAGTCTTGCTCTCTAGCCTAGGCTGACATGGAACTCACTATGTAATCTCAGGGTGGCCTTGAACTCATGGCTGTCCGCCTACCTTTGCCTCCTGAGTTCTGGGATTAAGGGTGTGTGCTACCATGCCCAGGTCCTTAATCTTCATTTTTTTTTTTTTTTGTCTTTTACAAATAGTGCTTTTTTCCTTATGTTTCTTTTGTTATACCTATGCTTTAGTAGATTACTTAGGACGGATGCAGAAGACTGATAAGGTTGTGGTGGTTTGATTCAGGTGTCCCCATGAACTTAGGTGTTCTGAATGTGAGGTTCCCAGCTGATGGAGATTTAGGAATTAACACCTCTTGGAGGCAGTGTATTGCTGGGGGTGGGCTTATGGGTATTATAGCCAGTTTCCTCTTGCCAGTGTTTGGCACACTCTTCTGTTGCTATTGTCCACCTTATTTTAGCCATGGGGGATGTCCATCCTCTGCTCATACCATTATTTTCCCCTGCCATCATGGAGCTTCCCCTCAAATCTGTAAGCCAAAATAAACCCCCTTTTTTCCCACAAGCTGCTCATGATCATGTGATTTCTTCCAGAGTAAAGTCTTGAATGTTTATATTTTATTTCATATGGTCATTATTATTATTTGAGACAGTCTTCCTGCGTATCCTAGACTGGCCTTGAACTCAAGTTTCCCTTGCCTGCGCTTTCCAAGTTCTGGGTTACAAATGTGTGCCATTGTGCTTGAACTTTTTTTTTTTTTATTAGTCAGTCATGTATTCAGCAAATACAGTCAGTTTGGTACCATTATTAGGCTCATCCGTGACCTACCCCCTCCCCTTGCCCCTCCTTGTTGAGGTATACGGGTCATGCATTGTGGAGTTAGCCCACAGTTATGGGTAAGATAAATGTCTCTGCATATCATGACCCAACATGTGACTCTGACATTCTTTCCGCCCCCTCTTCCGCAAAATTTCCCTGAGCCATGTTGGGTTCATTTTTGGTCTGCTTCAGTGGTGAGGTGTTGGGGGCCTCTGAGGCTCTGGCTCTCTGATTTGGTAGGGGTTGATTTTTCTCCGTGCTGATCTCCTTCCCCCTTGTGCTGGTGTCCGGTTCATCAGGAAAAACAGCCCCCTTGCTTGTTTCTCGAGGTTTTCTTAGTTTCAGCCGGAGCCCTTTTGAGGTATGATGGGGTGGCTCTCTCCTTAGGGTCTACATCTATCTGAAAAAGAGAAGCAGGTTCTCCAACGGAGCGTAAGTTAGCACCAGGACAAATGAGATAACCCTTACTTTTTTTTTTTTATAGAGAATTTAATAGGTGTAGGCCCTCTTGTAGCCCACAATTGATGGTAGCTTGATATTGGAGAGTGGGCTTATGTTTGGATATGGTTCTGACTTGTTTCCCAGCTCCAGCTATGGGTCCCATACCAGTGAGGGGATCAGTTAGCCAAATTGAGAGCAGTTGGTTCCCCACCATGGCTGTGTGCCACCACTGCACTTGTGTGGGCATCACAATAAGTTATTTGCTTGTGCTTGAACTTTTATATCTCTGATTCGCTGGTTCTTCCAGTGCCATGAGCTGTCAGGATAATATAGTTTTGTGGTCCCAGTGCCCTGTGTTGTACTCTTTTTCTGTGAATAAATGACTTTTCTTTTGGGAATTTAATCTCAGCCAGCCATTCCTGTACTTTTTTGGGAGCTGATTTGAGTCCCTGTCTCTGCTGACAGTTGCTCATGCCAGGGTGGGTAACATTTCATTTGGGTCTGTCCTTCTGGCTTTGATCTTGGCCTTGAGCTCAATGTGTTTCCTAAAACTGCTGACACCCAAGTTGTTTTGCCATGTGAAGAAAGTGATCTTCCACTCCAAGAAAGAAGGCTGGCTGCTAAAAGATGCCAAGAGGAGGGTGGAAAACAGAACCTGACTCGTCTGAGGGAGCCTCAGCTGTTCCCTATCATCTTTTACCTGCTTGTTCGTCACAACTGCTTTCATAGAATAGCCCTACTTGAGTACACATGTTTGAGTGTGGGTCTGCGAGCAGAAAGACTATGGCTTTGGGTATTAGACTGCTTCTCACACAAGCAATAGTCGATCTTAGAATATGGTAAACTCTTCCAAGCTCCGTAGGAACTATATTTTTCTTTATTTTATTTTATTTTTTATTAATTAGTTTTGTACTCAGAGACTACAGTCCATTTGCTACCATTATTAGGCTCATCCATTACATATCCTCTCCCCTTGGCCCCTCCTTGTTGAGGTATATGGGTCATGCATTCTGGAGTTAGCCCACAGTTATGGGTAAGATAAATGTCTCTGCATATCATGACACAACATGTGGCTCTGACATTCTTTCTGCCCCCTCTTCTGCAAAATTTCCCTGAGCCATGTTGGGTTCATTTTTGGTCTGCTTCAGTGATGAGGTGTTGGGGGTCTCTGGGTCTCTGGATCGCTGATTTGGTAGGAGTTGATTTTTCTCTGTGTTGATCTCCTTCACCCTTGTGCTGGTACCCAGTTCACCAAGAAAACAAACATCCCCCTTGCTTGTTTCACCAATTTTTCTTAGTTTCAGCTGGGGACCTTTTGAGGTATGATGGAGTGGCTCTCTCCTTAGGATCTACATATACCTGAAAAAGACAAGCACATTCTCCAACGGACAGTAAGTTAGCACCAGACAAATGAGATAACCCTTACTTTTTTTTATAAAGAATTTAATAGGTGTAGGCCCTCCTGTGGCCCACAATTGGTGGTAGCTTGATAGTGGAGAGCTGGCTTATGTTTGGATATGGTTCTGACTTTTTTCCCAGCTCCAGCTATGGATCCAGTACCACTGAGGGGATCACTTAGCCGAATCAAGAGAGTTGGTTCCCCACCATGGCTGTGTGCCACCACTGCACTTGTGTGGGCATCACAATAAGTTATTTGCTGCTAAGTAGGTTAGACCATGCGTTGCTTCGATAGATATTGGTCAATTTCCCCCAGTCGCCCATGTAGCACCTTCTGGCACTAGACGCACTGACTGTCTGGGGACTGACTCTCATCCAACTTCCAGCCATGTCATTCTAATTTGCATGTCAATCACATAAGGTATCTTCAGCAGTAGGGTCTTACCACTAACCTTTGGTGGGTCATCAAGTACTCTGACAGAAATCTGTCTGTCTTTTAGGAAACCTTGTAGGTCTCACTGATCAAAATCTCATTGTGGATGATAGCCCCATGCTGGTTCTGGGAGTTACAGGTCAGTGCCCACTAAGAAAATGAAGAAAAAGACAACTAATATACAAGAGTTAGAGATAAGAGAGAGAGACAGGGAGAGGGAAGTGAGGGAGGGAAGATTAAGGTCAGTCTTGATCCTACCCTCTCCAGTGTCTTGTGGGTCAGGTGTTCCCTGTAAGGGCCTGATGAAGGTTCAGCCATTTGGTCGGCCATTTAGGATGTAGAATTTTATGGTACTATTGCCGTTTGAGTCTAGATTTGTGTTTCCCACCCCCTTCCTTACCCTCACCTCCCTCCCCACCCATCCTACTGTCTAGTCCATGAGAAGCTTGCTGGGTATGTAAGGTATCTTGGGTAGATTCAGGTTAGGTGATGTAGATGAGTGAGACTATGTGGCAATTTTTTTTTTTCTGTGATTGGGTATGTTCACTGAGAATAATGAGTTCTAAGTTCAACCATTTTTCATCAAATTTCATTGTGTCATTTTTTCTTACTGCTGTATAGAATTCCATTGTGTAGATATACCACATCTTAGTTATCCATTCTTCTAGTGATGGATATCTGGGTTGATTCCACCTCTTAGCTATTATGAATTGAGCTGCTACAAACATGGTTGAGCAAATCTCTCTGGCCTGTGGTTTGAAGGTTTTAGGGTAGATGCCCAATAAGGGAATAACTAGGTCTGTTGGTATCTCTATAGTCAGCTTTTCCAGGAGTGTTCATATTACTTTCCAAAGTGGTTGTACCATCTTACATTCCCACCAACAGTGGGTGAGTGTTCCTACTTCTCCACATCCTCTCCAGCATTTATTATCATTTGATTTTTTGATGTTTGCTATACTGGGGTAAAGTGGAATCTCATTGTTGTTTTAAGTTGCATTTCCCTGATTATTAGGGATGATGAACATTTTCTTAAGTGTGTGTTTGCCATTTGTATTTCTTCCTCTGTTAACTCCCTGTTGAGCTCTTTGTCCCATTTTGTGAGTGGGGTGTTTGACTTATTACTGTTTAGATTTTTGAGTTCTTTGTAGATTCTAGAGATTAGGCATCTGTCAGTTGGATAACCCACAAAATTTTCTCCCATTCTGTGGGTAATCTATTGGCTTTGCTTTTTGTATGCTTGTCTGTAAAGAAACTCTTCAGCTTCATGTGATCCCATTGGTTGAGTGACTGTTTAAGATCGTGAGCTACTGGGGTTTTGTTCAGGAAGTCTTTTTCCATTCCTATATCATGGAAAGTACTTCCTAAATTTTCTTCCAGTAGTATTCGAGTTTCTGGTCTTATATTGAGATCTTTGATCCATTTGGACTTGAGTGTAGTGCATGGCAAAATGTATGGATCAAGTTTATGTTTCCTGCATATGGTTATCCAGTTTGTCCAGCACCATTTGTTGAAGATGCTGTCTTTTTTCCAGTCTATATTGTTAGGGCCTTTGTCACATATCAAGTAGCTTTAGTTACTTGACCCAAAGTCAGGGTCCTCAAGTCTATTCCATTGGTCTATACTCCTGTTTTTATGCCAATACCATGCTGCTTTTATTACTATGGTTTTGTAATATAGCTTTAGATCAGGTATGGTGATGCCTCCAGAGGTATTTCTTTTGCTGAGGATGTGTTTGGATATGTGAGGCCTTCTGTCTTTCCATATGAAATTTGAGATCATTTTTTTCTATCTGTGAAGAACACCATTGGGATTTTAATTGGAATTGCATTAAATCTGTAAATTGCCTTTGGTAGGATTGCCATCTTCACAGTGTTAATTCTGCCTATCCAGGAGCATGGGAGGTCTTTCCATTTTCTCAAGTCCTCCTCAATTTCTTTTTTGAGTGTTTTTATGTTTTTGTTGTATTTTGTTGGTTAACATTATTCCAAGTTTTTTTTTTTTTTTTTTTTTGCTGTTGGTATGGAAAATGGGACTATGTCCCTTATTTCTTTCTCTGTATCTTTGTCATTTGCATATAGAAAGGCTACTGATTTTTGTGCATTGATTTTGTATCCTGCTACTTTGCTATAGGAGTTAATCACCTTCAGGAGTTTTGGGATGGAGTCTCTCGGGTCTCTTACATATACAATCATGTCATCAGTGAATAGAGCTAACTTAACTTCTTCCTTTCCAAAATGTATCCCTTTTGTTTCCCTTCTCCTGTCTAATTTCTTGAGGTAGGACTTCCAGTACTATACTGAAGAGCAGAGGTGAGAGTGGACAACCCTGTCTTGTTCCTGATCTTAATGGGAATTCCTCCAGTCTCTCTCCATTATTGTTTGGGCCTTCGGAGCTTTGTATATTGCCTTTACTATGTTAAGATATGAACCAACCATGCCTGATTCTCTCCAATGTTTTGATCATTAAGTGATGTTGCATCTTCTCAAAGGCCTTTTCTGCATCTATTGAAATGATCATGTGGTTTTTGTGTTTAACCTTGTTTATGTGGTGTATTACATTGACAGATTTCCATATGTTGAATCACCCCTGTGTTCCTGGGATGAATCCCACTTGGTCAAGGTGGATAATGCTTTTGATGTGTTGTTGGATTCTGTTTGCGAGGATTTTGTTCAGGATCTTTGCACCTAAGTTCATCAGGGAAATAGGCCGGTAGTTTTCTTTTCTTGTGGCATCTCTGCCTGGTTTTGGAATTAGGGTGATGCTAGCTTCATAAAAGGAGTTGGGTAGCTTTCCCTGTTCTCCAATTGTGTGCCACAGTTTGAGGAAGATTGGTTTGAGTTCTTCCATGAAGGTTTGATAGAATTCAGCTGAGAAGCCATCTTGTCCTGGACTCTTGTTTTTGGGGAAGATTTTTATTACTTTTTCAATCTCCATGAGTGTGATAGGTTCATTTAGGAGATTAATTTGCTCTGAGCTTAGCTTTGATAGATGGTATGCATCCAGGAATTTATCCATTTCCCCCATATTATCCACTTTTGTTTGGTAGAGGTTTTTGAAATAAGTCCTGATGATTCTCCCAATTTCAGTTATGTCTGTTGTGACTCTCCTTTTTCGTTTTGAATTTTGTTAATTTGAAGCTTCTCCTAGTTTTGCTTTATCAGCTTGGCTAGGGGTTTGTCAATCTTGTTTATTTTTTCAAAGAACCAGCTCTTTGTTTTGTTAGTTGTCTTAATTGTTTTCTTAGTTTCCAATTCATTAATTTCTTCTCCGATTTTGACTATTTCTTTCCCTCTGGAGCTCTTTGGGTCAGATTTTTGTTGCTTTTCCAGTGCCTTTAAGTGGATGGTTAGGTTATTGATTTGGAATCTCTCTGTCTTTTTTATGAAGGCAATGAGTGCTATGTAATTTTTCCCTGAGGACCTCCTTCATTGTGTCCCATAAGTTTTGGTATGATGTGTTTTCATTGTCATTCAATTGTAGAAAATTTGCAATTTCATTTTTTATTTCATCCACTATCCACTTATTGTTTAAAAGTGTGCTGTTCAGTTTCCAGGTGCCATTGGGATTCTTGGTGGGCCTTCTGTTGTTGATTTCTAGCAATATAGCATTGTGATCTGATATTATGCAAGGAATTATGGCAATCTTCCTAAATATGTGGAGGCAGTCTTTGTGACCCAGTATATGGTCTATTTTAGAGAATGTTCCATGGGCTGCTGAGAAGAATATGTAGTCTGTGGATTTGGGATGGAAAGTTCTGTAGATGTCCATTAGGTCTAAGTAATCTATGGTTTTGTTGAGCTCTCTTATTTCCCTGTTGAGTTTCTGTTAGGATGATCTCTCTATTACTGATAATGGTGTATTGAAGTCCCCAACTACAATGGTATTGGTCCTTATTTATGTTTTATTGTCAAGTAGGTTTTGTTTTATGAACAGTGGTGCCCCTGTGTTTGGTGCATACAGATTTATGATTGTAATATCCTCTTGATGGATCGTTCCCTTTAAATGTAGGAAGTATCCTTCTTTTTTTAAAATTATTTTTGGTTTGAAGTCTATTTTATCTCATATTAATATAGCTACACCTGCTTGTTTCTTATTCCCGTTTGCTGGGAATATTGTTTTCCACCCTTTCACCCTGAGGTGGTGTCTGTCTTTAGTGGTGAGGTGGGTTTCTTGAAGACAACAGATTGAGGGGTCTAATTTTTTGATCCATCTTGTTAGCTTGTGTCTCTTGATGGGTGAATTAAGGCCATTGATATTTAGGGTAATGACTGTGAGATTTTATTTGATCCCTGCCATATTGTGATGGTATTTGTGGTTTGGTGGTTTCATGGACTTTGAAGTTTTGCCATTTTTGATATTTTTGTTGTTGTTGTTGTTTGTTTTTACAAGGTTGGGTCTTGCTTTAGCTCAGGCTGACTGGAATTCACTGTGTAGTCTCAGGGTGGCCTTGAACTCATGGTGATCTCCTACCTCTGTCTCCCCAGTGCTGGGATTAAAGCTATACAACACCTGGCTTGATAGTTTCTTAAAGGAATGCTTTGGTTCACAGTGGTCTCATTTAAACACCTTTCATTCTGTCTTTTTAAAAATATTTATGTTGGGCATGGTGGCACACGCCTTTAATCCCAGCACTGGGGTGGCTGAGGTAGGAGGATCACTGAGAGTTTGAAGCCACCCTGAGACTACATAGTGGATTCCAGATCAGCCTGAACCAAAGTGAGACCCTACCTCAAAAAAAAAAATTAAATAATTAATTAATTTATTAGAGAAAGAGAAAAAGAGGCAGATATAGAGAGAGGAAGATACAGAGAGAGAATGGGTCACTAGGGCCTCCAGATATTGCAAAATGAATTCTGGATGCATGTGCCATCTTGTCTATTTGGCTTAGTGGGTACTGGGGAATCAAACCTGTGTCCTCAGGCTTGGAAGGCAAGTACCTTAGCCACAAGCCATCTCTCCAGCTGATTGTTCAGTCTTTTTATTTCTGCTTCATACACACCTTTAAACACCAGAGTGGGAACACATTTTTCTTCCATTTTTTTTTTTTTTTTGTTCTTTGTTTTGATGTCTCTGTATTTTCCTTGTATGTCCTAAATGCACTTTTCACATCTGTTGTTCTATGGAATTTCTCCCTTTCTCTTTCTTTCTTTGCTTCCTCCATCACTCTCTCTCTCTTTCTTTTGTTCTTTCATTCATTCGTTCTTTTTTATTATTTTAATATTTATTATTAGATGTGAATTGTAGAAAATGGGTGTTAGTGCAATTTTTTCATGCCAAATATAACGATATATAATACCTGTCATAGATGTATATAATATACTCTGATCGTATTCATTGCCCTTACTCTTTCTTTTGAGAGGACCTCACATAGCCCATGCTGGCCTTAGACTTCAGGTCTTTCTGCCTGTCCCTCCTTAGTGCTGTGCCACCTGACTTCTATATACTCTTCTTGATTCCCTGCCATGTCTATTTGGTTATCTTCTGTACCCAAAGCAGATTTTAGTTATGGTACTATGTTCTTTTCTCATTTTAGCCAATATTCTTTGTCTCTTTGCCTCTGTTGCGATCTTTAGAAATTTTTATTTTTCAGGATGCCTGCTCCTCTTTTATGGAGGCTCTGGGATCTTTGTAAGGGTATTGAGTCTCAAAACATTCTTATATAATTTTGAGGAAAAGAATTTTTCAGAGTCATGACCATCTTCTTAATCTTTAGGGTAAATCTCTCCTTTGCTACTCCTTTCTTCCTACAATGTTTGCTTTCTCCCAGGTCTTGGTGACCTCCATTGTCATTTCCAGTATGCTCTGATAGACTGGGCAGTGAGCTCTCCAGTATGGTAGCTGCCAGCACAGCTGAGGTTCCTCCCACTCCTTTGTTGTTCCTTTAGGCCCAGTGAGAGTTTCCCTCAGATCTAAACCTGAAGGCCAGGATGTAGCATTTTAGTTTGACTTTGTTTGTAATGCTTGGGTAGCATTCATCTAATGTGACTGTACTGGTGCTCACTGGCTCATGTGAGTTCTTTGAAGAGGGCCACACACTGAAGAATCTACCCATCTAGGTGTTCCCAGTTCTAATTCTATATTCTGATTCTATATTCTATTCTAATATCTTTCCAAATATAAAACATCTTAAGGTACAATCTTATTCTCCTCTATACTTCCTACTAATACAATAGAAAAAGAAAAGGGGAAAATCTCATGGAGATGATATAAGAGGACAGGACTCTCTCAAAACAATTGTTTGCCTGTTTTTTTTTTTTTTAATCTAACCACTATGTTCTGGGATTAAGTGTACCAAGAGGAAATGAGTGTCAGATGTGTGTGTGTGTGTGTGTGTGTGTGTGTGTGACAGAGAGAGAGAGAGAGAGAGAGAGAGAGAGAGAGAAGCATGTTAGATGATATTCAGAGTCCAATAATCTTTTCAATCTATTCTCACTGACAATATATTTATGGGAAATTGCCTGGAAAATTGAGTATATCATCCCCTCCTTTGCAGCTGTTGGGTGCTGTCTCCTTTTAATCTTCACAGATTAAAAAAAATATTTTTATTTATTTGAAAGAGGAAGAGAGGCAGAGAGAGAGAATGAGAGAGAATGAGAGAATGGGTGCACCAGGTCCTCCATCCACTGCAAATGAACTCCAGACACATGTGCCACTTTGTGCATCTGGCTTATGTGGGTACTGGGAAATCGAACTGTGGTCCTTTGGCTTTGCAGGCAATTACCTTAAACAATAAGCCATCTCTCCAGCCCTCGCTTTTTTTTGAGGTAGGCCAAGGCAACCTGGAATTCACTATGTCTTCTCAGGGTGGCTTGAGCTCATGCTGATTCTCTTACCTCTTCCTCTTGAGTGCTGGGATTAAAGGCATGCACCACAATATCCGGCTTCATTGATGTTTTAATGGGAGATTGAGGACCATACCATCTCATTCATATCCATTTTCCTTTTAAGTGTTTTTATATTTTGGGGAATTATATTAGTATTTATGAAGACAAAACTTTCATTAATAACTTTATTAGAAACTCATTTGTATTTTTATTGCTAAAGACAATAAAACATAGAGACAGGAGATGAAATGTTCAAACCATTCTTGGGTGAATAGCAAGTTCAAGGCTAGCCTCAATTACTTAAGGCCTGGTCTCAAAAGAAACCCTTCCCCAGCCCCCCCCACCCAAATTAAGTTTACAAATTGTGAATTTTATTTCCTTTTTTATATTTTAAATATTTTTATTTATTCATAAGGAGAGAGAGAATGAATGAGAATGGCATGGAAGTGACCCTTGCTACTACAAATAAACTCCACATGTATGTGCCATTTTATGTAACATACCCAGGCTGTTAAGCTTTGCAAGCAAGTGCCTTTAGCTGCTAAGCCATCTCCCCAGCCCCATCTCATTTCTTTTTTAGTGTGTGTGTGTGTGTGTGTTTGTTTGTGCATGTCCCACAGGACCCATGTCAAAGTCAGAAAGCAACCTCTAGATGATTGTCCTCTTCTTCAACTTTCTTTTATGACAGGGTTTCTCTTGTTGCTTTTTTTTTTGTCTCCACATGCACGTAAAAATAGCCTCTGTGAGGTCATGAATGCAATGGCCACCTTATGTCCAGAAGACAGCATTGCAAAGCTCTCCTTCCTATCCTTTGGCTGCTACATTCTTTCTGCCATCTCCCCTGTAGTGCTCTCTGAGACTTGGAGGCTGTAATAGAGATGTCTCGTTTAATGCTGAGCACTCAGCTGTCACTTCATCTCAATATTTGATGAGTTTTGAGTCTCCCCAGTAGTCACTACCATTTGCAAAAGGAAATTTCTTGGCCAAAAGTAACAGCAGCACTAGTCTATGGGCATAAACATTTAGAGGTCAGTTTTTTAAAATTATTTAATTATTTGAGAAAGAGAGAGGCAGATATATAGAAAGAATGGGTATGGTAGGGCCTCCAGCTGCTGCAAATGAACTCCAGACACATGCACTACCTTGTGCTTTAAGTGGGTACTGGGGAGTCAAATCTGGGTCCTTAGACTTTGCAGCAAAAGCCTTACCTGCTAAGCCATCTCTCCAACCCTTTGAGGTCAATTTGATTAACACAACATATCCCTTTAGCCAAACAATAGTAGTAGTTTCTTTCCTAGGACCTATGATCTTCTCAGCCATAGACTTTTGACTTGATTTTCAGGACCAGACATGAATTCCCTACCCAGGAGTGGGCCTTGAATCCAATCAGAGAGCAAACATGCCACTATTGCACTAGCAGGCACATCTTGCCTGGCTGGCCAATTGTGTGGCTGACAGAGTCCACTGATGGACTGTTGACATCCCCCCCTTCCCTGCCACCCCACAGCGGCCTTCATAGCATTTTTCAGCACTATTTCAGCTAGCCAGCAGGAAAGAGACTTCTAGCCCAGCTCCAGCTCGATTCTGTAGTGTCTTGCAACTGAAGCATGCGGTGCCTTCAGCAATAGGTTCTTACCATCTAGTTCGAGAGCACTGACGAAGACTTGTATTCCTTGAGTGCCTCACTGCTCTCCCTGACCAACAACTCACTGGGCAGTATCCCACTCCTTGCACTGGAATTTTCCTGTAACAGCCTATAGATTCTGAGTGAAGCATTGTTCAGTCCTGAAAGGTACTTCTGTCAGAACTCTCTCCTTCTTAAAGTTATATTCTTTAATTAGCTATTAAAGAAGTAGGTTTCCATGTCTTACTCATTACATCTTTAATTTTGCTTAACCCTCTTCTCCACTCTTTCTTCTCTCCCTCAACCGAGATTTCTTTTGTGGCAAGTTTGTTACTGGTCATAGAAGAGCTTCTAAGTTTTCAAAAGGAAAACCATCTTTGTTTTATTTATTCAAGATAAAAAGATGGATAGAGATACAGAATGGGCACATTGAAGCCTCCTGCTGCTTCCGACAAACTCCAGATATTTGTACTACTTTATTGATCTGGCTTTATGTGGGTACTGGGGAATTGAACCCAGGCTGTCAGGCTTTGCAAACAAGCATCTTTAACCACTGATCAACTCTCCAGCCCCCAAAGCTACTAAGTTTTATATGAAGACTTTATATCCTACTATTTTGCAGAAAATATTTATCAAATCTAAGAGTTTTGTGGTGGAATTTTTAGGGTCTTTTAAATAAGCATATCATCTGTAAACAGAAATAATTTGACTTTGTCCTTTGCTATTTGTATCCCTGTTATTTGTTTCTCTTTCCTTATTGCTGTAGCTGAGACTTTAAGCACTGCACTAAATACAAGAAGAGAGTGTGGATACTCTTCTCATTCCTGAATTTAAGGAAAATGCTGGGAGAATGTTGTACTGCCTTTGCTTTGATAGATAAGTTTCCTAACCTTAACAAGTTAAATGCTAAATATATACTCATTTATTCATTATTTGCTAAGTAATTTCTATGGCTGAAGATATGTTCTAAATTTGGGGAGAGAAAAGTGAATAAAACAGGAAATATCTTGCCGTTTTGGAGTATGTATTCTACCAGGGGACACCAACAAGCATTTAAAAACAAGCAAATACACATATAAGATAATGTCCCTCTGTGGTAAGCACTACAGAGCAAAGACAAGAATCTGGAAGGTAGTGAAGTTACCATTAAAGAGAGACAACTTTTAAAATATATTTATTTCTGTGAGAGGAGTGAGAGCAAGTGCATGGGCATGCTAGGGCCTCCTGTCACTGCAAACAAACTCCAGATGCACATGCATTACATCTGTCTTTATATGCCACTTTGTGAATATGGTTTTAAGTGGGTACTGGGGAATAGAACCTGAGCCATCAAGCTTGGCAAGCAAGCACCTTTAACCACTGAGCAATCTCTCCAGCCTCAAGAATGACAACTTTTTATCCTGTATGACTATTAAACATGCATTTTAAAGGTATTCTATCCCCTTGACAAATTGTAAGCCTTGGCTTTTTTTTTTTTTTTAAGAAAATGGTTCTGGGGCTGGAGAGATGGTTTAGTGGTTAGGGCGCTTACCTGCAAAGCCTAAGGGCCCAGGTTCAATTCTCTAGTACCCACGTAAACTAGATGCACAAAGTGCACACATGTGTGGAGTTCATTCGTAGGGGCTGGAGGCCCTGGCACACCCATTCTCCCTCCCTCTCTCTCTCTTTCTATCCAATAAATAAATAAAATATTACAAAAAGAAAAGAAAATGGTTCTATGTAAGAACAACCAGAATGGATGCAAAGGAATTTTCTGGAGATCCTCATTAAGAATATAGGTCCCCAGGTTCTCCAATGAATCATTAAACTATAATATTGAGTCCTGAGTATGTGTGCCTGTGAGCAGGTTCCCTAGGCAACTGGATATGCAGCCAGTGTGGTCATCACTGAAGCTGTGTGAGGAACAAAAGGTGTCAGGCACACTCATTCTCTTCATTACTGGCACTCAAAAAAATCTGCTAGAAGCCATATAAGATTGTGGCTTTTGTAGTCCTTCCCTCAACCTTAGTCTCCTTAGGCTGGAAAAGGTGAGAACAAGTTTCATGATCGCCACTTGGAGCCTCAATCCCCAAGCCTCCTTTGGCAGCTCAGGATGGCTTTGAGAGCCAGAAGGAGGGAGAGCATCAAAGTGATATAATTTGTTATATATACACATACAGATCAGATGGCAATATATATATATATATATATATATATATATATATATATATATATATATGTAGCAATTATATTCCAAGATGGGCTGTGTGTGTCCCTTGCAATAGACAACAATCATCATTGTTTTATGTCTACACTGTGGTTTTCCTGCCACAAACTCTACTGGTGTGAATAGATATGAACTGTATCCCAGTTTCCAAAAGGGCAGGAAAAATACCTTTTGTGGGGGAAGCAAAATATGTTTATTATTATTTATGAAGTGGGGGTGAAAGAGATAATGGGCACACCAGGGCCTCTTGCCACTGCAGATGAGCTCCAGACTTATGTTCCACATCTGGATTTAAATGGATACTGGGGAACTGAACCTGGATTTCCAGGCTTTGCAAGTCTTTTTAATCACTGAGCCATCTCCTCAACCCCTATTTATTATAATTATTACTGCGTGGGTTTGATGTGCCTATTTGCATATCAAAAAACCATTTGCAACTTGGTTTCATGCATAAAAGAACTTCTTATCAGCAGCCAGGTGTGATGGTGCATGCCTTTAACCTAGCACCTGGGAGGCAGAGGTAGGAGGATTGCTGTATGAGACCAGTCGGGACTACAGAATGAGATCCAGGTCAGCCTGGACTAGAGTGTGACCCTACTTCAAAAAAACAGGCTGCCAACTCTTAGTTGCAGAAGTTTTAAGCAAAAATCCCATTGGCTCTGTTAGGGCCAGCGGCTCATCTCTGGAGCAATCAACCATGCTCTTGGAGCAGTAGTGCAGTGATAGAGCAGTAGTGTGGTGATGGAGCAGTGTGGTGATGGAGCAGTAGTGTAGTGATGGAGCAGTAGTATGGTGATGGAGCAGTAGTGTGTTGATGGAGCAGTAGTGTGTTGATGGAGCAGTAGTGTGTGATGGAGCAGTAGTGTGTTGATGGAGCAGTAGTGTGTGATGGAGTAGTAGTGTGTTGATGGAGCAGTAGTGTGTTGATGGAGCAGTAGTGTGGTGATGGAGCAGTAGTGTGGTGATGGAGCAGTAATATGGTGATGGAGCAGTAGTGCGGTGATGGAGCAGTAGTGTGTTGATGGAGCAGTAATATGGTGATGGAGCAGTAGTGTGGTGATGGAGCAGTAGTGTGGTGATGGAGCGGTAGTGTGGTGATGGAGCAGTAGTATGTGATGGAGCAGTAGTGTGGTGATAGAGTAGTAGTGTGGTGATGGAGTAGTAGTGTGTTGATGGAGCAGTAATATGGTGATGGAACAGTGGTGTGTGATGGAGCAGTAGCGTGGTGATGGAGCAGTAGTGTGGTGATGGAGCAGTAGTGTGGTGATGGAGCAGTAGTGTGTGATGGAGCAGTAGTGTGGTGATGGAGCATTATTATGGTGATTGAGCAATAGTGTAGTGATGGAGCAGTAGTGTGGTGATGGAGCAGTAGTGTGGTGATGGAGCAGTAGTGTGGTGATGGAGCAGTAGTGTGTGATGGAGCAGTAGTGTGGTGATGGAGCATTATTATGGTGATTGAGCAGTAGTGTAGTGATGGAGCAGTAGTGTGGTGATGGAGCAGTAGTGTAGTGATGGAGCAGTAGTGTGGTGATGGAGTGGTAGTGTGGTGATGGAGCAGTAGTGTAGTGATGGAGCAGTAGTGTGTGATGGAGCAGTAGTGTGGTGATTGAGCAGTAGTGTGGTAATGGAGCAGTAGTGTGTTGATGGAGCAGTAGTGTAGTGATGGAGCAGTAGTGCGTGATGGAGCAGTAGTGTTTTGTTGGAGCAGTAGTGTGGTGCTGGAGCAATAATGTGGCGGTGGAGCAATAGCTGCCCTTTCTTGGACATACGAATGGTGGTCAGGCAACAAGGTTATGCTGTAAGTTGGCTGATGAGCAACACTCAGTCAGGAATCATACATGTCTTCCTCACCATGGAATGTTGATCATTTAGCATAGACCTTGTTTTTTTAAATTATATTTTATAAGAAAGAGAAAGAAAGAGTATGGATGTGCCAGGGCCTCTTGCCATACTGCAAATGAATTTCAGATGCATGCACCACTTTGTGAATCTGGCTTTATGTGGGTACTGTGGAATTGAACCTGGGACTGCAGTCTTTGGAAGTACTTAGTGCCTTTAACTTCTGAACTGTCTCCCCAGCCTCTAGCATAGACTTTAATAATTTTTTAAATATTGCAAAATGAACTACACATATTCTTGCTTGTAAATGGTATGTGTGTACTGTAGAGCAATGATGAGTAGAGAGCAGCAAGGGTTTCCTATTTGCTCATGTCCCTGTCATATCCCATGCATGCACAGGGTGATAACACTAAGCCAACCTGAGTATAAGATCTTGTTTGAATTCCTTGCATGTTATGGCATTCCGTTAGGTAAACAACATTCTTTACCTAAGATCAAGGTCACATTAAGTCACTGGCACTTGAGGAGCAATGACTATGACAGACACTGGGGCATTTTGTCCACACAGGTAATGTAAACCTATCTGTTCAGTGAGCATTCTACGTGGCTTCCAAGTTGCAGGCCCTCCTGAGGATGTGGGCTATGGCCTAGAGTGGTTTGGAGATTATAACGTGTGTTTTCAGCATCACCTCTATACCTCTATGTCAAAAATGTTGATTGGCTCAGAATTCTTCAGGTCTTATGGGGGTAACAACTACTGTGAGATCATGAGTGAATCAGTCAGTTCATGTCCAGAGGACAGTACCCCAAACCCCTGATTCTGTGGTTCTTACATTCTTGCAGCTTGCTCTTCTGCAGTGCTCACTAAGACTTGGAGGGTGTTGCAGTCAGATTTGCATTGCTGGCAGAAGCCACCCAACCAAGAGCAGCTTGTGGGAAAAAAGTTGAGCAGAGAGTGGACGTCACTCCATGGCCAACATAAGGCAGACAATAGCAATAGGAGAGCATGCCATACACTGGCAAGGGGATACTGGCTATAATACCCATAAGCCTGCCCCCAACAATACACTGCCTCCAGGAGGCATTGATTCCAAAACCTCTATCAGCTGGCAGCCTAGCATTCAGAATACCTAAGTTTATGGGGGACACCTGAATCAAACCACCACATTCTACCCCCGGCCTCCATAAACTGATAAGCATACATGATATAAAATGCAATGCATTCATCCAACTTTAAAACTCCCCACATTTTTTTTATCAATCCTAATATGTTCATACTTCCCCATAGTCCAGTCTTTAAAGATCAAAAATAATATCATTTATAGTAAGATTTTATATTTTAGCATGTTGTAACATTGTATCTTACACATGTATGTGTTAATCATTTTTATAACATTTGATATGTTAGAGAATACTTTTTGACTGCTGTACTTCAATTATTAACAGTATTCTGTTCTATTATTCTTTTTACATTTATTTATTTATTTTGGGGTAGGGTTTCTCTCTAGTCCAGGCTGATGTGGAATTCACTATATGGTCTCAGGGTGGCCTCAAATTCATACCAATCCTCTTACCTCTGCCTCCTAAGTGCTGGGATTAAAGGTGTAGGCTACCAGCTGTTCAATTATTCTGTCTGCAATAAGTAACATAATTACCTTTGGAATTGCTTGTAACCAAGAAACCTTGGAAGATACATCAGGAAGTTATATTGCTCGAGGTTAAAGACCCTGTGAAAGTTTTAATGACTATAGTTATGTTCTTTGTCAGTGAATTTGCAAAACAGCCCTTCCCACTGATAAATCATTCAAGGAGATTTAAACAAATCACCTATCTTCCTCCAGATGTTCAGAATTAGCTGAAGTGAGGTTTGGACATGCTATTTTTTTTTCTTTTGAGGCAGGATCTCACTATAGCCAAGGCTGACCTGAAACTTACTGTGAGGCCCAGACTAGCCCTAAACTCACCTTAACCTTCCAAACTCAGTTTCCTGAGTGCTAAGATTATAGACATGCACCAGCATGTCTGCTGGACACCCACATTTTTAAAATCCTTCCTAGGTGATGACTGAATGTGAGGCCTGAGTGGAGAATTACTGTTCTTGGTCTTAGGAATTTGGTGCTTTCATCTTCCTCTATCCTCCCACATAAAGATGCAGATCCCAGTACATAAATTTTTGCTTTTACAGGGTCTCACTCTGTTGCCCATGATAACCTTGAACTCATGATCCTCCTGCTTCAGCCTCCAGAGTGCTGGAGTTAAAGATATATACCACATAGCCTAACCCATGTGTTCTTAGATTTATCTGTTTTTTTCATCAAACCTGAGGGAACACATTGGCTGCACCTTAGTACTTTCAAAGGAATATGTTCTTAAACTTGTAATTATTCCTACTCATTAGAAGGTAACATTAAAATTATTTAAAATAGTGTAATAAAACCTGATGGGGTTTCGAGTAAGGATAAAAGTAAGAGTCCCATGTAGGACTCTACAACTAACAACCACTAGGAAGGACTTGATTAGTAACCACTAGCAGAAGACCCTCCAAGTTATGGGACTCTCTGTTTTTTATTCAATTATATATGTTAATGGGCACTTTGAGAAGTTTAATATTCAGTCATCCCTTCATATCAGAGTCCTTGGTTCCAGGACCTCTATGAATACCAAGATCTGTGTATCACTTACATTAAATGGAACAGTATCTACATGCTCCCTGGTACATATTCTCATGTATTTAAAATCATCTATTCATTACTTATGATGCTTAGTAAAATGTACATATTGTGTAAATAGTTCTTATACTATATTATTTACAGAATAGTGACACATTTATATATGCTTAGTACAGATCCAATTTTTTCCCAAATATTTTCAATCTGCAATTGGTTGAATCTGTGAATGCAGAACCCATAGATATGAAGGACTGGCTATCCATCCATCTATTTGCAGATCCTCCACCAACAGATTTAGATTACAAGTTTTTAGTAGAGGATATTGTCTTTATTGTCTCTATACCTTTTAAAAATAATTTATTTATTTGAGAGAGACAGAAGCAGTGTATGTGTGTGTGTGTGTGTGTGTGTGTGAGAGAGAGAGAGAGAGAGAGAGAGAGAGAGATGAGGATGAGTATGGGTGTGCTAGGGCCTCTGAATGCAAATAAACTCCAGATATGTACACCACTCTGTGCATCTGGCTTTATGTGGGTACTAAGAAATCAAGCCCAGGCCCTCAGGCTTTGAAAACAAGTGCTTTTAACTGCTTTGCCATCTCCCCAGACCATAACTCTGTATCTTTTATATCTTTTGTGTTTGTTTCCCTCAAATATAAACTGTGAGACACTAGAAGACACTTGATAAATATTTTAAAGAAGAAGAATAAATGAACAAATGAACAATTCCTTCTTGTATCTCAGGTGACAGAATGCTGATTGTATTCTCCCAGGGTTATAAATATCCTAGAAAAATGTATTAAGAGTTTTTATAGTACAGAAATAAAAAAGCAAATATACTAAGTTTTTTTTTTTAAACAAGCAAGCAAAATAAATACTACCAAGTGAATTTTCCTGCTGGTAGTTTCAGGCATTCATCTTCTTTCTGCTTAGTGGCCTGAATTCCACAATTTTATGTCCATAGCTAAACACGGACCTGCATGTGTGATAACAAGAGTGGTGTGGATGGCAATTTATCAGGTTTTTTTCTTCTTCAGGTCAGTGGCTGAAGCTTGTGGCTCTCAGCCCTTCCTGGTTGCTGGTGATTGATGGGTTTGTTTACTACTTCTCCCTTTGCTCTAGAGGGAGATACTGAATGGGCTTCCTGCCAGCGTTTGGGAAGGTCTGGCTCCATCCCAGAGCCAAGATCTCTGCAGCCCAAGCTGTGGTGATGCTATGGAAGCCCTGGGACTTTTTCTGGATTTTAATCACTTTCTGAACAGATGCATTTGTTAGGATGAAGTATTAAAGTCTGTACTCCACTCATTAAACCCTAAACTGTGTTTGCTAGTAAGACTGTTCATTTTTGCTTCTAACAAATAAATAAGAAATGTTTTCCTTCAATCTATAGTTTCTTGCTTGTTTACTTATCAGTGCTGGGAACTGAACCCAGGGCTTTGAGCTTACTAGGTAAGTGTTGTACCACTTAGATAAATCCCTGACACCCACAGTTGTATTTCTGCCTAAAATTAGATAGAGACGACTAATCTCAAATTATTAAACCTCTTTGTGAATGATGACTGAGTAAAGTGGAAATAAATACTTAAGATACTAATGACCCCCCTCACACAGCAAGAAGTGTAAATAACATGCTGTTTGCTGTCTTTGATAAAATATGTATATGCATGAGTAATTATGCTTCACACACACAAGCAGCAGGTGTTTACTTTTCATTATCTGACAAGGTCCAGAGTGGGTTACTTAATCGCAAACACTGACTTGCACAAAGAGGAGTTATTTTTAATAACACTGTCTTATGAATGGGTGGAAAATTAAGCCAAATTTAATAAACAATATTTTTGGTAGCTTCTTGCTGCCAGAAAACCTGGCATACACAATTTGGTAATTGACTTCTATTGCTTTGCATGCCTGGAAGCCCCTCTTCTTTTATTCCATCTGTTTAGTACCTTTTTCAAAAAGCCCATGGAAACCATATCTTTTTTTTTTTTTTCCAAGGTAGGATCTTGCTCTAAACTAGGCTGACCTGGAATTCACCATGTAGTCTCAGGGTGGCCTCAAACTCATGGCAATCCTCCTATCTCTAACTCAGCAGATCTGGTATTTTTATTGTGTTGAAATGATTCTGGTAAAAACAGGTTCGGAATAAACACAGCAGGAATCAAGGGAAGCAGCTGGATCTGACTTAGAGTCTAACAGATGGGAGAACTCTAAGCTGGAAGCCCCGAGAAATCACTTTTGATTCTTTAGTACAGACAGCATTGTGGGTGTGGTTTTGTGACCATTTCCAAGAGTGGCTAGCCCCAGTCTTCATCGACCTATGACTCTGTGGTAGAAGAAGTGAGACAAGACATGTCAAGAGTACAAAGCTGGAGAGACCTCCCCGAGAAGGAGCCAGAGGGATAAGGGTGAGGCTATTTGATCCTGAATTTTGTAAGAAAAATACAGTGCTTTGATGTGCTGGTTTTCGGTGAATAAAGCTCCTGTGTATGACAATATAAAGACTGAACAGAAGTCTCTCAAGTGTAAGGTATCCATGCAAGGTCTCCTACTCTAGGTACCCCAGGTTCTTCAGGCCAAACCAGATGAGAGCATAACAGAATCAAATCAATGCTAACAGATACTATCCTGCACTTGAGAAGCTAAGGCAGGTTTTTGAGTATGAGGTCAGCTTTGGCTACAAATGCAAGTACCTGTCCCCTGAACAGCAAAGCAAAACACAACACAACACAACACAACACAGCCCAGCACAACACACTACTAATAAAATTCTAACCAAGCAAACAACCAACCAAAGAAAGATTATTGCATTATCTGTACTCCTTCTTGTAGAATCTCTTTTTATTTGTATTTCTGGAGACTGCCAAGTCCTTGCTGTTTTGTTTGAGCTCACTAACCAACCATTTTTAGGTGTAACAGGTCAGCTGCCATTTCTCCCTCTTTTGATCTTTCTTTCTTAATTCCTGAAGTGCCTGCTACTGAGATCTTCAACTTTCAATTTGTCTTGCAAGAGCCCTTCAATTACTGTCATCATTCCCAGTGATGTTGATGTGTTGGGAGTCTTGAGGTTGCAAGTGACAGAAGAAGTTAACTTAATTGGCTGCTGAAATCCAGTGACAGGATTGCTGGGGTCTTGAGAGCACAGAGAGTCAAGGAGGCCATTTTGTCTTGTTACCTCTCTTTATTTTTTATCTTTCTTTAGATTAACTTCCTCTTTCACTCCAGTCCACATGCTAATATTTTCTGATGTTACCCCTTTGTGACCTAGGTACCTCAAAGAGACTGCCAGATCTTAGTTTCAGAGTTTTTAGGCAAAGGTCTCATTAACTCTTCCAGGGCCAGCAGCACATATCTGGAGCAATCAACCATGTCCATGGAGCATTAGTGTGGTGATGGAGCAGTAGTGTGGTGATGGAGCAGTAGTGTGGTGATGGAGCAGTAGTGCGGTGATGGAGCAGTAGTGTGGTGATGGAGCATTAGTGTGGTGATGGAGCAGTAGTGCGGTGATGGAGCAGTAGTGTGGTGATGGAGCAGTAGTGAAGTGATGGAGCAGTAGTGAAGTGATGGAGCAGTAGTGCGGTGATGGAGCAGTAGTGTGGTGATGAAGCAGTAGTGCGGTGATGGAGTAGTAGTGCAATGATAGAGCAGTAGTGCTGTGATGGAGCAGTAGTGTGGTGATGGAGCAGTAGTGTGTTGATGGAGCAGTAGTGTAGTGATGGAGCAGTAGTGTGGTGATGGAGCAGTAGTGAAGTGATGGAGTAGTACTGTGGTAATGGAGGAGTAGTGCAGTGATGGAGGAGTAGTGAAGTGATGGAGCAGGAGTGTGGTGATGGAGCAGGAGTGTGGTGATGGAGCAGGAGTGTGGTGATGAAGCAGGAGTGTGGTGATGGAGTAGTAGTGTGGTAATGGAGCAGTAGTGCGGTGATGGAGCAGGAGTCTGGTGATGGAGCAGGAGTCTGGTGATGGAGCAGTAGTGTGGTGATGGAGCAGTAGTGTGTGATGGAGCAGTAGTGTGGTGTTCGAGCAGTACTGTGATGATGGAGTAGTAGTGTGGTGATGGAGTAGTAGTGCTGTGGTGGAGTAGTAGTGTGGTGATGGAGTAGTAGTGTGGTGATGGAGTAGTAGTGCTGTGGTGGAGTAGTAGTGTGGTGATGGAGTAGTAGTGTGGTGATGGAGTAGTAGTGCTGTGGTGGAGTAGTAGTGTGGTGATGGAGTAGTAGTGTGGTGATGGAGTAGTAGTGCTGTGGTGGAGTAGTAGTGTGGTGATGGAGTAGTAGTGTGGTGATGGAGTAGTAGTGTGGTGATGGAGCAGTAGTGTGGTGTTCGAGCAGTAGTGTGGTGTTCGAGCAGTACTGTGATGATGGAGCAGTAGTGTGGTGATAGAGTAGTAGTGCTGTGGTGGAGTAGTAGTGCGGTGATGGAGCAGTAGGTGCCCATTCCTGACACATTAATGATGGTCAGGCAGCAAGTTGATGCTGTAATATGGCTGCTTTGCAACACTAAGTGAGGAGTATACATATCTTCCTTACCATGGAATCTTGAACATTTAGCATAGCCCTTGTTTTTTTTTAAATTATTTTTTTTACGAGAAAGAGAAATGAAGAACATGAATGTGCCAGGGCCTCTTGCCATATTGCAAATGAATTTCAGATGCATGCACCACTTTGTGAGTCTGGCTTTATGTGGGTACAGTGTAATTGAACCTGGGCCTGCAGTCTTCTGGAAGCACTTAGTGCCTTTAACTGCTGAGCCACCTCTCCAGCCCCTAGCATAGATTTTAATAATTTTTTTAAAAATTGCAAAATGAACTATACATTTTCATGCTTGTAAATGTATGCATAGGGTGAACACTATGCCAACATGGCTGTAAGATCTTGCTTATGTTCCCTGCATATTATGGTATTCAGTGAGGTAATCAGCATTCTTTACCCAAGATCAAGGTCATGTTAAGTCACTGGCACTTGAGCAGCAATGTCTATGATAGACACTGGGCCATTTTGTCCACACAGATAATGTAGATGTATTGGTTCAGTGAGAATTCTATGTGGCTTCCAAGTTACAGGCCCTCCTGAGGATGTGGGCTATGGCCTATAGTGGCTTGGAGATTATAATGTGTGTTTTCAGCATCACCTCTATACCTCTATGTCAAAAATGTTGATTGGCTCAGAATTCTTCAGGTCTTATGGGGGTAACAACTACTGTGAGATCATGAATGAATCAGTCAGTTCATATCCAGAGGACAGTACCCCAAAGTACCCCTTACTCTGTGGCTCTTACATTCTTGCTGCTTGCTCTTCTGCAATGTTAACTAAGTCTTTGAGGGGATATTATACACATTTTTATAAGTGTTTAGCATTCAAACCTCACTTATTCTCAGCCCTTTGGTAAGTTTTGAATCTACCCAGTAGCTACCACCATCTGCAATAAGAAGCTTCAATAACCAAAGTTCAACCCACACTAATCTATGGGGATAATTATAAGCACATGTGGTGGTTTGATTCAGGTGTCCCCCATAAACTTAGGTGTTCTGAATGCTAGGTTCCCAGCTGATGGATATTTGGGAATTAATGCCTCCTGGAGGGAGTGTATTGTTGGGGGTGGGCTTATGGGTGTTATGGCCAGTTTCCCCATGCCAGTGTTTGGCACACTCTCCTGTTGCTATTTTCTACCTTATGTTGGCCATGGGGTGATGTCCACCCTCTGCTCATGTCATCGTTTTTCCCTGCCATTGTGGAGCTTCCGCTCAAGCCTGTAAGCCAATATAAATCTCTTTTTCCCAGAAGCTGCTCTTGGTTGGGTGATTTCTACCAGCAATGTGAACCGGACTGCAACAGTAAAATGGTACCAAGGAGTGGAATTGCTGCTAAACACCTGACTGTGGCTTTGGCCTTTTGGAGCTGATTTTCAAGAGGAATGTGGGAGGATTTGAAATCTTAGCCTACGAGATGCCTTGCAGTGCTGTAAGTACAGCTTGATGGGCTATTCTGGTTTGAGCTCCAAGACCTGAATGCAGTAAGAACTATGGTCTATTTGGCTTATGAGGGTGAGAAAGAGCTTTGCTTGGACTGGACTAGCAGTTTGTGTGAGAAATTTGCTCTTATGCCCATGTCCTGAGAAGTTGTGCAGGGTTGCTTTGCATAGAAATGAACTGGTGTGAGCAGAGGGATATGGCACAGAAAGAAAAATCTTTGGGTGAACTGTTGCCTGTTCAGCTGCAACTGAGAGATTACAGCCTTTGAGACTGGGCTAGCTGACCTGTGCTGGGGCAACAGGAAGAATGCCGACTCTTTTGAAGGGGCCTGAGTGCTCAAGGAGTGTCCTGTTCCCCCCCTGGATTAACAAGTTGGCACCCTATCTGGTATTGTGGAGTACAAGAAATGCTGGAGAGGATCGTTGAGTTTGCAACATGATCTTGTGTTTTGGAAATGGCCATGGGCAGTGTGAAGCAGGTTTTCTGGATGCCTGCATGGAGACCCCATGGGCCCATGAGGATGAACCGTGGCTTGCAGTGGAGACCCAGTGGAGATGCCGGTACTACTAGATGGCTGCCAAGGAGAGCCACCAGCCCCGATGAAGTTTTCCAGGACTGTGAGTAGCCTAGCTGAAGGGGCGGAATTGGAATGCCAGAGACTTGTTGCTGGTTAGAATTATCGGACTTGGAGACTTGTCACTGACTAGAGTTGTTGGACTTAGAATTTGAGTTTAATGTTTGCCCTGGTTGTTTTAAATCTTGTATTGGCTGAATGTTTCTTTGCTATGCCCAGTGACATCTTTTGCAGTGTGAATATTTATTCTGTGCCATTCTGGTTTTTTTGAGATTATTTTTTGGTATTATGGCTCAGTTAAAAGATCATGGACTATGGGGATGTATCAACATCATTGGAATTGATAAAAACTATGGGGACTTTTAAAGCTAGATGAATGCATTGCATTTTACATCATGTATGATGATCAGTTTATGGGGGCCAGGGGTGGAATGTGGTGGTTTGATTCAGGTGTCCTCCATAAACTTAGGTGTTCTGAATGCTAGGTTCCCAGCTGATGGATATTTGGGAATTAATGCCTCCTGGAGGGAGTGTATTGTTGGGGGAGGGCTTATGGGTGTTATAGCCCGTTTCCCCTAGTCAGTGTTTGGCACCCTCTCCTGTTGCTATTGTCCACCTTATGTTGGCCAGGGGGTGATGTCCACCCTCTGCTCATGTCATCGTTTTTCCCTGCCATCGTGGAGCTTCCCCTCGAGCCTGTAAGCCAAAATAAATCTCTTTTTCCCAGAAGCTGCTCTTGGTTGGGTGATTTCTACCAGCAATGTGAACTGGACTGCAACAGCACAGAATATTCATTTAGTCAGTCAACCATAGTGTATTACCTTCTAGGGTCTGTGACCTTTGCAACCATAGATTTGTGGGTACGCTTTCAGTATCAGGTATGTATTATTTCCCATGGAGTGGAATACAGGTGTAATCAGAGAGAAGTTAATGACCCCATACCGATCATACCACCACTGCACTAATGGACACATCTTGGCTTGCCAGTCAGTTATGTAGCATGCAGGGTAATTATGGGTTGTTTAGCAGCTGGTTAAGCCTGTTGATGACTTTGCTTCCCCAGCATCCTCTATAGTACTTTACAGCACTATACCAACTAGCCAGAGGGAGGAACCTTCCAGTTCAGTTCCAGCTTGATTTTCCATTGTCATGCAACTGATGCATTCTTCCACCTTCTTTGAGACAAAGTCTCTTACCTCTGGGAATGTATGTCAGACTGACTAGCCCCCAAGGTCAGGATTCTTCTGGCTTTCTCTCTCATTTTTGTTATAGACATACTGGGATCAAAGATGCATGTTCCACTTGGTACATGGATTTTACTGGAGAGGATTGGACTAATTGATAAGCTTTGCAACCGTAGAGCCATATTACAAGCCTTCTCCTGTGTTTTCAACTCCTGTTTGGATGGATCTGCTCTACCTCTTGGTATGCTTTTACATGTCTGAATCTCAAGGCACATATAATTCAGACTAGAGCCAGGACCTTTGTGTAAGTCTGGGTAAACAGGTCACTATAGGATTTATTTCTTTTAAATTTGAAAATAGTTTCAATACAATGACCTGAAAATAAAAACAAAAAATGATGGGGAAACCCCTAATATTATATATATTATATATATAATATATATATATATAATATAATATAACATATAATGTTAAAGAATTCAACATTTTATCTGTTTAGTAACTGTTTTAAACAGTTTCTAAAAATGATGGAGAATGGAGTTCAAAGGGAAAAGTGGGGGGAGAGAGGGCATTATCATGGGATATTGTTTACAATAATGGAAGTTGTTAATAAAAAAGTAAAAAAAAATTATGAGCAAATATAAAATAGTTTTGTTCACTTAGGAATGTACTACCCCTCTGCCCCTTTTGACATAGAGTCTCACTATATTGCCCAGATTGGTATTGAACTCCTGAGCAACTGGGATTATATACTTGTGCTACCAAGCTGTATAATGGCTTATTCAGTTTTGCTTTTGGCTCTCCTTGTGCTAGGGATGGAACTCAGGGACTTGTGCATGCTCAGCACAGGCTCTAATACTGAGCTACATCCTCAGTGCTTATTCTTCAACCTATTCTTTAAATAACTTTCTATATTGTTCATGGTCTTCATAATCAGTTGGCATACATTTAACATAAGTTTAATATTTAATTATATTTTCACCCCATGATCCTTATTCTTCCTTGTTTGATTTTAACTTCTGGTCAGAAAGAAAAATTCTCTTCAATAATAGATGCAATGGCACAGCTTGGAGCTCATACCCACCTGCCATGATAACCAAATTGGGTCATAAATCTGAATACTATTGCTGTTCGGGATTAATGCCCATTCATCAAAAAATTCTGTTGGGTAGACAACATAATGTAATAAAAAGCAGAGGAAACATGTTGTAGGTCATTTATGTCATACCATCTTACTGGCTTAGGGACACAGTGAAGGCCAGGTTGCTGCTCCTCACACCGGATCAGGGTATGTCTGGGCATCTTCTCACCTACCACTCCATTCTTTGTGTCTCTCTGCCAAAGTCAATAGATTGAGATTCTTTCCTTTGCATTGGTGATCTGGGTAGGAATGACAGCATCTTGCCCATGATTTCAGCCTGTAGATAGGAGAATCCCAGGCCACTTTCCACATGTATCAGTTACTTGTTGCTGTGACCAAATACTTGACAAGTTTCAGCTTAAGGAGGGAAGGGTTCATTTAGCCTTACAGTTCAAGGTGGGGAGGTATGACAACAGGATCAGGAGGCAGCTGGTCTCGTTATGTCCACAGACAGGAAATAGAGAGTCAATAGGAAATAGGACAGGGCTATTAACCTCAAGCCTACTTCCAGTGGCCCACTCTTTTGAGTGAAGCTTTACCTTCTAAAGCTTCCACAGCCTTTCTCAATAGTGCCACTCGCTGTGAGCCAAGTGTAAAATGCATGAAGTTATTTTACATTCAAACAACACAATAAAGACAGTTTGGGCAGAAGTATCCTGTACAGGTAGATAATGTACCCAGAAGCCGTGCATTGTTATTAGAAAAACTTCAGTACCACTGTGATACCTTCCAGTGAGTTCTTGGCCAGGTATGCCCATGATGCCCCCAAAACATTATAAGCTATTGCCAGAGTTCTTGGTTGCCCACTAGAATGAGACGGACAGACCCTATTGCTGAAGACACCACATGCTTGGGCTGCAGGTCACTGAGCTGAGCTGGAAGGTTCTTCTCTGTTGACTAGCTTTCAGGATGCTGGAAGAGCTATACAGTACACAGCCTTTCTTTGGGGGAGAGAGGTTATCACCATTATTAACCAGCAGTGGACCCTGCCAGCTTTACAGCTTGCCAGTCAGGCCAAATATACCAACTGGTGCAATGGTGGCATGGCTCTTATGGGGGAAACCAACTGCTCTCTGATTAGACTTGAGGCCCATTACACAGGAGGGAATTCCTGCCCAATACTGAAAACTGAATTGAAATCCTGTGGCTGGGGAGGTTATAAGACCTAGTGGGGAAGCTACTACTGTTGTCTGGGTGAATGGATACATTATGTCCACCAAACTGCACTCTGAACACGTGTGTGTGTGTGTGTGTGTGTGTGTGTGTGTGTGTGTGCAGTAACCACAGCTGCTGTGAGTGCAAAGGTCATGCCATGTCCAGATGACAGTGTTCTACAGCACTCCTCCCCATCTTCTAGCTCTTGCATCTTTCCACTACTGTGATGTTCCCTGGGTCTGGTAGGGCTTGATAGAGATGCCCCATTTGGAGCTGAGCACTCAACTGCCTCTTATTTTCAGCAGTTTGAATGGTTGACTTTTACTTTAACATTTCAAACATTAACATTATTGGCTGCTGTCAGGGGAAAAAAAAGGCTATTACTATGAGAGGGGTCACAAATTTACACAAACCGTACATGGATGCAAAATAAAAATATAGCTTATGTTGCTTATTTTTTTAAATAAAAAAATATTTTATTTATTTATTTCACAGAGATAAATAGGGAGGGAGAGAGAGATAGGGAGGAAGGGAGAGAGAGATAGGGAGGGAGGGAGAGAATGGGCACACCAGGGCCTCCAGCTGCTGCAAATAAACTCCAGATGTATGCACCACCTTGTGCATCTGGCTTATGTGGGTCCTGGGGAATCAAACCTGGGTCCTTTGGCTTTGCAGGCAAGCACATTAACTGCTAAACCATCCATATGGCCCTTATATTGCTTATTTTTAAAGCTTCTGATACATGAGTGGGAATGTCAAGGGTTTATTATAATTCAATTTTAGTCTACTCCAACAATTCAGGCAACGTGTTAGGTTATCTTGGGCCTATGGTGAGGCAGTAATTCTTGGCAGCAGCATGTGATGGAAGAAGAAAATCTCCTCATGGCAGTTAGGAAGAGTAAGATAGGAAGGAGCCTGGACCCCAGTGTGCCCTTCAAGTGTGCACTTCCTTCTCAGTCCAACCTCCTAAGAGTTCCATCACAGGCTGCAACCAAGCCTTTAGCACATGGATCTTTTGGAACTCATAATCCAAATCATAACAGATAGATACATGTTTTTTTGTTTTATCTCTTTCAACTTGTTCCTTTTCAACACTGTGTCTGGGTATATTGGAGAGGATAACACTATGGTGAAGGGAGAGTTTCTGAGTAGAAAATAAAACCCAAATCCAGTTTCTCCTGTACTTTCATAATATGCTTCTGACACCATCCACCAAGCAAATAATACTGCTTGTGGACACCTTCTTGACATCTTTTAATTTAGTTAATGTCTGACACTATCCACCTAGAGATGGCGTCAGACCCCACAGATTGAGACTCAGTCCCAAAGACTGTCCTTCATCTACTTTAGCTTCAAACCTCAGGCTTTTGTTCTTTGCTTTTCATATGTAACTGACTGGCTATAAATCAGGGTCCCTCTACCCTCCTCAGGTTCATTAATCTGCCTGAACAGCTCACAAGAGTCCTGGTGGAGGGAGCATGTGAAAGAGGTGCCTCACATCTTGGTTGACTAGGAAGTAGAGTTCAAGCTAGAAGCAGAAGAAGATATCATCACCTTGAAGGCACACCCTCAGTGGCCCATGTCTTCTAGGTAC
The DNA here is from genome assembly GCA_036346955.1 of Dipus sagitta. Lineage (NCBI taxonomy): Eukaryota > Metazoa > Chordata > Mammalia > Rodentia > Dipodidae > Dipus > Dipus sagitta. The sequence continues at coordinate 102,159,421 of CM070771.1, read as the reverse complement.
AGCAGAGTCCCAAAGGTGCCACACCTTCCTTCAACAGCACTGCCAGCTGGGGAAAAAATTGAAAATATATAAGCCTATGGGAGACATTTTTCTTTCAAATAATAAAATATACCTCCACATATTCATGACCATCTCATAACTCAAAATGCATCCAGTTCTATTTCAAGAGTCCTCATTGTCTTAACAGTTCCAATACTGTCCAAAGTTCAAACTCTCTACTGAGGTGCAAGGCAAATTCTTAGCTGCGAGTCCACATAAAATTGGAAAACAAGTTCCTGATGTCCAACATACAATGACACAGAGTAAATACTCCATTCCAAAAGGAAGGATGATGGCAAAAAAGACCACACCAAGGTTAGGGACAAACATTAAACTTTGCAGCTCCACATCAGGCATGTGTGGCTTGTGGTGGCAACACTTGAGCTCCAGTGAACTTGGGTAGACCTTTCCCCATGGCCCTGCCCTGCCCTTTTAAGTGCAGGTGGTCTTTCTCTTGGGTCAGTTGTTCACAGTGCCTGTGGCTGTCTTACACAGATATCCCAGGTTACTGGCCTTTCCATCATCCTTGGGTCTTACAACCTAAGCCTCACTTTTACTCCTGCATACACAGCTCTCTTGAGAGCTCCTTAAGGAGAATCTGACCCTGCTGCACATTGCCTGGTCTCACTGACACTTTACCTGAGCCTTGGGGCAATCCCTGATGACAGGAATACGCAGACAATTCCAAACACTGTCACTTGCTTGAGATGTAGCCTAGTTCCCTTGAACCATGGCTTCCAAAGCTTCTGAGTGCCTGTGCAGGAGAATAGGTGGCCCTGTTGGAGCAGAGTACCCTGGAAGCTCTATCTTCTCAGCCGCTTTCTTTCTCTCTCTCTCTGCAACAGAACATTTTCAAATGAATTTGCATCTTTGTACCATAGAGCTTTTTGTGGTTGTGATCTTACCCTCAAAAAACCCTTACTTTTGGCTCAGTGTAAAGCACAAGGTTTCTCTTTAGTGTTACTCTCTTTTACAAATGTAGCCAGTTTGTTCATACCTGACTCTCCTGTACTTTCTTCACCAAACTATATATTTTCAACATTTTTCTGCTCCACTTCCCCCCTGTATCAGACAGCTTCAGGTTCGCTGAGATGAACTTCCAGACCAGGCACAGTCATGGAGGAAGGGATATTTATTGAAGCTTACAGATCCAGGGGAAGTTCCATAAATGGCAGAAGAAGCTGGCCTGCCTTCACAGATCTAAGCAGAGACAGAGAAGTACAAACCTAAAGGTCAAAAGCCACAGCACACTTCAGGAACTCCAGCTAAGCACACTTTGCATATCTTTAGATTGAAATCTGAAACCCACCACCACACCTTAAGATCCACCCAGTGACATTGCCTCTAGCCAGGTGGCTACAGATGCAAACTACAAACAATAAAGAATTGAATATATTGGGGGCCATCTATTCAAACTACCACACCCCACTCTGGATCTTTACTATAAATCTGGCTAAAAGGGGCAAATAATAATCATGTTATATTGTCTCAACATTTCTTCCATAAACAAATTTGTCCATTACTTTTGAAGTCAGCCTCACTCAAATTATCATGATATAGGTAAAATATTTTAAGATTCTTTGCAAGAATGTAACACATATGAGCATTAGCCCAGAAATTAATAGAGTCCTTGTTGATGTCTAAAACCTCAAGAGAGCAAACTTGACTGCTTGCATTTCTCTTAGCACTTTGGTCTTGGGAATTCCCACAAGAATCACCATTAAACTCTGCTTACAACATTACAGGGCTTTTCCAGCCTGTAACATCAAACACTTTCACATTCCTTCTTCAACAAGTTCCAAATGCCTATGGACCACATGGTCAGACTTGTCATGGAAATAACTACTTTTCTTGGTTTCTGCTCTTGTGTCTGTGACAATACACTGGATAGAAGCAACTCAAGGGAGGAAGGGCTATCAGTGTATCATAGAGGGGAAGGATGGCAGCAGCAGAGGAGCATGTGGTAGATTAGGACGCAGAGAGCTTCTGCTGGAACTCAAAACAGTAACACCTTCAAGGTCCACCCTTCCCCCTTGCCATAACTCCCTGTGCTAGCTAGACCACAGTCCCTGAGGTTTCACAACCTCCCAAAACTTACCACCAGCTCAGGAACAAGTATCAGAGCTACGGGGGAAATTTTACATTTAAGAAATAGTACCCTCTAATCCTCTCTTGGTATTTAAGAAAAAATATTTTTTTGTGTGTATGTGTGTCTCTGTGTGTGGTGTACCTATGTGAATATATGTATGTGTATTTGCATATATGTGGGCATCTATGTATGTGTGTATGTATGTAGAAGTCAGAAGTCAATGTCATGTGTTTTCAGTTGTTCTCCACCTTAATTTTTGAGGCAGGGCCCCTTATGGAACCTAGAGCTTATTCATGTAGCTAGTCTAGTTAGCCAGCAAGCTCTAGAGACTCACCTGTCTCTGCCTTCCAAACACTGGGGTTGTAGGTACACACTACCATGCCTGGCCCTTTACATGGATGCTGGGGATCCTCATGCTTGTGCATGAAGCACTTGACTCGCTGAGCCATCTCCCCAGACTCCCTCTCTTGATCTCACTAGTGATCAGTTCCAATCCTGAAGCTATTTAAAGGTTACCAGGTATTAGTCAACTTATTACTAACCAAAATGATATTATTATTGTGATTTCAGGCATTGTACAGGTTGAATGCCTGGAAATGAGAGGATTTAACAATGCATTCAACAATGTCACAGTCTCTCAGATCCATTCCCTGGTCGCTATGGAAATGCTTCTTGTTTATCTATAACTTGCATGTTACCTTAGAGGCTGAAGTTGTATATTCTCTATAGTCTCGGGGTTAGGGCCAAGCAGATCTTTCATTATTTTATCTGTGGTATTTATTTAGTCATTGTAACACTCACTGGTTTTCTAGCAAACCAAGTCAGGGTAAGGACGGACTTCCATATGACATTTTACATCTCTCTGGAGAACTTAGCTAAGACCACCCTCCTTTTTATTTCCTCGTGAAACAGGGTCTTGCTATATAGGCCTGGCTGGACTGGTATTCACTATGTACCTACCCAGCTTGGCCTCTAACTTGTGATACTCTCTCTTCAGCTTCCCAAATTCTGGGATTACAGTTGGGCACCACCACACCAAGCCTGAAGCCCCTCCCTCAAGCCTGCCTGCCTGCCTAGTCACACTGTTCTGTTGTGATGACCACTTCCTTCTTGTGGAGTAGGACAAAATCTCTTGTGTTTGTAAACATTCCCTTAGATCTACTACACCTCTGTGCAGTTGTGTGTGGCCTCTGAGGTAGGCAGCAGGACAAACATCTCACCACCTCACCTACTTTTGCTTTGCTCCGGGCCAGAAAAGCAGGTTTCCATCTCTCTTATGCCACGGTGGGCTTTCTGTTCTGCTGTGGCCTCTCCCTCCATGTGCTTAAAGTGGAGTCTCTGAGGTAGAAGAGGGTCCTTCTCCTAACAGCCTCTCACTTTCTTAAAGGGTCATGAAAGTCAGCTCTGAATCAAAGCAGATCAATATCTTCTATCTTCTAGGCTCTTTCTTTTCCGACAGCAATAAACCTCAAGGCTCACAGTGGAGAACGAAAACTGCAAGGACTTAAAAGGCAAAAACAAAACCCATGGTTTAATATTCACAAAGCAGTATGTTCTATTGTGGTAATTTATCAATGTTTATTGAACAGTGAAATTTATGGTATTTCCATTGCAATTCTTTGCCCTGGGCAAGACAGTGTGTGTGTGTGTGTGTGTGTGTGTGTGTATGTATGTGTATTTTAATATTATTTATTTATTTACTGGAGAGAGATAGAGAGGGTAAGAGAATGGGTGTACCATGGCCTTTTGCCTCTTCAAATGAACTCCAGTCACATGTGCCATTTTATGTATTTGGCTTTATGTGGATCTTAGGGAATTGAACTGGGGCCATCAGGCTTTGCAAGCAGGTTTCTTTAAATGTTGAGCCATCTCTCTAGCCTGACAATGTGTTTTTTTAAGGTGGGGTAGAAGAAAATCAGAACTCAAAGGCTGTAAAGATCTGAAATGGAATTTGGACATAAGAAGTGAGGAAAGATAGAAAAGAAAGAAAGAAAGGAAGAAAGATAGATAGATTTGAGATTCTGTGACAAAACTCATGCCAAGTATTATTGGTGCATAAACTGGAAATTTTCCTGAACAGCTTATGATGTTAAGAATCATCATCCCTACTGTTGGTGGGAATGCAATCTGGTCCAGCCATTGTGGAAATCAGTGTGGAGGTTCCTAAAACAGCTAAAGACTGATCTACCATATGACCCAGTTATAGCGCTCCTAGGCATATATCCTAAGGACTCATCTCATTTCCTTAGAAGTACATGCTCTACCATGTTTATTGCTGCTCAATTTATAATAGCTGGGAAATGGAACCAGCCTAGCTGTCCCTCAACTGATGAGTGGATAATGAAGATAGGGCACATTTATACAATGGAGTTTTACTCAGCGGTAAAGAAAAAATGAAGTTATGAAATTTGCAGAAAAGTGGATGGATCTGGAAAGGATTATACTAAGTGAGGTAACCCAGGCCCAGAAAGCCAAGCGCCACATGTTCTCCCTCATATGTGGATCCTAGCTACAGAGGATTGGGCTTCAGTGCAAGAAGGAAAAAACTCAGTAGCAGAGGCCAGTAAGTTAAAAAGGAGATAGAAAGGGAAGAGAAAGAAAGGGAGGAGGGCATTTATTAGGTTGGTATTGAATATATGTAAGTAGAAAGATTGAGATGGGGAGGGGATTTGATGGAGAATGGAATTTCAAAGGGGAAAGTGGGGGGGTACTACCATGGGATATATTTTATAATCATGGAAAATATTAATAAAAATTGAGAAAATTAAAAAAATAAAAAAAAATAAAAAAAGAATCATCATCCCTAATCATCAGAAATATGCAAATTAAAACAACTATGAGATTCCACCTTACCCCAATAAGGATAGAAAACATCAAAAAATCAAATAAAAATAAATGCTGGCAAGGATGTGGAGAAGTAGGAACACTCATCCACTGTTGGTGGGAATGTAGGATGGTACAACCACTTTGGAAAGCAACATGGAGACTTCTGAAAAAGCTGAGTATAGAGATACCAACAGACCCAGTTATTCCTTTACTGGGCATCTACCCTAAAACCTTCAAACCACAGGCCAGAGAGATTTGCTCAACCATGTTTGTGGCAGCTCAATTCATAATAGCTAAGAACTGGAGTCAACCCAGATGTCCATCACTAGAAGAATGGATAACTAAGATGTGGTATATTTTCACAATGGAATTCTATACAGCCGTAAGAAAAAATGACACAATGAAATTTGAGGAAAAATGGTTGAACCTGGAATAGATCATTCTCAGTGAACTTACCCAATCACAGAAAAAAAAAAAAAAAATCGCCACATAGTCTCACTCATCTACATCACCTAACCTGAATCTACCCAAGATACCTTACATATCCAGCAAGCATCTCGTGGACTAGACACTAGGATGGAAGGGGAGGGAGGGGAGGGCATCAAAGGGGTGGGAAACAAAAATCTAGACCCAAATGGCAATGGTACCATAATCTTCTACTTACTAAAAGACAGACCAAATGGCTGATCCTTCACCAGGCCCTTACAGGGAACACCTGAACCACAAGACACTGGAGAGGGTAGGATCAAGACTAACCTTAATCTTCTACATCTTCCCTCCCTCTCCCTCTCTCTTTCTCTTCTCTCTCACTCTTGTATATTAGTTATGTTTTTCCTCATTTTCTTAGTGGGCACTGACCTGTAACTCCCAGAACCAGCATGGGGCTATCATCCACAATGAGCTTTTGATCAGAGAGACCTACAAGGTTTCCTAAAAGACAGACAGATTTCTGTCAGAGTACTTGATGATCCACCAAAAGTTAGTGGTAAGACCCTACTGCTGAAGACACCTTATGTGGTTGACATGCAAAATAGAATGGCATGGCTGGAAGTTGGAAGAGTCAGTCCCCAGACAGTCAGCATGTCTAGTGCCAGAAGGTGCTACATGGGCTACTGGGGGAAAATGACCAATATATGTCCAAGCAACTCATGGACTAACCTACTTAGCAGCAAATAACTTGTTGTGGTGCCCACACAAGTGCAATGGTGGCACACAGTCATGGTGGGGAATCAACTGCTCTTAATTTGGCTAACTGATCTCCTCTGTGGTATGGGACCTATAGCTGGAGCTGGGAAACAAGTCAGAACCATATCCAAACATAAGCCCACTAGCCAATATCAAGCTACCATCAATCATGGGCTACAAGAGAGCCTACACCTATTAAATTATCTATAAAAAAAAGTAAGGGTTATCTCATTTGTCCTGGTGCTAACTTACTCTCCGTTGGGGAATCTGTTTCTCTTTTTCAGATAGATGTAGATCCTTAGGAGAGAGCCACCCCATCATACCTCAAAAGGGCCCCAGCTGAAACTAAGAAAAATTGGTGAAAGAAGCAAGGGTGCTGTTTCCCTGATGAACCAGATACCAGCACAAGGGGGAAGGAGATCAACACAGAGAAAAATAAACTCCTACAAAATCAGAGAGCCAGAGCCTCTGAGGCCCCTGACACCTCATCACTGAAGCAGACCAAAAATGAACCTAACATGGCTCAGGGAAATTTTGTGGAAGAGGGGGCAGAAAGAATGTCAGAGCCACATGTTGGGTTATGATATGCAGAGACATTTATCTTACCCATAACTGTGGGCTAACTCCACAATGCATGACCCATATACCTCAACAAGGAGGGGCTAAGGGGAGGGGGTAGGTCATGGATGAGCCTAATAATGGTACCAAACTGACTGTGTTTGCTGAATACAAAACTAACTAATAAAGAAAAAAAGAAAAGAAAAATAAAATAAAATACACAGTGACACAATAAAAAAAAAAAAGAATTAAGGATTCCCATTTTGAAGTCTTACTAGAAAAAGAGCTTCTTCTAATCCAACATATATAACTCTTATCCAATGATACATGCAGAATATCTAGGTGCTGTAAAATATTTTTGTTAGGAAAACTTATTTAAAATCTCAACATTTTTCTGGGACCACCTGAAATGAGTTATTTGACATGAGTTGAGTATATAGTCACCTATTTTCCCTAAATATTAATTTCTTTACCTATAAAACAAATCAGTAATTACTTGTGTTTTTGTATGCCAGCCACTGTTCAAGCACTTTATATTAACTTATTTCATTGATAAACAACCTTCAGATGGGGTACTTCCAGGTTGGCACTAGATCTGAGAGCAACAAGAGCTAATGATACTTCCTTTTCTTTGTCCACACCAGACTTTTGTCTATGTACCAAAGCAGAAGCATCACTATCCTATCTTCTACATTAAAAGCTGATGACAGAGTGGTTAAATGTCTGATCAAACTGGCACAGTTAATGGTAAGCCAGAACCATGCAGCCTGGCTCAAACTTTGTGTTCTTCATTTCCTTCCTGCATCATCTCACAGGGTTTTTGTGAGCATTAACAGAAACTCCATCTGAAATACTGAGCACGGCCCCCAGCACCAAATAAATGAAAATGAAAATCAAGGCATCCTTAACCAGGAAGTCACATTAATTGGCAAATGAGAGCTATTTTAACCCTGGAATCATGGAGTGCCTGTACAGGTAAGCATGTTGTTATATGTGGTATTCTGACCCCATCTTTTGTTTTCAATTATGATGTTTTTTTTTTTTTTTTTTTTTGAGATAGGGTCTCACTCTAGCCCAGGCTAACCTGGAATTCACTATGTAGTCTCAGGCTGGCCTCGAACTCACAGTGATCCTCCTATGTCTGCCGCCTGAGTGCTTGCTGGGATTAAAGGTGTGTGCCACCATGCCTGTCTCAGTTACAATTTCAAATGGATACTTGAGACAAGTGTGAAGCACTAGCTATATTACAGTCAGAATGGCAGCAGTGGCAAATACAGGCATGAGGAATCTGCCTCAGAAGGAAGGGAAAGGGCACAGACTCACTACCTGTCAGATACTAAGGCCATGTGGCTCGGTTGTTTAGAACAAACAGCAGGCTCTGGGGATGGTTTGGTCCATAGCCCAGCTCTGTCACTAACTACTTAAGGCTTGAAAGGTCTGAAAAGTCAGTTAACCATTCTTTTCTTCATTTTCACCCTTATGAAGTAAGTGCCATGTAAAATTGCCTATTATTGTTATTAACAGGTGATCCTGTTAGAAATCTTATAAGGAACTCGCTTTCTGGCTAGCATTTTACAAGACATAATCACCAATAAGGGGGAGGGGGACAGTCTGGGCAGAAGGTAGGAAAACCTTAACCTTGAAACAATGTACTGTGGCTTGTAAATCCCAGGCCCAGAATTGAGTTGCTACTTACAATTATCTGTTGGCCAGGAATATCCATGAGATCCTCAAAACAATGTAGGCCACTGCCAAAACACTTGATTATATGCCAGAACTAAAAGGTAAGACCTTACTGCTGAAGACACCACAGGGAGTCCAATGCTGAGACCGAAAGGAAAACTAGCTCCCTCCTGGCTAGCCCCTCATAGTGCTGTAAACCCTATGGGAGCTGCTGGAAGAAATAGTCACCAACAGCATGAATAAGCAGGGGACCCTGTGGACTATAAAAGCAAACAGCTGGACAAGAAGTACACACTTGTGCAATAGTGACACACAGAATACCACAGTAACTGACTACTCTCTGATTGGACATGGAGCCTACTCAGTAGGAGAGAACTCATATCTGGTACCAGAAACCAAGTCAGAATCCTATGGTCAAGAAACTTAGACTTTAGAGAGAAACTCCTACTGCTCTCTGGAGAAGAGTGTGTTTGTATACCAAAAAAAAAAAAAAAAAAAAAAAAAAATCTCTCAAATAACTTACCACATCCCCTTTAACACAAGATGTTCTCACTCTTGGTTGGAGAATCTGCTTTATTTTATATATGTCAGAGAAAATGGAGGAGAATAAAGATGAGATGATAAGATGATAACCAATTGTCCACCCATAAACTGATAAGCATACGTGATATAAAATGCAATATATTCATCCATCTTTAAAAGCCCCCATAGTTTTTAATCAATCCTAATGATGTTCAAACATCCCCATAATCCAAGATCTTTTAACTGAGCCATAATACCAAAAAATTCCCCCACAGCCCATAATGGCACAGAATAAACATTCACACTGCAAAAGATGGAATTGGGCACAGAAAATAAATATTCAATCATACAGATTTAAAACAACCACGGAAAACACCAAACTCTGTAGCTTCAAGTCCAAGAACTCTAGCCAGTGACAACTCTCTAAGTCTGATAGTTCTAACTGGCAACAAGTCTGCGGAGTTCCAATTCCACCCCTCCAGCTAGGCTACTCATAGTCCTGGAAAGCTTCCTTGGGATGAAAGACTTCCTTAGCAGCCATGTCATGGTCCTGGCATCTCCACTGGGTGTCCACTGCAATCCACGGTTCATCCTCATGGCTCCATCGGGTCTCCATGCAGGCAATCCTACTTCACACTGCCCAAGGCCATTTCCAAAACAAAACTGTGTTGCAAACTTAAGGACCCTCTCCTTCCTGCATTTCTTATACTCCACAATACCAGGTAGGGTGCCAATTTGTTAATCCAGGGGGAATAAAGCAGTCTTTGAAGAACAGGACACTCCTTGAGCACTCAGGCCCCTTCAAAAGAGTCTGTATTCTTCCTGTTACCCCAGTGCAGGTCAGCTGGCCCAATGTCAAAGGTTAATCTCTCAATTGCAGCTGAATGGGCAGCAAATTTTCTCTTTCTGTGCCATATTCCTCTGTTCACACTGGTTCAAGGCAACCCTGCACAACTTCTCAGGGACACTGGCATAACAGCAAGCTTCTCACACAAATTGCTAGCCCAGTCCAAGCAAGGCTCTTTCTCACCCTCATAAGGCAAACCTCACAGTCTATAGTTCTTACTTCATTCAGGTCTTTCAACTCTGACCAGAATAGTCCATCAAGCTGTACTTACAGCAAAGGGTGATGGAAATAGGCGCTGAAGACACCCAACACCTACCAAACCAGAGATCCAGAGGCTCCTAAGTGCCTATCACTGAAGTAGACTGAAAATGCTCCTACCATGGCCTAGGGAATTTTGCAGAAGAGATGGCAGAAAGATTGTTAGAACTACAAGTTGGGACATTTTACACAGAGACATTGCCTCTCCCCCACCCCACAATTCATGAGACACAATCCCCATGGGGTTGGCCTGCATCCCAATGAGGAAGGCCTCCTCAGAAAAGCACCAGGGAGGAGGGAAAGGATGGTACCAACATGTGTTGTTTGCATACTAAATATGCCCTTATGTATTATAAAAATGGCATTGAGCATAGCAAAGAAAACTTCAAGTAATACAAGATTTAAACAGACCAACCATCAAACTCTGTAGCTCCAAGTCCAGCAACTGTAGCCAGTGACAAATCTGCAAGTATAATAATTCCAACTATCAACAAGTCTATGGAGTTTCAATTCCACCCCACCTGCTAGGCTACTCACAGCCCTAGAAAACTTCATCCAGAGATGGTGGTTCTCCTTAGCAGCAAACTCGTTGTCCTGGCATCTCCATGGCAAAGCATGGTTCATGTTCATCCTCATGGCTCCATTGGGTCTCCATGCAGTCATCCAGCAAACCTCCTTCACACTGCCCATGGCTTTTTCTGAAACAGAACATTGTGTTGCAAATTCAATGATGCTCTCTTTCCTGCATTTCTCATACTCCATAATACCACATGGGGTGCCAATTTGTGAAAGCAGACTTTCAACAACAGGACACTCCTTGAGCATTCAGGCCAGTTTAAAAGACTGCATGCTTTCTATTGTTTCAATGCAAGTCAGCTGGCCCAATCTCAATGGTTTTAATCTCTCATACAATTGCAGCTGAAAGGCAGCAGTTTATGCCCAATTATTTCATTTTTTCTGTATCATATCCCTCTGCCCCCACCAGTCCTTTTCTATGCAAAGCAATTCTGCACAAGTTCTCAGGACACAGGTATAACAGCAAGCCTCTCACACAAACTGCTTCTAGCCTAGTCCAGGAAAGGCTCTTTCTCACCCTCATAAGATAAACCTCACAGTCCTCAGTTCTTACTTCATTCAGGTCTTTTAATTTTACCAGAATAGTCCATCAAACTGTACACTGCAAGGTGTCTCTTAGACCAGGGTTTTAACTCTTTCCACATTCCTCTTGATAATCAGCTTGAAGAGGCCAAAGCCACTAAGTCAGGTGTCTAGCAGCAATGACCCCACTCTCAGTACCAACTTTACTGTTGCAATCAGGTTCTCATTGCTGGCATAAACCACCCAACCAAGAGCAGCTTGTGGGTAAAAAGGTTTATTGTAGTTTACAGACCTGAGGGGAAGCTCCATGATGGCAGGGAAAACAATGGCATATGCAGAGGGTAGAACCACCTCCTGGCCAACATCAGATGGACAACACTGACAGGAGAATGTGCCAAACACTGGCAATGGGAAACTGCCTACAACACCTATAAGCCCTGCCTGCAGGAGGCGTTAATTCCCAAATCACCATCAGCTGGGAACCTAGCATTCAGACTAGCTAAGTTTATGGGGGTCACCTGAATCAAACTACTACAGTGATCAATAAAAACCTGTTAAAGCAGAAACCCACAAGCTACAGTGAACTCATGATTAAATTAGATGGCAAATAGGCCTTCCATGGCTCATGGAACATTGCAAAAGAGGGGCAGAGAAATTGTAAAAACCACAGAATGGGTAGAAATATCTTGAGGCATGGTTCACCTGCTACCTCACAGGGATTGACTGAGGCCTTCATAACCACACAGTGAATACAATAACCCCATGGAGGAGAAACCCTGGGTAATGGGAGCAGGCTTGAGGTGATAAAAGAGTATAACCTGTTATCATATATATATATGATTCATTTTATACATGAGGAAACTGAAGCTAAGAGTTTTACTAACTTGATGAAAATTATGTGGTAATCACATCATTTATTTTGTGTCTACACTCTATAGGATTTATGCTGTCACTTATTTACTATTATAGTTAACTTGCATATTCATCATAGACTATAATTTCCATCATTAATTATCTCACATGGAAACATTGAGGCACTCATAAGTAATCTAAACTTCTACAGTTCTAGGTCATGGATGGCAAACTTTTTCTGCAAAAGGACCAGGTGGTAAAAGTCTCCAGCTTTTCAGGCCACAGTGCCTCTCTCTAACTTCAGATTATATGCAAATTAATGGGTGGAATGATAGTCCAGTGATGTCTGATTTATGGATATGGAAATTTAGTGTTCATAAATTTTTTACACATCATAAAATGTTATCTTTCTTTTAGCTTTAAAAATCATTTAAGATGCAAAAACCATTCTTTTTTAATTATTTTCATATTTTAATACACAAGTAAGCATAACAATAACGTTTGGTTTTGTCCAGGGGCCATGATCTCATGCGGAGGTGGGGTGTGGGAAGATGAAGGGGAAAGTCACATATGGGCTTCTAAGATAAAGACAGTATGAAGTAGGAGCAAACCCTCAGAGGACCTTGGCTCTATAGGAGTGATCTATGTGTCAACATGCTGCTGTATTTTTTTTAATTATTTTTTTTCCAGTTTTATTTTTTATTTTATTTTATTTTTTTACAGTCAGTTTGGTACCATTATTAGGCTCATCCATGACCTGCCCCCTCCCCTTGGCTCCTCCTTGTTGAGGTATATGGGTCATGCATTGTGGAGTTAGCCCACAGTTATGGGTAAGCTAAATGTCTCTGCATATCATGACCCAACATGTGGCTCTGACATTCTTTCCGCCCCCTCTTCCACAAAATTTCCCTGAGCCATGTTGGGTCTTATCTTTCACTTATATAAAGACAAGTGGTGTGCAGCATTTGGCCATCAGGCCACCATAGTTTGCCAATGCTGGATGTCAATTTACATGGTTTGTTGACAAAGTCCATCTCCTTATCTCTCAGCAGTATGGAAGTTCAAGGCTAATATTCAGAGCTCTTTGCATTTCAGAAAATTACTTATTTCATTTGGGATCTTTCTTTCCTAATTTATTACATGGGGATATGTTTACCCTGAAGGATGGTTGGGTAATTAATTAAGCAATAAAGGCAAAGGCTACAACACAGCACTTTGCACCCTAAGGTACTCTTCTTCAGCTATGTACTTCAGCTATTATTAGTCCAAAAATTTAAAGTATATTTTATTTATTTGAGAGAGAGAATGGATGGGCATGCCAGGGCTTCCTACTGCTTCAGATGAACTCCAGAGGTATGTGCCACTTCATGCATCTGGCTTTACACGGGTCCTGGGGAATCAAATCCACGCCATTGGGCTTTACAGGCAAGTGCCTTAAACCACTGAGCAATTGCTCCAGCCCAAGTCTAATAATGTTTTAGAAAGCACCATTTCATCTTTTTGTCTTGAAATCACAGTTGTTACCTTTATAAAATTCACCAGTTTTTAGGTAAGTGAATCATACTTTTTTATTCTCAGTTCTCCAGGTAGTAATGAAAATATAGTCATAAAACAAAATTTTATTTCAGTATTTTATTTTATATTTTGAGGCAGATCTCACTCTAGCTAAGGCTGACAGGCTTTGCAAGCAAGCACCTTTAGTTACTGAGCAATCTTCCCAGTTTCATGTTGAATTTTAACATGGTAAAAAGGGGGAGCATGTGAATAATGAAAGTATGTTTCAACATAAATATGAATACAGAGAACAACTCAAATAAAATCATGAAAATCATCTTAGCTTCTTTAAGCCAGCACTTACAGTTATATATTTTAGTTTAATCTTAGACCCGAGAGGCCCTCGAAAGTCAAAGGTATTGCAATGCCCACCTCAGTACTCCCATGCACAACCTCTCTGCTGGGTGGGTATCTAGAATTCTTGGGATAATGGCTTACTTCCTTATGAAGCCTTAGGAGACATTCCCATCGCCATGCAGTGTGGGGGTCCTTATGGCCCAGGTGGACCAGTCTTCAAGTAGTCATTGACTGCCCTTTCTGCAAATCACATCTCTTCTCTCTTGCCTGTGATAACTTGACAATGCAGAACATAGAATACATAGCAACAAGTAATATTTCTCATGTCAACTGCCATCAAGCCAAATCTCTTGTCCCTTAATGCTAGGTGAATTGTATTGCACTCAGAAGTAGTTAATTTTGTTAATTCCCTAATCAGGATTTAATCTGAGCCCTTTATGACTTCAAAGAGATGTTCTTCCTATCACTCATTGCTCATTGTAACTGGTGTCCTGCATGTTTTTATACAATTGTCCAGTCAGGACTCAGCTTTTGCTCACCAGGCTTTGCCTTCCCACATAGACAGACAATTATTTATGATTTCATGCAGCTACACTTGCAGATTCTTACTGGGAGGAAAGTGAAGGCTTTGCCATTTGTGTTGCTTTCATTTTATTTAGAATAACTTAAGCTCACTGAGTGATAGCCATGCCAGCGGTACCTTCAAATCAAGACAATTTGAGCTAAATATCATTTTCAGAATTAAGTCGATCTGAAATACTTGAGGAAAAGATGTTTAGAGGTCTGTATATAGTGTATCTTTTTCTTGATCAGTGAATTCTATCAGTCTCTTAAGTCATATTTTTATCCAAAATTCAAATTGCTGGTAATAGAAGTAGAGGTTAGTAACAGAAATTCAAAATAATGTAAATAAAGGAAACAGATTTCCTTTCACACTGTGCTTCTGGAAATTTTGAAGCAAGAAAATATATTAGATTTGGAAAAAAATTAAAAAAACAAAATAGGGCTGGAGAAATGGCTTAATGGTTTAGACTTTTGTTGTCAAAGTCTGAGGACCCAGGCTCAATTCCCCAGTAGCCATGTAAGCCAGATGCACAGGGTGGCAAATGCATCTGGAGTTCCTTTTGCAGTGGCTGGAGGCTCTGATATGCTTTCTCTCTCACACACACAAATAAAAAAGTAAACTAAAAATCTAAAAAACAAAAAGAGAAAATACATTAGATCTGACATTTTACCTTTTCAAATATCAGGTAGCTTGTTTTATATGAAGTTTTGATTTACTGTATGTTTTCTTGTGCTGGTTATGTAAATAACTGCTCTGTTAGTACTTAGAGGACACATTTGTAAAAGCTAACCAGTATAACATTTCCACTGAGACTGTCCCTCAGGGTTTCGTATCCGGGTGGAGGACAGTGACACTGCATGGTACCTATGACCAGGAGGATTACTTTCTGTTATATTTAGAAACTTCAACCTCCCACATGTTACAGCCAAGTTCACCAGCAGTGCTGGCTTTTGCAAAAGCCACTTTATTTTCTTTACCTGTTGCTCAAAACCTGTGCCTACATTTCGTTTGGTTGTTCTATCACCATTGAGCTTGGGACAACGCTGCCATGATTCTGTTTTTTTTTGCCCATTTGTGATAATAGCATAATTTACCTTAGCACATAGATAAAACTGTTTCTTTCATGGTCTGTATGTTCTCAAGAATATAAATCAATAAAACCTTCAAAATTCAAAGCGCACATCACAAAGCTTGCTGCATTTAATTGGAACAGGTACTGTAATAATGTATCGGAAATCATTTAAAAATAGCTGCTGTAGTAATTTACTCTTCAATGAGCACTCATCAGCTGCAGGAGTGCATTAAACTTTTTTTTTTTTTTTTTTTGTGGAAGCA
Source organism: Dipus sagitta (assembly GCA_036346955.1). Classification (NCBI taxonomy): domain Eukaryota; kingdom Metazoa; phylum Chordata; class Mammalia; order Rodentia; family Dipodidae; genus Dipus; species Dipus sagitta. Next base: position 102,143,713 of record CM070771.1, on the reverse strand, counting down.
CTTGCATTTCCTGTTCTTATTCTTAAAGTTACTTTGAAATTTGAGAGCGACAAGAATTGCAGCTGCTGGCCAGAGCTGCCAAATAGGACATATGTTTAAAGCAGAGAATGGTGACAGATTCTTAATGAAAAGAATCCACAGGTCCTTTCAGTCTCACAAATAACTAATGACAAAAAAGTGGAGGTGGTTGAATAACCTTGAGACTCAGGGAGTTTGAGAATCAGAGAATCTTGATGATGGAGAAGGATCTTTTTTTTAATGTATCTATTAAATACACTATCTGAGATATTGAATGCCTTCCAGCAGGGGACAGGAAGTAGTGACATCCCACGTAATAGGAATGCATCCATCTATCCACAGGAGAGCACCAGCAGATGCTGAGGAAAGGGGTACAGGCTGTGCTTTGGCCAGAAAGATAGAAACCTGGGCTTTAATGGGAGTTTCTGGACCATCATGTACAATTGCACAGGTTGAAGTATGCCTATTTGTGAGCCAAGCAATAGATTGCACATGGGTTAAATGTAGCCCATTGGTAGGCAGTCTGCAACCCACTGGATTAGACTATTCCACTGGTTTTATTATTATTGTTGTTGAATGCAAATGTGGGTTTTGAACACAGCTCTGATTCTTTGGAGTTTTGGGGTCAGATTAAATACATGTAATTTCTACAACCTGCACACAGCATTTCCAGTATTTGAGGTCAGTTACCATATTTCTTTACCTAATCTTAGGGTCTAGGAAGCCAATCAAAAATGAATTTTCAAGCCGGGCGTAATCCCAGTACTCGGGAGGCAGAGGTATGAGGATCACCGTGAGTTTGAGGCCACCCTGAGAATGCAGAGTGAATTCCAGGTCAGCCTGGGCTAGAGTGAGACCCTACCTTGAAAAACAAACAAACAAACAAAAAAAAGCAAAAGATTTTTCAGCTGTTAGAAATGAATGGTAATGAATGCACAATGGGCCCTAGTCCTAATACTTGCTTTAGTCATACATTCTAGAATACTGCCTTCAATCAAAGTCAAAATGACTGGCCTGACATGGGAGAATGTGTCACTCTCTGGTCTGCCCTTTGGAGAGTTCTGAAGGCTTGCCACCTGTGGGCTTCTTCCTGCCAAGTCCGTGAGCCATTAGAGCATTGTGCCAGGATATTTGGTGAGTGGGATCTGAAAATAGTCTGTTGTGTCCATACCTAGCATTCAGGACGCTTGGAGGGGTTTTAGCCCTTAGTGACTTTGTGAGCATTAGACTATCCTCTCTGCCTAATTTCCTCCCTGTGTGGATGGTGTGTATTAGAAGGAAACTCTTAAAAGCAGAATAGACTACTAAGTTTGTACTATGCACACTTGCTTTGCGTCTCCTAGTCACACAGACCCCACGTGGCCTAGGTGTTAGGCTTGTTCCTGAAGACAAGGAATTTAACCAAGAATGCACCAGGATTAGTTAGGATTCAAACCCAGGCACTTGGCTCCAGGCTAGTATGATTTCCTTTCTATTGCTTTGCCTAGGTCCCTGGGCCTACATTACCAGTTTGGATTTTGTCACCCACTGAAACTGAACTGTGGTGAATACTTATTTTGTAGAGACTCTAATATATTTCCCTATGTCTGACTGTGTTCTATCTACAATTCTGTGACTAATATCTGGATTATCAATTTATAAAGAGAATAGTTGCTTTCTTTTGGCTCACAGTATAGGAAGTTTCAGTCAGGAGCAAATGGACTCTTTGCTTTTGGGCCTGTGGCAAAACAGTACATCATGGCAGGAGTTCAAGGTAAGCAAAACAGATTATCACATATTGGGAATTTAAAGGGAGAAAGAGGAACAAAGAAAATTCTACAATCCCCTTTGAGGTATTTCCTCAATGATCTAAAACCACATAGTACCTCAAGATTTCACCACCTTCTGATAATACATCTCTGGGACTAAGTCTGTCACACATGGACCCTTGAAGGTCCCTTAAGGTCCCAACTATAGCAGGCTTTCAGCCAGCTACCACCCCCACCCACCATGGGCTTCATGCTGACTCTATAGCACCCACAAAGACAGAAACAAACCCTTGTGCATGTGTATTCATGCAATGGCCAAGGAAGTCCTAGTGCTGACTATCCACACTTTTCTTCTATGCTCATCCACATTGACTGCAGATACAGTCTACCTTGACAATTTAGAATGTGGTGTTTATACTTGGATTGGAGAATCACTGGAGCTTGCTGATCAAAACCAAAACCAAATGGTAAAAACTGTCAGACTGTGTTGAGTCTGTGTCTTGAGGAAACAGTCAGTGAATAGACAAAAATTATCCTCTGGCTTACAGATTTGTGAGCACAGGGCTTGGGCATCAGTACACACATGCGCCTACACTACGCACACCTACTCCCTTCCCCCAAAAGTCAGTGTAGATTACACTAACATACTAGAAGCAGCAAGGTGGAGGAATAAGATGCCTCACCATCACTTTGGCCCATAAAGTTTGGGTACTGTGTGTGGCTTGGCTCTCCTCTCTCATTTCTCAGTTTTCATCCTTGTCTCTGTGACTGGATAAATCAAATCTTTCCTATATACTCTTCCACAAAGTTAACTTTCACTTCATTTCAAATTATAAAACCCTATGTTTGTTATATCATTTCTTTATTATTGTAATTTTTGTGTAATTAGCACTGTTACTGTTTTTATAAATGTTCTGGTAGTGTTAAATATGTTTTAAAAACATATTTCAGCTCTTTTTATTACTAAGTAGAAACTTTGTATGGACACATCATATGTTGGTACCATCATTTTCCTCTTCCCTGTCCCCATGCCTCAATGGTGTTGCTGGTATTCACCATGGAGTTGTTGCTTATGAGCTCTGAGAGCAGCAGTCAGTCATTGTGGGTAATGACTCTGGATGTCCCTCCCACCCTGTGACTCTTACATTCTTCTGCCCCCTCATCTGCAAAATTTCCTGAGCCATGGTGGTTATGCTTTAAATCTACTTTAGTGTTGAGCTCTCAGCAGCTTCTAGATTTCTGCTTTGGTGCGTTTTGAGTATCCTCAGTGTCTGTCTCCATTACCTTGGCATGGGCTGTCAGGTTCACAGTGGAAGGAGCACGCTTGCTCATCTCACTAATTCCTCTGTGGTTTCACCTGAGCCTTAGCTGCTGGGTGAGGGATGAGTCATCTCCTGCCAGGGATCCACCTATCCTTGTCTTGTTGATAAATTTTGGTTGTCCTCAGTTCTTGCTGCCTTCTTTCTTCTTTTATTAAAATTTATTATTTATTTGGGAGAGAGAGAATGAGAGGAAGAGACAAATAGAGAGAATGGGCATGCCAGGGCCTCTAGTCACTGCAAACCAACTCCAGACATGTATGTTCTCTTGTGCATTTGGCTTACTTGGGTCCTGGGGAATCGAACCAGAGTCCTTAGGCTTTGCAGGCCTTAACCATTAAGCCATTTCTACAGCCCCCTTGCTGGTTTCTGAAAAAGAAAAATAGATTCTCCAATGGAGAGTAAGATCAGTAAAGATTAAAGGGGGTAAGCATTGTTAATTTAGAGAGATTTTGATGGGTGTAGCCTTAATTTTGGAAAAAGACTCATGGGAGCTTCTCATTGGCATCCATAATCTTAGTCTTCATAGCATTTTGACTTGTTTCCCAGTTTCAGCTGTGGGCTCCTTTCCACAGATCTCATAGCCAATTAGAGAGCCATTGATTACCCACCTAGCCTGTGTGCCACTATTGCACAGGCGTGTACATCTTGTCAGGTTGATTGCTTTCATATAGCAGTGTCCCCTACTTGCTTACAACATTATTGGCCATTTTCTCCCAGCAACTCAGGTAGCACTTTCCAGCATTATACCAGCAGACCATCTGGGAACTGTTTTCTTTCCAGATTCAGCTGGATTTCTTGATATTCTGTGTCAGAAGAATGTGGTGTCTTCAGCAACAGGGTCTTACTATTTACCTAAGGTGGGTAATCAAGTGCTTTGACAGAAGCCTTTCTTGTTTTGGGGACCTCGTAGGTCTCTCTGATCAATACCTTAACTAGATTGTAACCGATTTCTGGTACTAGGAGTTAAAAGCCAGAACCAAATGTTTTCATCCCACACTCTCCAGGGCCCTTCTTACCAGATGATCCCTTCATGCTTTTATTGAGAGTTATATCTTTTAGTCTGCCATCTAGGAGGAAAGTTTCTCTGGTATCAATTCATATTGGGTTTGGTGTTGTGTAGGTATATCCCCTCCATTCCATTCCCTCTTCCCAAACCCTTCCATTGCTCTTATCTGTTCCTTGAGTTGCCTATCAGATATGCATGCAACTCAAGCTGTTCCAGTTTAGGAACCAAAGATGAGGGAGAATATGCAGTGTTTGTTTTTCTGTGTTTGTGTGAGTTCACTTAGTGTAATGTGTTTCATTCTGTCCAGTTTCCTACAAATTTCATTGTATTATTTTTCCTTACTGCTCAATAGAATTCCATTGTGTATGTGTACCACATTTTCATTAGCCTATTGTCAAATGATATGCATCTGGGTTGATTCCAGTTTTTAGCTATTGTGAATTGAGCAGCTATAAACATGTTTGAGCAAGTATCTCTACAGTGAAAACTGGAGCCTTTAGGTAGATGCCCAATACAGGAATAGATGGGTCAGTTGGAAGCTCTATTTTTATCCTTCTCTATACTGATTTCCATAGTGGATGTACAAGTTTGCACTCCTACCAACAGTGGATAGGGTTCCTCTTTTCCTGCATCCTTGCTAACATTTATTGTAGTTTGATTTTTTTTAATGATTGCCATTCTTTCTGGAGAAAGCTGGTATCTCATAGTTGTTTTAATTTTCATCTTCCAGATAGTTAAGGATGTTGAACATTTTGTTAGGTGAGTATTAACAACTTGTCTTTATTTCTTTGAGAATTCAGTTCTCTACCCCATTTTTGGAGTGGATTGTTTTATTATTTTTTATTGCTTAGTTTTTTGAGTTCTTTGTAGATTCTAGATAGTAGGCCTCTGTCAGTGGTATAGCTGACAAAGATTTTTCCCTTATTCTGTGCGTAGTCTGTTGGCTCTGTTTATGGTATGTTTATCTGTACAAAAGCATTTTAGCTTCATGAGATCCCACTGGTTGAGTGATTGTTTAATTTCCTGGGCTGCTGGGGTATTGTTCAGGAAGTCTTCCCCCACTCCTATATCACAGAGAGTTCCCCCTATTTTTCATCCAGTAGTTTGAGAGACTTAGGTCTTATATTGAGGTCTTTAATCCATTTGGAGTTGATTTTTGTGCATGGTGAAATGAGTGAGTCTAGTTTCATTTTTCTACATGTGGTTATCCAATTTGTCCAGCACCACTTGTTGAAGATGCTGTCTTTTCTCCAGTGTACATTGTTGGCACCTTTGTCAAAGATCAAGTAGCTGTAGTTCCTTGAACTAAGGGCTATATCTTCAATTCTGTTCCATTGATCTATATGTCTGTTTTTTATTAGATATGGACATATTTAGTATGTAAACAACACATGTTGGTACCATCCTTTCCCTCCTCCCTGCCCCTTTTCTGATGAGGCCTTCCTTACTGGGGATTCAGGTCAACCTCATGAGGATTGTGGGTCATGAATTATTGGGGGAGAGGCAATGTCTCAGTGAAAAATGTCCCAATTTGTGGCTTTAACAATCTTTCCACCCCCTCTTCCACAAAATTCCCTGAGCCATGCTGGGAACATTTTAAGTCTACTTCAGTGATGGGCACTTAGGAGCCTCTGGATCTCTGGTTTGGTAAGTATTGAGATCTTCCATTTCTTGACTTACCTTCAATTTTTTCATATCTCTTTGGAGGGTTCTAGCATTTTCTTCAATCAAGTTAAGCCTACTGTCACAAGCTGAATACTCTAGGAGACGATTCTGTTCAATTTCATTGACATGCTTGTTGGTTCTTTGATGGATTATTTCTAGTTCCGTGATTTGTTTGACCAGGGTCTCATTGGTTATTGTGTTTTCATTTTGGGAATGAGTTTCTGTTGATTTCTATGATTTCATTGGAGGCTTCCATTGTAGGACTAGGCATCCTTGGTGGAGATCTCTTAGTTTTCTCACTTTTGTTGGCTTTTTTGTGTTGTTGTCTACCCATATTAGGAAGACTCTTTATTTTATTGAGGAGGAAGCAAGTTTTTGTCCTTTGGCCCATGCACCCTCTGACTTTGGTAAACAGAGATGTTGGTAAGCAGTGGCCAGTCAGGATACTGGAGCAAAAGACCTGATTCCACAGGTACCAGGCCTCCCCAAGCAAGGCACAATGGGACCTACCAGGTCCAGGGTACTGGAAGGAGTAAGGGAACAGGGATCTGGCCTACTTACTCTGTGCTGTGCCCTCCAGCACACAGACTGGTGCAGGGAACCCAGGCCAGGGAGGTGAGAGGAGTCCAGGTACAGGGGTCTGGCCTACTCACTCCATACCAGGGTGCCTATCCCCACACAGACTGGTGCAGACAACCCAGATGGGGAGGTGGGAGGAGCTCAGATATAGGGGTCCGGCTTACTCACTCCAGGCCACTGAGCCTGCCTGCACACTATCTGTGCAAGGAACTCAGCTATATGTTTTAATGCTACTTCTATGGCTTTGTAGTATAATTTTAAATTGGGTATGGTGGTAGTTTTAGAGATTTCTTTTGCTGAAGATGTTTTTGGATATCTGAGGTCTTCTGCAGTTCTATATGAGTTTTGTAATTTTTAATATCTCTGTGAAGAATGATGCTGGGATTTTTATTGGTATTGCCTTGAATGTGTGCATTGCTTTTGGTAGAAATTCTATTTTCACATTATCAATTCTGCTGTCCAGGAGCTTGAGAGGTCTTTCCATCTTCTCATGTCTTCCTCAGTTTGTTTCTTGAGTGTTTTTATGTCTTCATTATATAGGTCTTTCACATCCTTGGTTAATGTTATTTCAGGGTGTTTGATTTTTTTGTGGCTATTGAAAGTAGGATAGCCTTGCCAATTTCTTTCTCTGTGTATTTGTCTTTTTCCTAGAGGAAGGCTACTGATTTTTGTGCATTGACTTTTAGCCTGTTACCTTGCTGAAGGAACTTATCATCTTTGGAAGTTTTATGGTAGAGTCATTGGGTCACCTGCAAACATTGGGTCATCTGCAAACAGGGCTAGTTTGACTTCTTTCTCTCCAATTTCTACCCCTTTTCATATCTTTCTCCTATCTTATTGCTTGGGATAGGACTTCTACCACTATTTTTAAGAGAGTGGGCACCGCTTGTTTGTTTCTAATCACTATGGGAACTTCTTGAGTCTTTTCCCATTAAGTATGATTTGGATTTTAGGTGCTTTGTATATTTATTATGTTGAGATATGTACTGTCCATGCCTAGTCTCTCCAGTGTTTTGATCATGAAATGATGTCATATTTTGTCAGAGGCCTTCTCAGTGTCTATTGAAATGATCATGCAGGTTATTCTCTTTAAGATTGTTTATGTGATGTATTATGTTTATTGATTTCTGTGTTGAACCATCCCTGCATCCCTGGAATAAAGCCTGCTTGATCAAGGTGGATGATGCTTTTGATGTGTTGTTGAATTTGGTTTGTGAGGATTTTGTTCAGGATTTTTGTCCTCCTTAATTACTTTCTCAAGTTTTTTTTAAAAATGTTTTCATTATATAGGTCTTTCATATCCTTGGTTAGTGTTATTCCAAGATATTTTATTTTTGTGTGTATGTGGTATTGAAAATGGGACATCCTCGCTGATTTCTTTCTCTTTGTATTTGTCTTTTGCACATAGGATGCTATTAAATACTTTTTGAAAGAAATTTTTTTAGTTTATTTATTTTCTAGGACAGAGAGAGAGAGAGGGAGGATGTGTGTGTGTGTGTGTGTTTGTGTATGAGTGCTCCAGAGCCTCTTGCAAATGAACTCCAGAAGCATGCACTGCTTTGTGTATCTGGCTTTATGTAGGTACTGGGGAATTAAACCTAGGCAGTCAGGCATTGCAAGTGAGCACTTTAACAGCTGAGCCATTGCTCCAGTCCAGTATTAAATACTTTTGAATGACTTATCCTAATTTTATCTTCTCTATGAGCACCTATATTTATTGCTATTTTTATTTGTGTTTTATTATTTTTTCATTCATAGGGAGGCAGTGATAGGGCCTTGTACATACTAGGGCAACTACTCTACCCTAAGCTCTGTCCCCAGCCTTTATTATTTGTATTTTAAAAGGTGCAACAATATATTTTGTTTGTAGTTCACCAAACAGATGAACCTGCTATCTTTGAATGAGATAACAATTAATCTCTGTATAGCAATCTTATCTGAAAATCTTATCTAATCTGAAAATTAAGGAACTGCTGGTTAAAGCTAATGGTTATGAAATAAATATGCATTCACAGTTTCAGCATCACATGCCTCTTGCAATAGGTAAGCATCCATCAGCTTTATGGTTCAGTGATGAATGATTTAGTCCTTATTTTTTCCTCTGTCTGCTCATTTTCTTCTGGTTCCACATTTCTCTCTCTCTCTTTAATTGTGTTGTGTAAGTAGGTGAGGGCAAGGGGTGCACATGCCTTAATGCATGTGTGGTTGGCAGAGGACAATGACAAAGTGTCTGTGCTCCACCTTCTTTGAGACAGGATCTCTTACTTCTACAAAAAAAAAAAAAAAAAAAATGCCAGAGTGGAAATGAACTTCAGACTAGCTGGTCCACTAGCTTCAGATTCTCCTGATTCCATGTCCCATTGTCATAACAATGTTTGGATTACAGATGCATGTGCAACTTTTCATCAGGCTTCAAAGGGTGCTGAGGGATTGAACCCTGGCTACCGGCTTTATAAGCAAGTGCTTTTAACTGTGTAGTCATGTCCTTCATGTTTTCTCTTTCAGTCAAGATAATTAAGATGGTATACCTCCTCTGGAGCTCCCTTGAAATACCATTAATTTCAGGGATCAGGTTAACAGAAAGGGAGATTTCTTAGCAATGCTGTATTGGGACAAACAGAAGCATTGGTTATCCCCTCACCTGTCCAGTCACATCAAATGCAGAAGAGATTTTTTAATGTGATCCAGGCAGCTTTTACACAAGAATTTTGGGAAATTATGCCTTACTGTAATTGAGAATCATTGTATTTTTTCTTTACATTTTTAGAAATCTTTTTGTTGCTAACCTCTATACATATAGACAATAAATTATGATCGTATCCCCTCTTCTACCTTTCCTCTCTCCCTCCTCCCCCATACTAAATCCATCCTTTCCAATTAGTCCCTGTTCTATTTTTTTAAAATATTTTATTTTTCTTTATTTATTTTTCTTTATTTATTTGAGAGAGAGAGAGAGAGAGAGAGAGAATGGGTGCTCCAGGGCCTCCATCCACTGCAAACAAACTCCAAATGCATGTGCCCCCTTGTGCATCTGGCTTACGTGGGTCATGGGGAATTGAACCAGGGTCCTTTGGCTTTGCAGGCAAGTACCTTAACTGCTAAGCCATCTCTCCAGCCCAGTCCCTGTTCTATTTTGATGTTATCATTTCCCTCATTATGTAGCCACTGTGAGGTTCTTTGCATTTTTTACTTTAGCTTTTATATTAATACAATACTGATTTCAATTACAGCACCCCCTTGATTATTAGTTAACTACATCTATGCCACTTTTGTAATTTAAACTTCCTCTTCTGTTGAAGAATGCTGAACCATGTCTGTTTTCCATGGCAATGGTACTTTCTAAGGCAGGTCTTCTCAAACTACATTTCATCCACTCATAGTGACCATGAACCCCATCCATTTGTGGAAAGTGCCTGTTCATATTTTCTACAATGTAGCACCTTATTAAGTGTGACATGGTGACAAAAGCTTTCTGTTTAACCTCCATAGGAACGATCTCCAAATTTTAAGCTGTTTCACCAACTCCAAGTGCAAATGTCATAGACATAGGTATATTCAGGTACAGAACAGTGTAATTTAGAAGGTTGGGGATAGCGTGTTTGTCCATCGAAATTTTAAATGCAGCTAAACAGAAAGGCATCTTAGACTTGAAGTGCATTTCTGTCTTAGCTTTTTTTGTTTACTTCCTTGGTTTTGTTCTGCAAAGAGAGAAATCATTTGCTTTACTTGCTTGCAATAAAGTATAGAAAAGAAACTATAAAACTATCATGAAAGATCGGTTATCAACCATGTAATTTGTTGTAATACTCTGTAAACTCAGAGGAATAAAGCTAAAACAGCTCATAATAGCAATTCTTGAATTCCAGCAATCTTCTTCCTCCGTAACAGCATGTTACCTGCTCTTCTAGCTGTCCCTGCAGGCTGGAAACCCTTTAGTTTATATCACTTTGGCTAGAGTTACTGTTACTTCCTCTGCCCATAAAAGAGAAACACAATATATATGGATGAGTCATAGGAAACCTATGCACGAGAGCAGTGAAACACAACATTGTACGTGGGCAACAAGAAAACTATCTTGAAATTACTGCCCACTCAGTTTCAATGTTAAGAGATGGGGGGATCTGAATGTGCAACAATTTGGGTTATCATACAAATAACTTAAAGTTTTCTAGGTTTTGAATCAGCTTAGCCTTGTCCTTTGTCATGGTGCACACTGTAATTCTGTGATTAAGCAATAAAGTACCCCTTGCCTCTGCAGGATCTGGGAAAGGCCAGCTGGTACAGTGCTGTGCCCAGTGAGATGTCAACTGGGGCCTTTAGTTCAACTAAGACTTTTCCTATCTGGATAACTGATGACAAAAGTGTGAAGGTTCTCAAGATCTGGTTGTTTTTGTTTTAATATTTTATTTTTATTTATTTATTTGAAAGAGACAGAGTCAGACAGAGGAGAAAGAAAGAGGGAGAGAGAAAGATACAGAGAGAATGGGTGCACCAGGGCCTCCAGCCACTGCAAATGAACTCCAGATGTATGTACCACCTTGTGCATCTGGCTTACATGGGTCCTGGGGAATCAAACCTAGGTCCTTTGGCTTTATAGGCAAATGCCTTAACTGCTAAGCCATCTCTCCAGGCCCTGGTTGTTTTTTGTCATGCTTAAGGTTGTAAGTGGTGATGCCTAGGGCATGTGAAAGTTTAGAGTTAGTACTGCTATTTAAGGACTTATTCTTACTCCATTTTCAGTGAATCAGGCCAGAATTTTTCATCTGTTTTCTCTACCCTAGCAAATACATGTAAAGAACTTTTCAATGGCAAGCACTCTCATTTTTAACATTAACCTTTGAAATTAGCACACAAAGAAATGGGAGTCATTATGACATTTTCCCTCCCTCTCTCTCTCTCTCTCTCTTTTTCTTTCTCTCTCCATCTCTTTCTCCCTTACTTTCTATTTGAGACAGGCTTCCACTTAGTATCTCAGGCTGGCCTGGATTTGCTGATGTAACCCAACCTGGTCTTAAACTTTAGGTAGTCCCCCTGGCTCTGTCTTAAGATTCTGAGGTTAAGGGATTGAGCCATGCTCCTGATTCATTATGGCATTTACACACACACACACACACACACACACACACACACACACACATCATTATACTTTGTTCTAATTAACTTCCTGTCTCCCATTGACATTCTCCATTGTGCTTCATGTCACATGAATTCCATTATTCTCTTTCATCATTTTCTTGACTCATGACCCCCCCCAAAAACCCAAAAATCCCACACATATATAATTTTAAATGTATGTTCTGTAAATGCAAAAAAATATGCAACTTATTTTTCTGAGTCTGGTTTATTTTGCTTAATGCTATGATTTGTTTAATGTTCCATCCGTGATTTTATTATTATTTACATCTGAATAAAATTTTCTAGTGTTTATAAACCACATTTTCTTTATTATCAATTGATGAACTTCTAGGCTGTTCCACTTCTGACTGTTGGGAATAGAGCAGCAATAAACATGGATTTGCAAGTACCTTGGTAGAATATTGACTTAGAGTCCTTTGAGTAAATACCCAAAGTATCTATTGGTATAGTGGGTCATATCAGTTTTTTTTCTGTCTTTCTATAACTTTCATACTGATTTCTGTTGATAATGGTTGAACATAATTATATTACCACCAGCAGTGGTAAAAGTTTGACTTTTTCCACATCCTCATCCGTGTTTGTTTTCTTAGTGATAGCCATTCTGACTCAGGTGATATGGAATCCAAATGCAGTTTAAATTTGCATTTTCCTGATAGCTAAAGATGTTGAACACTTTTTAAGTTTTTTTTTTTTCCCCTAAGTAGGGTCTTGCTCTAGACCAGGCTGACCTGAAAGGCACTATGTAGTCTTAGGGTGGCCTTGAACTCATAGCGATGCTCCTACCTATACCTCCAGAGTGCTGGAATTAAAGGCATATGCCACCATGACTGGCTTTAAAGCATTTATTTTTTCTCAATTTTTATTAACATTTTCCATGATTATAAAAAGCATCCCATGGTAATACCCTCCCTCCCCCCACTTTCCCCTTTGAAATTCCATTCTCCATCATATCCCCTCCCCATCTCAATCAGTCTCTCTTTTATTTTGATGTCATGATCTTTTCCTCCTCTTATGATGGTCTTGTGTAGGTAGTGTCAGGCACTATGAGGTCATGGATATCCAGGCCATTTATTTTTGAGAAGTGTATATTCAGTTTATTAGTACACTGATTGTCTGGATGATTTGTTTTCTTTGATGTTTAATTTTATAGTTCTTTATATTCTCTAGATAGTAATGCCCTATCTGATTTATAGTTGGAAAAAATCTTCCATTCTGTAGGTTGGATCTTCCTGCTATTGATTGTTTTCTTTATTGTGCAGAAACTTTTTAATTCCGTGTAATTCCATTTCCAGTTCCTGATATTCCCTGTGCTATTGGAACCCTTCTTGATAAAGTTCTTGCATATGCCTATGTCTTGAAGTGTTTATCTTTTATTTTACAGTTTCAATTTCAGTTCTCACAGTACAGTCTTTGATCCATTTTAATTGATTTTTGTTCAAGGTTAGAAATAATGGTCTAGTTTCATTCTTTATTATGCAGAAATACTGTTTTCCCAGCATCAGCAGCTAAAGAGATTGTTTTTTCTCTAATGTATATTTTTGACACTTTAAAATTTTTTTTATTTATCTAGCCACTGCAAATGAATTTCAGATGCATGTACCACCTTGTGCATCTGGCTTACTTGGGTCCTGGAGAATCGAACCTGGGTCTTTAGGCTTTCCAGGCAAGTGCCTTAACCATTAAGCAATCTCTCCATCCCACATACATATTTTTTAATTTATCTGCAACCAGAGAGAGATAGAGAGACAGAAAGAATAGGTGCACCAGGGCCTCCAACCACTACAAATGGACTCCAGATGCATGCACCACTTTGTCCATCTGGCTTTCATGTGGGTACTGGGGAATTAAGCTCAAGTTGTTAGGCTTTGTAGGCAAGTGCCTTAACTGCTGAGCTATCTCTCCAGCCCTTTTAAAATTTTCATGAAAAATAGGTGGCTATAGCTCTATGGGTTGATTTCTAGATCTTTTATTTTATTTCATTGCTCTATATTTCTAGTTTTGTGCCAGTACTATGCTGTTTTTGTTACTATGTCTTTATAATATAATTTGAGATTGAGTAATGCTCATTCTATTAAGGATAGTTTTAACTTATTTGAGTCTTTTATATGGTTCTGCATGAATTTTAGGATTTTGTTCTAGATATGTGAAGATTTCATTGAAATTTCCATGATGATTCCATTCAATTTAGATCACTTTTGATAATATAATAATTTTCACAATATTAATTCTTCCAATCCATAAATGTGAGGAAATTTTCCATCATTTGATATTTCCTTCAGTTTTTTCCAGTGTCTTAAGGTTTTCATTATAGAAGCATTTCACCTCCTTGGTAAAGCTACTGTGAATGGAATTTTTCCTCTGATTTCTTTCTTATCCAGTTTTTCTTTATTGGTATATAGGAAAGCTACTCCTATTTGTATGTTGATTTTGTATACTGGTACTTTGTTGAATGTGTTTATTAGTTCTAAAAGTTGTCTAGTAGGATCTTTAGGACTTTTTAAGTATAGGATTATATAATTTGTAAGTAAGGATTATTAGATGCATTCCTTCCCAATTTTTATCTCTTTTGTTTCTCTTGTCTTATTGCTCTAAGATTTTGAGGACTGCCTTAAAATAAAAGTGGAGAGAGTAGGTACTAGGATCTAGGGTGAAGCTTCTCTGGCCAAATCACCAAGCTACAGATTCGTGTGAGAAACCCTGCTTCAGCAAATACAGTATAGTGGCTAAGGAGATGTTAGTAGAAACTGAGAAGACTCAAAAACTCATGAAAGCTGAAAATAAGAGGCTATTGAGAACTCAACACTAAATGAGACATCTCTTATTATGCCATCCAAGGCTCAGGAACATTGCAGGAGAGGAGTCAAAAGGATACAAGAACTGTGGGAAGGAGTACTTTGGGATACTTTCTGCTAGACATGAACTGACTGAGTGCATTCATGACCTGTCATTACCACCACAAGATCTGCACAGTTCTGAGCCCATCAACATTTTTACACACAGGAAGGAGGAGGGTAAAAGAATGAGATATCAAAATAGAATAAAGACTACTTGGAAAGAGGAGGAAATTTGACTGAGGAAGAGGGAACAAAAAAGGGAAATGGGAATACAATCAAATTACAGTACATATAAGTATTGAAAATTTCAATAAAAATTTTGGAAGAAATGTAGTCTTATTTCATCATTATTTATAATGGCATGTTTTTACAAATTTGGATGTCCCAACATTTGGTGCATGTATACTTTTAATAGTTACATCTTTATTTAAAAATATTTTTATTACTTGTTCATTTATGAGAGAGAGAGAGAGAGAGAGAGACAGAGAGAACACGGGGCACATCAGGGCATCCAGCCACTAAAAGCAAACTCCAGACATATGTGCTACCTTGTGCATCTGGCTTTGTGGATACTGGTGAATCAAACCTGGGTCCGTAGGCTTTGCAGACAAACACTTTAACCACTAAGCCATCTCTCCAGCCCTGTTACATCTTCTTGGTGAAATACTACCATTATTAATATGTTGTAGCCTTCTTTTACTTTTTGAGGTAGGGTCTTGCGCTAGCTCAGGCTTACCTGGAATTCACTCTGTATTCTCAGGGTGGTCTTGAACTCACAGTGATCCTCCTACCTCTGACTCCCAAGTGCTGGGATTAAAGGCATGAGCCACCACATGCAGATTTTTATGGTAGCTTTCTTTATCTCTTCTTACTTATGGTTTGAGATCTATTGCATCAGATATTAGAATAGCTGTATCAGTTTGTTTTCAGCCTCTGCTTGTTTGATCAATTAACTTTCATCATTTGACTGTTCTGTTTGTGGTTGCCTTTGCCAAGGAGGTATGTTTCTTGGAGACAGCAACTATGGGAGCTTCTTTTTTAATCCAGTCATTGAATTTACATTGTTTTATTGGTGAATTGATACTATTTGTATTTAAGTTTATTATTGAATTAGATTAGTTAATTCCTGTAATTTTACTGTTTTTTAAATTCATTATGTACACTGTATACAGTCATGTTGGTACCATCGTTAGCCTCCTCCATGCCCTACCCCCTCTGTAGGGACCCTCCTCATTGGGGAACATGGATCCTGCATTGTGGGGTAGCCATCAGTTATGGGTAAGAGGCATTCACTCCTTTTCTGCTTGTTTGGATCATTGCTCTTTTTTCCCCCTGTTCAATGAGTATTAAGGATTGGCTGGCTCACTGTGCTGAACAAGATGATTCCTCCCCACATTTCCTTTCTTCATGAATGGCTCAAGTAGAGTTAGGCTCTCTTCTCTATACTTTCTGTCTTTTTCTGTGCTCTTTTCAGGTATTGTTCAACTTCCTTTGTGGATTTCCAAAGCCCTTCTTCTCTTTGGAAAATAATATGTTTTCTTCTTATATTTATTGCTTTCTTCACTTGCCTATATAGTTTCCACATCTCTTGTTCAGTTGTTGATATATAGCGTGTTGGGTTTGTGTTTGTCATATCAGAATTTTTCACATAAAGCAAAGAATATGAAGACCAATGAGAATTTAAGATTTAGAATTTAAAGCATTCACATATCTCTTTTCCATCATTTCATTTTTATCTAGCTATAATTTTGAATTACTTTTCCTGGGGGGATGGGAGAATACATCTATTTATCAAAGAGGGGACATCAGTGACAGATCAAAGGAAGAGTTCTACCCAAATCTAGCTTGCTGAACCAGCAAATTTTATTGGGCTTACTAATAGGTACATGTGTATTAGCAAATGGCTATGATCGTTGGACTAAAACCTGTAGATTCTGTAGTGTGGTAATTCATGATGGAATACGTCTGTAACTGGTATTTACTGAGCCAATCCCTAGTGTCCTTTATGAGTATATAAGGATTTTGTAAAATAAGATGTATAACATGGCATGCATATATGACATACTCACATTCTGTTGCTCTGGAGAATCAGAGCTGACACTAATGATATAGAGGTTGAACTTGAGCAGTCTATATCAAACCCTTCTGGCATCTGGGGTTCTGCCAGCATCCAATGTGAACAGGAATCTATGTGGCACAGTGAAGAGATACACCCTAGTCCATTACTTGCACCACCTGGATCTGAATATATCATAACAAATGTGAGCACCAGTTCCTTCAGGATTCTGAGAAGATCATATGTCTTCAGGATGATATGGCCATAGATGCTGTCAGGATTCTGTATGGTCTGTTTTCTTGAGAAAACTGGAAAGTGACAGGTTAATGGGATAGAGAAGTCCTGCTACTTCAGGTATTCTCAGAGACATAGCTGATTATCATTTCCTCCCCTGGTGCCCATTCTAGATTCCCTACAGCTTTTTCTATTGCCACTTCTGCTTGCCTAAGTGACTCAGCAGCTAAATTGACCAATACCCTCATTGCCATGAGGTTCAAGAAATGGGTTGCTGTGATTATACACCTTGGCTTCTACACCTATTGACTCACTCTTGGCTGTTGCCACTATAGGAGTTCCTAACTTCTAGAAAAGAACAAATAAACTACCAACCCTATCCATTAGAACAGTGGATTCAGGGACTATGGGAATGAATACTAGACACATCCATGTATATAGCAGTCACAAGGTGAACAGAACTGGGGCAGGACTGTGTTTGTTGCTCCTCTGAGTTCCCATGCCCAACAAATTTGTCCTTTACCATGTGTGTTCTGATTTCTCCTTGACCTTTCTCCTCTGTCTCTGTAAGTCCTCTACAGACTTCTTCAGAGTCTGCCTGTAAGGAGTTCATGTTGGGACTTTCTCATAAGATGGCAGATTAGGAGCCTTACCAATAAAACCCAGGGAAAGAAAAGTGGCAAGACAGCACACAATAAGCTGTTTTCCTGCAAGAGATAAGATTTGTAAATGAGCCTTTTAGGCCAGGTGTGATCTTTGCAGGAGAGCAGGAGAGAGCTGCTATTAATTGGCATGAAACTGTGTGCCTAGTGGAACTAAATGACACTAGCATCTCCTTACATGTAAGCCCAGCTGGTGAGAGCAGTGGAAATTGTGAGGAAGTGCTTGGGATCCACAACCCAGCCTTGCACACACTCAGAACCTTCCCCAGAGGACAGGGCCAGCTGAGCCCTGCAGGAACACCACAGGCAGCATCTCACAACCTCCACTCCTTCATGCACCCACATGGGAAGCACTAGGACTGCAGCAGAAGCCAAGTGTTCCCACTCACTCTTCTCCCCAAAGCATAACTGAGCCAAGCTGAGAGTATACCAGGGAGGGAACTGACTCCTCTACTCAGTGCCTGTAAGCTAGAAACTCACTCCAAAAGGCAAGTGGTCTGGTGTCCACTGCTTTGATCTTTTATAAAGTTGATCTAGCAGTAGTCTCTATCCTAACCCATCCCTGCTTCCCTCCCATTTCTAATCTCAACTAAAACAACTCTAGGCCCAGACAAATTCACAAGTGAGTTTCACCCCACCATCAAAGAATAACTAGTACCAAGTTTCTCAAACTATTCCATAAAGTAGGAATGGAAGGAGCATTGCCAAACTCCTTTTATGAAGCCAGTATTACCTAGATACCAAAATCAGACAATGACACAACCATAAAAGAAAATTACAGACCAATCTTCTTGATGAACATAGATATGAAATTTCTCAATAAAATATTTGCAACAAAAAAGAAATACACCAGAAAGATCAGGTGGCTTTATTCCAGAGATGTAGGGATGGTTCAACATGTCCGAATAAATAAATGTAATACATCATAAGTGGACTGAAATCACATGAACATCTCAATAGATGCAGAAAGGGTTCTTAATAAAATCCAATATTGTGATAAAAGTCCTGAAAAAGTGGGAATAGAAGGAACATTAGAGATTCTAACATCTCCACCTAAAAAGTTTTAGAATTGATAACCACTTTAAGCAAAGTAGCAGAATATAAAATTAACATATAAAAATCATATATCTTGCTATATACCAACAGCAAACATAATGCAAAAGAAATCAAGAGAGTAATGCCATTCACAACACACACACACACACACACACACACCACCATACCACATCACACCAAGGAAGAGAAAGACACATGTGATCTGAAAGTCAAGGGGCAGAATACTGGAGTCAGAATGTGTTAAGGGGAATGAGGATGGGGTGGAGATGGAGGACAGGAGTAGATGGGGGAGGATTAATAAAAACTAAAGATGTATGAAAAAGCCATATTGATACCTACTCCTGAGTCAGCTAACTAATATATATATACATTTTTTAAATTGAGCCAGGTGTGATGGCACAGGCCTTTAGTCCCAGTACTTGGGATGCAGAGGTAGGGGGATCGCTGTAACTCTGAGGCCATTCTGGGACTACAGAGTGAGCTTCAGGTCAGCCTGGGCTATAGTGAGACTATACCTTGGAAATAACAACAACAAAGAATCTGAGCAGAAGTACTTTGTGTGGGTGGATAATACTGCCACCTGAACCCATGGACAGTTAAAGGAAACTTCAAATGCAAGGGTTGGGATATAATTCAGTAAGTTGTTAGTCAGAGTGGCCCCAAAGATCCACACTAGAACTAGACAGAAAATCTCCACTGTTCAGATATTATATTCTCTAGTTCTGTGACACAAGAAACTCAAATTGTAACTGTGCTGGATGCTTCCTTTCTATTGTTCAGCTCTCATAGTGCCAGAAGAAGTGATGCAGGCTATAAGAAAAGTCATCAACAGTCTCACTCAGTGGTGTACCCTTCATGCCAAACAAATGACCAGCCAGATTCAATAGTGTCAGGGCTCTATAAGGTAACCAACTTCTTTCTGACTGGATTTGAGGCATACTACATGGAAGGCAACTCATGCAAGACACTGAAAACCTAGCCAAAGCCTGCGGCTGGGGAGCTTAGGCCCCAGGAGAGAAGTCGCTACTATTGTTTGGCTAAATGGATGCATTGTGTCCATTGCACTTTCTTCTAAATATTTATGATCATGCACATAGATTCATGCTATTTTGATCAGAGAAGCTTCTTTATTTTTGGGTATTTGTTTTCTTTCTTTGCAAGGAGAGAGAGAGAGAGCGAGAGCAAGAGCTAGAGAGAGTGAGAGCAAGAGAGAATGGGCATGCCAGGGTTCTAGATGCATGAGACACTTTGTGCATTCACCTTTATATAGGTACTGGGGATACAAACTTAGGCCAGTAGGCTTTGCAAGCAAGTACCTTTAACCACTGAGCAATTTCTCCAGCCAATAAGTTTCATTTTTCAATGGGAAGCAAGTGCTTGGGAGGCCATAAACCCATCAAGATACTGAAAATAAGTCACTGTTGAGTGCTTAGCTCTAAATGATACATTTAAGTCGCCCCCTTCAAATCTCAGAAAATAACGTGGAAGAGAGAGTGGGAAGAACGTGAGAGCTGGAGGATGGCACGGAGCGTTGTGGAATGCTATCTTTGGGCATGATGTGGACATTGCATTTGTGAACTCACAATGGCTATTGGCTATTATCTACATAAGGTCTGCACAGGATTGGACCTGTCAGCATTCTGTCATGGATGCTACAAAGGTTTGTGAGGCTGCCATCCTTTCCTGAGAAGTTATTGGCAATTAATGGATGCTGGGGAAAAGGGATACATTTTCTTTAGTGGCATACTCACTTATAAATTGCCCATCCTCTGATATATAACACCCACCCATGCTCATGAAAGCAACCCTAATTAAATTCATCGGGTGGGTCACATACACAAAGATATTAAATCAGTGGAAGTAGTGGGAAGAAGAAGGGGTTAAGTGGGAGTGAGGTGAGACAAAAGAAAGCAATGGGGGTGAATATGATCAAAATACATTATATACCTTTACAAAACTTCTCAAATAAATTTTAAAATAAAAAGAACCTATCTTTGTAAACTTTACCCTCAGTTCTTCTACAGCCTCTGTTTCTAGATGGATATAACTTTGCTCAAGTACTTTGGTTTGTTGAGACTCCTTTACTGGTCACTGTGTGCTACCTTTACTTGACCTCATCTAGTGATTTAGGGTTTTTTTTATAGAAAGTATTTCCCTGAAGGAGTCAGATTGTTTTGAGGACAAGAACTTCACATTGAATTTCTTTATTTCTTCCAAAGCATTTAGATGCTAGTGATAAAAGAAATTAGATGCAGAGAGAAAAAAATATATTAGGAGGTAGCAATAATTTTATGACGGTAGCAATAATTTTATGACATTGTTTTGACCAAGCTTCTAATTTGCAGGCAACAAATCAGTCTAGCTAGTTCAATTACATGGGCCTTGTTAAGTAGCATGAACTGTTCACAGGATTGTTGGAAAAGCTGTAGAAGCTTCTAAAAACAGGCGTTCTCTACAGTGTATGTTGGGAGAGTTAAGAATAAGTGACTTTCCTTTGAATGCTGAATCTTTTCTTTTTGGTTTTAACAATGGCCAAGTAGATATGCCACTAGCATTTATTGACCAGAGGTTAGGGGTGGTAAGTATCTTGTTCATACATGTTACCACCCCATACCATTAAAGCTTATCTACCCAAGTGCAAGTAAGTGCATTTGCAAACCTGCTCCACATGGGGGGGGGGGGTGTCCTCAGGAGTGACCTGCACAGCTGCCCTGCACATGGGGTTGTCATGACACTGCCGTCTCCGCAACCATGAGCACACCTCAGAATGCTGAACTTACTTCCCTCAACATAATCTGTGCAAACAGGTGAGTCCCTAATACTTCCACTTCTCTCAGTAGCAAGTTAATATCATTGTCAGAACTGAAGCTTCAGATTCTGCACTATGACAAGCCCTATGGAGTAGGGCTGGGGTTGGTGTTGGGTGGGCCAATCCCTAGTTTCCTATGCTGCTCTGTGAAATGAGATGCTTTTTATAAGAGTTCACAGTGATTTGTTTTCTGTACTTAAGACTATTTACAGATGGTCATCATCTACCCTAATAAGCTCACAAGTCCCCAGAGAAATGGGGTACTCTGGGAAGAAAGTGGGGAAATTGTTCTTTCTGAGCCCATTAGCAATTTTCTTTCCCTATTTTCTGTAATGTGTTGACAAAATGGTTAAGATTATAAAAATCAAGGAAGCAGTATAAAGCATGATAAATATATATGTGTTTTCAGTCATTAAGATTTATAACAAAAGGGTGGGAAGTCGTTGATTTGCTTTGTGAGAACTTTTGGCAGTCCTGAACACTGGCTGTTGGGAAGCAATTCTCTGTGGTCTGTCGTGTTTCTGCAGGCACTGATTTCCATTTGTTCTGGATTGTCTTTTTAGGAATGTTTCTACAATGAGCAACTGTGAGAGATGGGATAGTGTATCTCTGTGGACCCAAATTATGCATGCCTCTTATTAGCTGTCCTAAAATCTGGGCTTCTATTGTGTACTGAGCAGCACACAAACACCCATCTGGCCCGATCATTGCTCCTGTGGGATTTATAGAGGAAATTGAGGCAAATATGCTAATAGTCATACTGTGTGCTACAGACATTAGTCATGAAGTCCTTCATCTCTGATCTAGGAGTCTTGTGTCTTCTGCAAGTATCCACAAAACTGTGGCAAATTAATATGTTATTTTGAAAACAGGTTAATTTTAGATCTTTGTGAAGGCTGTACACTAGACTAAGTTTTCTTCATGTTAACTCATCTTTCTTTCAGCTACTGCTTTCTTCATACTTTGCATTGTTGATTTTAGCAAATTCTACTTGGATCTGGCGGCAACTACTTGGAGAATCCTCTGAAGCACAGTGGTAGTTGAGCCAGTGTCTTCAGACTGCTGCTGATGGGACATTACAAAATGTTCTTCCATACTCCCTCCCAGGGGCTTTAATCTGGACCTTCCCCTTGAGGCAGGTTTAGAAAACCTTGTAATTCTTTCTCAGCAAAAGTTGTATGAGATATAATTCTTTCTTAGCAAGGTCATATGAGATATAATTGATGAATATGGATCACTGAATTTATGAATCAATTATCTGCTTTTCATTTTTTCTTTAACTTGTTCAGCTAAATTAAGGGTATTTTGTTGTTGTTGTTTATTCTTACTTATTTATTTGAGTGCGGCAGAGAGAGAAAGAGGCAGAGAGAGAGAGAGAGAGAGAGAGAGAGAGAGAGAATGGTTGCACCAGGGCCTCCAGCCACTGCAAATGGACTCCAGACGCATGCGCCCCCTTGTGCATCTGGCTAACGTGGGTTCTGGGGAATCGAGCCTTGAACCGGGTTCCTTAGGCTTCACAGGCGAGCGCTTAACCGCTAACCCATCTCTCCAGCCCTAAATGAAGGGTATTTTTAATTTAAAAAATGTATACTTGCATGCTTGGGACATAGCTCAGTCAGTAAACTCCTTGCCTTATAAAGATGAGGACCTGAGTTCGATCCCCAGTACCACATAAAACACTGGCATGTGTCTGTAACCTCAGCACTGGGGTGATGAAGACAGGAGGATGCTTGCAGTTCACTGGCCAGCCTGTCTAGCCTCACTGGAAGTTACAGGCCAGTGACAAACACTGTCTCAAAAAAAAAAAAAAAAGTGGATGATGCGCCTGATGACCAGCACCTGAGGTGGTCCTCTGGCCACCATGCACACCTATATACATACATATGCACCCACACACATGAACACACACACACAGTTGTATACACGCAGACTCATATACTTGAAAATTATTGTTTTTTATTTTTACTTGTAATGCTTTTGAGGGGTAGGGTTTTACTACACAGCCTGTAGCAGACAGCTTCAGGTTTCAGGTCAAAAGCCACAGACACTTCAGGAACTCCAGCCAGGCACACTTTGCATATCTTTAGATTGAAATCTCAAACCCACCACCACACCTTAAGATCCACACAATGGCATTGCCTCCAGCCAGATGGCTAGAGAGGCAAACTACAAACAAATAAACAACTGAATATATTGGGGGCCATCTATTCTATTCAAACTACCACATTGCGCCCCTGGCCCCCAATAGATTTATAACCATCACACATTATAAATTGTACTCAGTTCAATTTCAAAGGTCCCCACAGTCTTGACCAATTTAAGATATGAAGACCTGTAAAATCAAACAAGTTAAACAGTTCTCGGGCTGGGGAGATGGCTTAGCGGTTAAGCGCTTGCCTGTGAAGCCTAAGGACCCCGGTTCGAGGCTCAATTCCCCAGGACCCACATTAGCCAGATGCACAAGGGGGCGCATGCGTCTGGAGTTCGTTTACAGAGGCTGGAAGCTCTGGCGCGCCCATTCTCTCTCTCTCTCTGTCTCTGCCTCCTTCTCTCTGTGACTCTCAAATAAATAAATAAACAAAAAATTAAAAAAAAAAACAGTTCTAACATATAAAGGCACAGAGTAAACATTTTCAACTGGTATAAGGCACAGCAAGGAGAGACTAAAACAATGCAAACTCAACCACCATCAAACAAACATCAAACTTCTGCAGTTCAAGTTCAATATAACCAGAGACTAACAGTCTCCAGACTTTCCAATTCCGCCCCTCCAGCTGGGCAGAGTACCCGGGGAACACTTCCATCCCAGGCCAACAGTGTGCTCTATGGTAGCCCTTGCACAGTCCTGGTATATACAAAACATCTTCAGGTCTTCATGCAAACCATGGTCCATCTTCCAAAGGCTCTTTAAGCCTATCAGGGCATCATGCCCTGCCTCATGCCACATCTCAGCAGCAGCTCCTGGAACCATGTGCAATTCATGACCACTCCACATTTTCCAAAGGCTCTTTCAGCCTATCAGGGCATCAGGCCCTACCTCATGCTGCATCTCAGCAGCGGCTCCTG
This sequence comes from Dipus sagitta, assembly GCA_036346955.1. Classification (NCBI taxonomy): domain Eukaryota; kingdom Metazoa; phylum Chordata; class Mammalia; order Rodentia; family Dipodidae; genus Dipus; species Dipus sagitta. The sequence continues at coordinate 102,119,522 of CM070771.1, read as the reverse complement.
GAAGCATGTGCAATTCAGGGCCACTCCATGCATTTTTCATGCTTCTGAAACCAATACCAGGTGTGCAGGACACAGCCATATTCTTAATTCAGGGACGAAACAAATCATAGCCTTGAAAAGCAGGTTCCTTCTCCAGTCAACTCTTTCCAAAAGTGTTTGCATTTCTATGATAGTCTTTCCTCAGGCATCCTGTCCATTGTTTTAATATAAAGCAGTTGGAACATCTTCCTTAAGATTGCTAATGTGTTTGACAATAGCAGGTTCAGTAACCTAAAACCAGTCTCAGTGCCTGTAATTTTAACTTGCTTAAGGTTTTCCATCTTAAAATCTTAAATCTCTCAGTCCAATATCTCTAGCCAAGCACATCAGTCCATTACAAATTTAACCTTGATCAACTCTCTGGGCCTGGGCAGCAGGACGCAGCCAGCCCTTATGCCAGTAGCCCAGTTCCAACAAAGTCCTCTGCAGTCTTTCCTTCCCCTTAGAAACCTCATAAGCCAAGCCTTGAAGTTCAATGCTCTCTGCACTTAGCATTCTCAGACTCTCATCAGAATAGTCCATAACACTTGGCTTACCACTCCAGAAGACATCTTCAGTTGCAAGCACCAAGTCCATGCCTATTCCTCCAAAACAAAGGTTCCAAAAGATCAATGTCCACATGGCCAGGTACATCTCACCCCACTCCTTCTGGTACCAAATTCTGTAGCAGACAGCTTCAGGTTCGCTGAAATGAACTTCCAGACCAGGCACAGTTATGGAGGAAGGGATATTTATTGAAGCTTACAGATCCAGGGGAAGTTCCATAATGGCAGAAGAAACTGCCCTGCCTTCACAGGCTCAAGCAGAGAGAGAGAGCAGTACAAGACTAAAGGTCAAAAGCCACAGACACTTCAGGAACTCCAGCCAGGCACACTTTGCATATCTTTAGATTGAAATCTCAAACCCACCACCACACCTTAAGATCCACACAATGGCATTGCCTCCAGCCAGATGGCTAGAGAGGCAAACTACAAACAAATAAACAACTGAATATATTGGGGGCCATCTATTCTATTCAAACTACCACACAGCCCCATCTGGCTTATAACTTGTAATCCTGCTGCTTTGGCCTCCTGAATGCTGGGATCTCAGGTGTTCACTACTATGCCCAGTTGCAAGTCAATAACTAATATGTATTATGTAAAGAACACTACCTGATGATCAGCTGTGAACTAAGGTCAATCTTAGTTATCCAGATGGCCATGTTCCATAGCTGCCTCTTTGAACTCATCTGCATTCCTCAGCATGAACCAGCATAATTTTCAGATGTGTGCACAGGCAGTGAAAATCACTTTATGTTGTTCCTTGTGAAGGAAAATTTGATGAATACATTCTATAGCCAAATGATAATGATTTTTGCATTTTATGCATTTCATTATTTATCCCATGGCTACCAAATAATTGAAAGCTAGCCTTAATAATTGTAGTTTGCTCAAAGTATTTATACTTAGAAAAATCATTGTCCTACACAGATTAGCAATACATCTTGTCTCTTCTAGCATGGCTAGTAAAAATGTACTTTGAAGTCTAGAAAATTTTCACTTTTTTCATCATTATCTACATTTAAAAGTTTAAGACAGTTTGTTAAGTACTACATAGCTATGAAAAGGGATATAACAAATACATCTAGAGAATAAGGAGTCAAAATTCAATAACATACACATATCTATCTCCCAATTTAAGAAAATTTAAGAAAAAGCTGCTCTCTATAAACCTTTGACTATTCTCACAGATTTCCATCTTAGTGATGTATACATTATTTAAAAATTGTTGCTTATAACTCACTGGATTTTTAATTTTAATTTTTATTTTTTGGATTTTCGAGGCAGGCTCTCACTCTAGCTCAGGCTGACCTAGAATTCACTATATAATCTCAGAGTGGCCTTGAACTCTCAGCTATCCTCCTACCTCTGCCTCCCTAGTGCTGGGATTAAAGGCGTGTGCCACCACACCTGGCTTCACTGGAGTTTTAAAACATATAAATTTGTATTCTTAAACATTTTTTTCATTACAGAAACAGAAAAAGGGCCAATTTTTATTCTTTTATGACTTCTTTTTGTACTCAATGCTGTGTGTTCCAAGATTCATTCACATCACTTGCAAAGCACACTCAGCTTACTTTCATTGCTGTGTAGTGTCTCATTTATGAGCCTGCCAGAGTGTGGTCCTCATTCTATAGATGACAGAGATATGTGTCACTTTCCCATTGCTGCTCTTCAACATGGCCCAGCACTTCAGTTCTATAGAATTACCCAGTACATTGGTGACAGTGAAGGATAGTAGTTCTACAATGGGAACTTAGTATGGGATTTACAAGTGTTTTCCATGTGGCACGTGGCACTAGTAGCTTTAGAGGAACTGTTTCCAAAGCCTTTGCATGTACTTTTCTGCAACTGAACTCACTGAAAATGTTTCTAAGATGCAGGCCATGATTTTCCTCTGTAACGATTTTCTTTCTCCACTTTATAAGATACATACCTCTTTCCCTGTTGACCATTCTTGCTTATTATACTGTGTTATTTTAGGGTGAAAAAAAGCTCTAAAGTATGATAGGAAGAATGGCTTGAAAGGCTGTTTTAGGATCATATTAAGAAAGTGATTTGTTTATTTATTTATTTTTACTATCTTCGAGCTGACACTGAATTGTGACCAGCCAATTCCTTTGTTAAAGTTCTGACTTCTCATACTTTATCATGTATGTGGAGACTGGGTCTTTAAAGAGGCAACTAAGTTAATATCCCTACTGCAGGCCCTAATGAAATATGACTGGTTATTATCTTAAGGAGATTAGGACAAAAGATTCCCACATGGAAGGACAATGGGAAGACAGGGCTACAAGAGGACCATCTAAAAGCCAAGGAGGTAGTCTCAAACCCATCTCACTAGCACCTTGATCTCCAACTTTCGGTCTGTAAAACTGAGGAGATACTGTTCTGTTGCTTGTGTCACTCACTGTGGTACTTTATTATGCAGCCCTCAGAAATCCTTAGCTATAGATAAGAAGTGGTATGTGAGTGAGATGGCTCTGATTCTTTGACTGAAACCATGAAGAGAAATCTAACTGAATTATACACAAACTGATCATTTAAACTAGCCTATATTTTTAAAGTGGTTCAATGGTGGATGCTATTGCAATAAACAAGCTCCTCCATTCCTATATCTTACTTACTAGTGTGAATACTTTGCTTTTTCTATGAAGTGAAAAAATATGTAAAACAACTAAAGAGATATAACATTAATAAGATATAACATATTACCTTTGTACCAATAGTATCTATAAAATTGGAAAGCTTATATATAATGTCTTTTTCATATTTTATTTATTTATTTGAGAGAAAGAAAGAGGCAAATAGAGAGAATGGTATGTTATGCCAGGGCCTTCAGTCACTGCAAAAGAACTCCAGACCCATGCACCACCCTGTACATCTGGTTTTACGTGGGTACTGTGGAATTGAACCCATAGACTTAAGCTTTTCAGATAAGCACCTTAACTACTGAGTCATTTCTCTAGCCCTGTAACGTTTCTGTTCATTGTGAATTATTATCTTTAGAGTACACACAAATGAAAACTTAAAATTGTAAGTTATTTGATGAATTTTAATTTCAGATAATATCATTTTTATTATAGAGAAAAATGCTAATCAAATTAGACTAAAGTTTGAGAGGACAAATGAATAAAGAAAAAGTAACACTAAAAAAGTCTCTTTGTGGAAGTTCCTTCAATTAGTGTTTTCAAAGTAGATTTTTGGTATCAAGTTACGATGCCATTTACATCCCATTTGAAACATTTAACAACATTATACAAGTTTTATTTTAAAAAGGTCAGTATTTAACACATATGGGAGTTTATATAACTGCCAAATTTTAAACTTAGACTGAAAATTTTAGATAGCAAATTAAATTCCAAAAATTCTTTTGATACACATACAATAAGCCCAAAAGCTTGAAGAACGATGCTTAACATGAAAAAAAAAATAGGCATGGCTAGTTCACAAAATGTTTTTTATGAACTTTATGAAACAGTGACAGACTAGAGATATAAATACAATCACGTTGAAGTGAGTTCCTTTCCCCTTGTGTCATCACCAATTCATGGACTCAAGTTTTAAACCAATGTTCATATGTGTCCACCAATATTCTATTGTGCTTTTCACTTGCATTTTCCCCATTACTAGTTAGACTGAGTGTCTTTTCATGTACTTGTCAGCTTATATTTACAAGGGCCTATTCAAGCTTTTGCCTTTATAGTTTTTGTTTGGCTATTTGTGTTTTTTTTAATCACTTTTAAATAATTTTTGACTTATTCTTATTACTAACCTGTTCTCAGTGTTGAAGATGCTTTCTTCCACCTCATGAATTTTATTTTCATTCTCTTTATAGGAATATTTAATGGAAGCTTTAGTATTTCTTTGCATTTTATTTAAAAATTTTTCCCCATATGAAAATCATAAACATTTTTAGTGCCTTTAAATTTTCCCTTTGCCATTTACTTGTTCAATCAACCTGGAATTGACTTTTAAATTTTTTAAAATATATTTATTCATTTATTTGAGAGAGAAAAAGAGAGACAGATGGGGGGATGGGCACACCAGGGCCTCTAGCCACTGCAAGCAAACTCCAGATGCATGTGCCATCTTGTGCATTTGGCTTACCTGGGTACTGGGGGATTGAATCATCTGAATCCTTAGGTTTCTCAGACAAATGTCTTAACCACTAAGCCTTCATTCACTTCAGCCCTGGAATTGACTTTTTATTTTGGAGGGTGTTGCAGTCAGGCTCAAGGGGAAGCTCCACAATGGCAGGGGAAGACGACAGCATGAGCAAAGGGTGGACATCACCCTCTGACCAACATGAGGGGGACCATAGCAAAAGGAGAGTGTGCCAAACACTAGCAAGGAAAAACTGGCTATAACACCCATAAGCCCGCCCCCAACAATACACTCCCTCCAGGAGGCTTTAATTCCCAAATTTCCATCATTTGGGAACCTAGCATTCAGAACCCCTAAGTTTATGGGGGACATCTGACTCAAACCACCACAGAGGGGGTTGTTTAACTTAGGTCTCACTCTAGCCCAGGCTGACCTGGAATTCACTATGTAGTCTCAGGGTGGCCTCAAACTCATGGTGATCCTCCTATCTTTGCCTCCCAAGTGCTGGAATTAAAGGTGTGTGCCACCACACCTGGCTGGAATTGACTTTTTAATGCGCAATGATTATAGATCCAATTTCATTTTTTCTCATGAACATATGCTAAAAACTGTTAATTGAAAAATACTATTCTTTTTCCCAAGTGCCATTTGGGACATAAATCAATACACACACACACACACACATAGTATATGTATATGTACACACATATGTATGATTCTCCTCCCTCCCTGGTATGTCATATGTACATACTGACAAGAATGAATATGCACAACGGTCTTATAATTTATATGTCTGTGATGTCATTTGAAAAGCTATTTAAAAAGTCTTTACACATGAGCGTTCAGAGTTTTAAAATTTAAGTAGAGAGAGAGAGAAAGAGAGAGAGAGAGAATGGGTCCATCAGGGCTTCTAGCCACTGCAAACAAACTCCAGATGCACAAGCTAATATTGTTAATGTCTTCCTAATAAAAGCATCCTGAAAAAGTTGAAAACTGATGAAGCATGGCACCCCTCACTGATGTATGATTACATGCAGTAAGTCTACTGGTGTATTTTGAATGAAGACAGAATTGGCTCTGTTGAAATGGAAATAATTGACTTTTTATCTTTCTCCAAATATTGTCATAATATTTTAGGATAATTATTACACAAATGCAGGAAAGACAAGGAGCTCAAGAGAATTAAAAATATATAATGCTTTATTGTCAAAAATAGACAAACTTCACTTTCCTTTAACAGGAATATCCATTTAAGAAACCTCCACAAACCATTTTGTCATCACCATCACCATTTGTCAGTGAAATATGCAAGAGAGCAAATGACAACGTTAGTAGACAAAGGATAATAGTTATATTCATGCCATAGAAGCCTCACCATTGTCCCTGGGGATGACTCCAAACATCCACAGAAACAGTGCCCCTCAGAGCACTAAGCAATAACAGATGTGTGAAATAGCCTGTCTACTGGTCTAGTCCTATAAAGACTGGCTGTATGGCACCTTTCCAAGCAATTGAAGAGCTCAATTTGTTAGAACACTTGCTTGTTTGAACAGTGATGTTTTAGGTCACCTCCAGAATCAGGTTTGCTTGGTAACACCGCATGAGGACACCTGTATGTGAAGTAGCTCAAGCAGAGACCCGAATGAGCTCTGCTCCATGACTCACCGTAAGGACAGGAAGACCCAGATGAATAGATCCCTGTCATGTGGAAGTTAAATGATCTCCCTGCCATGAAAAATAAACAGACACCATCTATTTACCTAGAATAAGACAAACAAACAAACAAGGCCTTTACTCTTCCCCAAGGGATGGTGGGAAGAAATTGGGTGTTTGTACTAGTTGTTTGGAACAAGATATTCATCTGTAGTTTATATATAGTGTTCATCAAGCCTCCAGGCCAAAGTAGACTCTTTAAATATACACATCCTGATAACTAAAAGAGACTGAAGTCAAGGAAAGAGAATTCACAAGAAGGGCCAGAAGTGAGGCTAACACAGATGTGGTGAGATGGTTCATTTTTGAGTAAGTGTATGTAACAGTGAAAAGAAGGTATGTTACCAAATAAATCTAAGTAAGACTAGACCCAAGAACCCCTTTACAGTCTTCATAGGTTGATATTCACTATATCTGCTCAATGGAATCAACTATATGAAATAGTTTAACATTTCCATTTTTCTAGCTTATAAACATTAAAAAAAGACAACATTAAACCCTTGAGAATTTGAGCTTATATTATACTATAAAGTCAGTTGAAGTAATACTGGGATTACTAAAATACAGTTCAATTTTTTTGGTTTGTTTGTCTCTTTATAATCCAGATTCAGGGAGGGCAGCAAGAAGCAGGTAGGCAATTCTATTGTCACTGTGACATTTCTTATTCACTTTGACCTAAAGTGAAGTTTTAATTAAGCCCATTCATTTCCTTGTACTCTCTTATCTATGAACTCTTCAGATTTGAGTAGGAAACTGGTATTGTATGCTTCAGCATACTTTTGGAGGGTTGGGCATCATCTAGTAAAAGCCCATTATTGAAAAGATCATTTTGAGAACTTAGAGAAAAAAATGTGAAAGGCAAACTGGGCCCACTGGGTTTCTGTGTTCTGTTACCAAGACTACCTGTTCATAGTTGTGGAATTAACTATAATATCAAAGCGGATAGCTTTCTTTTTCTTCCTTATCCCATTCCATTCCATTAAAAATGTTATAAATGCAGACAATATTTTTCTTTGGTTATGTCTTAAAATCCACAATCTCAGCCCTTCAGTTGGGTTGCTGTGAATGAGAAACACAGAGAAGATGGCCTAACTATTGAGTTCTTGTTGAGGGTAGGCAACTACAAATGATTAACGAAGTAGCTTCACACATTTTATTACCCAATCATAAAAGAACCGCAATTTCTTTTCCTTCTCAGGACTCTTCAATGACCGTGGTTCCAATCAGAGAGTAAAGTTTTTTCTTAACAAGTCGAAATCCTGAGCTGAGGATCAGAGTCCGCCTAAGGCCTGATGAGAAGCGACCTCTGTTAAAGAAGTCCCTGAGGCTTGTCCATGAGCAGTTCTCCTGCTTAAACACAAGCGTCAGCTCAAAAGTAGGCACCACACTAGCATCACACACAATCCTATCCAGCTTTTTACATACATTTTCAATTTCCAAGTTCACATGCATCACACAACCTCGGAGGCCACAGGGCTCTGTGGAAGAAAGACGCAGGACATCTTGAGCAATTCTCTGGGTCAGTTTCTCAGGGACAAGGACCTTTGAGCAACCAAGTTTGGTTTGCTTTGACTTGGACAGACAGTTCTCCAGCATTTTAACCAAATCCTGGCATGTTGTCTCTTCAAATATCACCTCGTTGAGGTTGGGTTCAGGAACAACGTAGTCCCAGTAGTCAAAATCTGTAGGAGATTAAAGTGTTAGATAAGAGGGAAAAATTCTAAATGCAGGAAAAGTCTTAACAACACAGCACCAGTGATGACTGCTGTCTACCATATCTACCTGTTTCTGATGCTGCCTTGAGGGTCAGCAGACTACACATGGCATATAACTATCTAGGTAACAATGCAGGTCATTTAGCCTCTCAAGACTGAAAGTTCTCCTACGAAATGAAGGTTTTGATAAATAAGATGAGTAGGATGAAACTATTTGGATGTCTACAATCTTGATTGTGCATTAAAATAAATCAATTTGTGGCCATCCAAGACTACTAGCAATTTCTTTTCTTGCTTGTCTCCTTATTATGGGGTTTTCCCGTTTTGTTTTGACAGAGAACATGTATTACTTTTGGAATAAGAATTCATTTTTAAAATATTTATTTTTATTTACACGAGAGAGAAAGAGAGGGAGGAAGAACTCCAGATGTACATACCACTTTGTACAACTGGCTTTATGTGTGTACTAGGGAACTGAATTCCAGGCCTGCAGGCTTTGCAAGCAATTGCCTTTAATGACTGGGCCATCTCTCCAGCCCTTGGAATGAAAATTCATGTACTTAAAAAAAAAAAAACTAAATGTCTACTTACTGCTATCTAACTAAGTGTGCCTGTACTATACAATACAATGTTTGTAACTTTTCTTAAGGGAGTCTACCATGAACTTGGCAAACTCTATCAGTGCTCTATCAAATTTGTTATTTTCCTTTAAAAGTCTTTACTAGAATATCTGTAGATTCCATTTTAGCATCCACATCTTGGCTTAAAGATTGCTCAGAGAAGACCTTTGAGGTTCATGAATTTATTTATAACTGGCTGAGTAGTTTTTCTTAGTAAAGCATAACAAAACAGACTTAGGAAAACAAAATTAGATTTGCTCAAAGGAAAAAGGATAGCTCTGCATTTGGTCACTTACCTCCCAAATTAATCCTACCACTTGGCAGGGTGCCACACCACACAGTCCTAGGGCAGGGTGTAGATGCCCTTCCAGCTCCTCTCCCTAAACCTACTCCACCTTCATTGCACACTGCCCTCTTCTCTCCTACCTCAAGTATTAACCCACTGGGCTTTCATTTTTCCACCTAAGGAATTCCACACTATATCGATAGCTTTTTTCTATGTTGAAAATAGAGAAGTTTAGATTTTAGTCCCATAAAATTAACCCAATTTTACCTTCTAAATGTGGAAGGCCCAAAGAGCTCAAGCACTTTAACCTCTGCTCTTTTGCAGAAGAAACAGCTCTGCTCTTTAAACTCAGGGGACAGCAGAGAACCACCCCTGCTAATGTGGTCTCACTCTGACATCAAGATGGTTCACCCACAAATAAAACCTTAGTAATGAAAAGGAACACACCGCTGTAAAAGGGTCTCCACAATATCAGGCTGTGTGAAAGGTACCAGACGCAGAAATATACATATTGTATTGTATTCCATTTACATAAAACTCCAAAGGCAAAACACAACAGTGACAAGAAGCACTTGTCTGAGTGTGAACTGGCGGCAAGTTGAAGAATTTGTAAGGAGATCGCGACAATGCTATTCAAACCAGTAAATACATTTCTTAAAACACGCACAGCTGTAACTTAATTTCCCAACCATTCAGGCTAAGAACTTTAATCCCCAAGAGCCTGTTAACAGCGGGCAAGAATGATGCAGTCTTCCAGTATTTCATATTTGCTATGTTTGTTTTCTCACGGATAGATGATGCTAGAAAGTTTGGAAAGAGGGATCAGGTGGATGTTGTGCCCCAGCCTTCACCGAGGCTGGAGATGAAGTCGCATGCACGCTCGCACGCATGCTGGAGGACCTGCCCTGCCGGGGCGGGGAGGACCCTGGAGGGCAGCGGGGTGTGAGTGGCTGGGACACTCACCGCTCAGCAGACTTCGCGGGTCGTACCCACAGTCCAGCAACTCTGAGATGCTGGCCGGGTTCTTACTGCTCAGGCTGCCAGTTGCCACCATGGTCAACGGCTGTGTTTCCCTCGCGGGGCAGAACGGCCTTCCTGGAGCGCTGAAAAACCAAAATAAAAATAAAAAAAAATTGGGGGAGAGAACAATTTGCAAAAAGCAGGCAAGACGTGCAGAGGCTCAGCGAACGCCCGGCGTCCCCGCAGCGAACTAGCTCAGGCAACTCCTTTTGCAAAGGGGAGAGACCAGCCTCCAGAACCCAAGGTGACAAAGTCTTGGGAGCCCAGATGCCAAACAGGGCCACTAGCTACAATGAACTCAGAACTTAGCCCAACTTGCAAGCGGCTTGGCCCTCGGATCCCCCTGCCCCGTCCAAACTTCCTGCAAGGCCTCGGCGTCGCTTACCTGTCGGGATGTCACCGGGACCCAACGCGCTCACGGCAAAGGCTTGAGGGGTAAAGCGAGGCAGGCAGCCCCGTCGCCTGGGAGGCCTCTCCCGGGACCCCTGAGCCGCAGGCTGCTCGCCGCCCCGCGCACCCAGCACCCGCTGCACTTGACCGCTCCGCCTCCGGGGCGGCGAGCGCTTTATAGGTCCAGCGCGCTCGCGCCGCCGGCCAGGCCCGGCCCGCCCACCTGCGCCACCCGCCCCGGCCCGCACTCCGGCCCGCCCCTGCCCAGTCAGGTCGCATTTCAACCGGGGCGAAAGAGGCCAGCCGCAGGGAGCTGCAATCAGCCCGGCGATGGGCGGACACCTGCTACTTCCTGGGTAGGCCCACAAGTCACCCTGACAGTCATTCCGGGTGCAAGGCTCCCCCAAGATTGACCACCTCTCCTTGGCCTCTAACCTGGACTCTTTGGTACGCCCCCTTGCCCTGGCGCCCGAGCTTCCGTGCTCAGGCGGCCCACGTCTTGGCTAAGGAGCTTTTCCCCCGCCGTGGGAAGTTCGATGCTCTTTGCAGGTGACCAGGACTCCAGGCTTTGCTGTGCCATCCCGAACCCCTTGGCTTAGGGACTATGCGGTGAGCATCATGTATGCACCTGTCCTGGTCCCTAAGCCAACCAGCCCCACTCCGCATGTGGGGGTATCTGTACCTTTCCTTTCCGCCCATGGGCAGAGGGAAGGAGGCCTTTCTAGCATTTTAGGAAGGGTCTTAGTCATCCTTTGTGCGGCTACATCTGTGACTAAAGCGGCCAGGGCGGGCCTGCCTTGCTCCTTAGACCTGGATCCCGAGCGCGGGAAGCTTGAATTGAGGGCGAGTTTGCCAAGGAACTGAACTAAACGAAAACACTCTGTGGGTGGGATCCCTGCTGCCTCCTCACCCCAGGATAGTAGGGAGCAATTGCCATTCCCAAAAGCACAAGTTCCCGGCGGGCCTGCGGGGAGGAACTTGGGTTTTGGCGATATCCACAAGGTTGGGGGACCGAGAATAAAGATTTTTCTATCCTGCTCTGTCGGGATAGTCCTGAGCCACAGCGCCCAGAGGGGCTCTGCAGACAGTATGTTCGCACACGCTGTTAGCAAGGCTCCAAACAGTGCTTTCCTTTCAAAGTTACGAAACCAACCCGTCCCTCACTACTCCAGTAGCAGCGATGGGTGAGGGGTGGGCATGCCCAGGGAGTTAGAGGTGGATCAGAAGATGGTAAACGTGGAGGTGCCCTTCTCCCTGGAGATGTTCCAGCACTGTGCCCCATTCTTAGGATCACATGGACATCGACCTGAATGTTAGGGCCTTGAAAGTCACGATCAGCTGTCCACGCTAAAAACTTCTTGGTAAGAAAAACAACAACAGAAGGGGTAAGGAGGGTGTGATACACAGATCAGTGGGAGGACATTCGCAGGCAGAGCAGCAGAAATTCAAGCCAGCTTGCAGGTCCATTTTTAACTCAGCTAAGGCAGCTGCTGTCGCCTGAAGGTCAGGCTGGTCTCTGAAAGCAGATTTCCACTTCTATTTCAATAACAAAAGTGGAAAACAAGCAAGCCCATTTAAGCCGGTGAAAAGGCTTTCTGTGACTAGGATGACTGTCCTGTGGTTGAGTCCCTGCTTAGGTGCCATGCCAGCTCTGCCCTTTGTGGGCCACAGAGCCCGGCCCTTATCTGAGCAGCCCTGTTGATCACAGCTTCTTCTAACTTGCCTCAAGGAACGTTACTCCCGCGATGATCATGAGTGGCTGAGCCCACACTGGTGAAACCGAAAAACCATGCGGTTCAGTTTGCTTAGGGTAATTTGGCATAATTTAAATTACTCCCAGTGGGCCAGATTTATTATGGAAATGTCTAGAAAGTATAGAAAGTAGCATTTATGTTTGGCTCACCTGACTAAAATTTACATCACCCTTTGGGATCTTATGGCAGAAAACAATTTACCTACATGCAAAGGACTTCAAAAACATGATTTTTTTTTTTTCCTGAATGAGCTATACACTCAGGAATTATGGGATTTAAGGAATGGTTGATGTAGAACACATACTTAAGATAATTAGCAAAGATTTTTCCTTTTAAAAATCCACTTAAAATTGTTTAAAAAATCCATCTGTCTTTGCATCTAAATAGATTGAAGAATAGAACAGAATTAAGGAAAATTAAGAACATAGTATTATTATCATACTTTATTAAGCTTTCTAAAATGTGTTTATCAAGTGCTGTGATTAAAAGTATGCCTTATGGTTGTTTCAGTATATATCTAATAGGTAAAAATAGTTTGTGGTGGCACCTCCTGGAAATAAGAGTTGTATATGATAGAAAAAATACTTTGTTAAATAACTTGTCTGCCTTTCATTCATCAATACATGACAGCAAGCTATCAAAACCATAAATAAGAACTTTCCTGTTCAGCAAGCTTGCTTTTTTTATTCCTATGATTTACTCCTGTACTGACATTCAAAAAGAAAAACAGCAATAACAGATGCCAACTTTAGCTGATGTATACTTAAATATTTAAGTCTAAGCCTCCTCTGTGTACATACAGTATTCATAATATCACTGCTTGTATATAGTATAAATTCAGAATAGCAGATATATTACAGTATCAAAAAGCAGAAATGATACTTTCATGTATCATGTAGGGCTGCTGTTGTCCTTTGCATTCAGGATTTGGAGTGTGTTTACAGTGCTTCTCCATTCTTCCTGACCTTCATTAGGACATTTATGTTCAATGCATTGCTATTTCATTTCATAAATTACAGCACCCGAGGAAATATTACTGAATTTCTTAATCTGCACAATGGATTCCTTAGCAAGCTCATTGTTATTGTAAGGATTCAAAGAAACACTCTTTTAAACAGGGCTAATACAGTATGTTTTTTACAAACAATATGAGATCTTTAAGTGTACACCAACTCTGATTTCCTTTAGTTTTGCTAAATTTGTAAATCTTATGCCTACATGAAGTGCTTACAAGTCCTGGCAAGGCTGGCAGACATAAAGAATAATTTGTTTCTTGCCCCCAATGCTTGGCTTGAGCAATAAACATACCCTTTTCCCAAATAATGCACCTAGCCATCTGTTGTTAACCTGGGACCCCCACCTGTAAGGAGCTGCACATACATCCTGCTCCACACAATGAACTAGTTTTCTCCTCTCCTTAGTGACCATTCTTCATGATCAGTACCCATTGAAATTTGTTCTTACATAGATATGGGATCAGAACCACAGTAAGGCAAACTGTGTCTTCTAAATGAACTTTTAGGGAGAAATCCCTATTTAACATTTTATGCCTATGCATAACTGGGTGCATATGTGATTAAAATCAGATGCAGCATGGGAAGAAACATTACATAACCCAAATCTGTCAAGCAAATCATAAGACCACTCAAACTATGCCCCTAGCAACTGATCATTCATCCCTAAAAATCCTATAAAGAGAAGACCCAGATCACCTCTTGGGGCCCTTAAGTACTGTCCACTTGAGTGGCCCACTGCTTACTTTTGCAGGGTATTCAAACCTTTATTACTGTCTTGCTTTTAGTAAGTATCTTTCTGCATAATTACTTGTATGTGCTTTTCTTCAGTTCTTTGAATAAGATGCCAAGAATCTGAGGACACCCAGAGACCACGATGAACTATGGTGTATTGTTTACTTTTCTTGCTGCTGTTACTAAATATCTGACAAGAAACAATTAAAGGGAGGAAGGGTTTGTTTAGGCTTACAGTTTGAGTTTATAGTCTATCAGGGCTGGAAAGTCATGGTGGCAGGCGTGTGAAGTGGCTGGTCCCATTGCATCCTCAGGAAGTGAAGATCAAACAGGAAGTGGGGCTGGGATAGCAAATCTCAAGACCCGCCCCTCATGACCCACTTCCTGCAGTGAGGCTCCACCTCCTAAAGGTTCCACAGCCTTCCAAAACAGTCCTACCAGTTGGGGACAAATGCCCAAACAAATGATCCTATGGGGCACGTTTCACATTCCAAGTGCAAAACCTGGTATATCTCACATGCTAAGTGAGTGATGTGATTGCTATTGCTACTATTACTGTTCTGAAACGAGTTCTCTGGCTCAATGCAATAAGTAAGGCACTGAAAGGGCTGGGTAAGTGTTGTTAAGATAGGAGAAAATTTATCGTCTTCACAGTTTGCAAGAAACCTGGAAGATATTTGTCATTAAGAGAGTCTTTTTATTATAACACATCTATCACTGTACAGGTAGCCAGGCAAGGAGATCTGATGATACACAAGAAAATTATATGGTAAAAAAAATTCCACTGGTGTGAAATGCAGAGTCAGCTTTCTTTTATTCATCAAGAAAATAATTTTCTATATGTAAATGAAATTTTTAGGCAACTTAAATTGTTGACTATGGAATTGCCTAATTGTTTTAAGATATATGTTTCCGTCTGTTGACATTCTGGATGAGATAAATCATCACTTGTATTTGTCTTTGAAAATGCTCCAACTGGTAAGATTTATAGTTAATAATTAAGTTTGTGATGTGAGTTGTTCAATATTATGACAGGATTTTACATTAAGGTAACATAGAGACTTAGCTACTGTAAAACAAAAGAAAAGCCCAGTATAACATAATATGTAGTATCTGCTGCTAAAACCTGAATCTTCTAGTAGCAGACAACATTGCCTCTCTAAATTTAATCAGAGAAATTGTTTCCATAGTGACTTCTCTCAAAATAGTATGATTTTGTTCTTATCTCCCTCTAAATAAAAAGGTAATATGTTTAAATGCATACAAATCCACTTTTTATTAGTTATGGAGAGATTTAAAATTCTGGTGCCTGTTAATCAGAGAATGCCAGCTAGGGCTATGGAGTAGGATGCTGACATTTTTCTAGAAATACGTATGAAAACATTTACAAGTCCCAAACTTGCAAATACCACTATGCCATATCATTTCCCTGGAATCCTCTCTTTCTTTCTTTCTTTCTTTCTTTCTTTCTTTCTTTTTTTTTTTTTACAAAAATTATTATTATTGTTTTCCATTAGTGATAATTTCATCCATGCATACAATGCATTTTTATCCCCCTACTTTCCCTTTTCCCTCCTACTCAAACCCATTGGATCCCCATCCTGCTTCTATGTCTTGTTTATTTTGCCATTTTTTTTGACCCACTGATTTACATTAGGATTGCTTGCATAATCATGGATGGAAGGAGAATGAGCAATCCTCTACTGGCTAACTCCGAAAGGACATTTAAAGGACATGACTTCCCCTCTCTCAGCAATCATCAATTTCCACTATTTATTATGTGAGGTGTGGGCTCATACCTCATCTACGTTGAAATATTATCAGACTCAATCATTCACAGGAAACCCCATCTGTTATGAGTTCATGAGTGTAGTGAGAAGACAACACTTGCAGCCCCACTTGTCATCCTCCTGCTCTTACATTCTTTATTTTATTTAGTTATTAGAGATAGAGGGAATGAGATAGTGAGACTGGGCATGCCTGGGCATCTAACCACTGCAAACAAACTCCAGACACATGTGCCACCATATGCATCTGGCATACGTGGGACCTGGAGGATTGAACCTGGGTCCTTAGGCTTTGCTGGCAGGCACCTTAACTGCTAAGCCATCTCTCCAGCCCCTCTTACATTCTTCTTACCCACTCTCCCACAAGTTTCTTCTCTGGAATTCTTAATGTATGTGCACAGAAGAAGCTATGTGCACATGTAGGTATATTCGCCCTTCAGAAGTTTCTCTCCATATACCAGCCAAGTTTCCTATTTTGTTGTTAATTTTTTTTAAATTTTAAATGACTTTCTATTTTTATTTATTTATTTGAGAGAGAAAGAGTGTGTGTGTGAAAGAATGGGTGTGCTGGAAGTGCACTCCAGATGCATGTGCCACCTTGTGCATCTGGCTTATGTGGGTACTCACAAAATGAACCTGGGTCTTTAGGCTCTCCAGGCAAGTGCCTTAACTGCTAAGTCATCTCTCCAGCCTGAGTTAGTTTTTTTTTGTGGCATTTCTCATTCATATTTGTGTCCCACTGCCAGTACTACACCTTACTTTATAACATAAACCTGTGGGGTTGCTGAGGAAAATGAAATCCAAGAATGCCCAAGTGTTAAGTAGAGTTGTTATTCTGCATGGTCATCTGTAGAAGAGGGTCTAAGCTCCATTCTGCAGATATAAAGCACAATGAGTTAAAAAGCTTGACTAAGTTACAGAGTGAGTCCATTTTGTTCATCTTCATGTGGCAGTGGTTAGATGCATAGACAATGGAACTCATCTATCTAGGTTCATTTCCATGCAATGATATTTGCTATCTGGGTAAATGTGAATATGAAACCTAACATTTCTAGGTCACCAATTCACCCTTAAAATCCAAAATTAAGGTAAGCTTATCTCATAAGGCCATGGTGAGGATTCAAGAAGTGCAAAATTAATGTACTTTGTAAGTTTAAGCTATGACTATTGTGGGAAAAGTTGCTGTGCCTTTGAATATCTCTAATGCTTTGATGATGTTCTCATGAAAGTATTGATGGGTGAGTGTTTATGTGTGTTCAATAATATAAATATTATACGTATTAATTCATTTAGTGATCAATATTTAATATTTGTTGAGAATTATGTTAGGCATTGAAAATGCAACAAATAGCATGGTAAATCTGTTCTCTACCCCAGGAGGAATATGGTTAGAGAACAAGATAGACGAATTAGGTCAAGATCATAAATGGTATCGTTTCTGTCTGATTTGAGTGGCAATAACAGAATATCTAATGTTGGGTAACTTATAAATGGCATAAATTTATTTCCTATCATTCTGGATTTCTGGGCAATCCAGGGACAGTGGGGTTACATCTAGCATGGGCCTTCTGTGTTATGCCATGTACAAAGAAGGTCACAAGAGCATAAAAGACAATGAGAGGGAGAGAAACTCATCCTTAATCAGGAATTCTATCCTGTGATATGAATACACTCCTGCAATAATGAAATTAAATCATTCATAGGAACATATCCCTCATGACTAATCACCTCTTAAAGTCCTACCTCTCAACAACTTTGTGGACATATTCCAAATATAACACAATGACAAACTTAGAGGTGGCACAGGACACTATAGGAACACAGCGACAGAAGTACCAATTGAAGGAAGGTTTGTTTCATGGAACAACAGCATGCATAGCACTCAGGAATTTTCAAGAAATGCAGACCCTCACCCCTCACTCCACACCTACTGAAGCAGGATCTGCTTGGTAACAAGACCCCAAGCAATACATATGTAATTCAAGTTTTGCAAATAGAGATTTTTAGTTCAAGAGAATAACAAGCCGTAGAATGTAGTTGAGCACAGACAAGATGATCTCCAGGCCAATGAAATTGAGTATCTAGTATGTGTAAGATGGAGTCTTGGTGCAAGGTAGACCAGGTGCCAGCTGATCATGCATTTGTTGATGCTTGGTAGCCCATGTCACACATAAGGTCTCTCCTGAACCTCATCCATTTCATGCAGTTCCCAGCTCTTGACTCTGACTCATAAAATGACACAGCTTTCTGGAACAGGCTGGTTGTCAGAGAAGACTATAATATATAAAACAATTCCTGTTTTAATAAACTTGAGACACTATAAAACCCTGGATTATGTTCAGACCCAGTGGAATATAAAGTCATAATGTAACGCAGGAAGGAGCTTACATTGTACAATGCATTTAAAGTAATTGGTCTGTGGAAAGTTGTAATTGGAAACAACCAATTGGAGAAAATTAATTAATACAGAAAGATATATACATCTTATTACTTCTAAATTTACTAGAGCAGGTAAATACAGTAATACAAGTATTCCTTTCTTCTGATATAATTATATCATAAAATATATTTTAAAACATTGACTAGGGTTTTAAAGTTATGCTGTGACTGGACACTATTTTTATAGGCAATATATACTGTGGTAGAGGAGATAAATCACACATGCTGAAGTAACCTCTTAGGAGTTGTTAATATAGCTGTAAGCACTCTGATGGTCAGTCAGTTGTGTAACATTACTGATGTCTCATTTCTAAGTTGACCAGTAAATGATACTAAGCAAATTAACTTATGGGACTGCATAATTACCTGCACAGTTGGCTCATGAGACAGTGCCCACCTCAGAGTGTGTGTGAGCAGCACACCTTGATAGTGTGACTTCAAACTCTAACTCGATCAGACTAGTCTTCAGATTCTGGCTCTGCCTTAAGTATGCATTGTGAAATTAATTTAAAATTTCATAGCTTCCTCGTCTGCCTGGGAAGATGACGTGATTAAATGATACAATATGTGTTAGGTTTCCAGGAATGCATCTGGTACATATCGTGACATCAGTACACGACAGGCATCCTAAGTGCACATGCAGTGAGTTGGTCACATGAGTGCATGAGATATCACTGAAGGAAACAAATCTGCAGGGACTACCCAGCCTGTCTCAGGAAGGCTGTAGATTTTACTCTGAATATAATGACTAAGGAAGAGGATCCTATCTATAGTGTTAGGAAAGATGACCTCACCTGTATAGTGACTTGCTTCCAAGTTTTATGTAGAAAGGATCAACAAAATAACCAGAAAATAAGAGAGAGAGAGAGAGAGATTGAGAGAGAGAGAGAGAGAGAGAGAGAGAGAGAAAGAGAGAGAGAAACTCTCCAAGGTTGGAGGAAGTAATTACCTATGAATTTTAATGTTATAGAGAACACAATTTTGCTTTTGTGTTGTGTCTGAGGTAATGAGACTGTAAGGATGGTACGCATTCCTCATATTTGAAAAAGGTGCTTGTTATTTTTTAGATTTTTTATTTTAGAGAGAGAAGGGAGAGAATTGGTGTGCTAAGGCCTATGCTGCTGCAATTGAACTCCATATGCTTGCACCACCTAGTGGGCATATGCAACCTTGTGCTTGCCTCACCTTTGTGCTAATGTGGGATCTGGGGAGTTGAACATGGGTCCTTAGGCTTCACAAGCAAGCATCTTAACTGCTAAGCCATCTCTCCAGCTTGATTCTTATTATTTTTAATAATCATATACAACAAAAGAAATGTCCAAATCTGGTGGGATGTGAAGGCAGGGATGGTAAACTTCATAGATACCATCTATTGAGACAATGATTAGAGAATACAGTGTATTCCTGCCACATTCCTAAGCCTTCAGTGCCGCCCAGGACATGAAGTCGTCAAGTGCACTGGCTCCATGGGGTGGGAGGAGAAGGCTGGTACGGGTATCATTTTACTTATTACACTGTTGAACAGAAGCTAAATAACAGAAAATCATTTAAATAACAAAGATTAAAGCAATAATACTGCTTTAATGCACAAGCCAATTTGTGAACTAAGGTTGATACTGTTTATATCTGCCCACACAAATACTTATACTTCTAAAAGTATATGTGTTATTTGTTTTCAATTTATAGATCTTGAAGTGGCTTTCTTGGAAACTAAACTTAAAAAAAAAAACTTATGTCAATTTGAAAGTTGCTTACACGGTATACTTTTATTTTGACTGCTATTGCAATTTTACTATCTACAGAGAAATAGATATAAAAAGTACTACTCCAAAGGTATTCTTAATGTGCTCTTTATTTAAGTGGTTACTATGAAGCTTCATAAGTCAGGAATATTTTGTAATTTCTAAATCAGAGAATATTTATGGATAGGTATTATAAAGGCAATCCTTGCATGCAGTTATGTACGGATTACATAGGTTGAGCTTCACAAGTATTAACAATAAAATCAGTTTTAAAACACTTGTTCTTATATTTGTGTTATTCCAGAATAGTATAGGAAAAGTATTACTGAATTCCAAAATATTTAAAATGCAGTAACAAAACTAGTAAAGAAGACTTGAATCTTAATTTATGAAATAGCCAATTTTCAAGTTGTAAAGTAGAACAAAGGGCTATATATGACTGAAAATCCCCCCCCTCCTCCTCCTGATTCTCCTCTGTGCTTCCCACCCCTTAACTAACCACACTTACTACTTTCATGTGTCTTTCCCAAATATATTTATGGGAACATATGCACGCCTATGTATCCCCATCTCTCTCTTGTTCATTGTAAAAGAAACAATCATACTTTTGTTCCCATTGTGGTTTTGATCTTAGATATCTTTCTGTGAGAATACTGCTTTTTTTCTGTGAGAATTGTCTTATCTTTTGCTTTTCTTCTTCCTTCAGCTCCATATTGTTCTGCTTTTAAGACCTTCACTTAACCAGTGAATTTCAGAGATACTTTGGTTACTTGGAGATGCTGCAATTACACATAATTTTGTAACAAATGTGATCTTATTTGTAAGTTTCTTTGAGTGTGACTAAGTGTACCTGTAATATAACTTCTCACAGGAAACACTTATGCATCAAAGGAAAAGTACAAAAATTTGTTTTTTTTCTTTGTAGAGGTCCTGGGGGTTGAACCTAGGCCCTGTGCATGGTATGCAAGCCATGTGCCTCTGAGCTAAAACCCCAGCTTTGCAAAATATAATCTCTCTCTTTCTAGTTGAAAGGATATTGTTACCTATTTTGAAAGGGGGATAAACTACAAATGTACTTTAGTAATCATATTTCTCAAAGCTAGAACATGCGACTTTCTAATTGCCACTTTTTTGCATGTGTATATGGGTGTGGTGTGTATGTTTCATATTTGTGGCCGCATGTGTGTGTGTGTGAGGAGGTGCGTATGTGAAGGCCAAAAGTTGGCATCTGAGTTTTCATAAGATGAAACCTTCTTTGTTTACCCCAAAAGTCATAACAGGGTGGGGAGGGGTGCTGGAGAGATGGCTCAGCAGTTCAGGTGCTTGCTTGCAAAGCCTAACAACCCTAGTTTGATCCCTAGCACTCACATAAAGCCAGATGCAAAAAGTGGTGGGTGTATTCATCTGGAATTTTTAGCAGCTAGAAGCCTTGGTGTACCCATTCTCATTCTCTCTCTTTCTCCTTGCAAATAAATAAATATGTAAAATATTTTAAAAGTTGTGACAGGAAGGTAATGGAATCCTTACCTTTGTGTTGGCTAAGGACCTGCCAGAAGCCCCTTTGTATTGAGAATAGAAAACTTTCTCAGTTGTGGTTTGCTGATTCAAGGGTAAGGATGCCTTCTATAGACTAATTTTATTTCATCCACCGTGATCTTGAAAAATATCAGAACATTTTTTTATGGACTTCTAGATTCTGGGTAAGGCTAAGTACAGGTAAAAAGAAAAAAGCAGGGAACTCTCTATTAGTCAGCAGTCTTCCAGTTCCATGGCTTGAAAGGGTTTGAGAGTTAAGGCAGCTTTATGCCAATTGGGCTTTCGTACTCATTCACTCATTTAGTGAAGTCGACATTTAAAAACATTAAATTAAAATAAAAAACAATGTTAAAGATAAATTATCTAATAGGACAGGTTGGACTAGTTACTAAGTAACCAACCTGCTTCATTTCTGAAAGAAATTCAGAATTTGATAGAGATTTTCTAAGTATTTACTTCATGAAAGTAGGTCAACTCCCTTTGCACTTCGTTTCCTTTCATAGGACAGCCTTGGCCTCGATAGCACATCTGCTCTCCTCACAGGCACATGGGAGCCCACCAGATACCACAGAGTTCCCTGAGGTAGGCTGAATGGACCCACAGGCTCATGTACTGAAGTCTTGGTCCCCAGCTAGTGGTACTAGTTTTGGAGGTGCTACAAACTTTTCAACTGGTAGGGCCTCCCTAGAGGGAGCAGGTTCCTGGGGACATGTCTTTGGGAATGTCTCTTGATCTTGGCTCCTTCTACTGTCTGCTGGCCATCATGAAGCGATCGTGCTCCTCTATTTGCTCTCATTTCCATGATGTTCTGCCTTACTGTGACCCCAAAACAGCAGCACCATGTGACCATAGACTGAAACTTCTGAAACCACAAGCTAAAATAAATCTCTTCTCCTTTTATTCCCCCTTAGATATTTTATGTGCAGCAACAAAAAAAGTTTAATTTATGTACCTTAATGCTATCGGTTGATGTTCATTTACTTTGGAGTGAAGAGATTCTGTCATTGGGTCTTCTTGCACATGACAACATTGTTCAACAAATGCATCTGAATTGTGAAGCGTTTAGTAAAACCATAAAGTAGGTGAGTCTTATCCTGTGACATCATGTTTTCTTTGTATGCAAACCAGGCACCATCATTTCTATACTGACCACCTCCTGGTCTCCTGGCTTTCCCGGGTCCTGAGCTTCTCATTGGTGAATGGCTCCTCTCTTCGGCAGGCCCTGTTGCTCCTCCTGCCTTCCCGTTTACTACCACCCATTTCCAAAGCTGCCTCACTGGCTGTCAGTCCCTCAGTACTATTAATTCTAGGCAGCAATGAATGGCTAATATCTACTTGGTATACACTAACTCCTGTTAACACAGTAGATTGCTTAGATTTTTATCTTATTTTGATACTGTAGTGAGTTAGACTAGAAGATAGAGTGGTAGAACATAGAAACATCTCAGCAAACCTAGAGAAGGGCCTTTACAGGCCATCTAGTTCACATGTGTGTGTGTGTGTGTGTGTGTGTGTCACAGCACATGTGTGGAGGTCACAGTACAAGCTCACGGTGTTGATCCTTCTGCCTTGTTTGAGAGAGGGCTCTCCCTTGCTTGCTACTGCGAAGGCCAGATGAGTTCGCCCATGAGCTTTGGGATTCTCCTGACTCTGGCTTCCATTGCCACGGGTGCTTTGGGGTTGCACACATGTGTAGCTCTTTGTGCCTGGCTTTACATGGGTGCTGGGAGATCCCAACTGTGTTTATCAGGCTTGTGCAGCAAGTGCTTTTAACCATGGAGCAATGTCTCCAACCCTATTTCTCATTCTTTTACTTGAGGGTGGTGGTGGTGGTGTGTGTGTGTGTGTAATATGTTCATGTTTTGCATGTTTTGTGTGGAAGCCAGAGTAGAATGTTGGGTGTCTTCCCCTGTGACTCTTCTGCTTTGCTTTCTTGAGACAGAGTTACACATAGAATCTGAAGCTGCCAGTTTCGGTCAGACTGGCCGACAAGCAAGACCCAGAAACTCTCCATCTCCAGTCCCCAGGCCTGAGGCCACAAGCATGTGTAGCCATACCTGGTTTGCCTGCCTGCCTTCCTTTTTCCTTCCTTACTCCCTTCCTTCCTTCCTTTCCCTCTCCATTGCTCCCTCCCTCCCTCTCTCCCTTCCTTCCTACCCTCCTTCCTTCCTTCTTCACTCCCTCCTTCCCTTTTCTTCTTTCCTTCTCTTTCTTCCCTTCCATGCCTCTTCTTTCTTTCTTTCTTTCTTTCTTTCTTTCTTTCTTTCCTTCCTTCCTTCCTTCCTTCCTTCCTTCCTTCCTTCCTCCCTCTCTCCTTCCCTCTTTTCCTCATTCCTTCTTTCCTTCCCCTCCCCTCCTTTCCTCTTCTTTCTTTCCTTCCTCCCTCTTTCCTTCTTTCTCCTCCCTTCCTCTATCACTTCCTTCCCTTCTTCCCTTCCTCTCTTCTTCCCTTCTTTCTCTTTCTCTTTCCTTCCTTCCTTCCTTCCTTCCTTCCTTCCTTCCTTCCTTCCTTTCCTTCTTTCTTCTTCTTTCTCTTCCCATGGGTACTGAGGATTGAATTCAGGTTCCCATGCTCATGCTTAAACAGAAAGCATGCTTAGCTGCTGCGCCATCTTGTCAGCTCCTTATTTCACTTTCTTTAAAAAAAATGCCACCAGGTTTTAAATATATGAAATATTTTTCTCCAAGAGAGCCATCATGGACTTGGTTGAGCTCAGTCTTTCTATGCCAAGGTAGCTCTTCTTGAACTACCTGCATCTCCAAGTCAGTGGGCTTTCATGTCATGTGCCTCCATGCTTGGCTAAAATAAAATATGTCTTTGTTTACCTTTCTCTTTAAGACATTTTGAGTGATTATGATTTATACATTCTGGAAGCTTTCAAAATAAAAGATAATGGGAAATAAATACAGTAACCCCTACTTATCCATGAAGGATCCTTTTAAGGCCCTCAGTAGATACCTGAAACTTTGGAGAGAACCAAATCCTGTATCTATGTTATTCTTCTAGATATACATACCTAAAATAAACTTTAATTTAGTAATTAGGAATAACAACCTATAAACAGTAATAATAGTAAGATAGAATAATTAAACAATATACTGAAGTAATTATAATGAAGTTATGTCTCATACTCACACAGAGTTAAGACCAATATTAGTATTTTAATCCTAACCTTGACCTTGAGTGACTACAACCACAGAAAGCAAACCTCCACAGGGGAGGAGTGACCGCTCCTTTCCATGTGCCCCAGGCCTGTCCTCAGGACTGGCTGAGTCCTGAGACTATGCATGTGTGTCCCATCAGTTTCAGTACAATTTAAGGTAGGAAAAAAAAAACATAATGTTTTAATTAAGAAGCCAGGACAAAGAGATCCAGGGAAAGGAACTCTTTACTAAAGCCAAAAATATCATTACTAGAAGAATGGGAGTCAAAACAAAGCTTTTTAGTAGTTGATAGAGTATATTTTAGTTATTTAGGTGCATGTATAATGGGTGTGTATGCATGTGTGTGTGTGAGTGTGGGTGTGGGTGTGTGCTGGCCACAGTGCTAGTGTGGAGGTCAGAGGACAACTTCAGGCGTTGGTTCTTGCCCTCCACCCTTTTTGAGACAGGGTCTCTGCTACTGACTGCTTTGCACTGCAGACTTGCTGGCCTGAGAGCTTTCCTTGTCATTTCACCACAGCAGCACTGGAACTACAGATGCTCACTAAAATATCTGCTTTTTTTCCATTTTTCAAAAAATATTTTTTTTTTACTTATTATTTATGAAAGAGAGAAAGAGAGAGAGAATATGGGCATGCCAATGCCTCTAGCCACTGCAAATGAGCTCTAGAAGCATGTGCCACCTTGTGCATCTGGCTCTATGTGGGTACTGGGGAATCAAACCCAGGTCCTTAGGCTTTGCAGGCAAGCACTTTAACGGCAAAGCATCTCTCCAGCCCTGCGTCCAGTTTTTATTCATGTTTTGGGGACCTGAACTCTGGTCCTCACACCTGTACAGCACACAATCAACCCAGTGAGCCATGTCCTCAGCCCTGGGTTTTATTTTATTTTTAAGAAGATCAACAGCTTTACGCATTTTTTATAAGCCTTGGGATTTATATTCCCTATCTCTCCTCCATTCTTCCCTATCATCTCTAATTTGCATTTTAAGTCTAACTGAAAATCCACCCTTTTGTAAGAAAATGTATGATTACCTTACTCAAAGTTTATTCTCTTTGACTTCTCATCCACTTTTAGGAAAAACTTTTCAATATGTATATATTTAACATTCATTTAAAAAGAAAAGTACCCATCTAGTTTGTCTTATTTTCTTCATAAATATAGATACTCCTTTCCATTTCATGGCACTGGATTGTTGCTCTGAAAATACTGTTATCCAACCATTTTTGATACTGCTGTCTTTCTATAGTGTTATCTCTATAATTTCTTGTCCCCACCCCTCCATGTTACTTTAGCTTGATGCAAAAGTAAAGTGGAGGTTATGTCATTCTCAGGGCTAACTGCAATTGAAGATAACTTTATCTGGTCTTCTGGAGGGTGTGAGCTTAAAGGGACCATCAGATTTTCACTTCTGCTACATTCAAGGACAAATATATGCACGAAAGAAGTCTAGAAGTATGGAGAATTGGTTGTAAGCCTGGAGAAAAATCCTGGGAAGGTGCAGAGTTTTTAAAAGCATAAGGGAAACAGTATCCAATTTACATCAACCGCCTGTCTCTGCTTTTTATATCCTTTTTGTGACTTCAGGAAAATGAGCTTCGGGTTTAATTGTAGTGTGGGTGTATGCCTGCTTAGATATGTGCTCAGTGATCTCCAAAATTTTTGCACATCAAATGATTCCTCAATTCCCCTCGCAAATCAGTGTTTTCTAGAACATCCCAACCAGCTCCTTGGGAGTTGATTGCTCTCTGTGGAATCTGATTCACCTTGATATTTATAGCAAGTGTTTTGATGCCATATTGGTGCCTTGGGCACACAGTGCATTTTTCTAGATAGTGCTGTCGTGAAATGTGACTTGCAAAACTACTTAAGAAGCTATAGCAGGTTTTAAAAACATTCTTTTAGGCAAGAAGGAAGATTGAAGGCTGCACTATATCTTAACACTTCTGTCTTTTCTGGCTTCTGCTAGACCCAGGCAAAGTTTGGATACTTAAGAGTAAATTGAAAAAAAAAAAACATTATATTAAATAAGACAAAGTATCTCCATCATCTGTCACTAGCTGAAGGCACAGATCTCAGTCCCTTTCTCAGAAGTGTCAGATGTAAGAGTCATGCTGACTTAAACCACTTACTGAAAAGATATGGTTCTGAGATTATCACAGTTCAGGAGCTGTTTCTCCACTCCAGAAACAAATGGGCTGCATGAACTGGTGTGAGGCAAGGAAAGTCCTCTGTCCCTTTACTCTCTTCTTTCCGTCTGTACCCCAGGGTGGAAGTTTCAAGGCATAAACTTTGCACATTAGTGCTCACAAATTATGCTCAGTGTTAGCAAGGTGATATTGTCTTTTCTCCTCTTCATTTGCTTTTCGTAGCATATTTTTATGAAGAATGTGACTGGTGTGTACTCGCTCCTGAATGCTCAGTGAGGCCTGTTTGCTAGCTTTTCAGTCAGGAATGTGCCCCACAGTGAACTTGAAATGCTTCCATGTGGAGCCAGGCCCTTAGAGGGAACTCCAGAAGAGTTAAAAGCAGACAAGGAGTAAAGAAGGACAAAAGAGGAAAGCCAGGGGTCCTGACTGCCATACCCTTCTCCTAGACAGATAAACCTTACAACCGTACAGTGCTCTTCCCAGGGGCAGTTCACTTCCCCTTCTTTGGCAATGGAAGACATGTGGCCATTTCTGGAGTCACATTTGTTTGCCACAACTTCAAGGTAGGTGACATTGATGTCTAAGAGCAGAGCCAAGAATGTGGCTAATTGTTTTGTACTGTTCATGATAGCCAGACAACAGAGATTGTACCAAGCCCAAATTGTCAGTGGTACTGCAACCTAGAAAACTACTCACTTGATGGGAAAAGTAGCCTTTTATGGTGGCCCACATGACCAGAAAATAGATCATTTCATTTCTGGTAATGTAACCTGTCTATAATCTATAATCCCTTTCAGATACTACTGCTGAGGATTTACGTAAGTAACTTATGTTGTTGTCTTTTCCATTCCTTACCTGAGAGTCTATGTAAACATGAGTGCATATTTTTCTTTCTGGAAATATATTTGATCTCTTTAATTCTTCTAGGTTATGTATTTAGCAGTTCTATTCCTGGATTTTATTTATTTATTTATTTATTTATTTGAGAGAGTGAAAGAAGAGAGGAAGGGGTAGATAGATAGGGAGAGAATGGCCATCACAGGGCCTCTACCCACTACACTCAAACTTCAGAGGCATGTGCCACCTTGTGCATCTGGCTTATGGAGCATACTGGGGACTCAATCCTGGGACCTTAGGCTTCACAGGCAAGCACGTTAACCACTAAGCCATCTCTCCAGCTCTTACTTCTGGCTTTTTGTTAAACCAATCTCACTATTAGAAACTTACTTAAGTGTAAAGAGGAGGAGAAGGAGGGGGCAGTACTGAAAGTGGAGTAGATTATGTGTAGTTCTAACCAGTCATCAGGGAAGAGCTCAAGGATAAAGCTGTGGAAATTCTAAGGTAGATCAGGGAGGAAATGGTCATGTGCATTTTCCTCTCAAATGTCTTTAACAGCTTGGTAAAAGGAGCTCCCAATGCAGCCAAGAGCCCAATAATCCTAAGTGCATCAAACAAATTTTCTTCCAAGGAGGCCTGCCTATAGGGCCATGTTTTCATACTGTTTAACCAATACAATTTTTGAATTGGTTCACTGGTCTTAAGTAAAATGTAGGTCATCTGGAAGTTTAACAGTTAGGTCATGGTTCAATGATTTTCTTAAGCATCTGTGGTGTTACTGAAAGTGAATGAAGACAGCTTTCCAAAAAAAGATTGCTGATCTGCTCTCATTCTTGCTGAATACTCACAGATAGTGCACTCCATGTCTTTAAGCTATGCATCCTGCATTTATTTAGTCATGTAGTTTTGAGTACTTATAGTGGACAGGGACATTGTACAAATATGTGAAAGTCATAAGGAATCATTAAATTTGTAGAGTTCACATCTAGAGGAAGTAAACACTGGTTATATTTCTTTGCAATGTGCAGTTAAGTATTACTTGTAAACTGAGGTATACATGAAATGCCATCAGAGGAAGAGATCCAAGAAAAATAAATACAGTGAAGGATATTGAAGAGACTTCATGGAAAAAAATGTAGTTTGACTCAGTCTTAACGTGTGAGGACAGACCTGTAGAAAACACAGGTAAAAAGAGCATTCTCAGAATTAGAAAAGGTAATAGTAAAAATATGGAGATGGGAAGCTGCTCAGAAGTGTTTTGGAAATGCTCGGTTTGGTTAACAGCACGTGTTCTGTAAGCACAGTCCCGTTTTTGGAGAGGAAATTCTTGTAGCTGTTAGAAGCCAGACATGTCTATACTGTGGAACCTGGTATGACAAGTTTCTCCTGCACTGTAGTCTCAATTCTGAAGCAGGGTACCAAGTACATAAGGTTACCTT
The DNA here is from genome assembly GCA_036346955.1 of Dipus sagitta. Lineage (NCBI taxonomy): Eukaryota > Metazoa > Chordata > Mammalia > Rodentia > Dipodidae > Dipus > Dipus sagitta. The sequence goes on along the minus strand of CM070771.1, from coordinate 102,090,496 downwards.
GCTATCTTGGAGAGGCCAGACGTTCTTCATCTGACTTGTATTTAAAATTTTCACTTGAAGATTCTTGTCCAGCAGATGTTATCAACATGAAATCACCTTTCCAAGGTGCTTATCTAACCCTTGCCAAAATGATAAAGTCTATAAAGATGCATTTCCTTATATTCTGCCCACACTAGACCTTCCCCTCAATGTTGCTCCCTCTACCTCCTCTTGGATACTATGTGTTGCTAACATAATTTTTATTTTGGCCTGGAATTAGAGTCTGTCTTTCCATTGTTCAACTTTACAGAAACTGTTCTAAAAAGAAGTCATGTGCTAATTGAAAAAAAATACTCTAGTGCAATAAGGCAATTGGATAAAATTCAAGTACATTTACAAATTTGGCAATGTAGCATTCAAGCCACTTTTCACTTAACAAAAAATATATCCAAAGTCCAATAGAATCTAATACCTTGACTGTCCCATAACTATCAATAAATCTTTGGTAATCAATACATACCACATTACCATGGTCTCTCTCTCTTTTTTGAGAAAGTTCATCCCTGTAGCCCATGATAAGTAGTCCCAGGCTGGCCTTGAAATCATGGCGCGGTCCTCCTACCTCTGCCTCCCTAGTGCTGGGATTAAAGGAGTATGCCACTACGCCTGATTTAGGAGTTGTTTTTATGATGATTTTATAGATGAAGAAATGAAACAGGACCAGTAAACTGTCTATACTCTGCAGAAAGATGTACAGATTCTTTGGGAATCTATTTCTTAGGAAAGCAAGTTTGGAAGAGTAGGAAGCTCCTGCTTCAGCTCGTGCAAACTGCAACGGTGCTAGGGAGGAAGCCATTCTTGCATCTCTACTGAATGAGCTGTTTCCTGCCTTCCCAGGCTGACTGATGTTCTTTATAGGAGTCAAGTCATTAGCTAGGTCTATGTTTAAAGAATGATAGATAAAAAATGAATTTTAAAGAGTTTGATCTACATGGGATTAGAAAAAAGTACAAATATGTTTCCTGAGATGTAGCCCTCGCTGGCATTTAATCACACTCTTTCTTTTAGCATTTGTCTGTTGTGCTCTAATTTTTCAGCTTACCTGATCTCACCTCTTCCTCCATCCTCAGGCTGGTGAGCTTAAGGACATTTTGTCAATTTTGCACGAGACTCCAAGTATTTCCCCCAATGTCTGGCAAGTGCCCAGCAAGCATTTCTAAAATTGGCAACTGACTTGACCAGTTGTGTATATTTTATTTTTAAAAGAACAGGTTTACCAGACCTAAATTTGTAAATTTTTAGCAGTTGGATTATTAGAGAACCTCTACTGGTTTTTGACAGTATTCTTGCACAAAGCCAGTGATTCATAATCTTCTGGACCTGTGGTTCCATGCTGCCCTATGTTATTTTAGTGAACTATGAACTATTATTTGAGTGCACCTCAAAAGTGCGATGTAGATTTTTTTTTAAGGTAGGGATACAGAGGGCTTGGCTGTGGACATTATTACTTTAAAACATTCACTTTTTCAATTTACAGTTAAGGTTCATTATGGAGTGATTTCACATGTAATTATGTAGTTTTTTATTTTTATTTAATTTTTGAGGCAGGGGTTCACTCTGGCTAGGCTGGTCTTGAACTCACTGTGATCCTCATACCTCAGCCTCTTTAATGTTGGAATTATAGGTGGGAGACATTACACCCATTTTGTAACTATGCTCTTTTACATTTCCTCAGAGTGCAAATTTGGTGAAACGTGGTGTGCTTTGGATATTTGGTACCCAGCTGATGGTAATTTGGGAGGTGGAGTTTTGTTGGAGGAGATGTACTATTGTGTGTGGGCTTATGGGTTTCATGGCCAGCTTCCCTTGGCTGGAATGTGGCTCACTCTCCTGCTGCTGTTTTCACTTGCTGTGGCGGAGGTGATGTCCAACCTCTACTCATGTCATATTTTCTCTGCCATCATGGAGCTTCCCCTGTGAGATTGTAACCCAAAATAAACAGTGCTTCTCCCATCAGCTGCTTTTGGTTGAGTGTTTTGTGTCAGCAATGAGACAGTAACTAAACAGAAAATTGGTATCAGGAGTGGGTTGTTGCTGCTAGAAATCTGACTGTGTGGTTTGGGCCTAGTGGAACTAATTTGTGCAAGCAATGTAGAAGGATTTGAAATCTTGGTCTAAGAGATGCCTTCCAGTATTGAAGGCAGAGTTTGATAGACCATTCTGGTCAGAATTGAAATATCTAAATGCTAAAAGAATGGTGGGTTGTGAAGGTTTGGCTTGTGAGGAGCAGAAAGAGCTTTGTCTGGACTGGGTTCGAAGCAGTTTGTGTAAGAAGCTTATTGCATTCTTCCTGTGTCCTGAGAACTTGAACAGGGTTGCCTTGCAAAGAAACGGACTGGTGTGAGCAGATGGATATTGCACAGACAGAAATGAAAACTTTGGGCTGAAACTGCTGCAATTGTTTGAATTTTGAAGTCTTTGCTAGAATATGGCTCACTCTCTTGCTGGTATTTCCCACCTGCTGTGGCAGAGGTGATGTCTAGCCTCTGCTCATGCCATCTTTTCCCTGCTACCATGGAGCTTTCCCTCAAGACTGTAAGTCAAACTAAACAACTTTCCTCTCATTAGTTGCATTTGGTTGGATGCTTTGTGCCCGCAACAAGAAGGTAACTACAACATATGGTGAACATACTTTAGTTTTTTCCTAAAATTTCTTCTTTGGTGTTTGTTTCTAGTCAATCATTAACCTATTATAAAGCAAATGTAGGAAAATTTTCAGTGTTCATTGGCCTTGATGTTTTCTTCTTTGTGGGAAGAAAAGGATGCTCACTCCTAATAAGCCACACAGCACAAATCAATGGGGAAAATCCTCTTTACAACATCTCATTCTTACAATGGCCTTTTCTCACATTTAGTTGGCCCTTGTTGTTTTGAATACCAAGATTTTGTTGGTCCAGGGCTTTATAAGGTTAGCTTGTTTTATGTAAGTGGTCCCAACAAAGAGAACCTTCCATGAAATATCCTTTAACTGACAATACATAATTATGACTCCATAACTGTGATGTTTGAATCCTTCTGCAAGCTAAAGGGCAGAGGACACAATTTGCTAGTGAATAATAAACAACAGTGGTTCAAGCGCTCAATGGATGGTTTAAATTTGTCCCAAAATAGGAAGGTGATGACATATGGTTAGCATGGATTAAAAATACCTATCATAGGGCTGGAGAGATGGCTCAGAAGTTAAGGCTCTTGCCTGCAAAACTTAATGACCCAGGTTCAATTCCCCAGTGCCCACATAAAGCCAGATGCACAAAATGGCACATATATCTGGGGTTCATTTGCAGTGGTTAGAGGCCCTGGTGTGCCTGTTCTCTCTCTCTCTCTCTCTCTCTCTCTCTCTCACACACACACACACACACAGTCCGTCTCTCTTTGCTTCCAAATAAATAAATAAAAATATTTTAAATATCTATATTTTTTATTTTCTTTTTGATAGAAAATTTCCTTTTGCTTTCACAACAATCAGAAAATGTTTCTACATACAAATCCTTAGATTTCTTGAAATAATTCCTTTAGAAATCTTGTTGGCTACAAATTACCTCTGTTATAATAATATGGTAGTTTTGGAAGAACATAAGAACATGGCTCTTTATTGTAGTCCACAGTTCTGTTGCAAAATTATGGCTGATATATGCAGGGATCTTATAAAACATTTGACTTTGTTCACACTCTTCAATGGTGCTTGTTTTTGTCTAGCTAATTTTAATTTCAGGGAAGAGCCATCTGAATAAAACATTTCATGCAAATTTTGTTTGATCCTGTTTACATTTTTACTCTTAATGAGACACCCATTCTTAAATCATCCAACTCGAGCGAATACAGCAGAAAGGCAATACCCCTAACAGTCAGCATTCCCTGTCCTAAGGGATTATGTTCTTAAGTAGCTTCTGTAGAGTTGTACAGGAAAACTATCTTCCTCAGTTCTGTAGCTTCTGAAAATGATTCTGGCTCCCTGACAACACTTTGTTTGTGTAGAGCTGGGTGGTCTTCCTTGCCTTTCACCCTATTGCACAGCACTTAGACTCTCCTTTCTTGCTGCTGCATTTCCCACTGCCATCCTGTCCCTTCTTCTGACATTTTAGTGACATGCATGGCATGAACAGACTTAATGGGCTTTCTCTTTCCACAATTAAATTTCACCTTCCTGTGACAGCTACATGCTCATGTCTACCAAGGGAAATTCTCGTTTAAGGCTCAACTCAAACCTGTCTTCTACTTGAAATCTTTCTCATACATCATTGATTTCTTTCTTGAAACATTTCAAATATTATGGCTGTTTTTAACTATAAAAGTTGTCAACGCCAACGTGGAGTCACTTATATCCCTACCAAAATAAATGGAATCATGAGGTCATGAAAGGGGTTTCCTCATGCACAAGTTGCTGGATAATAATAACTATGCAGAATCTTCCACCTAACCACAGCCTTGCGTAAAGGCTAACTGTGTGAGTACATCTGTCCAGACATTGCATGTCACCTGGGACTGTGACCACCTATGGTGTTAATTCTTAGACACAAAGTTTATCATTTCAAGACAATTTATTTTTTTTGCTTTGCTTTGCTTCTTTGGGCACATCCATCCCCTTCAGCCCTTGCCATGGTTCACCATGGTATTTGTACCCCAGGTTTACAAATATCTACTTATTTCTGCATAAACTCATTTTCCTGTAGAGTCTCTCCTATTTATTATTTAACATCATGCAGCCATTCTGTTTTCCTTATTATTAGATGAAATAAGATGTACACATCTTATTTTTTCTTTACCAGCTGGTGAGCTCTTGGGAAGAGACTGTGTCCTTGTATAGCATACAGTGTGCAATTCAGTACCTGGTAAAACACTGAGACTTATTATTAGCATTTTGGGAAATCTTTCCACACATTAGAAAATGCATTGTCTTTGCTTACTCTTTGTAAGGTTCAGATTCCAGGGGTAGTATGTCTGGCATGGAAGTGAAAATACTAGACTCTTCCTTCCCTGTATCCAGGTTAAACTGGCCAGAGGCTTGTCAACAAGGCCATGATAAAAGGAAGTCATACCCTTTTATGAGATAAGAAAACACAAGACGATTAGCTTTGATCTTCCTAATGTGTTGCTTATTGGTCTTGGTGCCCAACTCATGGGAATGGAATACTTTCCTATGCCCTGTATTTTAAAAATGTGTTTATGCAAGAACTGAACAGAACAGACATGGCTCCTTTTATGTTTAGGAAAATTTTATTGCATTGTGGAGAAATTATCACTAAGTTTCACCAGGGAATAAAAATTAAATTATTAGGCTATAAAATGTCCCCAAGCAAAATTTTTCTACAATCTCATGAAATATAACTTCCTTAAGTTTTAAACTCTAATTTGATTCACTAAAGGCAATACATTCATGTAACTACAAAAGTTTAAGATGTTCAGAAAAATAATAAAAATGCTTAATAAAACCAAGCAATTCATTCAAAAACAAGTAGTAAATGAAAAAACTGCTGCTGTCAAAAATGTACTTAAAAGCATAAATCCAGAGGTTACTATGGTGGGAAGGTTGTTATATCTAAGATACCTGCCATCCAAGTGGAAGAACTTGTAAACTGTGGGGTAGAGAGTATTTAATAAGCTTGCATAGGCAATCTCATAACACTTTTGTACTGAACCCCTAGGGGTGCAGTTTGCCTGCTCAATCCATTCTTAAGCAGTGTAGGACAGAAGGCACTCTTGCTACAAAGAGAATTTCGTAGGCAAATGCGACAAGACAAACCCAGGATAATAAATGATGTAGGCAAAGCCTGAATATTTGAGGCAGTCACTTCTGTGTAGATTCATTAAACAGTGCCTGAGGGAATTTAGAGCAAGTGTGATAGCAGATACCATAAGGAAGAGCCCTGATAAGGAAAGTAACATTTAGGACACATGACAAGAAAATCTGGTGCATGTAGAGGAGACACTTATATAACATAAAAAAAAGTAGGCTGGTGACGTGACTGGGCAGGTAAAAGTACTTACTGCACAAACATGGAGAACTGAGTTGCAGTCCCAGAGCTCATGTAATGTTGGACATAGCAGCATACGTCTGTAATCCCAGAGTGCTTATAGTAAAATGGGAGATTGCGACAGGAGAATCCCTGGAGGTTTGTAGGCTCACTAGCTTGGTGCACACAGTGGCAAATGACAAGAAACCCTGCCTCAGACAAAGAAGAAGGTGAGGACAGACACCTGAGGTTGTCCTCTGATCTCCACATGTAGACCTGTACTGCAGCCCTAAGCACACACAAAAATTAAAGAAGAGGAAAAAGAATCAGGTTAGACTAGCAGGAAGAAAAGCCAAGATCTAGAATTAAAGGTTTGTCCTGCTGCTGTTGAAGGAGAGAACAGAGATGCATAACCTGTGCTATGTCCTTTGTATTATCCTTTGAAAGCTATGTTTATGGAGATTGATAGCTAAGAAAGCTCTGTCATGAGTTGTATTTGGGTTTTGGTTTACTGTTTTGTCAGTAATTTTTACATCGCTCAAGTATCAGCATAAAGAAACATTTTGGGGGTAGAACTAGCTGACAATTTAAATGATGACTTTTGTGAGTGAGCAGAACCAAAGATCGCAGATCATGACTACAATCCACTCACAATTAGAATACACAATAAAAACATTCTTTATTACATCCATAACGAATTGGCTTTCTTTCAAAATTCCTATTTACTAATTACCAGGAAGAAAGGTTAAATGTTCTATGTGGTTTAAAGCTTAGTCAACTGATAATTTAAATATTCTATTTAGAAAATAATCTGTCCAGTCATTTGAGACCCTTTTGTATCTGTTTTTCTTCCTAGATATCCATATTTTAGAAGCAGTGTGACTTGTGTAGTCTTATGGGAATGAGGACTGCAGTATCCTTGAGCAGAGTGCTCCTTATTGACCGGATGTTGTCGTATGTAGTCACAATTTGTACCCATTGTAACCTTATTTTGTTTGGGCTTATGCAGCCTTGGTGATGAAGGTGGCTTGGTGTCACCTATACCTTCATTTGACTTAGAGGATTTGTATATTAGTTATTATCTCATTGCTGTGACCAAATACTTGACCATAGGCAACTTAATGAAGGGTTTACTTCAGCTTGCAATTCAAGGTTGCAGTCCATTCTGCTGGGGAAAGCGTGGTCAGGAGCTTGAGGCAGCTGGTCACATTCAATGTGCCATGAGGAAGAAGAGAGTGATGAATGCTTGTGCTCAGCCAGCTCTCTCCTACAAATTTCAGTCCAGACCCTGGCCTATGGAATAGTACTGCCCACAGTGAAGGTGAGCCTTCCCACCTCAATTACCATAATCATCATAATCCCTCAAAGGCATGCCCAGAGGCTAACCTCATATAGATAATCTATCCTAGATGTGGTCATTTCCCAGGTCCTGTCCCTGTGGCTCTTTCTGAAGTCGTTTGGGATGGACTGTTGACAAGCAGTTCCTGTTTCCTCTACCCCTGCTTGGACTTGCAGCTGCTTTTCCAAGTCCCATCTGGGTATTGAGGTGACTCAGGAGGGGCTGGTCCCTGTCAAAATTAAGCAACCACACACCAGGCACACTTATTTCTTTTCTTTCTCCTTCCTTCCTTCCTTCCTTCCTTCCTTCCTTCCTTCCTTCCTTCCTTCCTTCCTTCCTTCCTTCCTTTTTGGTTTTTCGAGGGAGGATTTCACTCTAGTCCAGGCTGACCTGGAATTATTATGTAATCTCAGGGTGGCCTTGAACTCATGGCAATCCTCCTACCTCTGCCTCATGAGTGCTGGGATTAAAGGCATGCGCCACCACGCCCGGCTCTGAACCCACTTATCTCTTAACCCAGTCTGAACAGGGAGCGGGACAATAGCCTCTCTGACCCTTCAGTGACATGAGCGTTGCTCTTCCTTTCAGTACAGAGCTCAATGGGAAATATTAAGATCTGATTAGGTCACTGTATTCTCCAGCATTTCTCTCCTTTCCTGGTTTTAACATTGTTGTGCCCTGACTAGAGGAGTAATGTTAATTAACTACACTTTACCTAGAACTCACTTCCCTCTTGATACTACACAGCTTGAGGAAGGACAAGTTGATTGTCCTGGTGCTCTAGAAACTGATTCTTTTGGGTTTGGTGACTGATTTGTCAAAGGAAGTCAGAATTAAATTATTTAGAATATCGTCTCTCAAGACAATAGCATTTGCTTACAAAGATTGCCCACCCAGGTGTGAGTCCCCAGTACCCATGTAAAGCTAGATGCACAATGTAGCAAGTGCATCCAGAGTTCATTTACAATGGCAAGAGGCCCTGATGTGCCCATCCTCTCTATGTCTCTGTCTTTGCTCACAAATAAATAAATAAAAACATTAAAAAAAAACTATTGGTAAAATGCTAAAGATTTTTCTAATTAACATTGGTCTACCAGGGGTTATATTTTAAATTGTAGGTAGGAATATAATTCTTCACATAGATATGTCATATTATAGATATAAACATTCATATTGTTAGTATGATATTTTTAGCCTTTTGATGTCTATGCTCTGTGAAAGTTACCTTTTAGTTATTAAACTTGCAAGAAGTTTTTTGGATTTGAAATCATACGTCTGGTGATATTTACCCAAATTTCCAGCAATCTGCTAAAGAGTGAATTGTCCCTGGAATCCCTTCTGTTCAGGCTGGAAACTGGGATTGCTGATGCATTCTGATGCAAAGCCCATTCTCCAGAAGAAAGATAAGCGCAAGGAAAGGCCTTGCTCTTTTAACTCAAATATCTACTAATAAGACACCACTTTTCAGTCAAGATCTTTTCCCTATCTGTGTATATTGTATTTTCATCATGTATAACCGCATTACCCCCTGTATCCCCTCCTACTTCAGCTGAACCCCTTTTTCTCATCATGTACCAGTGGCTACAATGCTGAAGACAATGTATCTATCAACTACCATTAGCTCCTCAGGGAGGGGTGGGGTCTTAGGAGCCTCTCCTCCATCCATGGGGGACTTGTGCAAGTCTTGTGCATATAACCACAGCCACTGTAAGTTCATGAGGGCAATGGCCTTTTCGTGTCTAGATGACACAATTCACAGTGCTCCTCCACATCCTCTGGGTCTCACATTCTTTGCCTTCTTTCTTCTACAATGTTCCCTGAGCTTTAGAGGGGATGATATAGATGCCTCCTTTAGCACAAAGCACTGAATAACTGTCACTTATTCTCAGCACTGTGATGAGTTTTGAGTCTCCCCAATAATTACAATCATCTGCAGAAATAAACTTCTCTGGTCAAAGGTGAGAGCAGCACTAATCTATGAGCATAAACAGACATGTTTAAAGGACAGCTTCATGGACACAACATACCACCCATTTAGCTAAACAGCAGGAGTTGCTTGTTTCCTGGAGCCTATAATCTTCTCAGCCATAGGCTTTTGACTAGCTTTTCAGTACCAGGCAGGAATTTCCTCCCATGGAGGGGATCTCAAATATAAATTAGAGAGCAGTTGGTTACTCCCCATAACCGTCATGCCCCTATTGCACTACTAGGCACATCTTGCCTGGCTGGTTGACTGTGCTGCTCACACCGCTGGGTAAAACTGTTGATGACTTTTATACCCCAGATGATTGCACAGCACCTTCCAGGACCGTGACAGCTAGTCTCCAGGAAGAAAACTTCCAGCTTGGTTTCTCAGTGTCCTGCGCTGGAAGCATTTGCTGTCTTCAGCAGCAGGATCTTGCCCTCTAGCAATTCGGAAGGCTAACAAGAGCATTGCCAATCGTCTACATTGTTTTGAGGGTCTCAAGGGCCCTCAGCCATAAACGTTTCACCCTTCTGATTCTGCTTACTTTAAATTTTACTTAAAAGTTCATTTTTTTTTTAGCTGTAGTTATTTTGACTTCAGAATTTTGCTTTTCTGACAGTATTTTAGTTCCATTGTTATATTGTATTTTTTATTAGATAGACATTGCTCTTTTCATAATTTTACATGTATTAAAAATCTGAGTTCACCAGAATATTTCCATTACTATATGCTGGCCACATTCTTTTTGAACTTTCTCCAAAACTTACCTAGTAATAAATAAATAAACCCTAATTAAGATTGCATATTCAGGTTGACACACCTTTTCTATTTAAACACAAAGGGGAAGCTAAAACTGTTTTGCTTGATTATAGCTTACAGTTATTATGCTCAAAAATAGCTGGAAAATTATTCCTTTCCTTCCTATTCCACCCCTTTCTTCTTTTTCCTTCTTCTCTCTCTCTTTTTTTCTTTCTTCCTTCTTCTGAATCATTGGCATGAATTCCTTGGGAGAAATTGAGCAGAAAGGTCCTGGAATTCCTGCTTAGCACTCTGGTCTGGAGAAGCTTGTGCCACCTAATGGGAATGTGTGACCTTGTGCTTGCCTCGCCTTTGTTCATCTGGCTTAGATGGGATCTGGAGAGTTGAACATGGTTCCTTAGGCTTCACAGGCAAGTGCCTTAATCAGTAAGTCATCTCTCCAGCCAGTTTTTTTTGCTTAAAAATGTGTAGCCCAGGCTGGCCTCAAGTTGCTGATTCTCCTGACTACTGCCTCTTCAGCAATTTCCTACCGGCAGGCGCCACTACACCGGCAAGTTGCATAGGTTTTGCGGAAGTTTGTATGAAGGAGTGAGTGAAGAAGGGACAGAGACCTGACAATGGCAGCTCAGTAGGAGGTTCAAGTTAATGCCATTTCTCAGTGTATGTCAGATAGTACATGGAAGTCTTCTGAGATGTGGCAGACACATTCATACGTGGCCAGCACAGCAACTGTACAGCAGGCTTTTCCCAATACCTATTTCCTTTTAGGCACTTCCATCAGTCTGTACATTTATCACAAGGAGGTAAATGCTATTATTACCTTTTTAAATTTATTTTTATTTGAGAGAGAGAAAGAGGCAGATATACATAGATCTATCTATCTATCTATGTATCTATCTATCTTCTATCTGTTGAGAGAGAATGGACATGCCAGGGCCTTCAGCCACTGCAAACGAACTCTAGATGCATGTGCCACCATATGCGTCTGTCTTACATGGGTCCTGGGGAATTGAACATGGGTCCTTTGACTTCACAAGCAAGCACCTTAACTGCTAAGCCATCTCTCCAGCCCTGTTATTACCATTCTAAAACACAGATTTAGAGATAGACAGAGACTTTATTGCTCCAAGTCATGTATATTCCACATAGATGTAAATGGGACCAGGGTTTTCTAAACCACAGCTCTTGCAAAAGTCACATGTGACACTACTCTTCACAGTGAACAAAGCTAGAGCCATGTTCAATACAAGCTGAAGGCACCCAGGTGGCAGAAGGGAGGACAAAGAAGACGGAGAGGGAAGAGAAAGGGGAGGAGGAAAAGGAAGGTGATTTGTGATGGGAGGAATGAAAGCTGTCATCAGATGTAAAGACGATAAGGTGGGAAAGCAGTTGCATTTGATTTTATTTTTATGGCCCCAAAGGAAATAAAAGAATTACAGGATGAGAGACCCTGATCTCCAGTCAAAACATCTATCAAACTCTCCCTAGTCTATTGGATTAGATTTCTCTTGGAAGAAATAGGATCTCATCTTTCAAAGTGTCACACATTTGACATTAGGTAAATGATAGCTATCTTTAAAAATCCATTTTAACTTTGAAATACATGTATAAACATTTTATAAGCTAGAAAAAAAATTGATCTGCAAATTTGTGTATTTCAAGGGCTACTTTCCTAGTTCTAATGAGAACAAGCCATGAACACTGTCTTCCTTCCCTGAGTGTTCAAAGGTATAAATTTGTCAACTGTCTCTGATGGTGGTTGTGGTCTGTGACTGGAGAAACCTAATGCTTTCTGCTAAGCAGAGTCTGATGCTCTGGTTTCATTAGTTTCATGCTCACTTGCAGGACCTATTGCTGTTCCTGGCTATTCAGAGTTGATAGTTTGCTCATGCCTAGAGACTGGACCAACTGCTGTTCACTGTTCCTGACATAGAAACAGTCACACTGGCAAAGAGAAAGATTGGGCACATGGGTAGAGCACTGGCATCCTTATCAGGAGGTAGTAACTGGAGCTATTTCCTTTCAGTAACCAAATGCATTGGGGGAACTGCTCCCTTTCAGTATACTCCAGTCAGAATTTTCTGATTGGCATGCTGTTTTGCTTTTAGATGAGTGTGTAAATTCAAGAAGCTTGCTTACTAGGAATCACAGCAGTGTAATAGAGATGGCCTTAAATGCACTGAACACATAGAAGTTGAGAAGACAGATGCAGAGCTTCCCACAGCTTATCGTGACTAAACAGTATTGCACTAACATTGGACCAAGTCATTTGATCAAGATGATAATATAAAACAGAATGGCAATATGTTCTCTTCAGAAGGCTTCATGTTACTTCTCAGTCACAATCAAAGACAAGAAAAGAGCATGCAACACTTTCATTGTGTTTTAGATATTAGTAATTGACTGGGGAGCACAAATATTTTGCTATTTTATAGCCCTCTTCTCTCTCTCTCTCTCTCTCCCTCTCTCTCTCTCTTTTTCTGACATGCACACACACACACACACACACACGTGTGCATGAGCATACACACAATTTTGTTTTATTTTACTTGTAAAATAGCTTTACAGTTAAGCTCATTTTTAGGGTTTTTATTATTTTGCTTGTTTGTATTTATTTGAGAGCAACACACAGACAGAGAAAGAAAGAGGCAAAGAGAGAGAGTGAGCAAGTGGGAAAGAGAGAGAGAGGATGGGAGCATCAGGGCCTCCAGCCACTGTAAATGAACTCCAGACGCATGCGCCACCTTGTGCATCTGGCTTATGTGGGTACTGGGGAATTGAGCCTTGAACCAGGATCCTTAGGCTTCACAGGCAAGTACTGAACTGTTAAGCCATCTCTCCAGCCTGGTTTTTATTATTTTGATCTTATAAATATTTACTGTCAAGTGAATTGTTAGTGTGAACTTATTTTTGGTCATGAATTCACTACTATTTCTCTCCCCTCCCATCCTCTTTTTTGGTCTTTTCTCTCTTTTTTCTTTCTTTCAGGTTTCTGGTTAAGATTTTATGCATGATTTCTGGGTAAGATGGTGGCATATCAGCCATACCAAAGCAGCCTAGGGAGGGAAATAACCAGAAACACAGCAGAATACACTCTTCTGCTGAAAAGTGAAGGTGTATAAGTTATTATTAACCACAGTAGAGAATTAGGAGAGACCAAGAATTTCCAAAAAGCAGGAAACTGACTAGAATCCTGCCAAGGTGCCAGCAGCCCAATCCGTGAGCCTACCCAGCTGGCAACACAGAGTGGCAGGATCAGAAACAAGGTGAGGGGATTTTGCACTCACATCCACCTCCTTACAAAGTCAAGAAACCTGAAAGGGAAGACAGCAGAGACCAGCTGAGCAGATGCTGAAGGAGAATAAAAACAGGACCAGCCGAGCAGCTCCAGTGCAACTTCAGGCACCCTGAAAAGTCTTCCATCCCCCAACCATCACATCTGTGAATATCTAGAGAACTCATTCACCTGACACTGACACTGAGAGAGCAAGGTGGGCACTCAGCATTGGTGAGACTGGAAGTCATCCCAAAAGGTAACAGGGCCTACTTATAGAAAGCTAGATACATAGGCCTGCACTGGAAAAGTGCTAATCTCCTTCCATGCCAGGATAGGTTATGTATTACATTTGAATGATATATTTTTGGTTGGCTTTACCCTTCTCAAATAAGCTGTATTTTGGTGTTGACTATTGTTGCCTTTTATGTTTCTTGTTTTCAGGGCTTTTGTCTTTTTCTTCTGTCATTATTGGGGGCAGGGACTGACTGGCCCCAGACTGACTTGGAACCTGTTTCATACTAGAAACCTCAACCTCCTAGTTGACAGGATTAAGGGTGTGGAGCAACACACACCCTTAGGGACTTTGGCTTTACTAGGTTATCTCTTTAGTTTAATACCCACACTTATATAAATACTCTGTGCTGTTTTGATTGAATGTCTATATTGTTCAGGATAATTTTAGAATTTTCCAGTAATTAGCTTCACCCAGTATACTACAATATTTGAATAGTAGGCAAACTCAACACCTAGGGTCACTTTTGCTATTTTTCTTGGAGTATAAGAGCTATACCTGGCACTCCTACACTGAAGATATATAAAGTCAGATTTACATGGCTAAGAACACTGCAGATAATTAGAAATCCCAAACATCAACTTAACTCAAGATGCAAAATCTCTACATTATAATACAAGAAACACAAAAAAATCAAGACAATACAGTCCCACCAAAAATTATAAATCCATCAGAAATTACCTCCAGTGAGACTGCTTTAGAAGAACTGCCTGACAAAGGTTAAAAAAATGATTATATCTATGTTCAAAGAAATCAAAGGAATCAAAGAAGGGAACAAGCTCCTGAAGGAGCATGCAGGAAACCAACTTAATGAAATAAGGAGGTCATTACAAGACATGAGTAAGGAAATAGAAATGATGAAAAAATACCAACCAGAAATACTAGAAATGAAAAACAGAGTAACTCAAATAGACTACTCTGTAGAAAGTCTTACTAGTAGAATGGATCAAGGAGAGGACAGAATATCTAAACTAGAAGACCAGGTGGAAGATCTACTACAGTCCAACAACGAGAAAGACAAATTTAGGAAGGCATGAATGGGAATTTCAAGACATTGAATACACTATAAAGAGATAAAACATAAGAATTCAGGGCATAGTAGAAGGAAAAGAATTTCACTCCAAAGGCATAAGGTATTTTCAACAAAATCAAAGAAGAAAACTTCCCCCAAGTAAGGAAAGTGATGCCAATACAGATACAGGAAGCCCATAGAATGCCAAACAGACAAAATCAGGAAATTAACTCTCACTATCATATTATAATTAAACTACAAAACACACAAACCAAAGAAAATATATTGAAAACAGTTAGAAAAATCAAGTCACATACAAAGGGAAGTTCATCAGGATAACAGCAGATTACTCAACACAAACTTTAAAACCCAGAAGGGCTTGGAATGATATATTCCAAGTTCTGAAAGATAACAACTATCAACCAAGATTACTTTATCCTGCAAAGCTATCTATAAATAGATGGAGAAATAAGGACATTCCACAACAAAAGAAAGCTAAAGGAATATATGAAAACCAAACCAGCTCTACAGAAAGTACTACAAAGGATCCTTCATGTTGAAGAGACAGAAAAGCACACACATAAGGAACCTGGAAAAAATAAACCATACTCAAATACTGGCTAGTACAAGAGAGCAAATGTAACACCAGAAGAACTGCAAAATAAGAAAAATAGCAAAAATAAATATATACCTGTGAATAATGACTCTTAATATCAATGGCCTCAATGCTCCAACCAAAAGACACAGGTTTGCAGACTGGGTTAAACAGCAGGATCCTTCAATTTGTTGCCTCCAAGAAACTCACCTTTCCACAAAAGATGGACACTATCTTAGGGTGAAAGGTAGGAAAGTGGCATTTCAAGCAAACGGGCCGAGAAAACAAGCAGGGGTCACTCTCCTAATATCTGACAGGGTAGGCTTCAGGATAACATTAGGTAGGAAACAAGGAAGGTCACTTTATATTGATTAAAGTAACACTCCAACAGGAGGACATTGCAATCCTAAACATATATGCACCTAACTAACATGTGGGGGGGGGGGATGTCTCAATGTCATCAAACAAATGCTATTAGAACTAAGGTCACAGATAACACCAAACACGATTGTAGTGGGTGACTTCAACACCCCACTCTTATCAACTGACAGGTCATCCTGGCAGAAAATAAACAGATATGCATCAGGATTAAATGAGGTCATAGAACAAGTGGACCTAACAGATATCTACAGACCATTTAACCCAAATACTACAGAATGCATTCTTTTCAGCAACATATGGAACATTCTCTAAAATAGATCATCTATTACAAAGCAAATCTTAACAAATACAGGAAAAGTGAAATAATTTCTTGCACTCTATCTGATCACAATGGGATCAAACTACAAATCAATAGCAAGAAAAACTGTAGAGCATATCACAAAATCATGAAACCTAAGTAATACACTACTAAATGATGAATGGGTCAATGATGAAGTCAAGAAGGGATCAAAAAATTCATAGAACCAGAAAATGAGAACACAGCATACTAAAACCCTTGGGATACAAGGAAGGCAGTCCTAAGAGGGAAATTTAGAGCTTTAGGTACCTATACTAAGAAATTAGAAGGCTGGGCATGGTGGTGCACACCTTTTACCCCAGTAGTTGGGAAGCAGAGGTAGGAGGATTGCCATGAGTTCGAGGCCACCCTGAGACTACATAATTAATTCCAGGTCAGCCTGAGCTAGAGTGAGACCCTACTTTGAAAACCAAAAAAAAAAAAAAAAAAGAGAAAAGTTGGTTGCAGGTAAACAACTTAATGCTTCACCTTAAGGCCTTGGAATACAAACAAGGCAAAGCAAAATGTAAGTAGATGGGAAGAAATAATAAAGATTAGGGCAGAAATTAATGAAATAGAAACCAAAAGAAAAAAATTCTAAAGAATCAATGAAACAAAAAGTTGGTTCTTTGAAAGGATAAACAAGATTGATACATCCTTAGCAAATATGACCAAGAGAGAGAAGAGACACAAATTAACAAAATTAGAGTTGAACAAGGTATCATTACAACAAATGCCAGAGAAATTCAAACAATCATAGGGACATACTATAAGAACATATACTCCACTAAGTTTGAAAATCTGAAAGAAATGGATGATTTCCTTGATTTATATGACCTGCCAAAATTAAGTCAGGATGAGATTAACCACTTAAATAGACCTATAACAAATATGGAGATCCAAGCAGTTATAAAAAAAAAAAAATCTCCCAACTAAAAAAATTCAAGGCCCAGATGGATTTACTGGTGAATTTTACCAGACCTTCATGGAGGAAGTAACACCAATGCTTCTCAAACTTTTCCTTAAAATAGAAATGGAAGGAATCCTATCAAACTCCTTCTACAAAGCCAGCATCACCCTGATATCAAAACCAGACACAGATAGGATGAAAGAAAGAAGGAAGTAAAGAAAGAAAGAAAGAAAGAAAATTACAGACCAATCTTCCTCATGAACATACATGCAAAAATTCTGAAGAAAATATTGTCAAACAGCATATGAAAATATATCAGAAAGAGCATTCACCCAGACCAAGTAGGCCTTATCTCAGATATGCAGGGATTGTTCAGCATATGGAAACTGATAAATGTAATAATGCATTATATTAGTGGACTGAAGGACAAAAATCACATGATCATTTCATTAGATGCAGAAAAAGCATTTGACGAAATCCAACATCCCTTCCTGATAAAAGTCCTGCAGAAACTGGGAATAGAAGGAACATATCTAAACATAATAAAGGCTATATATGACAAACTTACAGCCAACATAATACTAAATGGATAAAAACTTGAAGCTTCTTCACTTATATCAGGAACAAGACAAGGGTATCCACTGTACCCACTTTTGTTTATTATAGTACTGGAAGTCTTAGCCATAGCAATAAGACAAGAAATACACATAGAGTGGACACAAGTTGGAAAGGAAGAAGTCAAATTATCATTATTTGCTCATGATATGATTCTATACATTAAGGACCCTAAAGACTATACCAGTAAATTGCTAGTGCTGATCAACACCTATAGCAATGTAGCAGGATACAAAATAGACACACAGAAATCAGTAGTCTTCCAATATGCTAACAACAAACATGCAGAGGATGAAATCAGAGAATCATTCCCATTCACAATTGCATCAAAAAAAAATTAAGTACCTTGGAATAAACCTAACCAAGGAGGTGAAGAATCTGTACAGTGAAAACTTTAAAACACTCAAGTGAGAAATTGCAGAAGATGCTAGGAAATGGAAAAACATCCCATGTTTTTGGACTGGAATAATCTATATTGTGAAAATGGCAATCTTACTAAAAGCAATCTACACATTTGATGCAATCCCCATCAAAATTCCAATGGCATTTTCACAGAACTACAAAAAAAAAAATCCAAAAATTCATTTGGAAGCACAAAAAATCCTTGATTGTCTAAAACAACATTGAGCAACAAAAATAAGGCTGGAAATATCACCATACCTGATTTTACTCTATATTATAGAGCCATAGTAACAAAAATAGCATGGTACTGGCACAAAAGCAGTAGATCAATGGAACAGAATAGAGGACCCAGATGTAAGTCTGGGTAGGTATAGCCACCCGATCTTTGTAGCTACAGCTACCTGATCTTTGACAAAAATACCAAAAATACCCATTGGAGAAACGACAGCCTCTTCAGCAAATGGTGCTGGGAAAACTGGATATGTATCTGTAGAAGGATGAAAATAGATCCTTATCTCTCTCCATGCATAAGAATTAAGTCCAAGTGGATCAAAGTCCTTAATATCAGACACAAAACACTGAAAGTGGTAGGGGGAAAAGTAGGCAAAACCCTTCAACATATTGGTCTTGGCAAAGACTTTCTGAATATGACCTCAGTTGCTCAGGAAATGAAACCACTGATCAACCACTGCAACCTCATAAAATTACAAAGCTTTGGTACAGCAAAGGACCCTGTGAGTGAAGCAAAGAAGCACCCTGAAGAATGGGAGAAAAACTTTGTCAGCTATTCATCTGACAGAGGATTGATATCCAGGATATACAAAGAACTCAAAAAAAAAAAACCTAAATAATAAGAAATCGAACAACCCAATTAAAAATGGGTGATGGAACTAAATAGAGAGTTCTCAAAAGAAGAAAAACGGATGGCATATAAACAGCTGAAAACATGTTGTACATCTCTAGCCATTAGGGAAGTGCAAATTAAAACTACTTTGAGATTCAATCTCACTCCTGTCAGATTGGTTGCCATCATGAAAACAAATGACTATAAATGCTGGTGAGGATGCAGAAAAAGAGGAACCCTTCTACACTGTTGGTGGGAATGCAATCTGGTCCAGCCATTGTGAAAATCAGTGTGGAGGTTGCTGAGACAGCTAAAAATATACTTGCCATATGATTCAGCTATACCACTCCTAGGCATATATCTTAAGGACTCGTCTCACTACCTTAGAAATACTTGTTTAACCTTGTTTATTGATGCTATCTTCACAATAGCTAGGAAATGGAACCAGACCAGATGTCCCTCAACTGATGAGTGGATAAGGAAAATGTGGCACTTTTACACAATGGAGTTCTACTCAGTGCTAAAGAAAAATGAACTTATGAAATTTGCAGGAAATGGATGGTTCTGGAAAGGATTATACTTAGTGAGGTAACCCAGGCCCAGAAAGCTAAACGTCACATGTTCTCTCTCATATGTGGATCCTAACTACAAATGATTAGACTTCTATGTGAGCTGGAATAAAACTCAGAAGTAGAGGCCAGTAAGCTAGCAAGGGGATACAGCTCTGTGCTAGATTGCTTGCCTAACATGCACAGGGTCTGTGGTCATATGAATGTATGTCCCCCAAGCCTCAGAGGTGTTTTATTAAAACTGAGTTTGCAGCTACAGCCCATAGCAGGCAGACTCCTGCTGAGGAGGAAGGCAAATCACTGAGGGCAGATCTGAATTCCAGCCTGAAGGTGTGCAGAGAGGTTTTGAGCTCTGGCTGTGCTTGGGTGTGGTGCTGGCTGTTTGGCGGTGTCTCTCCGCTTGGATTTATGAATGGGAGAGAGCTTCTTCTGCCATTTGACAGAACATCCTCTGCATCTACAAGCTGGAAATAAATCTTTCCCTCCCCTGAACTGTGCCTGGTTTGGATGTTCATACAAGCAACGTAGAGCTGACTACAACAGGGCACTAGGTTTGATTCCCAGTGAAGAAAAAAAAAATGTACCAATTTTCCTTTTCTATATTTCATGTTTTGATACTTTTAGTTTAAAAAGGGAGGAATAGAAACCAAGTATTTAACAACTTGTACATCTGAAAATGTGTTTATTTCATTGTAACATTTGGTTGATATTAATTGGGATTTGAAAAAAAAAATTCTTTCTTTAAGGGAAGCTTCAAAATGGTAAGAATCCACAGTTCCTTTAAAAAAAAAATATTGCGGGTTGCGTTTAGGAAATGAGTGGCTACAGTCAGGGGCTCCTGATAATATTTTCCCTGAGTATTTTGGGACAAAATAAATTCATTCTTATTACTTGGAAACAACATTATTTTAAAAGATACTGGTTTGGTGCTATATCACTGGATCATTGTATTGCTCATTTATTTCTAGGTTATCTTTATTATTAGAAGAGAAGAAACCACATCATGCCATCATTCTGTGCAGGACTGAAATGTGAATACTTGGTTCCCCCCATTTCAGAAAAGCCTTGCCCTGATAGAAAGATTATATACTCCTTGAGTCAGAGATGCTTAATCTTAAGTGTTCTGTAGATGGTCTAGAGGTGGGCCATTGCATTCCTTGAACTTGGAGGCTGATTTTATTTTGTGTTATTGATGCACTCTGAGCTTCATGACCTGGTGATAATATCGATAGTTCTTTATCTGATGGGTAGGCATTTCTTATAGCCAAAGAGGCCCATGATACACATAAAAGTTAGAATCATACCCAGGCTTGATTCCCTAGGACCCATGTACGCACAAGGTAGCACATGCATCTGGAGTTCTTTTGCAGTGGATGGAGGCCCTGGCGTGTCCATTCTTTCTGTCTCTCTCTCTCTCTCCCTCTCTTTCTCTCTCTCTTAAAAAATAAGTAAAAATAAAACAAAATGTTTTTTAAAAGTTAGAATCAGGCACACACCTCTAATCCCAGCACTCAGGAGGAAGAGGTAGAATTATTGCTGTGAGTTCAAGGCCACCCTGAGACTACACAGTGAATTCCAGGTCAGCCTGAACTAGAGTGTAACCTTACCTTGAAAAAAACAAAAAAAAAAAGTTAGACTCAATCAATCTCTACTTAACTTTCCTTATTCCTGATTGCAAAAGAGGAAAATAAGAAATTCTATAGAAGTGTCATAAAAATGTAACCTGTGTTCTTAGCACAGCTGTTTTTCCTACCCAAGTCTGGGAGTCTTCCATGTCAACTTCAATCAGGTGATATAATTGACAAGCCTTCTCCACTGATACCTCTCACTTGTTTTCCCAGGGAGGGTGAAATGAAGGTTTTTCAGAGATTCATTACCTCTATTTAAATGTGGCTGCATGAGGCCTCTAGCCAGAAGTCATATTTCTTCTTACCTGGTTATGAGAAAAATGTGCATATGTATGGATAAATCAATGTAGATTTTACATCTTGACAGTATTATATAACTCAAGTGTACACTGAGTCTTGAGACAATTACAACCACGGTGGAAGAATAAATATTTTGCTGAAGTATTTTTGGCCAAGGTTATTTGTATAATTGACCTCCTTTAGAAAGTCAGTTAAAGTAACTACCTGGGAGTAGGCTTATTAATTGATATCCTATGACCTGAATATATTAATGAGTAGTGACCAGTAATTTCTAATATGTGTTTGCTGTTTAAAGTTCATCTATGGACTACTATGTTTGAGCCTTAAAAACAGCCTGGCAAAATAACTTGTTATTGTCTGTATTTACAAATGAGAAACTGAGTTTGGGACTCATAAGTGTGAGAACTGACATGAGAATACTGGCTTTTTGGTGCCAAATTCAGTTCTTTTCCCATCATAGTATGTGGTCTACTAATCACTCCTTACACTGCCTTCCAGATTCCCATGGATACATTTCAGAGGGAAGGATGAAATCCGAGTGAGTCCTGGTGTCCTTGATGATGGGCAGCCCTGCCCGGCATGTAAAAGCATGTTCCTGTTGCCTGCCAGGCACGTCAGGCCAGGAGCACGTGGCCTCAGGACTGGCCAGGCTCTGGGGATCTGGGCAGGCACAATCACTCACAATCAACTTTACTGGTTCTATTTCAGGTAGGTGAGGAAGAAAGAAAGAATGAACATGAAGAAAATGTGCCAGCAAAGATTTAGTATGGCTATGTTCCTCAAAGGACTGAGTAAAAGGACAGAGCATAATTTCTTCTTGTTAACTATGGATCAATAAAGCTTTTCTTTAAGATCATGATATGTCCATGTTTCAATCCTTTGATTTTAGCTAATAAATAACACATATATGAAAGTAGCTTATGTAAATATTTCTGCAGAAAATTTATATTTTGTCTTTAAATTATTTTATTTTTAAAAAATATTTTTATTTTATTTTAATGTTTTAGAGAGAAGGGGTACAGATACAGAGAGAGAATGAGCCCAGGGCCTCTAGCCACTGAAAATGAACTCCAGATGCACGTGCCACCTTGTGCATCTGACTTTATGTGAGTACTGGAGAGTTGAACCTGGGTCCTTTGGCTTTGCAGGCTGGTGCCTGCTAAGCCATCTCTCCAACCCAGTTTTAAATTTTTTATGAAAAAATGTGAAAAAGCTGGAGAGATGGCTCATTCAGTAAAGCACCTAAAGTGCCAGCATGGGACCTGAGTTTGGGACCCCAGCATCCAGTTAAAAACCAGATGTGGGAGCATGCATCTGTCATCCCAGCACTGAAGAGGCCACAATGGGAGAGGCCTGGGGCTTTGCTGGCCAGGTAGTATAGCCTAACTGGTGAGCTCGAGGTTCAGTGACAGACCCTGTCCCAAAAAATAAGGAGGAGAGAAATTGGGGAAGATACCTGACATTAACCTCTGGCCTCTACACATAAACTCACACATGCACACAAATGAGTCTAAACATATTGACAAACATGCATACCACATACATATGCAGAAAAAGCCTCAACTTTTGACACTGTGAATAACTGTATCTTGCTAGCCCAGCACATCAAGTTCTATTACTAATATTAATAAAGTAACCCTTTCTGGATTGCTTCAAGCTGAGGGAAGTTTTAAATCTTCCTCTTCTTCTTAATTTTTTGGGGGTGGGATCACTAAAGACCTTCATGATTAGTGGTATGTGGACTTTTTTTTAAAGTGTAAACTAATATAGCTCCAGGGGAAAGCCTAAGCACATACTGACAGAAGAAGAGTTTTGTATATCAGTCCTGTTTTGTCCTGGGCAAGGTCAGAACAGGAGTCTCAACACTACTGGACATGTTCCGGACCTCAATGTCACCACACTCTGAACAGGGTAAAATATTCCTTACTGAAGTGCTCACCATCGTCTGTGAAAATGGAACTCATCTTTCTAGGATCATATTCTTCTGGAGTCTCTGAATAACTTCCCTCCCTGCCCTTTGCACTACTGTAATTGTTTTGGAGGCCACACATACCTAGATTGAGTAGAGGAACTGTTCTAATGAGATCTATTAGAGCCCATTTAAAAGTATACTCAACCCCAGGGCCAACACTTATAGTATTAAGTACTTGATGGCCTAGTGTTACCCAACCTCACAATTTGCCTTTTCTGCTGACTTTGCAAAGTTAGTTTTTTTTTTAAATCCATCCTTAAACACAGTGTTATTTGCTGTATTTGGTTTAATTTGATCTGGCTTAGACCATCATAAATAGGCACCTTAAGAAGCCCCTCCAAGCTCTGAGTAGTTGGTGGCATGGTGAGTACTGTCTCTGCTCACCAGCCCTCCTTTCTCATTGTACACAACATGGAAGTCACCTGGCCTATGTTTGAAGCATTGCAAAATTGCTAGTTCTTCTCATTTTTATTACAAAGTAGCTGGGCAAGTTAAAATGAACTCTTTTTTTTCAAGCACTACTTTGTGTTTATGTTTCCAGTGTTTGTATATGTAAAGGCCAAGTACCTTTCCTTAGTATTCCACTCACTGGCAAGATGGGGAGAGGGCAGGCTACCTGTAAAAGCTATGGAAGTGCTGGGGAATCTTGATGGATGTGCTGTTAGTATGTTTTGCTACCTTCCCTCCTCCCCCAGTTTGTTTGTAGTCCTGGAGTCTGAAAAATAAAGAGAAATCCCTGTATTTGACAATTGAAGTAACAGCTGGACTAGGGGAAAACATACTGTTGAAACCTGTCAGCGAATGTTGCTAACATATGTTATATTTGTAGTCAGGAAGAAAAGGAAACTTAGCAAGTCATTGGAATGAAGTGCAAGCTTGCTGACAGGTGTGACATCTCAGAGCAACAAGTCAAAGCTCTGCTGAGCAGCGGCTGTGTCCAGCGAGATTTGACTGGTCACAGATGACAATGTGAGCTCACTGAGCCATGTCTTGGGTGTCTGTGATTAATATCAAAAGTCAAGTAAGGCTGACTCCAACAGTAACGCTGAAGAGTTGTTAGGTTAAAACAGCATAAGAGATAAGGTCCCTGTGGCATAATTGATCCATCCAGACAATTTCTCAGCCACACCTCTGCCCAACAGAATGAATTAGGTGCACGACAGTCACAGGTTTTCTCCCCCAAGCAAAGCTTCCAGCAGAGCAGAATCGCTGTTTGTATATTCTGAACACATGATGTGGTAGGAATGGCCTTTTTCAGCCAAAGTTGTTGGATAATATGATAGCCCAAAAGCGATTTTGTGCTGAATTGAACTTTAGACAGCACACAATCATGGAACTAATAATGGTTTCAATCAAAACCAAAGCTCGCTTATGTGTCTCCCATGGTAAAGAAGAGAGGTTCTTTGAAATTTTAGTCACTGATGTATATGTACAGCAATATAATTGACTATGGAGGTATATACACACACACACTCACACACACACACACACACACACACACACACACACATATACATACATGTTTACATATTTTCTTGTTTTTTAAAACTTTTAAAAACTTATTTGAGAAAATAGAGAGAGAGAGAGAGAATGGGTGTGCCAGGGTTGCAAACAAACCCCGGACAAACACACACACGCCCCCTTGTGCACATGTGTGACATTGAATGCTTGTGACAACCTGTATCTGGCTTTCATGGGACCTGGAGATTGGAACATGAGTTCTTAGGCTTCACAGGCAAGCGCCTTAACTGCTAAGCCATCTCTCCACCCCTATTTTCTGGTTGTTATGACTATGATAGCTAAGGATCTTATAGCAATAAGTAATAAGAAAATGTCTATTCTGTTTCCCAAAGATATTTTTGTAGGAAACTAATATAGAATAATTTTTCACCTCTCATCTCAAGTAATGGGTTCTTTGCAAGCTCTGCATGGTGGGCTTATTCTTTCTTAAGGGGTTAGAATCTGTTTGAGAGTATGTCAGTAGATGACAAAATTATATGTATCACCTCATCTCTATCATTTAAAAATATTTTTATTTTTATTTGTTTGAGAGAGTGAGAGAGGTATATAGAGAGAGAATGGGCATGGTAGGGCCTCTAGCCTCTGAAAACAAACTCCAGCCACATGTGCCACCTTGTGCATCTGGCTTATGTGGGTACTGTGGAACTATACCTCGGTCTTTAGGTTTCACAGGCAAGCGCTTTAACTGCTGAGCCATTTCTCCAGACCCTCATCTGTAACATTTGCATCAGTACTCTTTAAATAACAAAAAAAGAGCTGAAGAGATGGTTTAGTGGTTAAGTGATTTCCTGAAAAGCCTAAGTACAAGAGTTAGATTTTCCGATACCCATGTAAAGCAGATGCACAAAGTGGCACATGCATCTGAAGTTCATTTGCAGTGGCTGGAGGCCCTAGCTCACCCCTTCTCTCTCTCTCTCTCTTCTTGTAAATAAATAAATAAAATAAAATATTTTTTAAAAGAAATCAAAAGGGCTTGAATTAAACATCCATTTACCTTGCTATTTCTCATACCCGTTATGATAAGCTATCTATGTCTGCCCTTTTTTGTTCATTATGATTTGTTCATTAATGATTCCACAATGATTTAAAGCTGCTTAACAGAGTATAAATAATAAAGTAATAATATATAAGTGTAAGTCAAGGTTAGGTACTTAAACATGAAAGGACGTGGGTTGTGGGGACGGGACCATGTGCATACTTGCCTTTGAATGTAGTGGCATCAGGTGGAAGGGTCTGTGGCATGGTTGCCTTGTTGGATTGGAGACTACATGCCACTGAAGACCTTCAATTCAAGTGGCTTGCTTTATGATTACAGTAAAACTGAGTAAAGATTATACACCTAGAGGTGACAATATGAATTAGGTTGGATTTTTTCCCTAGTTTTCCTTTTTCATATAATGGAAATTAGCCATTTTCTTTTTCCTTTGTTCTGTTTTTGACTTCTTGAGGCAGACTTCTACTCCAGCTGAGGCTGACCTGGGACTCAGTGTGTAGCCCTTGAACTCACAGAGGTCTGTCCTCTTAGCTCAGCTTTCCATGTGCCACCAAGCTTGGCTGACTAAGTTAGAATGCACGGAAATGGCTTCATCAGAGCATCTCTGTGCACAGGCATCTTCCCTCCTCACGGCCCTCACCTGGGCTCCCTCTCTCCAGCCGGTTCCCTTTCTTCCCCCAGGCAGTCTACCCTTCTGCTTTCCTGTTCCATACATTCCAGTTCTCTCTTTATTGCCTGCTCCTTTAAAATCTTTTTCTCCCCTTTCATGATTCTCTTTCTAGTTTCGTGGCATACAAACACATATATACCTATAATGTTAAGTCTAAGTTCCACTTACTACGGAAAACATGCAGTATTTGTTTTTCTCAGTTGGGCTTATTTTGTTTAACATAATAATTTCCAGTTACTTCAATTTTTATGCAACTGTCATGATTTCATTTTCCTTACAGCCTATTAACATTCTTTGTGTCCAGATTTTCATCATCCATTAATCTGTCAATGAACATTTAGCCTGAATCAATTTTCTGGTTATTGTGGGTAAAGCAGTAATAAACATGGATGTGTAAATATCTGTTGCAGGATGTAAAGTCCTTTTAGTATATGTTCAAGTGCGATATAGCTGGATCATATGTAGTTTGGGTATTTTGAGGAACTTCCACACAGATTTCTTTAATGGCTACATTTGTTTCATAATGATAGGTAAGTAAGATGGAATTTCAAGGCCATTTTTTTCAACTTCTTTTTTATTGACAACCCCATACATGCAGACAATATACTATGATCTTAATTCAGTCCCACTACCTTCATTTTTTCCCTATCCAAATCTTCCCTCCATTGAATCCTTTCTTTCCAACTAGTCTCTCTTCTATTTTGATGTCATCATTTTCTTCTCTCTTGTTACACAGGTCTTATGTAGGTAGTATCAACCACTGTGAGGTAATGAGTGCTACAGCCACTCTGTATCTAGAAGACAGTATTGCAAAGCACTCTCCTTGTGCACTTCCTTTGACTCTTACATTCTTTCCACCACCTCTGATCTTCGGTCCCTGAGCTTTGGAAGGTATGATAAAGAAGTCTCACTTAATGCTGAACATTCCACTGTCATTTCTTTTAGCACCTTGGTGAGTTTCAGTCTCCCCAGTGGTCACTGCCATGTGAATAATGAAGGTTCTTTAACCAAAGGTGAGAGTAGTATAAATATATGGGTATAAGAATAAGTAGAGGACAGTTTGGTGGGCATTTAGCTAGATAACCATAGCAGTTTCCCCTTAGGGTTTATGATTTCCTTAGCCACAGGCTTTTGATTAGTTTTCAGTACTAGTCAGGTATTCCCACCCATGGAACAGGCCTCAAATCCAATCAGAGAGGAGTTGGTTTCCCCCTGTAACAGGCATACCACCATTGCGCCAGCTAGCACATTTGTCCTGGCTGACCAGCTGTCCACTGCTGGTTAAGTCAAGGCAATTTTTAAAAATATATTTTACTTATTTATTTGGGAGAAAGAGGGATATATATATATATATATATATATATATATATATATATATAGAGAGAGAGAGAGAGAGAGAGAGAGAGAGAGAGAGAGAGAGAGAGAATGGGCACGCCAGGGCCTCCAACCATTGCAAACGAACTCCAGATGCATGTGCTCCCTTGTGAATCTGGCTTACATGGGTCCTGGAGAGTCAAACTGGGATCTTTTGGTTTTGCAGGCAAGTGCCATAACCACTAAGACATCTCTCCAGTCCAAGTCAAGGCAGTTTTAATATGTATTTCACTAATAGCTAAGGATGTTGGTTGAATCTTTACTGGCCATTTGTATTTCTGCTTTGAGGGGACTGTCTATTCAGTTCATTTATTTAGATGATATTTTTTGGTGTTTAATATCTGGTTCTTTATATATCCTGAATATTAACTTCCTTTGTGATCTATAATTAGTAAAAATTTTATCTCATTTGGTATGCTAGCTCTTCACTTTGGAGGTTGTTTAGTGGGCTTTGCAGATGCTGTTTAATTTCATGTAATCCCATTTGTCAATTCTTGGGATAACTTCCTATGCTATTGGCGTCCTGGTTGGGGAGTCCTTGCCTATGCCTATATCTGTTTTCTGTTAGCTTCTAGCAGCCTCAAAGCTTCAGGTCTCACATTCATGTCTTTGATCCATTGTCAGTTGACTTTTTTGTACAGCATGAGAGACATGGACCTAGTTCAATTCTTCTACATGTGACTATGCTTGTTTCCCAGTACGATTTGTTACACAAGCCACATTTTCTCCATTGTGGTTTTGAAATATTTGTCCAAAGGTAGGTGGGTATAAATATGAGGGTTCATTTTTAAATTCTGTGCTCTATTCGATCTGTCTGTGTCTGTTTTCATGTCAACATCTGGTTCTTCTGCTGCTATGCTTCTGAGGTCCAATTTCAGATCATCATGAGGATTTTCAAGCATCTGGCATTGTTCTTTTTGCTTAGCCTTGTTTGCCTATTTGGAGTTTTTTGTACTTCCATATGAATTTTAGGATGTCTTCTTTCGGTTCTATGAGGCATATCATTGGAATTTTGATGGTGCTTGCATTGAATTTGTAAGTGCTCTTGGTAATATAGTCATATTCATAATATTAATTCTACCTATCACCATAGGATGTCTTTCCACTGTATCTTCTTGAAAGACTTTCTCCAGGTCCTTATCCACTTCACTATAAAGGTCTTTGGCATTTTTGGTTAGGTTTATCCCGAGGTATTTTGTTTTTATTCATTTATTTATTTTACTTTTTTATATGAATCTCTTGTAAATGGTATTATTTTCATGATTTCTTTCTTGGCAGATTAAGTACTGGTCTATTTTGTGTGTTGATTTTGTATATTATTACTTTGCTGACAGTGTTTATTAGGTCTAAGCTTTCTGGTGGAGTCTTCTGGATCTTTTAAGTATAGGATCATGATGACTATCAATAAATATAATTTGACTTCTCCTTGTTTTATTTGTATCCCTTTAATTTCACTCTATCTTATTGATCCACAGAAGACCTCAAGCACAATAATGAGTAAGAATGGATAGAGTGGACACCCTTGTCTCCTTTCAGATTTTAGAGGAAATAATGTCTTCCCCTGTTTAGTATAATGTTGACTGTAGGGTCACTTTATTATGTTGAGGTACATTCTTTCATCTTTTAGTTTATTTAGGTAGTTTATCATGAAGGGATGTTGAAGTTTGTCAATGGCCATTTCTGTGTTGATTGAGATATCATATGGTGTCTGTTCTTAAGTCTATTTATGTGCTGAATTTCACATTGATTTTTGTGTGTTGAACCAACCTTGCATCACTAGCATGAATCCAACTTGGTCATGCTATATGATTATTTTAATGTGTTATTGAATTTTCTTTTCAAGAATTTTATCAACATTTCTGAACCTATGTGCACCAGGGTCATTGGTCTATTGTTTTCTTCCTTTGTTGTGTCTTTTTCCAATTTTGTTAGTAGGGTAATTTTGGTTTCATAAAATGAATATAGTAGTGCTTTTTTTTCCCTCTATTAATGGGACAGTTTCTGATTATTGCTGTTAGAGCTCACTTAAAGCTTTGGTAGAACTCCGCAGTCCATCTTTCTGGTCTTGCACTTTCTTTTTGGGTAGCCTTTATTAAATTTTAAAATTACTGCTTCAATCTCATTGTATAGCTCTTTCTGATATTTCCTCTGGTATATATCTGCATATGGCTATTTTGTTATCATTCATTCTACAGGGTTCAGACCACATCTGCCTTTCCAAGATCTGTCTCCCTCTTGTAATAAACATGAAAGTGGAAAGTGTTGCAATGGAGATATGAGAGGAACACTGGTTTGTGATGAGCTAGATCAAATTCAGCTGCATACCTTGGAAAAGTAATCAAAATGAGTGGTTTAAATACACAAAGTTCTACTCTTGCCATAAGTCTTTTAGTGATTGTCAGGGGCTGGTAAGGTACCTTTTGATGTTATCTCTGTCCTTGGACAAGGTTCTAATCCTTATGTTCTAAGAAGGTGTCTGTGCAGCAGTATATGTCTCACTTCAGACCA
This sequence comes from Dipus sagitta, assembly GCA_036346955.1. Lineage (NCBI taxonomy): Eukaryota > Metazoa > Chordata > Mammalia > Rodentia > Dipodidae > Dipus > Dipus sagitta. The sequence continues at coordinate 102,060,241 of CM070771.1, read as the reverse complement.
GAAATAGCAAGAAGAACTAAGAACTTCCTTGAAGGACTTCCCTAGGGTCATTTCCAGGGAAGTGTCCACCAGCCTTTCATAGACAAGTCACTGGAGACATCTGGTCACATGGCTATACTCGGCAGGAAAGGAGTCTGGAAAATGTTCTGCTGGTGAGCTCTGCATCACTGTCATTGGCATACTTCCTCCTTGGGAAGAGCGGATTTAGGAGGGAGTCAGTTGACTCTGTTGAATCACTAATTACAAACATGAATTCATGTCAATTCAACTTTTTTTCCGTGAAGAAAACATCTTTCCATTGAAAAGCAAGTATATTGAAGTCACAAAAGACAGAAAATTTATGGTTAAGAACAAAAAGTGATATCTTGCCAGTCAGAGCTAAATTTCCATTACTACCACCACGAATATTGTTTTCATTTATTTACTTACACATGTGCCATATAACTTTACTGAAAGAGCATCAAGTCACACATTCCTTGTTTTCTGTAAACCTGCTGGGGATGCTTTGCTCAGGGATTTGCATCTGTGATTGGTTCTGTCTAGAATGTCCTTTCTCCAGTTATTAGAATGTCCATCTCCCTCCCATCCTTATGAAACTACCTCTTTCCCTTCATCAGTATGGTTGGCTTCCTCACTTCCTGAGTGTGACTAGGCCTCTCTCTTTTCCCTGAGGTCAGACACTACCCTCATCTTTTTCTCCTTGGTGTGGCCAGCTCCTTCCCTTACTCAGTAAGACTGTCTTCTCATGTCTTCCTTGCAGCCTACTCCTTCCCCTCCTTAGTGTGCCTGGAGCTGTCACTTCCACTGAGTGCACAGCTTCTGTGTTTCAGGAGTGTGACTATCTTCCCTCCTTCCTCACTTATGGTTAACTTCCTGCTTCCTCAGTGTGGGCAGCTAGGCTCGCTGCCACTGTGGTTATTCCTTGTACCCTTCAGGCTTTTGCCCCAACATCATTACCTCAGTACTTACACACTGATGAACCTCTTCCTATGTTTAGATTTATTTTCTCCAAAGAATTATCATTTTATAACAAGTTATATTATTTAGGCTTTTCTATTTCTTCCCAAGACAGTAGAAATTCCATGGAAATTAATTTTTTTGCCTTTCTTTTTTAATTATTTATTTATTAGAGAGAGGAAGAGAGAAGGAGAGAGAGAGAGAGAGAGAGAGAGAGAGAATGGACATGCCAGGGCCTCCAGACACTGCAAACAAACTCTAGGTGCATGTGCCACCTTGTGCATCTGGCTTATGTCAGATCTGGGAAATCAAACCTGAGTCCTTAGACTTTGCAGGCAAGTGCTTTAACTGCTAAGCCATCTCTCCAGTCCCAACTTTTGCTTTTCTTATCCACTAATTATACAGTGCTCAGATAATGGGCCTATATCTAGTATTCACTTAATGACTCATTATTATTATTTTGATTTTTTGAGGCAGGACCCTCACTCTAGCCCAGGCTGACCCAGAATCATTCTAGTCCCAGGCTGGCCTCAAACTCACAGTGATCCTCCTACCTCCGTTTCCCACATGAGTGCTGGGATTAAAGGCATGTGCCACCACACCCTGCTAATAACTCATCATTAAATGAATGAATCCATTGCATTCCATGACAACCCATCACACCAATTGTGGAGATTAAATGAGATAACATGAGTGATGCTTAGCAAAGGAACAGGCAGCAGATGTTGAAAAGAGGGACACTTGTTGCTGTTGTTACTTTTATTTAGGCTGTTCATGCCTCTGCCATTGCCCTTCCCACCATATCTTCACACTGCTTATTCATGTGTCCTTCTCACCCACAAGCCCCATAAAGTCTCTGAAGGTCAAACTATAATTTGGTTTTGTATCATTAGCATTAATAATAGTGTGTGGTAAGTGCTATATATATATAAAGTGGTTTGAACCATTTCTGACAATTCCTAAACCCACAGATGCCCATAGTTTCTACTTTCCAAATGTGTTTTTCCTTCTCTATACTGAAATATTTATAAAGTTATTTGGGACTCAGAGAAAAACAGGCTTTACCACAGTTGAGTCTGTCTTCTGTCTCTAGTCTGTGGCTTTGTTGAAAGCTCATTTTGATAAATTCAGTGAGAGGCATTTTTGAATAGGAACAGTCATCCAGCTTTGTGAGATGTCCAGGTGGAATACTTATTAGATGCTTTTGTTATTCTGCCACTTTGGTTAATGAAGCTATTCCCTTTACAATATAATTAGAGCATGAACAATTCTCTTACCAAATATAAAATGACACACATAGGATCTTGTTACTGAATGTCCCTCTGAAGAGTCACAAAAACCGCTCAAACATGCAACTTGACCTGCTAAGATAAATCCAGCCAATTATGAAAAGGATAAGTAAGTTCATGAGAAAAAATTCAATTCTTGTGAAAGACATTTAACAGTGTCTCTTTTGTATCAAGCCACCTGCTATTTTTACTGTTATATACACATGTTTTTATTTACCTTGGATGAGGCAATGCTATGGGACTGTGGTAACATTTAGTATTTCTAAGTGGAATATTGAAACTTGAGAAGAAAAGACTTGTAATCTGAAGCAAGTAACAAAGTTAGGTTCCTACTGGTCAAAATTCTTGTTAGTGCACCACGAGTGCACCAAAAACATGGTGCTCCCAAGAGCAGCAGTTTTTCTCTGTTCTGTTAGGGTAGATGCTCGTCTACTGGATCAGGAGTTCTTCAGCCTAGCTCCCAGCAGCTTTTAGTATAATAACTGGAGTTATACATAATGGGCTCAGTCTACAATGCTGGCTTACCTTACATTTTAACCATCAGAGTTATTCTTCCATCTATCCAGCCCTTCCTACACATTTTTTAGCATAAGGATTTCTTTTTTTGTTTTCTTCAGGGTTTGATAAAATGTGTACTTTTGGCCACACAGTTGAGAAAATGGATTCAACTATATGGTTGGAGAAAAATAACTTTTTTCAAAAAAAATTCAAGGTAGGGTTTCAGTCTACCTCAGGATCTCCTGGAATTCTCTATGTAGTCTCAGGGTGGCCTCGAACTCATGGCAATCCTCCTACCTCTGCCTCCTGAGTGCTGGGATTAAAGGCATGCACCACCACAACAGGCAATAACATTTTTTAAGAAACCCATACCACATACAGCACACCTTTTTTTTTTTTTTTTAGTTTCTTTTTCAATTTTATTTGCAAGCAGAGAGAGAGAAGAGAGATAGAGGATGGGCATGCTAGGGCCTCCAGCCACTGCAAATGAACTGCAGACGCATGTACCCCTGGGCATCTAGCTTACATAGGTCCTAGGGAATCAAACCTGGGTCCTTTGGCTTCATAGGTGTGGTGGTTTGATTCAGGTGGCCCCCATAAACTTATGTGTTCTGAAGTTAGGTTCCCAGCTGATGGTAATTGGAAATTAAAGCCTCCTGAAGGGAGTGTATTGTTGGAGGCGGGCTTATGGGTGTTATAACCAGTTTCCCCATGCCAGTGTTTGGCATACTCTCCTATTGCTATGGTCCACCTTATGTTGGCTAGGGGGCGATGTCCCCCCTCTGCTCATGCCATCGTTTTCCCCTGCCATCATGGAACTTTCCCTCAAGCCTGTAAGCCAAAATAAACCTCTTTTTCCCACAAGCTGCTCTTGGTTGGGTGATTTCTACCAGCAATGCAAACCTGACTGCAACAGCAGGCAAATGCCTTAACCGCTAAGTCATCTCTCCAGCCCAGCACACATATTTTAAGTTTGGTAGAGATACACAGTTTAAATTTAGACATTTTAAATTAATAAAGCAGAATGAACACATTCCTTTGATTTGTGTTTGAATTTGTAAGATGTGGGATAGTCTTGGTGTATAGGACTGTGGACATAGCATGTCATGCTGCTTATAGGAAGAGGTTGCTGTCTAGGCCATTTCTTTTTAAATTCGTCCTCTTTCACTCAAACCTGCCAGGTCCCCTTGAGAAGTAGTACACTTACTTAGTTTAAAAGAAAACCAGATTCACAGTTCCACTGTTATGTACCAGCTTTGTGGTCTTTGGCTACCTCTTAGTCCATCTGAGGCTTAAGGAACATGGCCAATAATGCCTGATTTGCAGAATGAGTAAGAAGGAAATGAACCAGAATTTACATTGGTTTTTATATAGGGTTGAGGGTAAGAAAGTGGTAGCTCTGGGCTGAGAAATTGGCTCATTAGTTAAAGGCACTTACTTGTAAAGCCTACTAACCCAGGTTCAATTTCTCAGTCACCCACACAAAGCCAGCTGGGCATTTGTTTGTAGTGACAAGAGACCATGCACACCTATATATACATACCCACCCTCCATGTAAAAGCAAACAAAAAGAAATGGTAGCTCTGTTTGCTACATTGCTTTGCACAAATTTATGTTTTGCTTAGGGAAATTCTAGTAGATGCTATTTTAGTTCAAGCAAAAGACATATTGAAGTGGTGAGTTCTAGGCCAGCCTAGGGCTATAGTGTGAGACCTTATGTCAAAAACAAACAACAACAACAAAAACAACACCAAGCCAAAAGAGCATATTGTAAAAAAGTAGTAAAGTAAAATAAAACAGAAAAAAATGGTTCTGAAAATAATTGTTTAGATAAAAAAAAACATACTGTAATGTATAGCAGCTTTTGTATAGAGAAAAAATCTGTCATCTTAGCTATTCTGAAGTTATGACAATAGTTATTCTAGTCATTGAATTAAAGTTACTTAGTGGACATGCTGTGATTTTTCCCATCTTCCTGGATCAATGGGGTTGTTCATTGCATGCTCATTCACAACGGTCTGTCACACATGGCAAAACTATTTGTGTCTAGTTTGTCAAAGAAATACCGTGAGCTATTAGTTTGAGAAGAAGAGGGCAACGATGTGTTGGAGAGTCATTTAGTAATGAGTAGGATATGTATAGCTTAGGATGCCTATAGGAAAAGATAACCCAAGGTTGATAAATAGGATGTGAAGGACACTGATGAAAGCCAGAGTCAGTGCAAACTTCACACACAAAAGTTTAAAAGGCAGAGGTGGGAATGGTAAAAATAGGCAGTGACTTTTAGACGTGAGTTGGTCAGGCTGAGGTAAAGTAAACAGATTGAAAACCCCCTTTGCTTGTCAGCAGAGTAGCTGGGAGAGATTATGTGGAAATGAGAAAGAACATTCTGTGTCCTGAGACATTGCAAGTCAAGCTTTGCAGAGACATAGTGCTGATAGCCAATGAACTTTAATTAAGACTGGACTGTTTGTGTGGATGTGTCTGTGTGACTTTTGCCCTGAGGAATATTTTTCCAGAGGCACCACTGTCCATCTGAGTTATTTTTTATTGAGTTTTGTGTAATTTCCCCTGCTCCCTTTAGGAATAGTGATCCTGATGCAGTGATGATGGCTCCTAAAAGCTCCTTCTGGCTGATATCATGACCTCATTGGCATTTAGTTCAAACACAGGAGCCATAAAAGAAGGAAATTCTGGCTTTATGGACAAAATGCCTGAAGTGTCTAAGGTTTCAAGTGTTAAATACAATTGTTGAGCCTTGGAATTTTGTGGTCTGAAGTTCGTATTAGCAATAGTCAATATTTTTGTTGAAAGGATGTGGTAAAACTAGCTTTCTGTCTGGGTATGCCCAGTTATGAGCATTTTAGCAAATGGTTAAGAAGAGTCAAAACAAGGTGGGGCCACAGTGCAAGGTCCATGTGGTCAGAAAAGCCCCCCTTGGGGTGCTGGAGGAGGGCAGTGGTTGGTCATAAGGAGAAAGATAAGAGCCTCATCCAGAAAGAGAAGCACAGGACCTCATGAACAGGGTGGGGAGCAGGAAAGGAGCAAATCTAGGTTAAGGAAGCACTGGGAGCCAGTTAGCTGAGTGGTCTGGAAAGATTGTGGAGATGGAGTGCTCAGCCTTGTAAAGTCTCTTGTGCTCCAATACATTGACCAGGAAAAGTTTTACTTTTGAAAGTCTTGGGATCGGTGGTCAGAACCACTTTGTGGATCTCAGCACTGGCTAAGAACATGGCACCAACTCACTGTATGGCTTGGGACTAGTAACTTATCAATCACTTTATTTTCTTTGTGAATTACTTTGCAATTTTAGCTACCACCTCTATACTTATTTCTCAAACTTTTCTGTTTATTGTTGAAATGTCCTGGGACATAAAGGTCCACACTGATTACTTTCCATGGATGGATGTCTCAGGAATTTTTAAATCCAGCAGGATTAATCACTTTCCTCTTATTACCTGGTCTTCCTCTACTATTTCTGATCAAGTAAAAAGCAGCACCTTCCAGCCATGTCTTTGAGACAAGTGATAAAATATAAGAAAGATCATCCGCCCAACCACACTTCAGCTCCTGGTGCAATAGCAGGCAAGATCTGTGTAGTCCCAGAGTCAGCAGGTCTTAACAGACCTCCGGAGGGAGGATGCAGAGAGTACAGTAGGGAATGTGCTGATTTCCACACTCTTGGGTAGCCCACTAGACCCCCAGGCCCCTCAAGCAGTGGTCCCAGCCACCACTTTTCTTCCTTTTGCTGTCACCAGGTCTGCACATTCCCATCTCCCACCCTGCCACCCCTCAATGGGTCCACACAGTCCCATGCCCCTGTCCCACTGTACCACTGGGTCTGCACCGTCCCATCCCCATGCCCCCCACCCGCCAATGGGTCAGTGCCATACTATCCACCCTCCACTCCCACCCTGACACTTGCCTCTGAGACTGTGCAGTCTTCAGGCTCCTCTCCCCACCCTGAGGCTGGTCTCTGGGTCCCCACCAGGGCCATTCTGACTCCTCCCACCTGAGCAGACAGGGCCCCTTGCCATCAAAAGCCTAATGTGGTCAAACATAAAAGGAAATAATCACTGAAGACACTTCAAGGGTAAACTACAGCATCTTTCTGAAATAAATAAGATTCCCACACTGTGATGGGCAGACCATAGCACAAAAGGAACAACATGAAACATCAAATGGAAGGAACCCCAAAAAGGTTGCCTAGTCCCACAGCGGAAGTTTCTAATCAAAACATAGAAGAGGCAGCAGGATCAGAACTCTAAAATGAAGACACAAGGTATGTGACCCTGACCAAGCAACTGGCAGAAAAGCAATAAAAGACCAACAATTGTGTGAATGCTGTCCTGGATAGGTTGGACCTGATAAACAACAACAAAAACAAACAAACAACAACAACAGAGAGACTTCCAAAGAGAATTAAGTGATCTGAAGGAGAATAAAAAATACATAAATAAATAAAAAGAGGGCCTTAATAATAAGCTGGCTAAGCTCATTGAAGACATAAATAAATGCAAGAATGAATTCCCAAAAGCATTTAAAAAATCAGAAAATTACCTGAAAAGGGAACTCAACAGAAGGATGGATACCGTACAGAAGAAGGCAAGAGAAAATACAAACCAAATTGAAGAAGTCCAACCTCTCCAGAAGCCCTCAAGAACAGAGTCATGTGGAGGACAGAGCCTCAGAACTAGAAGACAGAAGAAACAGTTCATGAGTCCAAAAACTTGAATAAGTTAAAAATTCTTTGTGAACAGAACATAGAGGAACAGTGGGATACCCTTACACATCTCAACATTCAGATCATAGGAATACCAGAAGGGGAAGAAATTCAGATCAAAGGCATGAAGAAGTTATTTAACAAAAGTATAAAAGAAAATTTTCCCATTCTCTCAAAAGAGAGTCCCATCAAGGTACAAGAAGCTAACAGAACTCCAAACAGACTGGACCAAAGGAGAAACTCTCTTAGAAATATTATCATTAAGACTCTAAACAATGAAAACAAAGAAAAAGTCCTAAAAGCAGCAAGAGACAAACAACATATTACATGTAAAGGTAACCCCATCAGAATTACCTCAGATGTCTCAATGGAGACCCTGAAAGCCATAAAGGCCTGAAATGGAACACTGCAACGTCTAAGAACCTATGGCTTCCAACCCGACCTATTCTACCCAGCAAAAGGATCCCTCATAATAGATGACAAAAGAAAAACTTTCCATGATGAAAGTCAGCTAGCTCAACAACTATATAAACACAAAGCCAAACCTACAGAGAGTACTTTTTCTGCACAGAAGAGTCAAACAACCACTCTCAAGAGCCTACAAGAAGGAGACCACAATAACCAAACCTAGAGAAGGCTCAGAAAACTACAAAATCCAAGAAAACACCACAGCCCATAACATACCACAATATGACAGGGATTAAATCAAACCTCACAGTTATTACCCTAAACATTAATGGCCTTAATTAACTCTTAGACACACAGGGTGAATCAGAAAAATGGACCCCTAAATCTGCTGTGTTTAAGAAACCCACTTCACCACTAAAGACAGATACCTTCTCCAGGTGAAAGGGTGGAAAATGATATTCTAAGTGAATGGAAATAAGAAACAAGCAGGCATCGCTATACTAATATCAGATAAAATAGACTTCAAACCAAAAGTAATCAAAAAAGACAAAGAAGGCTCCTTCTTATTCATCAAGGGAAAGATCCAACAAGAGGATATCACAACCATAAATCTTTATGCACCAAACACAGGTGCACCATGATAAACAATACCAAATTGACAACAAAACAGAGATAAACACCAACACCATCATATTTGGGGACTTCAATACTCCACGATAATCAAGTGATAGATCATCCAAACAGAAAATCAACAGGGAAGTAAGAGAGCTCAACAAGACCTTAGATCAACTAGACCTAATGGACATCTATAAAACGTTCTACCTCAAATCTACAGATACACATTCTTCTCAGCAGCCCAAAGAACCTTCTCCAAAATATATTGTATACTGGGCCATAAAGCCTGCCTCCATATATTTAGGAAAATTGGCATAGTTTACTGCATGGCATCAGACCACAATGCTGTAAAGCTAGAAATTAACAACAGGAGATGTTCCAGGAACTCCATCAGTTCCTGGAGACTGAACAACACACTTTTAAATAATAAGTGGGTAGTGGGTAAAATAAAAGATGAAATTGTAAAATTTCTAGAATTGATTGACAATGAGAACACTTCATACCAAAACTTATGGGGCATAATGAAGGTGGTCCTTAGGAGAGAATTCATAGCACTAAATGCCTTCAAAAACAAAGATAGAGAGATCCCAAATCAATAACCTAACCATCCACCTAAAGGTACTAGGAAAGGAAGAAGAATCCAGCCCATAAAGCTCTAGATGGAAAGAAATAATCAAGATCAGAGCAGAAAATAATGAATTGGAAACTACAAAAACAATTTAAAAAATTGAAACAAAGCCTGGTTCTTTGAAAAAGTAAACAAAATTGACAAACACCTGACCAATTTAATCATGGAAAGAAAAAAAGAGATGCTTCAAATTAACAAAATCAGAAATGAAAAAGGAGAGATCACAAGCCGGGCGTGGTGGCGCATGACTTTAATCCCAGCACTCAGGAGGAGGGGTAGGTGGATCGTCGTGAGTTTGAGGCCACCCTGAGATTATATAGTGAATTCTATGTCAGCCTGGGCTAGAGTGAGACCCTACCTTGAAAAATCCACATGATCATTTCAACTGATGCCAAAAAGGCCTCCAAGAAAATACAAACATTACTTCATGATCAAAAGACTAGAGAGAATAGGCATGCATGGTTTATATCTCAACATAATAAAGGCTATATATAAATAATATAAACAAAAATAAGACTCAAGGAATTCCCATTGATAGCAGTAACAAGACAGGGGTACCCATTCTCACCTCTGCTTTTCAACATGCTACTAGAAGTCCTAGCTCAAGCAATAAGAGAGGAGAAAGAAATAAAAAAGATACAAATTGGAAAGGAAGAACTCAAGCTAGCCCTATTTGCAGAAGTAATGATCTTATACATAAGCGACCCGACAGCCTCCATCTGAAAACTCTTAAAGGTGATTAATTCCTTCAGCAAAGTAGCAGGATGCAAAATCAATGCACAAAAATCAGTAGCCTTTCTATATGCAAAGGACAAAGACGCAGACAAAGAAATTAGAAACACTGTCCCATTTTCAATAGCAACAAAAAAATTAAAATAACTTGGAATAACACTAACCAAGGATGTGAAAGACATATATAATGATAACATAAAAACACTCAAGAAAGAAATTGAAGAGGACCTGAGAAGATGGAAAGACCTCCCATGCTCCTGGATAGGCAGAATCAACATTGTGAAAATGGAAATCCTACCAAAAGCAATATGCAGATTTAAGGCAATACTAATAAAAATTCTAGCATCATTCTTCACGGAGATAGAAAAAAATGATCTCAAAATTCATATGGAATGGCCGCAGGCCTCAGATATCCAAGCATATCCTCAGCAAAAGAAACACCTCTGGAGCCATCACCATACCTGACCTAAAGCTCTGTTACAAAGCCATAGTAATAAAAATAGCATGGTACTGGCATAAAAACAGGAATATAGACCTGTAGAGCAGAATTGAGGATCTGGACTTTAGTTCAAGTAAGTACTTCCACTTGGTCTTCAACAAAGGCCCTAATATCGCAGACTGAAGAAAAGACAGCATCTTCAAAAAATGGTGCTGGACAAACTGGATAACCATATGCAGAAAAATGAAACTAGACCCACACATCTCACCATGCACAACACTCAAGTCCAAATGGTTCAAAGACCTCAATATAACACCTTAAACTCTTCTACTACTGGAAGAAAAAGTAGGAGGAACTTTCCATAATATAGGAATGGGGAAAGACTTCCTTAACAAAACCCCCATAGCTCAGGAACTTAAACAATCACTCAATCATTGAGATCTGATGAAGCTGAAAAGTTTTTTTTTACAAACATACAATAAGCACAGCCAATAGATTACCTACAGAATAGGAGAAAATTTTGTCAGCCATACAACTGACAGAGGCCTAATTTCTAGAATCTACAAAGAACTCAAATCCTAAACAATAAAAAATCAAACAACCCTCTCACTAAGTGGGGCAGAGAACTGAATAGGGAGTTCTCAAAGGAAGAAATACAAATGGTAAACACATACTTAAGAAAATGTTCAGGCTAGAGAGATGGCTTAATGGTTAAGCACTTGCCTGTGAAGCCTAGGATCTGGTTTGAGGCTTGATTCCCCAGGAGCTATGAAAGCCAGATGCACAAGGTAGCACATGCATGTGGAGTTCCTTTGCAGTGGCTGGAAGGCCTGGTGTGCCCATTATCTATCTGCCTTGTTCTCTCTGTCTGTCACTCTCAAATAAATAAATTAAAAAAAAAACTTTTTAAAAGAAAATGTTCAACATCCCTAACCATTAGGGAAATGCATTAAAACAACTATGAGATTCTACCTTACCCCAGTAAGGATAGCAAACATTAAAAAATCAAATGAAAACAAATGCTGCTGAGGTTGTGGAGAAATAGGAACCCTCATTCACTATTGGTGGGAATGTAAGCTGGTACAACCATTATGGAAAGCAATATGGAGACTCCTGAAAAGATTGACTATAGAGTTACCAACAGACCAAGTTATTCCCTTACTGGGCATTTACCCTAAAAGCTCCATGCCTCAGTTCAGTGATATTGGCTCAACCAGGCTTATAGCTGCTCAATTCATAATAGCTAAGAACTGGAATCAACCCAAGTGCCCATCATTGGATGATTTGATAACCAAGATGTGGTATATCTACATGATGGAATTCTACACAGAAATTAGAAAAAATGACACAATGAAATTTGTAGAAAAATGGTTGAACTTGGAACAGATCATACTCAGAAAATCCACACAATCACAGAAAGACAATCATTTTACCTGTGCTGACTTCACTCTCCATTGGATAATCTGCTTCTCTTTTTCAGATGGAAGTGGGACCTGAGGAGAGAAACAACCCAGTATACTTCACCAGGGCTCCCGATGAGACCAGGGCAAGGATAAGGGAAAGGATGGCACTAAAATGTGCTGTTTACATACTGAGTATGTCCATAACTAATAAAAAATAGGGGGGATTAATGGCAGATAACATCAGAGTGGAAAACATTAGAGAACTTGAAGAGCTCCATCATCTATACATTGGAATATTTTGTAACAATAAATGGACAAAATAAAGCACATTCTACATGCTTCAATTTACTTAAAACCCTACAAAATACAAATTAAGCTGAATTTAGATCACTCCAGTGGGTAACAGTTGAGATTACTCAGTGGGTGGAGAATGATAGGGAGAGGGATTATAAAGTAGTACAAAGTAATTTTTTAGGGGTTATGAAAAATACTCTTGATTTTCAATATTTACTGGCTAAATTGATATTCACCTTTAAAACCTTAAGCCCCACACTTCATGCACAGTTGACTGTATGATGGTTATATCTCAATAAATCTGTTTTTTTTAATGAAAAGAAAAAACAAGGAAAATTAATAGTCCATGGTCACAGTCATGCTTACAGTCTAAGTAAGCCATATGCCCTTCAAGTATGGCCTTTACCCTTTTATAGCTGTAACCCACAATTTTTCTAGGAATCTCAAAGAACCCCTATTTATAATAAGAGCTGTATCTCAACACTTGTGCTACCCTGTGACCCATTACTTTACATAGTTGCAGAGCTATCCAAAGCACCTTGCAAGGCACATTACATCTCACTGGCCAAAGAGAGGGTGGAGGGGAAAAATTCTTCACCCCTCTGAGACGCAATTTAAGAGCCATCAAAGTTACATACGTAGCTACTGCTAAGAGACTTAATTGTGACTGGTTTTTAGACATCCACACGCACACTTGGGAATATCTTATCCTTTCCTTGAGCTCATTTCTTTCTAATAACCCCAGTGCTTCAGACTGTATTAAAATCTTCCCAATAAACTCCAACTTGGCTTCATACTGGCTCACCCTGAAGATCTTTCCCGTGGTGAAGTGGAGAATGAAGTCTAGCTTCACCTGAAGCTGCAAGGTCAGCACAGAGCTGGACCCTACCTGTATGCCAGGGCTGCTGACATTCCAGAGGGGAAAGCCGGACTCTCTTCAGCCCCTTCTCTCTATTAGTCCCCATATCTTACTAAATCATTGCATTTTCTATCCATCTGTCTTCTACATTTCTGTTTGTGTAATTCAGATTCATTTATCTAGCACTTAATTTTGTCCTTATTAAACACATCATTGATGATGCTGTTGCCAAAATGACTTATCTGATAAAATTCTTCATTTCTGGGGCTGGGGAGATGGCTTAGTGTGAAAGTGTTTGCTGTGCAAGCACAAGGACCTGGGGTGGATGCCCAGCACTCTCATCCAATCCTGGCATGGTGGCATGCACCTATAATCACAGTGCTACGGAGGCAGAGACTGTGGAATCTTGAAGGCTTGCTGCATGGACTAGCTAGCACAATTGGTGAGGTGTAGGTTCAGTGTGAGACCCTCTATCAAAAATAATGAGGTTGGGCTGGATAGATGGCTTAGTGGTTAAGCGCTTGCCTGTGAAGCCTAAGGACCCCAGTTCGAGGCTCAATTCCCCAGAACCTGCGTTAGCCAGATGCACAAGGGGGCGCACATATCTGGAGTTCATTTGCAGTGGCTGGAGGCCCTGGCGTGCCCATTCTCTCTCTTTCTCTCTCTCTACCTCTTTCTCTCTCTGTCACTCTCAAATAAATTAAAATATATATATAAAAAAAATAAGGTTGTGAACAAATGACGAAGACACTAGAAATAGACCTCTGGTCTCCAACCATATCTGCACACACATGTGTACATATGAATCTACACACACATACACACACACACACACACACACACAAAGTGTTCACTCCTTCATTTGTCTTACTTGATGGTATTATGTGTTACTTACTGAATACTTTATATGTTGTGGTGCTTTCAGGATCAAGCCCACTAGCCACCACAAACATAGTTTTTGTTTTTGGCCATATCTTAAGACCTTTCAATGCATCCCTATGGCATGCAAGGTGTATATTTAAACATTTCTATGGCCTACAAAGCCCTGCTGGTGCTTCCTCCCTGTTTACCAGGTGCATTTTACCTCTTACCACCTTGTCCTCCACACAGGCCCCTTTCAGCTCGTCAGACCAGCTACACAGCTCTCTGCCATGGTGTCCTTGGACATGCTGCTTCCTTACATGGGATTCCTGTCCTTGCTGGCTGGCATCCACATTCATTCATTCACCTAATGCCCGAGCAAAAGATAAGTTGTTGTTCTAGTACACTGCAAGGCACTGTGCCCCTGCCTATCAGGGTGTGCACCACAGTGCGTAAGTAAATAGTCATTCATGTGATCATTTGGCCATTTTCTGTCTTCTCCATTGCCCTGTTAGGTGAGGATAATGTCAATTTTGCTTATCATAGCAGTATTGCATCAGTACTTCACACACAGTAAGCACTGAAACATTAATGGAGTAAATTTTTTCTTTAATATGTCTGATGTTTTGGGTGGCTTTCTTCAGATTATTGCTCATGTGAAATGAATGAAAAATCAGGTGTCTTGATTGTAAAAGAATCTTGCTCTCTCATAAACATGAAACAGATTACAAACATGTGCACACACACATGCGCGTGCACACACACACACACGCCTACGCACACACACACACACACACACATACATACTTTCATACATTTCAAGGAGAAGTTATAGATTATGAGGAAGTGGGTCCATCTTCAATAACCTTTAAACCTGGCTACCCAACATATACCACCACTATCCTTTTTAATACTCTATACTATAAGAAAAAAAATTGTTTCTCTGTTTACTTGTGGGGGAGAATGGAAATCAGCACGCAGGTTGCAATGTGCACACAGGTTCTGAGCCTAGGCTAACTCTGCTCTGGCAGGAGGAAGGCAGGCTCGTTTTCTTTCTCATCACATCTGTGGTGATTGGTAGTGGTTTCTGGAAGCAAGTGTGAAAAGCATTTGGAAAGGGAAACTGCTTTCTGTGGGAAACTGGTCCCATAACGAATTCACTCAGTATGTACTTATTGTGTGCTACGTAATTAGTATGGTTAGCCAGAGATGTGGGAGGAAGAGATCCAGCCAACTTGCTGGCCCTCCTTAACACTTGTCTGGTTGATAGGAGTCTGTAAAGGGCTTACTCACTTTGACCCTCCTCCTCATGTTCAAAGCTTTTCCTACAGTTCCATGGCTTTTGGCCATCAACTTGATGTCCTCTGTTAGAGCAGGTCTAATAGTGCACTTTTTTTTGTTGTTGTTACTGTAAAGGAATCGAAAGTCTTTTTGTCATCAAAATCCTTATATTATCACAAGTTGAGCCTGTTATACACTATAATCCTCCACTGATTTTTATTTTTGTTTTTTGAAGCCTATTTTGAGAGGCATACTATTCTTACCATGCAATTTTTTGTCTTAAAAAAATTTCCAATTATGTTTAATTTTGAGAATTGAATACATGTATATATTTTGATTATATTCATCCCTATTATTCTCTTATCCCCTCCCTATTTCCACTAAACCCATTCTTCTTCTCAACTAATCTCTTTCTTACAATCATGTCTTTTTTTGTATGTGTATGTGGTCCACTGGGTTCACTTAGGGTTCCTTGCATGAGCATGGGTAGTAGGGAGGTGTTATCTCCTGGACTATGGGCAGCTTACCTATGGCTTCATCCTAAGGAGCATAGCTCCCTCTCCTTCAGTAAGCAGCAACTACTAAAAGTTACTCTGGGAGCCATTTGGTCTACTGAGGTACCCATCTGTAATGGGATTTTGGCAGTCTTAATCGTGTACAAGAAACCACAGCTGCTATAATTTCATGAGTACCACAACCATATTATGTTCCTGAAATGGCATTACATAGCATTCCTCCTCATCTTCTGGCTCTTAACATCTTTTCTGCCCCCTCTTCTGATTTGTGCATGTTAATTTTCACCTGAAAGTGCTTACCAGTATTACTTTAATTGCTGGAGTCATTAGGACTTACCAAAGTTATACTAAGATGAGACCAATAGTCTATTTAAACTACTGGGGTCTGGTTTCTATTATTTGAAGTTAAATGTAATTCCCAGCAATACATGACTTACTCAGCTGTCATCTCTCCTGGATTCTGTTAATATGTGATATTTCAGGTGAGTCCTCTCCACTTAGGAAGGAATCTTCCATCCATGTTCCTGTAAAACTAAGTTCTATGAATATAGGGAACAATGTTAACTGATGAAGCTCAGTAAATTCTATATGTGATTATTGATCTCTGTGGAATAAGAAAAAAAATAAACATTGATATTAAAAACATAAGACAGGAGCTGGAGAAGATGGCTTAGTGGTTAAGGTGTCCACCTGCAAAGCTAAAGGACCCTGGTTCGATTCCCCAGGACCCATGTAAGCCAGATGCACAAGGAGGCTCATGCATCTGGAGTTTGTTTGCAGTGGCTAGAGGCCTTGGTGCACCCATAGTCTCTCTCTCACACACACGCTCTCTCTACTTCTTTCTCTCAAATAAAATTTAAAAATATATTTAAGAAAAACACAAGACAGTTTGACATTTTATAGTCATAGCAACTTCCTTAATATAAACTTTAGTTGTAACAATAACATTCCTGTTGTATATCTTAGTTGAGAAAATTTTTCTATCTGTTCACTAGGTCTGTGAACTTGCTACTAGGATGACAGGAGTTATCAATCAACACCATTCACACTCTGACTTGAATAAGCATGTTCTGATCCCATTTCACACTGCAATTCATCTAAGAAGTTTAGACATTTTTGTTAATTCTGGAATGACCTGTGATAGTCTGAGAAGACCTATAATGAATCTGACATCTCTGATCTTAAAGTTTTGTTAACACAATATGAATTGTTGACAAAGTAGAAGGAAGAAGAAAATTAACAAGAAGTTTTGAAACTATAGACCATCAATATTGCAAACATTTTCCCCACACAAATGAAAATAGAAGGTATGCATTATAAGTAGGCATTATCCATTTATTTATGTAACTTTATTGAGGAATAGTTGATAAACAAAATTTAAATAACCAGTGTTAATACATGTATACACTGTATAATGTTTGTCGCACTCAAGCTAGCTAGGATGTTTATTATGTTTCAATTTATTCTGGTGAAGGAGACTGATTATAGTTCTGCTAATAGCATGAAAAACCTCAACCCCAAGTATTTCAACAGCACTGCCCCCATACTTAAGCCCTGATCATCTGAGACCCCCCGTCCTGAAGGTGGGAGAGTGTATGCCCACTCATGCTTTCTTAGAATGTTTATGCATTATTTTTTTTCAATGAGAAGTTTGGAAAAAATTCTTTCAAGGAGATTCCACTTTTCACCACTACAACAATACTAAAATATAACCAATGACCTCCTTTAGGATCCAATTCATACCACAGTTAAAAAAAGAAAAAAACAATTCTCAACTTGTCACCACTAAGGATTTTTTAAATGTTTCAAATAATAAAAATGCTTAGCTTGAAATATAAGCATTTTCCCTCATTGGTAAGAAATTATTGTTACTATATAACACCAACCAATCTTAGTGGCATTAAACAAAAACCATATATTTTTGGATTTCAAGATCTGACATTATGACATTATGGGAGTGACTAGTATCTTACCCCCATGTGAGACCCTGAGTGGGAAGATTGGGATGGGCAGACCAGAGCTGCACAGGTTTTTCTCTCACATCTGGTGGCTGACCTGCCGTGACTTGAAGATAGATTACAAGTAGCTGGTGTGTCAACGTCAAGGAATACACTTGGCCTCTCCATGTGGCATGGGAGTTTTAGGGATTGGCAACTAGATTGATAACTGATTGAACTTGTATAACCTACAGTCAGAAATCACCAACTGCATTTCCTGCTCAAACTTAGCAATTGAAAAAGTTACCAGCCTGTCCATTTTCAGTGAAGGAGACAGAGACCTCACATTTGCGCAAGAAGCGTGTGAAGAAGCTCAAGAGCATTTTAAACAACCACCATGATGGCTAATATTTCTTTTTAAGTTGGTGGGTCCTAGGAGGCAAATCTCTGGACATATCTGTGAGGGAGATTCCAAATGAAATTAACTGAGGTGGAAAGACTCACTCCAAGAAGTCTCAGACTGACGAAAGGGAGAAAATGAGCTAAGCTCTAGTGTTTATTGCTCTCTGCTTCCTGTCTTACGGATGTGACCAACAGCTTCATGTTCTAGACACCATGTTTTTCCCCCCCACCACAGTGAACTCTATTCCCTCAGACTTTAAGCCAAAAAAAAAACCCCACAAAAGCAAAACCCAAAGCCCCCCTCCTCCCTTAAGTAGCTTCTTGTCAGGTATTTGGTTACAGCAACAAGGAAAGTAAGTGATCAATCCACCATGGACATGACGGAATGATTAATTTCAAAATAAAACCCCTTTCTTTTAAAAATGTATTTATTTATTTGGGAGAGAGAAAGAGACAAAGTGAGTAGGAGTACCAGGGCTTCTTGCAAGTGTCACTTTGTATTATCTGGCTTTATGTGGGCGCTAGGGAACTGAACCTGAGCTAGCAGGCTTTGCTAGCAATCAGGTGCCTTTAACTGCTGAGCCATCTCCTCAGCCCTGAAATGGTTTGGTTATAGCACAAAGCAGTTGGTTTCACTGTGACATTTCATAAACATAAATCACTAGTCATTGGTTTTGTTCACTCTCAATATCCTCTCCCTTATCCTCTCCTTCTTGCTGTTCCACTTTCTTCATCCAAGTAGTCTCCCCTTCTGCTTTCATGGAACATATATTCAGTTGTCCTCTCCTGTTTATGCCTACCCTCCCCTTAGACATATATCTTTCATCATTCTCTCTGTACCTTCATACCCAGCCCCACATACCTATAGGAATAAACTTGATCTAGATGTCACATATGAAAGAAAACGTGGCAACACTTGTCTGACTCAGTGATCTCCAGACCCAACAGTGTCAGGATTTCACTGGTTTTTCCAACAGTGTCAGGATTTCACTGTTTTTTTTTTTTTTTTTTTTTTTTTGCAGCTGAGTAAAATGTCATTGTCATGTGTACCACATTATCTGCAACCATTCTTCTGTTAATGAATATCTAGTCTGGTTCCATGTTGACTGCATTGACTAGTGCAGGAGTAAACATGGATGTGCAGGTGTCTATGGGATGCTGATTTAGAATCCTTCACATTCCTCCTGAGGAGTGGTAAGCTGGATCATATGGTGGTTCTGCTTTTAACCTTTGGAGGAAAATCCATACTGCTTTCCACAGGGGAAGCTCCAATGTACATTGCAACCAACAAGATATAAGGAGGTCTCTTTCCTCATATTCTCACTAGCATTTCTTGTTAGTTACTTCCTGATGATAGTCATTCTGATGGGTGATATGGAAGCTCAGGAAAGTTTTTAATTTGCATTTCTCTGATGGCTAAGTATACTAGATACATTTATAGATACTTCCTGGCCATTTGCATTTTTTATTGACAACTTCCATAATTATAGACAATAAGCCATGGTATCCCCCCCGTTTCATTCCCCTTCACAACTCCAGTCTCCATTGTATACCCTCCCCCTCTTAATCAGTCTCCTTTATTTTGATGTCATCATCTTTTCCTCCTATTATGATGGTCTTGTGTAGGTAGTGTCAGGCACTGTGAGGTCATGGATATCCACACCATTTTGTGTCTGGAGGAGCACGTTGTAAGGAGTCCTACCCTTCCTTTGGCTCTTACATTCTTTCTACCACCTCTTTTGCAATGGACCCTGAGCCTTAGAAGATGTGATAGAGATGTTTCAGTGCTGAGTGTTTTACTTCTTCTCAGCACTATGGTGCCTTTTGAGTCATCCCAAGGATCCCATCCTCTGAAAAGAAAAGCTTCTCATTTATATTTCTTCATTTGAGAATTGGCTGCTCAGTTCATTTATATGTTTATTGACTGTATTTTTGGTGTTTAATTTTTGGAGTCCTTTATAGACTCTAGATATTAATCCCCTGTTAGATGTACAGTTGGCAAAGATTTTCTGCTGTTCCTGTAGGTTGTCTCTTCACCCCGGGGGTTGTTTCCTTTGCTTTCAGATGCTGTTAATTTCATGAAATCCCATTTGTCAATTCTTGGGATTACCACCTGTGCTATTGGAATCCTGCTATTCAGAAACCAATTACCAAGCTTATAACTTGAAGTGGCCTATAAGTATATCTTGAAGTATTTTGTATCTTTCCACTAGTAGTTTCAGGTCTTATGTTAAAGGTTTTGATCCATTTTGAGTTGATTTTGCACAGGATGAGAAATGTGGACCTAATTTCATTTGTTTACATACCCAGAATTGTCAGCACCATTTATTGAAGACATCATGGTTTAGCCAATATATGTTTTTGACACATTTGCTGAAAATTAAGTGGCTGCAGTTATGTCAGTTTATTATGTTTGTTGTATCATCACTTGCATTTGTTTCTATTTTGTGTGTGTGTGTGTGTGTGTGTGTGTGTGTGTGCATGTGTGCTAGAGCCATAGAGTTTTTGTAACTATGACCTTCTAGTATCATTTGATGTCAGCAAGTTTCACGTCTTCATCATTTCTCTGTTTACTTAGGATTGCTTTAATTTTGTTGGCTCTTATGCATTTCCATATAAATTTTAGGACAATGTTTTCTAGTTCTATAAAGACTGCCATTGGAATTTTGATGGAAATTATATTGAATCTGTTTGGGTAATGTAGCCATTTTCACAATATTAATTCTACCAATCCATGAGCATGGAAGGCCTTTACATTTTCTAGTGCCTTTTTCAATTTCTTCAGTATCTGAAAGTTTATTTAGACTTCTAGGTATTGTTCCCAGTTGTAACATATTCATACTGTGTATCATGTATTTTCATGTTATTTCTCCCCCAATTACCTTCTTTTACCCCTTCCCCCTCAACACCCTTCTTCCCCATTAACCTCCATCTTACTTTCCTGCCTTTTTTAACCCATGGAGTTAAATTAGGGTTTGCTTGCTTGATCATGGGTGGAATGGACCACTTACCTGTGGCTACACCACTGACGAACTTGACTCCGCCTCTCCCAGCAACCATTAGCTTCCACTAGCTATTCTGGGAGGTATGAGGTCTTATGTATGCTTTGATTGATGGTGAAGTATTGACAGTCTTAATCTTGTGCTGGAAACCACAGCTACCATGTGTTCATGAATGTAATGGTCATGTCATATCCAGAAAACAGTGTCTTTTAGACCCTCTCCATTCTCTTACTCTTATATTCTTTTAATCTAATGGGTTAAAAAAGCATGAAAGGAAGATGGAGACTAATGAGGAAGAAGAAATGTATTAGTGATAAGGGGATAAGAGCGTATAAAAATGTCAAAAATGGAAAAAATAAATAAAAATGTATCTGAAATAAAGGAAAACAAATATAATAGAAGTTGAGTGTCTCATGCATTTATAGGTACAGTTGTTATATCTTCTTTTTAAAAAAATATTTATTTGATAGACAGAGAGAGAGAGAGAGAGAGAGGGAGGGAGACAGAGAGACAGAGAGAGAGAGAGACAGAGAGAATGGGTACACCAGGCACTTCAGTTGCTGCAAATGAACTCCAGAAGCATGCACCACCTTGTGCATCTGGCTTATATGGGTCCTGGGGAATGAAACCTGTGTTCTTTGGCTTTGCAGGATAGCACCTTAACCATGGAGGCATCCCTCCAGCCCTGTTACATCTTGACTTGCTCCCTTTGCCTCTTATAACTAATCTTGGTTTGAAGTTTTCTTTATTAGTTGTCAGGATAGCTATATCAGTTTGATTTTGGCTTCTGTTCACTTGATAAATTAACTTGCATCTTATCATTTTTAGCCTGTAAGTATCTTTGCCAATAAGACATTTTCCCCCCATGGAGACAGCAAGTAGTTGGATTTTTTTTAAAATACAGTTATCTGGTCTGTATTTTTTTATTGGTGAATTGATGTTATTTATGTTTATGGTTATCATTGAGAAAAGGTGGCTAACTCCTGTAATTTTATTTCTTTATTTTCTGGGGTTTTTTTTTGTATTGCTATGTTTATTTTAGGTTCTAAATGCCTCTTGTATTGGGATGTCCATTTCTTTTTCTTTTTTATACCTTTATTTATTGATTTGAGAGAGAGCGAGAGAGAGAAGCATAAGGAGAAATAGAAAGATCATGCCAGGGCCTCTATCCACTGCAAACAAACTCCAGACATATGTGCCACTTTGTGCATCTGGATTTATTTGGGTACTAGGCAATTGAATCTGTGTCCTTTGGCTTTGCAGGCAAGCACCTTAACCACTAAGACTTCTCTCTAGCCTCCTTTCTTTTTCTAGGTTAGGAAAAAAATTATGCTAATATTTTATTAAAAATATTCTCAGTGTCTCTTTTTCTCTCTCTGACTCTTTCTCTCTCTCTGTCTGTTTCTCACTCTCAAATAAATAAATAAAAACAAACAAAAAGTATTTAAAAGAAAAAGGGCTGGAGAGATGGCTTAGCAGTTAAGCGCTTGCCTGTGGAGCCTAAGAACCCTGGTTCGAGGCTCAATTCCCCAGCACCTACATAAGCCAGATGTACTGGGGGGCACACACATCTGGAGTTCATTTGCAGTGGCTGGAGGCCTTGGCACACCCATTCTCTCTCTCTCTTTCTCTCTCTTTCTCTGTCTGTTTCTTGCTCTCAAATAAATAAATAAAAATAAACAAAAAAATTTATAAAAAAATTTCTCAATGTACCTAATTTTTAACTTAGTTTCTTCTATCCCATGGATTCTTAGATTTGATGTCTTGGTCATATTCTACAGTTTCTGGACATTGTGATAAAGCTCTCTCTCTCTCTCTCTCTTTTTCTTTTCTTTCTCAATTTTTATTAACATTTTCCATGATTATAAAAAATATCCCATGGTAATAACCTCCCTCCCCCCACTTTCCCCTTTGAAATTCCATTCTCTATCATATCCCCTCCCCATCTCAATCAGCCTCTCTTTTATTTTGATGTCATGATCTTTTCCTCCTATTATGATCATCTTGTGTAGGTAGTGTCAGGCACTATGAGGTCATGGATACCCAGGCCATTTTATGTCTGGAGGGAGCACGTTGTAAAGAGTCCTACCTTTCCTTTGGCTCTTACATTATTTCCGCCACCTCTTCCACATTAGACCCTGAGCCTTGGAAGGTGTGAGAGATGTTACTCAGTACTCCAGTCACTTCTTTCCAGCACTATGATACCTTCTGAGTCGTCCCAAGGTCACTGCCATCTGAAAAGAGAAGATTCTCTACCCAAAGTGAGAGTAGCATTAATATAAGGGAATGAATATTAAGAGTAGTGCTTACTGGGCAGGTTGATAAGCATAGTATATACATTTATCCAGACATCAGCAGACGTTACAACCCTAGGGCTCATGACTACCCCTGTTTTAAGTTTTCAGTATCAGGGATGTATTCCCACCTATGGAGTGGGCCCCCAGTCCAATTGGAGGGCAGTTGGTTTCCACCATGATAGATGTGCCACTATTGTACCCGTTGGCTCATTTGGCCTGGCTGGCCAATTATAAGGCTTGCAGTGTCCACTGTTGAGTATATTCACTGGTGGTATCTCTCTCTCCCATTGAACTGCATGCAGAATGGCTTCTTCCAGCATTCTGTCAGCTGGTCTACATGGAGGAGGTTATCAGCTCAGTTCCAGCAGGATTTCTCAGTGGCCTTGCAACCCAAGTATGTGAGTCTTCAGCAATAAGGTCTTGCCATCTATTCCTGGTGGGAAACCAAGGTCCTTGGCAATGTCCTATAATGTTTTGGGGACATCAGGGACCTCCCTGGCCAACAAGTCACTAGAAGGTATCCCATTCCTGGCACTGAAAATTTTCTAGCAACGATCTATAGCTCCTGAGTGTTCCATTGTCCAAAACCAGAGGATTCCATATGATTTATTTATATCCTCTTAGATTTTGATTAGCCTTCCCTCTACCTTTCCTTTACTCAATCTCTTCCCCTGACCTCACTTTGGGCCTTTTCACCCCCATTAATCTATTCTCCTACTTACATATATGCAATACCAACTTATTAAGTACCCTCCTACCTTCCCTTCTTTTCCCTTTATATCTCTTTTTTAGCTAACTGGCCTCTGCTCCTGAGTATTTTTCCTTCTCACACAGGAGCCCAATCATCTGTAGCTAGGATCCACATATGAGAGAGAACATGCAGTGCTTGGCTTTCTGGGCCTGAGTTACCTCACTTAGTATAATCCTTTCCAGATCCATCCATTTTTCTGCAAATTTCATAACTGCATTGTTCTTTACTGCTGAGTAGAACTCCATTGTATAAATGTGCCATATCTTCATTATCCACTCATCAGTTGAGGGACATCTAGGCTGGTTCATAATCATAATCTAATTTTATCACATCTCCTTCTGCCTTTCCTGAATGTTTCATATTCATAGTTTGCTATAGTTGTGTTATAAGGAATTTTTTTTCATATATAGCATCTTCTTCTTCTTTTTTTTTTTTTGAGGTATAGTCTCGCTTTACTGAATTCACTATGTAGTCCCAGGGGTCCTCAAACTCATGGCAATCCTTCTACTTCTGCATCTCAAGTGCTGGGATTAAAGGCGTGCACCACCATGCCCAGCAATAGCATCTTCTTTTTTAAAAAAATATTTTATTTATTTGTTTGACAGAAAAGGAGGGAGGGGGAGAGAGAGAGAGAAAGAGAGAATTGGTGAGCCAGGGCCCCCAGCCACTGAAAACAAACTCCAAACATGTACATCCCCTTGTGCATCTGGCTAACGTGGGTCCTGGGGAAACAAACCAGGGTCCTTTGGCTTTGCAGGCAAATGCCTTAACTGCTAATCCATCCCTCCAGCCCCTCTTCTTCTTCTTCTTCTTCTTCTTCTTCTTCTTCTTCTTCTTCTTCTTCTTCTTCTTCTTCTTCTTCTTCTTCTTCTTCTTCTTCTTCTCCTTCTTCTTCTCCTTCTTCTTCTCCTTCTTCTCCTCCTTCTTCTCCTCCTCCTCCTCCTCCTCCTTCTTCTTTTTTTGTTCTTTTGAGGTAGGGTCTCACTTTAGCTCAGGCTGACCTGGAATTCTCTATGTAGTCTCAGGGTGGCCTCGAACTCATGGTGATCCTCCTACCTCTGCCTCTTGAATGCTGGGATTAAAGGCATGTGCCACAACAGCCAGCTTCCACATCTTAAGTACAGATCTTAACAATTTACTTTTAAATATATTTATGAAAGGGAGAGGGAGAGAGAGAAAGAGAGAGAGAATGGGTGCATCAGGGCCTCTAGCCACTGCAAAGGAACTCCAGACATATGCACCACCTTCTGCATCTGGCTTACATGGGACCTGGAGAATTGACCCTGGATCCTTTGCTTCACAGTAGAGTGTGCCTTAACTGCTAAGCAATTTCACCAGCATTGAACAATTTTCTTTTAAAGTAGTAAAACATACTACCAAGGAAAGACTCATAAAGGGTCCAAGATAATTATTTCTAGAAACTTAATTTCCTTTTAATTTTACATAAATGAGTTAACCTTGCTTTCAAGTTGCCTCCTACACAACAATACCTTCATTGAATATACTTCCCCAAAGATTCAAAATACAGTGAGCAAAGATTCTGAGTCTTTTCTCTCCACTTGAAAAAAAATTGAAAAAAATTAAAGTTTTATAGTGCCTGTAGAGTCCCTTGACCTCCTTGCAACTTGCTTTTTTTCCTTCTTTATTAGTTATGTACATACTCAGTGAGTAAACAGCCATGTTGTTACCATCATTAGCCTCCTTCCTGTCCTCCCCCCTCCAAAGGGACCTCCTCGTGGGAATTGTGGGTCGTGCATTCTGGGGGTAGCCATCAGTTATGGGAAGAGGCAATGTTTCTGTGCATTATGTCCCAACTTGTGGCTCTAACAAACTTTCTGACCCCTCTTCCACAAATTTCCTTGAGCCATGTTGGGTTCATTTTAGGTCTACTTCAGTGATGAGGTCTTGGAAGTTTCTATGTCTCCGGATATCTGCTTTGGTAGGCATTGAGTGTTCTCTGTGTCTATCTCCTTCAACCTTGTGCTGAAGCCAGGTTCACCAAGAAAGCCGCACTCTTTTCTACAGAGTTTTTTTATTTCATTAACTGTGTTCTTTATTGCTAGTAATTCTAACTGGTTTTTCTTTAGTATTTCTATTTCCTATTGTATGTCTAGTATTGACCTCTTTATTTCATTAAATTGGTGTCTTGTGTCTTCTTTGCTTCCTTTGATTTCTTCTTTGAGTTCTTTGAACATATTTATAATCATTCTTTTGATTTATAATCATTCTTTCTCAGGCATTTCCTCTAACTCGTTCTCATGTAGGTCATTTCTGATGCATTAATACTTTTTGGTGGATATATATTGTCTTGATTTTTGGTGTTGCTTGTGTTATAATGTATATATTTTTGCATCCTGGATTATTTAATGATTGGATTTTCTAGTTAGCTGGGTATTATTCAGTGTATCAACCAATCTGATGTTATATATCTTCAGGTTAGGAGCTGAAGGCACTAGGTGTGGCTCTCAAGACTCTCAGAGTATCTACAAAAGTGACCCTAGGAGGGGGTTTGCCTGCTATGAGAGTATTCAAGTAGGCTGAGTGGAACCAAATACAGATAGTTTCTAAAGTTTAACTAAACAATGTACACTTTCAATGAAAAACAGCACAGAGTATTTATCCAAGAGTAGGTATTATGACAACCAGATCCGCTGTCTGTCCCTTAGGCTGTGTGGTGCCTCACCCACTCCCTTAATCCTGACAACAAGGCAGTTAAGATTTCTGGTCTGTAGAGGGTTCCAAGTCAGCTTTTGACCAGGTGAGACTCTTCCTTAATGTATAAAAGTAGAGGAAACAGCCCCTATAAATCAAGATGCAACAAATAACAAGCCCAAAATACGGCTTATTTAAAGAATGGCAGATATGACCATCCATCAGATTTAACACATAATTTATCCTGATATGGAAGGTGCAATTAACACTTCTGGTTCATGCCTATATACCAGGTTTATTAGGCAGGTACTGACCTGGTGTAATCCCAGTTACCTTTTCGGATGATTTTGGTCTCAGTTATGCTGCTCCTGATTGGGTCCTGCTGATGGTTCAAGTAGGTGTGGCCGGGTTCCTGGACCACTGCCCTGTTTGCTGGAGCTGGGCACTGGCGGTTGGGGAGGGGAGGCTGCCAATACTGCTCTAGTTCTCTCGCTGTTCTGCGTGTTCTTCTACCTTGTGATCTGCTCCTCTGTTGTTCACTGGTGTTCTTCCTTCATGTTTCTTGAGTTTGCAGAGAGCTCCGGTGTGAGTGGCAAATCCCCTCACCTGGCTTTTCCTGCAGCTCAATCTGAGCCTGGCAGCTGCCTGGCACTCTGCCACTGTGGTCCCGCTGACCTGCTGGAGCTGCTTCTGCCAGGCTATGTGGGCTCTGGATGCTCTGGATCTCTCCTACTTCTCCGCTGCTATTTCAATTTCCTATATACCTCACTTTTTAGTAAAAGTGTGTATTTCGCTGTGTTTTTTTTTTTTTTTTTTTTTTTTTGCTTTTTCCCCCCTAGGCTGCTTTGGTGTGGTACCTACACCACCATCTTAACCGGAAGTCTCCTTTTTTGTTTTTGTCTCCTAATCCTCTATGCCTGATATTCTTTCTTTGGCTTTGTTGGAAATATTGCTGATGCTTCTACTATGTTTTTTATTTGAGTTTTTTCACATCCAGTATTTCTATTTTTTTTCTGAAATCTCAATTTCCTTGCTTAATTTTCTTCCCATTTGTTAACTTTTCTATCCATATTACTGACTCTGTTCTGTGTTACTGGTTTTCCTCTCCAGGTCTTGAGTTAAATTCTTTTAATTCATCTGCTTTTTTGTATCCTCTTTGAGGTCATTGATCATTTTTGTTAGTAAACTTTCAAGATCTTTGTTTTTGTTTTACTGATTTGAGAGAGAGAGAATTGGTGCACCAGGGCCTCATACACTGCAATCGAACTCCAGATGCTTGCACCGCCTAGTTCACATGTGTGACCTTGCACTGTGTCACCTTTGTGCATCTGGCTTACATGGGATCTGGAGAGAGATTGAACATGGGTCCTTAGGCTTTGCAGACAAGTGCTTTAACTGCTAAACCATCTCTCCAGCCCTGATTTTAGCATCTTTGAGCTTAGTAGGTGAGTATTTATAAACCTGTGGAAGGGTCACATTGCCTTGTTTTTAGGTTTCTTAAGTTTCTGTGTGTTATTTTGGTTTTATTTGGAGGTTTTCTTAGTGAACAGTGAACTCTTGAGGAGACAATTATCATTAATACCCAGGGAGGGGAAGAAGCTGCTATCACTGCATCCAAACTGTACAAAGATACAGAAACAGAGTGATAGCAGATAATAAACCAGAAGAACTCCACCAGTGAGCATAAGCAGAAACTGGCAAAACTAATACAAAGTATGTGTAAAGTTAAAATGATTTAGCATATTGAAACTCTAAAACCAACCAGCCAAGCAAGATATGCCCAGTGATGCAATAGCAGCGTGACCATTATGGTGGTAACCAACTATTGTCTGATTGGATCTGAGACTGATCCATGAGACAGAATTCATGCCTGGTATTTGAAACCTAATCAAAAGCATATTGCTGGTAGAGTCACAGGTCCTAGGACAGAAGCCACTAATGTTGTCTGGCTGAATGGATATATTGTACCCATGAAATTGACTCTCTAATGTTTATACTCAGAGATTAGTGATACTGTCACCTTTCATTAGAGAAGCTTCTTTATGCATTAGGCAGTGACTACTGGGAGACCCAAATTTTGCAAAAACATTGAGAATACATAACTATTAAGTGCTCAGTGCTAAATAAGGCATCTTTAACACACCCTCCAAGGCCTGTGGACCATTTTGGAAAAGGGTCAGAAAGAATGTAAAAGCCTGAGGATGGGAGAAGTGCTTTGGAACACAGTCATCTGGATATGAAGTAGCCATTGCATTCATGACCTCACAGTGACTGTTGCTACTTGTACAAAACCTGCACAATATTGGGCCCATCAACATCCTGTCATGGATGGTGGAAGAGGGGGTAAAAAAGAAAAAGAGATATCAAAGTAGAAGTACTAGTTGGAAATAAGAAGGGGAATGGAGGAGGTGGGACACAAGAAGGTAATGCTAGGGGTATTATGACCAAAATACACTGTGTACATGTATGAACACTGTAGATAAAAAAGTTAAAGATTATTTAAGGTAAATATGGAAATCAATAAATAAAAATGCACAAAGGTGTTGGTGAGATGGACAAAGTGAAATAAATAGGAAAAAAAAGAAGAGGATTGAAGAAGAATGCTATGTAAGGAAGAAAAGAGAACAACAAATTAGTGA
Source organism: Dipus sagitta (assembly GCA_036346955.1). Taxonomy (NCBI): domain Eukaryota; kingdom Metazoa; phylum Chordata; class Mammalia; order Rodentia; family Dipodidae; genus Dipus; species Dipus sagitta. The sequence goes on along the minus strand of CM070771.1, from coordinate 102,031,059 downwards.
AAATAAAATTAAAAAGGTAAGACAAAAAGATCTACAAATATTAAGAAAATTCACACCAAAATTCAGATAAACAAGACAAAGAATAAAAAGTAAATAAAAAGAGGTTTTTCTTTAAACCCCAGTGCAATATAGTCAAGATACTATTAGGAACATAGTCAAAATAAAAATGGAAACAATGACATGAGAGAAAGAAAAAGAAGAAAAAATAAATGAAAAAAGATTGTCAATAATGAGACATGTATAAACAACATTATGCAAATATATGAAATGTAATAAAATATAAAATATGAAAGCATGGAGCTGGGTAAGAGCACTTTCTGTGCAAGTATGAGGACCTGAATTGAAATGCCAACATCCATGGGTGTACCAATCTCTTGAATTCTAGCTGAGGGGAAGTACGAAAATCTGAAGATCATTTAATGAAAATCATGAATTTGTAATTCTCACCTCAAATAAAAGTGGAGAGTATAGATTATCCTAAGTTTGCCTTGGCAAATGTGCTAGGGATAAATGTGCACACGGATGCAACAAGAAGCTCCTAAAAAGAAAATGATTTTAAAAAAACAATAAAGGGCTGGAGAGATGGCTTAGCATTTAAGGCACTTGCCTGCAAAGCCAAAGGACCTAGGTTCTGCTCCCCAGTACCCACATGAAGGCAGATGCACAAGGTGATATATGCACCTGGCATGCCCATTCTCTCTCTCTCTCTCTCTCTGCCTCTTTCTCTCTTCCAAATAAATAAATAAAAACAAAAATATAAAAAATGCAATAAAATAAATGTACTACTTTGAATATGATGGGAAAAATAATGGAAACACAGGGAGCCAATAAAACAGTGCTATAGTGGCTCCTGTGTGAGTCTTTGGACACTGGAGATTGTCCTGTGTTGGTCTTTGGACATTGGTGACCATTCCTGCAAGGGTCTTTGAACACTGGACACTGTCCCTGGATGAGTCTTTGGACATTGGAGATAGTCAAACATATGTAGGAAAGGGGGCCAATTGCACTTGAGGACCCTTGTCTTATGATTTATGCATGTTTTAACCTTGTATTGGACAAGTATCCAATGTTTCCCTGAACGTGTGTTCATTTTCCTACTTCTCTTTTATGTGTTCCAGGGTCCTTTGTTGGTCACACTTAGCTTTGTGGTCTGGGTGCACAGTCTTTCTGACACTCCTGAGACTCAGTCTGTCCACCACAGGTGGCTAATGTTCTAGCTGGCAGCAGAAGGAGTTGGGAGCCGGGTAAGCAGTCCCATTGCTAAGATCTGTACCTAAGAATTGCTCTGTACTTTCAAAACCCACTGCGTTAACTACCTTGCTGGAGGGATGCAGCTGTGGGCGTAAAGCCATCTGCTAGAACTTCAGAGGTTTCCGATTCTATAGCAGTGAACCTCCTGGCTGACAGCTGGCTTCAGAGGTTAACCTACCAAGCTGAGCTTGGGTTCAGAGCTATCAAACTCCAGAGTTATCCTCAGCAGACAAGGTTAGTTCCCAGGCACCAAGAGCAGGACAGTGTGTCTATATACACTTTACAGGGCTGAAAACTATTAGCCTTTGCACTTTTCTCCTTGTGGCATCCAGATCTCCACTCTCTACAATCATCTCCCCAGCCTTCTCTCACCCTCCGGTTCCAGTACTTGCGGTGATACTCTGGTTTTAGGCCTCCAGTGTGGCTGTTTTAAACAATGATTTTTTTCTCTCTCAAAATGGTACCCAGCCACAATCTGCAGAGGCAGGGGAATTTTCCTTACCTGATGACCTGCCTTGCCAGAGAAAAGTTGTCTTAACAAGACCTGCAACTGGATTTGAGGTTATGTGAGTCCATCCTGTGGTAAGACCTCCAGTCTCTCTTCAGCAGGGCTGTCTGGCTTACCTTTTGGGTGAGGAGTCTTCCTCCCCTGCTTTTGTCAGAGCCCCGAAGTTGGAACTGGGTTTGGCTTGACCTTTTTCTTTTCTCTATTCACCTGTGTCTCTGCATTTTTCAGTTATTTTATCCTCTCTTTGTGAATTTCCAAAGCTCTTTCTGTCATTGGAACTGAGTCTATTTTTTTTTTCTTATCCTGTTTCTCACACAAGCAGCTTTTCATCTGACATATTATCCTGAAGTCTCAGAAATTATGACTTTTTTCTTTAAAAATATATTTGTGTTTATATGTTGTATGTGTGTGTGTGAGAGGGAGAGAGAGAAGAGAGAGAGAGAGAGAGAGAGAGAGAAAGAATGGGCATGACAAGGCCTCCTGCCCCAGCAAATGAACTTCAGATGCATGGCCTATTTTTTACATCTGCCTTTATATGAGTACTGAGGAATCAACCCCAGGCCATCAAGTTTTGCCAGCAAGCACTTTAACAACTGAGCCATCTCTCTAGCCCTGAAATCCTCTTATTGACATTTTGTTTTAATTTCTCCATTTCTCTTATTAAATATAAATCTGTAATAATGTTTACTTATTTCTACCTAACACTGAATCAAAGTATTATTGGATCACGACATTTCCAACACATACAAAACAGGGCTTCAGATTTCCTTTTTATTTACTCAGTAGATCAGAGTTGACACATATATTTTTGTAGGTCACAAGATGCAAGACAAATTAGCTTTTTGAAACTTAAATAAATCAAGAGACAATTACACAATTCTTTTCATCATTTGAATCTTTAAATTTTTCCTTTGTTTTCTTACACTTACTTTCCTGTTTTGTTTTTTTTTTTTACTGTAACAAATATGGCTCTTAATTTTTTATTCTATTTTTACTTCATTGGTTTCTCATTCTTTTGTCATTTATTTAGCTTTTTCTTTTCTGAGACGAAATCTCATGTATTACAGGCTAGCCTTTACTTTAGCATATAGCTGAGGATGACCTTAATTCCCTTATCCTCCTGCCTCTGCCTCCCAAATGCTGGGATTTGGGGTATGTGTTACCACACCTAGTTTATGCTGTGCTAGAGATCATACCCAGGGCTTCCTGCATGTTAGGCAAAGATTCTACTGAACTACACCCCTGAGCCCTCCTCCCTCCTTATTTTTTGACCTCTGCCTTTCAAACTCTGTCCTGGAACCTCATAACAACTGTGATTGCTATTGAATGTGAGTCTCTGTCTAAAGAGAAATTCATGAAGCCCCTTTCTTTTCTTTCTTTGGTTGTCGTTTCTTTCTTTCATTGTCTTCTTGACTTCTCCTCACTCTGGCTCTCAGAGGTTTGATATTACTGGTGCCCCATATGATTCACATTAAGCCAGGTGAAAAATCATTGTTTAGATACCTCAAGGCACTGTACTTCACTATACACAGGGAGGAAACTGCAGCTCCATGTGGAAGGCTGACTGGAGAGTCCCAGGTAAACAGTCTATGTGCACATTCTTAGCTGGGAAAGATCATTAGAGTATTTGGTCTGGAAGTTTACTCCAGTAGTTTTCTCCTTTTGTATCTTCTCAACTTTAGTACATGTGGTCCTTGCAGGGCTCAAAGATGATATGTAACAGGATCATTTATAGGTTGAACTCTAGTCCTAATCTTTTGATCAGGTTATACTTTCACTTGTACCTGTCTAGAAGCTTTGCTTCTCATTAATTAAGTTACCTACTAAATTTTATAATGGTCCACTAAGATTCAGTGTAAGACATCTTTATGTTAATTTTCCAAAAGCCTCAAAACTGAATATCCTACAACACACTCTCCCCCTTTCCTGCCCCTCAGTTATCATTACTGGTTATAGGGGCTCCAAATGGATCTTTAACTTCTCCTTGTCCAATATTATTACTCAGCTGGTTGTCTGATTCTGTTCAAGGCTTCCCAAAAACACCCTTCAGCTTAACTTCCTAGTGACACTAATTTGTCACTCCAACTCTTTTAAGTAAATCTGAATATATTATTTTGTTGCTCACAATCCATTGATATCTATCCTTGGATTATAGAATAGAGGGAATTTTCAAGTTCTCCACAGTGTATTCCTGTTGTTTATAACTTTAATGTTTTCTGAGTGCATCATACATATGCAACCTACTTGTAATTTTTCTTATATGTGTTAGCAGATTTGAGCTAAGAGAAAGGACAAGAACTGTACCTCTTCTTAGTCTTACAGCTAACAAGTTATATATTTCATTTGATACTCTTGGTGATGTATATATTCACTTGTTTATCAGATGATGTCTGATAGAAAACAGGTAAGATCCAAAAGGGTTCTAGGAGAAAATGTCACCTCATAGGTTCTTAGGAGTTGGCCAGGTAAAGAATGGGAATGATGACATTCCATATCAAGGGAGGAACATATAGAAAAGCACAGATGTGAGAAAGCATGGCCAGTTCAGAGAAGCAGAAGTACTAATGTGTCAGGAGCATGTCCTAGAAGGGACAGATGGAGGCACCCGTGACTGTCGAGTGTGATCAACTGTGGCCAGGTCATTAATGGGCTTCTTTTCTAAGCCTAGGGAGTTGAGGTGATAGTCTTCAGATACTGAGGAGAGAGAGAGAGAGAGAGAGAGAGAGAGAGAGAGAGAGTTATCATCATATCTCAGCAGAATACCTATAGTTATAGTGTGGAAGATAGCACAAAGTATCACTTGAAACTTAGGCAAAGGTGAATGAATTTGAGACCTTCCATATTGTTTGGATTCAAATTTAATTTGAATGAGATCCATTGCAAAATTTGAACACCTATCCCTACTTAGTGCTCAAAAGCTGTATATTCATAATGTACACTCATTTTGATCAGTGTTATGGTGAAATATTACAGATGGGATCAAATCTCTATTTTTCATGCCAGTGAAAAGGAACAGAGAAATATGAGAGATACAAATTGGTAATGTCAACTAATTCAATTTAACATATGCTGATTGAATGCATGTTTTGACTACTTTTCATTTAGGGACTTTGGACATTTTAAAGATTTATTACCAAATATCGACGTGGAGCTATGGAAAAAGCCTCAGGGAAGTTGAGGCAATGGCCAGCTCCATGCTACTCCTGGCATCTGTCCACAGGATCCATCACACCCCTTCTGGGAGCTGATGCCCAGCTGCTCAAAAGGAGGAACAAAGCCAGTTTCTGTTCAAATCTTCATTCTGACAATCTTTCTCTGTGTAATATGAAATTAGGAATTAGGGACAGGAGACATAAAACAAGTCAGTCAGAGGTATCCACCCATGCCTTCCTCTGTGTGGCCAGAGGAGGACTTGGGTTTATAATTGTTTTATGTGAAAATCCAAAATCCAAAAGCTCTGAAAAACTAAAATGATTTCATGGGTGATTTGGCAGCAAAACCTGACTAAACCTGACCTCATCTGGCCAACAAACCTGACCCAGACTGACAGGGGGCTATTTATAATCTGCCTTTTGCTTGGTATGAATAGTCACATGCTTTGCTAAAGAAATTCTCACGTGTCCACACTGTTCTAGTGTTAAATAATATACCCAAAATGTGTTTTTGGCAGTCTGGAGAGATTGTTCAGCAGTTAAGGTGCTTGCCTGCCAAACCTAAGGAACTGAGTTCAGTGCTCCTGCGCCACGTAAGCCAGATATGCAGAGCAGCGCATGCACCTGGAGTTCAGCTCAGGTGGCTGGAGGCCATGGTGCTCTCTCTCTCTTTCTCTCTGTATCTATATCTCTCTGCTTGCAAATAAAATATATGTTTTTTGTTATTTCAAATGCTTCCTTCAAGCAACATGTATTTAGAACAAAATATAGATTCCCAAGCAGTTGTAAGAAACGTTACAGAGAGGTGGTTTGTATCCTTCACTCAATTTCCCCAGTGTTGACAATCTGCATAACTGCACTACAGCACCATTATCAGGAAATCAACATTAAGACAACTCATTTAACTTGCATGGATCTCACCAGTCTTACATTCACTTTTGTGTCTTCTTGGGTCTGTGTACATTAAGTTCTGTGAGATTTTGTCACTGATTCAATTTGCAGGACTGTCACCACAGTCATGAATCAAAAGAGGATTCCTTACTCTATCCTCTTACAGCCAGAGCCAACTCCCACATTGTCCTCCTCTTGAACCCCTAGGAACCATTGTTCTGTTCTTTGTCTCTATAATTTTATCAGTTCAATGTTGTTTTTGGATAAATAAAATTATATATTATGCAATCTCTGGTAAATGGCATTTTGTTTCATACTCAGGTTAATTCATTTCAAGGTTCATATAAGTTGTCACATCTTAGTATCTGAAATTTCTGAACTCCAAAGCCCACATGGGGGACTGAGAATATAGCTCAGTTGGTAGAGTGCTTGCCTAGCATTCAGGAAGCTTTGGATTTGATGGCCAGCACCATGTAAACTGGATGTGTTGGTGCCCACCTACAATTCTAGCACTCCAGAGGTAGAGGCAGAAAGGTTAGAAGTTCAAGGTCATCCTCAACTGCATAGTGAGTCTGAACACAACCTGTGATATGTCAGACTTTGTCTCAAACAAAGCAAAGGAAAACAAAACACAACAAAACCCACTTGGCACCAAGGCTTTGGATGAGGGGGCCATGGAGCTACATGAAAGACTGCCCTGCACATAGAAAGTAGCAGTTGAGGAACTAGGCTGCAGAAGCCAAGGTTAGCTTGAAAGCCTTCTGGGTGGTTTCTGTATGAATGCAGCGCCTGCTGTTCACATGATGTTTGCCTCAATCTGAAGCTTCCTTCAGTATTCACAGTGGGCTGCCTTTCTGGGTTCGCCTGGCTTACTCCTCATGTTTTTCTTTTGGGTTTCCTAAATCCTTGCACTCATTTATAGGCAGTCTGATTCACTGGTCTTGTTGCTGTAAGCTCCTCTTTGGCACAGCACCTGGCTCCCTGTATCATGTAGTACTCACACAGATCAGCATGCGTACTGAGACTCGCTCAGATTTCATCCTTGCCCTGCTTCAGGCTTCTGTTCAGCTCAGCAGATTGCCTGGGTTGGATCCATGGTCTTCTCTGAAGAGGTTTTGAATGTGAATGCTCATTATTATTGGAGGGAATTTTGATGTAAACAAAATTAAGCTATTATTATTGTTAATATATTTTAAAGTGAGACTTTACTCCCCCATCCCCTTTAGGCTGACATACAGATAAAAAGGTAGTTTCATACACTGTACAGTGGATATTTCACTAAATTTAATAATAGGTTTTCCTTGATGTTTGACTAGAGCACATCTCTGAGAAGTGAGTGTGCAAACGTGTGTGTGTGTGTGTGTGTGTGTAGCTTTAAAATTATTAATAGGGAAAAGGAAAACACTGCAGAATGGCCTAAGGAAGGGACATTTGTCATATTTATCCTTGCTTCTCAATTCTTTTTCTAGGCTGTTATGATGGCAAACATAAGAACACTTGTTATAATGTTATTGCCTCAATCAACCTTCATTACCTTCTGCCTCCCTCTGGAGAAAACTAAACCGAGGAGGTAGTTGCTGTTTCTCTAGGGTTTTGAGGAAACAAAAGCCTCTCTAAATCTATTATTAAAAAAATGCTTTTAGGTGGAAAGCCAAATATCATTTCTAATAATTCAAATACTTTTGTCAGTTGAAATAATTATCTGGGAAACTTCCAGATGTTTGGATGTGTCACTTTTCCTTCTGGTGTCTGCACTGTGTAGAACCACCTGTTGTTGCTTTGGGATCCTCAGCTGGCACTGACCTGCCAGGTGTCCCCTGGGGGAATCACAACAAGATCCAGTGAGCCCTAAAGAAATCAAGTAGGAATCCAGAAAGTAGAGGAGAGGAGGAGACAACTCCTAACTCTCATTTACGTCCTCATCTAAACCATCCATAGTCCTCTTCCCATAGGATGCAGGGACAAGGATTTGGCAAAGAGAAAAAAAAAAAAAAAGGGAAAAAAATAAAAACATGTAGGATAATTTAAACAATGTTTTTTTAAACATTTTACAGAAGAAAGGGGATAATGCTCAACTAGAGGCTAATAAAGTTTTTAGGATACAGGGAAGAAAAAAACGAAAGAGTTAACTAGTTCCTTTTCTAAAAGAATGTTTCTATAAATTATGCCTTAATGTTTTAAGCAAACCAATTAAATGTTTTTATTTGCCTGCAGAGAAGGGACGGACAGAGTGAAAGTGAGAGAAAGGATGGGTATGCCAGGGACTCTTGCCACTGTAAAGGAATTCCAGATGCATGCACCATTTTGTGCATATGGCTTTATGTGGATGCTCAGGAATTGAACCTGGGATTGCAGGTTTTGTAAGCAAGCTCCTTTAATCACTGAGGAATCTCCCCAGCCCTAAGAAAAAAAAAATTTAATTTATTATGGACATACTTAGAATGGATACATCATGGGTTGGTACTACCCTTTACCCTGCCCCTGCCCCCATTCTGCTAGGGACTCTCCTTAGTGGGGTTTCAGGTATTCCCCATGGAGTGGTAGCTTATGTGTGTGGGAGCAGCAGTCAGTTGTTGGGTGGGGGAGGAGACAGTGCATGATGTCCCAACCTGTGGCTTTTACAATCTTTCCGCCCCCTCTTCTGCAAAATTCCCTGAGCCATGGTGGGTGTGATTTAAGTCTATTTCAGTGATGAGCTCTTAGGAACCTCTGGATCTCTGCTTTGGTAGGTGTTGAGTATCCTCAGTATCTCAGTATTGAGTATCTGACTCCGTTGCCCTGGCACTGATTGTCAGGCTTACTATAGAAGCTGCATTCTTGCTCATCTCCTCAATTCCTCTGTGGTTTCACCTGGGCTTGGCTGAAGTGTGAGGGGTAGTTTATCTTCTTGGGTCTTCCAACATTCTGAAAAAGAAAATCAGATTCCCCAATGGAGAGTGAAGTCAGCACAGGTTAAATGGGATAAACCTTATTAATCTTGGGAGAATTTGATGGATGCAAAGGCTAGTGGGAGCATGACATTAGAGATCATAATCTTTGTTTCTGCAGGATTCTAGTCTGGTTAAGAAAAAGTTTTAATGACTAAAAATTGTCCCATTTTCCTAAAAATCTTCTGGAGTAGCAATATATTAAATCCTAGTACTTTTTAACTTAACCCCTCTCCCATTTCCTTTTGCATGGTGCCTTGTTCTTAGAGATACAGCCATATTGTCAAGACTCCCATTGTGCTTGGTATGTCAAAACTACTCCATGCAAAGGAATCCTTATTCTATTTGGCAAATCTTCTTACAGTCCAATGAGTCAGAAAGTATATTAAACACAAGACAAACAAGAAAGTGCATGTTTCTGTCTGGTGACCCATGCTGGAATTGTGAGGTCAGAGAAAATAAACATGAAAAATAAGGACTGACAATCTACTATAATTTTAGCCTCAATTATAGACACACATATATATTTATTATTCCTCTTGTTTATCTCAAATATTGAAATCACAACTTTCAGTGGACTTTAGAACCTTTATAGCTATTGGGTGCCCAGAACAGTGGCAGGCACGAAATGAGTGCCGAATAAATACTTACTACATGCATGCATGAATGAGGATCTCCATATTTATTCTTCTAATCCTGAAATCTCAACCCTTAAAAAAGGTCAGACAGCTCCAGAGCATTGACCAAAGCAAGCATTTGTTTCTAAGTTTGGAACTAATTTCAAATTTCCTTTGTTTTTTAATTGCACATAAATAGAATACCAGTCTTTGCTTTATATTTGCAAGAATAAAGTGTTTTTTTTTTTTGCTATTGGGCTTAATTATCTCATTAGGATTCAGTGAGCAATATGGAGGCTGCCCTTTGGGGCTCATTAAGCCAAGCCTCCACATTAGGGTTAGGAATGCAAGTGGAGAAGTTATATTGTAGAGCTGGCAGTCTAAGTTGGGAGCACACTGTTGCTGAGAAGTCATTTGGTTACCACAAACTCCGCTTGCAAAGAAAGAGCTGCCTTTGGATCAGATGGTGAGTAGGGAAGATCAACCTGGCATATGGAGCCAATTCTGTGTGGCAGAAGAGATCTGTTTATAGCACCTGATACCAGGATCCACAACCCCGGGCATCGCAGATTTCTGAGTGTAGACGTGCAGGGCCAACAAACTCACCTTTTGAGCTGGCTCACCCACCTGCACTGGGGAGACCTGCTGAATCGCAGCACCCTCTGCACTGGAGTCTGGCTTCCAGTGGCAGGCGAGCTCTGCACTGCTGTGCTAGTGTGGGAGGCAGTTTAATCTCCAGGGACTCGGGGTCTAAATCTTTCTACCAGCTGGAAAGTTTTGAGCCTTGAAAGTCTCCCAGGGTTGTTAAAAAGAGGAGAGAGAAGAAGAAGAGGAAGAGGAAGATGAAACAACCACTCAAGCCACAAGGCTTTCCCATTTAGTTTTGACAGGAAGTCATGGTAATTTGAAAAGGGAATTTATAGCTTGGTGTTTTAAAGTAGACTTTATTTGTCTTTTTGTATATTTTTAATTGGCCATGGTTGCCATGCCACGAACATATTAGCCACAAAACAAAAGAAGCTCTGTGCATGTTGTATAAAATGCCATGTCATGAGACTATTGCAATACGCCACTCTCTTTCAAAAGGTTCAATGATGTTGAGCTACATTTCCTTACTGCAAAACCACTGACTTGCTAACACATCTTACTCCAAATGAGTGGATTAAAACTGCTGAAGAGATTTGTCATTTTGATGTTCCTGACTGTGTGGTGTATAACTATATGATGGTCTTTTTCATCATTTGAAATGGTATTGTTTAGTCAGGCTCTTACTCAGAGTGCTTTCCCATGCAAATTTATGGAGGTTTGCAACCCAAGCTGCTGCTGCCTTCCTCTCTGCTTTTGGCTCCTCTACTGGTTCCTCTTACTGACTTCTGGCAGGCTGCTGAGGGCACATGTTTTACACTTTGCTTGCCTGATTTGTGAAATTCTGCTGACATCCAGGAAAGTGCCACAAAAACCTGTTGCTCATATCCAAGCATATGTGTTTTATGGCAAATCCACTGAGCTCAAGTTTCTTGACAACAAGTCTTATTTATGGAGAAACAAATGCAGGCAGTGTTCTGCAGTACCACGCCACTGTCCTTCTGGGAGGAACTTACAGCATTTATGTGCACAATTTCCTTCGTAATCATCTCATCTTTTATGTGTGATAGAGTTGTTGATATGTGTTGCCGTTGCTGCTAGCTAGCATCCATTGAGCGAAAACCATAACATTGGTTTGTTCCCAGAAAGTTGCAAGAGTAATGCTGGTGATCCCATTATGAAAGTGAAGAAACTGAGGTTAAGCAATAGTTGCAGGCTAAAAAAAAATACTTTTCCTAGCAATGCCTGCACAAGACCCTCATAATAGGAGAAAAATACAATGACATCAAATTAAAAGAGAGACTAATGGAGAGAGGGAGGGTATATGATGGAGAGCAGAGTTATAAAGGGGAAAGAGGGGGAGGGGAGGGAAATACCATGGTTTGTTGCCTGTAAGTATAGAAGTTGCCAATAAATATGTATATATATTAAAAAAGAAAGATAAAGTAAATGTAAAAAATATTTTTATTGGGGACTTTAATATATGAACATACTGGAAATTGGTCATAATCTTATCAGTCCTATGTTATCCTCTTGTTCCCTCTTCCCGGCTCCCATTCCACTAAGGGCCATTCTCAGTAGGATTACCGGTAATCACTGTGGGGTAATGACTACACCAGACAATTCACCTAGGGAGGACAATGTCTCACATTACATCTTCCCACCCTATGGCTCTTACATTCTTTCCACACTCTTCAGCAGTGTTTCCTAAGCCTAGGAGGTTGTGTTAGAAGTTTCCCTTAGTGTTGAGCTCTCAGCAGCATTATTTGCAGATTTTTGTGGCATGGCATGGTAACACCAAGATTTAAACCTAATTCTTTCTTCATTTTTAAATATTTGATTTATTTATTTGCAAGAAGAGAGGGAGAGAGGGAGGGAGGAAGGAAAGGATAGAGGGAAAATGGACATGCCAGGGCCTCCAACCACTGCAAAAGAACTCGAGATGCATGTGCCACTTTATTCATTTGGCTTTAAGTGGATACTAGGTAATCAAACCCAGGCCATCAGGCCTTTCAAGCAATGCATTTAACTGCTAAACCATTGCTCCAGCCCCAGTTCTTTCTTTTTCCAAAGGTCATGTATTTTACCCCCTCACAAAAACATGATTGACAAATACTGCTTTTGTTCTTTTTAAGTGTGTGTGTATATATTTATATGCAATAAAATATATGTGTATGAGTATATAGAGACCCTCTTTAGGACAACTTTGGAAATCATTCCTCAGGAATGCTCCCATCTCTTTTGAAACAGTGTCTCTCATTGGCCTGGAGTCCACCAAGTGGGCTAGCCCACTGGCTGGCTAGTGAGCCTCAGAGATTTTCTTGTCTCTACCTCTCCAATGCTAAGGATTATAAAGGAGTACCTCTATGCTGGGAATTTTTATGTGGGTTCTAGGATTCTCATGCTTTTGAGGCAAGTAATTTACAAACTGAGCTATCCTTATAGTGGCACCTTTGATTTTTTTAATGAAAGAACTTTTGTTTCTTAATTTCCATTAATTTTTTCTTAAATATTATTTACTTATATGAGAAAGAGGCAGATAGAGAAGGAAAGAGGATAGTCATGCCAGAGACTCTACTCTAGCCATTGCAAACAAACTCCAGATATATGTGCCACCTTCTGCATCTGGCTTTACCTGGGTACTGGAGAATTGAACTGCAGTCAAGTGTCTTAGCCACTAAACAATCTCTCCAGCCCTCCATTCTTCTTTTTTTTTTTAACAAATTATTCAAATTTTTACCATTCAATTGATGCCATGAAGATGCTGTAATAACCAAGACATCATTCCTATTCTCTAAAGAAACTAGAGTAGTGAATTTTCAACTGGGGGTGATTTTGTCTCTGCAAGGAACACTCCCAGGGCCTGAGCCATTTCTTACTCAAAGTTTGATTGGATAAATGTGAGACTATTGACATCTGCTGAGTAGAAGACAGAGATGCTCTGTGATACACACATACACACACACTCTCTCTCTTTCACACACACACACACAGAGAGAGCGAGAGAGAGAGCGAGAGAGAGAGCCCAAAACAAGAATTATCTGTGTGGAGCTACCTTGTGAAAAAAAGAATCTGAACAAGCAAAAACTGGGATTTTATATAATATTATTGATCATGTGGCAGGGTATATTGTTTGTTCAAAATATTTTCTGATACTTCCTACTGCAGCTTTCTGAGAGGGAGTATAGTTAGGGTGACTGGACCCCTGAAGGTAAAAAAAAAAAAAAAAAAGCAGGAAAGTTTTCACTTGCTAGAAATCAAAGATGGTCTGACTTCTTGTCTCTTGCCTAGTTCTCTAGACCTGTTTTCCACGAACAACCAGGACCCCTCCTGCGAGGGAGGTCTTTTATAGGATTTAAACATTGTGGTTGGTCAAATGTAGCCCCTGGTATTTGGTGTCATGGCTAGCCTCTTCCTGAGAGAGCCCCTAGCCCTAACCAACCAGCTGACCCTCTGGTTCACCTGAGCTGAAAGACAGCCCACTACTATAAGTTTATAAATACCTTTGCAAGGGGAGGGCAGGCAGGCTCTCTGACCACTTGGGAACTTCCAGCTGTGTGTGAGAGAGCCTCCTAACCTTTACTCTCCACATGGACTCCTTGACCCCTCCAGCTCCAAAATGGCAGGAGCTCCTTGAACTTTCTTCTTTTCTCTCTTTCCTTTGCACAGCTTTTTCAGGTTCTCCATGTGAGATTTCTAGCCATGTAGGTATCTTTCCTTGGCTCTGTACTTCCCTCAATAAGTATAATAACTTAGTAATTATCATTCTTAGTCTTTTTTACTTAATTGTTTGATTAAAATTAGAAGCAAACCTAGGGTTCAGGGTTCAAGGACTTTCCTGGACCCTGGGGTATCCTGTTACACTTCCATGTTGGAGAGTTATACCTACTTCTCTTCTAATCCATGCATACTAATGCCGTGTTGACCATTTGACTCTCTTCGATGAAATATGGGGATCCACTGTGTGACTTTAACAACGTTCTTTCCCTTCTATCACAAGACCATGCACTTCCAGTCAGAGACCTCTTTCACCTCAAATGAAGACAACCTGGAGATCCAGCCTATTCCCAAAGAAATGGTATCTCAATAAGAAATAAAACCCTGTTGAAAGTCACTGAGACTTTGTGTTTGTCAGTGAAACCCAACAGTATATGCTGGGTGTATTATTTAGGTTCTCTAAGGGAACAGAACCAATAGAATGAATTGTATTAAGAGGAAATCTATTGGGTTATCTTATGGCAGTCCAACAATAGCAGGTTGCAGGCCTGAGAGTCAAGGAACCTGGTAGCTGCTCAGTCCATGAGGCTGGATGCCTCAGCAGTCACAATCCAGCACTGAAGGCCTGGAGGTGTCCTGGGGAGACGCTGGTCTTCAGTCCATGCTGGTCTTCAGTCCACACTGGAAAGCAACAAGCTGCACTGGCAGCCAGGTGAGAGGAGGGGATACTTTCCTGCCCAGAGTGTCTTTGGATAAAGCCGCTCCTCCAAGAGGGGCTGCTCACTCTAGGGGAAGGGCTTACCCTGTGGGAAGGATTCCTGGAACCAACCTCAGAGGCCAACTTATGAGGAATGTCTGTGGATTCCTAAAAAGATCAAGTTGACACAAACTTAACCATCAAACTGGGCAATACTTATGTGGGTGTTATTTCAAAAGATGAGAGTGAGATAGAATTATAATGGGAAATAAACTCCTTGGAGGGAAAAGACGAGCCAGAGTGTATCAGACTGTAAAGGTTACTCTGAGAGGACAGCAGCCAACTAGTCAGTAAGGAACAGATATAGGAGGCAGGAAGCCTGCTAGGCTACGACACTAACTTGCTAATTAGAGGAGCAAGAGAGTCAACCTATGCAGGGTCAATGTATGTAAAAAGTTTGGAGTTAATGCAGGAAGGAGTGGAAAAGTAAAACATTGGACTTATAAGTTTAGTTGGTATGGACCATGAGAAACTACTTTATAGACGACATCAAGATGTTGAGAGTGGTTATCTTGGAAGATGATGTTATGAAGGAATATGTTTTGGAATGAATATGGTCAGTATTTTTTAGTGCTATTGTGCTTGAGATCGGATGGAAGCAGCAGGCTGTGAGGACTTGAGGAATGGGAAGGCTGGTGTGACTTGCATATTTGTGCATCATGACTTGGACATCATCTAGACAGAGGAGCTAGATCAGCAAGAGAATGACGAAGAAAAGATAGAGTTTTGGCCAATAATGAGTCTGCTAGGAGGAAAGATCAGGCATTTCCATGGAGAATCCTATCACGACTGGCTAGAAAGGAGCCATGTTTGGAATTTACAGAGGTGAGTTAGTGTAAGGAGATGAATTAATACCTACTCCTTGGCTAAGTGCAAATAAGTGCATCAATGCCTTTGGTAGTACTCTGAAGCAGATTCACTTTCAGGTTGTAACCAAAGTTCATTGTTATAAAGGCAGGGGTTTACAAACGCTCATGTCACAACATAAATTCAGTTTTCCCCAGTGTGAAAGAAGAACAAGAATAGCAATAGAAATTACTTAAAAGAAAAAAAAATCTCACATTTGAAAGCTTACAGTTTTTTTCATTATTTTTATTTATATTTTTATGAGTGATAGAGGGAGACAATTGGCACTCTAGGGCCTCCAGCCACTGCATTCGAACTCCACACTCATGGGTCACCTTGTGCACTTGTGCATGACCTTGCATGCTTCTGTCACCTTGTGCATCTGGTTTATGTGGGATCTGGAGAGTCAAATGTTGGTCCTTAGGCTTTGCAGGCAAGTGCCTTAATGGCTGAGCTATCTCTCCAGCTCAAGATTACAGTTTCAAACTTTGCTAAACTTTTTCAATAAACCTACTAGTTTGAAAAAAAGTTCATTAAACTCTTTATTGTTAATCTTAGTTAAAATTGTTCTTGATTAGATCTTGACCTACTAGTTCTTCTTCTCAGTTTCCACACTTTTGGGCCATTTAACCAGCAGATGTTCTTAACCTTAACCAAAATCATGTTTCTTCTTGGTGGTTCCCTTCCTTACCCGTGCAGGATGCACAGTTAATACATCCACTACTTTTAAACTTTTGCTAAGGGCTGCTGTTTGGATACAATAGATTGATGAAATGATACCTCCCTTGTGACTAAGCCAGATGCCACTCATTTCTCTTCATATGGCCTCACACTTCAAAATGTTAGGTCCCTGGCATTATGGCAGAGAAATGCTCACCTACTATCCCTCATCAACCCACTGCTGGCCTTGGGAAGTGCTCAGGCAGCATTTTAGAGAAGTCACAGGGATACATGAGATTGCTCAGAGAGAAAGATTGCTTAAAACACCCTGGTGTAAGATGCCACTGATCTCTGTGAGGATGTGACCTACCCACCTTCTGAAAGCATCACCAACCAGAGTGATTTCATCTGGAATGTTGATTTTTCTTTCACTTCTTGGCCTAACCAGCTATCAACTTGCATAAGATCTTAGGGCCTATTGCAGTCAGGTTTGCATTGCTGAAATCACCCAACCAAGAGCAGCCTGTGGGAGAAATAGGTTTATTTTGGCTTACAGGCTTGAGGGGAACATCCACAATGGCAGGGGAAAGTGATGGCATGAGCAGAGGGTGGACATCACCCCCTGGCCAACGTAAGGTGAAGAATAGCAACAAAAGAGTGTGCCACACTGACATGGGGAAACTGGCTATTACACCCATAAGCCCACCCCCAAGAATACACTCCTGCAGGAGGCATTAATTCCCAAATCTCCATTAGCTGGGAATCTAGCATTCAGAACACCTAAGTTTATGGGGGACACCTGAATCAAACCACCACATTCTGCCCCTGGCCCCCATAGACTGATAACTATACATGATGTAAAATATAATGCATTCATTCAACTTTAAAAGTCCCCATAGTTTTTTACCAATTCCAATGATGTTCATACATCCCCATAGTCCAAGATCTTCTAACTGAGCCACAATGGCAAAAAATCCCGCCCAAAGCCCATAATGGCACAGAAATAACATTCACAGTGCAAAAGATGGCAGTGGGCATAGCAAAGAAACATTCAACCAATACAAGATTTAAACAGGTAAACCATCGAGCTCTGTAACTCCAAGCCCAACAACTCTAGCCAATGACAAATCTACAAGTCCAATAATTCTAACCAGCAACAAATCTCTGGAGTTCCAATTCCGCACCTCCAGCTAGACTACTCGCAATCCTGGAAAACTTCATCTGGGGCCAGCAGCCCTCCTTGGCAGCCATCTCGTGGTCCCAGCATCTCCACTGGGTCTCCACTGTAACCCACAGTACATCCTCATGGCCCATGGGGTCTCCATGTATCCATCCAACAAACCTGCTTCACACTGCCCATGGCCATTTCCAAAACACAAGACTGTGTTGCAAACCCAATGACTCTCTCTTTCCTGCATTTCTTATACTCCACAATACCAGGTAGGGTGCCAATTTGTTAATGGGGGGGGGGAATAAAGCAGACTTTGAAGAGCAGGACACTCCGTGAGCACTCAGGCCCCTTCAAAAGAGTCTACATTCTTCCTGTTGCTCCAGTGCAGGTCAGCTGGACCAATCTCAATGGTTGTAATCTCTCAATTGCAGCTGAACGGGCAGCAGTTTCACCCAAAGATTTCATTTTTTCTGTGTCATATACCTCTGTTCACACCAGTTCATTTCTACACAATGCAACCCTCCACAACTGCTCAGGACATGGACATAACAGCAAGCTTCTCACACAAACTGCTAGCCCAGTCCAAGCAAAGCTCTTTTTCACCCTCATCAGCCAAACCTCACAGTCCATAGTTCTTACTGTATTCAGGTCTTTCAACTCTTACCAGAATAGTCCATTAAGCTGTACTTACAGCACTGCAAGGCATCTCTTAGGCCAAGGTTGCAAATCCTTCCCCAGTCCTCTTGAAAATCAGCTCCAAAGGGCCAAAGCTACACAGTCAGGTGTCTAGCAGCAATCCCACTCCTTGGTAACACTTTACTGTTGTAGTCAGGTTCGCATTACTGGTAGAAATTACTCAACCAAAAGCAGCTTGTGGGAAAAAGAGGCTTATTTTGGATTACAGGCTTGAGGGGAACCTCCACAATGGCAGAGGAAAATGATGGCATGAGCAGAGGGTGAACTCACCCCCTGTCCAATGTCAGATGGACAATAGCAACAGGAGAGTTTGCCCAACACTGGTAAGGGGAAACTGGCTGTAAGACCCACAAGCCTGCCCCTGACAATACACTCACTGCAGGAGGTATTAATTCCCAAATCTCCATTAGCTGGGAACCTAGCATTTAGAACACCTAAGTTTATGGGGGACACCTGAATCAAACCACCACAGGACCTGTGGAAGCTCAAAGAGTTTCAGACACAATTCTTTTCCAGGAACTTACCAAATTGCTAAGTAAACCTAGTCCTTAAAAATCTTATTGTGCATACCCAGAGCAGGCTATTTGGGCTCTTATCTTTGGGTTTTCTATTTTTTTTAATTAAAGATTTTTATTTATTTATTTATTACAGACAGACAGAGAGAGAGAGAGAATGGGCACACCTGGGCCTCCAGCCACTGTAAACATTCAGATGTATGCGCCACCATGTGCATCTGAATTACATGGGACCTGGAGAATTGAACCTGGATCCTTATGCTTCACAGGCATGCACTTTAATGGCTAAGCTGTCTCTCCAGCCCTGGGTTTTCTATTTCTATTACTGAGATTGGTAAAACACTCTCTAATTGCACAATAAATGAGAATTGTGCAGCTAAGTGATGGAACATCATATTTCTAGGTCCTAGATAATATTTTTAAGAAATAAGACAGGGTTGTACCATGTAGCCTGGGTGGGCCTTGAGCTCACAGAAATCCTCCTGCCTTACCCCTCCCTCCTGAGTGCTGAGATTACAGGGATGAGCATCTACATATATGCTATGCTATGCTATGCTATGCTGTTCTTTCTATTCATCTTACCTTCTCTGACCCACCATATCTGTGGGCTTTAGGCCCCTTGCCCTCAGCATTATCCCACATTGTGCTTCATGTTCTTGACATTTTATTTCTATCTTTTTGAAACTTTAGTGCACATTGTCATATCCTCACATGGCAACTCACTGCCAGCTTGATACCTACACACTGGACTGTATTCGGGGAATGGCCGTCTCAGGAGACTTCATTATTGGGCTATGTATTTTGCTCCTAATGGATGCCCTTGGAGACACAAAGCTTTCACCCAAATACTTGTCATTAACAATGTAATGTTAGGGACATGAAGAAGAAGTTTCTGAAAAGCCTGCAAGCCTCCTTTTAATTATCTTCTTTAGTGATTTGCTCCCTTGACTCTCTACTATCCATGTGTGAAGAATGATAACTAAATGTCACCTTGAAGTGGGGTGAGCAGAAATGAGGCCATGGCCCATTATTAATATTGCTCAATTTAATTAATGATTAGGCCTAATCAGATGAGTTAGCTTTAGGTGGTTTTCTCGATCCACTCTTCCACATAATTCACATAACAAAAATCCTTCTGAAGAAACTGTCAGTTATTCTCAAGACCCAATTAAGACAATCCATGAGTAGCCTCAAAGTGGTTCCTAGTGACTTCCACTGGTTCTCCACATTGGCAGGCTAAGAGGAACAACATGGCCAGTAATCCTGTGACTGGGAGTGTTGTAAGGGACAGAATGCTTAAAATGGGACTAGGAGGAATGAGGGTAGAGAGCAGAGAAAGAGAAAAATGAATGGGTCATGGGTCCACGATGTGCTGTTTTTCCGAAACCACTCAAGAACTGATCTTGGGCTGGAAACAGCTGGAGCAGGGGCTTGGGAAAGAGCTACTATGCAGGCAGGCTGTCAAGGCGCAGGGCTGGGGCCAGTCAGAAGTGCCTCTGAAGTGCCCTTTGTGCATCCCTTCTCACTGAGGGAGCTCTGCTCTTTGCCTCCTGATGCTCCCATATGTGCATCCTCACCATATCAGGTCTGGTTATCTCTGGACATCTGAAGAGTCAGTAGTTTTGTACAAATCTCCAATTTACAGAGGCCACATGTGTATACTTTATTCTTCAGAGATGAAGTAATGAGGTTAGACTGATTACCTACCTTGTCCAAGTTCTGACAGATTGAAGAGTTCATTGTTGAGCAATGTACTTTTTAACTCCATAGCTGGGTTTGTTTTTACATTCACTCTGTTAAAATTTCACAAAATACTACTGCTACAAATACTAAAATATCACTAGTGGCATTCTTTTTGAATTTTATTTCTTCCTGAAATGGACCTATGTTTTGAGTCTCTCTTTCCCTGTCTCCTCCAGGCAAAGATCATGCATGGAGGTATAAGGTCCTCAGGTTAGCTGAATGAGGCAGAAATTTCCCTGCATGCTGGCAGAATTGAGACTGAGAGAATTCATATCATGGTTTAGGAATGAGTCAGTTGAATATTACATCTAAGGAGAAGTCTAATTCTTACCTCCCATTTAGTCACTGATGACATCGGTACCAGGCAGCACTCCTTCCCACTGCATCCCACCTGCTTCCATGGATGAGCTTCTGCAGCCTGCCTTGGTTGCAATAAGCCTCTCTAGTTGTTCCCTAGATCACATCAATTTTCATCTGCCAAAGGACATTACTATAATTCAAAATGTATCCTATTGATTCTAGAAACCATCATACATTCTGTTATTGCTCTTGTCTTAAAAAAAACTGTCCCTTGACCCCATTTATCCCCTCATCTATTGTTTCCTGGTTTAAAAAAGAAGTTTTCAAATTTTAATTTTCAGTCTGCTGCAATTTGACTTTGTCTCTGACCATACTATTGATTCTGCTTTTGTTAAGACAACTAGTGACCTCTACGGTGCTAAGGTCAAAGGTTGATCCTCAGTGCTCACTGAAGTCAACCCCTGCAGTGGCCGACACAGCTGATGATGACTCCCTTCCCCCTGAAACTCATCCTTCCATTCTTCCATTGTCTTCTGTGGCATCGCATTTGCCTAGTGGTTTTCTAATATGCTTGACTTTTCTTTTCTGTTTTGTGGTTTCTTTCCCTTTTCTCTTACCTCCTATTGTCAGCGAGTCCCATAGTTAACCTTCATTTTTCTGCCTGCATTTACTGTTTTGATGCTCTCATTCAATTTCGTGGCTTAAAGTGCCACCTACATTTCAAAAGCTTCCAGTTTATGCCTATAACTCCATTTTATATATTACACTATTTGACATTTCCATTTGAAGGTCTAGTAGACACCTCCAACTTTTATCTTTCCTAAACTGAACTTTTGATCCTTTTTGCCCAAAGCTGTTCACGTGATGGCAGCTTCAGCGCAGCAGCTGTTCAAGCTGAGCACCTTCATTACTTTCCGCTTTGTTCTCGTGTCTCGCACCCCGCTTCCTCGACACCTTGTTTGCTTTACCTCCCCACCTTTCTACACTGCTGGCCTGATGATGTGAGTGGCATCACCGATCAGCTGGCTGGCTGCCACAGTCTTCGCATTCATTCACTGGCTTCCATCTTACTCTCTTAGAATCTAACTTTCCCATCAAATCTGGAATGAGTCTTTAGAAATGCAAGTCAGGCCATGTTTCTCCTCTGCTCAGAGCTCTCTGGTGGAATTCCCACCTTAATTAGAGAAGCTGAGGTCTGCACTGGGCCTCATTATCTTCCTGAGCTCATTTCCTGCTGTCCTGCCTTCTCCTACTGCCTTCCTGGTATGCAGCACTTACGGCTTTTGCAGTGGAATGCTTTCTCTCACTAGTCATGCAGGCAGTTTCTCTACCTCTGCTGGAGTTTAGACCTGAAACATCACCCAAAGCCCATGTGGTAAAGGCCCCTTGGTCCCCAGCTGCGGTCTTTTGGGAGGAACACTTGGGTGCTTAAGGGTGGACTCCTCTTAGGAGGTGATGCCTAGTGGGTAGTCTTTGTTTCATTGGAGGCATACTTTAAAAGGTGATAATGGAAGCTCAACCCTTTCCTCTTCTCTTATTTGGGCTCCAACTATGAGGGGAACAATTTTTCTCTGCCACATGCCCTCACTGTGATGTGCTGCCTTTTTGTAGGTCTAAAAGCAATGGGGTTAAACAATTATGGATTGAAGCATCGAGCTTGTGAGCCCAAATAAATCTTTTTTCTTGACAGGATGATTATCTTGGGTATAATAGTGATGGAAAGCTGACCGATGTAACCTTCTTCAAGACTTCAAATGTCAGCTCTCAGTGAGGCCTCACGGATAATTGCACTTGGAATTGCAAATGTTTCCTTATTTTCCTTGAGCCCTTTTATAGTATTTTCTCCTCCCCCCCCCCGCAGAAGTATTTATCAACTTTAAGCATGTCATAAAGTGGTTTCACTTATAATAGCTATTGTTTATTGTCTGTGACTTTTTCTATAATGTTAGCTTTATGATGGTAGCATTTTTGTATTCACTGATGCTCAAAATGATTAGAAAAGTTGCCAAAATGTAGGTGACCAATAAAATGCTAAATGAATGAATACATAATGTCCTATACTGGGGAATAGTGACATCATGAAGTTCAAATCTGAGAAGATGAGGAAATTAGTGGGGGATGGGTCCAAGGAATGCAGAATGGGTCACAGACACACCTGAATTGGCAGAGTTTTAAATTTAAATTTCAGGTTTTTGAGATAAAGTCTTTCTGTATTGCCCACACTGCCTTCCACCTCACAGCTCTCCTGCCTCCACCTCCAGAGTGCTAGAATCACAGACCTGTGTCAAAGGTCCATTTCCAGAGCTTTATTTTACACAGAAGTGGTAGGTTTACCACAAACAACTACCCATGTGGTACCTTGGCATACAGCATCTGTGCCACATCTATTTTCTCCTTTGCTTAAATTTAAACACAATATTCAGATATACTCAGACCAGCAGCCCATTAACATGAAGGAACATCACTTCTCTTTGTCTGAACTTACATGCCTAGCAGGGCAGTAAAAGAGACTTAACTTCCCAGGGTTAAAAGACACATGACTCATACTCAGACTGCTGTCAGCCAAACCACAAGCTACTTTTGCTTATTTTTCCACACAAACCATGCTTAAATAAAATCTGCTCAATTCTATTATTTTAACCTATATGCATATGAACTTTGTATTTTTCTATTAAATTCTATCTGTTTAGTTTAGATCCATTATCCATGTCAAGATCTCAATCCAGAATTTTAATAATCCCTCATAGCTTTTCCTTGTCTGGAAAGCTGACAACTAAAAAAATCGTTAAGGTATTGATAAAATATTATCCTGGACAGGACCCAAGACAAGATCTGGGCCAAACTATTACAAACCTTCCTTCCCACAATAACAGGATCTACTTAAGCCAGCTATTTCTTAACCTGCCCACAAAATTGTTACTGAATAATCTTTCAAATGCTTTGCTGAAATTTAATCATGCTATACCTCTAGGATTCTGCTGATTTCCCAGCGTATCATTTGACCAAGACAGAAAATGTGCCATTTTGACATAGTTCTGTGAGATCAAGCCCTGATGGCTCCTGGGGAGCCATTGCTGTGAGCTCCCAAACCATCTTTCATGAAGCCTGTTTCACTAAGGTCAGAGTTACTACCTGTAATTTGAAGACTTGATTTTCTTTCATGTAGTGACATCATATTTCTGTTGTTTTATGACATATTTGGAAGGAACCAATTAGATACTCCTTCTAGATGGGTGGCTTCTGTCACTTAGGATTATAAAAAGTTAGTGCCTTATCTCATATGGATGCATAGTGAAGTATTAACATGCAATTTCAGTATCCTTTTTCATTTCCTGTATTGCTTGGCTCTCTTCTCCCTTTTCTTCCATTTTCACTGGTCCCCTACTCTTTTTCTAGATAGTTAATGTTAGCATCTAACAAGCATATTTCTCTTTACTTTGCACATATGTCATCATAGATGACCTTGATGAATTTTCACATAGTATATTTTAGAATGATAACTTTAGTTGCTCTTCTTTGACATGTAACATTATTCATAAAGCAATCTTTGAAATAAAATCTCTTTCACAGTTTGACACCCATCAAAAGCAGTAAAAATTATTTTTTTCTGTCTATTCAATAAAATTTCTGGAGCTCCTCTTATTTTCTAGCTATTATGTAAATAATTTCAAATTTTCACAAGATTTTGAAGTTAAGCCACATCTCTGTTGTGGTTCTTGATTATTACCAGAAAGAAAACAAAAATGACAAAACACTTCTACTTAGAAGGCTTCTATAATGATCTGGAGGTTTTTACCATTTCTTTTCCAATGCATATATTGAAGCCTTCAATCACACTGTGGCTGATTTTGTAGATAAGGACACTTTAGGAAATAAATAAACTTATAAGGGTCGGATTCTGACCTGACACGTTTATGTTTTTATCAGGAAAGGCATCTAAGTTCTAACTCTTCCTCCTTCCTTCCCTCCCTTTCTCTCACATGCTGAGAAGAAAGGCTATATGAGGGCCCATGGAAAAGTGCTCTTCCCAGACACCAATCACTCTGCCGTCTTGACCTTGGACTTCTTGCTTTCAGAACTGTGAGAAAATAAATGCCTGTGTTTAAGCTTCACAGTCTTAAGTATTGTGTTATAGCAGCTGAGCAGATGAGTATGGACTTCTTATGAACTTAACCCTGTATTTCTGCATCTGTTGCTATGGAGCAAAACCTCCAAACGTGGTGCCTCAGACCGCAATGGTTTATTATTTCTCACAGTCTTTTGGGTTGAGTGGGGAGCAACAAGGCTGTCTTCTGGTTCCACACAGTGCCTTCACTCAGTGAGAGAACCTCCAGGATTGTCTCTCCTTTGGGGCTTATATTCATGGTATGCTAAACCTTCATTAGCTGGGTCTCAGTGTCCATACCTCATAGCAGCTGGGTCCTCTCTTAAGAAGGTTTCTTAAGAATTGTGCTAAGAAGTCTAGAATATCACTTTAGTCACAATGTACTTGCCAAGATAAGTGTTAAAACCTGCGTATACTCTGAGGGAGGAATATATGTGGCACCTCTTGGGGTAAGGAGCAGCATGCTTATATGAGGAGGCAAGAGATCAATGGGGGACATCTTTGAATACTATCTACCACCTCTTAGAACTCCTATTCCCCTACAAAATTCTTTGTTAAATTCCACCACATAGGAAGATCTTCCTGTGGAATCTACCAATCAAAACTGATTTATGTTTAATGCAAAAATATCTGGGAGTCTTTCTCAAGTCCACTTGCTTTTTCCTGCTTTCAGCCACTCGCAACTCTGCTGAGGCTCCTATAAGCTCTTCTATTTAGCTTCCCTTCCCTTCTTCGGACTGTGGTTCCAACCTAGAGTTGGGTCTGTCATCTAAGGCACAATAGCAAGAATGAAGCAAGCGGTCAAAAGAAATTCTTTTGGGGATACACAATAGGAAGAAGTCATCTGGAGCAGGGGCCTCATTTTAATCTAGTTCTATTATGAATCAGAACCTAAGTAGTCTGAAATCTTATCTAAAAATAATCTCACATTCAAACTGTCTATTCTATGTCTCCCATGCATATTTCCCTTTTTGTACCAATGTTCAGTGTATTTTTCTCTTGTCTCATGAAAATTTCCAACTCCTGTAGAAAACTCATACATATCAAAATTGATCCATCTTCCACATTTTCTGTGAAGCTTCTCATAGTAGCCCCTGTTGGAGATGACCTCCCCATGTATTTCCAGAAAGGGTTCTTTGGACTCCTTGCTGCACCATTACCCTGTCTTCCCTCCTATGACAGTCAGTGATCATTAATGGGCATAATTCTCCTTTGTAAAACTGAGGTTCTTTGAGGCCAAGGCTTTGTTTTGATCTAGTTCTATATCACATTCAGTGCTTGACACAGAATACTGTGCCAGGCATTTGCTTAGTAAGTCTTCATAGTCTACTGGGTAAAATGCATAAGAATTAAAATACATGATATTTCCAGAAATCAAAGTCAGGAGGCCTAAGGAAAGAT
Source organism: Dipus sagitta (assembly GCA_036346955.1). Classification (NCBI taxonomy): domain Eukaryota; kingdom Metazoa; phylum Chordata; class Mammalia; order Rodentia; family Dipodidae; genus Dipus; species Dipus sagitta. The sequence goes on along the minus strand of CM070771.1, from coordinate 102,005,217 downwards.
AAAAGTTGGAATAAAAAGGGCTTCAGGATTTCAGAGCGCCTCTTCTTTCCTCACCCTTACCACTTGGGTTAGAGATTCCTTACTTCTGGCTCTTACAAAAGAGGGAGACAGAACCTGCTGGCTCAGAGCCACAGAACCCTAGCATACCATCGATTTTTATTCCCAATCTCCTTTAGCCTTAATTACTTCCTATTTCCAGCCACAGGCACACAAGGTGAGTACCTTAACATATGAACTAGGAAGAGGTGTGAAAGGAACAGATGTTTTGTTAATAATAAGGCCCTTTAAGTAGGAGAGATGTTATTTATTTTGGTTTGAGGCAAGAAGAGAGGTAAATCAAACTCAAAATTTTGACAAGGCAGAAGATAGTCATTAAAAATTGTGATTATTTATTTATTATCTGAATATTGTTACTAATGTGACCCTCTTTCTTTTAGAACCTTAACATAGATTTTGGATATCAAAGTCAATAGGAGTGAATATTACTGTGACCATGTAGGGGCTAAATTGTGCTCCCCAAAGCCCTTCATTACCTTAGGATGTAACTGTATACAGGGGTAAGATATTTAAAGAGGTAAATGACTGCAAATGAGGTCATAAAGATGGACTCTCACTCAATTGAACTGTGACTTTGTAAGAAGAGGAATGGGGGTAGCACACAGAGATACCAGGGATGTGTCCAGATCGAACACAGCAAGTAGACAGCCATCTGAAAACTAAGAACAAAGGCCTCAGCAGAAACCCAAAATACTGCTCTTGACCTTAGACTTCTATCTTCCAAAATCGTGAAGAAAACAAATGTCTGCTGTTTAAGCCATCCAACCCATGATATCTTGTTTTGGCAGCTCTAGTAAAGTTGCGGGTTGTTTGATTTATAACACCTACCCTTCTCTCTAATAGCCTCCATGTTCTGCAATTGCTCTGAGCTCACTTGCTATTTAAGGAGATCCTTCTGTCTCTTTTGATATCCTAAACAGAGTATCATTTCTATGAATATTACGTTCTGCCAAACTCATGTGAATCATGTTCTTACATTATTCTCTTAGGGCAACCAAAAGCTAGTCAGCATGGGCCTAACTAGTCAAATTTAATGTAGCATTTTATTAAAATTCAGTTTCTTTGAAAATAATGCACAACCTTGCTTAGGACATTTTCTGAAAACACTTTCCAGTTATAGAGTTTATTGCTTTAGTTACTGGAATTTTTCCTTCCAAGATCTGCCTGTGACACTCCCCATCTTTTTTTTTTTTTCTTAATAAGGACAAAATAGTGATTTTACTCATTAAGATGGTGGAAATTTGGGCTAAACAGATCCTAGAGTGGGTCTCAACTCTCAAATCCATATCTTTAAGGCCAAGTGCTCAGCATGAAAAAAGCTGAATCCAAGGCCCAGGATTAGGCCAAAGGGGGAGACAACAAAAAGACAGAATGACATGGGAAATGGCTCGATTGACTTGGAGCTTATTCCCCAGAGTCTAAGCCTCCTTGAGGTTCCTAACAGAGTTCCCATACTTACTATATATATGTTTTTAAGACAGCCTCTAATCTGTCTCCTACTTTGCCACAGAAACCTTTGTCCCCGCAGCTGAGTCTCATTTGGTTTGAATTTTCATCTATAAATTGCTGTCAGCAAGGATCTCTGGGAGCTAATTGGTGACAGTGACCTAAAAAGGGAACTCCAGAGGGAACTGGAGGAAAAAATTTTCCTCTTTACCCCCCCAAAATTTATGTTTCTTTCCCTAAGGAACTATCAGCGTTGAAGCAAGCGTGAGTGACCTCTTGTATTTAAAAGCTAAAGCCCACCTTAGACGAGGCACCATCAAGCAAGAGTGTTCCTTGGTCCTGTCGAGAGGATGGAGCAGCTTACCCTTATGACTTGCAGTCCTGTTTGGACATACTTCAAAGAGAGACTCCAGGCAGAGCTGCTAAAAGCTTCAGCAGCGCCAGGATATAAGGATCTCCAGCGGCTGGGGCCTGTGCTCAGCTCCTGCATCTGAGAATCCTAATTGCTGTCCTTTTAATCTTCTTTGCAGCTTATCAAATGGAGGCCACTTCACAGCAGGACACATAGACTCACAAATAATAACAGCAACATTTATAGTGATTTGACTTTATCTTTTTATATATATATAAAGAGAAAGGTCTTTGCAGTGATAATGCATGTAGAAATTCTAACCCCGAATAAAGGCATCCAGGGATAGCTCTAGTGTTGGAAATTAAAATGTGGACTCTAAGAACTGGTGGTCAATTAGTAGGCGTACAAACTGAGCTGTGCAAATGTATTATGTTCCACTTCTATACAACAACTATTGTTTATCCCTAGACTTCATTGCATGAATGAAGTATTATGTGATCTCCATCAATCTTTCAATTTTATAAAGGTTCCTAATGTTTGTTTTTACAAATCCCTTAGTAGAATGCTTTGAGTTACTTATTATCTTATTAGAACTTGGTTATTGGCCTATATGACTAGCAGCCTCCATGCCTTTGTGATTATAGAGAGCCTCCTTGGTCTTAGCAACTATTACCAGAATCAGGCTTGTCCATACAGTGCATTGGAATTGCTGTGAGAACCTGGCTCTGCCAGTAACTCCTTGGAGGTTTCAAAAGGGAATAACTTTCACTTTCCGAGTTTTATATTTCTCTTAGGGTTGACCTTATTTCAGAAGTAGAACAAGTAATTCCTCCAGAGTCACATTGCTTAGACCTCACTGTTACGCACTCAGTGGTCTCTGACCCTGGCCTGTGGGATATTTTCTTTCTGAGCCAGAGGTATCCTGCAGCTCTATCTTCCTGGTCTGGGAACCTTAACATTCCTGGACAAAGATTTGTTTATTTTTAAAATTTATTTACTCATTTGACAATTCCATACATGTATATAATGTATTTTCTTCATTTTAATCCTTCACTATCTTCTCTTGTTCCCCTCCCACTCCTACTGAACTCCTTTTCAACTAGTCCCCCTTTGACTCTCATGTCTTTTCATTATTTATTTATTTTACTCATGACCCACTGAGTTTAATTATGGCTGCTTGCATGGACATAGATAGGGGCCTATTTACTAGTACATGGGCAAATTTTTAGTGGGTATACTACTGAAGGATATACCTGAACCTCCCCTAGCAAACATTAACACAATAACCGAATAGCTCCTCTGGGAGGGTGGGGCCTCATGAGCTCCTCCTCCACCCACGATAGAATGTGGACAGGCCCACTTTTTTTTTTTTTTTTTTTCAGGGAACCACTAGAGTTACTGTGAGTTCATGATTGCAATAGTCATATCATGTCTAGAAAACACTCCTTTTTATCATCTAGCTTTTCCAATTTTTTTCTGTCCCCTCTTGTGTAAGTTTCCCTGGGCTTTGGAGAGGGTGATACAGATGTTCTGTGAAGTGCTGAGTACTCAATAGTCACATATTCTCTGCACTCTGACCAGTTACGAGTTGTATTAATTAGTGCTCAATTCAAAAAGATGCTTCTCTGACCAAAGCTGAGAGAAGTACTAATCTATGGGCATGAACATAAATATTTAGAAGACAGTTTGATAGACCTAGCAACATTTTACAAAACAACAGTTTCGAAAGAATAGTCTCCCCTTTCCCCCATAGCCTAGGACTTTCCCAGCCCCTGAAATTATTAGTCAGGTTTATAGTACCAGACATGAGTTTCTTCCTATGGAACAGGCTTCAAGTCCAATCAGAAAGTTATTGGTTACCCTCATAATAGTCATGCCACTATTGTACCATCTTTCCTGGCTGGTCAGTTGTGTAATACATAGGGTCTACTGTTGGGTAAGACTATATAGCACCTTTTAGCACCAAGAAAGCTTGTCAGTAGGGAGAAAGCTTCCAGCTCAGTTCCAGCTTATTTTCTGTAAGTCCAATAGCCAAAGCAATAGGGTCTTACTATCTGCTTATTATGGCCACCAAGAACAGCAGCAATACCCTGTATTGTTTTATACAGCACTGTGGCCTCCTTGACCAAAAACTCATAGGGTACTCATTCCTAGCACTGTGATTTTTGTCCGTGCTAGGGTTGAACGCAGGTCCTCACACATGCTGGGCAGAGCCTTACCAGTAAACTATCTCCATAGTGTTGATTTTTGTTTAATAATCTATAATCTCTGGACATAGCATTATCCACCCATGTAAGGTAACTCTGTTCTGACTCTTTATTTTTTATTGACAATTTTCATGAACATATATAACATATTTTGTTCATAATCCCATCCCATTACTTCCTTTTGTTCCCTCTCCACCATACTTCTTCTACTGCAAACTTTCTCTTAATTATAGTTATTAAATTAGCTTGCAAAGTAGTAGGTTTCCACATGGTTTTGTCATACATTCTTAGGTTTGGTTAACTGTCCCTGGACCTCCTCTTCTCTTTCACTCCTGTACTACCACCCCCACTTGAACCTTCCCACCCCCAGCATTTCCCCTTTACTTTCACATCGAATGTATCTTTATTGATGCCAGGAGAGCATTCCTACTCTCAAGACTATAAGTCCTTAGAGAAAAATATCTCGGAAGAGGCTTTCTTTACTTTCCTTTCTGTTGTGATGAACCTTCCCCAAGGTAAGGAAGGAATGTAGGGGTGAGAATCTGGTGACAACCTGCTTCACTTCTATTCTGATTTGATATTTCCATTTATGGTAGCTGGTAAGTATCTTCAGACCAAAGGTTAAGACTAAAAAATAAAATAAAATAAAATAAAATAAAATAAAATAAAACCAAAAAAGAGGCAATATGAAGACAGTCTATTCTTCTTGTTCCAACCATTCTGATGGACATCACCAGCTTTAAGGGAAGAGGTAGTGTTTTCAGTAACATAATGAAATAATGTATTGGCCAGCTGTGTGGACTCCTACATTAGTGATTGTCTTTTTTCTGTTCTGGGGATGGAACCTAGGGTCTTGTGCTTGCTGGCCCGTACTCTACAACTGAGTGTAATCTCTATCCATAATTAACAAATTTTAAGTTAGCTAAATACAAATGAAGGCCAGGGATGGTGGCTCACACCTATTAACCTAGCCCTTGGGAGGCTGAGACAGGAGAACTGTCATGAGTTGCAGACCAATCTAGGCTTACAGAGTAACACTATGTCTGAAAAAACCCACCCACCAACCAATAACCCACCAGCCAAACAAACAAAGCCACAAGTCCCTAAAAAGCAATGAAACTAAAGGGTTTTTTTTTATTTGTCTGTTTTTATTTTTTTTATTAGTTATGTACACAGTCATGTAAGTACCATCATTAGCTTCCTCCCTGTCCTGACCCCTCTGCAAGGACCCTGCTCATTGGGGAATATAGGTCATGCATTGTGGGGTGAGCCATCAGTTATGGGTAAGAGGCAGTGTCTCTGTGCATAATGACCCAACTTGTGGTTCTAGCAATCTTCCTACCCTCTCTTCTGCAAATTTCCCTGAGCCATGTTGGATTCATTTTGGGTCTACTTCAGTGATGAGGTTTTAGGAGCCTCTGTGTCTCTGAATATCTGGTCTGGTAGGAAATCTGTGTTCTCTGTGTCTATTTCCTTCACCCTTGTACTGGTACCAGGTTCACCAAGAAAGCAGCACTCTTGCTCATTTCCCCAATTACTCTTGGTTTCAGCTGGAGCCTTGTTGAGGTGTGATGGGCTGATTCACTTGTCAGCATCTGTGTCCATCTGAATAACAGAAGCAAATTCTCCAGTGGAGAATGAAGTCATCACCAGATAGATGGGATAACCATTATCCTTTCAAAGAGAATTTACTAGGTGTAGGCTCTCTTGTAGCCCACAATTGGTGGGAGCTTGACAGTGGAGAGTGGGTTCACTTTTTGGATATGGTTCTTACTTGTTTCCCAGCTCCACCTATGGGTTACATTCCACTGAGCAGATCAATTGGCCAGATCAAGAGCAGTTGGTTACCCACCATGGCTGTGTACCACTATTGCACTTGTGTGAGCATCATGTCAGGTTTTTTGCTGGGTAGCTTAGACCATGAGTTGCTTGGACAGATGTTGGTCAATTTCCCCCATTCAATAATTTGGCACCTTCTGGCACTAGATGAGCTAACTGTCTGGGGACTGACCCTCTTACAGATTCCAGCCAGGTCACTCCATTTTCCACACCAACAGCATCTGGTGTCTTCAGCAGCAGGGTCTTATCACTAACCTTTGGTGGGTCATAAAGTACCCTGACAGATATCTATCTACTTTTGGGAAACCTTGTGGTCTCTCTGATCAACAACTCATTATGGATGTTAACCACATGCTGGGGAACTACAGGCCAGCACCAAGAAAAATAAGGAAGAAAAAGATGAGTAATATAAAAGAGATAGAGATAGATAGAGAAAGAGAGAGAGAGAAAAACAGGAAAAGATTAAGGTCAGTCTTCATCATACCCTCTCCAGGGCCCTGTGATTCATGTGTTCCTTCTAAGGACCTGATGAAGATTCCACCATTTAGCTTGTCTTTTAGGATGTAGAATTTTATGGTACCATTGCCATTTGGGTCTGGTTTTATGCCTCCCGCCCCTTTACCCTCCCCTCCTGCCCTACCCCCCTTATTGTCCAATCCTCAAGATGCTTATTAGGTATGTCAGCGTCTTGGGCTGATTCAGGTTAGGAGACACAGATAAGAGAAACCATATGACATTTATCTTTCTGTGATTGGTAAGTTCGCTGAGAAAGATCTGTTCCGAATTCAACCACTGAGCTTCAAATTTCATTGTGTCATTTTTCCTTACTGCTGTGTAGAATTCCATCATGTAGATATACCACATCTGGGGTATCCTTTCATCTAATGATGGGCATCTGTGTTGATTCCAGCTCTTGATATTATGAATTGGGCAGCTATAAACATGGTTGAGCAAATATCTCTCAGCTGAGATGTTGAGCTTTTAGGGTAAATGCCCAGTAAGGAAATTACTGGGTCTGTCGGTAACTCTATAGTCAACCTTTTGGGAGTATCCATATTGCTTTCCATAATGGTTGTACCATCTTACATTCCCACCAACAGCGAAAGAGGGTTCCTATTTCTCCACAGCCTCAGCAGCATTTGTTTTCATTTGATTTTTTAATATTTGCTATCCTTACTGGGTAAGGTAGAATCTCATAGTTGTTTTAATTTGCATTTCCATGATGATTAGGGATGATGAACATTTACTTAAGTGTGTGTTTTCCATTTGTATTTCTTCCTGAGACCTGCCTGTCCAGTTCTTTGCCACATTTTGTGACTGGGTTGTTTGGCTTTTTATTGTTTAGGTTTTTGAGCTCTTTGTAGATTCTAGAAATTAAGCCTCTGTCAGTTGTATAGCCAGCAAAATTTTTCTCCCATTCTGTGAGCAATCTATTGGCTCTGCTTATTATATGTTTGTGTGTGAAGAAACTTTAGATTCATGAGATCCCAATGGTTGAGTGATTGTTTAACTTCCTGAGCTGTGGGGATTTTGTTCAAGAAGTCTTTTCCCATTCCTATATCATGGAAAGTTCCTCCTATTTTTTCTTCCAGTAATAGCTGAGTTTCCAGTGTTATATTGAGATCTTTAATCCATATGAACTTGTTTTTTGTGCATAGTGAGGATATGCTTGGAATTCCAAGCCTTTTGCCATTCCATATGAATTTTGAGATCATTTTTTTCTATCTCTGTGAGGAACAATGTTGGGATTTTTTATTGGTATTGAATTAAGTCTGTATATTGCCTTTGGTAAGATTGTCATTTTCACAATGTTAATTCTGCTTATCCAGGAGCATGAGAGGTCTCTCCATTTTCTCAAATCCTCCATAATTTCTATTTTGAGTATTTTTATGTTGTCATTGTATAGGTCTTTCACTTCCTTGGTTAATGTTATTCCATGGTATTTTATTTTATTTTTTGTTGCTATTGAAAATGGGACAATGTTGCTTCTTTCTTTCTCTGTATCTTTGTCTTTTGCATATAGAAAGGCTACTGATTTTTGTGCATTGATTTTTTATCATGCTACTTTGCTGAAGGAGTTAATCACCTTTAAGAGTTTTGAGATGGAGGTACTTGGGTCTCTTATGTATAGAATCATGTCATCTGTGAATAAGGCTAACTTAATTTCTTCCTTTCCAATTTTTATCCCTTTTATTCCTTTCTCCTGTCTTATTGCTTGAGCTAGGACTTTCAGAACTATGTTGAAGAGCAGAGGTGAGAGTGGACACCCCTGTCTCGTTCTTGATCTCAATGGGGATTCCTTCAGTTTCCCCTCATTATGTATTATTTGGACCTTAGGAGCTTTATATATAGCCTTTATTATTTTGAGGTATAAACAGTCCATGCCTATTCTTTCCAATGTTTTGATCATGAAGTGATGTTGTATTTTGTCAAAGGCCTTTTCTGCATCTATCAAAATGACCATGTGGTTTTTGTGTTTAAGCTTATTTGTGTGGTGTATTACATTGACAGATTTCTGTATGTTTAACCACCCCTGCATTCCTGGGATGAAGCCTACTTGATCAAGGTGGATAATGGCTTTGATGTGGTGTTGAATTCGGTTTGTGAGGATTTTGTTCATGATCTTTGCATCTAAGTTCATCAGGGAAACAGGCCTATAGTTTTCTTTTCTTGTGGCATCTGTGCCTGGTTTTGGTATTAGGATGATAGTAGCTTCATAGAAGGAGTTGGAGATCTTTTCTTATTCTCTAACTGTGTGGCACAATTTGAGAAAAATGGTTTCAGTTCTTCCATGAAGGTTTGATAGAATTCAGCTGAGAAACCATCTGGTCCTGGACTCTTCTATTTGGGGAGGTTTTTGATTATCTTTTCAATCTCAATGGGTGTGTTAGGTTTGTTTAGGAGATTAATCTGTTCTGAGTTTATCTTTGGTAGGTAGTAGGTGGTCAGTGATATGTGTCCAGGAATTCATTCATTTCCTCCATATTATGAAGTTTGTGGAGTAGAGGTTTTTGAAATAAGTCCTGATGATTCTCTCAATTTCACTAATGTTTGTGGTGATCTCTGATTTTTCATTTCTAATTTTGTTAATTTGAATTTTTTTTTTTTGCTTGATCATATTGGTCAGGGGTTTATCAATCTTGTTTACTTTTTTCAAACAACCAGCTCTTTGTTTCATCAATTTTCTTAATTGTTTTCTTAGTTTCCAATTCATTAACTTCTGCTCTGATCTTAATTATTTCTTTCCATCTGGAACTTTTTGTTTGTTTGTTTGTTTTCGTTTTACGAGGTAGGGTCTCACTCTAGCCCAGGCTGACCTGAAATTCACTATGTAGTCTCAGGGTGGCCTCAAAGTCACCATGATCCTCTTACCTCTGCCTCCCGAGTGCTGGGGTTAAAGGCATGTGCCACCATGCCCTGCTGGAACTTTTTGGGTTGGATTCTTCTTGCTTTTCCAGTGCATTTAGGTAGATGGTTAGGTTCTTGATTTGGGATCTCTCTGTCATTGTTATGAAGGCATTTAGTGCTATGAATTTTTCCCTGAGGATGGCAACTGGGATGGCTAGCCTGCTGGCTTGGGTCTGCACACAGGGAGGGGGTGGGGAGGGGAGCGGAGGTAAGTGGGATGGGTTCAGGAGTGTGGAGGCACAGGCCCTGGCTCCCCTTGCCTGTGGTTAGTGCAGGAGGAACCAGTGGCTGTGGCTAGGGAGGCTGCTTGTGGGGATTTGGGGAGTGGTGGACTACCTTGGAGCATGGGGATCAATGCATTCCCTTTTTTTCTAATTTTTTTGTTCATTTTTAGTTATTTATTTATTTTTTGAGAGACACAGACAGAGAGAGAAAGAGGGAGGAAGGGAGGGAGAGAGAGAGAGAGAGAGAGAATGGGCATACCAGGGCCTCCAGCCACTGCAAACAAACTCCAGACGCATGTGCCCCCTTGTGCATCTGGCTAACGTGGGTCCTGGGGAATCCTTAGGCTTCTCAGGCAAGCACTTAACCACTAAGCCATCTCTCCAGCCCGGATTCCCTTTTTTTTTTTTTTTTTTTTTTTTTTTTTGCTCCTCTGCGCCCTCCCACTGGAAATCTATTAGAGTCTTCTCACCCCTAGAAGACCTAATGAACCCTCAACATCTAGCCTTTCCTTCCCCAGCAGGTACAATGCCATTAGGCAGATGCCATCTTGACCAGAAGTGTGAAACTAGAGGTTTTATTTAGGTCTTTCCTGGTGTTTCAGTCAGCATCTAGTTGCTGGTGCAAAGCATCTAACCACAAGTAGGTTATGGGAAGAAAGGGTTTATTTTGGCTTACAGACAGACTCATTGGGGACCTCCATGATGGCACCGGAAACCATGACATGACCATAGGCTGGATATCACCTCTTGGCCACCCTCAGGTAGACAAGAGCAGCAGAAGTGTGTGCCAATCACTGGCAAGAAGAAGCTGGCTATAACACTTAATAAGCTCATCACTACCAACACACCTCCAGAAGGCCCCAGTTACCAAATTGTCTCCAGATGGCCACAGCATTCAAAACATTTGAGTTTATGGAGGACACCTTATTCAAACCACCATACCTGCATAATGATTTCAGAGCTTCTCTGGGACAATGTCTAGTAGTGTTATCTTCATTTTATAATTTAGAGACTTTCTTTATCAGTTCTGCATTCATCCTGTCCCTGCCTCTAAATACATCTGCCCCATTCTTGGACTCTGTTGATTGTAAGCAGTTCTTTGACTGGATAACCACCAGGATGTGTCTTGTTCTGAGATTCTTTTTCCCATATCCATACATTTCCAGTCTTGAAGTATACTAGAGCATACTGTCTTTTATTTACCCTTCTGGTGGCCCACAAGTCTTCTTTCATAGCATATCACAACAGTGACCATTTAATTGTCTGATTATTTGCCAAATGTTCATTATGTCAACCATGAAGATAGAAATTATTCTTTCTTACTGTCCTTATAATAAATATTTGTTAGACAAAGGATTCATGTTGGGGAAATCAGCCACATGTTGTAGGGAGAGGAGCAGAGATCCCAATTTGAGTCAAGGCACTTTTGAACCTTATCTGTATCTTCATGTCAGTTTTCAGAAAGATACCTTCATTTCCTCTCTTGTGGTTGTAAAAGCAGGTTGAGGGCAATTATTTCTAAAGTTATTCAGTTTCAAAAGAGCAAATATCCTATTGATTCCATACATTTTGTCTTCTTAGCATTTTGCATGTTTTTAAACACTCTATTTTTTTATGAGTGACTGACATTGAATGACACTTATTTTTCCAGAATAATACCTAATTCAAACTTGTATGTAGTTAGGGACATGCCCTATGGAAAGCCTTGGAGGCAGATTATGGTACCAGAGTAGGTAAAGAATCTTCCTTAGGGTACTTAAATCATTCTATTGAGTTATACTTGTGTTCTGCTCACATTTTTTCTTTTTACTAAATTCAGGAAAAGTTCCTTTTAGAATACTGTATTTTTTCCAATTTTAGTTTCAGAGTATGAGTCTGGAATCAGGCCTATAATGTCCATTCTAAGCAACACATTAAATATAAAATGGGGGAAAAAAAAGACTGACCCAAAACACAATATATAATGGATTTTGTGGCTTTAAAAAAATGCATGAACTGAGTGTGGTAGTGAACACCTTTAATCCCAGCACTTAAAAGGTGGAGGTAGGAGGATTGCTATGAATTTGAGGCCAGCCTGAGACTACATAGTGAATTTCAGGTCAACCTGGACTAGAGTGAGACCTTGAAAAAAGCAAAACAGTATGAGTGCCAAGGTGTGGCTAGTGAGGAAGACTTACATTGACAGGAGACTAGAAGGTAGTTTTGGGGAGAGGAGATTTCTACTGGACATTGAACAAAATTAACATGCCTGCAGGCAGATAAGAGGTGATCACAGGGTTAATGGGCATTCCAAGAAAACTTAGTGGTTTATCCTGGCTCCACATCTCCAATTTAGACAACTTCCGAGAAGCCCAGATGGCTCCAGGGTCAGCTTACAATTTGGAATATAACACATTGGGTTTGGGTTTCTTTGAGGTTTGAGTGTCTCAGGGCCAGCTTAGGTGTACCTCAGACAGAGCCAGAACTCCAGATTTGTTTCAGTGATCTGATCTGCTGGAAATACTCCTGGCCACAAGGCTGGTCTCTGGGTCAGAGTAGAGGAGTTCTGGAAGCCCTTCTCAACAAAATCCCTCCCACTGTAACTGGAATGTTAAGGTCTTAACAATGCACCAATAAATTTAGGGTATCCCCAGATCCTTGTCCTATTAATTTAAAGAATTAAAATCCATAGATAAGAGGGCAAGACCCTTTTTGTTTTCTTTTGTGTTTTTTTCATGGTAGGGTCTCACTGTAGCTAAGGGTAGCCTTGGACTCACAGTGATCCTCCTACCTCGACTTAGAGAAAGTTTTTTAGATTAAGAGAAGCAAGTACAGAAGGCTGCTGCCATGTGCAAGGCAGGAGGGGTAGGGAGTTTGCGAGGCAGTAGTGTCGCCCCATCTCAGCTCAGCCGGGCTGAGGCAAGGGGGGGTTACCAAAGCAGGGACCTGGACATTCTGGAGAGGTGAAAAGGCAGAAAAGAGGCCATGCCCACCTGGTAAGCATATATTTATAATCTTATTGTGGTGGGCTCTACCCTCCGGCTCAGGTGCTCAGGTGAGTCTGAGAGAGACCTGATGGGTCTGGGCTCCCCGGGGCTGGATCAGGAATAGGCCAGCCATGACACCAAGTTTTGGGGTTGAGCTTAACCAACCACAATGCCAAGATCAGATTTAAACCTTAATTCTAGGAAAGTGGAACTCTTTCCCAGGAAGGGGATCAGGTTGTTTATGGAAAAACAGATCTAGGTGACTCCTTTAGTTGAGAGAGAAAAGAGATCGTTCTCTGAGCTCTAGCAAAGCAGAGGTTGCAAGGGCAGACACAAGGACACTCTTGCTTTTTGATTTTGGGGTCCAGTCACTTTAAACTCCCTTCTACTGCAGAGGTAAATAATAATAACTTGGGTCCAGAAACCCTGGGAATAGCTGCTTGCCTCCAGGTGGGGTGGGGGAAGGGAGAGGTTACCACACAGCTCACTTGGAGTAGAGAGCAGTTGCTCTCCTTCTCTGAGCCCCTGGACAGCAGGGCCTTGCTTCATCCTCAGTATGCCCAGTCTCTAAGACTTCCCTAGCTTCTGTCTGGGAGGGGCCCAATGAATTGAATATAAATGCAGATATGCTATTCTCAGACCCAGTAGACTCTTGATGGAAAAGTTATTTTTATGTAAGTTGTGTGTATCTAATGGAATTCTCCAACTTAGATACTATACTATTTGACTTCCATTTTGTTTCCATTTTCTGTTAAGATGAATAAATGAAGGAGTGGTTAAATGATTATGGCTGCAAGCAAATGTGATGTTCCACCTTGTAGAGTTAGTTTGAGTTCTGGGTTTAGAAAGAGTAGCAGGTCCCCAGGAAGAGTTTGGTGAGACCTATAGAACTCCTCAATTACATGAGGTCTCCACATCACTTGGTATGTGTAGCAGATAGCTTCAGGTTCTCTGAGATGACCTTCCAAACCAAGCACACTTATTGAGGAAGAGCTATATATCGAAGCTTACAGATCCAGGGGAAGTTCCATAATGGCAGAAGAAGTTAGCCCCCTCTTAAAGGACCAGACAGAGAGGGAAAAAAAGCCAAAAGCAAAACCACACAGCACACTTTGGGAACTCCAGGTGGAACTATGCACTTTGCATATCTTAGATTGGAATTTCAAACCCACCCCCACACCTTAAGATCCACCCAGTGACACCTTCTCCAGTGAGGTGGCTGCTGATGCAAACTACAAACTAATAAAACATTGAATATATTGTGGGCCATCTATTCAAACTACCATGGTATGGATTTCTACATGCCTTTGTTTGTCATTTTACTGTTTGTTTAAACATCATCTTCAGCTGGGTATGGTGCCACATGCCTTTAATCTAGCCCTTAGGAGGCTGAGGTGGAAGGATTGCTGTGAGATCAAGCTGAGACTACATAGTGAATTCCAGGTCAGCCTGGACTAACGTGAGACTGTATTTCAACCAAACCAAACAAAACAAAACAAAAACCCAGAAAGAGAAAAAAAGCATCATCTTCAGAAAGTCCTTTTAAATAACGTCTCCAGATAGTGATGTGGCTTCCTTTACCTATTTTATTTTCTTACATGCCTTCTGTTTGTATGGTGTGTGCTCACGAGTGCATGCACATGAATGCACATTTGACCTCATGTGCGTAGAAGCCAAGGTCAGTGTGAGGGGCCTTCCTCAAACACTGTCCACCTTACTTCAGAGTTTCTCATGGAACCCTCAGCCCACTGATCCAGCTAGAAAAGCTCGCCAGCAAACTCCCAGGATCCTCCTGCCTCCACCTCTCTAGTGCTGGGACAACAGGCACTGAATACCTTGAATACCTCAGCTAGCATTTTATATGGGCTGGGGACCTGAACCCGGCTTCTTGTGTTTGCACAGCACACACTGTCTCCATGAGCCATCTTCCCAGTCCCTGCCCTATTTTTAAGTAACAAGAATCGACAGTGTGCTTGTGAATACATATATTATCTTAATTCTCACAACAACTTGATAAAATACATAGACACATTTTCTGTTCTCGTTTTGAGAGTGAGACACCCGAGGCACAGGAGATTAAATAACTTCATAAAAGTAGCATGGTAAGTGGAAGAACCAATATGCCAGTCAAATATCAACTTTATCCATACTTATTAGAGTCTCTGCTGTGCCTGGAACTGCTGTGTTGGGCAACAGAGCACCTTTCTTACTTGCTTGCAGCTGAGTTTTCCTCTGGAGTTTGAGAACCCAGCCACATATGTTGGACCTCATCCTGGCTTGAGCCTTAAGCTCTCGTTTAAACCTGGCGCAAGTCACTAAACTGCTCAGCAAGGAAAGAAGAATCATTTAATCAGTCAGTGTTCACTTATCATTGCATGCTGGCCATTTCACGGACTCGGCAACTTGCTATGAACCACACTCCTGAGACACTGAGGATTAATGAAGCAAGACAGAGGATCTGGCAAATTTGCCACCTGCCTTCCTGGATATTTTCTTGTATTTCCCAGGATATTAAAAACAGCTGAGATAATGACTAGCTCAGGAAACTCATTTTCCATAGAAAGTTTTACATGTTTCTTTTGTGGCTTCATACCATTAATTATGTCAGCATCTACACAGTGCTCATTTATTTATCTACCTGTATGCCCATAAGCAAATGTGCGAAAACTATGTCACTGAGTCTATTAAACAAGGAAAGATGGAATCCATATCAAGGTTTATCAAATGTACTCACAAGGGGGCATTAACATAATGTTGTACATATTTCAATGCTAATGAGAAATGGGCCTTTAAATACATGAACTAAGAGATAGCATGGATTTGTGGCCTGCAAAAGCTAAAGGAACATTAGAAATGCCAGAGTCAGTTGCTTCTTTATTGGACTTTTGAGCTTAGAATATTTTCTTGAGCACAAACTTTTCTAGAAGCTCATATAAGTATGTGGGAAGTAAAGGGGCACCTGGCTTCACTAACCTCCCCTGAAGAACTGCCCTCCATAGAATTGGTGCGGTTCAGCAGACTTTCCTACAAAGCCAGCTGCCTTGTATGATTGCTTAGGAAACCGAACCAGGCCTTCTCAAGGTCATGTTGTAAACAACTTAAGTTACCACAGCCAGAAGTTGGTCCTACCGGTGCTAGACCCACTACATCACTTACTGGGAGTCAATTTTCCAACTCAGTGTTATGAGAAGAAGGGACTACATGGTTGCTACCATTACTGTTAATTTGTTTGCTAAGATCTTCCTCACTTTCAAAGAAGAGTTGGATACTGAAAGAATCACATGCTTTAATTGCTTTGGCCTTACACCTGGTGTTTAAAGAAAAAAAAAAACCCTCTATCTTCCTTAGAATTCTTGCAGCTTAACCCTCAGTTATATTTTCAGCCCTGTTGACAACATAACTTACTACATGATGTCGACCTCTCTCTCCCCTCTGGGCCCCACATGTCTTAGCTGGTACTCACTCAACTCATTCTCCAGATGCCCACCTCTTCATGCATTGCCACTGGTACCCTACCATCTCATGTAACAATGCCTCTGTGAGGTGTGCCCCATGTACTTTTTGCTCTTGTCTTTTTGCCACTATTTCCGTGGACCAGTTTTACCAGAGTTTTCATATGGTAAGTAGTGTCTACATTGATTTGAACACATGTCATTATCATAGCACCAGATAAATTTCCCCTACCAGAGGTCCCCAAACTGTTGGTTGAATTACACTGAAGTCCTCTCAGTCCACAGTGACATTTTGAGATATGCAGCTCTGTTCATACTTCAATAACAATTAACATTGAAATAGAAATAGTTTGCCTGCCGAGTTTTGATCACATGTGATGATAGGTGTACAAAATAGGTGGTAGATATTTTAAAAAAATTGAACTACCTGAATTTTTAGTATGTACAATTTACATTATTCACCCAGATTTTCCTATCTGTATAAAATTCTGTGCAGTTTTTAAAATGACCTTTGAAGTAATATGTCTCAGTTGATATAAAAGTTCATTATTAGAAAATGTCATTTAAAAATCCATTTTGTAAATAGATTGCTTTCATTATAAATATGACAGCATTAAATTTTATTTTATGTGTGAGCATATATATATTGTACACATGACTCATCAAATCTATCACATAAGGTTGGAATAGGATTGAAAAGCCTTTCATTTGCTTCGTGCTTAATTAGAGATTTCAGTAGAACAGTTACTCATATTTTGGCCCTTCTAGAATAATCCTTCAAATTACTTTACAGTTAAGAACATGTCTGTGAATGAATGACAGTTTTACTACCAATTATATGAAGTAAGGCAAGTTATTTTAACTGCTTTTGTTTCTCATAGTTAAGTTGAGAAAATAGTAGTGCTTACTTCCTGAGGGGTGCTGAACAACTAAATGGGGGTAATCAACTCCTCTCTGCTTGGATAGGAGGCCCACTCAGTGGGAGGCAATCCATACCTGGGACTGAGAATCAAGTCAAAAGCCTATTAGGAAGGCCATAGACTCTAGAAGGAAGTTCCACTGTTCTTTGACTAAGATAAGAAGGTATGGACATCACAAGGTTTTAAGTGACTGTTTTTATGCCCTTTGATCCATGCTGCTCTCACTCTTGGTTGGAACATCTGATTTTTACAGATGGCAACAAATAGTACAGAGAACCAAAATCCATCAATAAGGTAAGAAAAAGAAAGCCAACTGTCTATCAGGAGACGAGTCTTCTCTATAACATCGGCCAGGGTCCAGAAGACATATTGGAAGAAGAGGCAGTTTAAACATGAGTGCTGTTCTCACTGCTAGCCTGAAAACTTTCTCCAGGGAGACAATGGTAGACATTGAGGAGACCCAGTACTTATCAAAGCAGAAAATCAGAGGATGCAGAGAGCTCAACACTAAAGGAAACTTAAAACACATGCTCCAAGGCTCAGGGAACATTGAGGCAGAATCTCTCACTTGAACTGAAGGCTTACTAATTAGCTAAACTAGCTAGTCAGTTTGTCCCAGGGATCATCTGTCTTTGCCTCTTGGACACTGGGATTATAGGTGGGCTACCACACACGTCCAACATTTAAGTGAGTGCTGGTGGTCTGAATGCAGGTCCTCCCATTTGCGCAGGTTAGCCACTGAGCCATAGGCCCAGTCTGCATCTTCTTTTAAAACCTATTTTAAAAAAGACAACTAAATGGATACTGTGTGTGTGTCACTGAAGAAGCTGTTGAAGGTTAGAGACTAACCTAAATGCTTCATGCCTTATGTGGTCTATGCTTACCTAGGCATGGTACAAAGACAGACTCACTTTCACGGTTTGTTAAGTTAATTCAACTCAAAGATGAGCAACAGTTACAAAGATTAATTTATTAACAATGACTCTAGGGCTGGGGATATAGCTCAGTAGTTAAAGGCATTGTTTGCAAACCCTGTTGGCCCAGGTTAAATTCGTCAGTGCCCACGTAAAGCTAGATACACAAGGGACATATGTATCTGGAGTTTGCTTGCAGAAGCAAGAGGCCCTGTTGCACTCAATCTCCCATTCTCTCCCTTCCTCTCCTTATCTCTCTCCCTCTCACTTTCTGTCCCCCATTCTCTCTGCTTGAAAATAAATAAATAAAAATATTAAAAAACCAATGATGCTAGATATAATAGAAAAACACCTGGGCGAATCTGATTTTGTTTTTAGAAAAATATCAAGGAAAATATTTGGTTGCATCACTGAGAGTTACTTGTAAGCATGCCTCCATGCATGTTTCTGAACTGAGGCTCAGTTTCTCCATAAGCAATGAACATATAACACCCATTTCAGTGTTATGAACATAAATCGGAATATCTGAATTAAAGTGATGAAGGACCTGTTGCACAGGAAGTTTTTTAAAGTATTTTATTTATTTATTTGAGAGAGAGAAAGAGGCAGAGATGGCGAGAGAGAGAGAGAGAGAGAGAGAGAGAGAATGACAGAGAGAGAGAGAGAGAGAGAGAGAGAGAGAGAAATGGAGGGAATAGGTATTTCAGGGCCTCTAGCCACTGCAAACTAACTCCAGATGCATGCACCACCTTGTGCATCTGGCTTACGTGGGTACTGGGGAATTGACCCTGGGTGTTTAGGCTTTGCAGGCAAGCACCTTAACCACTAAACCATCTCTCTAACTCCAGGAAGTTTTTAGTAATAGTAGGTACATGATGGCAATAATTAAGATTGCTGATGAAATTTTGGAGAGTTGTGGAGTAGCTTTGTTCCATCATATGGTAGTGGTGGCATAAATGCTTCATGCTTTTGTTTCCCATTACTGAGTAAATGAAGTCAGTTTTATTTCTTTATAACTGAGACTTGAGGAAGCTCCATTATGCAGTCCTCACTGAGAATGTTTGAATTAAGGGTTATCTCTTAGAGAAACTCAAGTCAATAGTTGACACCCCTTCTTCTTTGAACTCTTCTCTCCTAAGTGAGGCCAAGAGAGATGAAGCAAAAGGAAGGAGATGATTACTGAAGATGATGCTTTTTATTGCAAGACTGAATTTGTAACTTATCTAGGATTTTGAGAAAATTAAAAAATGAAGTTGCTTTCATCTAGTATCTTTTTTGATTAAATTGATTATTTGTGGGAACAAATACCAAACATGAACAGGTTCCTTAGGAGTGAGGGAACCAAAGTGAAAAGCTGAGATTTTTAATCAGAATCTTAGAGAAGTGGTTTTGAAGTGTGCATGCCACCTAGTTGTTGCAGGGACTGGAGGGCTCAGAGACCCTGAGCATGGGTACTGGTGGATTTAGAGCAGGAGTTCTAGAAGGGCCATGATAAGATTGGTTCTAGAATCTCTCAAAAGAGAAATCCTGGTTCTGCGAGTGCTGGCTTCAAACTTCTGCTAATGGAAGAAACTACGATTATTGGGTGAAGGATATATTGCTTGTTGTTGTTGGTAGAAGGCAAAACCAACAGGGAACAGGAAGTAAAAGAGAATTTGGAAGCAGAAAAACGAGCGGAGCGAATTTCCCTCTTCCAGCCCCTCCTTCCCTTCAGCTCTTACTGCTGGAGTCTAACAGGGACCTAGCTGGTAAAGCAGAAGAGTGGGCTGCAGAGCCCTAACCCCAGAATCACAAGTTAAAGATGAATCAAATGAGAGCTTAATACCACCCACAGGTGATCAGGAAGAGCCTGGGAGAAACCTGAGGATGCCTGGCTCTTTGTTTTCTCGGCTGTGACAGTGGCAAGGCCCACCAGGACCTGCTCACGCAAATCTTCTCATGGTCAAAAGATTCCTCAGAAGGCTTTTCACTAAGAATTATGAAAACTTATATTAAGCATAATTTCGGTTCTCTCTAGTAAGGTCTGCAGATACACACACATTAGAAAAGGGGAGGGAATACTTTACTATGCAGAATATTTTGTGGTTTTTTTTGGAAAAAAAATACCCTAGACTTTTTCTTTTGGCTTTCGTCAAGATTTGAAGTTATACTTGTGACACATTTAAGTAAAACATTGAATATTGAATTTACATTTTTTATTTTTATTTTCCTTTACTTCCCCCAATGTTGAGTTAAAATAAGGATGGCTATTTCTTTTTAAAAAATCCTAAGGAGTACAAGTTCCAGTATAAAAGGCACTTTCCTGATGAGTGGGTATGAATTTGTTCATCTTGACCCATTTCCTCAAGCTGTTGCTTGCCTGTCATCTTCTTCCAGGAGCCAAATGTAGAGCCGTGATGAGGTCAGCTATCCAAGCCTGGCAGGGTAGACAACATGAGGTTCTAAGATAGTTTTTTAAAGAATTGTATCTTTTTTACATATGTATTCCTTTTCTACAATGGAATTTTTAAAGCTATTTTTTTTCTCAATTTTTATTAACATCTTCCATGATTATAAAAAATATCCCATGGTAATACCCTCCCTCCCTGAACTTTCCCCTTTGAAATTCCATTCTCCATCATATCCCCTCCCCATCTCAATCAGTCTCTCTTTTATTTTGATGACACTACTTATACATAAAGCTATTCTTTTTATGAAGTTCAAGTACAAATAGTAAGCTACCTAACATGTATGTGCTTGTAGAAAAGATTTTTATCAGGACAGTGATGTCAAGCAAAGTAAATATGCCAATTTAAACTTTAGTTTTCCTTGTAGGGCTGCCTTCCGAACAATGCTTTAGAAAATCAAATAGTTGAATGGTCACTAAAGGGCCAGAGGTATGGAAACTGTGCAGGTGAAAGGATCATTGGAGGTTTTTGCAGCTGAAGGGCATTGTAAGTCATGGTTCATGAACTTACCTTCAATTCTTGATCTCATCCATACCTGATCCCAATCTGTTCTCAAAGAGGAGTGTACACCACTTTATACTTGAATGTCAAAGCTCTACTTTGAGTAACTTAGCAGGTCCAGCTGACATGCTAAGTTTACAGCTGCCATTGAGTGTAGAAGCAGGCAAGCTGATAGGTTAACTTGATACACTTGATTTCCACACCATTGTTGGATCAAGGATAGGCACAGCAAGGACCCAGAATTCAGAGAATTGGTTGCTTAAGAAAGGTCAGGGATAAGTTCCATACGAAACCATCTAAGAGATATCCATCTGTATAATGCATTTCCTTCTCTAAGTGCAATATTCACCACAAAGAGCACAAGGACAATGCTACCCTGCCTGCTGCTTTATTTATTACTTCTTCCCATTTAACAGCAAGAATCTCCAAATTATGTAAACATGTAGAGATTTTGGCCACTTTTGGAGAAGGGAAGAAAGAGACCCAGCTGAATCAGCTTCCTAAACTGCTGCATTATTTTACCCTGATGGTTTTAATTAGAGAAAAGTAACTGCATGGAGACCATCTGCATATTCATAATGTAGAACATATGGCTGGGGCTCAAGATTTTGAGAGAGAAAATGCATTAATAACCATGCTTCTTTCCAGTCATTTCTCACATTCCAGGTTATTTATTTGAGCAGTAATATATTTGAAAAAATCTGTTCACTCTTTACATGAGCCAAACTGTCTCATTCCTTTAGGCTTTTGGTGTTGTGTCTACCACTATTGTATATTTTAACAACACATACTGAGAGAGAATATGATTGTTTATGAAGGAGAGTGCCCCATAAGTAAATTCATAGCACTTTTTGGATGTGTTTATATTAACACATTGTCTTCTCTTAGGCATAAGTTACTGGAGTTCAATTTATACGAGGCATGTTAGAATTTTCTAAGAGCATGATAAGGAAGGACTCAAAATGAAGATGAATGTGTAATATGTGTGAACATATGCAAATGTGTGTACATGCCCATGTTCATGGGGCAATATAACCACCATAGGATTAATGATGTGTTTCTAATTTTTGGTCAAGTGGAATAACCAGCAATTGTGAATAGTTAAACAATTAAGTAATAGGCAGTATTTCAAATTTCATGTTACAGTAGCAAAATTATAAGTAAAAAGGAATGAACTTTTAGTTTTAAAGTCTTAGTGGCAGAAAATGTACTCTCTAGGTATATTTGCAGACAATAGAAAAATAAGGAAACTTTTGCCTTTTGTCTGGCTTTTCAGGTAGTTACTGGATCAATAAATCCAATTCCCAGTATGAAATAAACAAGAAATAACCAGAGAACTAGAATTGGCATAGCTACTTTAGTAACAAAGCAGAAAAGGGTATAAACTTGGAGAAAAAGATGATGAAAGAAATGAAATTTTGCCCCTCTGAGACTGAGCTGTCATATCTGTTGAGTAAGGGTAACAAAGGGAATAGCATTTAGATGGTGGAGGTGTGTGTGATGAGAAGTGAAAGGAGGCGAGGCTCCCAAGGAGACTGCCTCTGAAGCTTTCCTGTCCAGCGAGCCTCGAGGCCTCTTAGTTACTCTTAGTGCTCCAAGCTGCTGGCGGAGTTCCATAGGCTTTGAGATACAATTTTTAAATTCCAGATCTACCAAGGGATGCTAAGAGCTTGAAAGAAACAGTTCCAAATTGTTGCTCAGTTTGGAGATTAAAGATATAGAAGCCTTTCAGCAGGCATTGTATACTACAAAGAGAAAAATTTCAAGTAATTGTGAACATTGGTATAAACAATTTGCTTATCTGAAAATTAGACTATGTAATCATGATTTTGCAGGAGGAAACAATCTAATTCCCCCATTTGTTTAGTAAGGACTTTTGGAGATTTATAACAGTTTCAAAATTTATTGTGATGATGGTCAGCTTGGAACTGAGTTTGCTCTTAGGGATTTAGTTACTGAGTGATTCTTTTTTATTATTTTTTTGAGAGAGATAGAGAGAAAGAGGCAGACAGAGAAATAAAGAATGGGCACACCAGGGCCTCTAGACACTGGAAACAAACTCTAGATGCATCTACCACCTTGTACATCTGGCTTATGTGGGTACTGGGGAATCGAACCTGGGTCCTTAAGCTTCACGGGGAAGTGGGCAAGTGCCCTAACCACTAAGCCATCTCTCTATCCCAGTGATTCAGGTTTTTTTTTTAGGCAGTAAGCCCAACAGATGGGCCTTTTTCTTATGTGAGAGAATAAGAGAGAGGGAGAGAGAGAGAGAGAGAGAGAGAGAGAGAGAGAGAGAGAGAGAATTGGCATACTGGGGCTCTAGCGACTACGATCAAACTCTAAATGTGTGTATCCCCTTGTGTGCATGTGCAACATTGCATGCTTGTGTCACTGTGCATCTCACCTATGTGAGACCTGGAGAGTTGAACATGAGTCCTTAGCATTCGCAGGCAAGTGCCTTAACTGCTAAGCCATCTCTCATCATCAGAGTGATTCTTTTCTAAGGCAGTGACTTAATCTGAATTTAGTTTCCTTTGTTTTCCTCAACCCCTCTCCCAGTTACCCTACCACATCTATAATTTTATCAGATTTTGTTAGGATCCTGTTTTGTAAAAAAAAAAAAAAAATAGGGATTAACTCAGTTAAATTGTTGTAAGTCTTTGAATAGCAGAAAGACTGATCTCCATGTGCTGGCTTCTTTCTAATATTCATCCACTTTCAGTGATGTTGGTACATATTCAACAATTTTCTGTTATGGTTTTGAAGTTTGCTGCATATTCACAAATCTATATGTATATATTAACATTCCATTTGCTTTTTTCTTTACTGTAAATACCAAACTTTTACAGTAGATGTTTTAGATTTCTTATTATGCATTTCCATACAAGTAGTGTGTATTATTTTTGCTTTGTGTACCAAATTGTTTTATTTATCCTACTGGTGATGCTTTTTCTTGCCTGTGAATTTTCCAGTATTTGAAATTCAGTCATAATAGATTTTCTCCACTTCCTTCAAGTGGTCAGAATGTGAGTAGATGTACTATAGTTTTGTTTTGGTATATTATAGACAATTTGATAAGTATGAAATTATTGTTCTTAGAAGTTGCTCCTGGGGCTAGAGATACAGATGGCTTAGTGGTCAAGGTGCATGCCTACAAAGCCTAAGGACCCAGGTTCAATTCTCCAGGTCCCACGTAAACCAGATGCACATGGTGCATGCATCTGGAGTTCATTTGCAGTGGCCAGAGGCCCTGGCATGCCCATTCCCACTCTCTCTCTCTCTCTCCACCCCCATTTCTAATAAATAAATAAAAATGAATTTTTTAAAAACAAGTATCTCCACATGCCAATCCAGAAATAACCTAGAATAAAAGGTCTTCTTTGACAATTGTTCTGTTTTCTTCACTGATTTGGGGTGGAACTTGTTATGTATCTCTAAGTCCTATGCATTTAACAGTTCTCTAAAAACCTCAATCATATGAGTTCCTCAATATGAAATGGCTAATTTATCTGAAGTAAAATTTCCCTTTTATAAGTTGTATTAAATGTACTTCAATGCTAAGAAGTGACACAGGAGTGCTCAGCACTGAAACTTCTCTTATCACACCTTCCAGGGCTCAGGGTCCATCGCAGAAGAGGTGAAAGAAAGGATGTAAGAGCCAAAGGACGGTTGGACTCCTTACAATGCATTTTTCCAGACACAAAATGGCCTGGATGACCATGACCTTGCAGTGCCTGGCACTACCTACACAGGACCATTATAATAGGAGGAAAAGATGATGACATAAAAAATAAAAGAGACTGAGAGGGGGAGGGGATATGATGGAGAGTGGAGTTGTGAAGGGGAAAGCGAGGGGGGAGGGAATTATTATGGTTTATTGTCTATAATTATCAAAGTTGTCAATAGTAAATTTTTTTTTAAAAAGCTGTGTGTGGTGGTACACGCCTTTAATCCTAGCACTTGGGAGGCTAAGGTAGGAGGATCGCCATGAGGTCGAGGCTACCCTGAGACTACATAGTGAATTCCAGGTCAGTCTGGGCTAAAGTGAGACCCTGTCTCAAAAAAAAAAAAAACTAAATAATAAATAAATAAATAAATGTACTTCAAATAAAACTTACCATTTTAACCATTTTAAAGTGCAGAATTACTTTATTGGAATTGTTCATCCCTACTGTTGTGCAACTATCAGCAAATGTTTTATTCTTGAACTTTTCACCATCTCTGGTGGTTTGATTCAGGTGTCCCCTATAAATTTATGTGTTCTGAATGCTAGGTCCCCAGCTGGTAGCAATTTGGGACTGGAGCTTCCTGGAGGTGGTGTATTGTTGGGGGCATGCTTACAAGTATTATAGCCAGTTTCCCCTTGCCAGTGTTTGGCACAGTCTCCTGCTGCTATTGTCTATCTGATGTTGTCCAGGAGATGATGTCCAGCCTCTGCTCATGCCATCATTTCCCCTGCATCATGGAGCTTCCCCTCAAGTATGTAAGCCAAACTAAGCCCTTTCCTCCCATAAGTTTCTTTTGGTCAGGTGCTTCCTTCCAGCAATGAAAAGTTGACCACGACAGTAAATTGATACCAGAGGCATGGGATTGTTGCTGCTAGAAACCTGACTGTGTGGCTTTTGGCCTTTTGGAACTGATTTATGGGAGGAATGTGGAAGGATTTAAAACCTCAGTTTAAGAGACTCCTTGCAAACTCTGTACCTATCAAACAGTAACTCCCTAACGCCTATTCTACTTCCTTGTCCTATGCTTTTGACTATCCTAGGCACCTCAAATCAATGGCACAAAGTCCATATTTTCATTTTACAGATTTTATATCTTTTTAAATGGGTACTATAACACTATGTGATGACTTGGACCCCCTCCCCCAGTTTCCAGTACCTATCTTCACTTTCCAATTCTGTTAGTAGTCCATGAAATGTGGTATGGGAGGCATTCGTGACAGTTTTTCTGTTGGTTCAATGAGGAAATGCTTCAGTAACTGCCATTAAAAATAAGTTGATTGAATGCATCAAACTAATATTGGAATATTTTAATACATATAAGGTAGGGAAAGGAAGGTATGTTAAAGTAATGAAGTAAGTGAAAATATTCTCTGTATATATTATGTGTTCACATGTATGTGTGTGCTAACAAAAATGATTTTTTGGTCATGCTAGCAACTACTCTCCATGTTTATGAGTTCATGCCTGGCTTTTTAATAGACATTGACTGTCAAACAATAGCTTCAAAATATCAATCTGTATTCCCACATGTAAATGCTACAGTTGAGGCTCGACTGGATCAGCTCGCATTCACAAGTCAGGTGAGTGGAGTGGCTTGGCTCCAGGCCCATTTCTTGTGTCTTGCTGGGTGATGTTCAGTCTCATTCTGGGGACCTGAGAAGCAAATATATTGCTTCTTTTAATCTGACCTTTCAAGTAACCTTCTCTTATTTACAACACTGCGCCTATGCTAAGGACTAGACACTTGACCTAGCCATTATGATTTTTGATGAGGGTCAGAAAATTCCCATGTCTGCCAAACAGATTCCCCAGCAGCTGTAATTAAGGATCATGAATTCTTTTCTCACCAAAACTAGGTCACATTATAGATAGAGGGGAGAAGTAGTGCGGAACTAGTTTGGAGTGGCAGCTGACCAAGTTCTGTTCCTGGCAACAAAAATGGAAAATGGTATTATGTCAAACTCCAACATGAAATTGCACATGATTAAAGTAGTGAAAAAGATGCCATGATTTCAAAGGAAACTTGAAATTAAAGGAACATGGTGTAGAACGTATCAACTTACTGAACGATCCCCCTGCTGCATTGCTACAACTGTGTGAACAGGCTATGTGGGAAACAGCAAAAGGCAGAAGGGACGAAGCGGAAACCCAGCTCTGTACTTTTGTGACTCTTGGAACTTCACATCCCCAAGAGTTTTGTCAGAGTGGTTTTGATTTTTTTCTCTTTATATGCAGCTTGGCAGCTCTGAAGGAGTGTTTTACTTTTTAAACCCTTGCTGGACACGACCACTGACAGAGTGTCCTGCCCATCCAGAGGACTGCCAGCACAGGAAAATGACTAACGCTGCGTGGCTTCATCTCTCAGCTCCTTCTCATTCGCTCCTATTTTCCATGACACTTTGATCCTTTCTCTTTTTCCACTCCAAATTCGTCCCTGTGTACCCTGGGCCAACTGGCACACTTCTGTAAAGAAGCATTTTGCTAATAATATCCCTGCTGTTCTGTAATCTCTTCCCCAGCCTCTTCTGTCCTATCTGGATGTAGGTTGCTTGCTCTAAATTCTACTGTTGAAAATGTAGTAAAGCTGAGCTGTTTAGCTATAACTTCAACTTGATTATTTACAGAATATTTGTTCAAGTTTCATCATAAAGAATTTTTTCTTAAACAGCATTGCACTTTATAGATCTGACAAAAAGAAAATCGTTATAGAACCTATGGTGTTTGGTTTTCCTGTTCACACTGCCTGCTAGGTTTAAATATTTGCAATAAGAGTTTTCAGTTTCTGAAAGTCAGTCTCATGAAGAAGTACTCGCCCTAATGGATGGTGCCCAAGGCTATCTTCCTAACCGGCTCTGCGACACTGGACCAGTCAATTGCTTTTATGGATCCTTAGTCTGCATCATAAATAAAGAGTGGAAGCTTCCACCTGCTTCTGGGCATTAAAACACAACCTTCTATGGATTTGTAAAATAAAGAGAAAACTTGGCATGTGGCCCAAGGCCTCCCAGGAATTACATTTTAGATGCTGTTGGCCTTGTATTTCTGGAAATCAATTTTCTCATTAGGCTTTCTTCAACTTAGTGTGAAATTCTGCCTCTAGATTTTTTTCTGTCTCCTTTTCACCCCAGCACAACACAACTCATTGCCTTTTGGAAGGCAACAGCTTCTATCTGTCCTTAGAAGCAGAGCTGTACCAGCCATTGGGATGTCCACATGGGATCTTGGGTAAATGGATGCCATAGGAGAGCTACTTTGAGTCACTGACATTCTCCTTTTTGTTTTCTCTTACAGACCATGGAACGATTGTCAGACATAAATATGACTTGTGTGCGATTTGAATTGTGTAGCTTGGCTCACATGAATATTTTATCTTTGCACATTAACTTTATCTGGAACATGATTTTTTAAAGAGTTCTGTTTGAGTAGGAATGTTTCTATTATGCCCTGGGCTCCAGTTATCTATGGAAATGTATTTTGAATGGTATAACAGAAGTCTATTAGAAACAAGATTAAAATGAAAGCATTTCATTTTCAGAGAAACTTTTCAATAA
This sequence comes from Dipus sagitta, assembly GCA_036346955.1. Lineage (NCBI taxonomy): Eukaryota > Metazoa > Chordata > Mammalia > Rodentia > Dipodidae > Dipus > Dipus sagitta. The sequence continues at coordinate 101,977,205 of CM070771.1, read as the reverse complement.
TGCTATATTCAGGGCCTTGATAAGATTCTCACATGGGTCTTAGGCTTTTAATATTTAATAAGGTGGTTTATAAGTTTGAATGTTCATTCAAATCTTTCTTTATATTTATATTTATATAAATCAATCTTTATATTTCATAGAGGCACTGTATCTATATATTTTGTAAAGGAAGGTGTCTATACTTTAGAGAACTTTGGGCTTAAATCTTAGCCTGCATTCCACTTACATTACATTAGACAGATCACTTTCCCTCTTTGAGCTTCAGTTTCTCACTTGTAAGGTGGGGCAATCAGAATTACTTCCAGAATATGAACTAGACTCCATCTGGCCCACAGCAAGCATTGAAGAATTGTCTAGAGATAATTTTCCATCAAGAGATGGGAGATTTCAATTTTCCTAGCCATGGGGGACCATTTATTATTTTTTGTTTCACAAATGAAGTAAGACTGGGTACAACTGTGCAATTTAGCTGTTACTTAATAAATCTGTCTTTAAATGATATCAACTGATAATTTCTTTCATATCTAAAAGTAGACTTTTATTACACCCTAACTCTTCTTAAAAATTAACCTGTCAGCAAAGCAAGCCAGTGATTCATCAGCCCTACAGTAGTACTTGCAGTGAAATATAGGCTCCATGTCATACTTCATATTGCCTCTCTGGTCATTTGCTGGTGCAAATTAAGAACATTGCTTTCTTTTTCCCTCCCCAAGGCCTTTATACTTTTTATTCAACATGTGTTTACTGTCAGTCACCAGCCATTGTCCTGGGTCCTGTGGACAGAGCTGTAAATAACTGAGAAGGCTTCTTTAATTCAAATGCTGGGAGAGGTGTATCACTGGGGGATGGACTTTGGGTTTTAATTGTTGGGCCCCACTTGCCAGGGCCAGCCAGCTTCCTCTGTCTGCTTCCTCCATGCTGATGTAAGCATGTCTGCTCTTGTCATGCTTTCTCTGCCATGTTGAAACTTTTCCTTCAAAATTATAAGCTCTTCCCTTCCAGAAGCTGCTTCTGGTTGGCTGTTTTGCCCTAGCAACAAAATGGTAACTGCTACATATTTAAGGACCATTTTCACCAGTTTTTCCTTTAAAACATTCTGCTTAGCCAGGCGCGGTGGCGCATGCCTTTAATCCCAGCACTCGGGAGGCAGAGGTAGGAGGATCGCTGTGAGTTCAAGGCCACCCTGAGACTCCATAGTGAATTCCAGGTCAGCCTGGGCTAGAGTGAGACCCTACCTCAAAACAAAAACAGAAACAAAAAAATGTTCCACTTGAACTTTGCAATGAGCAGAACCCTTGGCAAATATGCAAGTTACTGTACCTATCCAGACCCCTAATCTGCATCAAAAGTAAGGAGTAGAAGCTTCCACCTGCTTCTATGGAGCTATAAAATAAAGACAAAATTTTGCAGGTGGCCAAGTTGGGGACAAAGAAACAACAGTTCCTAAGCACTATGTCAAAGGTACTATGTAAAAGCATTGTATTTGAGTCCCTAATACCTCATAAAAATCCTATGAGATTGTATCTTATCTACTCTCCCATTGTTTATAATGTGGAAACAAACTGTGAGACAGTAGGCCATTTGCTTAAGGTAAGCACCTAAGAGGCAAAACACCTTTGCTGCCCACATTCTTTGCAGGGTTCCATGCTGCTTTCTGTGTGGTACGACTTGTTTGATGACAACACCTGCTTGCTTTGATTCTGGTCATAGTGTGCTTTCTCCAGGTGCCTGATGTTTGACACATTTATTCAGCTCCACCCTCAGGTAGCAAATGAATGTGAAAAATATTTTAACACTATTATTTTGTTAACATAAGGGAAAAAGATAACATAAAACAATGGTAATAGGCACATTATTTTTTGTGGGTCAACATTCCATTTTGCTGGTGGGGGGACGGGGAGGGGAGGGAATCACCCTTATTGTTAAAGTCCATGTAGTTCTGGATCTATTCTCATCAACATGTCTGGTCTTCAAGTGACAGTACCGAGCTCTTTTCTTGCCATGCTGAGAATGTGACTTATGTTTGAGCAATCCTGGCATTCTTTACTCTGGGCCATGTTGATGCTTCCAATAGAATCAGGACACAAGGAAAACCAATCAAATTCCTTTGCAAAGATTGACATGTGATTGGTAGAAGGGAGAAAAATTCATTTGGCTGAAATTATAATATGTCCCCAGCCTGTGATTAAGTAGTTGAGAGGTGGATTATGTTAATTACCACACTTTATTCACTCTTCACACATGTTAATTAGGTCAAGTTCTCTATACTCCTATCCTCTCAACTGTAGCCTAGCCCCTAGACAGCTCACTTACAAGACCTGGTCCCTGGGTGGGGCTTGGGCCAGCCCTTCTTCTCCATCAGTCAGCTCACTCCCACTGGGGGCTCCCAAGGGCTGCTTGGGTCCTGTGGTGAATATCAACACAGAGAGTGTGACGTGAACTCTGCCTCTCTTGGTTGAGTGACTGCTTCTTCAATTTTTTGTGGGTTTTTATACTGTTTCTCTCCAGTCCCTATCCATCATTCTGATAACCACCTTAGGGTTAGCTCATTTGCATATCCGTGCACAGCTGGCTATGGCCATGGTTTCTGGTTGCCATGGTGATGTCATCATGGCTAGGCCAGTGCCTCGTTTTATCTACACTAACAAGTTTACTAACTGGCGCTCCTAACATAACATAATACCAGAAGTCTTCCATATAAAGCAAAAGAAGAACCTCTGCCTTTCGCAGACAAAGGGGCCGTGGAAGAGCCCAGCAGTTTGATTGAGGGACTGAGGTCTGGGTTCCTGCAGCTTCAAATTTGTGAACCACCTCTTAATTACTACTCCAGCTAGTTGGGTTGAGCTTCTCTTACTTGCTCTTTAAGGAAACTGGGCTAAAGTATTAGGGGTGTTCCAAGAAGCCATGGAGAGCTATTGACTCTGCTTCTCTAGAGATCTCAGGTTAATCCAGTGGTCAGGCAGCATTCCTATGGTAGCCCAGCACAACTCCTATGGCTGTTGTGTTCTTTTATTTTATCAATGCCTACAGTTTACACATTTATACTTTGAAACAGGAACTTTGTAGCCTATGGTCAGATCATCACACTGCTGCCCAGAGTGGCCCTGACAAGGGACCTCATGCAATCTTTTTCTTTTCTCAGACCAGCTATTAGGATTTAGAAAAGTAGCACTATTTAAATTTAGGGACTTTACACACATAATATATTTCTGTTGATGGATTCAAGGTACTTTGGATATTTTATTGCTTTTAATTTAAAATAACCCTTGTAGAATAGGTTGTTTTCTTGCCTACTGAGAGGCATGAACATGGGGTACTTGCATGCTACAGTTATATGGGTGATAAATGGCACCTCAGCTGGATACCTGTAAATCAAGTAGACAACAGTCGTTATGTAGCTCATGAGGTAAAGAGAACTTACAGTGCACATGGTTATAAAATACTATGCTTTGACTTATATATTACTAATAATTCAACTTAGTATATACTTGATCCAAGGAAATGTAATGTGTCTATAACTAAAACATTTCTTTGGCTAAAATTGTTAAATATTTCAGTCCATAACTCTTTGTCCCAACTTTTGCTGAAGCCTCAATGGCAAACGAATGAATTTTCATTTGTGATCAGAGGAAAAAAATATAAGCTATCCCTCTACAAAATTTTTCAGAGTCTGGGCCATCACTCATTCATCCAATCTTATTTTCTATTTCATGAGCTTTCTTCTTTAGCCATGGATATACAGTCATTGTTGGTTTCTCCATGCCCTGGTTCAGCCAATCAGCAGACAGTGTTGATTGCTTAAGGATTAATACTACCCTTGCCCCTGGTACGCATTAAGTCCTGGAACAGGAATTAATCTGCTTCTCTGAGCTTTGAGTGCCTGGGTGGACCCTGAGGTGCCAACATATTTTTAGATACTTTTCTCCCAATGCTTTGTTGGGACTCTACCCTGCAGTTTCCTGCTGGACCCAAGCTAAGCCAAACCTATTTATTTTCCTCCAGCCTCTTCTTGGTCTTTGAATCTTGTTCTTATCATAGATGAAAAAGCTGTCCATAGGTTTCCTTCATAATCTTCCTTGACTTCTTGTCTGGAATCCATCCTCCAGCAACCTACTCATTTTTACTTAGAAAAAATTATTAACCTTTCTGCTAAATTTTGCACACTCAAATTTGAATTCGAAATCTGTCTTCCTTATGAAGGGCCTTTGACCATCTAGGCACATATTGATCTTTTTATTTTGAATTCTTTTGGATTTCTAGTCTTCATTTGGCTTTCATTTTCCCCTGTCTTACTTATTCTGCCTACATTTCTGTTTTTTTTTAATAGGACTAAAAGCTTATTAAGTATTGATGCTTTAACTTGAAGAAATGAGTTCAGAGTATAAGTAGAAGTCTGAGATCCAGGGGATTGGCAGTAAGAATGGCAAACCAACTTAGATATCTGGATCACAGGTATTTGCAAGAGATTGGGCACCAAGGGGCACTAGGCCAGTGCTTGTTATCGTAGAGATGTAGGTGGTTCATGCAATGTTGGGATGGAGGTCTGTGGGGAGCTATGTGGAGGGGGACAATGTTTGTGGAGTCTAGGCAGCAGGCTTAATGCTATGCTCTGGTTAAACAATTCTGTCATGACAGTGTTGTGGAACTGGATCTCCCTAATGATTCAGGAGAGAGGCTGGGCTCTTGGCTTAGGCCTCCTCAGGCCAGTAACTCTCAGCATCTTGTTCTTGTCCATTTTAGTAATGAATTGAAAAACATGGACATTAAAACAGTTAAGTTATGAAAGACTTATTAAGGGAGAGTTTGAAGCAGGAGGAAAAAGGAAGAAAAACTCCCAAGCAAAAAGGAGTTTTCTCTAACCTTCCTATTGGGGTAGGGAGAGAAAACTGGGAATAATTTCTCATGCAGAGACTTGGATCAACTCTATATATTAACTGGATATCCAATTAGGATAAACCTCATTGCCAAGTCCAAAGGCATATGAAGAATCTTGATTGCTTGTTGGGCCAGAAGGACTACTGATTCAGGAAGGGCCTACCCACTGTGTGAAAGTTCAAGAAGAAGACTTAGCAAGTTGCTTCTTATCTTCACCAGGACTTAATTAGACTGGACTTCAAGTTCCACCAGGGCAGGGCAGCACCCGTTTCTTTGGGCCAGTCCCTAGCTGACTACCTACAAAAAAAAAAGGCTACTTTGCTGCTAATACGTTTCAACAAAGAGCTAGGCAAGTTTTGAGATCAGAGGCGGCTTGTGGGGTAATGCGGTTCACATCTATAGTCCCAGCACTCAGAAGACTAAAGTGCTAGCTTGGGGCCAGTCTGGATGAAGTAAAGTGTTCCAAGCCAATAAGGCTATATAGAGAGGCCTTGGCTCAAAACGCCAAGCAAGCCAAACAGGGAAGGCTCCAACAATATCCAAGTAGAGTAGGAAGGACATCTTTTCCAAGGAAATGGGATGCTGGTCTATGGTTGATGAAGGAACTTAAATAACATGATGGAGATGAAGAAAGAATGGGAGCCAGAGGCTAAAGAAAGGGAAAGAGGAGGCGAGGCACAAAAGAATGGAAGATTTAGAGAGGTTATCAATGAGAGAGGGAAAATAGTTGGAGAGAGGAGAAAGGGAAGAGAGAAATGGAAAAGAAAGAAGTTATAAGGCAATTAGAAAAGAGAAAGCAAAGACAGGACAAGTAAATCTGAGCCTTATGTCTACCCATCTGCTGACCAAATTCCATCATGCAGGAGGGAAGTTGGTCATGTCATACCTTCCTAAAATGACTGTCAGCTTTCATCTCCCAAACATACACTTTCATAAGACAACTTCCATTTTTATCAGCCTCTTTAGAGTATGAGCAAAAGTATTTTAAGAAAATTTGGGTGTAAGTAATTTGCATTATACATACTTTGTACATTTACATACACTGTATATGCTAATACATTCATGACTCATTAGGCACAAATGCAATATGATTGCTATGCGAACCTTACTTCAAAACCGAATTCCTAACTTTAGCACCTCCTTCTACTTTAATTGTATTTTAACCTTTTATCCTAAATTCTTATGAGGAATTCCAGGACTTCCACACTTCCAGTCTTAACTCATGTGTGCATTTGAGGCTGAGATGTACTTGCTGGCTTCCTTACAACTGCCTCATTCCTTAGCAAGGTCAAAGTAGTGGGTGGTGGAGAAGGTGGTATATGATTCAGTTCTAATGGACATGTAAAAGTACCATTGAGTCATGCATTCCTAGAACTTAGAAGGTATTAACTATGGAATAGACTAATGGAGGCAAAATAGCACTTGGATGTGCCACAAGTTTGCTATGAAGATTAGATACAAGTGTTTAGTTGAGATCAGGCACATTCAGGGTGGTATGGACATAAATGAGAAAAGTTCTTAGCCCAAGGCACTATTTAATAGTATCTCTTATTTCTTTATTATGTTTGCTTAGTGCTTACTCTTTAACATGCAGTACTTACCTTCTTTTCACCACTACTCATAGGCTGAACAGAAATGTCAATATGCTCTGCTTTACTAGTTGGGAAACTGAACTATGTAAAGGTCAACACAGCCACTTAGGGGGGAGCACAAGCCCAGGTGTTTTTCAGTTACCCAATCAGTGCTGCCTGCACACTTGAATATGAGATACAACCAAGTAAGTCAGCAACATAAAAGCAGTCATCTACAAATGGCCACAAAATAACACTTGATATGTCCTGATAACCCTCCAGGAAAGGGTTTCACAGCTGTGTATTGCTTGATATACTTAAAATTCTTTCTCAGTTAGAAGTCAAGGCTTATTTCTGTCTTTTTTTTTCACCATTATCTTTCAAAATTGGAAAGTGATGCTCAAAATTTGAAGGCTAAAGAACCACTGGGAAAAAGAGTTCACAATAATGCTGGCTTTCAAAATTGCTCTCCGTTTTATTAGTGTGGATGAAACTGACATTTGGTGCTGACTGTGTGTGGTTTAAAGGCAATTCTTTATTGAAGTGAAAAACAACCAAGGCAGTAAATCTGCACTGGAATCAGGACAGCTTGTTCTGTGACTCTTGACAAGTCATTTAATATCGACACATTATTATCTATCTTCTCATGCAAATGGAAACAAACACCCTGGGCAAGAATGACAGGGGCCATTATCATTACCAGCAATCAGAAATACACTGAAATGATTTGTCCAGGAGCAAGTTTTCTGTATGGAATCTAGCATGCAGGATTGAGTTGGACCCTCAGTTCAGATCCCCTCGTGGGATGCCACCAGGAAAAACACTGATTGACTGGTACTAGACACAAATTCTTATTCAAAAGCTTCAGTAGTTCTTTGGACCTTACTAATTTTAGCAGGAGGCAAATTCTAAGCATTATTTCTGCTTGGCAAATGCATATTCATTCTTTTACAGATGGCCTCCAAAAGACTGCTGAGGAAAATCTTGAAAAGTTATTTTGGATTCAACTCAACAACACATTTTCCTACATAAGGCCTAGGTGTGGGGACTGTGTCTGGAAGCCCTGTAAGGCCTTTTCCAAGTTCTTCCTCACTTATCATAAAGGTATAAAATCAGGGGGAATGAAGAAATACAAATATATAGAAAGATTACATTTTCTCTCATATACATATTCTTCCTTGGCTATCCATGATTCTTATCAACATTAGATTATGATGCCATATAGTCTCTGGACCTTCTCTCATTTTAAAGACTCTCAGAACAATGAGGTTAAATTGAAAATTTCTCAGAGGCTAATTCATACTTGGAGTTGATGGTCTTTATTTTCTTTGGGTGATGTCTTTCGTCCATAAGTAAGTGGCTTTCAGCACAATTCATGGGCAGACTCTCTGAAATGGATCTGACCTGGCCTGCTCCCCAGGACCCCAGATTATTACCCTGTTGCTATCATCACACCTTTACCTGGCCTTCTGTAAATACTTCAAGCCTAACATGCTCAATGCAGAATTCCTGTTTGTCCCCACAAACCTTTCTTTTCATAATCTTCTCCAATTCTGTCGTGGCAAATATATTACTCTTTACTCCTTCCTATCTCACACTCATAAACAACTCCTTAGCAATTCCTATCACATTTATTTTTCAAAATGTGCCCAGAATTGGACCACTTTTTAGCACCTCCACTCCCTACTGTGCTGGTTCAAGCCTCTGTTACCTTTGACTTGAATTAACTTCCATCTAGTCTAAAGGTCTATTATTAGAGTTTCCTGTGTGACCCTTTGAGCTGGCTCAAACCTTCTAGAGTCTTCCAGCCTTATGGACAGGGATAACAAACTGTGATAAGTCCTATAACATCTACGACCTCACCTTTTTCTCTTGTCCATTCTGACAGCCTCTCTCTCTCTCTCTCATTTGTTGTGTTCCTGGCGCTGGCTGCCTTGTCCTCTGCTGTCTCAGAGTCTCTGCACATTGTATTCCCTTCTCCTGCAATGTTCTGTCAGGAGACTCTGTAAAAATCACCTTTTGTACTTGTCTCTCAACTTCCAGATTCTGAAAATTGCTTCTCCTTTCTGTCTTTGAAATCAGGGTGGTGACAATGTGGAATAAGGTACTATCACTTTGATTTTCTCTATATGCCATCTTCTTTGTAAAAAACTTTCTTTGAATTATCTTAATTTGAATATGCCATCTCTTTCCTACCATGATGGTGAATAACACCAAAATTGGTATTGTATTTAAGACATTGGTACCAGCAAGGTACATCGATAGTAATCTTGCCCCAGGAAGGTGGGAATGGGTAATCTGTGGACTGGAAGAATGTTATTATTACCAGAATTATCACTGGTGGTGGTGTGGGCTGATGTGCAGATAGAGGCATAGTACTGAGTGATCACTATGGCAACATAAGGAATATAAAGACTTTTTGCTTTATTTTTTATTTATGGCACTTCCAAATACAATTTGTTTTGTTGATTTTCATCCCCCTTCTTGTTATTATGTGTTAATCATTAATCTTGCTGGCCTCTTCCCTTCATGAGTTCACTTAGAAAAAAAAAGAAATTAAGAAATACAAATATATATAGTTTAGATGGAGAATAAGAAGACCTTTGTGGCAATTTTGAAAGAATAAACCATTTCTTATCAATATAGGATATAATTGACTGAAGTGTAAGCTAATGTGGTAATTTGAACACACGTTCCCCAATAGACTCAGGTGTTAAGTTGTATTTCCAGCTTCCTGGCTACAGGAGGTGTCACTGGGGGTAGATCCTGGGGTCCAGCACTAAAGTGTGTTTGAGAGCAGATCTAATTTCCAGCCCATAGGGATGCAGAGAGGTTTGAGCTCTGCCTGGGCCCCTGCTGCTTACTGCTAGTTTTGTGCTGGCTGCTTCTAGTGTTTTCTGGTTAGTGATGGTTTCTCTGTGCTTGGATGTATGGAAGCAGCTCTGTCACTGATGGAACTCCCCACTGGAAGTTCCCTTCCCTCCCTAAACTGTACCTGGTTTAGATGTTCATTCTAGCAATGTGGAGCTGACTACAATAGCTGGGTATTGGTTATAAATGATATGCAATCATGTCATCAATTACATGGTTAAGTTTGCCAGTGTCTCATCCAAGGAAACTAATCAGAAAAGCTTTATTGTTAGAGGCATGGGATTGGAAAACTTGAGCAGATATAGACATGTCTGGGAACTTTGAGCCTTCAAATTCTGTTGCACAGTTAGGTTTGTTCTAACTTCCTACTCACCCTCAGTTATCTTCTTCTGCCCCATCATTTTTATGATTAAATCTAAGGTATTTGAATCAACTTAGTTCTGATCTTCAGGTCCCAACTTCACCATGTCTTTTTAGACTTCAAATGAGAGGGTTTTTTTTTTCCCCAATAGAGCACAGTTTGAGAAGTTCAAAATTGCCTCCCTGAGGAAAGAGTGTATGCAGAAGAACAGAAGAATTGACCAGTGTACATCAGCCAGAGTCGAGGGAGATGTGTGAGAGAAAAATCTGCAAATATTTTATAGCAGCTATCTGGTATACAAGGATGTGTCAGGTTAAATTCACTGAAATGGTTGCACTCATCTGGAAGCCAATATTTTATGTCATCTCCAGGACATTAGAACAACATTGTAGTGTGCTGTTTGTTAATTGAGTTCTGGATTATAAGTGGAATTTGCCTGGCATCTGGAGAGAAAAGTGTCTGAACACTTAGGGAGATGGGGACATTTGAGTAAATATGTTATAAATAAAAATGCATAGTGTCTTTCTACTTCTACTCTTGGAAGGGTTCAAAGGATCCACTATCCACTCAAGCATTAAGAAGTACATTAGTGTCAAGGACAGAAGTGTCTGTAAAAAGTTTTCTCATGGTTGTGTTATGTCAAAGATAATGAGGGAATAATACAGTGAAGCTGGATTCTCTGATCTCAATGTGAGTAGTAGGATTCTCAGATTTGTAAAAGACATTTAGTAGCAATTAATGGTCAGAAGTGAGTGCAGCCACTATAATAAGCCATAGAACTGGAATAGTAATTGCATATTTTGATCTTCAGGGATCTCGGAAAATGTTTAATTGCTGAAGGAGTTTCTAGAAATAGCTATATGGGTAACCTGCTAAGGGTAAGTTTGTCATATATGAAAACAAATTGTTTTTAATTCCAAGTGTGGAAACTGAAGTCCATGAAGGGCCTCATACCTTCTATCAAATTATTACTTAACTTGTTTCAAATACGTGATGCCTCTTAAATGAAGGGTAGTCCAGATCCCTGTAAGGAAAGACATTGTAGTTTGAACCTATCAATCTGGATTAGTCTGAAAACATTTATGGTGGTGACTATGCACTTAAGTTAGATAAATGCTCAGAACTTCTGAGGGTTCTTCAATATTGTTTAGATGCTGAAAGTAATTTCTAGAGAGAGGCAGAATGGCTCCATGTGCTAATTAGCAAGGCCTCACAGAATCCATGCAATAGATGGAATCTTGGTCCAAACTTGCTCTGCCAGAACTGGTTAACTTTTTTCCATAAGGCTAGGGGAAATTAACATATTTAGTAAGGGTCACATTCTAATACTGCTGTCCTCACTTATGAAATGGAGCATGCTATGGTAGAAATGTTAAGTGAAAACTCCTGAGACTGCTGATTCTTTGCCCCCTCCACCAATGTAATGATGAGACAAGTGCATTCTTAGAGTCTTATAGAGATTAATTTCACTATTAAAGTTTTAAGAAATAAAATGGTGGATATACTTACATACATTAGCATGTTTCATGTAATGAGGAATAAATGCAGCCAAGTTTACCAGTGATGATTATATTTTTATCTCTAGTGTAATTTACTTTAATCAGTGAGAAAAATCTGAAGCAGTTTGTATTTACCTGAAAGATTACAGTATACTGTTATAAGTTCATCCAACTGTGCGTTATAATGTAATCTAGATGAACCTTGATCATTTCATTTTTCTGGTCACTTCATTTTCTACTACATAGTGACTAGATATGTTATCAGGATCTAGTAAGCAGGAAGGAACAAGGATTCTTAGATGCCTTAACACAATGGGCACACTCTAGAGGGTAGGGCAAGCAGGTCCTGAAATGCGAGTGGCCCAGTGATCATAATGTTGTATATTCTCTGAGCTGGTACATCTTATGTAACACCCACAACTTAGACAAAATCTGAGAGCAGTTAGGTTCTTGTAAATACTGTGCAATTTTTAGATATAATCTTTTCTTTACTTATTGATAGTTCATAGAGTTAGGCATTTTTATGTCAAATTTATGTGAAGAATGAAATCTGTAGCAGGTCCAGTCTTATAATACAAACAGCTCTCTTCTTGGGCTTCATAATGTAGTACACTACTAATAAAAGAACTATAGGTGACAGACATAGATGTGCTTCAAGTCTCTGGCAAACCCGGTAGGAAAATCAACAGCACAGATATCTTTGGTTCTGGAGTAAAGCCATGCCCTTCTTTGCTGACAACCTTGAAAAGCAGCTTCTGGCTTGCAACTCAATTTTGGCAAATGCAAAACGCTTGATTATGGAATGTAAAATGATTATGCAATTTGAAATTCCCATTACCTATGAAACATTATCTGGTCCAAAGAATTTAAGATTGGATTTAAACAATAATATGTGACTCTGAAATTGAATTTCTATAGCCAAGCCCAGTCATTAACTGTAGGAACAGATAGTTCAGACTCTTGTGCTGACCACTGCTTTGCCATTCTTTCCTCATCCTCAGCTTTGATGTCATGGGGAGTCCACGTGACCAGTAGTGTGGAGACAAAACAGGGACCTGACTGTGGACAGTTCTCCCTGTTTTCTGGCACCAGCTGAAGAAGTTCAGACACTTCACAGCAATCAGCTTGTGGTAACCCCCGAAAGATGGTGACGGCATGCTGGAACTTCCTTCATCCCATGGTAACGTGAGTGCCAAGAGGATTCCGTGTCTTCTGAAATGGGAATATGCATCTCTCCACTGGGTGAAGGACAAGAGAGAATGATCAAGGCCAAAGTCTGGGCTGAATACCTTTCTCTTGAAGCTATAGATCACCTTTCACTCTCCTAAGCTTGGATGTCTGCCCTGGGATACAAATTTGTATCAGTTACATCACAGGCTTCTCCGAGTTTCAGCTCACATCACAGGAGAGTTCTAGAGTGAGGCAGGCAGGGTAGGTAGCCTCCTGCCTCTTTTCCTGGGAGTTAACTTTAGGCTACCTGTGCTTCTTGATGGAATAGCATTGTTATTATTATTTCTTTTAATGAATCTTTCTTTTTGTATTCTGGTAACTGTTCCTTCCTTTATTCTTCCAGGGCCAAGGGTAATTATAGCTTCATTCTAACCAACCCCATGGTTGCAGTTCACTCTGCCTTCACCTTTATAAACAGAACCCAGTTTTAAAAAATCTCTAAAATTATCCAGTTTGAAAGCACCATCAGTTTTCCTTTTTGAATGATTTCTATCTCACATAGATAAACTTTTCTTTGAATTCAGCACGTTTTATTTATTATTTAGAGACCAGGAAAATGCAAGTAGCAAAAATATTCCAACTACCCTTGCTTAAAGCATATGGATTTATTGGCCTGTATTACTAGAAAGTCCAAGTGATGATTTTGTCCTCAGGCATGGCTGAATACAAGAGCTCACATGATGTTGGCAGCACTCTCCTTCTCTTGGCTGTTCTGTGTGTTGTCTTTCCTTTTCAGGCAAGTACTTTCTACCAAGTGACAAATATGGACACTGCCAGCTTCTGGCTTACAGTTGCTATATAAATTACAGCCCTGGAAAAAAAAAGAACACGAGAGATACTCGTAAGTGTCCTAACACACATGGTGATGTTATCTAATGTGGAACTACTCAGTGGAGTCAGGATGTTTCGCTGGCAGTCACATAAACACACATGTAGCATAAATTAAGAAACCCTTTGCAGTTTGGTTAAGGAGTGGCTGGGAATAGGAAGGAACACTGCCTGGCTGAGAGAGGCACCATCTTTCTATCCTCAGTCAGAGTTCTTTCTCTTTGAAGTACAGATTTGAAGACAAGGAAGGACACTGGTAATAGAGAAAGCAAGGTAAACCATAGGCCAGCTTCCATTGTATCTGGAAAGCTCTTTTTGCTACTCTGGACTCAAAGCTGATTTAGCAAATCCATTTTGAATGGTCTTTGAGATTCATTCTAATTGCCAAATTAATATGGTGAAGGGGTTTCCCTGGAGTGAGCACAGTGGCAGCTCTGTACCAAAGACTCTGTGAAAGTCAGGAAAGGACTTGGCCAACCTCTCATTTCTTCCTTGGCAGCTGATTCTGCAAATACGACTTGGAACGCATTGTGTGCACCGTGAGATCAAGAGGACCAGACTGGAAAAGAGCCAGCTTGTCTAGGACGGAGGGTGTAGTATACCCTCAATAACACATAATATAGAAAACAGCTGCTAATAGTAGCAGAATGAACAGACAGGCAGGGTGGAGTGGGCTCCTGCAGCGAAATACCCACAGTTGTACAATCAGTAGAACCACAAGAAAATTTTAGAGATTTCTCATTAAAGTACATCGTGAAAGTGGCAGGCATGGAAAAGAGCTTTGCCTACAGTGTTAGGGGAGTTGGGGGAAGGAGGTTACAGCTTTGTATAAAAGGAGAACCTGTGGTCTAGACAAGGGAATTAACAGTTTACTAGGGGAAAGTAAGACAAAGAAGTAAGGGTAGAAAAGCTTGGACCTGCAGAAGAGACACATTTGTCAACTCCGAGAGGGGAACAGGACTTAACCCTGGGAGGGAAGGGCTCTATATACTCTGTAATAAAATGGATCTTCTTGGAGAAAAGAAAAGAAGTAAAGGAATTGCTATATGCTGCACGTAAATATGTGTTAAGAAATAATATGCAGTTCATTTGCCTATAAATTCTTGTTTGTGTGCATCAAGGCAGCAATCAAAGTATGGAGAAATGCAGCTTGCATCTTCCAAGAACTATGACATTGCATACACACTTTCAGCATGTTTTTCTCAACAGATGAACATCTATGAAATTATTTATGATTATGTATTTAGTTCCTACTATGAAGGATAGTGTTATAAAATGGAAGAAAAATAGGGGTTCTGCTGTCAGACAAGAGGGATTGTTGAGTCCATACTCTGTCATTTAGTGGCTTTGTATTCTTGGTCAAATAACTGAACATCACATAAAATTTAATGAATAATTCATGTGGTTGTTGTAGATATTCAAGTAGACAATGCCCATGAAGTGACTGACATGATAACCACTCACCAAATGGCTGCAGATATTTTTATCAGTTTCTTTTACAGAATGGATTATCTGATAAGCATTTTAGCTGGGGTTAGTAGATAACCATATTGGTATTTACAATTTCTTCTCATCTTTCTTTACATGCATTGAATAAATGGACCACATTTTATTTTATTTTTCTGTTTTTTGAGGTAGGGTCTCATTCTAGCCCAGGCTGACCTGGAATTCACTAGTTTTTCTCAGGCTGGCCTCGAACTCACAGTGATCCCCCTACCTCAGCCTCCTAAGTGCTGGGATTAAAGGCATGTGTCACCACGCCTGGCCCAGACCACATTTTAATTCCCTCTTACCTTTAGACCCAATTGAGAAAAAGTATTGTGAATTTTCTGTGGTTTCGCTTTATTCCTCAGATTGCATCAGAGAGGTAGTAGGCTATTTTTGCTGAGATTTACAAATCTAGCTATACTTTGAAATTCCTGGTTTGTACCATGGGCTCAACACTTTCTTTTGATTTTGTTGTCAATATAGCTTGACCTTTGACCTTCTGCTTACTGGGCCCTTAGCTAAAATTTCTGGGGCAGAACCAGTTATCATCATTGTTCTTATTGTTTTAATAGTCCCAGATAGGGGAAGCTTGTTTAAGCAGTACATTTGATTTTCTTTTCCAATGTCATGAGTTGAATACAAAGATGATGACTCAACAAATCGTTACCCAGCATGTCAGTAAGAGGAAACATGTGATGAAGAGAAAGTATCTCCTTCTACATTTTATGCACAGTAATTAAAAAATGATTGCAACACGTGATATGTCCCTTACCATCAGATGCTTCCGAATCTGTTCTGTAGTTTGAATTCTAACTTGTGAAAATGAGTCAGCATTAGAATTTAGGAATATAAGGAAATGTTTTTCTTGATTATGTTTCACTCAAGGAAAGCATATGGTAGTTGATGCTTTTGGATGTACTGATTTTTGGAAATACTCTAATTTCTTTTTGCTAATTCTAATATAGAGTTTATAATGTTTTCATTTTCTTCTGCCAGATTTCCCTGATGCCTTCTTTCTTATTGTCCTGGTAATATGAAAGAGAAATCTTCATATATGCAGTAATAAAGATGATAGCTGGGTGAAGCAGAAGCCTCTCACAATATATATATACACATATGGTATTTTTTGGATAACCATGTGCCTCAGTTTAAATAAAATATCCTTGTTAGATATTTTTCCAATTGCAAAGAACAGGGCAGTGTGCCGGGTAAAAGGCTATGGTGTTAATGGAGAAGGCATATTAGAAAATTATTCAAACTGTGATGGGAAACTAGGGCTCTCTAATACTAGAACATTATCAGGAACAACAGGGAAGCTCTGATGACAGTTCTGTGAGCAGGCAATTGCAAATGTCTTAGGACTGTGCTGTCTTCAGTACTCTTCTCTGTTTCCAGCTCTCAATGGACTGTGAGATTCAAACTTTGTGCATTTCACCCACATATAGGCACTCTATAGGACAAAAACTGAAAAAAAAAAGATATTTTGTTATATTCCTGCTAGAAATCCTTTTTAAATTTCTTGCTCAATTGTTTTTTGTTTGCATCCAAACATCTCATTTGGTCAACCTCCTATGCTTTTGGACAAATTTTGTGGCCAAAGACATCAGGGGATCACATGTATAAAGTATGAGGCCACATGTCTGAGGGATCATTTGGTACAAATTGGGTCTTTATGTCTGTTACCTCTTCTCTTAATAGGGGAATAGTTTTGGCAAAGTGAGGGAAACTCTACGCTTTAGGTTGAGATTGAAAATAAAGAAGTTAGAAATATCCAAGAACTTAAGATATATACCTTACCTCTCAACCATTAGGATGATTACTATGATCTAAACAGAAAATTACAAGTTTTGGTACAGATATGGAGACATAAAATCTTTGTGTACTGTTGATGGGAATGTAAAACAATAAGTTACCATGCCGGTTCTCACAGAATTAAAAATTGGATTACTGTTTGATGCATGAATAATTGAAGATAATCTCCCAAGGAGACAGCTGAACATGAGTCTACATACCAGCATTGCACACAGTAGTCAAAAAGAGAGGTGACCCAAATAAATGTTGATGGATGCATGGATAAACACACTGTTTTGTACGTACAATGGATGTTAATTATTCTATTTTTTTAGTGTGGTGTGTGTTGATGCAAAAGACACAGTTGTCACCTCAAAGGGGATAAGAGATAGTTTATTCTGGAGCCAAATGTGAGTGACCATGGCCCCAGAACACAGATTAGGTCACCCCAAATTCCATGTTCCAATGTGTTAACAATTTCATGAATGTTTTATGGTTACAGATAAAAAAAACATCATAAATCAAGGTACTTTTCTGAATACATTGGCTGACCATCAGGTAGATGGGTTATAGCAAAGTAGGGAGGGTGATGAAATCTCCACCATAGGCCTCAGATACTATCTGATGACATTCTTAGCCCTTGGGTTGTTGGAAACTGGAATCTATTCTTGCATTCCAGAAAGGATTACATTGGATCAATTGATAGTCACAGGATGTTAGTTCAGACACAGAGGTAGGCAATAAATGGCTGCTAAGGGGCTAATGGCAGCCTAAGGTAATTTGGCTCTGACTTGCAACATTCCATCTCTCTGTGGTCACAGGAGCTTTATCACTCCCTTCAGCCTTGCTGGAAGTAGGTGTAGCAGATAGAGCTGTTTCCTGGGAACTTTGGTTCACATGTGTTACGGGATGTGTGGTGCATGCACATGTGTGTGCATGAGCATATTCCCTTTATGTGTGAGCGTTAAGAGGCCAGAAGAGAC
The DNA here is from genome assembly GCA_036346955.1 of Dipus sagitta. Taxonomy (NCBI): domain Eukaryota; kingdom Metazoa; phylum Chordata; class Mammalia; order Rodentia; family Dipodidae; genus Dipus; species Dipus sagitta. The sequence continues at coordinate 101,959,708 of CM070771.1, read as the reverse complement.
TGCTGGCTGTCTTTTCTCTATTGCTAATTTGACCATTTTCTTGAGACTGAGTCAACCTAGAGGTATAATTTATTTTTTAAATCAATCAAAGAAACCCTAGTGATTCTTCAGTCTCTGCTCATCCCCGCCCCCCTGGGACTGGGGTCACAGGCAAGTGTGGCCATGAACAGATGTTCAGTGGGTGCTGGGGAATCAAACTCAGCCAGTCTTAGGATCTCTCATGTCCTTGGCTTATAAAGCAAGTGCTCTTAATTTCTGAACTATCTTTCCAGCCCCTAATTATTCAACCTTAAAAAGAACCAAGTTATGTGACATACTACAGTAAGCTTCAAGGACATTATGATGAATGAAATAAACCAGTCACAAAAGACAATGTCACTATATTGTATACTTAAAATTGTTTAGATGGTAAATTCTAACACATGTTATTTTAAATATATAAAAATTTACAAACCTATAAAACACACACACACACACACACACACACACCCTTATAAATCTAGAATGAAGTACACATAATGTAGTGACATAGAAGGGATTGATTTGTAATCAGACTTTTAGAATGAAAGTCTACCCTCCCATGTTACAGCTATATAACCTTAGACAGCATGACCTCTATGGTTCAACTTTCTCATTTGTAACTGGAGGTACTAAACATGTTTACCTGACAAGTTGTGGTGAGGATTAAATAAATTCAATCAACATTTTGCCAGTGCCTGCAACACATTTAGTACTAAAAGACTGGGAGCTGTTCTTACCATTTGAAGTGCATAAAATGTGATAGTTTATTTTTTAAAATATTTTTATTTATTTGTTTGATAGAGAGAGAGAGGCAGAAAGGGACAGATAGGTAGAGAGAGAATGGGCATACCAGGGCCTCTAGCCACTGCAAATGAACTCCAGACACATGTGCCACATTGTGCATATAGCATATATTGGTCTTGGGAAATCAAACCTGGGTTCTTTGGCTTTGTAGGCAAGCCTCTTAACGATAAGCCATCTCTCCAGCCCATGATAGTTTATTCTTAATCATCTCAGTATATCAAAGGTTAATGATGTTGGTAAGGACACATTCTTTTAGAATCTGAAATATAAATTTTCTAATAGATTTCTAATATCTTAAATGTGAAAAACTAAAAACCTTTTGCTTTGGGAACATACTATTTTTCAGGTCAGGGGCATCTACATCTAAACTCATGTTTTTCTCTCTTAAGCTAGCAGCTTCTTTTGTTGTAATTAATTCTGGTTTCATCATTCATTCGAAGAAAACATAGCTGTAACAATTTGGAAATCTTGCTATCTTGGCCTTAGCTCTTTGTTTACTTATCTTTTCTTGTTTTCCTCTCTGTTATGCTTGCTTTGTATTTGTTGTTAGTTGGTTTAGTGAGCTTCTGAAACATAGCTGGGCACATTTAGTTTTGCAAACCAGACTAAGCTTGATAAAGATGGGTTCTATTTGCATAATGGCATAGTATAACTACACTTAGTGCATGTTCCCAATGCAGAACAAAGACATTCAAATTGTATGCTGCACAGAACCTTGCAGAACTGACCCAGTCAGACATCCCAGGATTTTTTTTACATCATAGTCCATGTAGAGGACCTGAACTGATTGTGCACATACATACTTGTTTGTGAATGTGATGTTCTTATTTAAATCAATGAATCTATTTTATAAATTGTTTTATTAGGCAACTATTTTCTCAATTGTTATTCTTACTGACATAATTTATTTCTAAAAGCCTAATAATGATGCAATAATTATGACGCAGAACATCAAGGCAGGGAGTGCTTGGCACTCTCTGCTAGAGCCTATAGCTTATGGATTTCTCAGACTAGAGAAACTTTGAGTATTAACCCCCTATTCTTTATAAATTATTTACTGTAAAGAATTCTTATATAGCATACTGACCACACTCAGACAGTATACTCTTCTAGTTTGACAGAACCTCTGCTGGACCACTGTCTTTATATAGTTAGTGCCATTCTTTTCTCTGTTTTTCTATATGTAAGTTTGAGAGGTAATGTTGATTGTCAATAGGAAAGGATCTAGAATCACCTGGGAGACAAATCTCTAGGCGTGACTATGAGGGAGTTTCTAGACTATATCAATTGAAGTAGGCAGACATCTCAACTCTGGGCAGCACAATCCTACAGGCTGGGGTCTGGAACTGAATAAAAAGTAGACAGTGAGATAAGCAAACAGCTTTCATTGTTCTCTGCTTCCTGCATGTCAATGCATTATGGCCAGCTGTCTCATGCCCCTGACCCCAAGCCTTCCCTGCCATGATGGATGGCACCCTCAAACTGTAAGCTGAAGTAAACCTTCCTTCCTTAAGTTGCTTTTGTCAGGCATTTTGTCACAGCAATGAGAAAATCACGAATTCAGGTATGAATCTGTGTTTTCCTTTGACCACTTTTAAGATTTAGTCTTTTAGCGTTAGCACATTGGAATCACCTGGCATGTTTTATGGAAGGAGATTCATGGGTCCAAACTCAGATTGACTGAATTTGCTTCAAGAATGTAGTGGTTCCTAATCTGTAACAGCTTGAGTTGCTGGCATACCTGACAAGCAACTCTAGGAGCAGACAATAGGGATGGAAGGGTTTGGTGGGAGGGTGTGAGGAGATACGAAACTAAACCTAAAATGAATTGTTACCATAGAGACCATTCTCCTGGATAGTAGACTAAAAGATATAACTCTCAATAGGAGTATGGTGTGGGCATTGTCTGGTAAAAAGGGCCCTGGAAAGGGTGAGGTGAAGCCTAACCCTAAAACATTTGACTCTGGCTTACAAATCCCAGGACCAGAAATTGGTTTACAACCTACTTTGAGCTGTTGATTGGAGAGACCTACAAGGTCTCCAAAACAAGACAAGCTTTTGTCAAAGATTATCCAAATCAGGTAAAAGGTTAGACCCTATTACTGAAGATAGCACATGTTGCTGACAGAGAACACCAAGAGATCTGGCTGGAATCTGGGAGGAAGCCAGTTCCCACATGGTTAGCCATTATAATGCTGAAAAGTGCTGCATGAGTTGCTGTGGGAAAGTGGCCAAAAACATTGTGAGCAAGCAGGGAACACTGCTATACAAAACTAACCAGCCTTCCAAGTTGTACACACCTGTGCAATGGAGGCACCCAGCTTTGGTAGTAACCAATCACTTTCTGACTGGCCAAGAGATCTGTTCAGTGGAAAGGAACTCATACCTGGAGCTGGGAATCAAGCCAGAATCCTAGGGAGACCAAGATTATGGTCTCTAATGACAAACTCCCACTTTTTTCCTCAAAGAGGTGCTACAGGCATCAAAATCTCTCTAAATTAACAATGTCTATCCCCTTTAACCTGTGGTGATCTCACTCTGTATTGGAGAATTTGTTCTTTTTCAGAAGGTAGTGAGAACTGAAAACAATCAAAATCTATCAACAAGACAAGAAAAGATAGCTGATTTCCTGGCAGGAGAAAAATCACCACTCGCAAAGCTGCCAGGGCCCAGTGAAACTACAGAGGAAACAGTGAGATGAGCAAGAGTGCTGTTCCCATGGTGAGCCTGACAACCTGCACCAGGGTGAAGGAGGTAGACACTAAAGACACTCAACACATATCAAAGCAGAAATCCAGAAGCTCCTGAGATCTCAACACTAAAGCAGATTTAAAACACCCCCACCATAGCTCAGGGAATTTTGGAGAAGAGGGGGTATAAAGATTGTAAGAGCCACAGGTTGGGAGGGAATATCCAGAGGCATTGGCTCAATCCACAAAGACTGACTGCTGCTCTCACAACTCATAACTCACCTTGGGGTTCATGGTAAATAATAGCAATCCCACTGAGGAAGGACCTCAGTGGAATGGAGGCAGGAGGAGGGAAATGATGGTAAACAACATATGATGTGTCCATATAAAGTATATATTTAATTGAAAAAATAAAAAGAAGAATATAGGCTCCATGAATCTGTATTTTTATGGTTTCTCAAGTAATTTTTTGAAAATCAACATACCAGGTCATGAGCCTTGATATAGAAATTTAATATGTATCTTTTGTACTTATATTTGTACCTATAAATTTTACAACTGTGTTTTACTTTTATATTTTATCTGTAGTTTATTACAAAAACTAAAATTTACAATGTTGAAATTTAAAATAAAAGTAGAAGTTCTAATACTTATACCTATATCTCAATGGATTGTGTTCATACCCTGACTTGGCAGACCCTCTTCTAAACCTTGGAGACACTTGATAGGATGGGATTTATTTTCAATTATTTTGTGAAAGAAGAGCCAAAAATCAAAGGTTCCAAATGAGTTTTGTTGGTATATCAGTTCACAACTGTGATGATATCTTGGCTATATTCTATACCAATCAAAGATGAAGCTTAGTTGGGACTCAGGAATTAGCATTTTTAGAAGTTCTCTATATGATCCCAATGTACAAAAAAGGTTGGAAACCTCTCTACTTAGAATAATGTTTCTTGCACTTTAGCATGCTTGAGAATTGCCTGGAGAGCTTGTTAAGATGTGGATTCTTGAGAGCTTCTTGCAGTTAGGTCTAGGTGTTTTAACAAGCTCCCCAGTGAAGCTGATGTTACTGGCCCATGCATTACACTTAGCAGTTCTGCTTCCCAGTGACGGTATAGTTTCTTCACACAGGTATTCGTCTCTGAAACCGCATACATGTTTAATAATTATAAGCAGATTTAGCCTATGCCAACATTAACTCAAATAGTCCTTTAGAACAGCTTATGTACGGCACATTCATAAGTATTTCAAAAAGTCCAGATATTATTTATTGTACCCTGGGTGATGTTGACTGTGTTCCATGACATCAGTATTTGCATCTTGGCCACATGATGACAAGGACACATTTATTTACCTACTGTTTCTCCTTTACTGACATACATGTTCAATGTTACATACTATTGATACGAGATGGGGCCTGGCTCCAATGGTAGACATTTCTTCCTGTTCCCAGGATTAGGTCTTTCCAGACATCACTGCTACCAAACCTCAAATCTTGTTATGCATGGAGCAAGCAGGAGTAAAGACAATTTTAGTCTGACATTGCTCTTGGTTGTTGCTGTGTATCTGAGAAAGGGATTTTCAAACTTTCCTTCATTGTCTGCATATGTCTGAGAAAGGCATTTTCAAACTTCCTGGTTTTGTTTTCCTCATCTATAAAATAAGGAATTGGATGAGCTGAATTTTTTTCCGAGGTTGTGTTTCACTCTAGCCCAGGCTGACCTGGAATTCACTATGTAATCTCAGGGTGGCCTTGAAGATGAGATGAATTTTTTAAGTTCCCTTCTAGCTCTAAAATTGTCTTCTCTATCATTTTACAAAATCCTGGACCCAGAGCAAACAACTTGTTTATTATGTGAAAGGGTTTGTGATGGTTCACTAACTCAGTACATTAAAAAAGATTAGTTCAAATGCCTCGCTGTCTGGAGCATTAGCTTTTTAGCTTTTAGGGCAGAACAAATACAATTAAAATGGGTATAGTTCCATGGTGACTTTGCTTGATCCGTTTGTGGCTAGAAAACCTATCCACAGAATCTCTTTGAAGCAATTAAAACCATCAGTTTAAATCTTCCTCTGGCAAAACAAAGGCACTCCATTCTGCTGGCAGAAAATGAATTCTGTATTGAGAGCCTATGTGCCAAACAACAGAATTGAACACATTATCATTAGATTCAAGCCAGAAATGCTAGTGATTTTTTAAATAAGGTTCCTGATTGAGATCTTTGTTTTATTTTGTTTTGTTAGAAGAGGTAGGTTCTTGTTTTTGCCCAGGCTGACCTGGAATTCACTACATAGTCTCAGGCTGGCTTCAGACTCACAATGATCCTCTTACCTTGCCTCTCCAGGTGCTGGGATTAAAGGCATGGGCCACCACGTCCAAGACAGAGAGAGAGAGAGAGAGAGAGAGAGAGAGAGAGGAGAATGGCAAGACAGGGCCTTTAGCCCTGGTAAACAAACTCCAGATACATGCACCACTTTGTGCACCTGGTTTTATGTGGGTACTGGGGAATCTACCTTGGGCCATTGGATTTTTCAGGAAAGTGACTTAACTGCTGGGCCATCTCTGCAACTTTATTGGGATTTTTAATCTGCTACCCTCATATAGGGTTGATGAGTAATTACTACTGACTTATGGTGAGGAAAAATGGAAAAGGTAGGATGTGATTTATTTCTAATTCTAATTAAAAATAGGCCAGGCATGGTGGCACATGCCTTTAATTCCAGCACTTGGGAGGTAGAGATAGGAGGATCACTGAGAGTTTGAGGCTACCCTGAGACTATTTTCAAGTCAGCTTAAGCTAGAGGGAGACCCTACCTTGTAAAACCAAAAAAAAAAAAAAAAAAAAAAAAGCCCAGCACCAATAAATCCCAAAATAGGCAAGCAACAGACATGTTTACATGTTTACAAAAAAATATCAAGAACATTTAAGGTGTTTTCAAGAAAAAAGTTGATTATGAATTATGAATTTCTCAATAATTTCACTCTCAATATATTTCCTAAGTGATAATTGCCAACATGATAAAGGTTGTCTGCATGAAAATGGTGATGTTTGTCCTTTGTGCACATACAGTGGCAAATAGAAGAAGACCACTGCTTCATAAATACTACATAAAATATCTAATCAAAGCTGTTAAATGAATTATTCCAGCCACAAAATTGAATACTATGTAACCATTAGCTGAATTACTATAATATGACTATACAACCACATGGAGAAGTAGCTATGATTTGTTAACTTTCAAAATCCTGTGTTGAATATATGCTTTAACAGTCCCCATAAAATGAGACTGTTCCATAGTTAATGATTATATTAGAATGAAGATATTGTGGATGGCTTTTTCCTTTACTCTTCATTTTACTTTTCTATTTTCACGTTGTATACTATGAAGTATGTACTTCATACTTGGGACAGAAGATCAAAGCACAGAATTTTCAATAATCTTGCCTGTGTGTGAAACTGGTACACTTCATGTTACCTGGATGACTTGAGGTAACTTATCAGCTTCTCAGTTTCATAGTGTATGAAATGGGAATAAATTTAGTAACTATTTCATAAATTGTCTTCTAATGAGTTAATATGTTTTAAAATAGCACTTACATGAGAGGATATGAGAAGTGGATATGAGCATTGTGTTTTCTAGTTATTGTGTAAGCAATTGTTAGTTTTCTGTTACTATATTACCTGTAATGACCAAATTACAAAGAGAAACTACTATGGCTTGCCACTTTCAGTCCCTGATTGACAGACCTCATTGCTTTGAGCCTAAGGTAAGGCAGCACATTACAGCAGAAGTTCATGATGGAGAGAACTGCTCTTCTTATGTCAGGGCTAAGGATGAGACCCATCCTAGGGAACACACCCATGACCTGACCTTCTAATGGGCCTACTTTAATCTATCAATCATTATCTATCATCTATCTATCTATCTATCTATCTATCTATCTATCTATCTATCTATCTATCTATCATCTATCTGTTATCTATCTCTGTCTCTATCATCTATCATCCATATACCTATCCATTTTCTATCTATTGTCATGATCTTGCTATATAGCCCAGATTGGTCTCAAACTCAAGATCATCCTGCCTCAGCCTCATGAGTATTAGGATTACAGGCATGCACCATTATGTTCTACATTGAGCATACATCTTAAGAGGTGCAGCCAATCCCAATAGTGCCAGTGCTAAGACCATGACTTTATGCACTTTTGGGAGGCATTTAATATAATTTATTTTGCTTTATCTGGGACATCTTTTCTACTGATAAAGGCATTGTGTTTTATTTTTAGTAAAGAGAATATGAAAGTTTCTTCCTCATCACTTGGCACCTCTAAAACAATTCATAAAAATACTGATATGGTTTCATATTTTATACATAATTCCTGCTTTACTTACATTCAATGTTTTATGCATATTTCTTGCAAAGTGTCTTACAGTACACACACACACACATATATATGTGTGTGTGTATATATGTCAATTTACAGGTACCCACCCAAATGTGGGGCTTCAGTGCCCATTATTGGAGTCGTAAAGTGAGGTACCCAGCATTTATTTTTGTTTAATACTCTGAAATTACTATCTTTGACATGCTATGATCTTGGTCAGCAAATAAATACACTTATTATTTTTCATTTTCATTTATATTTATTTATTAAAGGAAGAGAGAGAGAGAGGTCGAGAGAGAGGGAATGGGCACACTAGGACCTCTAGCCACTGCAAACAAACTCCAGACTCATGTGCTACCATGTGCATCTGGCTTATGTGGGATCTGGAGAACTGAACCTGGGTCCTCTGGCTTTGCTGGAAAATGCCTTAACCACTAAGCAATCTTTTTATCCCAAGGACACTTATTCTTAAAACAATCCATTATAGGCAATTTCATTATAAAAAATTCTGAAATCTGAAACCTAACTTTATTTCCAAATCTGATGCTCATATAAAATATGTTTCCAAACACACAAAAGCTTTGAAACAACCATTTTAATGAAAAGTAATTGAGTGACTAGGAAGTGGGTAAAACCTGAACATTGGTAAACCTTAGAAGAGCACATAGATATTTCTAACCATTGAATTACACATTTCAAACTAAAAGGAAATTGGAAAAAACCTCCTATCTCCACAGCTTCTTATTTTTGCTTGCTTTTACTTTTTTCCTCTAATTTCAGATGGAACAACTTTTGTGATTTTTAGTTATTATATTTACTTCCTTTTCTCTAAATAACTAGCACATCTTTCTACTATTATTTCTTGTTTTATAAATGATTTCTCAATTGACTAATGTTATTGAATTTTTTTATACTTTATTTATGTGAGAGAGAAAGGAAGAGGCAGAGAGGGAGAGAGAGAATGGGCATGCCAGGGCTCTAGTCACTGCAAACAAACTCTAGATGCACGCATCACCTTGTGCATCTAGATTTACGTGAGTATGGAGGAACTGAACCTTAATCCTTTGGCTTCGCAGGCAAGTGTCTTAACCACTTAGCCATCTCTCCAGCCTGTCATTTGACTAATTGTTTTATCTGGCAAAGTAATTCACTTATAGGTACTAGCTGGCATATTTATAGGTATAATTTACTGGTATGTTTGGAGTTACTTCTCCAAGTTTTATTTTGTGTTTTCTTTCTCTCCATTTAATGCATTCTCCCATTTTGTTAAATTTTGCTAAATTCTTAGATTAATCACAATTAAAAAAATAAATTGTTAGCCCAACATGCCTATATTCTCATCACTTCGAAAGCTGAAGAGGAGGGTCTTATGTGGGAGGCCAGTATGGATAAGCCTGCCTCAAAACAAAGAGTTAAAAATCCCTATTGTTAATCTTATAACTACTTCTCCTGTTTATACATATTGTTGCTTCTGAGATGTTTATATTTTATTCAAGATTTTTTGTATCAATACATATAAATGATATTGGCCTGGAAGCTGCTGCTTCTTTTTTTTTTTTTTACTTCCACTATTGGAATTTTCTATCTCATCCATACTAATTCTTAAAATCAGTTGAATTGGTTGAGAATTAAAGCACTTTACCAGGCATGGTGGTGCATGCCTTTAGTCTCAGCACTTGGGAGGCAGATGTAGGTGGATTGCTGTGAGTTCAAGGCCTCCCTGAGACTACATAATGTATTTCAGGTTGGCCGGGGCTAGAGTAAGACTCTACCTCAAAACCCAAAAGTGACGAAGACTTCCCGCTCATGCCTTCTGTGCCTTCCCAACATGATGAATTCTTATTCTACCTTCTGAAACTGTAAGCCAAACTAGACCCTTTTCCTTCCATAAGCTGCTTTTAGTTGGCTGTTTGCTCACAGCAATGAGAAAGTAACGGACACACAAGAATGTAATGCAGTAAGTAAGTAATGCAGGCTCAGTTCTTAAGGTTGGAGGGCAGAAGTTGTGGGTGGATGTATATCTGTTCCAGAGGAGGAATAGTGGGAAAGAATGGCAGTTTGGTAGACAGCTAGAAAAGCACATTTTGGTTAGACCACAAAGGATCTTAAATCTACTTTAAGTACTGTGACCCTTAGATAGCACTAGGAATACTATTGCTGTAGATGATAGGAATTTTGGAAAGAGGAACTACATGGAAATTCTTTGTCAGATGAAATTTAAATATACAAAGGAAAGCCAGGCATGCTCATATATGCCTGTAGTCCCAGAACTTGGGAGGTGGAGGCAGGAGGATCAGGAGTTCATGGGTAGCTTGGGCTACATGTAATCTTGCCCTCTCAACTCCTCAAAAGCCCTCAGAAATATTGCAAGGGATAAAGATTCACTTAAATGGTAAAGTTTTTCTTTTCTGTTCTTTTTTTTTTAATTGTGTTTGAGAGAGAGGGGGAAATAAAAGAGAGTATATGGGCATATCAGGGTCTACTAATGTTGCTGCAACAACAACAAAAAAAAGTCCAGAGTTATGTGCCAGTTTGCGCACCTGGCTTTATGTGGCTCGGAAAATTAAACCCATGCCATCAGGCTTTTCAAGCAAGTGCCTGTAATAGCTGAGCCACCTCACTAGTCCAAGATATCATTTCTTGAAGTGTGATAGCACTTAGGCAACAACAAATGTTTGCAGATAGAAACAATCACTGAATGATTAGAGTTTTTAACTACCCAGTTCCTTATTAGAAGTCCATTTCACTGTTGACTTACCCAGCAGGATGCTGGAAAATGTTTTCTGTCTACTGGGACCTTGCAGACTTCTACTCTCACGGCTTGCAGGCAAACGACACCCATAGGGAACATTCTGTGCAGTCACTTCAGATCTGCAACCAGATCACTGCTGGGCTTTATTCAAGGCATAAATCAGAACTTGTGCTGAATATGTACAAAGGAAATTTGATTTGTACATCTTTCTAACAAAAGAGTTACCCTCGTTTCCATAGGCAGCTTACTTACTGTCTCATTAAATGATCAATGCCACAGGAATATTTTCCAGTTGTTGACATCATTATCTGTACTACCTATGTGTTATGTGCTGTAGAAGGGGCAATGTGATCATAAATAAAACCCAAGCTCATGTGCACTTCTGAAATCATCAACTATTCATCAAAAACGAAAAAAAAATGCTAAATTGATTATGACAAAAACTGACACTAAAAATGAAGCTATTTGTTCATAAAATAATCCCCTACAACAGTAAGAGTATAAGAACAGGTATAGGAAGAGAATTAAAGGGAGGAGCTGAGAAAAGTGAATATATCTTCCTATGCTCGGTTGAAGAGAAGAATAATGATACCTTTCTACAGATCTGAGCAAGCACTTCAGAACTGCCACCAACAGAAATGTCAGCCCAGCCTCTCTGATTATTTATTTAACTGAACACTAAAAATCTTGTTGTGAGAGACAATTGTTCAAATGCAACATTGTAACTCCCAAGTGACCAACTGTGAACCTTACCCTACAATGCATTCAGAAGCACTGGAGGTTTGTGTATAGACCTCATGAAAGGAGATGGCAGCCAAAGTGATATTTGTGGTCTGCATCAGGCTCAGCAGTTGCTTCTGTATCTGTAAAACCTCCGTAGTTTAGTGGTTCAACAGAAGAACAGTCATTTCTCACAAACACTACAGTCCAGTATTCAATAAGGGTTAGTCTATGTGTTCACCTGCCTGGGAGAGAGGTTGGCAATATATAATCTGCCTACAGGACACATCTTGGAGTGTTCTTTATATCCAGCAACTTTAGTGGGTAGTTAACATTCTCTTCCACATAAGCTATCTGTATTGCTCATTAGACAATAGCTAAGCCACTCTCAACCCTACATATACTTTGATTTACTTTTATAATCATTTTTGCACTGAATTAGAATATGGAAGACTACATTAATTTTTTTAAAAAATTTATTTATTTATTTATTTGAGAGAGAGAGTGAGAGAAAGAGAGAGGAAGAAAGAGAGAGAGAGAGAGAGAATGGGCATGCCAGGGCCTTCAGCCACTGCAAATGAACTCCAGACTCATGTGCTGCCTTGAACATCTGGCTTATGTGGGTCCTGGGGAATGAAACCTGGGCCCTTATGCTTCACAGGCAAGTGCCTTCACTGCTAAGCCATCTCTTCAGCCTCACATTAACTATTTAAAATATCTATTTGACAGACAAAGAGAATGAGAGAGAGAGAAAGAGAGAAGAGAGAGACACAGAGAGAGAGAGACAGACAGACACACACACACACAGAGAGAGAGAGAGAGAGAGAGAGAGAGAGAGAGAGAGAGAGAGAGAGAGACATTGGCCCCATCAGGGCCTCTTGCCACCACAAATGAACTCCAGATGCATGCACCTCTGTGGTAGTTTGAATGTCTGGCCCCATAGACTCAGGCAGTTTTGATTATGAATTGAGCTTGTAACTTGAGCCTTCAGTGGGCAAAGCCGTGCTGGGGTAGGTAGATATCACGGGGGAGGGGGAGGAAGATCTTGGAGTCTAGCCCTCAGGTGTGTTTGGGGGCAGATCATTAGTCTAGCCCTACTAGGTGTTTTAAGAGCAGTTGGAGCTCTGATGGGGTGTGCTTGCTGGTGTTGGAGTTTGCAGGCTAAGCTTGGACCTACAGGGAGGAGTCAGCTTCTTTCACCATTGATGGTGTTCCACTGAAATTTGTAACCCTTTCCTCCATGAGCACTTTCTGGTGGGGTATTTGTCTAGCAACGAGGAGTTAACTGCAATAGTCACTTCGTGTATTTGCCTTTACGTAGGTCCTAGGGAATTGAACTCGGACCATCAGGCTTTGTAAACAAGTGCCTTTAACCACTTGGTCATCCCCTCTGCTCCGCATGAATTTAGAAGCAAAAATCATTTCATTTATTTCACAACAGGGCAGATGCTTGTCTCTTTAGAAGCTTCCTCTTCTTTTATTTTAATGATATATCATTCATGAGGAGGTAATAAGAAACTTAAATTCAGTTGTACTGACAGTTAAGTATAGGTCACATGTAAATAAAATGAGGTTAATAATATTTTAGTAAATCTCTAAAATATACATGACCATATAGAGAAATTGATTGTATTAAAATTGCTTGATTTTACAAATGTCTTTTCAAGGTAGAAGAACATCAGACAGTGAGACTAGCCAGTCATTTTTACTCTATTTTATTTGCAAGCAGAGAGAGACAGAGAAAATAGAGACAGAAAGACAGAGAGAGAAAGAGAATGGATGGGCACATCAGGGCCTCTAGCCAGTGCAAACTAACTCCAGACACATATACCACTGTGTGTATCTGGCTTTATGTGGGTGCTGGGGAATTGAATCCAGGTTGTTAGGCATTGTAGGCAAGCACCTTAACTGCTGAGCTACATCTTAGTCCTTATTTTTATTCAAAAACGTAGCACACATAGTTAGCATTTATGATCCATCTAATAATGCTTTTAAAAATATTATTGTATGTAATTATTGACATTTTGTTTTCATTAGTTCAAATTTTGTGTTTCGCTTGGGAGCTTGCCACCTCAAGAGCAGTAGCCCTGTGTGCAGGTGACCAGAACTTCTCATTCAATGCTTTCTGTGTCCTCAGCAGCCTCCAGTGCCCAGAGGAACTGTCTCCCATTCAGTCCTCTAGCTTCTTGATAAAGTAGCAAATGCATTTCGTATCCTCATATGGAACTAGATATTGACATGAAAAGAAACCAAATCCTAAGGCCTTGTGTGACCTGCCATAGTAAGACCTGAAATATACAAGCAGTTAGTGTCTCAGCATCCTTACATATGCAGTAAGAATCAGACCAGTGATGCTCATTCATTCAAGACCCCATGTCTCCTGTGTAGTGAGTCTACTCTTCTAGTACATACGTAATTATATGGTTGCTATAGTTTGGATCTGAAATCTCTCCCAAGGGTCCATGTGTTTGTTACAGGCTTGATTGATAGTCTATGGCATTATTGGGAAATGGTGGAACTTCGAGGATGTGGGGCCCAGTGCAAGGAAGTTATGTCATTGGGGTGGGGGATGCCATTAAAGGGAGATTGGAACTCCAGTCTCTCTGTTCTGTCCCTGTATATTTGTCTTTATGTCTGTCTATCTGTCTGTCTCTCTCCTCTCCAAGCCACCATAAGGTCAACAGGCTTCTTCTGTGGTGGGCTCCCCTCACCATAATGTCCTACTTCTCCACAGGTCCAAATGTAAGTGTGCTAAGTGGCAATGGACTAAAACCTTTGAACCTATTAGTTAAAAAAGCATTTCCTCCCTGATATGGATTTATCTCAGATATTGCCACAGGGATGAAAAGCTGACTTACATGATTGTCTATGCAGGACAAAATAAAGAAGGTCCTGTAGATGCAGGCTAATTCAGTGACAGTCCTTTTGTTACTTCAGTGTACACCCAAACACATGAAGATGACATTATATCTATCTGGAAACCAGTTTTGTTTTGAATCCTTCTTTACTCTATTAGCCTTTGTTGTGCTATATCTTATTTCTTATTCCCTTAAGTAAAAATTATCAAATATTTGAAACTTACTCTATGAGCTACATGGTTAAAAATTTGCAGTTTTCATTTTTTGGAAAAATTCTGCTGTGAAAGATAATGTATTAAAAATAAGTAGGATTGGTTTTGGGAATGCGTCCAGGTTTGGATCGTTGGCAGTGTTGGACTTCTACTGGAAATAAAATTAGCCAAAACTAACTCAAAATCTTTTGAGATCTAAAGCTGTGGGGATTATTTTAATGTATTCAAGGTGTCTATGTACTTGGAGTACAGCTAATAATAAGCTGCCTGGAAAACATGAGGAGGACTGTGGCAGATTATCAAAGTTCAACTTTATGCACACCCAAGACTACCATTCCAAAATAGATCAGTGGATTTTAGGTTCCCACTCATTTGCAATGTTAACTTTGGGAATGAGGGAGGCATGTTGCATTATGACAGAGAAGGGGACAATAAGCATTGCTTCCCATATCCACTGTGTTTCCTCATGTTGTTTTATCTTAGTGTCTGAAATTCATAGTTGTTTCCTCCAAAGCAAAAGGCCACCCAGAAGCTAACATGAAAGGATACAAAGAAATTCATGGTATAATATGGCTACAGTTCCTGAAAGCTTCCACTCCTGTTTCATTTATTTATTATTTCTTTCCTTAATACTTTTAAAAATATTTTATTTATTTATTTGAGAGAGAGAAAGGAAGAGAGTCAGATAGATGACAGATAGATAGATAGATAGATAGATAGATAGATAGATAGATAGATAGATAGATAGAGAATGAGTGTATCAGGTCCTGTAGCCACTGTAAACAAACTCCAGATGCATATGCCACCATGTGCCTCTGGGTTACGTGGGTACTAGGGAATTGAACCTGGGTCCTTAGGCTTTATAGACAAGCACCTTAGCTGCTATGCCATCTCCCCAGCCCTATCATTTCTTCTTTAGAAGATAAGATCTCACTGTGTAGTCCAGAATGGCCTTGAATTCATGATGTAGCCCAGACTGATTTTGTACTGCAATCCTTCTGCCTCAGCCTCCCTGTGTCCTGAATGCTGGTATTAAAGGTTTGTGCCAACATGCTGGGCACATCTCTGGCAGTTTTTGAAAGTGTTAAGTAACATTTGCGTGCTCATCCATGAGACAGGTGCTCTGCCCATAAAACTTGGCCTTCAGGAATTCTAGATCTCATCTGTTCTCTTCAGAATGATTTGGCTTCAAAAGTGACTAGAGATGCTACTTTGTTCATCCAAAATGTATAAAAATGAAATACTCCATACTTTAAAAATATCCTTACTCATGTAGCAAATTCTCAAGTTCATAGAAAACATTTGATTTTCACAACTGAATAAATAAACTGCTATCTATTCAGAAATTATACAACTTCCTGTAGTTATTTTCAACAAAGCAGGTTGAAATGAAGGTTATTTGAGAATCACCTGTGACACATTTTCAAAAGATATATTCTCTTTTCTCCAAAGACCTTGCTTTCTTCCCCAAGAATCTAGCACATTCTTGCCTGGGGTGAACAGTGTGAATAGATTCTGCCACTGTGATCAATAGCTCTTTGCAAGAGTGGGCTGTATCTCTTGGATATTGAGGTGAGAAAAGGTTGAGAAACACTGTTCTGCTGTCTTTGAGCAATATTTCTCAACCGTGTCCCTGGATCTTAGGGGATTCACAGTTCGTCATGGAGACCTACAGGCAACGTTCATTATTTTTTAAAGCAACCTTATAGAACCTATACATCTACTGACAATGAAGCCACCCCAGCTGCTCGCTCAAACCTTAATTTTTGTCTTTAAGCTAAAACTATATCAGCTCATAATGATAATCTAACTATTGCAAACAGTTTGGAAACTCTGATGAACAGTTATATATTCATCACTGAGTGGAGGTGGAAATGTGATTCTGTTTAATTATGTCTGGTCATTTGTAGAACACTTCAAAACATACAGCTATGTTGAAGGAAAATAATTGAAAGATCAGCTAACAAGTAAAGGTTCAAAATCACTATGAGCTTCAAACCAGACCGAACTGAGCCATCAGAGAAATATCTGATCTCTCTTTAGTGAATTATTTCTTTCTTAACAGTGTCACATCTGTATATAATCGTGCCCACACATCTATGCTGTTCTATAATACAACTGAAGAAACAGCAACAGTAAACATATTAAGGATATGTCGCTAAATATCTAAATGCCAGCTGTCATCATTTATTAACTATAATTATGATCTTGTAAAATTATTCCTCTCTTATTTATCTTTAGTAAATTTGAATTCCACACCCTTGTTCTTCCTGGGATGGGTGCTGTGGGTGGTGAGATTGTGGGAGGTTCAACTTCAGAATGCCTTTGCATAAAATTAGTATCATCAGCTGGTTCCATGTCTTATATAAGGTATGTGGATCTGTCATTAAAAGTATCTGCAAATATAAACTTTCATTGACTTTTTGTATTATTTTCTCTGTAATAGCTTACATATTAAAATCTGAACACTGTTTTTTCTTCGTTGTAGAATTTGCAAAATTTCCCCCAGCAAACTATTACTAGTAGATCAGAGAGGCCTTGGAAGCTACTGGCTTTTGCCTTCTGACAAAGAAGAAATTCTGTGTCCTTTTCTTCATCTTCCCTCTAATTCCAATTAACATTGGAGAAGAAGCTGGCTGTGGTGAGCACATCTGGAATTCCAGCATCTGGGAGGCAGAGGCAGGAGGATCAGGAATTCCATAGCATTCTTGGTTGCCTAACAAGTTTGAGGCCAGCCTGGTTACACAAGACCCTGTTACAAAACAGAGGATGACAGAACATCTGAAATGGCATGTGAGGCACACAGGCACACAAGGATGACACGAACTCAAGTCACTCCCCTAGGTTTGTCATCTCCAGGATGACAGTCAGCGCAATGAAAGTTGACTTGCTGATGGAAAAAGATGACATCTCATTCTGAAATTACAATGGGTTCTAGAAGAATTCTCCTTTTAAAAGCAATAGCTAATAAATGCTTGAAATTACAGGTACTTATAAGAAGCCAAAATACATGTTGAAAAACAACCTGAAATCATTCACTGGTTTGCATTTTTTGGCTCTTAGAGTGATACAAATGTCTATTATTTTCATGGTTCTGGTAGTGGCTATTGGGCATCTTTAACGAAATTTTAACAAACGAAGGTTGAGTAGAGAAAAAGAGAAAAGCAGTGAAGATTGCCAAACATTTGCATAGTGCAAAATATGATAAAGATTCATCCTCTTGAAGTCCTTTCCTTTTCACCACTTGCTTCCAGCAGAAAGAAATTTGGCATTTATTCCATCTGTTTGTAACATTGGTACCCTCCTGGTGTGCATTCTGTTTGGACAGTAGAGGGGAGATGAAGTTTGCTGGCAGGAACTCAGGACCGATATAATCTAAACCCTTTGTTCTGTGGGTGTGTGGGAAGGGGACTGATGGCAAATTTAGGAAGAGGGTTTTCCAGATTTGTGTATACTATGAGAGATTAACTCACAGCCAATGTGTTCTGGTCTTAGGGGACAATAGAGATTACTGTCGGTTTCCAGCAATTTCAAAGTTGTACTTATCCTGCTTTAAATGTAGTGAAATTGTTATCCTTCACATCTCATCTTGTCACATTACTTAGCATGGTGCTATGTGTGGCCTCTCAACCATGACAGATAGGTTGAAAATATGATAAATTTGAATTAGGAGCATGGGGGCTCATGGGAAAATACGCAACTTGGATCTGCTTTGGCAAGAATAGTTGATGATCCTAATTGAATCTTCCAATGTGTTTGTTCCTAACAGGGGTAGAACTGCTGTGATGGCAGACTCTTTTATCCTGGTCACAACCTTTTTCTTTTCTCTGAATTTCTTTGTTTAAAAATATTTTGTTTTTGTTTTTTTTTTTATTTAAGAGAGAGAAAGAGAGACAGAGAGAGAGAGAGAGAGAGAGAGAGAGAGAGAGAGACAGAGAGAGAATGGGTGCTTCATGGCCTTCTGCCACTGCAAATGAACTGTAGACATATGCACCACCTTGTGCATCTGGTTTTATGTAGGTACTGAGGAATAGAACTTGGGTCCTTTGGCTCTGTAGGCAAGCACCTTATCTGGTAAGGCATCTCTCCAGCCTACATCTTTTATTATTAATTAATTAATTAATTATATTGAGAGAGAGAGAGAGTCAATGGGTGCACCAGGGCCTTAAGCCCCTGTGAAGGAACTCTAGACACAAGCACCCCCCTCATGGTGCATGTGTATCGTTGCGTGTTTATGTCACAGTGCATCTGGCTATGTGGGACCTGGAGATTCAAACATGAGTTCTTAGGCTTTGCAGGCAAGCACCTTAAACACTAAGCCACCCCTCCACCACACATTTTTTTAGAAGCCCACAACTTTTTTACAGCTGATGTTCAGTGAGATGCTCTCTGCCACCTTTCCCCTCTTCTTCCATAGGGACTAGACTTGTCTTGCATTCTGATATATTTCCTGACTCTACCAGCTCCCAATTCCCTTTCGCCTCTTGCAGGGGTTTTCTCTAGTAAGTGAGACACTGGCAGTTCCAATGTGACTACATACAGTATCTGCTCCTCAGAGGACCTAAGTTTGTACAGGAAGGAAGTAGGCTTTCTCCCAGGGTTTACAGCTTAAATGTGAATGGAAATTACACACTAGGGAAAAACCAATGGAAGCAAGGTGGGCCTTCAGATGGAACTGCATGTTGTGCTTAACTCACCCTGGCTTCCTCAGTTTATGTCTCTATAAAGCTCTATAGCAGACAGTGGCCAACTACTTTTTTTTCTATAAAAGGCAACAGCAAATATTTTAACTTTGTGAGTAATGTGGTATTGTTGGAACTATCCAACATTGCTATTGTAGTGCCAAAAAAAAAAAAAAGAAAGAAAAGAAAAGAAAACCTTGGGCAATGCACAAATGACTGGACATGGCTGTGTTGTGATAAATCTTTATTTACAGAAACAGGTGGCAGAGGCACGGTTGTCCTGCAGGGCATCATTACTGACCTCTGGTCTCTCAAGGTCATATTTCCTCTGGCTGATGTAATCACCTATGTGGGTATCTGGGAACCGAGATCATTTGGGCTGAAAAAATCAGTAGGATCTGTGTTCTGCAGTGGCATCTGCTGTTCTAGAAATGCCTCACCCTACAGTCAGCAATTCAGGTTTTCTTCTCTGTGGATCTGTGTCCCATAGTGCTTACCAACCAGCTCCTCTTCATTTTGCTTACAAACTGCTCAGCACCTCACTTCACTTCCTATTCTAACAAATGAAGCCTCAATTGTTTTTTTTCTGTTGCTGTCAATTTGAAGACCTGAAGTATAACAAGAAGATGGCTGCATCTTACAAAAGCTTCTAGCAACTACAGTAAGTCACCATGGCAACTCACATTTTTTAAGGGGATTAAAGCATTTTGCAGGTGGGAGCTGATGAGGAAAAAAAGCAATGCATGCAGCCAACTGAGCTTCTGACTGTAGGCAGAGAAATACCCTGAAGTTTTCCCAGAGGCATGGGGGTTGAGAATAAAGAGGCAGTGCTCACAAAGGTCCTCAGGCACAAAGCAAACCCAGGTAGGAGGCAGACAAGTCCAGTATGCAAATGCTCTGCGGCTGCAGGTGGGATGGAAACGTTCCACTGGCCTGATGATGCTTCGTTGTTGGGGAACATGTTCATTTTGTAATTAGTGTTTTCTTTGCTTCACTTATGTCCTTGTTTGGATGTCGCATTTAGATTGTTCCCTTCTCGGAGACAGGGCTTAGACCAAGGGCATGGGCCTTATTCCAAACACAGGATGAAATGGTTTTGATTCTTGGACAACAGTGCACAATGGTGGTAACACCAACCTTGCCCATACCTCATGAGAGTGATTTGTGACTCACAAAGTATGTTAAGCCATCCCTTTGTTTCTTGGTTCTTCACCCCAATGTTTTTCCCCCTTTCCTTCAACTTTGTTTTTGTTTAGGACTGAGGAAGAGCTATGGCTAAAAAACAAGTACTAAGTGGCAAAGCTTCATTTGCAGAGAGCCCCTGAACTTTGGGGAGTAATGCATCATCCTTAAGGGGGCACCCATAATTGTGAGACAACCATAAAATGAATGACAGGACAACATTAAATTAATATTAATCATTAGTGGCAGTAACAGTTATGAAGTAGTGGAATGAGGGATGAGCATAGTGATTACTAAAACAGTCATGAAATGTATATTATCTATATGATTTTTACAGTATCCTGCAGTCTGTCCAACTCAGCAGTTAATGGTAATTGAATGATTCTACAAGGATAATAAGTCCAATACTTCACAAAGCTGACCTGTTAGCTAGTCTTCTGGCCTCTAAAAATTGAGAGACAGACATGATGAGCAAAATGTTTGGAGCCAGATGATCAGGATTTCAGTTCTGGTTTTGATGCTCATGTGATGAGCAGCTGACCTTTTCTATCTGCCCCATAGAGTTGCTTCAGGGGCTAAATGAGTAGTGTCTAGATAATGTTCAGAACCCTGGTTGACACAAGTCCTTTATTCATGTTTACAAAAGAAATAAAATAAGATTTACTTTCCACTTATCTACAAAATATAGATATAGGATCTTCTTGCTTAGCCTAAATGGAGTAAATGTAAAGACCTTAATATAGTACCTGCGACTTATTAGAGGCTCATTCTTTTTTTTTATTTTTCCAAGAAAATATTTTATTTAAAAACACAGCTATGGTATTTCTTTATTTTTATTCTTATTTTTTATTTTCTTTATTAGTTAGTTTTGTATTCAGCAAATACAGTCAGTTTGGTACCATTATTAGGCTCATCTGTGACCTACCCCCTCCCCTTGGCCCCTCCTTGTTGAGGTATATGGGTCATGCATTGTGGAGTTAGCCCACAGTTATGGGTAAGATAAATGTCTCTGCATATCATGACCCAACATGTGGCTCTGACATTCTTTCCGTCCCCTTTTCCGCAAAATTTCCCTGAGTCATGTTGGGTTGCTGGAAATTGGAAGAGAGTCAGTCCCCACACAGTCAGTGCGTCTAGTGCCAGAAGGTGCTACATGGGTGACTGGGGTAAAATGACCAATATCTGTCCAAGCAACTCATGGTCTCACCTAAATAGCAGCAAATAACTTGTTGTGATGCCCACACAAGTGCAATAGTGGCACACAGCCATGGTGGGGAACCAACTGCTCTTAATTTGGCTAACTGATCTCAGTGGTACGGGACCCATAGCCAGAGCTGGGAAACAAGTCAGAACCATATCCAAACATAAGCCCACTTGCCAATATCAAGCTACCATCAATCATGGGCTACAAGAGGGCCTACACCTATTAAATTATCTATAAAAAAAGTAAGGGTTATCTCATTTGTCCTGCTGCTAACTTACTCTCCGTTGGAGAATCTGCTTCTCTTTTTCAGATAGATGTAGATCCTAAGGAGAGAGCCACCCCATCATACCTCAAAAGGGCCCCTGCTGAAACTAAGAAAAACTGGCGAAACAAGCAAGGGTGCTGATTTCCTGATGAACAGGATACCAGCAGAAGGGGAAAGGAGATCAACACAGAGAAAAATCAACTCCTACCAAATCAGGGAGCCAGAGCCTCAGAGGCCCCCAACACCTCATCATTAGAGGGCTCATTCTTGCACTCAGGAGGCAGAGGTTTGTGAGGCCTCCCTGAGACTACACTGCAAATTCCAGGTCAGCCTGGGCTAGAGAGTGAGATTCTACCTCAAAGGAATAAAAAAAAAAAAAAAGAATTCTGAGCAAGTAGAATTGCTTTTCTAATATCCGGCCAGATAGATTTCAAACAAAAATTAGTCAGAACAGATAAAAATGGATGGACACTTCATACGAAGGAAACTAGACAGCCATCAAGAAGGCGCTACAGTTCTAAGTACACACACACACACACACACACACACACACACACTGAATATGCATGCAACTTATTTTGTAAAGCAAAAACAAAACACAGGCTTGAGAGATGGCTTAGCAGTTAAGGAATATGACTATAAAGCTTAAGGACTCAAGTTTGATTCTCCAGGTCCCATATAAGCCAGATGCACATGGTGACACATACATCTGGAGTTAGGGTTAGAGTTAGAAACCCTGGCATGCCCATTCTCACTCTCTGTATCTCTCTCTCTGTCTCAAATAATAAATAAAATGTAACAAAAAGAAACACACTGGGCTGGAGGGATTGCTGAGTGGTTAAGGCATTTGCCTACAAAACCAAAGGACCCAAGTTCGATTTCCCTGGACCCACATAAGCCAGATGCATAAGGTGGTACATGCGTCTGGAGTTTGTTTGCAGTGTGTGGAGGCCCTGGTGTGCCCATTCTCTCTGTCTCTCTCTCCCTCTCTCTCTCTGACTCTCTCAAATAAATAAATAAACTTAAAAAAACACTACCAGATATAAACGTATGGGCTACCCCAAAACAATAATAGTTGGTGACTTCAATACCCCACTTCCATCAAGAGGCAGAGCAACTCCCCCATCCAACCCCCCCCCCAAAACCAGAGAAACATATGGGATAACTGACATGGTGAATCAAATTTACCTAACAGGTATCTCCAAAATATTCCATCTGAATACTACAAAATATACATTCTAGCAGCCCTTAAAATGTTTTCTAAGATAGTTCATGTAATAGAACACAAATAAAGCCTTAAAAGACATAGAGCAATTAAAATAACTTCTTATATTTTATCTGACCACAATAAAGTAAAGCTAAAATCAGTCACAACAGAAACTACAGAATATATACAAATTATAGAGGATGAACAACACACTATCTAATGAGTCAAAAAAATTAAAAAAGGAAATAAAATAATTCCTAGACTCAAATGAAAAATGAAAGCAAATAAACAAACAAATACACAAACCTGTGGGACACAAATCCTATGAGGTATAAAGAGAGCTGTCCAAAGGTGGAAGTTGATAGCTCGAAGGGGCCACATTAAAATCTCAGAGAAATCTCAAACAAATAATTATTGATGAATCCCAGGGCCTTGAGAAAACAAAAATCCAAGCTCCAAAGTAGATAGAACTAAATAAGATAAAAGCTAAAATTGCTAAGATGGAAACAAAAGTAATGAGGAATCAATAAAACAAAAAGTTGCTTTTTTTCCTTTTTTCTTTCTTTCTTTCTTTTTTTCTTTCTTTCTTTCTTTCTTTCTTTCTTTCTTTCTTTTTCTTTTTTTTTGTGGTTTGGTCTCACTCTAGCCCTGGCTGACCTGAAATTCACTCTGTTGTCCCAGCCTAGCTTCAAACTCACAGCAGTCTTTCTTCCTCTGCCTCCCTAGTTAGTGATGAGATTAAAAAAGCATGTGCCACCATGCCTGGCTCAAAAAACTGCTTTCATAAAAAGATAAACAAGGGGCTGCAGTGCTGGCTTAACGGTTAAGGTGCTTGCCTGGGAAGCCGAAGGACCCAGCTTCAATACCCCGGTACCAACATAAGCCAGATAGATAAGGTGGCACATAGATCTGGAGTTCATTTGCAGTGACTAGCAGTCCTGGCATGCCAATTCTTTCTCTCTCCTCTTGAGTCTCTCTCTCTAAAACAAATAAATAAATAATGAGTTTGGCACATCCTCATAAACTAACCAAAAGAAAGAGAGAGAGAGAGAGAGAGAGAGAGAGAGAGAGAGAGAGAGAGAGAGAGAGAAACTGTATGCCCTTATACTCTGCTAGTGGGAATACAAACTATTCCATCCACTATGGAATTACTATGGAGGTTCCTCAAAGAAAAAATAAAATAAAATAAACAAACCTAAAAATAGATCTAGTATGGCCCTGCTATTCTATTCCTATGGATTTACCCAAAAGGCTCCAGGTTAATATATCACAGAGATTCTTGCATATCCATGTTTATTGTAGCATTGTAGCATTGTGCACAATACCTTAATTATGGAACCATTCTAGGTATCCAAAAACAGGAATGGAAAATCAAACTGTAATATATACATTACATATATATATATATATATATATGATGAAATATATATATATTCCATTATATATATAATATATAATATATTCCAATATATATAAAATGGAATCTTTTTCAGTCATAAAGAATACAGTTATGTTGTTTATGAAACATAGATACAACTGGAGATAATCACATTTAATTAATTAAACCAGTCTCTGAAAGACAATTTCCTCAAGTTTTCACTCACATGTGGTTCCTAGACTTTATATGGATTCATAAAATCATATATATACATATATAAAAGTAGAAGCAACTGCCTAGGGAAACAAAGAGGGCTAATTTAAGGGGGGCTGCAGGCACAATATGTTTTAATATCTATAAAATATCTGAATAAAAATTCCCCTGTGTAACAAGGAATAGTGGGGAGGGTGGCATGGCAAAAAGCATACTGGTGTCAATAGGAAGTGTCTTCTCATGTTAAATACATATGGCCAGAGAAAGAGAGGGAGAGAGAGATCATTTTAAAACCTTAGCAGACCCTGAAATTTATCAGGTAGTATATCTTACACAAACAGTTTCCCATGTTTGGCTAGCACTTTGAAACTCATCTGCTTTAATCTAAATGGAATAAGTTGCTTCTTCTTTTATAGGATCTTTTTATTTATTTATTTATTTGAGTGAGAGAGAGAGAGGCAGACAGAATGGGTGTGCCAGGGCCTTCAGCTGCTGTAAATAAACTCCAGATGCATGCACCACCTTGTGCATCTGGCTTACATGGGTCCTGGGGAATGGAACCTGGGTCCTTTGGCTTTGCAGTGAAATGCCTTAACCACTAAACCATCTCTATAGCCTACAATCTTTTGTATATACATAATTTGATCTAGACTATCATTTTCATGTTTCTTCATTTAATTGTTGACAATGAATTAGACATTTTTGGGGTTGGTTGTTAAATAATAAATAAATATAAATGAGAGGATAAAAGTTAAGCATATGAGCAAGACCATTAGTGAGACCATTTCTATTTTATTTTTCTTGATCAGGCTTTTAGTATCAGGCATGAACCCCCTTCCACAGAGTGAACCCAAAATCCAACCAGAGAGTAACTAATTATCCCCACAACAGACATACCACAATTGCATAGGTATACATATCCCACCAGGGTAGCCAGCTATGTAGCTTACAGGGTCCACTGCTCCTCAAAACCATTGATGACCTTTCTCCCCAAGCAGGCTGCACAGCATACTCCAGCACTATGACTGCTGGTCGGCATGGAGGAGGCTTCCAGCTCAGGTCCAGCTAGATCCCTCAGTGCCCTTCACCCAAAGCATGTGATATTTTTATCAACAGGATTCCACCATCCAGTTCTGGTGGCCAGTCAAGAATCCTGACAATAGCCTATACTGTTCTGGGGATTCCAGGGGCTTCTGGGACCAACAAGTTGTTGGGCAACATCCCAACATTGGTGCTGAAATTTTTCTGTAACAACCTATGGCTTCTGCATGCAGCATTTATACTGCTATAGGGTACTTCTGCCCAAACTGTTTTTGCCACATTTCTTATGAAAATAATTCTTTAGAGGCTCTGAGGATTTCTAGGACATTCTATTTTCATTCTTCAAGAATGTACACCCACATGCTTAGGCATTAAGAACTGCTTTGTGACTGCTGCAGAGCCAGAAGGATTTTAAAATGAATGTTATATATAGAGATATTAAACGTAGAGAAACATTAATGCTGAACATGGTATTTGCAAGATAAATACCATAACCTCTATAAGTTCTATGCAGTGTGTATATAGTAAGTAGCCTTAACATTTTGTGTTCAATGGATCAATGAAAATTGACATCTACCTCAGATTTTTATAGAAAAGACCCTTTGAGCACTTTGGAGGCCAAGGCACAGGCCTTGCACTTTCTACTATCTCCTGCTGCCGACCCTTGTAGGACTAGAATGCAAACAGTGCTAAGGCTTTTCTTACGTGGAGAATGTTGAACAGCCCTTTCTTTAGTGTTTTGGTAGATTTTTTCCTTCAGCCTTTTGCTCTTTTGTGATAATGCCCAATTTCTTGTATATACACTGGTGTAGGATCCTAGATTATAAAAATAACATAAAATTTGAGATCAGGTCCCTTTATTCTATATGAGGAAATTTGATGTCTATACTACAAGATGAAAACTCATTTCTAGTAGTGAGCAGAGAGCCTCTGGTGACAGGTTCTAGTCTGAGCATCTGGAGAGCTGGAAGTCCTGTGTTATATATATATAAACACAGAGTTTGGTTGTAGCTGTTGTGGACTAGTCTTAGGGAAGATATACAGACAGAATTTTTTTTTAAAGTAAAGAAAATTTCTCATCCATAAACATATATAATACATCTCATAAACTTACTTTTATGAAAGAAAAAAATTTAAGATAAGATAAAGAAGGTCTGGAGAGATGGCTCAGCAGTTAAAGGTGCTTGCTTGCATAATCTGATGGTCTGGGTTCAATTCCTCAGTACTCATGTAAAGCCAGATGCACAAAGTGGTACAATTGTGCATGCATGTGGAGTTTGGTTGCAGTGGCAAAGAGACCCCTGTGTGCCCATTTTTTGTTTGTCTGTCTGTCTGTCTGCCTATCTATCTATCTATCTATCTATCTATCATCTATCATTTACCTACCTATTTATACATTTATCATCTCTGCTTGCAAATAAATAAAAATATAAAATATAATATATATATTATAAAAAAAGAACAAATAAGTAAGCCAGCTCAGTTTTTAAACTTGATTTTTAACCTCCACTTAATATTAAGCTTCTAGTTTTGTGTCATATCTTTATGCAACTTTAAAAGCTACATGTATCTAGATCTTGATAAAACTTAATCAGTCTCTTTATACCCACACTCTACTCTGTCTCTAAATATATATGTCCTGTAATTAATAAACTCTTAATAAATTCTTAATAAACTCTGACTTTGTTATACACTGACTCACCCTGAAGGTTTCTGTGTGTTGTAAGTAAAGATCCAGGCTGTACCTGAGCAGAGGTCTCTGACAACTACTCAAGCTATGTATCTTCTCTCACTGCAAGTGACACAACCATGCTCTCACACAATTCCTATGCTGGCAACTTGAAAGTGCTTCATTATGCAATTGTACTTGGAGATGGAGCCCTTATAAAGATAGCAAATTAAGTTCAAGTGGGGTTGTTATGTATGTGAGTTATAATGCAATCTGACTGTTATCTTAAAAAAAAGAAAGATTATAGTCAGTCCTGCTGGTATATGCCTGTGATCCTTGCCATTTGGGAAGCTGAGGCAGGAGGATGACATGTTCAAGGCCTGCCTGGTTTACATACTGAGTTCAACATAGGTTTGGCCAATGTAGTGAAGCCAATATAGTGAAAATAAAATGTACAAAGGGGTCTAGGGAATTAGCTTGCTAGCATGTGTGAGATCTTGTGTTCAACCACTGGTGTGTATGTGTGTGAGAAAGAGAGAGAAGAGAGAGAGAGAGAGAGAGAGAGAGAGAGAGAGAGAGAGAGAGATCATGGTAAGAACCACCACTACGCATGTGTGTGCAAGAAGAAGAGACAATGTGAAGAGCCAGCAAGAAGGTGGCCAGTTGTAAGTCAAGGAGAAAGTCCATAGATCTTGGGTGTTCAGTCTCTAGACTTTGAGAAATTAAACTTCTATTATTTAAAGCACCAGATCTGCTCAAGCTAACTAATATACCACCTTAATGAATGGGATTTAGGTAATTACAAATAAAGGAGATGGGACTTCAATAGTTTAAATAAAAACTTGTAAATATATCTAGTAGATATATTAGGTTGTGTTGTTCAAGGGGTCTCGAGAAACTAAATCCTTCTGAAAACAGTAGCGCTATTTTCCCCAGTGTATTTAAGGAAAGTGTGTACCAAAGAAAGATGGCCACACTTTGTTCTCCTCTTGGCATATCTTGGTGCTGTGATCCACTGGAAGACCCTGGATTAGTGGATGGATGAGGATGGGTATTTCTTTCCAGGCCTGAATCATACCTGTATTAGCCCTAGTCATTTATGTAAGAGGACCTTACGTGGGAGGGAAGAAAATGTCATTCTTGACACTTTATTTCTTCTTTAGTAAACTTGGGCCAAGAATATTTTCATAAAAGTTATAGATTTCGGGCTGGAGAGATGGCTTAGCGGTTAAATGCTTGCCTGTGAAGCCTAAGGACCCCGGTTCAAGGCTCAATTCCCCAGGAACCACGTTAGCCAGATGCACAAGGGGGAGCATGCATCTGGAGTTTGTTTACAGAGGCTCGAAGCTTGCCCATTCTCTCTCTCTCTCTCTGCCTCCTCTCTGTCGCTGTCAAATAAATAAATAAACAAACAAAAAATTTAAAAGTTATAGATTTCATCATTTTGAGCTTTATTAGTACAAAGTTATAAAGATTTTTGATGTACTTGTTATAGACCTTTTCTCATTATGTATCTTGGCTGTCCTCTATGTCTTATTTTATCCCAACTCTTTGATTTCCTAAGAGGGAATTCAATTTTTTTCTTTTGCATTTGGTTCCCTTGGGTATAGTTGAAACACTTGCCCTCATATGCTACCATTACTTTTTTTTTTTAATCTTGTAATTTTTTAAGGGGGCTTCTATATCACAGAGGACATAGGCTCTTTTAGATGTATGCTCTGACTCTTAATATTTCAGGGTGACATGGTGTGCTTTTTTTTATAGTCTCTTTTTTCCCCTGCAGCTTTGCTTCCTAAGCTCTATTTAACAGGCTTCTTGTTTATCATCCATGAAGGAAATAGATGCCTGGTGTTGGCACATAGAGTCTTTGGATTGCTTTGATCTCACTTTCCATCATTTTTTCAATATTCTCATGTACATAGCAAGAGAGAAAATTAGTGCATTTCTGGGGCTTAAGGAGTATGACAGTCAATACTGATTGCCAATTTGACAGGTCCTGCAATCACCTGTGAGGGATTATGTAGATTACATTAGCCTCTGGGCACGCCTGTGGGGATTATGTAGACTAGGTTAACCTAGGAAGACCCATTTTAAAACTGTGGAAGGCATCATGAGGGGGGCTGGCAGAGCAATAGCAATAGCATTCATCATTCTCTCCTTCTTCACTGTGCTGAATGTGACCAGATGCCTCAAGTTCCTACCATGAGCCTTTCCTGCTATGATAAATTGTAACCTGGTACTGTGACCCTTCCTCCCTTAAAGTGATTTTTGTCAAGCATTTTGTCCCAGCAATGAGAAAATTTGACTAGTATAACAGGGTTTCATCTAATTCAGTCCTATTGAGGTTCAGCCTTGTGACACCCACATTGCAAGCTTTCCCTTTCCAACTTCCTTCCTTATTAACTAGAATCAGCATACTCGAGGGAAAGAAATCACTCTCACAATATTCTACATTCTACACCATGCTTTTCTTTCCTGGAACAAAGTATATTGTCCAGTTCCATTTCATTATTTTGATTCTAATTTTAGGCTTTTATTTTACATTTTTGTCTTTTTTCCTGACTTCTTTGTAGGCAGTAACTATTGTTGTTTTCTTCTGAGTTCTGACCTGCCCACAGTTTCTAGAATGTTTTAGGAATTTATTCAAATTCCTAAGTACTGTAATTGTTGTATTAGTGGGGCCATAGGAAAATTGAATTGAGGACAATATTCTGGAAAAAAGTCAAACTAAACTATTACTAGTTTCATTAAATCTCCATGCTGAATTATTTCTTTCACATACCATGGGCAAATGACTATTTGG
Source organism: Dipus sagitta (assembly GCA_036346955.1). Lineage (NCBI taxonomy): Eukaryota > Metazoa > Chordata > Mammalia > Rodentia > Dipodidae > Dipus > Dipus sagitta. The sequence continues at coordinate 101,929,614 of CM070771.1, read as the reverse complement.
AAACTTTGAGCTGAGTGAAATTACAATAAGTTCAATCATTCATCCTACAAACACTGAGTGCCTGCTGCCAATGGCACTATATTATGGGAGGATTCTTTCCTATCTCATGGAGGAAGAGGTTTGGCAGCAATTACACATTAAAAATGTGAGATATAAGACAATTATGTCAAATTAGATACAAAAGGAATGACATGACATGTGAGTTACATTATGAGTCTTCAGAGTTAAAAAACATCATAATGAAGAGTTATAGAGGATGGAGCTATAAAAGAATGAGTTTCTGAAAAAGATATTAATATGCAGCAATGAATACTCAAGGACTTTCAAGCAATTAATTGTTGCTTAAAAGAGAAGGTGACAAGAACTGGAAGGGATTTGAAAATCCCCAAACCTATAGATTGCTGAGGACAACTGTGCCCAGGAGTACATGGCTAGTGCTACATACGGAAGAGTGGCTGACCATAAGGCACAGTAACATTGGCTGTGGGAAGCGATGCGAATGTGAGGTGGTAAGAAGGATTGTGTGGGGAAAGGTTGTATAAGCGGATGAAGTTTTCCTAGGGAAAAGGGAATTAAAATTGCAGTAGGTAGTTATTTATGTCAACTTTTCTGGGGAGACACGAACAAGCATCTATTCATCCTCAGATAGGGCACAGACAACTGACCAAAGTAACAATTATGCCACGATCTAACTTGGTGAGCCAGTGAGTTTATTGGGGTCACTTACAGCAGTGTGGGTGAGGGGTTGCTTACAGTAGCATGGATGACACCAAGGCAGCTGCAGCACTGAGAAGCCCTCCCCAGCGTAGGTGATGATGCTCAGAGCTGCACGCTGGAGCACGCTGCATGACTTGCAGGCTGCTCAGCTGTGGAAGGACCTCTATCCAGAGCAGTTGCTCACTGCTTCTGTAACCTTGAGGAGGGCCTTGTGAATCTTGTGTTAGCTTTCCAGGACTTGCTTACTTCTTCAGTTTCCTGATCCTCCTCCCTACAGGAGGGAACATTTCAATTTGGAGGAAATTGCTGCACAAAAGGAAGTTTAGAGAAGAAAGCAGTAGGTTACTTTGTTCTTATGGGAAGATGTCAGTGTGTGTGTGTGTGTGTGTGTGTGTGTGTGTGTGTGTGTAGTGCACTAGTGAACTTGAGCTAGAGCTGCAGCTGGTTGTGCCTCAGTCTGACAGCATTAATTTGGTATCTACTAGAATCATATTTTCAAATACTGATTCAAAGTCAAGAAAAGAAAAGCACAGATAAATCCAAGCATGAGCTAAAAATGTTTAGAGAATTCAACATGAAGAACTACCAATAAAACTGTTAGGAAACTTCATCACAGATGTTCAGGCACTTTGAACTGATGTCAGAGGTGTGGAATACCAAGGGAGTGGATAACCTTAACAGGGATTCCGAAGTTAGAAACCTTCTATGAAGTCATGGGTTGATAGGGACAAGAGGGCAGACAAGGTAGATCTGAGGACTCTGATGATAGTTATTCTTGTTGAAAATCAGAAAGAAAGAGCCTTCACCCTGACCTAAAATGCAGAGTTTATCTTTAAAATTTCTTGAACATACCCACTCAGAACTACCCCCAAACTCTTATTCAAAACCAAATCTCACCTAATCTGTCTAAAATTTCTTTCTTTCCAACATCTAAATATCGCCTTTACCTCAGTCTAGATTTTTTAAACTTTTATTTTATGCTGTACTTTAGCTGTGCTATCATTTTCATGACATTTATAACCTCTTCAGTAAATACAGACATGTTTATAACATCCATGTTCAAGTAATTTCAAAATTATATCTTTTAGTTTAAATTAAGGAATGAAAATAAACCTGTTATTTTCCTTTTCTTCTGTGACACATGAGAAAAGCAACTAAAGAAAGGAAAGGCCTATTTTGGCTCAGGTTTGAGGGGATACAGTTCATTATGGAGGGGAAGACATGGAGGTGACAAGGAAAAGTTACTGGTCACATTGCATCAGTAATCAGGAAACAGAGAGAGATGAATGCTGGCACAGAGCTGTGTCTTATTTTTTTCCTTTTTATTTCGTTTGGGTGCTACCCACATTCAGGGTTGATCTTTTCTCTTCAGTTAGACCTCTCTGGGAATACCATCACAGACAAACATGTCTGAAGGTATTTCTCCTGGGTGATTCCAAATCCACTGAAGCTCACAATGATGATTCATCATCATAAGTCCACTCCTTGTCAACTTGACACCCAAGCACATTATTTTTTAACCATAATATGTCACCCTTGGTTTCCAAATGCTCCTGACTACTTCATCAGGCAAAATGAATTTGATTACTCTATAAAAGTTCCCAAATCTTATTAAGTCCAATATTGTTCAAAAGCTTAAAAGCCAATGTCTCTTCTGAGACTCAAAGTGATTTCTCAGCTGTGAACCACAGATTTTTAAAAAAGTTATATACTGTCACTAAGCAAGAACTCCTGTTTCAACAAAGAGGATTAGGAAGACTGCAAGGAAAGATTAGACCAAAGCAAGACTAAAACCCAATATGGCACACAGCAAACCCTGAAGCAACTTGTCCAACATCTATAGTTTGGGGTATCATCTGAGCTCCCATGGCTTGGTAGCCACACTCCTCCAGTTATGCTTCCTACAGTATACATAAACACTCTTTTAGGCCACTTCTATGTTGCATCCACAGCTTTCCTTAGAGGATGTCCCATGGTTGTGTGATTTCCAGTGTTCTGAGGTCTCCAGAGTAACTTAGTTTTCACTTTTACAGCTTTCCACAGTGGCCCTTCAGGTCCTCATTCGAGGGAATCTGGTCATGACATACAGTACTTGGATTTAAGGTCTTCTTAGAACCTTGCTCTAAGGGTCTATGACACCCTCTTGCATTTTGAGTGCCTGCAAAATCAGGACCATGTTCTGCTGCCAGCTCAAGATGTAGCTTGATGATGCCTACTACAAATGCTATAGTGGCTTCTGTGTGCTTGTGTCTCAGTACCTGGGAGAATACTTCCCTAGTGGGGTGTTTTTTAGCAGAGTACCCAGAAGTGGCATTCTCAATTCAGGCTCTGTTCTTTCAAATGAATTTGTATTTTTCAAAAGAAATATCCTTGAAAGGGTGGAATCCTGTCCTCAGGCCATTCTTGCTATCATTCCACTGAAGAGAAAGAGGTTTATCTTTAGCAGTATTAAACTCTTTGGAAATTACAGTTCCTTTCTCTGCATTACCTTGTCACCATCATTAACTTCTGTCACACACCTTTCCTCACCAAATCATATACGTTTTATATTTGTTCATTCTCTCTCCTCTCTCTCTCTCTCGCTATATCTCTAACTAACTTCCAAACAACTTAGTCAGGGACTCACTTTTGAACTAAGCCTTACTCAGATTTTCAGGATGGTATGGAGGAGGTGACCAGAGTCTTTGTCTCAGTGTAACATGAATCACTTCTAGCCCAGTTTCAAATCCTTGTTCATCTGTGAAATCTCATGTGCCAGGACATGTATGTCTCAGCATTCTGGTCTTCCCAACTCCCACTAGAATGATTCATTATGTTTTGCTTATACCATTCCCTAGTCCACAATTCCAAACTCTTTCATATTCTCCTGCAACTCAGTTGCAAAGGCATATGAACCACATAGGTTTATCATAGTAATGGCTCTACTCCTTGGTACTAGTTTTCTGTATTGGCTACTTTTCTCATTACTGTTACAAATTACCTGCCAAGAGGCAACTTAAATAAGGTAGGGTTATTGTGAGTCATTTCTTGATAGGAATATAATCCATCACAGGTGATGAAGCATGGTGACAGGATCATGTGGTGCTGGTCACATTGTGTTAGCAGATAAGCACAGGACATTAATGTTGGTGCTTCAGATGCCTTCCCTATTTAATTCAACCTGGGACCCAACCTATAGTATGGTCCTGCCCACATTCAGGGTGTGTCTTCCTTCTCAGTTAAGCCTGTCCAGAACAACCTCTAGGCATGCCCAGATATGTGCTTCATGTGTGAATTCCAAATCCATTGAAGTTAACAATGAAAACTAACCATCACAACACCTATGAATGTCTTTGAGATTTTACTTATTTAATTGTCTAAGGTGTCTTTTTAAAAAACTATTGACAGTTTCTATAATCATAGGCAATAAACCATGATAATTCCCTCCTCCCTCCTCATCCATACTTTCCTCCTCTGAAACACACCCTTTATCATATCCCTACCCCCTCTCAAATAGTCTCTCCTTTATCTTTTTTTTTTTTAACTTTTTAAATTTCTTTTTTTTTTTTTTTTTTTTTTATTAGTCAGTTCTGTATTCAGCAAATACAGTCAGTTTGGTACCATTATTAGGCTCATCCGTGACCTACCCCCTCCCCTTGGCCCCTCCTTGTTGAGGTATGCGGGTCGTGCATTGTGGAGTTAGCCCACAGTTATGGGTAAGCTAAATGTCTCTGCATATCGTGACCCAACATGTGACTCTGACATTCTTTCTGCCCCCTCTTCCCCAAAATTTCCCTGAGCCATGTTGGGTTCATTTTTGGTCTGCTTCAGTGATGAGGTGTTGAGGGCCTCTGAGGCTCTGGCTCTCTGATTTGGTAGGAGTTGATTTTTCTCTATGCTGATCTCCTTCCCCCTTGTGCTGGTGTCCGGTTCATCAGGAAAAACAGCCCCCTTGCTTGTTTCTCGAAGTTTTCTTAGTTTCAGCCGGAGCCCTTTTGAGGTATGATGGGGTGGCTCTCTCCTTAGGGTCTACATCTATCTGAAAAAGAGAAGCAGATTCTCCAACGGAGAGTAAGTTAGCACCAGGACAAATGAGATAACCCTTACTTTTTTTTTTTTTATAGAGAATTTAATATGTGTAGGCCCTCTTGTAGCCCACAATTGATAGTAGGTTGATACTGGAGAGTGGGCTTATGTTTGGATATGGTTCTGACTTGTTTCCCAGCTCCAGCTATGGGTCCCATACCAGTGAGGGGATCAGTTAGCCAAATTGAGAGCAGTTGGTTCCCCACCATGGCTGTGTGCCACCACTGCACTCGTGTGGGCATCACAATAAGTTATTTGCTGCTAAGTAGGTTAGACCATGCGTTGCTTCGATAGATATTGGTCAATTTCCCCCAGTCGCCCATGTAGCACCATCTGGCACTAGATGCGCTGACTGTCTGGGGACTGACTCTCATCCAACTTCCAACCATGCCATTCTAATTTGCATGTCAATCACATAAGGTATCTTCAGCAGTAGGGTCTTACCACTAACCTTTGGTGGGTCATCAAGTACTCTGACAGAAATCTGTCTGTCTTTTAGGAAACCTTGTAGGTCTCTCTGATCAAAAGCTCATTGTGGATGATAGCCCCATGCTGGTTCTGGGAGTTACAGGTCAGTGCCCACTAAGAAAATGAGGAAAAAGATAACTAATATACAAGAGTTAGAGATAAGAGAGAGAGAGACAGGGAGAGGGGAAGTGAGGGAGGGAAGATGTAGGAGACTAAGGTTAGTCTTAATCTTACCCTCTCCAGTGTCTTGTGGTTCAGGTGTTCCCTGTAAGGGCCTGGTGAAGGATCAGCCATTTGGTCTATCTTTTAGTAAGTAGAAGATTATGGTACCATTGCCGTTTAGGTCTAGATTTGTGTTTCCCACCCCTTTGATGCCCTCCCCTCCCTCCCCTTCCATCCTAGTGTCTAATCTAGGAGATGCTTGCTGGGTATTTAAGGTATCTTCGGTAGATTCAGGTTAGGTGCTGTAGATGAGTGAGACTATGTGGCGATTTTTTTTCTGTGACTGGGTAAGTTCACTGAGAATGATCTGTTCCAGGTTCAACCATTTTTCCTCAAATTTCATTGTGTCATTTTTTCTTACTGCTGTATAGAATTCCATTGTGTAGATATACCACATCTTAGTTATCCATTCTTCTAGTGATGGACATCTGGGTTGATTCCAGCTCTTAGCTATTACAAATTATCTTTTATGTTTTAAAAAATATTTGATTTATGCATTTATTTGAGAAAGAGAGGGGATAGAGAGGGATAAGAGGCAGATATATAGAATGGGTGTGCCAGGGCCTCCAGTGACTGCAAACAAACTCCAGACACATGTACCACCATGTGCATCTGGCTTATGTGGGTATAAGAGAATCAAACCTGGGTACTTAGGCTTTATAGGCAAGCACCTTAGCTGCTAAGCCATCTTTCCACTCCTCTCTTTTAACTTGATGTCATAATCTGTCTTCATATTATGGGTCTTCTCTAACAGGCACTGTGAGGTCATGGATGTCCTGGCCATTTTTGTGTCTGGAAGAGTACATTGTAAATAGTCCTACCCTTCCTTTGGCTCTCACATTCTTTCTGCCACCTCTTCCACAATGGAGCCTGAGCCTTGGAAGATGTTGTAGAGATGTCTCAGGGCTGAACAACCCACTCACTTCTTCCAATCCCTATGATGTCTTTTATACATATTTTTGTTATTGCTATATCTTATAGTAACCCAAACCACTGCTCAGCCTCAAGTGAGAAATGGTTCATACAGGAATGAGTAGAATGCTATTCCCGGTAGCATATACCTGCTCCTGGACATAGGGAAAAAAGACTAAGTATGTGATTATTAGTATAGTAATATGAAAATACAGTGTTAGCTTTAAGTATTTTGGGAAAGATTCCCACAGCATTATAAACATTAGGGACCATCATTGTAAGATTCTCTTGTTCTAAAGATGGGGATGCTGTTTCATTTTAATATTTATTTAAACAATTAGAGATAATGAAAAACACAAAAATAACCATGAAGCAAATGCCATGTTATTTTTTTGTGTACTAGATATGTTAAATTAATGAATTAATATACTGATTAATCCTGAGTTATCTAGGAACTGGATAATTGAGGGATATGTTTAGTTCATATTCTCTGCTAACAGAAATCATACAAACTTATCCACAGAGACCAACTTAGATGGGACAAATTCAGAGCTAATCTGTAGTATAAATCATTAAATTATAAGGTTACATGAAGTAATGATTTAAATTAGAGTTTTGCAGAGGACACATTTATGATGTTCAAAATTGTATTTTATGTATTCATCATCTATAAACTTGAGGGATTGCCATTAAAGTTTCACTTAAGGAAGACATTTTTACAGGTTAATGGAATGAGTTCTTAAATAGTACTTTCTGATAGTCTTTCTTATCTCACTCTCTCTCTCTCACTCTGTCTCTTTGTGCATGTGTGTGTGTGTGCAGGTATGCATGCATCCATGTGTATGTGCTGGCCAGAGAACAAAATTAGGTGTTATTCCTCAGGCATTGTCAACCTTTTTAAAAAAAACAATTTTATGCTTTATTTTTTCAAAATTTTATTAACAACTTCCATGATTATAAAAAAATCCCTGGTAATAACCACCCACTTTTCCCTTTGAAATTCCATTCTCCATCATATCCCCTCCCCCTCTCAATCAGTCTCTCTTTTATTTTGATGTCATGATCTTTTCCTCCTCTTATGATGGTCTTGTGTAGGTAGTGTCAGGTACTATGAGGTCATGGATATCCAGGCCATTTTGTGTCTGGAGGGAGCACGTTGTAAGGAGTCCTACTCTTCCTTTGGCTCTTACATTCTTTCTGACACCTCTTCCACATTACACCCTGAGCCTTAGAAGGTATGATAGAGATATTGCAGTACTGAGCACTCTGGTCACTTCTTTCTAGCACCATGATACCTTCTGAGTCATCCCAAGGTCACTGCCATCTGAAAAGAGAGGATTCTCTACCAAAAGTGAGAGTAGCATTAATATAAGGGTATGGACATTAAGAGAAGTGCTTACTGGGCAGTTTGATAAGCATAGTATACACATTTAGCCAGACAGCAGCAGACGCTACACCCCTACGGCTCATGAGTACCGCTGTTTTAAGTTTTCAGTATCAGGGATATATTCCCTTCCATGTAGCGGGCTTCCAGTCCAATTAGATGGCAGGTGGTTTCCACCATGATAGATGTGCCACTATTGTACCCGTTGGCTCATTTGGCCTGGCTGGCCAAATATAAGGCTTGCAGTGTCCACTGTTGACTATCTTCACTGGTGATTTCTCTTTCTCCCATTGAACTGCATGCAGAATGGCTTCTTCCAGCTTTCTGTCAGCTGGTCTACATGGAGAAGGTTATCAGCTCAGTTCCAGCAGGATTTCTCAGTGGCCTTGTATTGTCGAGTCTTTAGCAATAGGGTCTTACCATCTATTCCTGGTGGGAAACCAAGGCCTTGGCAATGGCCTATAATGTTTTGGGGGCATCAGGGACCTCACTGGCAAACAACTCACTGGAGGTATCCGATCCCTGGCACTGAAAATTTTCTAGCAACAATCTATGGCTCCTGAGTGTTCCATTGTCCAAAAAAGTAGGATTCCATATGATTTATTTATATCCTCTTAGGTTTTGATTAGCCCTCCCTCCACCTTTCCTTTACTCGATCTCTCCCCCTGACCTTACTTTGGGACTTTTCACCCCCATTAATCTATTCTTCTACTTACATATATACAATACCATCCTATTAAGTACCCCCCTCCCTTCCTTTCTCTTCCCTTTATATCTCTTTTCTAGCTTACTGACCTCTGCTACTGAGTTTTTTCCTTCTCACACAGAAGCCCAATCATCTGTAGCCAGGATCCACATATGAGAGAGAACATGCGATGCTTGGCTTTCTGGGTCTGGGTTACCTCACTTAGTATAATCATTTCCAGATGTCAACCTTTTTTTGAGACAGGGTGCTGCAGTCAGATTCACATTGCTGGCAGAAATCATTTGATCAAGAGCAGATTGTGGGGTGAAAAAAGGTTTATTTTGGCTTACAGACTTGAGGTGAAGCTCTATGATGGCAGTAGAAAACAATGACATGAGCAGAGGGTGGACATCACCTCCTGGCCAACATCCAGTGGACAGTAGCAGCAGAAGACTGTGCCAAACACTGGCAAGAGGAAGCTGGATATAATACCCATAAGCCCACCCCCAATAATACACTTCCTCCAGGAGGCATTAATCCTCAAATCTCCATTAGCTGAGAACCTAGCATTCAGAACACCTAAGTTTATGGGGGACACCTGAATTAAACCACCCCATTCCACCCCTGGCCCCCATAAGCTGATAAACATCCATGACATAAAATGCAATGCATTCAGTCCAACTTTGAAAGTCTTCATTCTTTTTATCAATTCAGTGATGTTCAAACAGCCCCATAGTCCAAGGTCTTTTAACTGAGTGGCAATACCAAACAAACAAACAGGCAAAAAAAAAAAAAAAAAAAAAAAAAAAAAGCCATAGTGGCATAAAATAAGCATTCACACTGGAAAAGATGGCATTGGACAGAGCAAAGAAATATTCAACCAATATAAAATTGAAAATATCTGGGGCAAATATCAAACACTGCGGCTCCAAGTCCAACAATTCTAGTCAGTAATGAATCTCCAAGTCCAATAATACTAACCAGCAACAAGTCTCTGGACTTCCACTTCTGCCCCTTCAGCTAGGATACTCATATCCTGGAAAACTTTATCTGGGGCAGGCAGCTCACCTTGTGGTCCCAGCATCTCCACTGGGTTTCCACTGCAATCCATGGTTCATTTCCATGACTCCATCGAATCTCCAAGCAGGCATCCAGCAAACCTGCTTCTCACTGCCCATGGCCATTTCCAAAGCACAAGACCATGTTGCCAGTTCAATTACCCTCTCTTTCCTGCATTTCTCATACTCCATAATACCAGGTTTGGTGCCAATTTGTTAATCCAGGGGGGAATAAAGCAGACTTTGAAGAACAGGGCACTCCTTCAGCATTCAGGCCCCTTCAAAAGAGTCTACATTCTTCCTGTTGTCCCAAATGCAGGTCATCTGGCCCAATCACAAAGGTTGTAATCTCTCATACAGAGCAGCTGAACAGGCAGAAGTTTCAGCCCAAATATTTCATTTTTTCTATGCCATATCTCTCTGCTCACATCAGTCTATTTATACGCAGAGCAACCCTGCACAAGTTCTCAGGACATGGGAACAACAGCATGCCTCTCACACAAGCTGAATCTAGCCCAGTCCATGCAAAGCTCTTTTTCACCCTCACAAGCCAAACTTCACAGTCTATAGTTCTTACTGCATTCACGTCTTTCAACTCTGACCAGAATAGTCCATCAAGCTGTACTTACAGCACTGTAAGGCATCTCTCAGGCTAAGGTTTCAAATATTTCCACATTCCTCTTGAAAATCAGCTCCAAAAGGCCAAAGCCACACAGTCAGGTGTCCAGCAGCAAATGACACAACTTCTTGGTACCAACTTTTCTGTTGCAGTCAGGTTCACATCACTGGCAGAAATCACCCAACCAAGAGGAGCTTGTGGGAAAAAATAGTTTATTTTGGCTTACAGACTCGAAGCTCCATGATGGCAAGGGAAAATGATGGCATGAGCAAAGAGTGGGCATCACCTACTGTCAGGTGGGTAACAGCAACAGGAGAGTGTGCCAAACTCTGGCAAGGGAAAACTTGCTATAAAACCCATAAGCCCACCCCCCCCGCCCAAATACTCTGCTTCTAGGAAGCATTAACTCCAAAATCTCCATCAGCTGGAAACCTGGCATTCAGAACACCTACGTTTATGGTGTACACCTGAATTAAACCGCCACATAGGGTCTCTCTCGCTGACGTAGAATTCATCAAGTAGGCTAGACTGGTCAGCAATCCCCAGGGCTCTTCCTGTCTGTGCCTCCCCCATATTTTGGCATTGTATGTTCATGATACCACACCCAGATTTTTCTCCTTCCTCATCCTCTTCCTCCTCCTCCTGCTCCTTCTTCTTTTTTAACTATGTGGGTTAAGAAGACTAAACACAGCTCCCCCCTCTCTGTCCTGGATGTTGTTGGAGTGAGCCAACTTCTTCCTCTGTAATGGTAATTCCCCTGGAATCTGTGACCCTCAAATAAACCCTTTTCTTCCATAAATTGCATTTGGTCAGGTGTTTGTCCAAGCAATGAGAAGGTAACTGCAAGAATATTTGGTACCCAGAAGTGGGGTAGTTGCTGCAATAAATCTGACCACATGTGTGTGTGTGTGTGTGTGTGTGTTACAATAAGAGCATAGCAGTACAATGATAGTGTGTGCATTTAAACAGTAAATATAGGCACCATGCAGGATTTATAGTGCTTTATGTGCAGCCAAAGCTAAATAAATTCAGAATGTGTCAAAAAAAAAGCTATGAGCTGCTACATTGCTGTTCTCTCTACAATACCATTAGGTTTTAAAGAAGTGGAGGGTGTGTCAAGCAAGTTTGTTCTCTGGCTGTGCAGTAAAGCCCACTTATTGCTGTGTTCAGTACTATCATGTGGGGAGGAGTGTGCTGCAGTTGATCAAATTGCTTTTATCTAAGAATTGTGGTTCAGAAACGTATTGATGTTGACTGTGGCATCTTAGGAAGGTGTGCTACGTCTCAGCTCCAGCATGCCAGTGAGACATGATCCAATCCCTCAGATTGCTGCTGCTTTTGCTTTCAAGAGAAGCCCAATGACTGTGATAAGGAAGCTTCCCACTCTGGAGTTCAGAACAGGGAGCATGGGAAGGCATTGAAGGCATCTGAAAACAGCAGTGTGGGAAACTTTAAGTTTAACAAATGTGTGGGAAGGGAAGAGAAACTGAAATAGCATCTATACAAATGCTAATAGTTATTATCGTTCTATGTTCATCATGAATACGATTTTATTACCTCCTAATATCCCAAGGCATTGTTTTATGCACAAGGGTTACAAAAAGACATAAGTAGTAATTTACTCCAGAAGCATATTGTCAGGTATAGACAGTAAGTCAAGTGGCTTAAGACAGAAGCTTTTTTCTTACCACTAATATGAACAAATATTGATTAGATAAGAAACTAAAAGCTATATGGTATGGCATTGTTCAAACTCTGAACTATGTATATTACAGGGTAAAAAAGTGTGGTAAATTACTACTCCTAATCAGTTAACTTGAGCTCAAGTCTAGGATCCATCTACTGGCAGTTTATTTCTTATGTCAACACCAAAGTTTTGAGAAGATCAGGTAAAATTATGAAGTAAAATCATTTAGCATAATGCCTAGCATAAACCATGTATGAAACATTATCACTCAATTCAAGAACACATCAAAAGCATTGTTCACCTTGATAATTCATCCCAGGAATGCAGGGATGGTTCAACACATGGACATTTCTCAATGTAATATACCACACAAATAAACTTATTTGCAAGAACTACATGACCATTGCAATAGATGCAGAGAAGTCCTCTGACAAAAATACAACACCACTTCATGATAAAAATGTTGGAGAGAATAGGCATGGAGGGTTTATATTTCAGCACAATAAAGGCTATATATAAATTAACTAAAGCCCAAATAATACTTAATGGGGAAAGACTCAAGGAGTTCCCATTAAGATCGGGAACAAGGCAGGGGTACTCCATCTCACTACTTCTCTTCAACATAGTACTAGAAGTCCCAGCTTAAAACACCATATTCTGCTGGCATAGAACATAGAGAGACCTGGATGAAATCCTGAAGACAGCCAGACCCCAGACAATTAGCCCATCTAGTGGTGGAAAGTTCTACAGGTGCTTCTGGGGGAAAGTGAGCAACAACTGTCTGAGAAACCAGGAATCTAAGACACTCAGAAGCAAACACCCTGACAAGATGTACATACCAGTGCAGTAGTGGCACACACCCTTGGTGGGTAACCAATAGCTTTCTGATTGACTAAGAGATCCACTCAGTGGAAAGGCACCCATATCTGTAATTGGGAACCAAGTCAGAATCCTATGGAGACAAAGTTTATGCTCTCCAATGTCAAGCTCCCATGAGCCTTTGGCTAAAAGAGGGGCTACATATACCAAATTCTCACTAAATTAATCATGCCTATCCCATTTAACCTATGCTGACTTTACTCTGCATTGGAGAATATCTTATTTCTTTTTCAGAAGGTAGCAAGACCCAAGGAGATAAAATACAGCCAAGGGGGTGATGTATAGCCTCTGCTCATGCCATGCTTGAATGTGCCATCATGAAATTCCCTCCCAAGACTGTAAGCCAAAATAAAAAATTTCCTCTCATCAGCTGCTTTGGGTTGGGTGCTTTGTCCCAAGAGTAAGAGGGTAACTATAACAGGTGTTGATAGGGTTGGCTTGGTTTTAAAGCCAGATCATCTCTTTCTAACTATGCCTTTCTTTTGTATGCATCCACATTTATGCTCTAACTTCCTCCCCCTATAAAGACACCAATAATATTGGTCCCAGGTGACCTCATTTACTCTTATCTTTTCAAAGAGTCTATCCCGAAAACACAGGCTTTATATGAGGTACTACTGGAAGTTGAGACTTTAACTGATGAATTTGGGGGACATACAGTTCAGTCCCAAACAGAAAGCAACCTCACCTCTCTTTTCAAGTACTTAAAATCTTTTATGACTGGGGGAGTAGCTCACTTGGTAAAGTGCTTGCAGTTAAAGCATAGAGGACCTGAATTCAATCACCAGAACCCGCACAAAAAGTCATGAGTGGTGGAATGCTGGGAAGACATAAACAGGTGGATACTTGGAGCTTGGTGGCCTGTCACTCTAGCTTACTTAATAGTTCCAGACCAATGAGAGACGGTGTCTCAGAAAAGATGAATGACACTTCAGGAGCAACACCTGTCCTTTGGCCTACACACACACACACACACACACACACACACACACTCCACAAAACTCCTCACATATATACATGCAATGCCACCCACATATACACCCATATCCACATGAATGTGTGCACACACCCTCACACATACCCACATAAAATACTTTAAAGTTAAGTTTATTGTCAAATAACAATACTCCTATTTTGAGTGTACAGATTGAGGTTGGGCAAATGTTCAAATGTGTTTATTCATGTAACCAACAATATCACCCAACTATAGAATTATCATATGCTCTTGTGCTCCTTTTATGACACTTTTATGACACTGGCTCCAAGCAGCCACTGATCTGAGTTATTCTGAAGGATTTTAGGTAACTGATTCATGGAAGCATTCACTCTACTGTGTCTGACTTCTGTCGGTGGCTTAACACATGATGTTTTTGAGACTCATTCATTTTGGTTTCAGTGGTTGGTTCTATTCTCTGCCTAATGGTATTTTTGTTTTATGACTACCACAAATTGGCTTATTGTTCATACTTATTGGACATTATTAATAGAGCTGCCATAGCTCTTTCTACCATCAGGACATGCTCTTTTCTTCTAGGAAAATACACAATAGTAAAAGTGCTGGATCACATGAGATGTGTACTATTATTATTATTATTATTATTATTATTATTATTACTATTTGGTTTGTCAAGATAGGGTCTCACTCTACCCCAGGCTGACCTAGAATTCACTACATAGCATCAGGTTGGCTTTCCATCTTTCAGAGATCCTCCTACCTTGGCTTCCCGAGTGCTGGGATTAAAGGTGTGTGCCACCACACAAGGCGTATGCCTTCTTTTACAAGTTGTTATTTTCCATAATTTTCATGTACCAACTTCTTAATTTTAATTTAATGGAATTTCTTTCATATTCTCAATAGAAGCCATTTTCCAAATATTTAAAATATAAATAATTCCTTCTTTTCCTTGGACTTGCATTTGCTATTTATTAATCTTCATTTGAAGAGCAGAAGGCTTTAGTTTTGATAAGACTCAATTCTATTTTGTGTGTACTCATACCCTATCTAGAAAATCTTTACTGACTATAAAGATGACAGATATAATCTGTTTTCCATTTATGTTACATTCTGATATATATATATATATATATATATTTGCTCTTTCCCCCTGTATGTCTGTGTCCTGTTGTATCAGAGGCATTTGTTGTAAAGATCATCTTTTCTCCATTGACTCCAATAGTAAAAATCAATTGAACACATAAGGGGATGAATATAGGGGGAAAGCATGCTATTTATTTCTACAACCTCTATTTTGTTCTACAGATTATTCTGTTTCTTAGTCAATATCACATTTCATCGGTCATAGAAACAATAGTAATTTTGTAAATTAATTGAGTCCTCCAACTTTATGCTTTAAAAATGTTTTAGCTATTCTAAGTCCAATTCATTCCCAGATAGTTAGAATAATACCCATACAAAGGAAAACTGGATTTTAATCAGCATTGTAAGGAAACTGTAAATCAATTTAAGTACATGTGATTTTATAATATTATTTATCATATAATATTATACATATTACATTTTACATACATAAATATGGATTTTACCTACGAAAGAAAACATGGAGCTTGTCTTTCCTTATTTAACTTAACATAATGATCTCAAGTTCCATTCATTTTCCTTCAAATTGCAGGACTTCACCTTTCATTAAAGCTGAAAAAATATCATTGTGTATTTATACCACAATTTTCTTTATCAATTCATCTGTTGGTGGAGATCTAGGCTGACTCCATTTCTTAGCTATTGTGAATGGTGCAGTAATAAACATGGAATCTCTGTACTGTGTTGACTTAGAGTCCTTTCAGTTTATGTCCAGGAGTGGAATAAGTGGGTCACCTTGTCAGTTTTTGCAGGAACTATTACAACTTTTCCTTTTTTTTTTTTTTGTCGAGGCAGGGTCTTCCTGTAGCCCAGGCTGACCTGGAATTCACTATGTACTCTCAGGGTGGCCTTGAACTCATGGCGATCCTGCTACCTCTGCCTCCAGAGTGCTGGGATTAAAGGTGTGCACCACCACACCCGGGTTGACTTAACTTTTTTTTTTTTTTAATCTTATTCATTTATTTGTGAAGAGAGACAGGGTAGGGTGGAGAGAAAGAAAGAACATCTGCCACTGCACATGAACTCCAGATGCATGCACCACTTTGTGCAACTGGTTTTAAGTGAGTATTTGGGAATTGAACTCAAGCCAGGAGGCTTTTCAAGCAAGTGCCTTTAACTGCTGGGCCATCTCCCAGCCAATGTTTTATTGATTTATTTTTATTTTATTTATTTATTTATAGACATATTTTGTAAGTAAACATCATATGTTGGTACCATCCTTTCCCTCCTCCCTACCCCTTTTCTGAACAGGCCTTCCTCATTGGGGACACAGGTCCACCCCATGGTGACTGGAGGGGGCGGCAATATTTCTGTGCAAAATGTCCCAAATGTGGCTTTAACAATCTTTCTGCCCTTTCTTCCCCCACATTCCCTGAGCCGTAATGGGAGCATTTTAACTCTGCTTCAATGATGGGTACTTAAGAGATTTGGATCTCTGGTTTGGTAGGTGTTGAGTGTCCTCAGTATCGTTCTCTATCACCCTTGTGCTGGTATCAGCTTAACTAGGAAAGCATCACTCTTGTTCATTTCCCCAGTTCCTCTGTGGTTTCATCTGGGGTCAGGGTGGAGTGCACTGGGTCACTTACCTTCTCAGGTCCAGTTCTCATCTGAAAAAGAGAAGCAGATTCTCCAATGGAGAGTGTAGTTAAATGCTAGTTAAATGGAATAACCATTATTAATTTAGAGGTAATTAAAAGGGTTAAGCCACTCTTATGGTCTAAGGTTAGTGGGAGCTTGACAGTGGAAAGCAGATTCATTATCTGGATATGATTCTGACTTGTTTCCCAGTTCCAGATCTGGTTTCCTTTCCACTGAGCAGATCTATTAGCTAATCCAAGAGCAGCTGGTTTTCCACCATAGCTGTGTGCCACTATTGCACTGGTGTGCACCACATGAAGTTGTTTGCTTCTTAGTTGCTTAGGCTTTGCGTTGCTTGGACAGATGTTGGACAGTTTCCCAGTAGCACATGTAGCGCCTTCTAGCACTAGAGGGGGTAATTTTCTGGGGAACTGGCTCTCCTCCATATTTCAACCAGGTCTCTCCATGGTCCGTGGCAATAGTGTTTGGTGTCTTCAGCAGTAGGGTCTTACCAGTAACCTCTGGTGTATATTGAAGTGCTCCTAACCTGGATCAGCCAAAGTTGCTGACATAACTGAATAGATAGTTGAGGTTTGGACAATAGAGATGGTAGGGCTTGGGAAAAGGGAAAGGGTGTGTGGGGGGAGCACAAAACTGAACCCAAATTGAACTGGTACCATAGAATCCTATATCCTGGAAGTCATACTAAAAGGTGGAACTCTCAAGAGGACCTTAGAGGGAGCACCTGAATCGAAGGGCCCTGGAGAGAGCAAGATGAAACCTCAAATTTTTCCTGTTTCTCTTTCTTTGTTGGCTTTTTCTTTTTTTCTTTTTCCTTGGTGTTGGTTTGTAATTCCCTGTACCAAGATGTTGTCTGCTTCCATAATGAGCTATTGATCAGGGAGCCCTACTAGATTTCCCAAACCAAACAAGACAGACTTCTGTCAGAGCACTTGACTACCATGTTTTATTTTTAACCATTCCATTTCTCTTTCCTAGTAGCAGTCTATGAGGGTTCTTCTTTCCTTACATCCTCTCCAACATTTATTACTCTTTCCATGGTTGTGTAGTCATTCTGACAGATGTGAGAGTTCTGTTGAACTTAGAAAAAGTTTTTTTTTTCAATTTTTAATTGTTTTTTATTTTTTACATAGGTTATAGTCTTACATCTCCTCTCCCCTGGCCCCATTTCCCTGAGGGCCCTTCTCAGTGGGGTTATTGATGTTCACTGGGGGGTAATAGGGCCTCAGTCAGTTTCTGTGGATGGGTGCCTATGCCTCAGAATATTTCTACCCACCCTGTACAATCTTCCTACCCCTTCTTCTGCAACAATCCTTGAGCCTTGGCAGGTCTGTTAAGGGTTTAATTCAGTGTTGATTTCTCTATGGTCTCTGTATTTCTGCTTTGATGTGTTTTGATTCACCACAGTGTCTGTTACAAATTCCCTGGAGCTGATTTTCAGGCTATCATTTGGAGTAATACTTGTGTTGCTGTTTCCTCTGCAATTTCTCTTAGGCTCTGGTAAATGCAGTAGAGGAGACACATCTCATAGTGGGCAGTTGGACATCTTTTCTTGTCATATTTTTGGATTTTGGGTTTCCCAAGATTCTCAGCTATCTCTAAGATAAAACAGATTCTCCAACCATGAGTGACAGCAGCTTTGATTAAGGGAGATATGTATAGAAGTTTGAGAGGCATTTTGATAAGGATACTCATTTTACCTATCCAGAGAGCAATGTAGGCTTCTATCTGGGGTCTGTGTTTTCTGGCCATGACATTCTGACTTGGTTCCATTACCAGTTATGAGGTCACCTCATGTCCAAGCAGAGGGCCGTTGGTTACCTATAAAGGCAATGTGCCCTATTGCACAGGTGTGTACTTCTTGTCTGGCTGGTTGACTGTGTAGCTTGCAGAGTCCCCTGCTTATTCATGCTGTTGCTGGCCATTTTTGTCTGGTAGTTTCGGTAGCACTTTCCAGCACCATGAGATTTTGCCTGGCTTTCCTTTCACTTCCATGTGATCTCTCAGTGTCCTGAGACTGATGCCTATGGTGTTTTCAGTAATAGGGTCTTACCTTTTAGCTCTGGTGGGTAACTAAGTGCTTTGGCAATGGCCTGCATTGTTTGAGGGATCTCATGGTTCTCCCTGGCCAAGTGCTCACTGTGGAGGGTAACTCAATTCTGGTCCTGAGATTCACCAGCCAGAGCCCATGGTTTTAGGATCAAGCTTTCTCTACCTCCTACTGGCCACTTCTATCTGGACTGTCCACCCTTCCCCCTTAATTAGGGGTTATATCTTATATACTGGTATCCAGGAGGAAGGTTCCTATTGTGATGATTTATTTCATCTTTAGTCTTGTGTAAGTCTCACCCTATCGTCCATTTTTCCTACCCCCACATGACTCTCCTACTCCATATTAAAAGCAAAAAAAAAAAAAAAAATGTTTACTGGGACTGGAGAAATGGCTTAGCAGTTAAAGTGCTTGTCTGTGAAGCCAAATGACCCAGGTTTGATTTCCTATTACACATGTAAGCCAGTTGCACAAGGGGGAGCATGCATCTGGAGTTTGTTTGCAATGGCTAGAGGCCCTGGTGCACCCATTCTCTCTCTGTCTGTCTCTTTTCTCTTTCTATCGCTCTCTCTCTCTCTCTCTCTGCTTGTGAATAAATAAATAAAGTTGAGTTAAAAATTATTGGCCATTTGTATTTTTTGAGAACTATCTAATTAATTAGCCTATTTATTTATTGTTTGAGGAATTTGAGAGTTTTGGTATATAATTTTTTAAGGTGCACACATACATTTTAGGGTCCTTTATGTATAGAATCATATCACCTGCAAATAAAGGTAACTTCACGTTCTCCTTTCCTATTTATGTCCCCTTTATTTTCTTTTACTTTCTTTATTACTTTAATATTTCTAGTACTACACTGAACATGAGTGGTGAAAGTGGAGAACCTTGTCTTATTCTTGATTTTAATGGAAATGATTTGAGATTTCCCCCCCATTTAGTTTAATGTTGGCTATAATTTTGTTGTAAATAGCCTGCATTATGTTGAGATATGTTTCTTCTATTCTCAGTACCTTCAAGACTTTTTTTTTTCAAGGTACAGTTTCACTCTAGCCAAGGCTGACCTAGAATTCACTATTTAGTCTCAGGGTGGCCTCGAACTCATGGTGATCCTCCTACCTCTGCCTTCCAAGTGCTGGGGTTAAAGGTGTGTACCATCACCCCCAGCTACCTTCAAGATTTTCATGATGAAGAGGCGTTAGAATTTGTCACACACCTTTTCTGCATTTATTAAGAGGATCATGTGATTTTTTTGTCCTTGTATATATATATATGGTATATCATTTTTGTATATTGAGTCATTCCCTTATTTCTGGAATAAAAGCAATTTGATTATGGTGAATGATTGTTTTTATGTGTGATTATAGTATATTTGCAGTTTTTGAGAATATTTCAATCTATGGTAGATGGGTATCTGTATATGTGTATGGATGTTTATTATATTTGTGTGGATGTGTATGGGTGTGTGTGTACCATAGCACATGTATGGAGATATGAAAACAGCCTTGAGGTGCTTGTCTTCTCCCTCCATCCTTTTTCAGATAGTCTCCCCTTGCTGTTAGTTTTTCTTTGCCACTTTGCTTCCTGTGTGCCAGTCTATCTGGCCTTGGAATTTCCAGATTCCCTGGGTCCCATCTCGCATTGCCATAGGCACAGTGATGTAACAGACACGTGGGCCATTTTGATTTACTGGGGTGCTATGGAGTCGAGCTTGGACTTACATACTTGCAAACAAGTGCTCCCTGTATTCTCTTTACAATTGCATCATCATCTAGTTTTGGTCTTAGTATAATAAGGGTAATAACGGCTTCATGCAAGGATTTTGGTAGTGCTCCTTCCTTTTCTACTTTGCAGGGAAGTTTAAGAAGCAGTGCTGTTAGTTCCTCTTTAAAGGTCTGGTAAATTTCACCAGTGAATCCATCTGGACCTGAAGTTTTTATAGTTGAGAGATTATTTTTATAACTGCTTTCATCTTCTTGCTTGTTATATATCTGCTTAAATTGTTTATCTCACCTAGCTTTAATTTTGGTAGGCCATATGTATCTAGAAATGTATCTATTTCTTTCAGATTTTCCTTTTAGTGGAGTATATGTTTTTAAGGTATGTCCTTATAATTTTATGAGTTTCATTAGAGTCTTTTATAATGACTTCCTTTTCATCTCTAATTTTATTAATTTGGCCCTTCTCTCTCTTATTTTCATTAAGGGTTTAACAATTATGCTTATTCTTTCAAAGAATAGATTCTTTGTTTCATTAATACTTAGTATTGTTTTTTATTTCTATTTTGTTAATTTCTACTTTGATCTTCATCATATTTCATTAATTTCATTCTGATCTTAATTATAGTTCTTTTTTCTCCTCTTATGACTGCCTTCATTGTACTTCATAGATTTTGGTATGCTGTATTTCCATTATCATTTGATTCTATTTATTTATTTGAGAGAGAGAGAGAGAGAATGGGCATACCAGGGTATCCAGCTACTAAAAATGAACTCCAGATGCATGCACCACCTTGTGCATCTGGTTTACATGGGTACTGGGGAATCAAACTGGGTCCTTAGGCTTCACAGGCAAGTGCCATAATGGATAAGCCATCTCACCAGTCCCTGACCCTAGGATTATTTTTAAAAAAATTATTTTGCAGTTTTCAAGTAGCCATTCATCTTTCAGTAGTTTAGTTTCTATGAGTTTGTGTATGTTCCATATTCTGTCTTGGTAGTGATAGTGGTTTTATTCTGTTGTTATAAGATAGAATATAAGGAATTATTTTAATTTTCCTGTATTTATTAAGATTTGCTTTGTGCCCCAATGACCTATCTTAAAGAAAAGTACAACTGCTACTGAAAATAATGTGTATACTTCAGCATTTGGTTGGAATGTTTTGTAGATATCTGTAGGTCTCTTCGTTCTATGATGTTAGTTAATCCAGCTGCTTCTCTTGTTATTTTTTGGCATGGATGACCTGTAAATTGGTGAGAGATATTGAAATCTCCCACTACTACTGTGCTGGAATTAGTCGGTAGTTTTAAATCTAGTAGCATTTGTATAATGAAATGTATATACATAATGTATATATATGTAATGAATGTATATATGTAAAATTGTCATGTCCTCTTACTGAATTATTTCTTTAATCAATGTAAAGTGACTTTCTTCATCTCTGTAATTAATGTTGGTTTTATATCTATCCTGTTAGATTATTAGAACAGCAACATCTGGTTATTTCTTAGGCCTGTTTGCTTGAAGTATCACTTTCCATTTCTTTATTTTAAGGTAGTATTTGTCTTTTAAGAAAGTTGAGATAATTTTAGTCAGAAAACAGAAGTGTCTGTGTTTGTTTTTTAAAAAAGATATTTATTTATTTGCAAGCACAGAGCGAGAGCGAGAGAATGAGAGAGAGAGAGAGGGAGAAAAAATAGACACACCACGGGCTTCAGCCACTGCAAACAAATTCCAGATGCATGTGCCCCTTTGTGCATCTGGCTTATGTTGGTACTGGAGAATTGAACCTAGGTCATTAGGCTCTACAGGTAAGTGCCTTAACTGCTGAGCCATCCCTCTAGCACAGAAGTCTCTGTCATTTGATTAAGGAATTGAGACCACTAATATTCAGAATTATTATCAAAAGTTGTGTATTAATTTCTCTCATTCTTATTGATTTCATAGTGCTTAGTGTTTTTAATATCTTGAATTATTATTCAAGCATCCTTTATTCATTTCTGTTTTTTAAATTTTGTTTGTTTTTATTTATTTGCAAGTGACAAACAGAGAGAGAAAGAAAGAGAGAGAGAGAGAGAAGAGAGAATGGGCACGCCAAGGCCTCCACCCACTGCAAACAAACTCCATATGCATGCGCCACCTTGTGCATCTGGTTTGCATGGGTCCTGGGGATTGAGCCTTGATCCAGGGTCCTTAGGCTTCACATGCAAGTGCTTTACTGCTAATCCATCTCTCCAGTCCCTTTCATTTATTTCTGTTGCCTCATATATGTTTTTTTTTTTCTTTTCTTCATTTGAAAGATCCCTACAAATCTTTTCTATAGAGCTGGCCTAGTGGTCATGAATTCCTTTAGCCTGTTTTTATTGTGGAACACTCTTCTTTCTCCTTCTATTATGACAGATAGCTTTTCTGGGAAGTAGTGTGGATTCATATCATAGTTGCTTTTCAAAATGTGAAATACATTATCTTTCTTGTTTTTTTATGTTTCTGTTACAAAATCTGTTACTATTCTGATGGGCCAGTCTGAATACATAGCTTGATTCTTCTCTCTTGCTACTTTCTACATACTTTCTTTGGCCTATATAATTAGTAGTTTAAGTATAACATGGTGAGGGGAGGTTGATTTTTTGGACTTGTCTGGTGTTCTAAATGCATCTATCTATACTGACATCTCTTTTTCTAATCTTGAGATATTGGAAATTTTCTTCTATGATTTTGTTGAAAATACTTGCCATACCTGAGACTGAAATTCTTCTTCTTTTCCTCCAGAATTCTTAGGTTTGACCTGTTCATGTTGCTCCAAATGTCTTGATATTACTGATCATACTTTCGTATTAATTTATCTTTCTCCTTGTTGTAATGATCGAAATCCTGTACCCTTATCTTTGAGTTCAGGTATTCTCTCCTTTCCTTCATCCATTCTATTGTAACTTTATTTCTATGGGACTTTATTTGACCTACTGTTTTTTCACTTCTAGCATTTCAGATTGGGTTTCCTTCAGTATTTCTATTCTCTTACTTATATTTTGCATTGACCTTATTTCATTCATATAATTTTTTGTGCTCTCTTGGAATTCCTTCAGCATGTTTTTCCTCCCTCTTTGATTCCTTTTTTTCCGTTGATTTTTTGAACATGCTTATTATAATCATTCCTTTGAATTCTCCCTCTGACATTTTGTCTAATTCACTCTCACTGGAGGCCATTACTGTGGGATTTGGGAGCAGTCATGTTGCCTTGCTTTTGCATGCTTCTTATTTTGCTCCATGGAATTTTTGAGTCTTGGGTCATTTCATTGAGAGGATTTTCTGTTTGTTTTATTAATTGAATTTTTAGGTGAGTGGTTTGAAGTTATATCCTCAGCCTAGGAGCTCATAGTACCTGATGTGTCCTCTATATTACCTCTGAGTAGAAGCTAGCAGCAGGAGTGACTAAAGCTGCTGAATATGCCTGCTAGGCTGAGCTGTGAAAACAGTTACCTCCTTGGTGCACTATCCACTTGGCTTGTTTTGACCCAGTAAAGCCAGGAATAGGAGCCTGCATTAGATTACAGGAGGCTCAATATGGACATCCCCACAGTCCTCACAAAGAACTATTGGGAAAACAAATCTTCTGCCACCCAGTCTTTAGTTTTTTTTTTTTTTTTTTATTCAGTGTATGATGGTTTGAATATAACCCGCCCCCCGCCCCCACCCACAGACTCATGTGTCTGAATACTTAATCCCCTGTTAGTGGAACAGTTCAGTAAGGATGTGGAACTCTTAAAACTAGAGGAACTGTCTCATTGGGAGTGGGACTTCAGGTGTTATAGCCCAGCTCTACTTGCCTTCTCTCTCTCTCATTCTCTCTCTACTTCCTCCATCCTGATGTGAAAATGTGACTCCAGATTCTTGGCTTGCTATGGTTTTCCCTTGATGATAGAGTTCTTTCAACTGTAAGCAAAAAAATATTCTGTTTTCTTCCTTAATTTGATTCAGATTGGCATATTGTTCCAGCAATGAGAAAGTGGGTGATACAGAAAATTTGGACTGAGATGTGGCACCATTGCTGTGATAAACATGACCATATGGTCTTTAGTCCTTTGGAACTGTTTTGCAGGAGGAATGTGGAAGGATTTGGAAGTTTGGACTACAGAAGCCTTAAAATGCTATAAGCAGAGCTTATTGGGCCATTCTGGTGGGAACTGAAAATATCAGAAAACTGCAAAAAATTTGGATTGTGGAAGTTGTACTCATATCTTTATCAGGAACTAAGCTAGAAGTAGCTCATGTGTTGTTCTGGCAAAGAAACTGCATTCTGCTTATGTCCTGAGAACTTGAACAAAATTAAATTTAAAAAAGTAATGGACTAATATGGAAAAGGTAAAGGAAATTTCAAGGCAGAAAAACATTGAGTGTGTAGCATGGTTTCTACTTGCTGCCCTGATGCAGACCTATAATGAAAAAGAGGAAAGTACAGAGCACAAAGATATGAAAAATAAAGTTTGGCACAGAAATAAATGTAACAATTGTAAAGTCCCAGTCTCAGTGACTGAGTGACTGTAGCTACAATAGCTGTTTCTGGATTGAATTGATATACATATTTGTATCCACATTGATCAATTTTACTAGTAATCTTGAACTCTTCATCCAGCAATTTACTTAGCTCGTTATCTTTTAATTTGGTAGCTGTGAAGTTATATTCTCCTGAAGGAGTCACGCTGCTTTGCCTTAAAGGTTTTACTGTAGAAGTATTTCACTTAGGAGTCTCATATATTTTTTGAATTTTTATTTTTATTTATTTATTTATTGTAAGGAGGGGGAATGTATTTTCTAGGGCCTCTTGCCACTGCAAACAGACTTTGGATGCATGTGCCACTTTATGTTTATGGCTTTAGGTGGGTACTGGGAAATCAAACCATGGCCATCAGGCTTTGCAAGCAAACACTTACCCACTGAGATATCTCTTTAGCCTAGTATTTTTTCCTTTTTTGTCCTCAGTAAGGTGTTTTTTTGTTTCAATGTGGGAGAGCATGAGTGAGAGCAAGAGAGAGAAAGACAGAAGGTAGGCATGCAGTGCCTTCAGCCAATGTAATTGAACTCCAGACGCATGCACCATCTTGTGAGCATATGTGGCCTTGCACATTTGTATCGCATTGGGCATCTGGCTTATGTGTGATCTGAAGAGTTGAACATGGGACCTTAGGCTTTGCAAGCAGGTGCCTTAACTGCTAAGCCTTCTATCCAGCCCTCAGTAAGATTTTTATTTGTATGCAGCTACTGATTTTAGTATTTTTCAGAAAGTGCTTATCAGATCTAAGAGTTTTCCCAACAAAATGTTTAGGGTCTTTCAAGCATAGGAGAATGTTATCTTTCAACAGGAATAATTTTCTTCTTTTCTTTATGTCTTTATCCTTTGCACTTTCTTCTTTTGTCTCTTGTAGATTTGGAACATTACAGAAAGGTGTGAGTGAGCACACTTCTTCATCATTTTACGGGAAATATTTTCAGTTATTCTCTATTTAGTATAATGTTTATGTTTCTCATAAATAGTTTATCACATTGAGGTACATTTCTTCTATTCCTAGGTTCTTCATTACTTTATAAAGAGATGTTGAACTTTGTTAGAGGTGATAATATGATTTCTGTGCTTATGTCTATGTATGTGCCATATTGCACTTATTAATATTTGCATGCAGAACAAATCTTACATCCTTGGAATGGAACAAACTTGACCCCAGTGTATGATCTTCTTAGGGTGCCCTTGAATTTGATTTACAAGTATTTTATTGAGGTATTTTGGGGCTTGGTTTGTTCTTATTTTGAACTTGAGTTACATCATCAGATTACTTATTTAATATCATCATGATTTTTTAATGTGAGATATCTTAGAATAATATTAGCTATAATCTAAAGTTTCTGTTAAATTATGCTTTCATTTTAATTTAATCTAGGCATTTAAACATTTTTTCTCTCATTTCTTCAATGAACTACTTTTTGGTCACTCAAGAATTTGTTGTTCACTCTGTGAGTATTTGTGTAGGTTTTTAAAAGGTTAGTTTCTAGATTTATATATAGAATGTGGTCTATTTTAGAAACATATCTATAGGCTGTAGAAAATAACTGGAATTCTTTATCTGTTGGATAAACTGTTCTGTATATACTTATTAAATCCACTTTAATTACATGTGCAGTTTAACTATTTCCTTACTGATTTTTTAGTTTAGATGAGACTTCTAAAGATGAGAGTAGGGTATTGAATTCAGGTCCTATGTGACCTCCTAGGTACATTAACACTTGCATTATGAAATTATGAGTTCCAAAATTTGGTGTATATTGCAATTTTTATAAGTTCTCAAAGAGTTACTGTATACTAGTATGCTGTGGGCTTCTTTATCCTGGCTAATTTTAGTGGGAAATTACTCATCAGTATCAGTATAGCTATTCCAGGTTCCATGTGCTTGCTTTATTAGTGTCTATCTTTTCACTCTGTCTATGAGTGTCTTTGCTGTGTATGGTTGTCTGTGGGTGTCTTTATTAAAGAGATGTGTTTCTTGGAGACAACAGGTAATTGGAGCATGTTTGGTAATACAATCAGTCAGTATGTTCTTCTAATTGGTGGATTTTGGCCACTTACATTTGAGTTTATTAATAATGGATCCTTACTAATTCCTTCTATTTTGTTGTTTCTCTGGATAATTGGATTATTGTTTGTCCTACCTCCCTCCCCACTTAGTATTTGTGGCTTGCTGTGCTAGAAATGAATGATTCCTTTCTAGATTTTTTTGTTCAACTATTCCTTTCATGAAATTTATTCTTTCCTTTGCTGTCATAAGTGAGACTGTTTCCTCACTCTGCTCTATATAACATTCATTTAATAATTCTGTTCATTGTTAGCTTGATGGTTATGAGCTGCCTTAGTTTGTGCTTGTCTTGAAATTTCCTTATTTCTCCATCTAATTTAAAGGATAGTTTTGCTATCCTTAAAAATAGATATATTGGTTTCTAGGTATTTACTTTCAGAACTTGAAATATATTGCTCAATATTTTCCTGGCTCTTAGAGTTGCTGATGAGAGATATAATGTCATTCTGATGTATTTGCCTTTGCAGATGAGCTGGTGTTTTCCTTTTACAGTTCAGCATTTAATAGTTTCTTTGCTTTGTATTTTTGACACCTTTACTGCCATATGAAGACATTGTGGAGAGCCTCTCTGTGACTATTTGGGATTCTAAATGTCTTTGTGTTTAGATATCCACTTCTTTCTCTGGACTTGAGAACTGTTTTTGCTAGAATTTCATTGAATGGATTCTCTATGCCTTAAGTTTTTTTTTATCTTTGCCCCTTCTTCTACACTATGGGTTTCTAGGTTTGTTCTTTTGCTGATAACACAAAATTCTTGAATGTGTAGTCATGCTTATTATTATTATATTATTATTATATTTATTGTAGTATTCCTTTACCTTGTCCTCCATACCTACCATTCTTTCTCCTAATTGTTTGAATCTGTTGGTGATGTTTGCTACTGTGGTTTTTATTTGACTCATTGAGCTTTCCATTCACAATGTTTATTTGTATTCAAAATCTGACTTTATTTTTTATTCTATTTTGCTGATATAGTTTCCTATATGCAGTTTTTAAAGCTATTTTTTCTCTATATAAATTCTTCCTGTCCAATTTTGTGGTCCATAAATTCCAGCCAACTTAGTTCCCTTGCTGTTTGTATTGTTTCTTACCTCTAAGTTATCATCAGGTTTAGTAAAGGATTCTCTCATGTGCAGGTCGTTTGGATATAAAGTTGGGGACATGAATATTCACTTTATCTGTGCTCATGCATTCCACTTCAGTGGTACCTGTTTATTGTCTGACACAATTCTTCAGTTTTGAAATTGATAACAATGGAATGATAACTGTGTTTTATTTTTAATTGTGTCAAACATAATTCTTCCACTTCTTTGTGTAGTTAGCAAAATAAGGCTTAGAATCTTATGTCTAGTAATGAAGAATACTGATTTGGTCATATGTT
Source organism: Dipus sagitta (assembly GCA_036346955.1). Taxonomy (NCBI): domain Eukaryota; kingdom Metazoa; phylum Chordata; class Mammalia; order Rodentia; family Dipodidae; genus Dipus; species Dipus sagitta. The sequence continues at coordinate 101,901,454 of CM070771.1, read as the reverse complement.
GGAGTGTAACTTCCTGTTTACTGGCTGAACACTCTTCAGTAAGGTTACTTAACTTTCTGTGTTAACTTCTGTATCAGTTAATTGTTAAGCAGCTGCTGATAATATGATATTAGGAAATATTTCTTACTTTTAATACTTTTATATATTTTATTTTCATTTATTTATGCACATGCATGTGTGAGAGAGTGAGAGAGAGAAAGATAAAGAGGCATATATAATGAAAGACAGAGAGAATGGCCATGCCAGAGCCTACAGCTGCTGCAAACAAACTCTAGATGCATGCACCATCATGTGCATCTGGCTTATGTGGGTCCTGGGGAATTGAGCCTGGGTCCTTTGGCTTTGCAGGCAAGTGCATTAACTGCTAAGCCATCTCTCCAGCCCCAGGAATTTTCTCTTACTTTTGTTGTGATGATTAAGCTGTGACATTTTAATACAGTTCTTTGCACATACTGAGTGCTGAATATGGTGACAACTAACTTTTTTTATCCTCATTATGTTGGTAGAATTTCTTTTACATTTTTTGAAAAGAAAACATGGTTTAAATTAAATCTTCTTATATGTTTATAAATGTGAAAAGTGTCCTTGACAAAGAATAGTCCTGGTGATCTTTACTTTGATAGAATGTCTGACTTGAAGCAAAGGGATTGAGGATTTTCCCATAGTTTATCAAAAGACAAATCCCATGGAAATAGGACAAAAGTATACATGTTTAATGGAGTATATGATATTCTGTTGTTTCTAGGGAAGTTTATTTCTTATTCTCCCTCTCTATTCCTCCCTCCCTCTCCCCCTCTATCCCTCCTCCTTCCTTTCTTCCTTCTCTCTGTTTCTGCGTTGTCACTCTGTAGCCCTGGATATACTTGTAGTCACTCAAAATGTAGCTCAGGTTGGCCTTGATCTTCCTATCTCAGTCTTCCAAGTGCTGGGATTACTGGCATGCATACCATGCTTGGTGTTTAAAGTACAACTTCTAAAGGATAGTGCCTTTCCATTTTATAGACCTATTATATGTATCTTTCTCCCTCTCTCACTGTCCATGCTTGGGCATGTATACGTGTGATTATATGTGTATATTGTTGTTGAGGATCAAACTCAGAGTTTTCAGCATGCCAGGCAAGCACCCTGCCATGAGCTCTACCTACAATTCAGAACCCTACAAAATCTCTGTGACAAGTAGGACTCATCAGAAAACAAAACCAGAAAAGCCTAATGTGTTCATTGCCAAAGGTTAGCCTATGCCATAAATGTATCCTCACAACTTTAAATATGGATGACATAAAGTAAGAGAGATTTGTCATCCATATGTAATATATTGGCTCAGCAAGGGAAATTGAATATTCTTGCTTGGTTGGCTGATAATAGTATGTCAGCCAACAACATCCACTTATTCTCAGATGACAACAGCAGCAGTTAATTAGCTCCTGTTTATGTTTGGTCTATTCCATAGAGTTAAATTACAATCATATTTCTGTGCAGTGCAAATATATACAGGGTATAGCCTTTAACCTGAATGGAGACTTTCCTTTGTTGCAGTGACACATCAGAATACAAAGCTTATTAATCAGTGGAATATGAAACCAGATTACCTAATAGATCGTCTAATTCTTAAAAACAAATTCCTCTGACTAATAATTGTGTTGACTTGAAAGTAAAATGCTATAGAAGTGCAAATTGGCTCATAAAAATGCAGGAAGTTGAGGTTACTTTTGAGACTGATGCTACAAAAGCCATGAGCATCTTCCTAAGTTGCTTATCACTTTGACCTTTAACAAATTATTTGATGCTTCAATTTTCAGTGAGAGCATATTAAGTTATGTACAATTCTTTTTTATTGTATTAAATTGTGTTTTCAGGAAGATTTCAAAATTTGACATAGTCACAGAGAAAATTAACAGGCTAAAACCAGTATAAACAAGGTCAGTTACATACTGACCTTTGAAATGTTAAAAATATATTTTAGTCACACTTCTTAAAATATGATTGAGAAAAAGTGTTTTTGACTGATTCAAGTCTTCTCAATCAGCTTGAAATACCTGTGAGCTAAATTCATACTTGATGTGGAATGAGAAACTCTCTACTAACCATGCTCCTGAAAGTTAGAGTTTAAGCAAATATTATATGTAGTAATTTCAGCTAGAGAAGAGCTTGTTTCACATTCTGTTTAACTAGGCTTTTGCTGAGAGCTCATTGAAGCAGCCTAGAATGTTGGGCTACTGTTCCTGTGAAGACACACATTCCCTGCTTGCCGTGCTCTGGCCACTGTCTCACATTTAGAGACTTGTAATTTAGAATAAGCCAAGTTTCCTTTATGTGAAAGCATCCATATTGGGTGCTCTTGTCCTCAGCTTCCTCCTTCTTATTCTCCCCTGCCCGTTTCCCCATCCTCATGAAGCACAACAGAGCTACCCATCAGAAAGATATACTGGCTTGATGTACTAGATTAGACATAGCCTAAATATCTGAAAGCTAAACTCAGAATGATTACACAGCCCTAAAGTAAAGTAGAAGGCAAATGAAAAGTTTGAAAGCATATTACAACTTGTCATTCTAACACACTTTCCTTAGATCAGGAAGCTTATTAGCATGGCATTCATGTCATCACAAATGTTTAAGAACTGCCACTGGAGTTTGGTAGTTCCAAAGCTTTCCACAAAATCTCAGCCAACTTGACGTTTTGATCCCATATGTCAAGAAAGCAATCAAGGTTGACCAGTGGAGTTTCAACAGCAGCATGTACTTCTGATGGGGTGGCTGATACAGTCATAAAATTTTAGTAAGGTGCAATATTGAAAGGTAATTTCCCAATTATGTACTGATTGACTGTTGGTTTTCAAGACACTGGATTTTAAGCAAGGATTGCTAGAGAAAATCACTTCTAAAGGAAATTATTTTGGGGGGGGGGTGGGGAGCTACAGAGATAGTAGCAACCAACTGAATTAATGAAAAAAATCTTACCTGGCTACTGTGTTGGTGAATGCAACACCTAGTGTCAATTACAAATAGACTGAAAGAGATGGCAAACCACTCCCTCCTCAGTAGAGTCTGATTCATGAATTTTTTTGTCCCTTTTCACTTATTACAGATATTTTTTCATATTCTAATAAGCTCTCATGTTCTAAAAATTTTAAAAAATCAAAATTATGGGAAAACAATACCAATGTCATTTTCACAGTCATGTTATAATGCATTATTACATTGAGTGCAGCAATTATTTATTACAAACATTAATAAAATACCTTTATGTACAGAGAAGCAAGGAGTGATTTCTAAATATTTAAGCACACTTGCGAATTTTCCCTGCATTAACATAGTGAAAACCAATAAATACAAACACTAGGCTTTCTAAGAACACAAAGAAAGGAGGGACGTTCCCATGAAGTTATCACTTTGATGAATCAACGGTATCGGCCCTGGAAACCTTAAAGCCAGTGATGGCGATTGCATATCCTTAGGGAGCCCATCTGCCTGGAGCTGCCTGATTCACTGCTCAAAAAAAAGTCTTTCCTAAGTTCTTCTCTCCTAAGAATGTCCTTATAAACTGGAGTGATTTGCTTTTCTACATCTCAAAGGATCAGAGAGACTCCATTTTTTTTTTTGATTTATCAAATGATTGCATGGCATCTGGACATTCCTTTGCTGGAGGGCACCTGTTGCAGACTGGTGAGAAGACTGACAGTTGGAATTGACTCTGCAGGACTTTCCCCTTCACCCTGGAGCACAGAGGCTGACGATAAAGCCTGTGGACAAGAAAACAGCAGCTCAGCTTCCAAGAAAGTGAAGAGGGAACAGAAGTGGTAGGGTGATGAGGTCTTGGTGAGGAATGTTAGTGACTAGCTGAACTTTTCTACATATTCAATAGTTACCTGAATGTCTCTTGTATATTAAATTGAACATTCTGAATATTAAAAAACCTCACCCCTGAACTTGGACCTTTTTACTCCATAGTAGTCCTATTCTTCCTTATACCCACTGCTCACATCCAGTTGATTTAAATATCTTGATTTTTAAAAAAATAAACAACAGTGCTAGAGATTTAACTCTGCATTTTGCACATGTTAGGTAAGCACTCCAAATCTGAGCACCATCCCCAGACCTATGGCTATTACGGCCAGGGTACATCCACAGAACACACGTTGGGTTTTAGGCTGTGAAAGGGACTATAGATCAGGGCATCATTGATGTCCTCAGAAGGTTTAGCAAATGTGAGAGCAAAAGAGAGATGACAACTATGGATGAGGGAGCAAGCAGGTAGCGGTAACTGTCTCCATGACAACAACACAGAATTTGTCACAGACCCAGAGATGTCTTTCTACTCAATTGTAAAATTATTTATCCCAGTAAATTTTGTATCTTTCACAGGTTTATATGCTATTAAAAGTTGAAGATTATTTTTACTAGGCATACTATCAAGACAGTATAATACAGTTATACTTTATATATTAATCTTTAATCATATTTTAATTTCATTTTCTCCAAATTGAAATTAGTAAGTGATAAATATGAACACTGCTTCTTAATGAATGCTACAAACTACTTTTTCAAAGATTAATCTAATTTAAACTTAACAATGCAGCAGCCTGTGAAAATCTGCCTCACCAGTATAATTTGAAGAAAGAAGTAAGACACTTACGGGAATTTTATATTTCTGGTCAATATCCACAGTACAAATAGTCTAGGAATTCTTTTCTAATTTTACATTACTATTTATGCTTCCTTATATTTGAGGTGTCTTTTCACAGCCTTTGCTCATTTTTTTGTTTTTTTTACCTTGTATTATTTTTTGTGTATTTAAGATATTAACTGATATTGATTAATTGATACAATCATCACAGACCTATTCCAACTCTTTTGTAATAATCTTCTTTATGATAAAATTTGTTATGGGAAATTTTAAGCCACAATATAATAGAATTATTATATTCTTTATTTTATGTTTTCAAAAATACTATCCAACTGGCCATTAACAAAACATACTAAATTATTGAATTTTTTTAACATTTTTTTGAGACAAGGTCTCATTCTGGCCCAGGCTGACATGAAACTCAAAGCAACCCTCCTGCCTCAGCCTCCAAGATGCTGGCATTACAAGCATGACTCACCATGTCCTGCTTTCCATTTTTTTCTATTTACATTTAGTTCTTTATACATCTTCACCCTAGATACACATTATGGGCTGATGTTCCAAGGTATATATTGTTAACTTGTTTTATCAGACCATACATTGGCATGAATAAGAAAGGAATGGATTATGCCTGCTGTTCATTTTCTCTTAGAAATTCTGGCCTTATGACCAGGTATTCAGCTCTTGTGGGGATATACCTGAAGGACTGTAAGTCAACATAGCTTCCATATACATGACCATCCAAGTTCACTGCAGCATTATTCATCATAGGAAGTTATAGAATCAATTTGTGTGTCCTTACCTTACCAAATGAATGGAAGAAATGAATGAAGAAAATGTGGCATATATGTACAAGAAAGCTTTAAGTCATTCGGAAAAAAAGAATAAAATTATGTCCTTTACAGGAAATTGGATATAGGTGGAGATCACTATATTAAGCGAAATAAGCTGGAAGCAGAAAGGCAAATATTGTATGTTTTCTTTCAGTTCTGGATCCTAGGCTTTATATGATACATAAAATCATTCATATACAACCATTGTCCATACACACACAGAGACACACATACACACATGATATATATGTATATATACATATATGTGCATGTGTATGGGTGGATGGATAGATAGATAGATAGATAGATAGATAGATAGATAGATAGATAAATGATAGATAGATAGATAGATAGATAGATAGATAGATAGATAGATAGAATGAAAACAGGAGTGAGATTGTCTAGGAGAGAGAAGGGGAATAAAAGTAGACGGGAAGAAAAAGAAAGACAAGGGTATGCCTGGAGGAATATGGTCAAAGAACACACTATAATTGAATAAATATGTCTTTGTGAAAGAAGTTACTATGTGCATGGAATATATGCCAGCCTTGGGCTGAAGAGATGGCTTAGCAGTTAAGGCAATTGCCTGTGAAGCCTAAGGACCTAGATTTGATTCTACAGTACCCATGTAAGCCACTTGGAGATGCACAAGGTGGCATGTGTGTTTAGAGTTTGTTTGCAGTGGCTAGAGGCTTCGGTGTGCCCACTCTCACTCTACCTCTTTTTATCTCTCAAATAAAGAAATAAAATTTAAAAAAATCTAGCCTTAGCAGAACTTGTTCTAAGAAATAGAAAGTTATACTTTTAGTCCTGTCATCCTTGCCTCTTCTCTGTTTTGTTTTTTTCAAAGATGTGTCATTGGCATTTAATCCTGATATAATCACAATAGCAAGGCAAGGTTTCACTCTAGCCCACGCTGACCTGGAACTCACTCTGTAGCTCCAGGCTGGCCTGGAATTCACAGTGATCCTCCTACTTCAGCCTTCCCAGTGCTGGGATTAAAGGCATGTGCCCCTACACCTGACCCCTTGCCACTTATTACAAGAGAATTAGTCTAAACCAATTCTAACATATTTTACCTAAACATGAACACTAATGTGTAATGAAGTACTCATAATGAGTATATTGAAGTTTTGAGATTTTCATTATAGTGACCTTCAGAAGTTATAACATTTTTAATTTTATTAATTAAATTTTTAACACAAATATTTCTGTTAAATGTGGTATGAGTTATTTTGAGGGTGAAATCACTTTTGTTCTCATAGCTAGGACCAAAGTGAACTTTATACTTTAAAGTATCATGGCCTTTAAGTATAGCATTAAATTTACAGTTGAGGTACTATATATATATATATATATATATATATATATATATATATATATATATATATATCTCAAACCACATATATCAAACCAAATATATATATATATATATTTTGAGGTAGGGTTTCACTCTAGCTCAGACAGACCTGGAATTCACTATGTAGTCTCAGGGTGGCCTCAAACTCATGGCGCTGCTCCTAACTCTGCCTCCTGAGTGCTGGGATTAAGGGCAAGTGCCACTACACCCAGCACAATACTGATATTTTGAAGCCCCTGTCAACCTTCCTGTTGCTGTTAGAAAAGTAATAGTTGTTAGTTTGAGTTGGAATTGATGAACTGGCACCAATCATGCCTACTTGGCTTTTAATTTTCTTTCTGCAATTGCTTTAATTCTTGTGCAAGATTTCTTGCTTCCAAAGGTCATGTTCTGCAGAAAGCAGGGATCATAATGCATAGAACTTCTGGAATTCCTGCCTCCTCACTAATTCATATCCAGTGTAATTATCTGCATAAAACAGATCGTCATCACAGGAGACAAAACACTAAGCATGCAGAATCTTGGTTTGTAATGGGAAATTTGAACATTGGTGAATATTTCCATATTATTGTTTGCATGTTACATACAAGTTTGAAGACCATTTCTGTTTATTTTTGTGAGGCAAGCCCAACAGACTGGGCTGTTTTTATGTGAGAGCAAGAGCGAGAGTGAGAGAGAATGGGTGTACCAGGTGCCTCCAGCCACTGCAATTGAACTCCAGATGCATGTGCCACCTTGTGCACATGTGCAATCTTGCATGTTTGCATCACTTTGTACATATGGCTTATGTGGAACTTGGAAAGTCAAACGTGTCTTTAGGCTTCACAGGCAAGCACCTTAACTGATATCTCTAATCCTCTAGGTCTGATGAATAGGTTTCTATGTAATTCTTTGTTAATGTCTGATTACTGCTTGACATCCTAGAAGGTAATAATAACCTTTTGGTCACTAAATCCTAACTACAGTGATAGGAACATGTAAGTTAGAGATGAAAGTAACACAAATAGGCAGTGCCATTGGTAGGTGGCAAACTTCCTTCTTTCCAGCACTCTCTGATCTTTGTTGTTCAGAACATGGTTATACAATTCCAAAATTATTCAGGAAAGCAGCAAAGGTTATATATTTTTGCAAATGAAGTCATGAACTCAAAGGATGGGACATTTCTTTTAAGTACAAATGTTGAAAAACATTTGGGCAATAATTTATTCATTAATTTTTTGCTTATATGTGCCATGCATGTACATGCCTGTGCCCTTGTAACAACCCATGAGCCCCCCTATGGTCAGGTTCACTTGCCTATTGTGGCTGGAGCAGAAATTTAGGGGTATCTTACTCCATTGATTTTCATCTTATTCTTGTTGGGGCCATATTTTAGCAAGCTCCAGCAAAGTGTGGGTCTCTGCTCCTCTACAGGACTGGGGTTCCAGGCTTGCATGGCCATGCAAAGCTGTTTAACATGTGCTCTGGAGATTTGAACTTAGGCTAACTTAGTCACTTTCAGGCTCTCATACTTGCCCAGGAAGGGCACTTAACCTCTGAGCCATCTCTCCAGTCCTGGATAATAATTTCTTTTATTAAACTTATATATCAGGCTGATTCATATCAGCTTCTCCTTCACTTTCTCCCCCCACCCAACTCCCAGTCATCTAAACAGGAGAAAATTTGTTTTTCTCCAAGTTGGACTATTAACTTCCACACTTTGAGCATTTGGGTAACTCAAGTAGCATCCCTTTATTAGTATTGAGTTGCACAGAAACCATAGCAGCTAGGTTCGTGAATGTACACTACAAAGGACAGGATAAAGTTTGAGATTCCTCTTATTCCCAATTACCCCTAATTGCAGGCTACAGATGGCTGACATTCTAATGCTGATACACACATGTTTATGGGCAGCTCTCTGCCTCCATCTCTTGCTACTGATAAGAGGGGTACAGGGCTCCATTTATTCAGCAAGCAATTGTTGAGTGTCATCAACAGTACCATATTAGTAGTTGGGCAGCAGTAGGTAGTAGACACAGTGCCCTGCACACGTTAGCCAGAGTGAGGCATTCAGGTCAGTACTGGATGCATACATACTAGTTGTTTTGCTTTTTATTATTTGTTTTGAAGGACAGCCAATTCTGTGTGTTCTATAAAGCATCGAACATTAATTGTGAGCACCAAATCAATTCTTCTTAGAAGAATTAAATCAATGTCAGAAGAAAATCTCCTGTTCTAGGAAAGCCAAAGTCATCCCATACTGAGCAATTCCAGAGCAAACTTGAAAGGGAAACAAGACAGTACCTTGTATTGCACTGGTTCCTGGTCTGGTTGTGAGGCATATCAAATAAAGATGTTGTTTGCATTGAGACTTTTGAAAGAATTTCATTGTCTTTGAATGGTCAGTTTTTATAGCATTGTTTGTATCTGTTCTCCTTAAGAAATCCTGAGAACTCTATCACTTAATCCGTTATATAGAAAAAGCATTTTCATGATCAGTTGGGTATAAGAATTCCCAACTAAGACTGCATTTCTTGTTACTTTGCTCCAGGAGTTTTATGCACTGTGGTTCCTGGATCTAGAGAGAATGTACATCCTGGTATGATCCCTACAAAGGGAAGGTAATTGGCTCTTCTACTGAGCTTCTCTGACCTGATGGTTCTGAGACAGCTTGTGGCTGTGAAGCACATATTTGTCCTAATATTGCTCCTATCTTATATCCTTTTCCTGCAGCAAGCTATAAGATTTGCCAGCATGTTGCTTGTTTTTTGAGTCATCATTAAGCTATGAAACAACAGACTGCATTTATAAAGAAGCATTATCAACAGACAGGAAGAGTACATTGTTCCTTAGGCAGAGCAATGGGAAGACTGTTCTACAACCATCAACATGTTTTCTTTTTTGTATATTTATTTATAAAGAGAGAGAGAGAGAGAATGAATGGGCATGCCAGGGCTTCTAGCCACTGCAAATGAACTCCAGTTGCCACTTTGTGCATCTGGTTTTACCTGGATGTTGGGGAATGGAACCCAGGTCATTAGGCTTTGGAGGCAAGCACCTTAACTGCTAAGCCATCTCCCCAGCCCCAGCATGTTTATTTATTTCAGGCAACTTTTCTCACAGCTTTTTATAGACAAGTCGTCGATGATGCTCACACTGACATAAACCCTTAACTTTTAATAATTATTCTGGAGAGATGGCTTAGTACTTAAGGGGTTTGCCTGCAAAGCCAAAGGACCTTGGTTTGATTCCCCAGGACCCACATAAGCCAGATGTACAAGACGGCATATGTCTGGAGTTTGTTTGCAGTGGCTGGAGGCTCTGGCATGCTCATTCTCTCTTTCTCTCTCTCTCTGCCTCTTTCTCTCTCAAGTCAATAAATAATAAAATAAAATAGTAAAAAATAATCTAAGGTACTGCCTGGTAAGAAAACAAATATTAATGGGTATCTCTGTGAATGGAATTGAGAAACTTACATATTTATTGCCCAGGTGTAGGGAAGATTCGTCAAACTGTCAGTTCTTGGTTTTCCCTTGTGCAGAATGTTCACCTGAAACCAGAGAACAGGTTTTGATATATATGTTCGGAGAGTGACTAAGAATGAAAATAAAGTTTCTTGCCCTTGCTTTTCAAGTAAAGTTTAATTTTCTTCTAGGATTGTCATTAGAGCCATAGTTTGCCTCTGGTATTGCCTGGGAATTATTCAGTAAGATTTATGAGCTTTCTTCAGCCGTCATCCATTTTCACCCTAAAGGAGCTTTGCTAACTGACTCCCTGGAGGTGGAGGTGTGGGTTGGTAGGCATAACAGTGACACCTGGGGGATGCATTATTGATTTTTGTTTGTTACATGAGCTGGACTGCCTAAGAAAACCCATATCATACATTTAAAGTACCATTTTGTCAGGAAGATATTCTTGGACTTTTCTGTCTAAATAATTTAGTGAGAGTTTGGGGAAATGAATTTATAAGCCAACCTGAACACTTTGGTGACATTCAGAGCAACATATAGGTGACATTCCCCCAAACTACAGTGATATTCCACTATCTAATACAAAGATGAATATACTAGTGTAGGATGATCAGAAATTGAAAGACCCCAAGATTTTTTTTCGCCTGAAACTGAATTCCTAATATATTTCACATTACCTGTATCCTTTAGAGAAAATCAAGTTTCAATATCGGTCTCAATCTATAGAAGCAATTCAGGTAAGATTATCTAGCTATTAGAATAAACTTCATTGTTTTGTTACAGTTTCATCTGCCAGTGGTTAGGGCAGCTGTCTTCTGGGACTGTGGGTGTTACCTGATACTGACATAGCTGTAGCAGTAATAAAGAGGGGTGGAGACCGAGGGGAGAACAGACACAGGACTCTTTGCTACCTGCCTTTTAGGTCCTGAACTCTGAGAGTTTCTGGGTATAGTGCAATTAGCCCTTGTGACCGACCCCCATCCTGACTCCATTGTAACTGTATGGCTGCCAAAAGGTATATTGCCTACATGGAATCCATGGCTATGAAGTGCAGAAATGAGAAATGAATATAACAAAATTTTATTTAAACCTTCTTATGTTTTAGAAGTCATGTGAAGCAAATTGTGTGAAAAACATTACAACTCTTAATATTTTATTTCAAGTTCTGTCAAATCAGGAATAGACTGTGAAACTTGATAACAGCATGGTTTTAATATGTTGCAATAACATATCTATCTATGATAAACATAAATGAAACATATACATAGAGAAAAAACAATTCGAAGGAAATATACCAAATTCTACCAGGGGTTGCATCGAATTCAATCTTTTAGATTATTGTTTATATCATATATTACAAATAATATACTCATATGGTAATTTAAGTTGCAAAGAAATTATGTATATGTATATATTCAAGGGGAGGGAAATACAATTTACAGATGAGACAGTTGAGGATACCTTGATGGAAATATAGACCATGAGCCATACAATGAAGGGCTGAGAAGACAGAAGAGTCTATGGATTTATGACTGGGAGTATGTATCAGACAGCTTCAGGTTCACTGAGATAAACTTCCGGACCAGGCACAGTTATGGAGGAAGGGATTTATTGAAGCTTACAGATCCAGGGGAAGTTCCATAATGGCAGAAGAAACTGGCCTGCCTTCACAGGCCCAAGCAGAGAGAGACAAGCACAAGCCTAAAAGCCACACAGCACAGCACACTTCAGGAACTCTTGCTAGGCACACTTTGCATATCTTTAGTTTGAAATCTGAAACCCAACACCACACCTTAAGATCCACACAATGGCACTGACTCCAGCCAGGTGGCTAAAGATGCAAACTACAAACAAATAAACAACTGACTATATTGGGGGCCATCTATTCTATCCAAACCACCACAGAGTATATCATTCATATTTACCTCTTTGTTCACATTTCATTCTAAATAAACTTATTGTGAACATAGAGTAAAATGTGACTATGCATTTAATTAGCAACCACCATAATATATTAATTAGTATTAGTGTACTTGTGATACATTAACAATGTGTGATTATCTTGACAACTGAGAGGGTAGAGGTAAGAGAGAAAAAAGAGAGCAAGGACCTTCTGCCATCTCCTTCAGAAAATGCAGGGTTCACTGAGGAAGACAGGGCAAAGGGTAGATGATGTCTTGGGGACATGCATTATTAAGAGGTTCAAAACTGAGCCAGTGGAGGCACGTCATCATAGAAGACCTTGTAGCTATGCTGAGTGTTGTGAACTCTATCTTAGGTATTAAGAACTTATTAGAATTGTGTAAGCAGAGGATTATAATGAGTTCAGATCTACATTTTTTCTTCCAAATGGCTAAAAATTAACTAATATTTTGAAATGTTCAAAATTTTTTCTCCTATGTTATGTTTTAATGCAATTAAGTTGAACCAATTTTCTTCATAATTTTTATTCCTTGTATGCTAAAAGTAGAATAATGTATATTAACTTTCAGAGAGGCAGTGTGAGAATCATGTTTGACATATTTCACACATATATTTTCCAGTCATCCATGACAATATTTAACTTGACAAGATTTCTAACTATAGCCAAATGGGATGTTACATGTCCTCATAAAGAACTCCTTGGTCTGCTACACTTGGTGCACATATTTTATTGAAAGCACATGCTTCTTACACAGTGGTAAGCTTTATCTCTTATACTAAAGAAAACTCCAAATTTCAATGTTGGGAGTACATTTTCAGAAAACGATTGCTTGGGAAAGAGCATATTTAAAGGGAGTGGGGATATGGATGGGTGAGCATGGTGACCTAACCAGGGAGGGGATTTGAGGAAAAGGTAACTGTGGCACTCTGAGGCACTTAGAAATTCCGAAAATTTAGCATCCACTGCTGTCTTCCCTGGAAGTAGGAGGCTTCAGATGCCTGTTTCCTTGGAAGCATTGTTTAGTGGCCTTTATCATGATATCATTCATTTTTAGGTAAGAACTTAGTATTGCAATCAGCGCCAGAGTGGAAGAGGACCTATGGAGGTTTTCCTGGCAGCCTGGCCATGTGGCATCATGCTGTGTCATTGAAGCCTTGATTCGGGGCACACAACATGGCCGCGTTGTACTGAGCATAGCAGCATGCCACACAACATCCGCTCAGCTCAGATTCAAGATTATTCTATGTAATGAATGACAATGTTTTTACTGTGCATATGAAATTGAAAACAATTGTCATTGTTACTCAGTATGGAAGTATTAAACTAGTATATCTTTGGATTGTATGGTATAAGATATTTGATTTCAAAAATTGCTGTGTGAGTGGATGACTTGAGTCTCACAAAAAATACCATTAAATGAGTTTTGACTTGATATTAGGACAGACTGTCCAATGATGTCTGATATAGCCCTAAATATATTTCTGCCATTTTGTATTAAATATTTATTCAAGGTAGCATTCTCAGCATTAATTATTATAAAGTCAAAATACTGACCAATTCTGAAAAACATTGACATTCTACGCCTTATAGTGTCAATTATTCAGCAAAGAACTAATTCCTTACTTAAATATAGACAAGCACATTAGTATGTAATTTTGCTCCCATCTTTAATAAATAGTAAAATAATATGTATACCAAAGAATTACCTTAAAGTAAATTTAAGATTTGCTATTAGCAACAAAAATAACAAAAACAAAAAAAATTGACTTATATTTCAAATTGAATAAACAAGTTAAGAAATTAGACAAAGAAATGTCGATTGTATCCATGGGAAGTTTTATTTTATATTTATTGGGAAGCTCAATTAAGATAGTATGAAGTGACAGAGAATATTATTTGCATTTTATACTTATATATTCGGAATCCAAATATATATATATGTATGTAAATTATATAAATATATATAAAAATAAATCCAAATAATGCCTAACAATAGTAATAATATTTTTAAACAAGGTTAACAAACTTTATGTTTTCTGTCACTCCTACATAATAGGAAATGCATCCTTGTTCCGCATTCGTTAGAACCCATCTATACATCTACACAAAGCAGCCTCTAAAGGTCTGATAGTGCAATAACCTTGTCAAAATGATAGTTCCAGGGCTCATCTTTCCTTCTTACCAGAAATTTGCAGTTATTGAGAGTAACTGACTGTGTCTAAAGAAGTTATATACTTTTGGCTATGTTTGCATAAACAAAATCCAGTGTTACAGTCATATTCAAAAATAAGCATTTTTCAGTTAACCAGTTAACAGCTTACCAGTCTCATGTGAAAGAGTTTTGACAGTGAGTAGCTTCACACTCTCCTTATCCGACTGAGGCCTGTTGGTACAGAAATGCTAAGTCAGCGCCACTGTTATTGGCACCGTGTCTATGAAAGAAAGCAAGTGTGGCTCAAGATAATGCATAGGGGATACGTGTATGTGCTTCTTCACATATAAATATATATACATGGTTTAGCATTTTTTCAGTTATTCTGGAAAAAAAGCCAGTAAATAAACATGTTGAAAATTCCGTCAGGAAAACTAACTTAAAAGTCTGTGGATATTTTATATAGTGTAGCTTATGATCCTCTATATTCATGTTTCATATTTTTTATGTCATAGGTTTATATATATTTTTCCTAATAATATATGTTTAAAAGCCACCCTGTATTTTATTTCTTAGTTTGTCATTTAAACAGAGCTCTGTGGGCTGGAGAGAGGTCTCAGTGGCTAAAGATGTTTGTGTGTAAACAGAGAACTCTGACAAATAGCCAATTTTTTTAAGTAAGTAGGCACAAAAATGTAAGTACAGGTTCCAACATTTTTCTCTGTGTGAACAATATATTCAAATTTCTAGAAAAAGAAAGTGATATGAGCCTTACTTACTGATCATTTCCATTTTCTGGTGTGCCTAGGAGAGAAGACAATTATTATTAAACCCAAGATTGCTACTTCTTCTGGACTAAATTCTCTTTCTAAAGCTAGTTTTAATTTTATTTATTCCCACACAGTCATGTCCTCAGATACGGTTAATACTCATCCTAACACTGACAGGATAGTCCTTCTCAGAACAACTGTACAGTTCTGGATTAATTTTGATCTTATAGCTTCATATTACTTTGAGAAAGTTTTGCCCATTATTACATATCCCACAAACACTAGAAAATTCTGTTCATTTAACATCACTGAGAAATTTCTCAAAGTATTGAATTGCTTTTTCATACCAGGGAATTGAATTTCTGCTTTACCTTATAGTCTGCCCTGTCTTGAGACACAAATCACTATACTCATGGTGAGTTATGATGTAGATATACTTCAATTGGATCTTTAGCCCACTAATTTTCCCCCTCCAAATTGCCTTGTAAAATATCACTGAGGACTACACACTTCAACTAATATATTGGATACCCCTCCAGGCTGTTTCATAAGTGTCTGGGAGAAAACAACTTGGGTTCAGAGTGAGAATGATGCATTTTGCACAGGGACGTGGCCTCTCTGGAATGGATGTTAGTGGTCAAACCATGTGTGCATTGAGCTATTTAATGTGATTAAGCAAACCCTTGGTTTGTGCTGATACATAACATCCCATTCAATCTTGTCTCTTGGTTTTACTCTGAGATCTAATCTAATTCATCATTAGAATATGCCCTTTGAATATTCCTCTTCTGCCTTTGATCTTGTTTTATAAGGGCTTTGACTTCCACTAACATTTAGGCAGTTAAATCCAAGACATCCCTGGGATTTAATCCATGGCATTATATACTATTTTTGTTATTTGTTTTTTTAAGGTAGGGTCTCACTGTAGCCCAGGCTGACCTGGAATTCACTACATAGTCTCAGGGTGGCCTCGAACTCAGTGTGATCTTCCTACCTTTACCTCTCAAATGCTTGGATTAAAGGCATGTGACACCATACTGGGCTCCTCAAACTGTTAACTAATGGGATTTAACCTTGTATTTTCCCCATGAGTAGGGTTTTAATAGCATTTTAGCAAATTTTATTCCTAAAGGATATTCCTGTGATGCTCATTAGCCTTCTGTAAAAGTGAGTTGATAATATCTATATACCTGCTTTTCATATTTTCTTCAGAGTAATACTATAATGATGGGTTCATTAGCAGATTGATGACTGCCAAAAACCTTCTGCACACATACTATACCCGCTTGTTTTAAAGCTCAGCCCACTGTCAACATTATCCAAATAAGCTTCATTTCAAATCTCTGATTCATGTTGTCTTCCAGAGAGCAGAGTGGGTTTACTAATTTTCTGAACTTAATGAAGTCTCGCCCACATACTTGAAGAGTGATTAACTGCAGGTGTTTAATGGTGGTAATTTAATGATAACAATGCTGTAAATTCTATTTGGAAAACAAAGCTCTCAGTAATCAAATAGATTTGGCTAATTATATAATCTCCAAACTTGGTAGTAGAGCACTCTGAATCTTCACAATAGCACTTCACTATGGTATTGTCCTCTTTAGTAGAAAATGTCAGCTTTTTAAATACTACATTTTTCAAAGCCACTCTCAGTGTAGGGTATTTTTAAAGTAAATACATGAAATTTTAAAGTCCACATAAAGCTGGATGCAAAATGGTACTTGCATATGTAATCCCAACAAGTTTATGGCCATAGGGGGCAGGACCAGGAGAATTCCAAAGCTTGCAAGCAGCAGTGACAAGAGAAACCCTATCTCTAAAGAAGGTGGAAGGACCACATCTTCATCAATCATTCATCTGTTGATGGGCATCTGGGCTGATTCCAGTTCCTATTGTGAATAGACTAGCAATGAATGTGGTTAAGCAAGTGTCTCTGTAGTAAATTTTTAGTGTCTCTAATGATCAATCTCTTCTTAACTTTTTGAGGAGTCTTTATACTGGTTTCCATGGTGGATGTACAAGTTTGTACTCCCACTACTCTTTCCACACACTCCTGCCAGCATTTGTTGCCATTTGATTTTTTGATGATTGTCATTCTGACTTTAGTGAGATGGAATCTCAAAGTCCTCTTAATTTGCATTTCCATTATGGCTAAAGATATTGAACAACTCTTTAGGTGTTTGTTGGCAGTTTGTATTTCTTCCTTTCTTCCTCTAAGAATTCTCTGTTCAATTCTCTGCTCCGTTTTTTGAGTGGGTTGCTTAATTTTTTATTGTATAGTTTTTTTTTTTTTTAGTTCTTTGTAAATTCTAGATGTTAAACCTCTGTCAGATGTATAACTGGAACTGGTGAAGATTTTTTCCCAATCCATAGGTTGTCTATTGACTCTGTTGGTGATCTGTACAATAGCATTTTAGTTTCATGAGGTCCCATTGTTTGCCTAATTCCCTGTCCTAGTGAGGTCATATTCAGAGTCTTTCCCTATGCCTATATCTTGGAATGTTCTTCTTAAATTTTTCTTCTAATCATTTTAGAGTTTAAGATCTTGTATTGAGGTCCTTTTTGTGCAAAGAGAGAGGAAGAGTCCAAATTCATTCTTCTATATATGGCTATCCAGTTCCTCTGGCACCATTTATTAAAGAGGCTGTCTTTTTTTTTTTTTTTTTCCTAGTGAGTATTTTTGGCTCCTTTGTCAAAGATCAGTTAGCTGTAGTTACTAGAACTTATACCTGGACCTTCTACTCTATTCTATTAATTTATGTGTCTGTTTTTGTGTCACTATCATGCTGTTTTTATTACTATGTTTTATTACTATGGATTAATAGTATATAATGAAATCAGTGTTACCACCTGAGGTATTTCTTTTGCTTAGGACATTTTTGGCTATCCAAGTCCTTTGTGCTTCCATGTGAATCTTGAGACTATTTTTTCTAACTCTATGGTGAATGTTGAGGAGATTTTAAAAAATATTTTTATTTATTTATTTTTAAGGAGAAAGAGAGAGACCAAGTATTGGTAAGCCAGGGTCTCTTGCCACTGCAAACAAACCCCAGATGCATGCACCACAATAATGGCTACCAATAGCATGAACAGTCAGGGAGGGGACTCTGCAAACTAGGAAATCAACCAGCAGGGCAAGATGAACACACCTGTGAAATAGTGGCACATAGCCTATTTAGGTAATCAACAGCTCTCTGCTTGGATACACCTGATACTGAGAATCAAGTCAGAATCTCTTTTTTATTTTCTTTTTTTATTTTCTTTTTTTTTTTTCTTTATTACTTAGTTTTGTATTCAGCAAATACAGTCAGTTTGGTACCATTATTAGGCTCATCTGTGACCTACCCCCTCCCTTTAGCCCCTCCTTGTTGAGGTATATGGGTCATGCATTGTGGAGTTAGCCCACAGTTATGGGTAAGCTAAATGTCTCTGCATATCATGACCCAACATGTGGCTCTGACTTTCTTTCCGCCCCCTCTTCCGCAAAATTTCCCTGAGCCATGTTGGGTTCATTTTTGGTCTGCTTCAGTGATGAGGTGTTGGGGGATCTCTTTGATAGGAAGTCTATACACTCCGTAGGGAAGCTCTCATTGGTTTTTGGCCAAGAAAAGTGGCTATACCCATCCAAAAATCTCTTAAATAACTAGGTTTATCCCCTTTAGTCCATGTGCTCTCACTTTTGGTTGGAGAATCTGCTTGGTTTTACAGAAGGCAGTGAAAACCAGTGAGGACCAAGATTTATCAATATGACAAGAAAAGATAGCTGAGTGCCTAGCACAAGAGGAGCCACCTCCATCTCACCGCCATGGCCCACAAGATATTACAGAGGAAGTGACATGTGCTTTTCTCACTGACAGCTAGGGTGGTGGCAATAGATATTGGGTATACTTATAATGCCTCATAACAGAAATTTAGAGATTGCAGTGTTTAACACTAAAGTAGCTTTCTTGACACCACAGGGGATACCAATAATCAATGAGTAGGGCTCTCAGTGGAATAGGGGTGGGAGAGAGCTGATATATGAGTATACGATCTGATGGGAATATGACCAGCACCTGATAGGGTCATAAGTAAAGTTCATAATCAGTTAAAATAATAGTAGGACTAGTTGAAGGGAGAGGGAGGAAGTATTGGGGAGTAGAAAAAAAGAGAGAAGGAGATGATGCAAGTATGATCAAAATACTTTTTGTACATGCATAAAATTGTCAATAAAAATAGAGGAGGGACTAGCTGAAAAGAAGGGACTCCATGGAGAGGCCATATGAGAGGGGGGAAAGGGAGAGTGGTGGGAAGGATGATGATCATTGTATTTTATATGTATGGATGTTGTCAACACAACGTTTTAAAAAAATATCTGAAATACTTCTTCCTAAAACAATGATAACAGGAAGACAATGCTTTTTCAAACTATCTTTAACAAAGAAGGTAGAAGGAGAGGAGAAACACTCGAGGGGCGAGTGTCCCTGACTCTTCATGTGTGCAGGGTTTTAAAGTGCATGCTCCCACCACACCACATACAAACACACATACAAACCCACACAAAGAAATCACAAAAATAGAAAATAATTTTAAAAGTAAGACTGATGGCTTAAAAACAGAAAAATGGAGCAGATTTAATATAAGGGTTATTTCCTCTCTGAAAGCTGCATAAAAAAGTATATTTCAGATATTGTGAGGTTTATTCCCTCCCTCCAGAAAGAAAACACATTGATTTGTTTTCTTATTTCTAACCCAGAGCTAAAATGAATATCACTGTTTCGGTTTCCTAACTGTTCCTTGTGCTGTTACAATCATGCTCCACCTTCTGCAGACACACGGACAGTGTTCAGCCTGCACAGCACTCATGAGTGTCCTGAGGCACACCATCTATGGACTGAGGGAAGAACAGCGCAGCTCACATGCTGTGGAAAAATAAATGCCTCTGACCTTTCACTGATTTATGATGCTTAGGTAGAATTTTGTTGGTGAAATATTTAGAATTAAAGTAGGTACAGGGAAGAGCCTGTTCTACTGGACATTGAATAATGTTACTCAAGAAGCATCAAATAATGGTCTGTTATATATTAGGCTCAGTGCTAGGTGAGTAGTATATGCTTTGTGCTGTGGATATTATTGCTGGACTTACAGTGAAGGCAAGCACATACCATAGGAAAAATATCATGGTATCATTAATCATATCATCAAGTTTTGTAGCCTTAACCTTGAAAGTATACTCCATTCTGCTGGAAGAAGTGGTGTGTTGTGAAAAAGGTCAGTAAATTGTTATTTTAGCTGAATCCAGTGGAGGATATTTGGAGTATGTTATAAAACCTAGGAGGTAGGGGTCAGAAAAAATAGTAGTATGGGTGAAGGCATGAATGCCTGATGCTACAGGGCATCTGGAATAGAAAGAACATTGGAATTGAGATGGAACAGGGCGTAGCTGAAGGGGCCTTGGGTGAAGCATTGAGTCAAAAGAGAGCCAAAGTCCTTAGTAACTGTATAGATTGAAGGAAACAGGAAAGATTTTGGCTGATAATAATTATTAATAGTTCATTAATTGAAATAAATATACTAAGATATGATGATAATGGAATCTAGTAGGATATGAGGGAATCCCTTATGTTTTAAAATTATCTATAAATTTAATGTCTTTTAAAATTAAAAGTTTATTTGAACAAATGATAAAATATATAACACAGTCATGGAGAACAGCTATGTTGGAAAGAAATTGGGTCTCCAAGTAGGGAAATCAACCACAGGACAATTTTCTTCAGGTTACAGACTTCTAAACTGAATTTCCAAGACCTCTGTTTACTTTGTTATATGAAAATTAAAAAAAAACACAAACCCTTCACTAAAGACCTTAGATGCTTCCGTAAGCAGTCTTTGTTATCCTTTTTCTCTGAGTATACAAATGGGGAAATTTCATTAGTAACAATCTATCTGTACCTAACATTTACAAGTAGTACTTGTCACTCCTTACATGCAACAGCATTCGAAGAATTTCTTTGCCTCTTTCTATTTTTGTGATCCAACAATATGGTGTTTTCTACCAATATAACTCTTTTATCCTTTTGAAAGTTAAGTTCAAGTTTATACTAAGCAAGTATTCATTCTCCTGCCAGGAAAATAAAATGAAACAAAACAAAATGCCGTCACCTACCTGGATCTTTCTTCCAGCACATTCGATACAAACCCACCAGGGAAAATACTAAGAGCGTTATAACAATCAAAGCAATAACCACCGGCAAAATAATACCTGAAAGGTATTGGAGACATTGTTAATTAGAGTGTCTGCCAAATTTCAGACTGGTAGATTACTAACTGAACAAAGTATTTATACTTTCTCCTTTAAACATTATTTTATTAAAATACTATTATATTTTAAGCAGAGATTTATCTGACTTATAGGTCTTGCTGTAGTTGTCATTACTGACATATCCACTTGATGTCACTCTTGTAGCCTTTCTGAAGCAAACTTTCAAACACAGAGAGTTCCCCCCCCCCTAACACCCCGAGATTCTTGGTGACTGGAGGAGGGACAGGAAAGGAGGCCAAAGGCAGATGTTCTCTGGATTATAGATAAAACTCACATTCATTATATTCCTTGGAACTTCATTGTGATGTAACATGAAAAAGTATATAGCCCAACTTGAGACTGTTCTAATGCTAGCTTTCTAAAACCCTCACAAATGTCCTTCTAAAATATTGGCTTCAGATTTGAAAGGGCATAAAGGTGCATGAGGAGATGTCACACTGCATATGATTTTACCAAGCTGAGAAGCATGGTTCAATCTAGGTGGGAGTGTACATTTTGCTGGTGTTTGAGGGAGTGTTATTGCTGTGCTTCAGGATACATTTTTCCTGTTTTTATTAAGAGGATGGTTTTCATGTATTCAAATCATCTTGTATTTTTCCTAATAGTCATGTTCTAGGGTAAAAGTATGGTAAACACATGCAAGCTGTCATAAGGATTCCTTGAGAGAGTAGAATCTCGTCAGGGATTCACATCCGTAGGCATATGAGCTCTTGATGTACATGTTGAGGGTTGAAGCACCCCTCAGTTCATGAATAGAGTGGTTTCCACTCCACTGTTAAGCTGACTTTATAATAGAGCTTGAGTGAGGCCATCATTATCTCCCAAATGAAAATGCCATGGACCAAAAGGTCAGATATGTTTTTGGTGACTTATTTAATGAAATGGCTATACTCAAACCAACGGTAATCACTTATGATTTCAGATTTCCATTTATTTATCTTATTCTTAATTGCTAAGGAAATGATTGAATATTCTGTCTTAATATACATATAATACATTGTACATACATTATATATATGTTTTAGCTAAAATGGAATTAATTGCCATTATTGAAATAAAATTCTGTCAGTATGACAAATCCAACTTAGTAATTCACTTTAACTATTGAAAAATATTTAATTGACAAATAAAGATTGAAAATGAAAGCATACAGCATGATGATTTGAACACAGTTAATTTGTGTGATGTCATTAGCCTATGTACTTCAGCTTATCTGAATGCAGTTCCATCAAGTCATCCTTGGCCCTTTCTGGTAATTGCTTAGCACTGAGGCAGGAAATAAATGGTTTGCTAACTAAGATCAGATTTATAAAAAAAATTATCAGAGCACACTGTTGTTGCATCAAATTATAATGGAAGTAAAGATTCAGTAAAGTTGAGAAAAGCCTGCCTGAAATCTCTTTATTGCTCACATTCTGGCATTCCACATATCTGCTTCCATAAGTATATACTTACTAGAATAGGAGGGGATGATTGGTGCAGTGGTGGGATTATTCGCATCCTGTGTATCTATAATTTTGAGGCAAAAAATTCACCTTTGGTTAATGGTGTGACAGTTCATACAACGCTCCCTCCATTCCCATGTAAGAAAATATCTGACTGTAGGTATGATGTTAGAGTTGTACACATTCTCTCAGTCTCAGAGTGATTCTTGAAAAATAAAGATGAATAGGGCTTGTTTCAATAGAAGCAGTGAATGAAGCAAAGTGAGTTTCTATTCAGACACAGAAATCATACCTTGAGAGGGTGAGATGTTTTTGGGAATGGTGACTGATGTTGAAGATAACATGGTGGTTTTCAATGATAAATCTGGTGGTTGGATGTTAGCTGTAGGGAAAGCACAAATCCAGACTCAGGTTATGGTATTAAGTTTTAGATGTCTTTACGGGTTTAAAAAATGTGTATGTTTAAAGATCTGAACAATCTCTTCAGATATTTTAACTTTGGAAATGGTGACTTTGTCCATTCATGCATGCTTAAAGTGAATATAAACATACAGGATTTCAGATTTATAGCATTTCTCAGTGGTTGAAGAGAAATTGCCACTGAGGCTTTGCTTACAAGAATTGGGGGGAATCAATGAAATGCCTTGATTTCCTCCCATAAAGCTCACCAGATATTTGTAGTGTGTGCCTTCTTTCCTCTATTTTCATGCTTTTTGCAATCCAAGAAAAATTCCCTTAAAATGCTATTACCATTATTATTTATTATTTAATTAATATTTGTGATATTCAACTAGAGAGCTAAGAAATTATGAATAAAATATTATTTTTGTGTGCATATGTGGTGCAGAGTTATGTGTGGATATATTTTCATGTGTGTGCGCACATATGTTACCTACGTATGCAAAACCCAGCAGGCCTCGGGGTCCTCTGGTGTCTGTCTTCCCAGCTCTAGATTACCAGCAAGTGCTGGCCTTCCTGGCTTTTTCAAGGCACGAAGAATCCAAACTCAGGCACTTTATTTACTGAGCCATTTCTCTAGCTGCTATTTTTCTTACTTTTATATATAGCATAATAGAGACTAATATATGCAACACTATAAAATAACATCTCAATAAAATTAAAGAAAATTTATAAGCTTATACTATTTATTGTGAAATGGGAATAAAATGTAATGTGTACTTAGAAAAGTTTTTGAAAATTAATTCTATGTCTCTGTGGTATGAAGTGTCTTTTGTATTCTGCCTGCTGGCCTGTCTCTGCCCCACACTGCAAGTTGCAGAGGTCCAAAGGCCATTAAGTCTAGCTGGCATGTAGTAAAATGAAGCTGACTGCTACACTAAACTTAGAGGCATCTCTTCTCATTAAGACCCCTTAGAAGCCTTGAAGCTATGTATAATTGCATCAGAGAAATCAATATTTCTAGGGTTTCTTGGCTCTTTCCTTCTTTTCCACCCACAGCACAGCACAGCACACAGTGCATGCTCTGTGGGAGAAGGATTGTGTTGAGAGTCTGCACTGTACTTGCTATGTAAGGGATCTGGGGGAGGAAGCTAGATTCACACCCATCATAACAAAGACAAAAGGAATATTAAATGAAAGAGTGGGAATTAGCTAAATCCTTGGCACTTTTAGTTGCTTTTTCAGTGTCAAATATTTTATGAGAAGAGATACTCTTTCAGCTTATTGGTAAAGGACAAAATGACTGGTTAGGTAATGAGCGGTCCTAATTCTGGGATTTCCCTAGGGTTAGTTTTCCCAATTCTTTATCCTACCTTATTATTCCTCATGGGCAGACTAGATGGTGTTCTTAGGACTATGACTGATCCAGATGACATTCCAAGTTTTCCTACTTAAAGCGGGTGTCAGGGCCAAGTTATTCCTAATGATCTCTAGGTAGGGGCAGAATTAAACCATTTTAAGTGAAAGATTAATGGCTCCTGGAATAGAAACTTTCAAATATCTGTCTTGTTTTTCTTTAACTACCTCCAAGAAGGTAGTAGCATTGTGCTGGAGAATTCCTTGAAGGTCTTTCTGAAACTTTTCTATCATCTATGTGACATCTACTTCCTCTTGGTAGACTTGCTTTTCTGTTTAATATCATGGCTGTTAGTAACAAACACTTTGAAAATTAGAAGGAATTTGGAGAAAGGCATATGAAATATGAGACACACATTAATGAGGAGATACTTACGGGAGGGAGTAGAGAATAAAATTTTCTAATGTATTTTATTTTTATTTCTTTTATGCTGGCTACATTTAAAGCACATATGCTTGAGGGATGCAAATCCATTGAATTTAGCAGTTGTTTTATATTATTTATAAAGAGTTGGAATTACTTTCTACTTGCAATTTGATGGATTTATGTTCCATTTATAAAAAGAATAGCTTTTTGGCATTTGATAGACTCATTCATTGTCTCCTATTCACAGGCTTGTGATCTGACTTGCAATAGAACATCTGCTTTTTTATGGCTTATTCGTTTTGTATCTTTCGTTCTCTACATCATGAAGTGCTCAAGGCTGTCCTCCTTGACACTCACAGCTAACTACAATAATTTATTTGATGATTTCATTAAATGTCAAGGCATATACACAACACCAATGCCCATGACCTTCCCATTTATACATTTAAACCAGACCATTCCCATGAAGTCCAGATTTATGAATCCAGATATCCACTTATATGATAACATTTGAAACTCAACTTGTTTACACTTGGCTTTACTTATTTGCAGCATTTCCATCCGAATTGGCAGCAGTGATTTCTTTCTATTGCTCAGGCCATAGGCAGATTTGGACTTATTTCTTTCTATTCACTCCCACATGCAATCATTAGGAATGTCCATTGGTGCCCTACCCAAAATACCAGAATTTGAAGCAATAATATCACCTAGCTGTAGCCATTCTGGTCAAATCTACCATCATGTTGTTCCTGGGTGATTTGCAGCAGGTGTCCTTGATTCAGATGACAGTTTCTTCTCATTAGTCAGGGTTATACTTACAAAACTGGAGTCAGATCATATAAACACTTCCCTCAAAATCCCCAAATTTTCCATTCCACTTATGGAGAAAGGTGATGTTTTTGCAATAGTGTATACAATCTTACACAGTCTTATTGGCAAATTCCTGCCTCAGCCAGTCCTTCCCGTAAGTTCTAGCTTCGTGCTCTTTGTACTTACTGTCTGATTCCTTCTTGTATTTACCCAAATACTTTCAGGTAGTTTTACCTTGACGACTGTTTTCAATCTTGAAAATGGGTTACCACTTTCCAAGGACTTGGTGTTCCCTCCTTCCTATAATACTTTTTAAAAAGCAAGTCTTTTTAATACTATTTAGTTAATTTATTTATGAGAGAGAAAGAAAGAGAGAGAGAGAGAGAGAATGGGTGCAGGGCCTCTAGCAACTGCAAACTAATGCCAGATGCATGCCTTGCCTTGTGCATCCTGCTTTATGTGGGTGGTTGAACCTGGGTCCTGTGGCTTTGCCAGCAATCACTTTAACCATTAAGCCATTTCTCCATCCCCTCTATAGAATGCTTTTGTGCTTGCCATTGCTATCTCAGAATGTCTATTACCTTTGAACCTACCAGATAATTAAGTTATCATTTTTATTGATTATAACTTGTTTTCCCTCATAGAATTTGATCAAGGGCAGGGTTCTTTCTTTTGCTGACTGATAGGTGCCAAATGCTAGAATGGTCTCTCACGGCTGTTGGATGGACAGTTGATGGTTTGGATAATGGCAGAAGTAATTGCTGTGCAGGAAAAAATGAATTAACGAGGCTATGGTTTCTCTCTTAATATTAGAACTGGTACATATTAAAATCATTGTTTCTTCTTAGTCACTATAATAACCAAGAACAGAGATCTGCTCTGGGTTTAACACTAAATGTAGAAGAAGTAGTAATTACAGTTATAGAGTTTGATTTCAGTACAGAAGGTGAGGCAATGTGCTCTGAAACTTGTTCATGTGAAACTCGTTCATGTGAAACAATGGTAAAGAACAGGCCAAATAGAATGCCAAGATCAAAATGAGAGAGATTATACTATTGTGAATTAAATCCCATGTACTCATCTTCAGTAATGACCGATTCCATTGGTGAACGGATTATAAAGAGGAAATACGGACTACATAAGGGGAAGAGGTAAACAGTTTCCTTGTACCATTGACATTACGTACTTGTAGAGTTGCTTGTGTTGGCCGTGAGGATGGATGCTGAGCATCCTGGAACTCAGAGAAAGGAATTACAGGCTACTCTAGGATATTTAACCAGAGGGAGCATAGATTAGTACAAAAGCAGCTAACACATAAGTGGTACATGTGACGGTGAAGGTGGTTGGTACAATTCTGTGTTTGAGGAGGGAGATATGCTGACATAGCCTCTGAAGGTTCTTCTTGCTTTAAGATTTTATTTTTTTTAAATTGTTTTTATTTAATTATTTGACAGAGAAAGAGGGGGGGGGAGATAGAGAAAGAGAAAGAGAGAAAGAATGGGTGCACCAGGGCCACCAGCCACTGCAAATGAACTCCAGACATGTGCACCCCCTTGTGCATCTGGCTTACTTGGGTCCTGGAGAATCGAGCCTCGAACCAGGGTCCTTAGGCTTCACAGGCAAGCGCTTAACTGCTAAGCCATCTCTCCAGCCCTGCTTTAAGATTTTAGATTTCTGTCATGATCTCTTATTTTGTCATAGCTAGTACATATATACATATCTATAACTGTACTTCCTATCCATTCAGTAGGCAAAATATTAAGAGAAAGTTTTTCTGACTCCATGGGATGAAAATTAACTTCTACTTTCACCAGAACTTTCCTTTACTTTTTAAGAGTAATGGTTATGCTAGGGCCTCCTGCCACTGCAAACAAACTCCAGACAGACTCTGCATCACTCTGTGCATCTGCCTTTACATGGGCGGAATCACACCCATGCCGTCAGGCTTTGCAACTCCTGCCTTTAATCACTGGCTACTCTCCAGTCCTAAGACCTAATCTTTGTAACCCAGGTGTACTCTCATAGCCACCAGAAAGTTCTATTCCAAATGTCCTTCACTTTGTTTTTGACCATCAATATACTGACCTGAGGTAATAACATCCTCTAACCCAGTAATAACTGTGAACAGAGCTGTATTTACTTTATGCAACTCTGTAGAAATACATGTTAAAGGAGGAGGATTTCTTTCTCTTTTTCAATCTAAATGGCTCTTGAGATCCAGGAAATTATATACAATATCCAAGAATGACTAAGGCACCATGCAATTTCTTTCATTTGTGCTAATTCACTATGTTTTCAGCAGGCATGTCTAATTGTGTGTTTTAAAGTGGGAGATACTGAGGCTCAGGGAGACAAGGGAACATGCCTAAAAGTTAGTGGACAGGCTAATATGTAAGTTCATTATGCCTCAAAATGGTTTCCATCTGCCTTTCACTAAGGCAGGGAACCAACAGGTTTTGAATAAGTTCATCCTACTTTCTTCGGCATTATCATACATGAGAACATTGAAATTTCTTCTAAGCATTCATGAGGAATTAATTAATCTTTGGGGGTATAAATATAGATTTTTAGTCACAGAATGCAGCTTCAGTTTTGAGTGTAAAGAAACAAGACTGACTTTTCTTTTAGCTTATAAAAGTCTCATTTCTTTTTGTTATAACAGAACCCGCTTTTAAAAAACATATCTTGTTTATTTATGAGAGAGAGAGAAGCAGATCTCTCTCTCTCTCTCTCTCTCTCTCTCTCTCTCTATATATATATATATATATATATATATATATATATATATTGCCCGCAAAGTCTAAGAAACCAGGTTAGATTCCCCAGTGCCTATGTAAATCAAATGCACAAGGTGGCACATGCATCTGGAGTTAGTTTGCAGTGGCAAGAGGCCCTGGAACTCCCATTCTCTCTCTTTCTCTCTCTCTCTCTCTCTCTCTCTCTATCTATCTATCTATATATATATATATATATATGAATGATATATAAGATATATTAACATAATATATATAAGATATATATATATACATATTATATATAACATATATAACATATATATAATATATATAAGAGAGAGAGAGAGAGAGAGAGAGAGAATGGGAGTTTCAAGGCCTCTTGCCACTGCAAACAAACTCCAGATGCATGTGCCACCTTGTGCATCTGATTTACATAGGCACTGGGGAATCTAACCTGGTTTCTTAGACTTTGCGGGCAAGTGCCTTAACCACTAAGACATCTTTCTAGCCCTTATTTAATTTTTAAAAATATTATTTACTAATTTATTTGAGGGGGGAAGAGGCAGGTAGAGAGAGAGAGAGAATGGGTGCACCAGGGCCTCTAGCCGCTGCAATCGAACTCCAGATCCATGTGCCACCTTGTGCATCTGGCTTATGTGGGTACTCTGGAATCAAACCTGGGTCCTTAGATTTTGCAGGCAGGCACCCTAACCACTAAGCAATCTCTCCAGGCCTCATTTCTTTTAAATCTGCTATTCAGTGATTCATCTCTGAAATGCTTTGGAACTAGTCTATATAACTCAACTAACTAAGAAAAGGATCGGGGAGATGGCTCAGTGGTAGAGCACATGCTTAGCATTCTCAAGGTCCTAGGTTCAACATCCAATCCCCTAGTATCACAAAATAGATAGATGATAGGTAGAGCCTAAATGTCATTTTATGCATTGTTAAATCAGTTATAGTTATAGCTGGAATCCTGTAGATGTTTTAAATAAAATGAAGGGTGGCTCATTAAAAAGGAAACTGAAAATATGACAGTTTCCTAATTCTTCATTATGTTTGGTTTCTTTGTAGTCAATGAAGTAAATCAAAGACCCCCCCCCCCCAACGACGCCATACCTCTCTATCCCATACACTGTCTTATGCTGTGTGGCTTATTTTGCCAAGACATGCACATTTCTAAACATTGAAGATGGAAATGATAAAAATATGGTTGTGAGATGAAAGAAAGAATTAATAATGTAATGTAAATCCTTTATTCATGAGTACATTATGCTACAGAAGATAATAATTAAAAGTTGAAAGCATCATTGTTTCAAGTTAATGAACACAGGAGGTAGAGGTAAAGGTAGATGGAGACAATTATTTGGAATATTTGCCATGAAACATGTTAGAATCACTCATAATTGTTTTCTGATTTTTTTTTGAGTTAATGATCCTCCAGGTTGATTTTGTATTTTTATTTTATGAACATCAAAGGTGGCTAGGATTGAGAACCCATGCAACTTGTCATCGTATAAGTACCAGGTGGGATGTGGGAAGCAACAATTCTCCGCATAGGTATTACTTCAAGAACACTCAGCATGAGCGTCTTCCCCTGCCCAGTGATCTCTTTCCAATTCCCTGTTCTCCATGGTGGAGGCTCATTCAGAATTAAAGCAGGGATGCTCAGACACTTCTTGGGGTGTTAACATTTTAGACTTTTACCTTTCATTTAAAACATGATATTTTTGGATGCCAAGAGTAGACTTTGTATCAAAAGGACAAGAAGACATTGCACTTCTGAGAAAGCCATGCTGAGCACAGACGGAGACTGTTGAGGGCCTGACACAGTGGCAGGTTTTCATCACCGGCTTGGCTCTGCTTATCTCCTTCGGAGCCTTCCTGCTTGTCCTCCACGTGCTTGTTGCTGCATTTTCTTTAAGCCAAGGTCTCCTAGCATTTTACTTGTCTGTAATGTTTCCTCCATGCCATTTTACTCTGCCCCCAAAGTGATTGATCTATTTGCTCTCATTTTTGGGATTTCTGTTAAATACACTCAAAGAAGAGATGTTTTACTTACCTGATGTGTCTGTTGTTTTGACTGAACTCTGAGTCTCAGCTTTCAAAGAAAGGAAGGAAAAAAATAAAATTAAATGTTGAATATTATATCTGCTTTCACAATTGCTTCAAAGATCTGAATAGATCTTAGCATATTTTTGATTCTTTTCTCTCTAATAGAATCATGACAGTTTATTATTAGTTGAAAATAAGCAGAAGTCAATCTACTTTTTATTTTTATACTTTCTATCAATAGCATACAAAGTAATAGTTTTAACATGGCAACTTTGTACATATATGTGACACTTTGTAGCTTTATCTTAAAGGGAGAAATATTTAGGTTTTGTAGGACATTATGTCTGTGGCAGCAACTCAATTAGCAACATATAGTACTTAAAGACTGATATAACACACACACACACACACAAACTTATTCAGGAATATTGGATGGACCTTGATTTGGCTTGTGTGCCACAGTTTACTGAATCTTGACTCATATATGGAATACCTGAAGATCACACCGTCAGTGACAGGCACTTTGGTCGTTGCTTCATGGAAGGGGCTGCTGGGAGTTGTCATTCTATTAAAACCCGATACATCTCATCACTGGACAAAGGTGCAGGAACATTCAGAGAGACACTTTGAAAACTTAAGGGATTCTTTCATAGTAAATGCAGTTCATAGAAATTTCCTCAGGAGGGCTGGAGAGATGGCTTAGCGGTTAAGCACTAGCCTGTGAAGCCTAATGACCCTGGTTCGAGGCTCAATTCCCCAGGACCCACATTAGCCAGATGCACAAGGGGGCGCACATGTCTGGAGTTCATTTGCAGTGTCTGGAAGCTCTGGCGCGCCCATTCTCTCTCTCTCTCTCTCTCTCTCTCTCTCTCTCTCTCTGCCTGTCACTCTCAAATAAATAAATAAAATAAACAAAAAAATTAAAATAAAGAAATTTCATGAGGAAAGCCACTTGAGACAATTATCAAAGAAAGATCTCTTTAAATACTGTAAGCACATGGGAGTGAACAGGCTTTGCTATGGAAAAAATACAGACAATAATTTTGAAACAAGCAAAAGCCTAATAATGGCTTTGAAGAATGATCTACCTGCTTCCTTTGCATAATCACTTGATTACAGTTTCACCATGGCACCCTCTAATCCACATCTTCCCCTGCCTCTTTCAATCTGTACTGTTGTTCAGGTGCACAAGGACAGAAGTTAGTGACTGTTCTGGACTCTCCTTTTTCCATGTGTATATATATAAACCCTATGTATTTTGAAGTTACAGCTTCAGCAAGACTCAAACCTGCCCCATCTACACTGCAATGCTACTGTCATCCAGCGTCTGCATGTCCACCTTCAGGACTTCTAATAGCTCCTAGAAAAATCATTTAAAATTGAAACAAATTCCCCATGGTTCTCTGTTCCTTACTGCAGTTGGCCAGGCTTTACAAGACGAAAGGAGCCCTAGCTTGCTCCTCAGTTCATCTCCAACCAATCAGCTACCTCGCACACTGCTCCTCCTTGGGGCTTGATGGAGGCAGATCAAAGGTTCAAAGTCATAAGGACCTTTCTGTCCTGGGTTTCTTTTGCTCTTCGCTATGTGCCAGGGTTTGTTTAGGCTTTCTGAAGCTTCTTTCTTCCCTTCCCAAGTCTCCTTAGATTTTGCTGCTTCATGACGTCTGTCCACTACCATACTTAAAGCGTCTCTTCACACAC
This sequence comes from Dipus sagitta, assembly GCA_036346955.1. Taxonomy (NCBI): domain Eukaryota; kingdom Metazoa; phylum Chordata; class Mammalia; order Rodentia; family Dipodidae; genus Dipus; species Dipus sagitta. The sequence continues at coordinate 101,869,113 of CM070771.1, read as the reverse complement.
TTTCACCAGCCCATCACCTTGCTTCATTTGCTCAGCAGTAATTACACCACTAACTTGACATTTACCTCCTGTTTCAAACATTGTTGTCTATTAGAATGTAACACCATCAGGACAGATTTCTCATTTTTCTTACAGCTGTGATCCCAGTGCCCATACCACTGTGTCTCCAGTAGATAGAAATAATAATGAATAATTCAGTTTTGTTTTTAAAGGCAAGGTTTCATTCTAGCCCAGGATGAGCTGGAACTTATTCTGTGATTTCAGGCTGGCCTCAAACTCATGAGGTTCCTCCTACCGCAGTCTTCTGAGTGCTGAGATTACAAGCATGTGGCTCAATGCCCAGCTAATAATTCTATTTTTTTTTTTTTAAGAAAGAGAGGGAGAATGAATGAGAATGGACAGGATAGTTATTTATATTTAGAGACATTAAGGGGGAGAGAATTGGCATGACAGGGCTTCAAACACTGCAATCGAACTCCAGATGCTTGTACCACCTAGTGGGCATGTGCAACCTTGCACTTGCCTCACCTTTGTGTGCCTGGCTTACATGGGATCTGGAGAGCCAAACATGGGTCCTTAGGCTTCACAGGCAAGTGCCTTAAAGGCTAAGCCATCTGTCCAGCCCTAATAATTTAAATTTTAAAGGTATAATTGATGCTTTATTTAAAGCTACTAGTTGGATAACTTCCATTTAAGCCACCTTTGTGATCAGTTCCATACACTATTTGTTAATATTTATGAGAAATACCATTCCCATTTTGCAAAACTACAAATATTAGCAGAGAGAAAAAGAGAGGGAGGGTGAGAGAGTGAGTGAGAGAGAGAGAGAGAGAGAGAGAGAGACTGAACTAAAATCACTTTGGCAAAGATGGAACCAGGATAATTCAGGGCTTTGGTTCCAAGCCCATCTTCTCTCACTGAAACGGACAGCTTTTCTTCTCCTAAACTGTTCCAAATTAAAAAGCTGATATAATTAATTCCTACTTTTGATAACTAATTAAAATGCTTTTGATCATGGCACAATTCTGCATTTGGAAGATTCAGTTAAAATATTTATTAGCAGCTAGAGGAGTAGAATACAAAGAAAATCAAAACCCTTTGTTCTTCTTATTAATATCGGGTCATAACCTTTCTTGCTGATCGACTTGGTTGAGAATGAAAAATTTTAAGCTTGCATCAGACAAACCTCTAACTATCCTTTATTTGAATTTCTTTTGACCTCTGAAATGCATGATGAATTTATAAAAAACATAAAATATACATGAAATATACGTATACCTTGAAACCTTGCTGAGTCTTGGAGAAGCAGATCAGTTCAAAGCCATTATAGTGAGCACCCTGACATCCATGTATATGCACATGGATCAATCACGTTCTCAGGATGAAAGTCTACAGATTTTTAATAAAAGTGGAATCATTTTGATTACTGGATAACTGACATGAAGGATATCTAAGTTTATATCCTTTTATAAAATACTGCTTAAATATTCAGTGTCTTAAACTGTCTCACAAACTCAGGATTGACAAGACCCTCTGCATCCCTGGTCGATGCCTTACTCTAAAACCTTCTTGTTTTATGTTAACATAGTCTCTTCAGCTTTCTTTTACAGTATATCTTTTTACTGTTTTTCATTATAGACAATTTATATTTAAAGTGACTGTTCCAAATATTGTATATACTTGGGTCATAATTTGATCCAATCTCAGAAGTTAGCCTTAATACTAAAAATGTTCAAACTATTTCCTTTTCTGGGATATCATCTGCACTGTTTTCCTTTCAGAAGACTTGAAGCATATGACCTATGGATTCATTTGTTTTTAGTTTACTATCTGTTCTGTTTTTTTTTTTTTTTCCTCTTGTTACTTTGTTTTTGGATTGACTAGATCTTAGGTTATAGTATATCTAATTATTGATCTTACAGCACCATATTTATCTTTCTGTCATGTTTGAATTTGTGCAAATGCTCTTTTAACATACATTTTGAACCTCCAATATTCAGGCTATTTTTAATTCAAACAACTCTTTTTTGAAGAGTTTCAGTTAAATGAAGTTTTTTTTTTTCTTAATAGTTACTCATGTATTTGCCATCCCCAGTGTTCTTCATACCTTTATTTAGATCCAGATTGATGGTATTTCCCCTTCCTGAATGTTTTTACTTATAATGAGTTTCTTCAGCTTTTGACTGTCTGTAGAAACCTCCATAGAATTCTAGAGTGACAGTTTTTCCCCTGTAGCAGGGAAGATGTTCTTGTTTTCTGGCATGCTTTGTTCCTGAGGAAACTGCTGTCATTTTTAGCACGTTCCTCTACTCAATGTGTCATCTTTTTAACAGTTCCTTTCCAAATTTTCCTGTTCTCTCTAGTCTTCTGTAATTTGATTATAATGTTCTTTGCTGAGGCTTCTTTCCTGTTTTTTTTCCTATTTGGGGCTTATTGTGGTCCCCAAATATACTGGTCTATAGTTTCTATCATATTTGGGAAGTGTTTGTTCAAATGTTTTTTTCTGTCCATTCTCCTCACTCTTTCTTTTGGATCATCAATAGCATATACATTTCTGATCACTTATGTCCAAAGAACATTTTTGTTTGTTCTCTAGGCTTTCTTTTCACTCTTTCTTTTATTTTTTCCTGGTTTCTATCGCTACATCATGTTTAAAACCAAGTTTTAAGTTTATTGGTCCACTTTATTACATGTTTAATTTTAATTCATTAATTTTACTCTTATTCTCATTTCCTCCCTTCCACTTTCTTTCGATATATTATTCTTTTATTCTCTTAATATATTGAAGTTTGTTTTCAGATAATTAAATTTAAACTGATATTTTCTCCCCCAATATGTGTATTTTAGAGTTAGGGGTTTCATTGTAATCCTGGCATCAAATGTGGTGCTGAATAATTTCTGATAAATTATACAAAATGTTTTGAGGCTTTCTATACAAAATAGGCTATAATTTATTATAATAAGTAATTCTTCTCTCAACGAGAATAGTTTGTTTTCTGATTAGATTGGGCATATTCAGAGTGGCATGGCTGTAGAAAACAATTTGCTTTTGAAAGTTGAGCTGCATGCAGTGTTCCGTACCATTATGTCCATTAATGTCCTCTCAGCTGTCCTTGTAGGTTTAATACCAGAATTTAAGTTTCCTTGTTGAATTTATTCCTAAGTGTTTTGGTATTTTTGGCATATTGTAAATTAGCTTATTTTCTTAACTTCCTTTAGGGGTCATTCATTGTCAGTGCACAGGAACATAATTGATTTTGTTTGTTGATTTTTGTGCTCTGGAAATTTATTAAACTCATTTATTAATTCTAGATTTTTGTTTCATTTTGATTTTTTTCCTGTGGAATCCTTAGGATTATTTAACACCATATCATTTGACAATTGAAATTATCTTACTTGTCTTTCTTTGCTATTTGTATATTTTTACTTATTTTCCTTGCCTATGTGCTCCTACTAGGAGTTCCTACTGCTATATTGAATAGGGGTTGTGAGGGTGGGTGTCCTTGCTTTATTTCTGCTCATAGTAAAGCTTAAAGTTCCTTACCATTGCCTATCAAGTATGTTGTAGGACTTTTCCCCATCCATGATCTTTATAGTAGTAAGGCAATTCTCTTTTACTCCAAGTTTATTGAGTAATTTTTATCACAAAATGAACTAAATTCTGCCATATGCTTTTACTGTATCAATTGAGTTGACCATATGGATTTTACCTCAATTTATGAATATGACATATGACATTAATTTTTCCTAGGTAAATTATTTCTAAATTCCATGAGTAGGCCCTGCTTGGAGATATATTGTTTCTTTTTTTTTTTGTATTTTTGAGAATATTTGCAGTAATATTTATCAAGGGCCAATAGGTCCAGCTGCTCAAGCATGCAGAAGTCCCTGAAGTCTGATCCAAGGTGTGTCAGCTACTGGTACACCTTGGGAAAGGATCAGACATTGTTTAAATAATGCCAGTTTTGCAGATATGTAAAATAAAAAATCAAAGAGTTTTTAGATTATGAAGGGCTTCCACCCAGATATCTGTGGAAGGCCTTGGAGGACAGTGAATAATCAGCAAGGCTAGAATCTCTTTCAGCAACCCATGATATACTGATGAATTAATAAGTATGAGAATCGATCCTAAGATTCAGTAGACACCCACAGATGCTGGAGATGTCAAGCATCTGTTGATAAAGTCTCCAAGTAAAGGCTGGAGAGATGGCTTAGCAGTGAAGGAACTTGTCTGTGAAGCCTAAGGACCCAGGTTTGATTCCCCAGAACCCACATAAGCCACAAGCACATGGTGATGCATGCATCTGGAGTTCATTTATAGTGGCTAGAGACACTAGCATGTTCATTCTCTGTCTCTCTCTCTCTCTCTCTCTCTCTCTCTCACTCTATCTCTGTAATAAATAAAAGCTCCAGGTGAGTGGAGCCAGCCTAAGAGAGAAGCCATGAAGTCTGTAAATGGAAAGGCCATAGCATCAGGGAAACTACCCTTTGAGAGTCCATTGGAGCTCCAATTATGAAGACACTTGACACAGGTACTGAACATGGGGCTTGGGGTAGTTTGAACAGATGGCCCCCAATATATTCAGTTGTTTATTTGTTTGTAGTTTGCATCTGCAGTCACCTGGATAGAGGCAGTGTCACTGGGTGGATCTTAAAGTGTGGTGGTGGGTTTCAGATTTCAATCTAAAGATATGCAAAGTGTGCCTAGCTGGAGTTCCTGAAGTGTGCTGTGGCTTTTGGCTTTTTAGGCTTGTGCTTCTCTCTCTCTGCTTGGACCTGTGAAGGCAGGCCAGCTTCTTCTGCCATTATGGAACTTCCCCTGGATCTGTAAGTTTCAAAAAATACCCCTTCCTCCATAACTGTGCCTGGTCTGGAAGTTCATCTCAGCGAACCTGAAGCTGTCTTCTACAGGGCCATAGGGCTTAATGTTTGCATTACTGGGATTTCATCTTGCTTTGGTCATATTCTATCTTTTTATGCCCCCACTCCCTCCCTTTTGTAATGGGGATGTTTAACTCTGTGCCATTGTATTTTAGGAATATATATCTTTCATGTTGACTGGAAAGGGACCTATAGCTGAGAGTTTTTCTTGAGTTCAATATATTCTAGGAGTAGACTTTTCTTTTTGAGGTAGTTTCTCACTTTAGCCCAGGGTGACCTGGCATTAACTCTGTAGTCCCAGACTGGCCTCAAACTTATATCAATCCTCTGACCTCTGCATGATGAGTGCTGGAATTAAAGACATGCTTCACCATACCTGAGGACTTAGACTTTTGAATGTGTTAGACCCATGAAGACTTTGGGGACTCTTGGAGATGGACTAATTTATTTGGCCATTAGGAGATGGCCATAAGCTTTTGGGACCCAAGACAGAATTCTACACTTTGAATATGATATGTTCTCCACAGGATCATATATTAAATTCTAGGTACCCAACTAATGGCACTATTCTGGGAAACTTTAGGAGATGGAGCATAGCTGGAATAAGTTGGTCCCAGAGGGTACATTCTCTCCTGATTGCACTTCTTTCTGCATTCTATCCACCCAAGGCGAAGAAATTCATTCTCCACATGATATTCTGCCCAAATATATGGGTCCAAGCAACAATGGAGTATACCCACGGAAATTGTAAGCAAAGAACTCTTTCCTCCCTTAAGTTGCTTTTTCTCAAGTACTTAACACAGTGGGTGAAAACAACCAATGTCAGAAAGCATAAAGGTCATGAAGACCTTAAAACAGCCTGTGCTTCAGCAACAAACAAGCTCTGTCCTCTCTACAGCTGACCTTTCCTTACAAATTTAACTTTTATATTATCTTTTATGTACAGAATTTTATTGTAGTATTGTGTTTAGTGGCACAAATAGGAAACTGAAGTTTCGTGAGTATGAAAATAAATTTAGAAATGATAATGCAGTTATAGCATAATAATAATATTTAGTCAGTAAGAAGAATAAATTAAACTTATCCATGTGAACTCTATAGCATTTGGTCAAAGAGTTGAATGAAACAAGCAAGTTTAGACAGAAATGAAAGTCTTGTGTTTGTATTTACATGCATGGCCATTTCTTTTCCCAAAATGACTCTTCTGTTTTTCACAACTGATATTAACTTGGAGGAGCTTATAAGATAGTTAAAAAGGACTACCATCACTCAGAAATCTCAACCCTCTGTGATTCTATCTCCCTTTATTATTTCCTGTCTTTATAGTGCAATCTCACAAACATTTACCCTTCCTCTGGGTGCACAAGGTAGAAGTTCTTTCCCTTCAAAGTGTTCATGTTGAACTAGAAAAGTAGAGAAATCCACATAATACCAGCATTACCTCACTATTGTCCATAGGGCTGCATTGAACAGCGATGTGCAGGTATCTCTGTGATACTGTATAAAGTCCTTTGGGTACATCCAAAGGGTATGTTCCTTTTCCCAGGAGTGTATATCTGGGTCATATGGTAGTTCAATTTTTAGATTCTTGAAAATCCTCTGCACTGATATCCATAGTGGCCATAGCTAGGAAATGCAATCAAACTAGATGCTTATCAACTGGTGACTAGGTAATGAAAATGTGGAACATATACATATTGGAGTTTTACCAAGCTGTAGAGAAAAATGAAGTCATAAACTTTTAGGAAAATGGTTGGTACTGGAAAAAATTAACCTAAGTAAAATAACCCAAGCCCTGAAAGGTAATAATCACTTTCCTTTCTCATATGTGGGTCCTAACTTTTCATGTTTATTTGCATGTTAATTAAATGTTGTGAAAATGAATATAGGCTATGACCTGAAACAAGAAACCAGGAGAGGGGAACAGAGGTGATGAGAAAAGCCTGAGAACACAAGGTAGGAGGGGGAAAGGAGAAAGACTAGAAGGAAATAGTCTTGGAAAACATCCTAGTGAAATCTAATTCTTTGTATGTTAATAAAACAATATTTAAGAAGCATTAAATTGACTTTTCAATAAACAATAAGGTTTCTTCTCTGGACTTTTCTGTCTTGAAAACTACATGAATTTTTAGGATCTCTTTTGTTAAAATTTTGCAACCTCTTTTAGCTTGACTCATTGTCCCAAGCATAATATATGATGTCTCTATATCTATCTATCTATCTATCTATCTATCTATCTATCTATCTATCATCTATCTACCTATCTATCTATTTAGCTGTCATCATCAATCAATGTATCCGTCCTTCCATCCACCCATCCATCAATCTATATCTATTTTGAAGTGCTAGAGAACTCAGGGCTGCATATGCACATTCTAGGAAAGTACACTAATGCTGAGCTATTTTCCAGCCTATAAGGCTATGTTTTAATTGAAAAATATTGTATATATTTAGGATATACAATATAATATTTTATATATGCATGCATATACAATAATTAAATCAAGCTAACATATCTAATTTCTTTTTTTTTTTTTTTTTCTTGGTTTTCAAGGTAAGGTCTCATTCTAGCCAAAGCTGACCTTGAATTCACTATATGGTCTCAGGGTGGCCTTGAACTCATGGCAATCTTCCTACCTCTGCCTCTCAAGTGCTAGGATTAAAGCCATGTGCCACCACGCCCAGCTATCATACACACAGTTCCTTTGTGATGAAATCATTTGCAATCTAGTCTTTTAACAATTGTGAAGTATATAATCTATTATTCTCATACCTCCCCCTAAGTACTATCCACATCTAGTTCCTTGAAACTACTGTTCTATTGTCTACTTCTGTGAGTTCAACTTTGGAAACAGTTTTGAGATGGAGTCTTGTTAAGTTGCTCAGGCTGGCATCAAATTCACTACGTAGCCCAAGGGGGGCCTTGAACTTGAGATCCTCCTGTCTCAGCCTTCTCAATAGCTGGGATTATGGTTATGAACCACCAGGCTAAGCCATGTTCCACTTTTTAAGACCCCACATGTGATATAATGTAATGCTTGCATTTCTGTTCCAGGCTTATTTCACTAGAAAAATGCCCTTTAGCTTCAACCACATTGTCACAAATAAGTTTGTCTTCTTGAAGTCTGAATAGTGTTCCATTGTATATACATTGCATAACATATTTTTATTCATTCATCTGTTGAAGGGGATTCAAGTTGATTCTATGTCTTGGTTATTTTGAATATGATGTATGGACATGAAGACATCCATGTCTTCTAGAAACCGTGTTTCCTGGATATATACTCACAAGTGGAATTGCTGCATCATATGGTGCTTCTATTTTTAATTTTTTGAGAAACCTCCATATGTGTTTGTATTAATTTATATTCTCACCAACAATGTATAGGGTTTCTTTCCTTCCACATTTTCACCAATATTTTTTATCTTCTGTTCTTTTGATAATAGCATTCTAACACATGTGAGTTGAAATCTGATTGTGATGTTAATTTGTATTTCCCTGATAATTAGTGATCATGTACATTTTTTCATATATTTGTTGGCATTTTATACCTCTTTTTTTAAAAGAGAAATGTCTATGTTTTTGGCTCATGTTTGAGTTGTTAGTGAGCTATTTTACTTTCTTATATATTTCATTTGTTAACTCTTCATGAAATTTATAATCACTTAGTTTGATGACATCCCACCCCTTTAGTCTTTTCCTGTGATTTTTGTCAACAGTGTTTTTAGGATCATACGAAAAAAAAATTATTTCCCAAACAAGTGTCAAGAAGTTTTGCTAATGCTTTCTTCTAGAAGTTCTATAATTTCAAGAGTCATGAAGATATAGATAATGTTGTATTAATGCTCTGCTTTCAATCTGCCATCACAATGTAAAATTCACTGTGGTACTCTGCATTTTATCCTCTTGGTTTCCCTTTTGCAGATATGCATAAGTTTACTTCCTCTTTACTTAGCTCTCCACTAAAATGCTGCTGTTCAACACAAACTTCCTTGAGTTCTCTAGAGAAACAGGTACCACCACAATCATTTGATTTTTCTTTATTCTGTTTTATCCATGGTTAAGAATATGTCTATTAATTACAAAACTTTAAGTTTATCTTATTTTTTATACTTTTCATTAGCTAATCAGAAAATTCCATTCTGGCACTGTCTTATATTCAACTATTGTTCACAAACTTGAGTAATGGTGGAGACACAAGTTATCTTCCAAAGAGTTCTATTGAATTGTTTTACAGTTCCACTTTTTTTAACATTAATTTTGGAAGATTGAATTAGTGAGAATTTCCATTTTAACAATTCTAGAATTTCATGAATTTATATTTTATAGGCAGAATTAAAAGGATGACACAGACGTACACTGGCTCTAAAAGAATGGAAAAAGACTTGAGAAGTATTTTTAACTTCATTCCTCTTTTCTATGGTATAAACAATAATGTTCATGTACTCTTTACTCTAGCTCCAGTATGCTATTGTTTTAAGATTTGACCAACCAAGAGCTGGACATGGTGGTGCATGCCTTTAATCCCAGCACTTGGGAGGCTAGAAGGTTTCTGTATATTCACTCAGTTATATGTAGGATATTCCATTTTATTTCTTATTCATTGAACATTTTTATTCTAAGTGACTGGTAGATTTTGCCAAATACTGTTTTTGATTATAGTGATATAATCAATACGAAGTAGAAAAGTATATGACTTTTAAATGTGTATTGACCTTGTATTTGTAGATAAATCCTAGGTGCTTATGATTCATATTCCTTAATATGTATTACTGGATTTTTTGCTAATATTTTATTATAGATACTTGTATATCTATTCATGAAGGGATTACTCTGTAGTTTACTTGTTTTTTCTTTTCAATTGTTTCTAATTTAAGTATAAGAGCAATATTAGACTCAGTGAATTATGCATATGATACTCCTCTGTCCCCTATTTTACTGAGTCTGAGAAAAATGATATCATATCAATTTAAAAATATTTCACAAAATTCACAATGGAAGTTATTCTTTTTTGAGTTTCTCTTTACATACATCTTTCAAATTTACATTTAAATAAGTCTTTAAAGACTTCTATATCTTCTTGAGTTAATTTAAGTAGTAGGTTTCTTTTAAATCGTTTACTAAAGTTGTCTATTTTGTTGGATAAAATGTCATTTTTTATGACAAATGATACAAAGATGACTATCTAACCTTATATAAGTCTTCATTGGCACCTGCCCATTTGAAGCTATGGATGGTCTGAAGCTGTAAAGAATATGGTGTCAACTGATCACCTTACTTGATGGTAGGAGAGAGGATAGGTAGAGTGTGGCTCTTCTACAGATGTGGATCAGAAAACAATTTCAGGCTGGTCCTATCCAAAACCTTACATTAACACACTAGTTAGATCTTCATACTTACTTCTGGGTTGGGAAGTTGGTAGCATCGAAGCTGCATTTGAAACTAGAGGATCTGTCACTGTTGCTTTTGGAGTGAACACTTCATTCTTTGCGACACCAAAAGTTGTGGTTTCTAATTGTGTGAAAAAATGAGCATCCATCAGAAACACAATAAATCACTAGCTGGTTTTGTTAATATTCATGTGAATATCCAGTTACAACTTAAAGATTCAGTACTGAAAATATTCGGACCGAGATTCAGATATCTAGTATTGTAATAAGTTCATGAGTTTGGTGATCCATGCAATCACTGTAAAGAATGTAGAATGACATCAGGCTTTCTTATGTATTTGATATAGTTGACCTCACTTGATCATCAATTAATATGATTTTCATTTAATAATTATTAACATTTTCTGTATAGGACTCAAAGAATTTAAGTGATATAATTAAATAATAAGTCACATTACATATAAGCAGATAGCTATGTCCTGAATCCACCCAAGTTTGATAAAAAGGTTTACCACCCAGCTATGCCAGAAGCAGGAGTGGTAGCAGTAATCAAAGATAGTATTGTGGTCCTCATGCTGTCTAGGAGAGAACTTTCATATATGTGGAATAGCCAAAGAAGGTGGGATAACACAAAGATAACAGAATCTACCTTTAATTATATGTAGTTATTTTGTGGAGGAAAAATAAAAGATAAGCTGAGATTTTGATAAAAGTTAACACTGACATAAGATGATTTAAAATAATCTCTATCAGTATAATTATTTTAAAAATGAATTATGCCTTTGTCTCTTAAAAGCCTAGTCTAGGAACCTGAGGCTAGTGAAGAAAAAAGAAATGTCAGGTAGTACACAGTTGGTGCTGCCTAGATATGTTGCCACTTAGAGTGAGGAAAAAAATAGTTCAGTAGGTTCCTTTCATACAAGATTGAGCATGAGTCTCTGATGCCTCCTAGAAGTTCCTGTAAGCTTTCAAACTATGGCAACAGGCATCTATTATTGATTAATACACATTCTTAGCACTACTGAAGAATTTATGCCAGAGAACCCAGTAGTGTGAAAGACTTCATGAATAGCAGGTATGTCTGTATGTTGAAACACTTCAGTACTTAATTTACAAATAAAACTGAAATAAATTCAAATGTAAAGTATGTTACCCTTGCATATGATAAATAATGACTGGAAATAGACAGTACTCCAGAAGCAGATTGAAATGTAAAGTTGAGAGGAAAATACTTGAGAAAGTAGTGATGGGTCTTATTATAGCCAAAGAGAAGAAATGGATACTTTTGATTGCACAGAAGTGGGAAAAGCCAATCAAGGTACAAACTGAGCATTTAAGAATTGAAGGACACATGCATGAAATAGTCCAGCTTTCCATGAGAGCCTCAACATGTGATTAGGAGGCTTAATAATAGGCATTATTCTTTAGAAATCTTTAGATGAGAATTCTTTAGCTGAGCTAAAATTAGAATATTAAAAATTATCCTGTGGCCTAAAGAATTCATGTAGGAGCCGGGCATGGTGGCACACACCTTTAATCCCAGCACTTGGGAGACAGAGGTAGGAGGATTGCCATCCTGAGACTACATAGTGAATTTCAGGTCAGCCTGAGCTAGAGTGAGACCCTACCTTGAAAAACCAAAAAAAAAAAAAAAAAAAAAAATTCATGTAGGTTAAGAGAGGGTGCTATTTCTCCCCATGAAACATCTATGTCTGTATAATTGACCAGATAGAAGACAAATACTTCAGACCCCTCATCACTCCTGGGTTTCCAGTAGCTGGATTAGTATCTACAGTGTCTAAAGAAACCTCCCTCAGCCAATGGAGGCTACCCCTCTCACTGTATGAGTAGCCACAAAGCAAACACCCACACACTGCTGTCTGCACCAGATCTGCCTAATCGCTAGTGTTGCCACTCTTGTATGGACCACAGAGGCAGTGGGTCCTGTTGAATCTTTCATGATACTCTACTCATTCATTAATCATAGACAGTGGAGATATTCAGAGACTATGGTACCTAGCTAGAAGTAGTCAACATTTTATTACAAACTGGTAGGCAGCATAGGAGAAAGCTAAGTACTAAGATGGCCAATCCATGAAAGGGTGAGAGATAACTGATATCCCAGACATCTACATCTTAATGCACACAAGAAATATATACATCTGAGGTGGTAAGATCTTCCTAAAAGACAATGAATCTCAAGGAAATCTGTGTTGATGAAATGCCTGATAAATAACTTAGGGGAAATAATATTGAAATAACCTATGAGTTCTGAGAGGATTCACTCAAACACTTAAGTGAAAGCAGAAAGATGATGCAGCATATGTGTGGACATTCAACATGGATGGAGATTCTGAAAAAGAACCAAGGAGAAATCTTGAAAATAAAGAGTCCAGTCAATCACACTGCTGGAAGTTCAGTAACAGAATAGGTCAAGGGAAGAGAGAACATCTGAAGTTGATGCTGGGTATTTTGACATGTCCAAGTCAGAATGAGAAGACTGAAAAGAGAAGGAAGGAGTAATGGAAGGAAAAGAAAGAGAAATAAAAAGGAGAAAGATAAGAAGGGAGAAAGGAAGAAAGGCAAAAAGGAAAAAAGAAAGGAAAAGAACAAGAAGGTAGAAAGAACAACAGCAGCATTTGTAATTTCTGGGTCACAATTAAAAGAAAAATAAGCATGATATTGGGTACACAAAGAAGAGGAGAAAAAATAAGGGCACAGAACTTTTCTTAAAAGAAAATAGTAGCAGAAACTTCCCCCAATCTTGGGAAAATATGGATGACCACATATAAGAATTATACAGAAACAATTGAAATGCCCAGAAAATATTCTCACCATCAGATATTATGATTAAACTGTCAAATGCTTAAGAGAATGGAATAATTCTAAAACCTGAAAATTTCATGCCACATTTCTGGTTACTCCATTAAACTGACAGCAGATTTCTCAACGGAAACCCTGTATGCCAGGAGGGAATGGGGTTTGCCCTTAAGAAACAGAAGGGAAACAAAACTTTTCAAAAACAAGCAACATCTGAGAGAATTCATGACCACCAAACCAACATTACAGAAGTTGCTTAAAGAAGCCCTATTTATTACATTAAAAAGTAATAGAAAATGAAGCCGGGCGTGGTGGCGCACGCCTTTAATCCCAGCACTCGGGAGGCAGAGGTAGGAGGATCACCGAGAGTTCGAGGCCACCCTGAGACTACATAGTGAATTCCAGGTCAGCCTGGACCAAAGTGAGACCCTACCTCGAAAAAAAAAAAATAAAAGTAATAGAAAATGAGTAGAAAACAAATTATAGTCAAAAGTACATAACTTCCAATAATTACTTTGAATTGGCTTAATAGATTAAATTTTCTAAGTAAAAGATACAGACTGGCTGAATGCAGTACAAATAAAAAAATAAAGACCCAGGGTGGAGAGATTGCTCAGTGGTTAAGGTACTTACCTGCAAAGCCTAAGGTCCCATTTTTTATTCCCCATTACCCATGTAAGCCAGATGTACAAGGTGGCACATATATATGGACTTGTTTGCAGTAGCTAGAGAGTCTGGTGGACCCGTTCTCTATCTGTCTCTCTGTATCTCATAAATAAATAAATAAATAAATAAATAATTTCTTTAAATAAGTCCCAGCAATATTCTACCTACAAGAAATTCACTTTACCAGGAAAGACACATATGGTATTTATGGAAATGTTTGGAAATGGAATATTCCAAGGAAATAAGAACCATTAAAATCAGGACTAGTTATGTTTATATCTGACATAATGAAAAAAGTCACTTTATAACAAAGAAGAATTATAAAGTACTTATAAAATTTGAAGAAACCCATTTGTATATAGAAAATGAAAAGCCAACTTCTCAAGTTCATGGATTGGAACAATTAATATTTCAGAAGTGTTCATATTACCCCAAATAATCTACAGATTCAATGCAATCACCATCAAAGTACCAATGATATTCTTCACAAAACAATAAAAAATTCTAAAAACTCATATGGATTCATAAAGCACCATGATAAGTCAATGCAAATTTTGAACAAAAGAATAAAGCTGAAGGCTTCTTACTTCCTGCCTTCAAAATACATTTCAAAACTATGGTCACTGAAACCACACAGTAATGGCACAAAAACAGATATATAGGCCCAAAACACACAATAAAGGACTCAGAAGCAACCCTTCACATCGACAAGCAACTGATTTTCAACGGATAAAGAGCAGTCTCTTCAAGAAATGGTGCTGAGAATACTGAATTTTCAGAAATGAAAGACTAAGTGAACCTCTCTCTCACTTTGTTTCATAACCATCTCAAAATATAGCAAACACCTAAATGTCAGGCCTGAAACTTTGAAACCACTGGAGGAAAACATGAAGAAAATCATGTCAAGACTGTCACAGGCAATGATTTTCAGGATAGGACTTTGCAAAGCTTGGGAAATAGAAGCCAAAATTGGCAAATATAATTAAATAATCCGTGAACTTTTGTCTTGATGGCGGAGGAAAGAATATGTAGCAAAGGAAGGTGTCGAGGGCTTCTACATAAGAAAAATAAAAATCAGAGTGAAATAACAGAACTGGGGATTCAATCAATAGCAAAGATTTTTTGCTTAGAAAATTGTCCATGTTTAATATGAAATATACTTTGCAAATGAGAATGGACATTAAACACATACTCGGTTCAGAAAATGTGCTCATTACACTGTGGAGAGTAAGCAATAGAGGCAATTGAATGCTTTGAAGGTAATATGTTTTAAAAATTATATGGTAGCCCTGAAATGAACAGAAAGGAAGAGGTGGAGAATAATACTATAAGACATATATTTTTTTAAGTATTTCAGCACTACTCATACTATATCCAGATATTCTCAAACCCCTGGTCTGAGGAAAAAGAGAACCATGCATGGATGATGAGCAGTTATTAACATGTGAGCACTATGATGTTATATTAACAGACTCCTGAAAAAAAATTCTCAATTGCACTTTGGATTCACACATATTCTGGTCTACTTCCAAGCAGCATAAATATCTTGGAATGAAAAGAAATTTAGTAGATTTTAAATTAATAACTGACAGGGATTCATTTCAAGGACTATTTAGGATAAATGCTTCATATAAAAATGTCCCCATCAGGGGGCTTACTGGTTAAGGCATTTGCCTATAAAGCCAAAGGATCCTGGTTCAATTCTCTAGGACCCACATAAGCCAGATACACAAGGGGACACATGCATCTGGAGTTCGTTTGCAGTGGCTGGAGGCCCTGGCACACCCATTCCATTCTCTCTCTCTCTGCCTCTTTCTCTCTCTCTCTCTCTCAAATAAACAAATAAAAATAAGCAGAGATATTTTTAAAGTATATTTTATTTATTTATTTGAGAGAGACAGAGAGAGAAAGAGGGAGAGAGAGAAGAGAGAGAGAGAAAATGGGCACATCAGGGCCTCCAGCCACTGCAAATGAACTCCAGATGCATGTGCCATCTTGTACATCTGGCTTATGTGGGTATTGGGGAATAGGGCCTCGATCCAGTTTTCTTAGGCGTCATAGGCAAGCACTTAACCACTAAGCCATTTCTCCAGCCCTAAAGAATATCTTTTTTTAAAAAAGAAAAACGTCCTCCTCACAAAGTGTTAATCTAGGATAGACTTAATTAATATCTTGATTAGTTTCCAAGCTTCTGAGATATTAAGGAACTCCTTGTGGTAAGATTATAAGTTGCCTAAGTGTTTCTACTTAATACTTAGGAAGATATTTCTAAGTGTTAGTAGAGACAGGAGCCGAAGCTATTTGAAGAATTTGCTTAGACTCTTTTGATATTCCTCTGTAGAGTGAAAATACAGAGCCCAGTTAATAAATAAATTTCAATGTTACTCCCTTGAGAAGAAAACATGTGAAGGAACATAGGCCAAAGTTAGACTTTTTGTCCTTTCCTGCTTTCACTCCTACTGGAACCACACTATAGTGGAGGCAGGGATTCTGAAGAAAACAAAGTAGTAGAAAGTGAGTGTAATTTGAACTTTTAATGGGGGAAAAAACTTGGAGAGATCTTTATTTCTGTCTGAAATTTATGCTTTATTTTTTAATTTTTGACATCTCTTAGATGATGGCCAAAGCAGACATGGAGGGTCCTTTGGGCTGCATGCACAGCAATGCCCCACACTTGTAAGATGTAAAAGGAGTGAGGGTAAGCCCAGAGAAAACAACACCATGTTGCTGAGACCTTTCCCTGCTGGCTGGGTAATTAAATAATTCCGGATGTTTTCATTTTCTAACCTCATTGACCAAGGTAGATTTCTCTAAGAATCTGTGACTGATTTCAGATCAGGAATAAAGTGTCACTTTAGTTTAAAATGGGTCCATTCCACTTATATTTAGTATGGCTCAGAAACCAAATAAATGAGATTATTTACTGGTCTCAAAAGGACTCAGTATTTGGAATTTAAAAAATCCCCTGTTCTTCCTTAGAACCTTCCCTATCATGTGGATCTTGACTTCCTTCTTCCCAGTATTTTTCCATGGTGTTTCTTATAAAGAAAATATTGATAATGCCTTATTCTCTTTTTTCACCTCAGACATATTGATTTTACTCACCCCCAAACTCTTACATTTCAAGGAGTCACTAGTGGGGCACTGTTTATGGGGACTTAGTGCCTTTGGGCACTTGAACCGCTGCTGTTCATGTGGCAATCGAGGTGACGCCCAGGCCAAATGCAGGTTCAGAAATAGGTTTTGTTTTATTTTACTATGAATAGAATTTTTAAAAATACTTAGGTTGTTTTTGATATATCCACAAAGCTCTGTTTATATTAGGCTCTGTGAGGAAGTCCCAAGAGCTATCTTTAGTGTAAAAAGAGCAAAATGGGCAGAAGTCTATGTTACTCCTCACACATGTAATCACCTTGCTCCACAACCAGCAATCCAGCTTCTATTTGTTTGTAATATTAGCATTTAGGTGTTCCTTGTAAGAGTTTGTATAAAATCATATCTTCTGATAAAAATATACGGCAGTTACCTTGCATAATACTGAGATTTCTACAGTCTAACTTTGCCTAGACCCATGCAAAGTAAGATGAAGAATATTACAGAATCTTCCAAAAATTAGTAGAGGAGGGAATGCTTTTCACTCCATTCTATGAGACTAGAATATTCCTCTGATATCAAAAACAAAGGCATCACAAGGAAATTCCAAACCTATATTTTTATACTCACAAAAATCCTTAACAAAATCACAAGACTCAAATTTAGTCCAATATAAACCATATCATACCCGATGCTCAATAGGAATTTATCCCAAATAAGTGGGGGTATTCAATATACAAAATCAATCTTATATGCCATGCTTATAAACTAATGGATAATAATTATATTATAACCTCATCATATTGAGAAAATGAACTAATTGACACCAGTGTCCCTTACATGATAAAATAACTAACAAACTAACAATAGAAATTTCTTTATTCGGATAAAGGGCATCTATTAAAAAAAACAAACTAACTAACATCATACTAAATGGTGAAATAATTACACCTTTCCTGGAAGAATATAAAGATGTCCTTTCTTACTACTTCTATTAGCATCATAATAGAAGTTCTATCCAGGACAGCTAGGCAATAAATTAAAATAGATCAAAGACACCAACATTGGAAAGGAAGAAATAAAGGTATCTCCATCTTCAGATGACATCATATGGTATTCAAAAAATTCCAAGGAACACACACAAACACACACCCCCATACTCACCAACCCTGTGGCTTTGAGGAACTTAGCGTTGAAGCAGTGGTAAAAGTGAATCAGTGCTTACCTTCATGTCTAACTGTTGTTAATGACGTCACTGCTGGCTTCAAAGGCATCTTTGATAACTCACTGCTGGTTGTACCTAGTTTGATCAGATAGATGCCATTATTAAACACAACCTCATCTCCCCTGTCCAGTAATAAGTTAAAATAAATCAAGTCTGGAAGTGGATTGGAATCTCTCTACAGATGTACTGGGTAAGCCCTTGTCTATATTTTCTGTTTTCTAGTTTCTTCCATCTAATAAGGAATGTAAATATTGAATACCTGAGAGACCTGTTTAAAGACAAAATGTGCACATGCATGCACACACACACACACACACACACACACACACACACACACACACTGTTGTATGAGAAATCTAAATAGCAAATTCCTGTTGAAGAATCTTACCTAAGTCTCCTTAAACATGCTAATATAATTGCAACAACTACATTTTAGTGAATTTTCAAAATTTTCATTTTTTCTTTTTACTTATTTCACTTATTTATTTGAGAGAGACAGAAAGAGGGAGAGAAGAGGAGAGAGAGAGAGGTAGAGAGAGAGAGAGAGAGAGAGATACTTGGTGTGGCAGGACCTCTATCTACTTAAAACAAACTCCAGACACATATGCTACCTTGTACATCTTGCTTACATGGGTACTGCAGAATCACCTTAACCACTAAGCTATTTCTTCAGCCCATGAATTTCAGTGATTTAGATTAATTACATTTTTTCCTTTGGGGGAAAATGACCAGGTCAATATGATGTAAGAATATATATTTTTTTCTTTTAGAATTCCCTTTCATTTTCTTAACCCATTTCTTATGGCAATGAAAATTCCAAGTAGGCCAGTGTTAAAGGAACTTAAGAATTTTGTGTTTATTTCACTCATTCACAAGATGGTCTTTGAATTTCTTTCTTTGAATTTCTCCAAGACTCTTGGGGACCACATATAATTCTTAGTATCTTTTTACTTAGAGTAATATTAAGATTTATTCCAGGGATTTACTAAATGTTCTTTTAAATAAAGGGGTACCAAGACATGAAGATCAACAAAGAACAAGGATAAGGCTGATGTGGTCAACACAGTCTATCAGCCTGATGCTCACTCTCTAGTAACATTTGCTTCTTTCTTAGGATACTCTTGAATGTCCTTTGAACTTATAAACCAGGTCCCATGTTTATTGTGCAACACATACAAGCTTGCTTCACATATGCATTACATATGTAGAGGAAGAACTCATTGGGCCTCTGAACTCAATATAACTCTTGGAAACTCTAGTTTAGTGGAGAGTTTCATGATGAGTTGAATAGAGGACATGAAAAAGCCACCAGACGAAAATAAGAGGATAACTGCTGGGGACCCACCTTCATGCTGGTGGAGAAAAATTACCTACTCCACTGTCCTCTGCCTGTTAAAGGTCTAAGTTACTATAGCAGTGGCTATCATGGGCATATTCTTCAAATGATGCCATCAAAGATAGAGCAACTAAAAGCTCATAGCATTCACTAGACATTTTCTACATGCTTATATAGTTGTATCTTACAAAACAAACTGACAGGAAATCTTATCCCTTACAGTAAGTCTGCATAAATTGATGATGTCAGTATCCCAAAGGTGAGGATATAACTCTATAATTGCTGCTCCTGAGCACAGATGTGATGCCTTTGCTTTTGCTTTACTACTACTCAGGATTCTTGCACCAATACCAAGAGGAATGGCATTTTAAATCACCTTCCTGTTATCTTTTATTTGTCTGTGTCTCAAATGTGCTTGAAAATTTTAAATATACAGATCAATTAGTACACATACAAAGGGTAACAATGAATACAACTAAAGGTCCAAGTGTGTGCAGTTTCAAAGTTTTCAAAGTCCTCGAGTCTTTTCTTTTATATTCATTCTGACTTCATATTTGAAATTGGGGACAAGATCTAATGAATTTGAGCTTTACACTCAGTAATTAGCTAGAACCATTCATTTGGCTTCATTTTTAGCATTGACCTTACCTGTGTGTGAACACTGATATGACCCTGTAGCTGATCACTATATATGATTAGTGTAACAATATTTGCAACATAAATTTGTTTCCAGCTTTTGTAACGTATGTGCTGTGCATATGACTAAGGTATAAAATGTGATTCTTGAGACATGCAGCATGCACTGTGAACTGCTACAACAATCAGGTAAATGTACATCACACCTCACATGTGACTTTTTAGATTTATTGTTAATTTATTAATACTTACTTTCAAGTATTATGTAACACCTACATAATTTATAGTGAAATTCTCTTTATTTGCTAGATTTGTCAAAATTCTGAAGCACTGAGCCAAGCGTGGTGGCACACGTCTTTAATCCCAGCACTCAGGAGGCAGAGGTACGAGGGTCACCATGAGTTCGAGGCCACCCTGAGATTACATAGTGAATTCCAGTTCAGCCTGAGCTAGAGTGAGACCCTACCTTGAAAATCAATCAATCAAACAAACAAACAAACAAACAAACAAAAAACCCAAAAAACAAAAAAAATTCTGAAGCACAAATACATTATCATTATTATGAGTAAAGTATCTCAGTAGTTTATAAATGTGATTTGTATTAATTTTATGTGCATAAACAAGCACTTTTAAGCAGTTTAGACTGAAGTTAATAAAAATATTAATACTATGGTTACGTATTTCCAAGGATAATAAATTATTTAAGACAAATATTTGGATTAAATCATTAGAATATAAATAGATATAAATTAGATATAAATTCTATAAAATTCAATTCAATAAAATTTAGTGCACTAGCATTTATAACATTTTTCAACAGGTTGTTCATTTTGCAGTCAAACTTATGAATTGAAAGATAAAGAAGAAAAGGAGAGAGACAGTGGAGAAAATTGAGGTTTAAAATACCATTTTATTTCTGTGTAATTATACAAAAATTTTTATAAGAATATTTTTGCTTTTTGAGACAGGTCCTCAATTTTCTCCAGGATGACCTGGAACTCACTGGGTAGCCTAGAATGGCCTCAGACTAATGGGACTACTCCTGTTTTAGCTTTCACAGAATTGGGATTATAGGTATGAGGCATCATTCTTGGCAAGGATATTTTTAAGTCTGTTCTTTATAGTTTTATCTATTCATTTTATTCATAGGAGGCATACATCATAAACATCACCATATCAGAACTTTATATAAATAGATGGAAAAAAAATAATTGTTTCTTTTACTAACTTCAGTTGAAATTTATTGCCTATTTTCTACCAGACAATTTAATATCAGCACTGAGAAACTTTTATTTCTTTAATAAATCCAACTCACTAAAAACATTTATTTGATTTTTCACAAAGGCCTGGGGTGATAACTCAAGCATGAGGACTTGAGTTCAATCTCTAGAACTCACCTAAAAATGTTAGGTGTGCTAGGAAATTTCTGTAATCCCAGCACCAGGGAGGCCGAGACAGGCGGCAGAGACAGAAGGATTCTTTGGGTTCATTAGCCAGTCTTGCTTACTTGGTGAGCTCTAGGCCAATGAGATGCTCTAACTCAAAAAAGTGTGAAGAATTTCTGAGTGTGATATTTCGAATTTATCCTGTGCCTGTGTACTCATGCCACACTGTCACGTGCATAGCAATAACATTTGACTATTAAATATTTACAAATCATGATGAATAACAATCATATTTTAAATCAAAACTTTCATATGTATTTTTATATTCTGAAACTTAATTTTGTGATGGTAATATTTAGAGCCTGCCAAATGTTCATTTTGACCTTTGACCTTTGCACACACTATATGGGGTTTTTGCTATACACCTAGGAAGTTAACATCTAATCTGCATTTTTCCAGCTTGTCTCCTTAAAGACCTCACAATGGACTGACTTCCCTCCCTCCATTCCCCTTCATAGTGTACTGTATTCATGGTTTCTAAATAATAATCTGTAACATTTCTAAGTAGATTAGGTAACACTAAGTAGTGTTAATTTAGAGGCTTTTATTATTACAATATTTGTAATAAATTGCCCATAATTTAAAAATAAATCTAAAAGCCAAGAAGTCTGCATTTCACTCACAATGCATCAGTGAGCAAAATATATATATATATATATATATATATATATATATATATATATATATATTTAGTGACCAAATAAAAAGAGAGTAAAATGGAAAGAGGAAGAACAAGAAAAACTGAAACAAATATGATAAAATCTGGGACAATACTGGTTTGCAGAAATGGATATACGAGATTGATTATAGTAGTCTCTCTTAGTGTATCTAAATATTTTTAGAATACAAATTAATAAAACAAAATTTCTATGACTGAATGCAATTTTACAATTGAATGTAAGTAGTTTAAAATTCATCTGGAGAGCTTTTCAAGAATGTGGACCACAATGTTTTTTTTTTTGGATAATTGGGTAATATAAATCATTGGTATTGGTAAAGCTCACAAAAAGAAATGTGAAGGGGTGTGTGTGTGTGTGTGTGTGTGTGTGTGTGTATCTGTATAAGCTCCAGTGTTTTATGCACTTACTATAGAGAAGGACACATCAGTGTTCCAGTATAGAAAGTACAAGTTTATCACCAGTATAGAAACAAATAGATACTAGAAATATCTCATTCATGCTTTGACAAGAACAGATGTGAAATAATCCTTCTAACTCAGAAAACTAAAACACATTTCTGGTATCACAAATTATAATACTGCCCAAATTCCTGCATTGAC
This sequence comes from Dipus sagitta, assembly GCA_036346955.1. Taxonomy (NCBI): domain Eukaryota; kingdom Metazoa; phylum Chordata; class Mammalia; order Rodentia; family Dipodidae; genus Dipus; species Dipus sagitta. Next base: position 101,846,341 of record CM070771.1, on the reverse strand, counting down.
CCCCCCCCACCTCTATCCTTTAATGGGAACTTAACATAGTGGTCAAGGTTTGTATTATTGTCTGGATCAGCATTTTCACCATAGAGCCTGATAGTCAAGACATGGTGTCTAACCCACCAAGAAAGCATAAATTCTAAGTAGCTAAGGTAAAAACTAAAAATTTAAACTATTGGGTCTGCATGCAATATTAGTATCTATCTTCTCTGTCTCAATACTTATGCTTTTAAAAAAATAGTGCCAATGTTTATGTTGAGGACTCAACTGAAACTTAAGAGAGACAATCATGCTTTATAAAAGTTATAGAATTCTGATGTTTAAAACCTGAGATCACAGAGCAGAAATAATGTTTTTTAAATGCTGTCATTTGGAAATTCCCTTGTTTGAAATATAGGTTGTACAATATTCTGGGAATAGAATCTCCCACACTGTCCTCATGTGAAATGCTTTCTTCAGGTTTGACAAAGAAGTTCTAGAAGGATTAGTTTGCTTTCATCATTGAATCAAACATTTGCAGAAATAGTAAACTTTGATCATGATACCCTTTATCTCTGAAAACTACCATTCACTCAAGGTCAGATCATTGATGTGTACATGTTTGAGCTTGGTCTTCAAATGAAAAGTCGGGAAGGAATACAGAGGTAAGAAAGACTGTTAAGAATTTCAGTCATCCATTAATTCAAAATATTTAATTTTCTGGTTCTTCCTTGACCTTAATATTATACGAATTTTTGTGCCTAGACAATCACCTGACAAGTGCATTTTCCTCCTGAATAAGATGCCTTATTTTTTTTGTGTGTGTTGCAAGATGGACAATGTGGTAAGCATTGGCTTGAAAACATTTGTATTTAAAAAAATATTTATTTATTCTTTAATATTTTATTCATTTATTTGCAAGTAGAGGAAGAAGTAATGAGAAGAGAGACAGGCAGAGAGAATGGGTATACCAGAACCTCCACCCACTGCAAACAAACTCCAGACTCATGCACTTGTTTGTGCATCTGGCTTTACATGGATACTGAGGAATAAAATCCTGGTCATTAGGCTTTGTAAACCAATTCCTTAAAGGCTGAAACATCCCTCCAGCCCAACCTTTCAGTTTTCAGTTGGATGACTATAACGGTGTTTCTAATTTTCATAGATGCTGGAACAATCCCCTTTAACACTTATATAAAAATTTGACATTATGTTGTCCCTTGGTTCAGTAACAATATTTATGATATATCTCTACCAAAATCCACAACTATCAGCATGGTTAGTATCATGTTGATGATGATTTTATATAAGTGGAGAACCGGACTATCAAAGGTATTTTCATGAATTAGGCATGGTAATTTTTTCTTGTCTAAACATAAACTTTGTCCATGTAACAGTTACAAAAAGGAAGTTTGGGAAGTTCCTTCTCAAACAGGAAGTGATCTAAAAGAATATCACCAAAGAAAGTAAGATCTCAGGATTCTGTATTAAACTCAAAATAACACATGGATTTCCAAATAGTGAAAATATTTTTATAAAATTAAGATATGATAGCCACATTATTTCCCTGCATTATGTATGTTCTATTAATTTCATTTTTAAACAAATTGTGCTAAGAGTTAGCCTACCTTTGGCAGATGCTCCATTTGTTGGCGTGATACTAAGATTTGGTACTGACACTGTGCCTGTTGCGGCTACAGTTGTTTTTGTTGTAGAGACTGCTGGACGTGTTGAAACAGGAGTTGATGTAATTGGAACATCTGAAAAAATAAATTGTATATAATTTTATTTACATTTATTTTTCCAATCAACAGATTGTATTTAAGACAAGTACAGTAAACTAATGTTTATGTATATATATGCATTACATACACACACACACAGAGACACATACATATATTCATCTAGTTCAATCAGAAGAGCATACATTTTGGAACCAATATGGTGAATTGATTTTCCCATTCCAAAGTAGTATGAATTTTCAAGATCACAGGCAGGAGTAGTCTATACTTCTGTAGCTACATAATATTTGAGAAAACTAGTGAGAAATAAATATGTAAATTTGAAAGTTAATATTTTTGCATGTGTATGTGTGTGGTGCACATGTATGTACATGTGCTTATATGCATGTGTTGTGTGTGTGTGCTCATTTTGAGATCAGAGGTCAACACTGGATGTCTTACTCAGTTCCTCTCCATATTATTATTATTATTATTATTATTATTATTATTAACTACTTTTGAGGCCGTGTCTCTTGCCGAACTAAAACCTCACAGATTTGACTACAAGGCAGCTATGTAGGAAGCCTTAGCAATCTTCCTGTCCCTGTCTCCCCAATGATGTGATTATGGACACTACAGCTGGCTTTTCCACGTGTGTTAAGGACCTGAACTCAGGTCCTCATGCTTGCAGAACAAGCAGTTCACTCACTGAGCAATCTCCCTAGTTCAAAATTTAATAATATTTTTAAGCCAACGAAGCTAATCTTGCCAGATAGAATGATTAAATAATCACTGAGTAATGGATGCATTGCAACATGTTTTCATGGTACATGTAGTAGCTACCTTCCTGTTGCTGGGATAAAGCACTCAACCCAAAGCAGCCAATGGGAGGAATGAGGTCAACTATGTTTCATTTTATAGTTCTGAGGTGTTTTGAAGTGTTTGCTCTTAGGCCTGACTGACTTTGTGGACATAGTAAATGGATATCACTTGATGTGTTCAATATAGAGAAGAGAATTGCATTTTCAGAAGCTTTTAAGAAATCAAGTCAAAAACTTTTTTCATCTTTGAAAACACATTACACCTTCTGTTTATCCTTGCCCACTCTAAAATTCAGCAGAATACAGCAAGCCTGCATGCAGCTATTCGTTCTCAGCCTTTAGTCCTCACTTTTATGATATGAGAATATTTTTGAAGTTTATTTTGAAGTTGATAGAATTATTCAAAGCATAAAATTTTGATGGATAACTTTTCCTGTAAATAGCTCTATTTAGTGTATGACAGACAGGGAATTTGTCAAAAGGAAAAGAGAAATGAAATTTGAGAAAAACATGCTTAAGAAGAAAGATCTCAATTTGCTAACTAGACTTAAATTCAGAGTATAATCTGGTAGTCATTTGCTGATGGAGTGTGTGTGAATCATACATATACTATGTGATCCTGGAATAGCCACAGAGTGCACTTTGTGGCCTTTCTCTTGGAACACTCTTTTTTCAACTGATAAATAGTATCAAGATCTTGCTACCCAGAGGACCTGACCAATGGGCTGTGATCCACCGTCAACCAATCAGGAAAGAGTATTCCTAACACTTGAATAGTTTGACCAGAGGGAAACATTTTCATATAAGCCAAACTTTCCCTTTGTTCCTTGGAAGCACATTTTCATTTTGCATCAAACAATATGTTCCCTAGTTTATAAATGGCTTTCTACTACTTGAAATAAAACCTTCTCTACTTTTGTTGAATTTTTTTTGTAATGGATTTTTGTTGGCAGAGACAATATTAGAGTGATATTGCAAATAGTAAATGTAAGCATTGTTTCATGAAAATTTTGACTGGGATGTATATGTGTGTATAAATATGAATGAAATATGTGCCAATATAAAATATATTTCTTACTGTTGTGCCATTTAAAAACTTGGATGCTAGGGGCCAGAGAGTTGTCTCCATGGTTAAAGACACTTTTTTTGTAAAGCCTGCTGGCCCAGGTTATATTCCCCAGTATCCACATAAAGCCAGATGCACAAAGCAGTGCATGCATCTGGAGTTCATTTGTAGTAGCAAGAGGCCCTGGTGCACCTATTCTGTCTCTTCCCACCCTCCCTAAAATTAGGAAACTAGAAAACTAAAAGTAAGTTGTGTAAAGCTTTATAAAAGATGACTATCTGGATAGCACGAACAATGAATCCTCTATGGGAGCATTGAGGTGGGAGCTGGACTTTGAAGAACAAGTAGAATGTCCATGAAGGAGGAAGAAAATGCATGAGCAAAGGTCTGGGATGGGCAAGTTAATTGTATTTGAGAATACTGCCGTTCTTTGTTACTGAAGCACTATGCCCTGGAGGGATGTGGTGAATGTTGACAGACCTTACTAGAGGTTAGGTAGCAGAGGAACCTTGAACATCAGATTAGGACTGTATTTTATCAAATCAGTAGAGAGCCATGGCAAGTGATAAAATAGAAATTACACTGTAGGAAAAAGGGTGGAGCAAAGAATGAGAAGACACTCATTGAATAAAATCTCAGTCCTCAATTTTATACCTACCATGCCATCTGTGCTCCTGAAGCTATCACTAAGTCAAGGAGCTCACATTCATACATTGACTGGTCACAAACTACAAGTAGACAGTCATATCTCTCAGTACTAATGTGTGAAGATAAGGCATGCTGTCAGGTCTTTCTTCACATTCTTAAACATATCTGGCTACTGATTTCTATTGGGCAAAAATCTTAGACAAGGAGGTCTACTTATGTATGCATAATTTGTTTTTTTTTTTGTTTTTTCAGCAAATAGCATGCATTCTTTGGGCATGGGCATGCATGAAAAGTACTGAGTGTGCCCAGTTCACTGTAGGCATGTTCTGTGCATCATCTGTTTTGATCCTGGGAAGACACAAAGAGTAACATACTTTCCTAGTCATCATGTTGTGAATGAGGACACTAAAGCTCAGAAAGAAGAAGCACCTTGTCTAGCTGATATGCTGAACAGTGATATAGCTAAAATTTTAATTCAGACAAGCTTGACTCTCTGTAATAGACCTTGGAAGCACCACATGCTGAGGCTCAGGAAGGTTCCACTATGCAAGCTACATATCCTATCTCAACCTGCTATCTACCTTTGACAGGATGTGATATAAAAATAAGGGAAAGATTCTGCAAATATAGTTCACTAGGAGGTTGCTTGCTTAGCATGTGAAAGGCCCTTATTTCAATCCTTAGCACTGAAAAAATTAGAGCAAATATTAGATGCATAAATGCTTTGTGCTAATATAATATAATAAGGAAACATACAAAATATATCGCTATTTTTCTTAAAAATTAAAAACAATTCATGCTGTCACATATATGTATGTGTATAGATACACACAAATGTTTCCACAGTTGTCTTAGATCTTTTTTATTTTATTTTATTTTATTTTTTAAAAATTTTTTGTTTATTTTTATTTACTTTTTTGAGAGCGACAGAGAAAGAGAGCGATAGAGAGAGAGAGAAAGAGAATGGGTGCGCCAGGGCTTCTAGCCACTGCAAACTAACTCCAGACGCATGGGCCCCCTTGCGCATCTGGCTAAGGTGTGTCCTAGGGAATCGAGCCTCGAGCCGGGGTCCTTAGGCTCACAGGCAAGCGCTTAACCACTAAGCCATCTCTACAGCCCTGTCTTAGATCTTTAAATAAAATTTATCAATGACTTAATCTACTTAGACTTACAAAAAACAAATAGAAGGTATTCATTAGAAAAAAAATCTTCAACTAGAAACTTCATGGTGTAGTTGAAAAGAATTATTCATTCTAACTACCATGGTTGAATATTTTAATGGCCAAAATGGAGTAACCACCAGATAGACTTTTACTGTACTATCTGTAAATTTCCTCTGTTTTGATTTAAGTTCATAAAAACATACTGAGGAACATGGCTTGTTCTGAGATATTTTTCACATCACAGGACACCATGATGCAATATTACCTTCTCTTTTATCTCCAAAGTGATTGAAGAAAAGTGTAGCAAGACAACCTGCCCCTCATGACTATGCTCATGTCACCCAGACAGTTAAGTTCCTGGGATGTGAGAGAAGTAGATGGTATCTCGTCCTGGTACTACCGTACCCTGAGCACCAAGAGCCACAGAGCTCTGAGAATACCGCCAGATTCATTTTCTGTATTACCAAAGGCTGGATAATTATCTGGATTTTAATAAAATGTTCTTTTTGTTTGTTTGCTAAACAAATCTTTGTGAAATATGCACTACATATGTGTATGTATTCTAATCATGAAAGTTATATGGTAGGCTTATCCCAAGGTATGTCTGTAGACCCGAAAATAATTCTGCTCTATGTAAGCACTTTTCTTGCAAAGTTACTATTTCTTTCTTTGAGAATTCAGCTGTTATCTAGAAACAAAACATTTTTTATGACTTCAGTGATCAAGTTACCTACTTCAACCTTTTTAGAGATGCTTTTAAGTTACATTTCTCTGAAACAAATAGTTTCTAAAAGTAAATTTGATTCATCCTTACCATGAGCAGGTCTATTTCCATCTTGTTTTCTTTTTCTCTTTTGGACAGAAGATCATTCTGCTGTACAACTCTACACTGAGTTATGTTGGAAACCACCACTAAATAAGGCTGATACTGCTTCTTTAGGTCAAAACAAGCACTCAAAAACAGTAAGCCCAAATTCTGGGCTTTGGAATTTGAAAATAAAGATTTATATTCTAATGTAACACAAGCCTGGATTTTTTGTTTTGCAGAAAATATATGTGCTCAAAGTAGTTTCAAAAGATCATACCACCAATTTAAAAATATGCCTGATTTCCATTTAAGCAGACGTTATCACATGTTACAGGAAAATCTGTCTTGTTTCCAGCTTTAATACTTAGGAATATGGAATACACTTGTTGTCTGAACTATCTCTGAGAAAATATTGAATTTTCTCCCTTTATCAATAAAATTTCAGAAAAAGGGTTTATGCTATTGAAAGAAACAAAAGAATGATTTCAAAGAGCAGTACATAAAAATGCTAGTTCCAAAATGGTCTTGTACACTTGCCAATGTATAAATATAGGTAATAATTTCATAACCTAGGTCAACTGAAAAGTAAGATAATTTTATTTCTCAAAATCTTAATGAATATTTCTACAAATTTATACAATTTGTACATTATCTTAATTATATTTGTTGACTAATCAGATAATTTGTTTTTCAAACTCTTTATCTTGAAATAATATAATTGCCATTTCAGTTATATTTTCAAGAGAGAGAGACAGAGAGAGAGAGTTACATGGAGTTAAGATAATTAAGCATAATAATAAAATATTTATCTCAAGGCTGGAGAGATGGCCCAGTGGAGGGCACTTTCCTGCAAAGCCTAATGACCTGGATTTTATTCCCCATTACACACATAAAGCCAGATGCACAAAATGGCACATGAATCTGGAGGTTGTTTATAGTGGTAGAATGCCTTGGAATGCCCATTCTCTCTCTCTCTCTAGCTCTGTCTCTGTGTCTCTGTATCTTTCTGCTTGCAAATAAATAAGTAAAAAGTATTTTAAAAGAAAACATATATTTCATATACTAATAGAAGGGAAAATCAATAGTACAAAATGAACAGTGGTCATAAAACATAAAGCCTGAAAGTAGTTCCTGATAATTTTAGACACTTAAAAGCAGGACTATGTGTGTGTGTGTGTGTGTGTGTGTGTGTGTGTGAGAGAGAGAGAGAGAGAGAGAGAGAGAGAAGGAGAGAGGGGGAGAGAGAGAGAAGGAGAGAGAGAGAGAGATAATACCAGGGTTTTTTTTTTTTTTTTTTTTTTTTTTTTTTTTTTTTTTTGCCCCTGCAAACTAATGACCTTCTGGCTTTATGTGGGTGGCTAGAAAATTGAATCTGGGCCAGTAGGCTCTGTAAGCAAGCACCTTTAACTGCTGAGCCATCTTCTCAGCACACTCCTCAATTCTTTTTAATGAAACTTTAAAGCTAGTGGGGAAAATAAGATTTTAAAATTCAAAGTACATCTCTAATTATAGTTAAAATACAATAGAAAGGACAAAAGTTTGTGATCGCTTAAATTTCTCATGTGGAATAATTTGAAGGGTGTGGAATAAGTATTAAGAAAATCACATTTTTCTCAGAGAGGAAAATAATCAGGTAATTGGGAGAAAGCTGTACCCAAAAAGGCTTCTCCTTAGGTTTCCAGCCATCTGTGCAGTGCTTGGAGTGCCAAGCCTGGCAGGTTCTAAATGTGGACAGGTGTCTCATCCACCTGGCCCCTCTGGGAAGAACAGGAAGGCAGAATTACATTGGTGAGTTTGTTAAACAGAAAACAACATTCTCTGCAAATGGAACCAAGAATCTGAGGAGTTCTGGCTGTCAAATGGGTGGGGATAAGGTCCAAGGCACTCTCCACCTTCCCACCCAGGTGTTCAGAATTACGGGGCAGTGCCAGTCCTTGTTCCTTCACAAACATGATTCTTTAAAAAGATCATGTTCCATAGTGACAAAATATCTAGATTGCAGGTTTTTTATTAGGAGAATTTTTACATTATATGCAAAGCTTGATTGATGAATTTCAACAGCTTACTTATAGGAAGACAAAGATTATGCTTACTGTGTATATTGCTAGGAGTGGGAGGGCTAAGGAACAACTGGGCATCCTCCTGGGATTTCAATTCTCATAAAATCCCTTCCACAAAGAAGTTCTCTGAATCCAAAGGGAAACTGAGATTCTGCAGCATGTGACATATTTGCCAAGGAAAGAAGAAGCCAACATGCAACATGTCCTTATAGGATCTGGGAAATGTCACAGGCAGGCATTTTGTGCCCATCTTAGGACTTCAGAATAGGAATCAGTTTCTGTCTCTGCCAGTCATGGGAGGAGCAGCCCTGGACCTCCTAGGGACCACTGACAGGACCTCCCAGGGACCACTGACAGGAAGGGAGAGGAAGGAAGCACAGCTCCTGTTCTTATCAAATGACATGTTCAACTCTCCTCTAAACTTAGGAAGGGGTAAAGCTATCCCCTTTCCAGATTTCTCCAGAAATGGAACATCTGAGTAGACAAGTTATAGCTGCAAATTACATTAGTGACATAAAGACTTGAAATTCCATGTGTGTGAAGCTGAAAATATTTTGAGAAGTCTTGTTGTCAATGATATACTTTTATTCTTATAAAATGCATTGAAAAATTTCCTAGTTAATTTACAATATACTTTATGTCAACTGAAAGGCTACTTCTGGCTACAATGGGTAAAATTATAAAAATGAGTTCTTTTGTAACCTTCTGAAAAGCCAAAGATAATCTTTTCTTGCACATATTTATGGGATATTTTGGCTCATGAATATAGTGGGGAATGGTTAACAAATTCACTATCTCAGATACTTGTGTATTTGGGAATGATATGACATTTTTTCTTATATAATCAAATTCATTTTACCTAGCAAAATTCCATCCATGTTGACCCAAGTAACAATTTCTTTTTCTTTAAAAAGACTAAATTGTATTCCAATGTGTTTATGCTACACATGTCTCTTAATTCATTTGTTGATGGCCACTTAGATTCCATAATAAAACTATTTCCAATATTTCTGCAGTAAATATGTGAGTATAGATGTCTCTTTTCCTATTGATTTCTACTTTTGGTATATACCTAGTATATCATGCTGGATCATATGGTAGCTCTATTTCACTTTTTAAAGAATTTCTACAGTTTTTTTAATAATGTCTACTTGACATTCCCAAAAGAGTCTAAATAAATTCCCTTTTCTTCACATCCCAGTCAAGACCTGTTATCTTTACATTTTTTAGTATTTGGTTCATAATATCCATTCTGATAGAAGTGGGATGATAATTCTTTATAGGTTATATTTTTACTTTCTTAATGATTAGTGAAGCTAAGTCTATTTTTTTATAAATCTGTTGGAAATTTGTATGACTGCTTTTGAGAAATATATATTCAGGTTTCTTGCCCACTTTTAAATTAGGCTTTTTCTTTTCCATAGAATTGAATTTTTCATAAATGTTAGGTGTTAGATCCTTATCAGATGTATTGTTTGTAAAATATTTTCCCCAATATCCTTGGTTGTTTCTTCTCTCAAGTTTCCTGATTTTAATTTTGATATGATCTCATTTGTCTATTTTTGAGTTTGTTCATGCATGTTTTAGGTCATATCTAAAAGATTATCCTTTCTACCATGCCCCATAATTTTCTCTGAATATTTTCTGTTTGTTGTTACATCAGGTCTCATGTGTAAATCATTAATCTATTTTGGGTTTATTTTTATCTATGGCATGAGATAAGGGCTCAGTTTCATTGTGTGACATACAAATATCTAATTTTCCAGTACCATTTATTAGAGAAACTGTTTGTTTCCAAATGTGTACATTTTTGTGCCTTTGTTACAAGTAAGCTAACCATAACTTCTGTGTTCATTTCTAGACTCTGTATTTTAATGAGTCTATTTTTATAATGGTGCCATGCTTTGTTAGTTATTATTGTTCTTTTTTTTCCAAATTTTTATTAAAAACATCCATGATTATAAAAAATCCCATGGTAATACCCTCTATTATTACTCTTTTAAAGATGTATCTGTATCTGTATACAGAAGTTGATCAGTATTCCATATGACTTCAAAGCTCACCCCAAGGCCTCACACAAGGAGATAGCTCACCACCATAGCAAATTTTGGCAAAGAGCTGGAGCTACATATGCCATAGCTGGGAAATGAAGCAGTGCTAAGCCCAGCCTAAGACCACTGTATTAATTACTTTCCTAGTTGCTATGATAAAGTACCTGACAAAAGCAACTTCAGGAAAGAGGGTTATTTTAGCTTGCGGTTTGAGGAGATATATCTACTAGGGCAGGGAAGACACCAAGGCTAGAGCATGAAGCAGCTGCTCTTGTTGCTTCTGAAAATGCTGACACTCAGCTTAGTTTCTCCTTTTTGTTTGTTTTGGTACTCCAGCCCATGGAATGTTGATGCTTACAGTTGAAACGGGTCTTCCTACCTCAATTAATCTAATCTAGAAATTTCCACACAAACAAGCTCAGAGATTTGCCTCCTATAAAATTGTAGATGCAATCAAGTAGACTACAGATTTAAGCATTCATACCTACCTTACAGATATAGGGAAGTAAACTTCCTTCATTCATTTCTACTCAGCACAGCAGCTGCTATCTACTACGAACAATTCCATCTAAGCCCGGGACCCCTCGTACAGCTCTGTACTGCTCCTTCACTCACACAGTAACACTACTGCCCAAAGAACGTGCTCTGTAGACTGGCTGAGTCTGAAGTAATCATGTGCACTTCCAGCAGCTCAAGCTACTTGCACTTCTCCACTAGTAGCCTTATTAGGCAGCAGAACCCAGGCAGCTGCCCCATTTGAACTTAGAGTAGAGTCAGAAAGCCAGCCACCTAGATAACTAGAAAGCAGAATCACAGGCCAATCTAAATAGCTAATGTTGTTGTCCTTGCTGAAAAATACTTTCATTCAATGCTGGAAAAGCTAGCTGATAACTCACATTCACAGATGCTAAGGCAAGGACACCATTATCACAAAGACTTCTGAGTCATGGTACCACCAGAATAAATTCACAAATCTCCAAGAGCAAAGCCTCAAAATAAGAAACATAGGGATCAATAAAATGACAGAAAAGATTAAAAACCAGTTCTCCTAAAGAAGTTCGATGGATAGAGCTACCAGTCAACAACAGAGTGATTGCTTTGCATATAAAGCCCTAGGTTTAATCCTCAATACTGAAAATGGTTCTGTGAACAACAATAATATATGGGTAAAAAGCTTTGAAAAAATACATGAACCAAATGAGAAGTTTAGCAAGGAAATAGAAACAATAATTTAAAGCCGAACAACCTAGAGACAAATAATGTCATGATTAAGCTGAAAATAAAATGCTTCAACAACAGGTTCAACAGGCTGAAGAAATAGTGAGCTAGAACATTTACATTACCAAGTTAGCAGAACAAATAAATCACTTCAGAATTATAAATCTTCAAGAGACACATTTGTGCATAATGTGAATTTAGGATAAAGAAAACGTGTCTAGTAGCATGTCTAAAGAAGTAATTGTGAGAAGTTTTCTACTCAGTGAAAAGATGTCAACATCCAAATGCAGGAAGCACAAAGATCTTCACATTAAATTTAGTCTAAAGAGGAATTCACTAAGACACATGATGAACTCCTATGATTTAAAGGCAATGAAAATACTGAGACCAGCAAGAGATAAGCATGCCATACACAAAGGGGTTATAGCAGAGCTACCAGTGAATTTCTCAGCATATTATTCTTTTATGTTTATATATAAAATTCATTCATTTGCAACCAGAATGCAATAAATAAATAAAAATAATTCATTAAAGAGCAAGCAAGAAAGGAACATATCTAGTATAGGGAGTGACATGGTGCCCTATTGCCATGTTTGACCCAGACACTTTCATTTAGTAGCTAGACCTTATGTAAATTGTTTAAGCTTCTAGACCTCTGCTGTGTTTGGATGGTGAATGTCCTGGAAAGGCCCATATATCTTGGTTTCAGGAGGTGCTATTGGGAAATGGTGGACCTGTTAGGAAGCAGGCTTAATGGAGGTCCTTTGGTGATTGGGAATGTTAATTCAGAGCTCAGTTCATTTGGCATTTTGTGGTAAATCTTGTGAGAGAACTCTTTTAAGAGGCTGTGTTTGTCTTCAACTTTACTCTGGCCCTGGTTGTAGATGTAATCACTTATTGTCCTGTTCTTGCAATACACCATGATGTGAGCTAGCCAGCCATGCCCTAGAGCCTCCAAACCCATGACCTGAATAAATCTCTCTTTATAAATGTATCTGCCAGCTATATCATTATAGTGATTAAACAGTGACTTATACAATCTCAGTTTTAAGCCTTATGGAAATAAACATCATAGATGTTTTGTGTCCATCAAAAGATTAAAACATAAAAAAGGAAAAACAATGCAGTTAACATGTTTGCAACACTTGACTTTATTCTTATCACACACAATAGAATGAAGTGAACTTTTGAGTTCTGCCACAGGGTCAGGTAAGTTATATTACTTGACAGTAGTGCTGTTATTTGGTTAACTAGTTTTGAGAGCTATATCTCCAACTCAACCAGTAGAATCCAGCCAATAAAGTCTTTTTGAGAAAAACAAGTTTCTTCTCAAATTATAAATGATTCTTCCAACTATGTTCATGATTTGATACCACTTTGCTAGGCTTTATAAATTATTTTGTTGTTCCTTTTTTCTAGTATTTTTGTAACATTTTCTTTTCTAGAAACTGTTTATGGTAATAGAAAAGAAAATTACAAGGTATGAAAAAAGGGAAAAAATGTGATGGAGAGATGGGTTAGTAGTTATGGCACTTGCCTGCAAAGCCTAAGGACCTAGGTTTGATTCCTCAGTACCTACATAAGCCAGGTGCACAAGGTGGTACATGCATCTGGAGCTGATTTGCAGTAGTTGGAAGCCCTGGTACATCTATTCTCTCTCTTTCTATACCTGTCCTTCATTCTAACTCTTTGTCTCTCAAATAAATAATTTAAATAATTTTTATTTTTATAATAAAACTTGAAGGCTTGTTGAGGCTATCATATATTACATTATAACATATTTCAATTCTACAAAATCTATGTCGACCACTGCCCTGTTATGGGAACTGAACAATTGTTTGCCACAGAGTTTCTATGAGTCATCTAGGTGGTAATATTCATACTAAACTTTTCTTTTGATTAATGTAGTGGTTCACAAATATATACTACTATTTCAATAAGGGTTCCACTAATAAAATTACAATTAAAATTGCTAAATGTTTAGTACTATTTACTTTTTCCCCAATCAGTATATATACTTATGACCTTATTTGGGGAAGTTTCACATATTTTCTTCTTTAATGAGGTATTTCTCTTCAAAAAATAGAGGGGTGGCTCTTATTTGTGGATCTTCACATAATATGCCAGTAATATATATGTTTATTAATTTCATTCAATGCTTTCTATAGTATCTCAGGACTGAGCTAGAATTTTAAATGATTATTCATTTCCTTCAAATACTCAGACAATCCCTTTAAACACTCATGACTCATATTTTTAATTAGAAACAAATAACCAAATACTTATAAAACAAAAAAAGGATTGACACTTGTTTGGCTGCAGTATCACAGAAGCATGTGATTTCTTTCTCTGAATGTGTTCTTTCTCCACACTGGAGGTAGAGAACTATTCTGAACCACATGGTCAGTGGGAGTGTGTCACGCATTTATCTGCAAGCAGAGAAGTGGTCACGATTTTCTATTTTCTAATTTTAGTGATTAGCCTCGTAATGGTATATTTTTTCCAAATTAAAATACTTTGAACTATCCCTTTAGATACTATCAAAAGAGTTAATTGTGGTGGGTTAATTGTACCTAATGCATTTAAAAATAATTGCATGTACTGTAGGACAGATGCAGCCTTCAGGAAAGGAAAGAGCCCTTACTGAACAAAGATATTTTTAATTTAGTAGTAGAAAACAGATTATGCTCTCAAAGCTAGCTGGGAAGTACTTGCTGTGCTGAGAGTGGGGTTGGAAATTGTCTTTATAGACAAGGAGGGCAAGAAGTAAACTGTATAGTTTAGTTTTTAATCAGCTCAGGCATATCATTATTTAAATATAACACATTCTATTGCACTGTCAGTTTTTACTAGAGATGACTTCCTAAATTCTCAAAGAATAATATGGAGGTAGTATTTATCTAGGAGCACATTGTCAGACTTACTCTTGCAAGAGATGGTTTCAAACATTTAAAATGATGCCCAGAACTAAATGTAAGAAAAAGGGCTAAATAGCAATTCCATGTTTAAAAATGTTATTTTCTAACTGTAAGCATATACCATATGGTCACAGTTAGAAAATAACATTAAAATATATACTTTATTTTTCATCTCAACTTTCACTCAATTCTATAAGCATCCATTAAGACTAGATTTATGTACTTTCTTTCCTGATACACATAAAGGAAAGAGGAATTGCATTTTGATTCGTGCTAATGCAAAGAAGTTCAACATTTAATGGACACAGAAAGTTGGAAAGAAAGGCATGCATGACAACTTCTGCAATTACAGTTTTGGACATTTTCCCCAGGGCAAGAATAAGTTTTTAGTAAAACATTTATTCTACTAAACGATGGAGATATATAGGTGACATTTAAGTTGTTGAAAATACTTTCCCTATTCAATTGAACATCATTCACTAGACCTGGAATCAAATTTTGTAGGTCACAATCACGTGTTTGGCAAAAGCAGAAGATAATTGTAAATTTTTGTGTAGTAAATTATGCTAGATAGCAGCAACATTTCTGAGTTGTGTTTTTTTTTTTTTCTGAAGACTTTTATTCTGGGGCAATTAAGTGTCCTTTCCTAACATAGTAACATGGATCTACGTAAGAGAAAACAGAAAACTAACAGATATAATCTCACATTATTATTAATATATAATTATTTTCCCTCTTTTAGGCCTCATGAATATGTTTATATAATATATTTTATAATGGATTATTTTTAAAACGCAGTGTTGGAGATTAAGTACACTAAACTACATCTCTAGTCATTACTATATACTCAGGCATTTTTTGTTTCTTTGTGTTTTTTTTGACATGCTTTCATATGTGACTAAGGCTGGCCTTGAACTCACTATGAACCATACTGGTCTTGGACTTGCTATCTACTGTCTATGCCTGCTGAATCCTGGGATTACAGGCATATACTGCCAAGTTGGAATCATTAGATTTTTTTTTTTTTTGGTTTTTCAAGGTAGGGTCTCACTCTAGCCCAGGCTGACCTGGAATTCACTATGGAGTCTCAGGGTGGCCTTGAACTCATGGCAATCCTCCTACCTCTGCCTCCCGAGTGCTGGGATTAAAGTCGTGCGCCACCACACCCTGCTTGGAATCATTAGATTTTTGATAGGTAACATTAACTCTGATAGTTTCATAATTGAGTCTTGCTCTCTCAATGTTAAAAAGGAAATTTAGTGAGTGTTAGGACATGTTGAAAACATAAGAACATCAATCACACATGCCCTTCAGTACAAAACCAGAAGCATAACAGAAATCTAAGTAAGTGTTACTTAATTCGGTGGTCATTTATGCCTAAAGTTATCTCAAGTGGCACTAATTTTTTACCCTTTCCTACACCACAAATATTGTACCAGATAAAGCTTTTTAGGGCAACTAAATCAGTGAAGGATGATGCAATGCACCAAAGCTTCTCAGTGCCCTCTCCTTCCTTATTTTTCTCATTCTAGCATGTATTGTTCTCACTTCCTTTAAGATTCAAAGCCAAATGATCCTCAAGCTCAGTATGATTTTAGGGATCAATAGCATAGTTATAAATTAAGTGCTGGATAGGCAACAAATAACACCTGATGTCTCAAATACCTATACTGAAGAAATATTTTATATAAAAAAAGAAACTACAGGGTCCACAAGAATTTAATAAGACATTTTTTATTTCATGTGACATTATTATCATCAAAAAGGAAGATAAAACCATGGGATAGTAAACAACAGCATCTAGGAAAAGATTAGAGCCATATTTCAAATGAATAAGGTCCTTACAGGTGGCAGTAATTGAAATTAAGTTTTAAAAGAATGGTAAATTAAGCTACAATTTTCATATTTGAATAATATTGAAAGGGACAATATGAAAATGAGAGAATAAAGAAATTATTGCTTATTTGTAGGATGAAGTTTAGAGGGAATAAAAATGAAGTGAAAAACTAAACAACAAAGCCTATACCAAAACACATTTAGTAAAAGGGCATAAGAATAAATACATCAGGAAGTGGTGTAAAGTCAAAGAAAAACCCCAAATTTGGAAATAATTAATATATATTTTTTTTATTTTTATTTTTTGGTTTTTCGAGGTAGGGTCTCACTCTAGCTCAGGCTGACCTGGAATTCACTCTGTAGTCTCAGGGTGGCCTCGAACTCTCAGCCATCCTCCTACCTCTGCCTCCCGAGTGCTGGGATTAAAGGCGTGCGCCACCACGCCCGGCTATTAATATATTTTATTTTAAAATCTTGGATTCAGATGTGACTATAGAAATGAGGTCATATTCTATAAAAATGAGTAAGTAACCATTCAATTTTTCAATAAAAGTCAGTTTCTGCTCAAAGCATGACTTTCAATTTGCTCTCTGAATTTTCAGCAAAGATGTCAGATAAGAATGGATGTGGATAAAGATGTCCACTGAATGCCAGGAGAAAGAAAGGGATGTGGAGTCCATGTATGAAGCTAACATTAATTCTTTCCAAGTTTAAATTGTTGTAATATCACTCTTTTATTTTAATGTATCAATAAAGGAATGAATGAAAGGAAAATGAATTTTGCCATAAAAATTCAGATTTTTCATTAGATGAAACAAGTCAGTAATTATTTCCTTACTTCATAGAAAAGAGCAATTTAGTGCATAAACCAAGTATCAAGAAATATATACTGCAATAGTAAGCAAAATGCATTAGTAAAATATGTTTGGCATGAAAATAATAGAATATCTTCCATCACACTAAGTTTCAATTTATATTTTTTTGGAAGACCACAGAATGAAGCAGATAACTTATGTATTGATAGTATATAATTAATATATTACAAAAAGATGATAAAGAGTTATTCTAATACTTGCTGTACTGTTTCTTTAGGAGTAAATTAAATGACTTAGGAACTAAGTAGGCAAGACATAATATTCTAGAAATATTCCTGGATCAATTAAATAGATTTAGCCAGTATTAAGTGGTCATTTACTATGCATTTAGCTTAAACAAATTTGCTTTACAGTTTAGAAAGAAAATCTTTAATACCAATACACTATTTATTTTGTATCATCTAAATTGTACACAAATGTGGATCAAAAACTTAAATATATCACAAGTTTTAATTGATGGCAGTTATATTAACTTAGTCTTTCTGAATAAGAAATTATCTCCACTCATGTGTTTTAACACACCAACATCTATTTTCTTCATGGCTTCTGTAGAGCACTGTATTGAACAGTTCTGAGTGGCTTGGGCTCTTTTGTAAGATATATGTGAGATGTTAGCTGAAACTGTCATCAGCTGAAGGTGAATTTTAGAATCCATTTTCAGGTAATGGATAAGGGACTCTCATGGATGGTAAGTTGATCTCTACTAGGTATCTCCATGAAGTTCCATGATTCTTCTCTGAAGAAGATGGCTTGGATTCCCCAGAGGAGAAAACCAACTGATTAAGCCAGAATATTGTCTACAAGTCATATTGCATCATTTCCACCTTATTCTGTAATTCATACAATTCAGCCTGATTCACTGGGAAATTGCCCTCCCAAAGGCAAGAATACCACGAAGACCATTAGAGGCCATTTTGACATTAGGACCCATACACATATGCACACACACAATATACATGCAAAAACTAATCCAAAACCAAAAACTAAAGCTCATGTTGTACCATTGCATTAAACTTTATTTATTAGTCCCATTGGCAATCCTTGCACCAGCATTCCTCTACATACAGTTCCTAAATCCCATAACTTAGCAGTTCTTAACAAATGTTATGTTATTGAAACACAGTTGCAAATGCCAGGTATGTACCTAACACTATGTTAGATAATGCATTACTTAGCTACTTATCAATTAAAGTGCTTCAAGTATGTATCTTATACCCATAATGCTAATATGTAGTCCATTTTACAGCTGCATTTATCAAGGTTTTCTTAATATCTTCAAGTATACATTTTGTGTTCAGAAAGTATTTTTCAATCTTTGGAATAAACATCCAATGCTTTACATCACAGAATTAAAAAAAGTCTGTATATCTGCTAAGGTTTTAAATTCAATTTACAAACACTATTATTGCCTTTATCAACAAAGCAGATTTAGCAACCACTTTAGGCGCTTTAGTCCCATTGACATCCCTTGTTGAAATCTCTCTGGTATTTAAAGCTTCATTATAAGTGGTAAATATTTGCTTCTACCTCTTTACTTGCCTTTGAGGGGTTTGCAAAGATTACATATCTGGGGTGCGATCTGGAGTGAGAAGGCTGGACCCATTTCTCCCTCCTCCTATAGCATGAGTCTGAGTTCCCTGTGCAGTCAGTGTGACGGCAGGCTTGGCATTCTTGAATAAGTAGGCCGGACCCATTTCTGATCCCCTCCCATAGCTGAGGTCTGAGTTCCTTGCCCCATCAGTGTGTTTGTTCCTCCCTTCTCCCCAGTCTTGGTTGCCTGCACTGGTACATGTCCTAAGGGCTCAGCACTAAGTAGGCCAGATCCCTGTTCCCTTACACTTCCCAGTCCCCTGGACCTGGTAGGTCCACTGTGCCTTGCTCAGAGAGGCCTGACTTCTTTGTGAGCTGTGAAATCAGGCCTTTTGTTCTGGTATCTTGACTGGATACTGAGTACCTACATCCATGTTCACCTGAGTCATAGGGTGAATGGGCCAAAGCACACAAACTTGCTTCTTCCTCAGTAAAATAAATCTTCCTTAAATTGGTAGACAACAACACAAAAAAAGGCAACAAAAGTCATAAAACTGACAGATCTCCACCAACGATACCTAGTCCTAGTACAGAAGTCTCCAATGAAATCATAGAGAAATCAAGAGAAATTCATTCCCAAAATGAAAACACTACAACCAATGAGACCCCAATTTAAAAAAATCACTGATCTTGAAGCAAACTATCAAAAACCAGCAATCATATCAATGTCATTGAACAGAATCATCTCCTAGAGCATTCAGCTTTTGACAGTAGGCTTAACTTGATGAAAGAAAATTTTAGAACCCTCCAAAGAGATATTAATAAGTTGAAGGTAAGTCAAGAAATGGAAAACCTCACAACAACTGGTTGATTAAGCTTAATGAAGACTTGATCAAATGCAAGAATGAACTATAAGAAGCATCATGAAAATCAGAATTCAAATTTAAATCATACCTCCAAAAAGAGATGGACACTATGAAAATATCACAACAGAAGACAAAAATCAAATAGAATTTATGAAAACCTGTATAGAACCACTCACCAACAAAGTTACTCATGTGGAAGACAGAACCTCCGACTTGGAAGACAAGACAGAAAAAATTGATCAGGAGGCCAAAAACTTTGCTAAGTTCAAAAAATCAAGTGAACAGAATGTGAGGAAACTTTGGGCCACTCTAAAATGACCAAACATCCAGATCATGGGCATACCAGGAGAGGAAATCCAGACTGGAGGCATAGAAAACATACTCAACAAAATTACTGAAGAAAAATTTTCCAAATCTTGCAAAACAGAGGCCCACCCAGATACAAGAAGCCCACAGAACACCAAACAGGTAGGACCAAAGAAGAAACTCTTCAACACACAACATAGTTAAAACCCTTAACAATGAAAACAAAGCATGAGGGTTAAAAGCAGGAAGAGAGAAGCCATTCACAACATACAAAGGCAATCCTATTAGAATAACATGAGATTTCACAATGGAAACCATGAAAGGCAGAAGGGCCTGGAATGGAACACTTCAAAGTCTGAAAAACTACTTTACACAGCAAAAGTATCCCTCATAATAGATGGTGAAAGAAAAACTTTCCATGAAAAATGTCAACTCTATAATTATATGAACACAAAGCCAAAGCTACTGAGAATACTTGAGGGGATACCCCACACAGAACAGTCAAACAACCAACCTCAGGAGCCAACAAGAATAAGATCACAATAAGCAAAATAGACTAGGCTCAAAACAGTGCATAACACAAGTAAGCACCTAACCTCATAAAAAACCTCATGAAGGCAGGGATTAATTCAAAGCTCACAGTAATCACCTTAAATGTTAATGGTCTTAATTCACCCATCAAAAGACACAGGCTACGAGGATGGATCAAAAAAACTGGACCCTTTTGTCTGCTATTTTTAAGAAACCCACCTCACAACTAAAGATAGACACCTCCTCAGGGTGAAAGGTTGGAAAATGATATTCCAAGAAATAGAAAATAAAAACAAATAGGTGTTGCTATATTAATATCTGATAAAATAGACCTCAAACCAAATGTAATCAAGAAGGACAAAGAAGGCCACTTCTTAATCATCAAGCAAATGATCCAACATGAGCACATCACATAAATATATATGCCCCAAACATGGGGGCACCACAGTTTTTAAAACAAAATCTACTCAAAAATAAAACAGAAATAAACAACACCACCATCATATTTGGAGATTTCATTATGCCACTATCATCAATAGACAGATCATCCCAGCAGAAAATCAACAGGGAAATAATAGAGCTCAACATCTTAGAAGGGGGTTGGGTCATGATATGCAGAGACATTTATCCTACCCATAACTGTGGGCTAACTCCACAATGCATGACCCATATACCTCAACAAGGAGGGGCCAAGGGGAGGGGTATGTCATGGATGAGCCTAATAGTGGTACCAAACTGACTGTATTTGCTGAATACAAAACTAACTAATAAAGAAAAAAAAAAGAAGGGGCAGTGGAAGAACTAAAAAAGGAAATTGTAAAATTCCTAGACTTGAAAATGAAGACACAACCTACCAAAACTTATGGGACTCAATGAAGGCAGTCATAAAGGGAAAATTCATAGCCCTAAATGCCTTCATTGCAAAGCCAGAGAGATCACAAATCAATAACCTGACTCTCCACTTAAAGGTTCTGGAAAAACAAGAAATATCCAACCCAAGGAGCTCCAGTCATAAAGAAATAATCAAGATTAGAGCAAAAATTAATGAATTGGAAATTAGGAGAACAGTTTAAAAATCAATGAAACAAAGAGCTGCTTCTTCAAAAAAATAAACAAGATTGACAAATCCTTGGCCAAAGTGATCAATCACAAGAAAGAGAAGTCTCAAGTTAAAAAGAAAAATCAGAAATGAAAAAGGAGAGATCACCACAGACATCAGTTAAATTGGAAGAATCATCAGGGCATACTTCCAAAACCTCTACTCAAAATACTTAAATAATCTGGAAGAAATGGATGATTTTCTAGACACATATCACTGTCTCAAACCAAACTCAGAGCATATTAATCTCCTAAGCAAACCTATCACATGCATGGAGATTGAAAAGGTAATCAAAACCTCCCCCAAAAGAAAAGTCTAGGATTGGATGGCTTTGCAGCTGAATTCTATCAAACCTTCATAGAAGAACTGAGACCAATTTTTGCCAAACTATTCCACATAATCGGAGACCAAGGAATCCTCCCTGACTCCTTTTATGAAGCTAGTATCACCCTAATAGCAAAACAAGACAGAGGTGCAACAAGGAAATATATATCCTGAACAAAATCCTTGCAAGGAGAATTCAAAACACATGAAAACCATTATCCACCTTGATCAAGTAGGCTTCATCCCAGGGATGCAGGGATGGTTTAACATACGGAAACTGGTCAATGTATTAAACTACATAAATAAACTGAACCATAAGAACCACATGATCATCTCAGTTGATGCAGAGAAGGCCTTTGACAAAATACAACACAAGTTCATGACCAAAACACTGGAAAGAATAGGCATGGAGAGTTTATATCTCAACACAATAAAAACTATATATAAAGTTCCTAAAACCCAAATAATTCTTTTTTTATATTCTTTTCTTTCTCAATTTTTATTAATATTTTCCATGATTATAAACCAAATAATTCTTAATGGGGAAAAACTTAGAGTTCCCACTGAGGTCAGGAAAAAGATGTGGGTGCCCACTCTCACCACTGTTCTCCAACATGTAATTAAAAGTACTAGCCAAAGCAATAAAACTGGAGAGGAGAAAGAAATGAAAGGGATCCAAATTGGAACAGAAGAAGTGAAGTTAGCCATATTTGAAGATGACATGATCCCATACTAAGTAATCCAAAAGTCTCCATCCCAAAACTTCTAAAGGTGATAAATTCTTTCAGCAAAATGGCAAGATACAAAAATCAATGCACAAAATCGGTAGCTTTTCTATATACAGGGAAAGAAATCAGTGTGACTGTCCCATTTTCAATAACAAAAAAATTAAATACCTTGGAATAACACTAACATAGGATGTGAAGGAACTATGTAAGGAAAACATAAAAATATTCAAGAAAGCAATAGAGAAGGACTTAAGAAGACTTAAGAAGATGGATAGGTAGAATTAATATCGTGAAAATGGCAATTCTACCAAAAGCAATATACAGATTTAATGCAATATCAATAAAAATACCAGCATCATTCTTCACTGCTACTGAAAACATGATCTCAAAATTCATATGGAATGGCAGGAGGCCTTGGATATCCAAATATATCCTCAGCAAAAGAAATACCTCTGGTGGTATCACCATACCTGATCTAAAGCTATATTACAAAGCCATAGTCACAAAAACTGCATGGTACTAAAATAAAAACAGAAACATAGAGCAGTGGAACAGAACTGAAGACCCACCTAGAAACAACTGCAGCTACTTAATCTTTGACAAAGGTGCCAATAATGTAAGCTGGAGAAAAGACAGCATCTTCAAAAAATGGTGTTGGAAAATTTGATGACCATAAGTAGTAAAATGAAATTAGACCCACTTATTTCACCATACACAAAACTCAAGTCCAAATGGATTAAAGACCTGAAACACTTCAACTACTGGAAGAAAAAATAAGAAGCATCCTCCTCGATATAGGACTAGGAAAGACTTCCTGAACAAAACTCCAGTAGCCAAGGAAACTAAACAAGCACTCAACCAATGGGACCTCATGAAGTGAAAAAGCTTTTGCACAGACAAACATACCATAAGCAGAGCCAATAGATTACCCACTGAATGGGAGAAAATCTTTGCCACCTACAAAACTGACAGAAGCCTAATAACTACAATCTACAAAGAACTCAAAAAACTAAACAATAAAAAAATCGAACAACCCACTCCATAAGTGGGGCAGAGAACTAAATAGCAAGTTCTCAGAGGAAGAATTACAAATGGATAACACACCCCAGTAAGGATAGCAAACATTAAAAAATCAATTGATACACAAATGTTGATTATTATCATTAAATTATGGTCAGATACGATTTCATGTTGAAAAATTCCATTGGAAAAGCAGAGTATATGCTCAGAAGTTTTTTTTTTGTTTGTTTGTTTTTTGTAAATGTTTAATCAGTTTGCAAAACACTATACAGATAACCCCTGACCAATGTTTATTGTGGCTCTGTTCACAATAGCTAGGAAATGGATCCAGCCTAGATGTCCTTCAAAAGATGAATGGATAAGAAAGATGTGGTACATTTACACAAAGGAGTTCTATTCAGCAGTATAGACCATATATATATATACATATATATATATATATATATATATATATATATACATTCACAGAAGCAGATCCTTTTCATAGTAGTAAAGACTTTATGGCAGCTCAGTCTTTCAATCACAAACTACACAAGGTAGTTAATTCATTCAATGAATTTTAAACATATAAAATGATAATAAATAGATAATAAAAATGATATTAAATACCATACAACCCATTATAGGTCCTTTTGAGATTTACTCAGTATATTTTAATTTTTTAATCTTCTTGACAATGGCTATATTTATTCTTATGGAAGAGTGACATGATTATTTTAGTCTATTAATTTAATTTTCTTATACTTTATTGACTTGTACTTTTATGCCATATATATATATATATATATATATATATATATATATATATATATATATATATATATAGTGGTACATATATACATGGTAAATATATATATGCTTATATATTATATTTTATGTACATATATATTATATATATAAAATGTTTAATATGTACTTGAAACACTTGTTTATATAACTTCTTTATATAACTTGTTTGGTTTTACAAGACTCACTCATAGCTAAAAGAGAATCTTGAATCTCAGAGGAGACTTGGGACTTTAGACTTAAGGTTGGTAAAGAACACGTGGACCTTTAAAATTGAACTAAATACAATTTATAATGTGTGATGGGCTTGAATCTATTGGGGGCAGGGGTAGGATCAGAATGTGGTAGTTTAAATAGATGGCCCCAATATATTCAGTGTTTTATTCATTTGTAGTTTGGATCTGTAGCCACCTGGCTGGAGGAGGAGAATCTTTGTGTCCAGCCATAGGTGTGGATTTGAGATTACAATCTAAAGATATACAAAGTGCCTGATTTCCTCCTGGAATTTCTGAAGTGTGCTGTGTGGATTTTGGCTTTTGACTTGTGGCTTCTCTTTCTCTCTCTCTCTTTGGACCTGCAAAAGAAGGACCAGCTTCTTCTGCCATTATGACACTTACCCTGGATCTGTAAGCTTCAATATCCCTTACTTTCATAAAGTGTGCCTAGTCTGGTAGTTCATCTCAGTGAACCTGAAGCTGTCTGCTATAGCATAGAACAGAAAGGTATGGAAAAATGTATGGTTTATCACAGAAAAAAAAAAATAGGCAAATTTAAGGCTACTGGCACAGAAACTAGTTTTATGTTACTGCGGCTAAAACTATTAAGTTAAGTTGATTACCACCATCTAGGGTAAACCAATTGTTTTGCATTGGGACAATGATACTTAAGGGTTAAATCCTCCCAGTAAAGGCCCAAATGAATAATAATACATTTTTGCAAGTAGTTGGCTTGAAGGAAGATTGCTGAAGGAGTATGCTTCTCTTCAAAGTCAAGATTTATTTCCTCCTAGATTAACAAATTTGGCTATGTCATTTCTCACCTAGTAATGGTTTTGAAAGCATGAAAAATGCAGGGAAGTAGGTTATGAAGTGAACTGAGTTTCAGGAGCTGCAAGAGTGGCAGTATGAATGTCCCTGTATAGAGACTCAGTAACGCCATTTTAGGAAGAGTACCAATTCCTGGAGCCACTACTGGGATGAAGCAAGATGAAACAAGATAGACTTCCCTATTGGGAGGTCAAATAAGGTCATTGTATGGAGCTGTTAATATGGACCAAGGTTTACAATGGAGACCTGAAGATGTTCTGGTTGTACCAAAAGAACTGGTTTCCCAACAGGAGGGACACAATAAAAATCCAGAGACTTTTATCACTGGTTATGGATGTTGAACTTGGATCTGCACATGTTTGATGTATATCTGCTGTTATTGATTGTATTGGTCCAATCTGTCCTTGATATGCCCTACTGCAATGGAAATGTTTACTCTGTCCCATTATGTGTTGGAAATAATGTAACCTGTGTTTTGATATTTTAGGGCTCTCAGTTAAAAGACAATCTTGATCTCAGATGAGATTTAGGTCTTTTGGAACAGTCTTAAAATTGGTTCAAGTTTATGCAGTAACTTTGAAGTTACTAGTCTGACTGCAATTTTCAATGTGAGATGATTGTGAGTCTATGGGGGTTAGGGGCAGAAGGTGGTAGTTTGAATATATGGCCCCATTGACCCAGGTATTTTTGATTAAGAATTGAGCTTGTAACTTCAGTCTGCAGCAGCCTGGATGGAGGAGGTATCACTGGGGGCAGATCTTGGAGTCCAGCCCTACCAAGTGTGTTCACAGCAATTGGACCTCTGGTTATTGCGCTTGCTGCTGCTGGAAGTTGTTTCTCTCTGCCAAGCTTGCTGAAGTGAGCCAGCTTCTTTTACCATTGATGATGTTCCTCTATCTTTTGTCATGTATGCTATTCCCCTGGATTCTGTAAGCATGAATTAAACCCTTTCCTTCCTTAAGCTGCTTCTGGTTGGGTATCTGTCCAGCAATACAAAGAACATGACTTGATTTTCTTTTGTGCAATGCTAGGAATTGAACCCAGGGCCTCATGCATGCTAAGTATGCACTTTACCACTGATATATCCTCAGCCTTCAGATTTTCTTCAATGAAATTCAAGAAAATTTTATTCCTTTCATTGTTTATATATACCTTTTACTGAAATTATAAGTGTTTTTTGAAATTTTTGTAATTTATTTTAAATATTTGTTTTGTTAATAAAATACAATTGATTCATATCTAGAAATCTTGATTAACTCTTTAGATTTAATGATCTGTTAGTAATTTCTTACAGATCTTCTTACATAACCATATTATTGAAAAATAATATAAGCTGTGATTTTTCATTTCTAACTCTTAGTATTTTTCTTCTTTTTAATCCTACCTAGAATGTTTAGCACAATTTATTGTAAAAGTAGCATCAATGATCAAAATAGCCTCATTTTTATTCTCATTGAAAAGCTCCCATTTCACTATTATCCATGAGGATTGTTATATGTTTTTGGAACCACTGAATTAGTTTATAAAATTCTTTATACTCTTACTTTATAGTGTTGTTACAAGCAATTAATATCACATTTCAAAAAATGATTTTTGTATCTATTGAGACGATTATATAATAGTCTCATAAGGCTCCATAATCCTATCAATATAGTGATGTTGATTGTCTGATGTTAAACAAATTTTACATTGCTAACTAATACTAATTAGACACAGTAAAGTCTTGTAAAAATATTTTCTTGCATTAAAAAAATCTTTTCAAACTGAAAGGGCTAAGAATTTTATTTTTGTGAAACTTAATTGTTGAATTAATTCATTTATAGTTAAAAGCATAGAAAACTTTTTTATTTCTTGTAAATTAGAGTTTCTAGAAATGCAGTTTATTTTCGCCAACAAGTACCTTAACCTCTCAGTCATCCCTCCAGCCCTTATTTTTGTTATGCCTTTCCAAAATTTTATTATCATAAAGATGTTCATAATCCCCAGTTATTAAACATGACTGCTAATAGAAGTTGCACTGATATACCCTTTATATTATGTTTATTCTCTCTTGATTTATATTGACAGTGGTTTAATAATCCAAAGATACATAACACATTACATTGAACATTTCTTTTCTATTTGATTAACTTTTGTCCTTATTTTTGTTGTTTCCTCCCATCTTTTTTTGTTTGTTTGTTCTTTTCCAAGTAGGGTCTCACTCTAGCCCAGGCTGACCTATAATTCACTACAGAGTCTCAGAGTGGCCTCAAACTCATGGCGATCCCTACCTCTGACTCTGGAGTGCTGGGATTAAAGGAGTGCTCCACCACACCCAGCTTTCCTCCCGTCTTTTTTCTTTGTGTTTATTTTGATCTTGTTTTGTTTCTTCCTTTTCAACATGGACATTTAAGGTTATTACATTCCATCTAATCACTCATTTAGCTGCATTATAAGAATGTGGAAAATATCTTATTCATCTTTATGTTGAATATGCAATTAATTTTAATAATTATTTTCAACTATTACCTATAACTGTACTTGAATGTCAGGACTGATCTTTTAAAATAAAAGTTTGGTGTATATTTTTAAGATATAGACCACGATGTTAGAAAATACACATATGTATTAAAATGGTTACTATAGTAGTGAAGTTCTTAGTTTTTAAACACACAGTCATTTTATTATTCTAAATTCAATATAAATTTTTAGCTTAGAAAAGTACAAATTCAAATTTCTTCTACTTTCAAAGGATGCCTGGTGTGGGTTTGGTTTTCCTATATATCTAGACATGTGAAGTTACAAAGGGGCAGGGCACATAATCTCAGGCAGATTTTTAAGAAAAATATTTAAAACCTATATTGTGGACTCTTTAATTCCTTTATCCTTTCCATACTGTAAACAGAATGAAAGTGAAGATGGATTTCTTTTGCAGGGATGGGGAGTACAAGACACTGTTGCAGCCCCATCCAAACACACACACACACACACACACACATGCACACACAACTTTTTTCAGGCCCAAACTGGTTGGCCCTAGGGCCTTACTTAGTTCAACTTTCCTTGGTATAGGAAGTCATATCAAGGAAGAGTGACTAATAGTGAGACTGGAAAATTCACAGAATGAGGAATAGCTGCCTGGCTGGTTGACGTAGGGCCAGGAATGATTATGCTGAGGATAATGATACCTTGACACATTAGAGGATAAGAAATCTGTGACTGTTTTCCATGCATCTAATGATAGGAAAAAAGAATGAGAATGCGGGCTTAAGGTCCTATTACTTCTGTTCCATAGGGAAGACCAAAGAGTTGGAGACTCCAAAAAGCTGTATGTTAAGACTAAATGGCCAGTGCTTTGGAAGCAATAACCCATGAGAAGCCAGGGTGGGTATCCATTGTTATGGGCCAAGCAATATAGGGGCAGGAGGTCTCAGAACACATCCTTGAGAAGCACATCAAAGCCAATCATTCAGCACTTGACTTTGTTCATCTGCCAGGCTATATCCTGGCCAGATAATATGTTTCACGCAATCTTCTCACTCTTCCCTAATTCTGTCCCCAATGTGGACGGCTCAGAGAGGAACCTGAACAAGATAGGAAAGCAGAAAATAGTCATGGTATAGAATCCTATCACATATTGTATGACCATAGGACTGAAGTGTCTATTATCATTTTCCATTATAAATTCTAATTTTAATGCAATACACACATCAAATTTAGTTTTATATTGGACTATTAATTTCTGAAGAGTGAGCAAAAATGTCATGCTTCTCTAATAGCTTAATTGGTGACAAGAGGTTTACAGTTAATGATAAAGATTAAGGAGATGATGGAAAGTACAAACAAAAGACAATTCTACACAAGTGCAATAGTGGCACACAGCCATGGTGGGGAACCAACTGCTCTTGGTTGGGCTAAGCGATCCCCTCAGTGGTACAGACCCATAGCTGGAGCTGGTCAACAAGTCAGAACCATATCCAAACATAAGCCCACTCTCCAATATCAAGCTACCATCAATCAAGGGCTACAAGGGGGCCTATACCTATTAAATTCTCTATAAAAATAGTAATGGTTATCTCATTTGTCCTGATGCTAAAGTACTCTCCGTTGGAGAATCTGCTTCTCTTTTTCAGATAGATGTAGATCCTAAGGAGAGAGCCACCCCATCATACCTCAAAACGGCCCTGGCTGAAACTAAGAACAATTGGCGAAACTAAGAAAAATTGGCAAAACAAGCAAAGGTGCTGTTTTCTTGGTGAACCAGATACCAGCACAAGGGTGAAGGAGATCACCACAGAAAAAAATCAACTCTTACCAAATCAGAGATCCAGAGACGCAGAGGCCCCCAACACCTCATCACTGAAGCAGACCAAAAATGAACCCAACATGGCTCAGGGAAATTTTGAGGAAGAGGGGGCAGAAAGAATGTCAGAGCCACATGTTGGGTCATGATATGCAGAGACATTTATCTTACCCATAACTGCGGGCTAACTCCACAATGCATGACCCATATACCTCAACAAGGAGGGGCCAAGGGGAGGGGGTAGGTCATGGATAAGCCTAATAATGGTACCAAACTGACTGTATTTGCTGAATACAAAATTAATTAGTACAAAAAAATAAAAAAATTAAAAAAGAGACAATTCTAATCTCATAATTTGTGGTTTCTGTTCTTTAACTTATTTATAATTTTCATACTACGAAACAACAGTACTAATCAGTGATAATAGTATTTAATGGCAATATTTTGTGACAAATAGTCTTGTTTGGGGGGAAAAATGGTGGCTCGATTCTGAGAGCCAACAAGCATAGTTAGGAAATAGGAAATGGCTCTATAATCTCATTCTTTCAATAAGAATTGAACCAATCGAAACAGGCAAATTGTATGCTGAACACTGAGAGAAGCACTTATGGCTATTATGAAACAGGTGATGGCATTCAACCCAGTGTGCACAGACACAGAGATGAACAAGAAGATCAGGTAGAATATCAGTGTACAAATGTTTGTAGCAAAGAGTTTATATCTGCATATAAAGGGGAACTTCTTTAGGCATTGGAGCTAAAACATTCCTGCTCCATTTGAAATTTTGAAAAGAATATATTAGCTGCTGCTTCAATCAAATTATTATTTTTTACATATTTTTTACATTTATTTATTTGGAAGAAGAAACATCGAAAGATAGAGAAGAGAGACAGAGGGGGCTGCAAACAGTTGCACCAGGGCCTCTTGTGACTGCAAAGGAACTATAGATACATGTTCTACTTTTGCATCTGGCTTTACCTGGGTACTGAGGAATGAAACCTGGGTCACTAGGCATTGCAAGCAAGCTCCTTTAACCACTGAGCAACCTCTGCAGCCTGAAATTACTACTAAGATATAATACTTTTCTTGAGTAGCCTATAGGTTAGACATTCAGGTCTGTCTATGTTAATAGGAAGCAGATTAATGGTAGAAGAGATCAATAGGATCTTATGAGTAAACAGTGAAGGCAGCCTTTTCATTAGGGTGTCCAGACAAATGTTACTTATGCCTATGTGCTCAGAGTGATTTTAGTTGTTCAAATAATATTTATTTTGGCCAAATCTGGTTTCTTATTATCCTGAACTAGGAAAACAAAAAGTAGATTATACTGAATTCATACCAAAGTTTTCCTTTAAATTAGGAGACTCTGCCACTGTCCTTGAAAGGTAAACATCTCTGCTTATCTTGTGATGGCAGGACAGTGACTAGAATGGATACAACAGAGACAGACAAGAGTCTTCATGGTAAGAAGAATGAGCTCCATAAAATACATATTAATTTCCATATTTTAAATGTTACAGTCTAATAATATAATTGCTATTAATAAAACTTTAAAATAGTTAATTCTATGCATTCAAAAGATGATTCTCATCTTTTAAGATTCTATTTGTAGATTCATGGAATTGGGAGATATTTCATGGTTGGACAGTAAAGCTTGTGTTGGCTTTTTGCCATTGAATGCAGTCACGGTTTCTCCCTGGGGCGAATATACAAGAGAGCTGTGTCTATGTCCTCACACTTTAAACACCCTAGGAGGGCAATTTCACAGCTCATACCATGGAAAATGGTTTCTTTTCCCACTTCAGTTAAAAATAAAACCAATGTGTGATACAAATGGTTTTTTATGTTTTGTGTGTGACTTTTATAACCCAAGTATTATCTCAAAACATGGCCATTTAGATGTGAACAGTGAACGTATTTTGGCTAAAAGAGAAATGGTGGAATGACAGAATCCCAGTGGTTAAGAAAGAATTTTCAAATTTAGAATTTGATCCTTTGATTTCAATGTTAGTTAACATAATAATAAATATTCAACCAGGAATTTATAACTTACTCAGCATTTAAAATATAGATTTCTCATTCTCATGTAGCATGAGTACTGTTTGAACATATATACTTTTTCTTATTTTTAGATGCAAAAATATGCTATGACAAATTTAGTGTTGTGGGCAGTTCCAGTGTACATAGAAATTACAATAAACTTAGTTTTCATAGTAAGGTCAGGTTTCTTTCACTAAAATATTCTGCCAATCACACTAAGTAATGTTCAGGTTAAAAGTACTTATATTTGAAAAATGATTGACTATTTACAGACTAAAAAGTTGAAATTTTCATGAAATACAAATACATTTTTGCTTATTGCACTAAGCAATTAGTTCACAGAATAAGTTAAGTATCTTTAGAGGTTGAAAGGCATTTTAGAGTTTACACAGATTTTTATATCCTTTTTATATTTATTTATTTATCTATCACTGAGAAGAGAGAGAGAAGGGTGTGCTGGTGCCTCTAGTTGCTACAAACAACCAGACACGTATGTCATCTTGTGCATCTGGCTTTATGTCAACACAGGGCAATTGAGTTCTTGTCCTTAGCCTTTTCAGATAAGTGCCATAGCTGATTATCAATCTCTTTAGCCCTCATATATAAATTTTAATGACACAGAATGTGACTAACATATGGCTTGGCAACCATCTTCCTAGTAACTTATAGTAACTATTGTCAAAATTATTCATGAAGTTATATTTTGGCCTATGGAAATTAATAATATTTATTTGATGATTCTTATGGGACTCAACCTAGAATTGAAGAATTTTATCAAAATTATTGGATATAATAAATGACTTGACTCTAAGTTCAGCCAGTTTGTTATAGCACTTATTGTATGCAGTACACTGTTCTAGGTACTTTAGTTTTATGACCTCATCAACTCATCCCAATGTCCCTAAGGTAAGCATTGCACTTATCTTCGTCTTATAATCTGTGGAGGCTGAAAGTTCAGTAACTTATTCAATAGATATAATTTGAATCCAGACAGTCTGACTCTAGATATAGTACAAATATGACAGTGATTATTCAGTAATGGTTTTCCTTTTTTTCTTTTCTTCTCCTCCAACTCACAAAGCTTTTCCATTGGCATTTATGGGAGAGTACACTTAACTTCCACCAACATAACAATGGGGAGGTAGGTAAATGGCTAAAATTCTCAACATATGCCCTATGAATTAATTGACTGGAGGAATTAAGCAATATTCATTGCTATATAGAACTGCTGTACATGCAATGAGAGGAAGAAATTGTTTCTAAATTATTCTAATTCTCCTCTTTTTTTTCCAGAAAACTCAGTTTACTAAAGTGTCACTAGATTGCAAGGTGGTAGTCTATATGGGAAAGTTTTGAAGAACACCAACCTTTGTTTTTATTTTAAGCTGCATAATAGCAGTACAACTTTGCATGATTTCCAGACCTTCCTTAATCAGTAAAAGAGTAATGATACAGATGACACTGAAGTATTGTGATAGAAGTAATGTGTGTAAAGTACATGGCGTGACAAATGGCAGATACTGTGGCAATACCTGTTTGGGTTAATGTGAACTAGGTCCATATTATGTTCTCCAGCATAATTAATAAAGGTTTCAGTCAGAATATGACTAATTGAAGATATTAAAAAGCAGTTCACATTTTGACAAAATCAATGTCATTGACATTTAAGACTGTTAATCTCAGTATAATTTATTACTGATTCTATGCAAATAGGCAAGCGATTGCTTTAAAACAGACCTTTTAAAACACTGTATAACTTATTCAATGGGCGATTGACAAAACCTTTTAGTTTTTTAAAAAGGGAGAATGATAGTGCATATTAATTAACAGAACAGAGAAACTGTAATTAATATATACCTATTGCACACTATCATCTAAACCAAAGTGTTTTCATCAAGCAAAGTAATAAATTCCAAAGCTCCCCAGAAAGCAAGGCCTGAAACAAGGGTGAACATGTGGTTTGCAAAGGGACGTGATCTCAGGTGAAAGAGTGGAGAATTAAAACAGTAAATCTGGAGGAGAATAGAAAAAGAGAGCATTTGCTATTGCCTTCACTCTGACTTGGTCAAGATCTTTCTCATGGAAAAGCAGACCTCTGTCTGATTCTGATGCATATGTTGGTATCAAAGTAGCACTGGGCAGAAAGCAAATTTGTGTATTAAAGTGAAGTAAGGAGCTGCCTGGTTACAGCATGTATAGTGGGTTACCACAGTGATGGCTGGGACACATAGTCAGAAAATCTGTACGAGAAAAAACACAGCAGGTGCCTAATTCTCACATGGTGGCTGCTTCTATTTAGAGACTGGATATTATTATCTCTACTGATACATCATTTTGCAAGATATATAACATCTATTTAACTTTAGAAGATGAAGGCTTTTCACAATCTGGGAACAATAGAGTGACCTTTATAGATGTGACTGCCATCATTGATGTCTTGTATTTATACTGCTATTGTGTACAATAATACACAAAGGTTCTTACCTGCTAACTGAACTACTGATAAGTCTCTCTCCTGAGAAAATATCTAATGTCACACACACATAGATCTAACTACTATCACTGTAAAGACCCACAGGAATCCACAATCAGGAACAGAAACAGCACACAGGTACTGAATGTTACCATAAATTCCTGCTTTAACAGGAATTTGTCCTTAAAGATAAAGATGAAGATGGAAAGTGATTTGTCGATCAAATTACTTATTTGTATATTAAAGTTCTCAATAAATGATTTTTAAATGTAAAAAATAAAAGAATATAGGTGACTTGGGTTAGATAATTACTCATATGTCAAAATGGTTACCTGATGCTTGAATTATATCATCACCAACAAAAAGTAAAGGAGTTTTTATCTAGCAAAGTAAAAGCTTTCTGAAGCCCACAAATATTAATCTTTTTTTAATTCTCAATGATTATGATCCATTAAATACAATAGGGAATTTATTTCTGCATAATTCTACAAATAGGAATACTAGAATGATCACTTTTAGTTTTCGGTAGGGACCACTTAGAAACAAGTTTTTAAGAAAAATGCAGCTTCTGTTATCTAAAATGACAAAGAAATAATGAGTTACAGTATTTATCTGGTTTTCTAAATTCTCTTTGTGAACTTCATTTCTTAGAGAAGTAATCTTGTACTCTTGAGAATCAGGCTAGATTTGTTGTATGTTCTTGAATATTTTGAATTATAAGAAAGTATGACATAAAGGATTTGACATCCCTAAACAGCAGACACAAAGCTAGATCTATTTAGATATTCTTCCTTTGAGTGGTTACAATCTCAGCATATTCCTCTTCCAGGTTTGTTGTAAATTACAGTTAACTAAAATTGGTTTTTTTTATCTATTATTTTCATGTTTTCTACTGCTTGAGTTGAGAACTGTTCGGTTTTTCTAAGGAGACTTTTCCCCTTATATGTGATGCTCAATTTCATAGCCTGAAATAAAAATATTCCACTCAATTATGTCTCTGAGGTCTTATGTGATTCATAACTGCCCTTGCCCTTTCATAATGACATTATTACAAGCTAAGGGATTATCACAGGAAGAAATTAAATATGAAAATAATATTATTAATAATAATATAGTCATTTCATTAATTTATCTATTCATTCATATAACCATATGCCCTGAGTATATGCTTATTATAGCTACTGACAAACAAACTATAAGAATATGATCTTTTCTTTCAACACATTTATAATCTTAAAGAAGAGATATGACATTCCAACAAATAACTGTCAGGGAACTGGAAAATGAAAACCATAAAAGAGTTTAGTGTATGAGCATCCAGAAAAGATGCAACCAGAGGTTCTGTGTTATTGTTACAATGTTACAATGAGCAGAACCATTATTCTTTCAATTTTGGACTGAAGAATACATGTATTCTCACCTCACTTTTTGTTCCTTCTGCTCCAGGGATGTCCCAACTACCAGAAGATATCACACCTTGACTATATTACCAGGATTTCAAAATCACCATTGTAAAATCATCACCTTTCCTCCTACAATCATTTCTTCCTATCTTTCCTTATCTTTGCTCCAAAACCATTTGTCCACTTATAGTGTTCAAATTATCCCATCCTTAAGCATCATCTTCTCTATCATTGTGATTAAAAATAAGATGTCAAACTATAATTGTTCTACTTCATTGAAGCTTTCCCTAGGCTCCTTTTTCATTTCTCTGATAGACTCTCAGACTTATAATAACAAAATTTAATTTTTTTAACTTTTTTTCTCTCTTGTGACTCCAAGAGTGTCACCTATAGTCCACTGACAGATTGATTTTCTCAACATATAGTTCTAATGTACAAATTCCACACTTATGCACATTTACAGGCTCTAAAGATATTACCCACATAAGTCAATATTGCTTTTATTTTTGGTGGTGCTGAGAATTAAAACCAGGGCTTCATACAATCGAAAACACATGTTCTACCACTGAGCTATATCTCCTGCAATATGAGTCAATAGTTCTCATTCTGTTGTTCAATATATTCTGATGCCATATTTCTAACATTTCTCCCTAATATTAGTCTTGCCCAACATATGGCTTTCATATATTTCTAGACCAGAATAATCTGATGTTTCAACAATATTCCTATTCCAGAAACTCTGACTTCATTGATGACTTGTGTGATATCTCAGTGCCCCAAACTAAGGCTCTTGTGAATTTTTCATGCTATCTTTTATTTAACCTCTTAAGACCAATAATATAGTGAAACTTACAATTACTTGGGCCTTCATTCTCCCATCCCCACTTCTAGCAAAAGGAATGGGCCATATTGATTTCTATAAGCCTACTGCACTTATCATGCTGTCTTCTTGAAGTGTGTTCAATCAATTTTTGCTTCCTGAATTGAATGTTCAGTCACTAATCAATGAATTTCTCCAAGCAATTAAACCCTTCTTCTGATACCAATAAAGTAGTGTCTACTCCTGCCTGCTGCAAATATTTTAAGCTCTCTAAAATTAATATGAAGTTTAAAAAGCAAATGCCACTTGAAGAGTAAATAAATATTGTTCTTGGGCTTCTTGGAAACTCTCTTCATTTTACAGCTCTGAGTCCCAACAATCCAAAGCTCATTGATCTAGACTTAAAAGTCAAAAGGCCTTAAAAGCCAGTCAGGGTCTTTTCCATTTTAAATACAATTTAGAAAACTTCAGGAAAGAATGACGGGTTGTTTTCAGCAACCTTCCATACATATTTCATGAGAACAGCTTTGCATTGTAAAACATTATATTTCCAACCATATAAGAAAAGTGACTCACAGCTAGGCAGAAAGAGTCCATGGATCCTGGCAAAAAGCCCAAACAGCTATATTGTATATACTTAAATCTGAGATTGACAAAAACACCAGAAAGGAAAAGACCCAATTTCTCTGAAAGATCATTACTTAGAAGTCAAATATGATGAACAAAGGCACTAAGCTCTTAGACAGTCTGTGAATTCATGACAGTTGTAATGTCTCCACAGCCCCAACAATTATCACTGTGGCTGGACTGTCAGCCACTCCAGGTCTGGGGAGCGTGTGAGGCTCCAAATGCTGTGCTCATGCTACAGCTAAGGAAATGCTTCATTTCCTGTGCCCAATCTGCTAAGGAAACAGAAAACTGGCAGAGCCAGGTGCAACAAATCCATGCACGTAGATGGGAAAAAGTCTGCTCCAGTTCTAACCAGACCACTCTTCCATGGCCACTTCATGGTAATGAGCTATTTCTTCCATTCCTAAGATAATGGGGCAGTTTTTATTTTACATTAATTTTTTAAAACAGAAACTAGCCTCAAATTACCAAGTAGGTTTTTTTTTGGCATATTTTGAAGGAGATAGTATGTAAATATGGTCACTGCTCACATGGGAAATTATCTTAGATAGGATAACAATTTACTAGAAGCATAACACTGCCAAAGGGAGACTAGACTTATTACCACTGAGGTAAATGAGCATATGTGAAAGTCGGCCAGACTGTTCTGCATAGCCATTCACCTTTACTCTTCCTTACAGCAGGTCTGGAGGCTACTCTATTGATCTTCTCTCACCTTGTTCTCAGAAGGATATACAATCCGCTCAGGGTCTGACAAAACTTGCAGAGTGGTGTGCTCACTGATGCTTGCAGGCCCGGAATGGCCAGGACCCCGGCTGAGGTTTTCATAATTTATGTGAATCGGCATGTAGTGTGTGCAGTATTATTTAAGGAGTTGACATTCATGCCAATTTTTACCATGCATACAGAAGAGTTTCTTATATGCAAGCACATTGATTTTTGTGCCACCTCATAAATATTCTGTATTTTTTAAATTGGCTTCTTAGTTACTCTTGTAAGTTAAATTGTCTGGCCCTAATACAGTTCCAACTTAACCCTGGAAACATCAACATGTATTGTAAGCAAGCATGTGATGTGAAACTGTTTGGGAATTGGTTTCAAATTAACAGATATTTTGAAAAGACTGATAAGATATTGCTAGAGAAGTGTGCATTTTCATTTTATATTATTCATGTAAATTAAAATTTTGCAAGCAAAAACCTTTTGGATAGAGTGAAAGCAAAGTAAAATTAGAATTGGACTGTTTGGATTTCTCTCTCACCTCCAGGGCTTCTAAGAATCTGAATCAATCTCTCCCAACTGTGCTTTTTTATGACAGTTTGTAGTTTGGTTTCACATTTATTAAATCTGTCTTATATTAGAATCACTCACTTATTTCTCCCAACAGTACATTTACCATTGTAAGTAAAAAAAGCATTTTACTCATTTTTACATTCCTTGCCCTGTCCAAGACAGTGTATGACATTACAAATATTGATTAAACTTAACTGTTTATTTTATTTTACTGGAGAGGCTAAAAGTCAAACATAATCATTCTTGCAACTGATCTTAGTGTATCCACAGTTTATGTAGTAACTTAAATAGCTTTTACCTGAGCTTTTTGTTTTTTTGCAATCAATAGTAGGGCCTTTGATGCCTATCTATAAATTTCAGAAATGTTATCCAAAATGTTGTGTATTTGTGCAAATATGTACACATTTCTGCAACAAAAATCTACAAACTTTAATCTTCATTCATCTCATCCCCTTAAGATATAAAATACTAATATTCATTTATTAGTGAATTATGACTCTGTTCCCTAGGAAACTTTATTCTATCATAGATAAAAGGTAGTTGAGTCTTATATAGGTTAACATTGGCAATGAGACATTTCCATTACAGCCTTCCAACCATACTTGTTAGTCTTATTATTTCTGGAATTAT
The DNA here is from genome assembly GCA_036346955.1 of Dipus sagitta. NCBI lineage: Eukaryota > Metazoa > Chordata > Mammalia > Rodentia > Dipodidae > Dipus > Dipus sagitta. Next base: position 101,807,376 of record CM070771.1, on the reverse strand, counting down.
GTCTGAGATGAATACATTTTTAGGAACTAGTACATTTGCAGTCAATATTCTGTTTTTTTTTCTCAGAATAACTTTGTATATCCTTAGTTCCTTTACAATTTTATTAAATGAATTTTAAGATCATTAAAACTAGCAAACATTTCCCTTCAGTAAAAGCAGACAGGCTCTCTAGGGAGTGGCTTCCATGCCTTCCAAATCAGTGTACACATTCTCCACTCAGCAAATGAATTGGGCCGTGGAAGTTCGGAGGACATACCCTGAAGGAAAACCGAGGCAAGGAGCCCATCATACATATAAGAAAAACTGGTACCTGGCGTGGGATCACAGCTGCAAAAACTGCTGGACAGAAAGAGGAAAAGAGTGGTCACTTGAGGCAGTTGCATGGCGGCCGCGGATGGTCTCTGTGGCTTCTCTCTCTAGAGTAACCAAAGAAAGCTTCCTCCTAGCCTGGCAGGCCCTTATTAGCCAATGAAAAGGTGTGCTATATGTGAGCAGACACTGCCCATTCCTACTTATTTTTGGGGGCTCTGATAAAGAACAGGAGGAAATACACACACTCCCTTTGGGAGTTCAGCAGAGAGGAGATTTATTGTTTCAGCCCCTTACAGGAACTCTTTTTTTTTTTTTTCTCTCTTCCCTTGGCAGCCACTTGTGTTTTTGTTACTACATTATTTTGTTCTTCTTCAACAAAAAGGTCAGGATGGGTTTTGAACAGAAACAGACCCTTCTTGAGACTGTACTAGAGAGTTCTCTAACTTTTGTTTTGAAAGTGCATTTTGGAGTAGCTATAAAAGGACCTCATTAAGAAGCTAATCAGTTTGGACAAGGGCTTCCCAAGGGCTGAATTTTAGAGTAAATTCTACAAGGAATAATTTGTCTTCTCTCTTTTCAAAATGAAAGCCAGATCAGTGAAGAGCACCTTCTAGAGATAAGTGTAAAATCTTATTAATTAGATTGTACTTGTTTTTAATATTTTATTCTTATTTATTTATTTGAGAGAGAGAAAGAACAGAGAGAGGGAGAGAGAGAGAGAGAGAGAGAGAGAGAGAGAGCGCAGAATGGGCATACCAGAGCCTCCAGCCACTGCAAATGAACTCCAGATGCATGCGCCACCTTGAGCATCTGGCTTAGTGGGTCCTGGGGAATCAAATCTGAGTCATTTGAATTTGCACAGAAGCCCCTTAACCGCTAAGCCATTTCTGCAGCCCTAGGTTGTTCTTTGCTCTTGAAAAAAGCAAAGAACCCTCTTAAAAGATTTCCAGAGAAGCTTTTGTGACAGAATTAAGCAGAGATGTCCAAATGTCTCCAGATTTTTCCCATTTTTTAATGATTTTTGTTTTCCTCATGGTGCTGGGGATTGAACTCTGGGCATTCTACATGTTAAGCAAGTATTTCTCCACTGAGCTACTCCCCAGTCCAACATTCCTGTGTTTATTGATAGGTTTTGATGATGAATAAGAAAGAATTACTTGAAGTACAGCTTAGTATAGGGAGTGTGATTGAGATGACCCTGAGTGGAATGGTATCACAGTTAATCATTCAATCTGGGGCTAATGGATTTTGCAGGATAAAAATGTTGTCTTTGCTCTCAGTGATCAAGTGATTTAAAACATGATGGTGACACTGCCACAGCTCTGGAATGAACTGTAATAATTTCACAAGTTTCTTCAGCTACACACATTGCATCTAAACTGAGTCAATTGCCCTCTAATTGGACCTATTGGACATGAGTGTTAATGGGTCTATGTAGATTCAACAGCTATTTATTAAAAATTATACCTTTACTACTTATAAAGAGGAACTCATCTCCTTGCTATACCATGCTGGAAAAAGCACCACACAAGAGTGGCTAGAGTAAGTTATTGGTACAGCTGAAAACATTGCTTGTTTAATCCTAAGTCATGCTCAGTCTCAGATCTATGATTTTTATTTTATTTTATTTTATTTATTATTTTATTTTGTGCCTAAGCAAGGGTAATCTTATCCACTTTTCCAATTGATTCTTCTAAAACTGACCCGTTGGGGGTGAATGCTTTATTTGGCAAATTCTGAAGAATCCAAAGCTAGCAGTGTACGTAGGTAGACGTCACATGCATTTTCCAGAAATAAACTTGGGTGTGGTTGTGTGAAAGCACAGTAAAACCTGCATTGCCTCACTTCCTGCTCTTCACTGTGTTCTAACTGGAGCTTTTTACATGCACAGTCACCATCACAGTCATTTCGATAGAGATTCGATGGTATTTGGATTTCTCAGCCCTGATTGGTATGCATTTACATGAAGCACATCTATTCTAAGAGTGCCTAAATGTAGATATTCAAGCTATTTAAGACAGAGGGCCAGGATATTAAAAAGGAAGAAATACAGAAACAAAGAAAATGCATCTTAAAGTTGCTAAGCCAGCAAAGAAAATGGGAATACTGAAGGAAAGTCACCTTTGTCGTACTAGATCAGAAAGTACATTTTAGGTGAAATAGTTCATTCAAACAATGGTGATTCCCACAAGACACAAACAGATCAATAACCCAGGGTAGCCAATAAGAACAGATGCACAATGTGCGTGTGTGTGTGTGTGTGTGTGTGTATGTACCCACATACAGAAACACTTCTACATATGTGCATACTTACATGTATGCATGTGTACAGAAATACATTAAATATAAATGAACTTAAATAGTAAACATGATGAGCAGGGTGTATACTTAATAAGTGACTTTTGGCATGATGTCAATCATTTAAATTCTAAAATATTAAAGTTTAGGACTGCATTTTACCTCAAACTCAAAAACAAATCTCTTATAAGTTAGATTTGCCACTTGATCAGATCACAGAGGCCAAGCAGCATGTTAAAGATTTGAATGTAAAAATTGGAACCATAAAATTCTCAGAGACAATATGGGTGATGTCATATAACAGGGGTAGAGAGACCATTTTATATAGGTCGCCAAAAGCAAAGCATATGAAAGTAAAATGTTTGTGACACATTCACTTACAGAAATTGAAAGAATTTTGGTGTAACATGACAGAGGAAAAGGCAAATATGAAACAAAGTTTTTAATAAAGCCTTTTTATAACATATTTGGTATTTTAGCTTATACATAACTTTTTATTTATAGAAAATAAGACAAAATATCTGAAAAATGGGCAAAATGTCACAGAAAAAAAAGAAAAGGATGACGAAGAAAGTTTTTTTAAAAAAGGAATTTATCTCACTGTAAAGTTAAAGAAGTAGATATGTGAACACTGAGACAATGTATTTTGTCTTTTAAATGTAATTAGGTACATTTTCTGGCAATGCCCATTGTTTATGAATGTTCAAGGAAAATTTGTCTTTAGGTGAGTATGACCTTTCTTGTTATAATTTGGCAAGATGCTTCAAAATAACTAGACTATGATACATCACCTTTAAAACTTTAAGAGTCGCCGGGCGTGGTGGCGCACGCCTTTAATCCCAGCACTCGGGAGGCAGAGGTAGGAGGATCGCCGTGAGTTCGAGGCCACCCTGAGACTCCATAGTGAATTCCAGGTCAGCCTGAGCTAGAGTGAGACCCTACCTCGAAAAACCAAAAAAAAAAAAAAAAAAAAAAAAAAAAAAAAAAAAAAAAAAAAAACTTTAAGAGTCAAAGAGTAAGTTTAGGGATGTGTATGTGTGTGTGTATGTGTGTAGACTATGAGTGGTGTGGTACATGTGACATGTGGTATATTCACCTTAGTGTGAGGATGTGTGTCCCATGTAGAGGCCACAGAAGAACATCATGTGCTGTCTTTGATCACTCATCCAACTATTTCTTTCTTTGTAATGAGAAATGAGATCTCTCTCTCTCTCTAATGATGCTGTCTGTCAGTGAGTCCAAGGGTTCTTTGGTCTCCAACCTCTAGCATTCTGGGTTAATGATATGCATGGCCCAAATCTAGATTTTTATGTGGGTTCTAAGGAGTGACTGCTGAACTATCCTCCCTCTCAGCTCCTTAGGAACATATTATAAAAGTAAATATACTCATTGAAGTTCATATTCCTTAAAATATTGTCAAAATATTACACATTAAAGAATAGAGGAGCTGAAGAGATGGCTCAGAAATTAAAGGTATCTGCTTGCAAAGATTGATAGCTTGGGTTAAAGTTCCCAGTATCCAGGTAAAGCCAGATACACAAAGTGGTGCATGTACCTGGAGTTCATTTGCAGTGTCAGGAAGCCTTGGTACACCCATACTTCTCTCTCTCTCTCTCTCTATGCTTTCAGTAAATAAAACACATTTTAAAAAAGAATACAGTGAAGTAGTATTCTATAAATTAATAATAGAAAAATTTACACATGAGGAAATATGCACATACACACATAGATATACACATACATTAGCATATAAATAAAGCATATGTGTTTCCATATGTGTGTATTTATAAAAAGAAGGAGAGACACAGGGACAGCTAGAAAAACACTGACAGGGAAAAATAATGCTTATCTAATAAAAGTAAATTATAGGATTTTTAAAATATTATGTCTTGGTATTTTCCTTACAAGTTAAAAAAAAAACGAGGAAAACTGGATATCTACATGTAGAAGAATAAAGCTAGATCCTTATCTCTCTCCATGCACACAAATCAACTCCAAAAGAATCAAAGACCTGGACAAAAGACCTGAAACTCTGAAACTGCTAGAAGAAAAATTAGGGAAGACATTTCAAGATATAGATCAACTTAATAAGGACTTTCCGAATAGGACTCCAGTTGCTCAGGAAATAGGGCCAATAATCAATAAATGATACTTTGTGGAATTAAAAAGCTTTTGTATAGCAAATAACACTGAGAATAGAGCAAAAGGGCAGGCGACACAATGGAAGAAAACACTTTGCCAGCTATACATCTGACAGAGGATTAATATCTGGTACCTATAAAGAATTCAAAAAACTAAATAATTAGAACTCAAATACACCAGACAAAAATGGACTATTGTAGTTACTTTTGTGCTGCCAGGACTGAAACACCTGACCAAAAGCAGCTGATGGGAAGAAAAGGTTTATTTTGGCTTATAGTCTGAAGGGGAAGTTTCATGATGGCAGGAAAGGTGGTTGAGCAGAAGCTGGACATCACCTCCTTGCCACAGCAGGTAGCAGAAAGTATCACAGGAGTAAGCTGAGCTCGGGCAAGAAAGAAGCTGGCTCTCACACTGAAATGCCTACCCATGGCAACACACCTTCTCCAGCAGAGCTCTGCCTCCCAAATGGTCACCATCTGTGACCAAGCATTCAAAACATAGACGTTTATGGGAGATATCTGATTTAAACCACCACAGTTATGAAACTGAGAAGAGAGCTCTCAAAAGAATAAATACAAATGGACAATGTTTTTTTTAAATTGTTCAATGTCCTTAGCCAATGGAGAAATGCACATTAAAAAATACTTTGAGAATTCACATCACTCTGTTCAGAATGGCTAGCATCCAAAAAAAAAAAAAAAAAAAATCAGATAACCACAAATGCTTGTGAGGATATGGGGAGAGAGGGAGGAACCCTTTTTTATTGTTGATCAGAGTGCAAACTGGTTAGCTGGCAATCATGAAGGTTTTCTTTAAAAACTTTAAAAAAATGGAACTAGCATATGATCCAGCTAATGGAAATATACTGTAAAGACTCAACCTTTTATGTAAGAGATACATGCTCATTCATGCTTTTTGCTACTCTAGTCACAATAGTAAGGAAATGGAATCAACCTAGATGCCCTTTAATTAATGGATGGATAATGAAGATGTGGTACAAATACAAAATGGGGTTTTATTCAACTATAAAGAAAAATAAAATTTGAAATTCATAAAGAAATGGATGGGTCTGGAAACTATTCTAAGTGATGCAACCCAGACTCAGAAAGCCAAATGCTGTGTGTTCCTGAGTCCTTGGGCAGGCAGCAGTCCCCCAAGGCATCCCAGGCAACCCTGGTGGTGAGCTTGCGAAAGTAAAGACTTTCAGGAGACAGTTTCCATGAACAGATGTCAGTTTATTGTTAGGGAAATGGGTTTTATAAGCAGTTGAGGGTCCTACGGGGATTGGATGTACAAGGTTGCTTGCTGATGCCTAATTAGCATATGGGGACATTCATGCCAGCACATAGGCAATGGTACAGGGGGATGGGCTTTGCAAAGGCGCTGGCTGATACCATATAAGGAGTTTTCTAGGCAACTAGCCAAAGGTCACAGGGTTATGGGCAAAGCCTAAGTCTTGTATGAATGTCCAGGTGTCCCGTGCCTGGAGAGAGAGTGGCCTTACTTCCTGTTGATGTTAGGGTCCGAGATTTTGTCTGGGGGTCCAGGCTCACTGTGCCTTCCAAGAATTGGGAGAGGATCCTGGTTCACTACAACGCCTGCATGGGGGGAAGAGCTCCCCTGCAGGTCCATCCAGAGATATGACTGGCAGTTCAGGCTGCTGAGACCCCTCCTGTCAGACAGCAGAGATTTGCTTTAATCCAGGGCCCTGCCTATGTCTGACAAAATTCTACATGTTCTCTTTCATATGTATATCTTAGCCTAGGATTTTTACATTTGTATGTTAGTTACGGGAAGAGTCTGTAGAAGCCAAAGGGAATATGACAGGGGAAGAGAAAGGGCTTAAGGGGAGGGTATAGTAGATTTGTAAGTAGAGGGGTGGGATACTATGTGTGGAAGGGTTTATGTGCAGTCAGGGAGGGGAATAAATGAGACCAAGTGGTGGGAAAAGGTTAAGCAAAGATCAAGAAATAAAAACAGAAGTGAATTAACACATTATTTTCTGTCCCTTAATAATAAGAACATCCCTCTGTCCTTCATTTTTTGTTTGATTGGCTATTTTTGTATTTAATATTTGGAAAATGTATTTATGCAAGTGTCATTAAATATCTGGTATTCTAACCAACTTGAGCATTTTAAATATTAGGTAGTATGTGATTTAAGAATACTTTAATAAGACAAAATAATATTTTTTTCCATCCAACAATGTAATTTTACTCTTTATGGTTGAATAAGATTCCCCTGTGCATATGCATCATATCATTTCCATCAACTCTTCTGTTGATGGATCCCTAGGCTGATTCCATACCTTGACTATTGTGAATCATACTAGAGTAAGCATTGATCAGCAAGTATCTCTGTGGTGTGCTGACAAGAGTCCTTTGGTCATATGCCCAGATGTGTTATAGCACTGAAATTCCATCTCATCCTAGTCAGGATGGATCTTATAATGGAAATAAGTTCAATGCTTTAAGACATTTTTACTCATTTTTCCTTTTAGCCCAGCTGTGAACACCCATATATCCCATGTCCAATATTTCTGCTGAAATAGCTTAATTTGGAGTGTAAGAAATAGTATTTTAGTGATATATTTTCTTATGTCAATGGCATCCACTTAAGTCAAATATGCTTCTGTTAAAGTGAGATTTAAGTGAATACATGTAAGTGCCATTCACTTTTCACACTATGTATGCTGCATCCAGTTTTGCTAATTTACCTGAAGCTATATTTCAGGCAATTCTTTGCTGCCCAGGTAAATTTTTCTCCATATTCGAAATCTCCTTTTGCATTTTCTTCCTCTGTAGTCATTGCATAGTAATCAAAGAAAATGTCCTCAAATCTTATACAATTTAAGATCATGATGAGGTGATGTATCTATTTCTCTTTTATTAACTTCCAGAACAATAAAGGTTGAAGTGAACTCTGTAACAAATTTATCATCTTTCCTCCTTTCTCAGTAAAGAAAGCTGACTTCAAGCATAGCTTTCTGGTGTTCACAGAAACATGAATTTATACTTAAAAATGAAGACCTTTGTATGGGCCCATTTTTCTTAATGAAAGTTTTTCCTAGAGATAAGTAATGGAGAAGTTGTGCTATTTCTTGTTTCTTGTTTCTGGGCTGATAAGAGATATTACTTCTTGCTCTTTATCTGAATCTTAATCCTGGTGTTTCTTTTAAAGTTTTTCTTTTTTTTTTTTTTTTAAATTTGTAGTAGAGAGAGAGAGAGAAAGAGAAAGAAAATGAGTATACCAGACCCTCCTGCAACTGCAAACAACTTTAGATGCATGTGCTACCTTGTGTATCTGCCTTATGTAGGTACTGGGGAATTGAACCTTGTTTGGTAGGTTTTATGAGCAAGCATCTTTAACCCTGAGTCATTGCCCCAACCCTTAATCCCAATCTTGTTTGGCAATTTCTTTTATGATTGTGATGTAGCCAAGTCTACGTCTTTCAGAACAGTACTTACTGACAGTTTCAATTGTTTTTCTCAAATCAGTGGTCCAACTTAAGGAAAGATTTCCAAGGTGATAATATTCTATACTGCATAGCCCGAGTCTTGTGAAAACAATAGCTTTGATCTACAATCCAGACTTTTCTTGCATACAGAGTGGTCATTTTCATATATGAAGTAGTCCACGCAAGTAGTTGGGTCTAGAGGCTTTGAAGAGTAGTCACATGCTTCACTCATGTGACATGGCAGTACAAAGCAAATTTCAGTCCTTGTGTTTCCAGTCCATGTCCATGAGGCTGTAAGAATGGTTTATTTTTGAGGGAATCATCTAGATTCCTGAGTAATGATATGGAGCAGAGCACTCCATCTCTGCTTTAAAATTGCATGAGCAACCCCAAAACACTTTTTTTTTGTAGTAAACTACTGATATTTCACATCTGTTACTAAACCATGGTATAGCCATCCCTATAGATCCTAATATATTCTCTTTGAAACCTTAATTTGATGAGTTGGGGCTATCTTTGTCACACATTTATCCCTCATAAACCTTCTTCAGTAGATGATAAACTCACTAGTTACAAAAAAAAATTGTTTCAATAAGATATACCCATAGTTTATCCAAGGGTCTGTCATATAATAAACTAACTTTTTATGTTAACTACCTTTCTCACCACAGATCTAACCTTTGAGAAAGTCATACATTGGAATCTTACCCTTCCCACAGGCTGCCTTTATCCACCTTTAAGTTTACCTTTACTTTTGAAGTCTCATGGGTCCTAATGAAGTCTCACTCATTCTTTAGCCCTTGACTTCTCTTTATATCAGGACTTGGTCTCTGCTCACCCACAGGTTAATATCCCTCCAGTTCTGTCTCAGTTTCTCAGCTGTTTTGGAATCCCAGGGAAAACTGCTAAATTCTAGCATCCAGCATAGACTCAAAGTGACCCAGGAGGTGAGCAAGGAAAGGAGCACTGCAGACTTGTCTTCATGAACCTTGGAGATGTCTTTGTTTTACTGACAGCAAAGAGTTTTGCATCTGCCACCTCTGTGTGAATTAGGGGAAGTTAATAAAATGCTAATTCTTGTTTTTTTCTTTTATTTTTAGTCTTGTGTTACTGTTATGAAATGGCTGGCCCAGCTCACAGGTTGTGAGGCTAGAGGACATGAGGCAAGAAGCAGCTGTGCCATGTGTCCTGGTGGAGAGCTGCGGCAGCTGCATATGTCAGAAGCAGAGAGGAAGAGACCAAGGAAAGGCTGGCTTACCCTTCTTATAGTAACGATTTCCTGAGAGCTTAACTGCTGTGTGAGAATTACCAAGATTTCCACTCCATGCCCTCAATGACCTAAGGAACTTCTACTGGGACCACTGCTTAGTGGTTGCAACCTCTGGTTACAAGAGATCCTTGAGGGACACTCAGCACACGCCCAAAACATGGCAGGACTATGGGGACCATACAGAAGATTCGTGTATTACCAGAAACAACTGGTGCCGACCCACCTCACATTCCTGTCCTGTTACGACTCAAGAATAGAAACACATTTTCCAAATCTTAATTTCTTCACCTTTTAAGTAATAATTCCTACTTCTGAAACTCTTAATCTCAAATTATTTTAAAAATTGTAGAAGATGACTTGAATGAAAAATTAAAATCGATTAATTCATATGTAAAAAGATACTGCTTTTGTATTTTTCTAAATATTAGGCATTTTTATAATTAATAAAAGGTTTCAGAAAGAAGTCATTAATAATTACAACATGGCATTTATTAAATTCTTCGAGTTGTCAGAATGAAGCAATTTTAGCAAAATGCAAATAAGTTTTTAACAAACTTCTCAAAATCAATCATTTCCATTTCAGCACCAACTAGAATTGTTTATAAATGTTTTAAGCTTCATTAAACAATACAGTTTAACATTATCCCTTTCCATATATATAACATAAAAATATCTAGGATGAACAACTATGTTAGAACCCAATTCCAAATCCAGCATTTAGTCAGAAGAATTGCCACAAGCAAAGGAGTGCTACATTTGAGTACATTGCCATCCCAAAATCCATATATATATATGGATATGGATAAGTTCCAACAGTGATTCTGATGGTCCCCTGAGTTAATAATTACTGACATAAATCATTGTGAAATAGATTTTTTTTTTTTGGTTTTTCGAGGTAGGGTCTTGCTCTAGCCCAGGCTAACCTGGAATTCACTATGAATTCTCAGGGTGGCCTTGAACTCATGGCAATCCTCCTACCTCTGCCTCCTGAGTGCTGGGATTTAAGGCTTGCTCCAACATGCCTGACATGAAATAGATTTTTAAAGAAATGTTTGTTGGCTGCAAGTAGGAAATAGCTTTATTTCCTGGTCTTCACTGTCAGTGTTTACCCATAAAGCCTTCATGTCAAGATTCCATACATGAGCATATTCACATTTTTAAAAGTAACAATATTTCAAAAACTCATTTTTAAATTTTTTATTGTTTATTTTTATTTATTTGAGAGAGTTAGACAGAGAGAGAAAGAGGCAGAGAGAAAAAATGGATGTGCCAGGGCCTCCAGCCACTGCAAAGGAACTCCAGATGCATGTGCCCCCTTGCGGATCTGGCTAATGTGGGTCTTGGGGAATCAAGCCTCGAACTGGGGTCCTTAGGCTTCACAGCAAGCACTTAACCACTAAGCAATCTCTCTAGCCCTCAAAAACTCATTTTTATAAAACTTTAGTACTTTAAAATGAGATATATGTAACCTTTATATGGTCAAGGGCACAGATAATTGAACCTGGTTTGATCTTTCCAAGTGGCAATGAGACAAGTCCATGGGAAGGCATGATTAATGTCTATGACATTCCAATTGTTCCAAATGGCCTTTAGTAATCATTCATGAGCCCACTATTCAATCTCAGTACATTGGTATACAAATTTATAGAATAGGGACAAAGTACTTCCAGTTTCTGAAGAAATAGTTATGTTCTATGTGTTTTTAGAAGCTTTTTCTCCTATTTGACCGTCGTGTCTTTGTGAACACTCAAGTCTCAGACAATGAACAAGGTGGGGTATTGATAGAAAGGCACTGCATCTGATTGTTTAAATCATCCTGTTTTTTTTTTATTTTTAAAGTAATGAGATTAAGAATTTCAAACTAGGAATTGTTATTTCAAAGGTGAAGAAATTAAGACTCAGAGAAAACGTGTTTTGATTCTTTAGTCATAGTAGGACATAACAGACTTCTCACTGTAAGTTTGTATCAAGATAAAATTACTTTTTTGGAAAAATAATATACTGACCCACAAAGCAAGTGTGTTAGCTTCTTAGCAGTTATTACGCTATTTAAATTAATGTCAACATTTGTGTTTCTATACAAACAGCCTATTTGAATATGATGTGTTTGGTTTAATTTTTCAGATCTGATAAATTTGAGTTTTGGGCTATAAAAAGATCAAAATCCAGACCTTGGCCCTTTGGGTCCTGGTTCGCCCATGCCTCTATGAAGGTCAGTCACAAGTGTGACTGGATGGTATGTCATTTTTTTAATGTCAGTCCCCTGTCACACTACAGAATTCCTGAATTTCATTATTCACTGTACTGTATGGAACATGTTGCTTTCTAACTTAATTTGTTTTCCAAAATAACCATTTTCAACTTCAAGGAAGACTCTAAACCTTGAGTTCTAAATGTAATAGAAACATTCAACATTTTCTTCACTATTGCTTTTCTACTGTTAAAGAGAGTCATGATACCGTGATATTTTCAGATAATTTTGTTTGATTTTAAATGCCAGTCCACTAATATGATTTACTAAAAACTTTCATTTCTAAAAAGTTATGAATTTTTCCCTATGTCTTTATTTATATCCATAAATAGCTTTAGTGAAAGTATGTTGCATGAAAGGCAAATGGCACACATAGCCTGCCACCAGGGACCCGTGCCATTACATTTCTGTTTATATGCAGTGGAGGGTCATCATCTAGAAACTTCTCCTTGCAGTCTTTTGTACTCTCAAGATAAGATTCTAGAAACTTTATTGCATAGTCTGACTTTCTGATACTTAGCTTTGTTCAAGAATTTATTTTTTATAATCTCTGCTAAATTTCCACAGGAGATCTGACACAATTGATCTTAAAAGCTATTTTTTAAAATATATTTTTATTTATTTATTTGAGAGAGAGAAAGAGGAAGAGAGAGAGAAAGAATAGAAGAATAGGCACACCAGGGCCTCCAGCCACTGCAAAGGAACTGCAAATGTATGCACCCCCTTGTGCATCTGGCTTTCATGGGTCGTGGAGAGTTGAACTGGGAACCTTTGGCTTCATAGACAAACACCTTAACCACTAAGCCATCTCTCCAGCCCTTAAAAACTATTTTATTTATACAAATTGCTTACTTTCTCTTGATTATTATTTTAAGGGTAAATTTATACTGTGTCAAGAGAATCAGAAAGATGACTGATAATCAGTGAAAACTGCAGGCTTTATCCACATAGTGCTGTATGCCAATGGCAATGGCAATGATAATGTTTTATTTAAGGTGTTGTGGTTGAATTGAAGTTGACAAGGGTGGCCTTGTGATGGTTAATCTTCACTGCCAGCTAGCCTGGACCTAGAATCTCCTAGCAGATTGGTGAGAAACATCTTTGGGAATATCTGTGAGGGTGCTTTCAGACAGAGTAAATGATGGAGGCCAACTTCCCTGAAAATGGATGGCATTAGCCATGGCCTGGCAGTTCCAATGGAAGGAGAGGGGAACAAAGAGAAGGCCAGCTAAGCTGTAGCATCCATCCCTTTTAACTGCTTCTTCGTCACATCCTGAAGTGAACAGTTCTCTGCCATGTGCTCTTGTAGCCATGATGGTGTTTCCAAGTATGCAAGAATATCACCACCTTGTACCTGAATAAAATGAGTATGATTTTTCTGAAAATAATTTAACATGCTTTAGACATTATAAGTTTGCTTCAAAATAAGGTGACACATCAATATCTCAGATGCCAGCGTTGTCCCACATACACCGAATAGGATTTGTTGGCATATTTGTTTGGTTTGTGGCCAATTCTATGGATCAAGTCATGAGTATCTGTTCCTGTATCCTAGTGCTTTCAGGAACCTGTTTACTACCCACTGGATTGCTGGATCTCTGATTGTGCAGGTTATCATTTGAATGTGTTTCATGGCTCTTGGTATAGGAATTTTGTGGAATGTGGTAGCAAAAAAAAAAAAAAATGTTTGACACTGATATAGGAATGGAAAAAGACTTCCTGAACAAAACACCAGTAGCACAGGATCTTAAACAATCACTCAACCAATGGGATCACATGAAGCTAAAGAGTTTCTTCACAGACAAACATACAATAAGCAAAGCCAATAGATTATCTACACAATGGGAGAAAATATTTGCTGAATATCCAACTGAGAGAGGCCTAATCTCTAGAATCTACAAAGAACTCAAAAATGTAAACAATAAAAAGCCAAACAACACAATCACAAAATGGGGCAAAGAACTGGACAGGCAGTTCACAGAGGAAGAAATACAAACGGCAAAGACACACTTAAGGAAATGTTCATCATCCCTAATCATCAGGGAAATGCAAATTGAAACAACTATGAGATTCTACCTTATACCAGTAAGGATAGCCAACATTAAAAAAATCAAATGAAAATAAATTCTGGCAAGGATGTGGAGAAATAGGAACACTCATCCACTGTTGGTAGGAATGTAAGATGGTACAACCACTTTGGAAAGCTGTATGGAGACTCCTTAAAAACTTGACTATAGAGTTACCAGCAGACCCAGTTATTACCTTGCTGTGCATGTACTCTAAAACCTACAAGCCTCAGTCCAGAGAGATTTGCTCACCATGTTTATAGTGGCTCAACTCATAATAGCTAAGAGCTAGAATCAACCTAGATATCCATCACTAGATGAATGGATAACTAAGATGTGGTATACCTACACCACAGAATTCTACATAGCAGTAAGAAAAAGATGACACAATAAAAGTTGAAGAAAAATGGTAGAACCTGGAACAGTTCATTCTCAGTGAACTTACCCAATCACAGAAAGGTAACTGCCACATAGTCTCACTCATCTACTGCACCTAACCTGAATCTACACAAGATGCTGACATACGCAGGAAGCATATGGAGGACCAGTCAATAGGGTGGATGGGGAGGGAGAGGAAGGCAAGTGTGGGGGTGGGGTCACAAATATAGACCCAAATGGCAATGGTACCATAAAATTCTACTTCCTAAAAGGCAGACCAAATGGTTGAACCTTCACCAGGACCTTGGTGGAAACACCTGAGTCACAAGGCACTGGAGAGGGTACGATGAAGACTGATGCTAATCTTCTACTGCTTCTCTCTCTCAATCTCTCTCTCCACCTGTTCTCTCTAACTCTTGTATATTAGTTATCTTTTTCTTCCTTTTCTTTGTGGGCACTGACCTGTAACTCCCAGTACCAGCAGGTGGCTATCATCCACAATGAGCTTTTGATCAGAGAGACCTACAAGGTTTCCTAAAAGAATGACAGATTTCTGTCAGAGTACTTGATGAGGCAGCAAAGGTTAGTGGTAAGATCCTACTGCTGAAGACACCTTATGTGGTTGACACGTAAAATGGAATGCCATGGCTGGAAACTGGAAGAGAGTCAGTCCCCTAACAGTTACCATGTCTAGTGCCAGAAGGTGCTACATGGCGACTGGGGGGAAATGACCATTATCTGTCCAAATAACTCATGGTCTAACCTATGTAACAGAAAATAGCCTGTTGTGATGTTCACACAAGTGCAATAGTGGTACACAGCCATAGTGGGAAACCAACTGCTCTTTATTTGGCTAACTGGTCCACTCAGTGGAATGGAACCCATAGCTGGAGCTCAGAAACAAGTTAGAACCATATCCAAAACTGAGCATACTCTCCATTATCAAGCTAACACCAACCATGGGCTACCAGAGGGCCTACACCTATTAAATTGTCTCTAAAAAAACAATGGTTATTCCATTTACCTGGTGCTAACTTTACTCTCTGTTGGAGAATCTGCTTCTCTTTTTCAGATAGATGCAGATCCTAATGAGAGAACCATACCATCATACCTCAAAGAGGCCCCAGCTGAAACTAAGAATAATTGGTGAAACAAGCGAGGGTGCTGTTTTCTTGGTGAAGCTGGTACCAGCACAAGTGTGAAGGAGATCAACACAGAGAACAATCAACTCCTACCAAATCAGATATCCAGAGACACAGAGGCTCCCAAGACCTCATCACTGAAGCATACCTAAAAATGAACCCAACATGGCTCAGGGAAATTTTGCGGAAGAGGGGGCGGAAATAATGTCAGAGCCACATGTTGGGTCATGATACACAGAGACATTTTCTCCTACCCATAACTGAGGGTTAACCCCACAATGCATGACCCATACACCTTAACAAGGAGGGGAAAGGCAGAAGGGGGAGGACAGGAAGGAGGCTAACAATGGTACCAACTTGACTGTATTCACTGAGTACAAAACTAATTATTAAAAAAAAGTAAAGAAAAAAATGTTTGACATGCATGGAGTAAGAAGCTAGTTTTTAGGTAATTCTTTAGGCACTCATCACATGTATCAAGTTATAAGCTGAGTGGTTTTCTTGTTCTGTGAAGCAAGCTGATTGTCTTTCTCTTTCAATAGAAAACAGTTTTATAAAAATCTTTGTCATATGAAAAAATGATCATATTTTTTAAAGCCAAATCATTGAAAATATTGAATTTGTTGAAATATTGAAAAATGTTTTCCTAAAGATTTTTTTATTGACAACTGCCATGATTGTAAAAAATGTTCCATGGTAATTTTCTCCCTCCTCCCACTTTCCCCTTTGAAACTCCACTCTCCATCTCTTTTGACATTTATGGTATTTGTGGGATATGAAAATATGCAGTTTGCTGTGCTTTTTCTCTTGTTGTTGAATAATTACTCTTAACACTTTACTTTTTTCCTTAAAAGTGACCATGACATTTTATAAGCCTCAGACCTTGCAAAAGTTTGTTTATATCCTTCCTGGGTGATATAAATGGTTTATATTCAGATGTCTAAAATGTCAAGTGAACCAACTAAATAATGAGACTCTGAAAATAATAATCCCAAACTGTACAGGGTAGAATGAAACCTGCTTTCTGCCTTTCAATTCTCTCTCTCTCTCTCTCTCTCTCTCTCCTGCATAGGGTAGAATGAAACCTGGTTCCTGCCTTTCAATTGTCTCTTTCTCCCCCTCTCCCATGTATGTGTGTTGAGACTTTTCATACTTTAAAGAACAACATAGACATCCTCTATATTCAGTATTGTAATTTACTTAAGAGATCTATCGCCTTCTATGAGAGAACTCTCCAGTGGACTTTGTTTCTTGCCTTCACAAAAGGCGAGACAACACTTAACTTTCTACTGAACTCTTCTCTAGCCTCTATGAGTCGAACATTGTTTGTCTGAGCAGTTTCTGAGAGCAGTCTTTAAACTCCTCTTGTACTCCTGAGCATTTGTCCTTGATTATGCTGCAGATGCTAAGTAGGAAAACAACTTGAAACCACATAGAAAAAAAAGTTCAATGCTTTCTGGGAAAAAAAAAAAACACAGATGAATAGGTCATGTAATCAAATCCCTAAAACCAATTACCGTTTTTTTTTCTTCCTGTGTAGAGTTTAAAATGAAGAGAAATCATTCAGTTGCCTAATTTAACATTAAGAAGAACTTGTGAAGTTCTCATTTAGTCCAATATATACGTTCAAATCCTAGCACTTAAGTGGGTCACTGGCAGACTGACCTAATGTCCCTGTCCTCAGTCCATCATCTTTGTGGTTATCCTCCTATACCTTGTCCAACACTCAGATAAGAGACAGCAGGATAATAATACCAATAGAGTCAGGCTGAACATCTCAGAGTAAACTCAGCATTTAAAAACTAGTTAAGCCTTGTGGATATTTTGAGAGTAGTTATAAGGAAAACCAGAGTCCTGGGAAATAAAGCAATTTGTAATACAGATTAGATTAAATCATGCATTCCACAAATATCTACTGGATACAATTTATGAGCTCATTACTGGTCTAGGATTGGGTGTGAAACAATGAACAGGATAGGACCTGGGAGATGGCTCAATGGTTAAAGGTACTTGCTTGTAAGCATGCCGACCAAATTTCAATTCCCCAGCACCCACCAGGTGGTTCAGTTGTGTGTAATCACAACAATGAGAGACCATCAGAGCCAGCAGAATCCAGAAGCACAGGAGCTAACTAAACTGGCATGCATGCAGCAGCAGAAACAAAGGAGATCCTATCTCAAATAAGATGGGAGGAGAGAAAAATTTTCTTCAGATTTGCACACATGCACCATGGAATATATGTGCCAACACACATGCACACACACAGACACACACACACTGAACAAGATAGACATAATACCTGTCCCTTATGGTATTTATGATATGAAAACAAACACTGTTTAAAAAATAATTAATAATATTTATTTCCTTAAAATACAGAGTAGAATTGTAAGGGTATAATGGCAAAAATTACTTCATACAATTGTGATGGTGTTGGAAAATTACTTTTTACATATATAAATATGTTATATATTAATATATATTTGTGATATATATATATATATATATGTATATGTATATATTACAAATAAAATATGAAACAGGAATCTCAATACTAGTAATATTATTCTCTGAGTCAGGTACATTCAGTGCAGATCCAGAGAAGGAGTGAATCTTAGGGAAGTAGACAGAGCTGAGAAATTTTAAAGACCTAGGAATTGAAAAATGTTTTTATATTCAAGGCAGAAGTAAACAATGTACCATGGTTACTAGAAAATGAAGGAGAGGGTGGTAACATGATATCAGGTCAGAAAAGTGAGTAGAAGCGAGGCTTTGATCTTTAGTGTAAGGACCAATGGACTTCAGGGAAGTATCTCAAGCAGGGAGAATGTTGACAGTACTTTAAAGCACTAAACATTGATTTAATCATAATTTTTAGAGAATAGATGCAAAAAGACAATACTAAGAGGCCTGTTACCACAGAGAAAAGCCAGTGGAGGAAAGCCAGAACACAGATACCAAGGATCTCTGGGTAGCAGAAGGTCATGTGCTAAGTCAGAGAAAAGCAATCAAGTATAAAGTGATAATCCAGGGAAGAGAGGAATTGGAGTTGACACTAAAGAGAGGATTATATTGAACTCTGGGCAATTTTTTTGGGAAAATGCATCCCTTTTACAATGCCACAAAAAACTGAAAAATCGAGAGCTTCATCACTTCTGGCCAAGATGGCAACTGCCCAGCTGCGCTGCAGATCCTGGAGAAAAGGCAAGACATTAAGGGCTCACTGGGTCTTTTAGGGGAGAGAAATCTCCAATGGATTGCCAGTGGGAGGGCACAAAGGGGGAAAAACAGGTAATCGCTGATTCCCTCACGGTCGGGTAACCCACCCATCCCCCCAGGTAGCCGCCATATAGACCATATACATGGCTCCGCACTGATTGATCCCTGCGTGTGGAAGCTTAGACTGCTCCACCCACTTGGTCACTTACTGCTCCAGCTGCCACATGTTCAGTGAGTCCAGGCCCACAGCAACTTCCACGCATGCTCAGACTGTGTCTGTCGCTTGCACCAGCTCAGGTACCATCCCCTACCTCTCTGTCGCTCCCAGTCCATCGACCATTGTCCTGTTGTGGGGAGCTCAGACTGCTCCCGGGTCCCAGTGTTGCCCCCTCAGAGTTTGGGCTGCTTCAGTGCTTGGTGCCTCAGTGTCCCTCCTAGCATGAGCGCAGACAGCTTTGGAGCATTACCGCTTGAGAGCTCAGGCAACTTTAGCACTTCGGCCAGGCAGTAGAACAGGCAGCTTTGGCAAGTGAGAGCCAAAGCCCAGGCTGCTTGGCAACTGCCTCACGCTGCCTCAGATTCCCATTGTGCTTGAGCCCAGGCTAATCCACCCACCTACATGCCCATACACTGTGATGGGCAGACAACAGCATAAAAGAAATAATATGAAAAATAAAATGCAAGAAAATCCAGTTAGATCACCCAGTCCTACAATGAACATCTCTAATCAAAACATAGAACAGTCATTAGGATCAGAACACCAAAATGAAGCTATGAGCAATGCAACCCTGACCAAGCTACTGGTAGAAATTGCAGAAAAGCCACAAAGGACTGATAATTGTGTGGATGCTGCCATCACTAAACTAGACCTAATAGATAAGAAAATGGAAGGTGTTCAAAAACAGTTAAGAGATTTGAGGGAGAGTGAAAAAAAAGAAGATCTCAAAAATCAGCTGGCCATGTGAAAAGGGAGCTTGACAGAGGGATGGAAATTATACATAGAAAAATGGTAGAAAATGCAAACCTGATTGAACAAGTCCAAAACTCTCTAGAAGCTCTCAAGAATAGAGTCAGCAATGTGGAGGACAGAAACTCTGATCTGGAAGACAAGATGGAAGAAACAGTTAGAGAGCTCAAAAATTTCAGTAAGTTCAAAAGTTCCTGTGAACAGAACATGAGGGATTTGTGGGATACACTTAAATGTCCTAATATCAGGATCATTGGAATACCAGAAGGAGAAGAAATTCAGACCAAAGGCATGGAGAACTTATTTAACAAAGTAATTGAAGAAAACTTCCCCAGTCTCTTAAAGGAAAGGCCCATCAAGATACAAGAAGCCAACAGAACTCCAAACAGACTGGACCAAAGGAGAAACTCTCCAAGACATGTTGTCATTAAGACTCTAAACAGTGACCCCAAAGAGAAAATCCTAAAAGCAGCTAGGAAAAAACAGCACACCACTTTAAAAGGTAACCCCATCATAATTACTCTAGACTTCTCAATGGACACTCAGAAAGCTAGAAGGGCCTGGAATGAAACACGGCAAAGTCTAAGAACCTATGGTTTCCAACCCAAACTACTCTACTCAGCAAAAGTATCCCTCATAATAGATGTTGAAAGAAAAACATTTCCATGACAAAACTCAGCTTTACAATTATATCAACACAAAACCAAACCCACAGAGAGTATTTCAGGAACTTCTCCACAGAGAAGAAACAAATAATTAAACTCAAATGCTTACAAGAATCAGATCACAATAACCAAACTCAGAGTAGGCACAAAAACTTTTAAGTCCATGAAAACACCAACCTACATGTACCATCACAAGATGGCAGGGATCAAATCAAATCTCACAGTCATTACCCTAAATATTAATGGCCTTAATTCACCCATGAAGAGACAGAAGCTAACAGGATGGATCAAAAAATTAGACCCCTCAATCTGTTGTCTTCAAGAAACCCACCTCACTATTAAAGACAGACACCTCCTCAGGGTGAAAGGGTGGAAAACAATATTCCAAGCAAATGGGAATAAGAAACAAGCAGGTGTAGCTATATTAATATCAGATAAAATAGACTTCAAACCAAAAAATAATCAAAAAAGACAAAGAAGGCTACTTCCTACTTATCAAGGGAATGATCCATCAAGAGGAGATTACAATCATAAATCTGTATGCACCAAACACAGGGGCACCACAGTTCATAAAACAAAACCTACTTGAAAATAAAACAGAAATAACCACCAACACCATCGTAGCTGGGGACTTCAATACACCATTTTCAGTAATACACGGATCATCCAAGCAGAAACTCAACAGGGTAGTAAGAGACCTCAACGAAACCATAGATTACTTAGACCTAAAGGACATCTGCAGAACACTTTTATACAATAAATTGATAGTGGATGAAATAAAAAATGAAATTGAAGAATTTCTATAATTGAATGACAATGTGAACACATCGTACCAAAACTTATGGGACACAATGAAGGCTGTCCTCAGGGGAAAATTCATAGCACTCAATGCCTTCATAAAAAAGACACATAGATCCCAAATGAAAAACCTAACCATCCACCTAAAGGCACTAGAAAAGAAAGAAAAATCCAACCCAAAAAGCTCCAGAAGGAAAGAAATAATTACAATTAGAGCAGAAATTAATGAATTGGAAACCAAGGAAACAATTAAGACAACTGATAAAACAAAGAGCTTGTTCTTTGAAAAAATAAACAAGATTGACAAACCCCCAGCCAATTTGATCAAGCAAAAAGAAAGAGAAGCTTCAAATTAACAAAATTCAAAATTAAAAAGGTGAGATCACCACAGACATAAGTGAAATTGTGAGAATTATCAGAACTTATTTCAAAAAACTCTACTCCACAAAACTGGATAATGTAGAGGAGAAGGATAAATTCCTAGACACATACCATCTATCAAAGCTAAACTCAGAGCAGATTAATCACGTCAATCAACCCATCACACTCATGGTGATTGAAAAAGTAATAAAAAACCTCCCTAAAAAGAAGAGTCCAGGACCAGATGGCTTCTCAACCGAATTCTATCAAACCTTCATGGAAGAACTCAAACCAACCTTCCTCAAACTGTGCCACACAATTGGAGAACAGGAAAGCTACCCAACTCCTTTTATGAAGGTAGTATCACCCTAATTCCAAAACCAGGTAGAGATGTCACAAGAAAAGAAAACTACTGGCCTATTCTCCTGATGAATTTAGATGCAAAGATCCTGAACAAAATCCTCACAAACCAAATCTAACAACACATCAAAAGCCCACCTTGATCAAGTGGGATTCATCCCAGGAACACAGGGATGGTTCAACATTATGGAAATCTGTCAATGTAATACACCACATAAACAAGTTGAAACATAAAAACCACATGATCATTTTGATAGGTGCACAAAAGGCCTTTGACAAGATACAACATCACTTCATAATCAAAACATTGGAGAGAATTGGCATGGTTGGTTCATATCTTAACTTAATAAAGGCATTATACAAAGCTCCTAATACCCAAATAATGCTTAATGGAGAGACTGGAGGAATTCCCATTGACATCAGTAACAAGACAGGGTTGTCCACTCTCACCTCTGCTCTTCAACATAGTAGTGGAAGTCCTAGCTCAAGCAATAAGACAGGAGAAAGAAATAAAAGGGATACAAATTAGAAAGGAAGAAGTTAAGTTAGCTCTATTTGCTGATGACATGATTGTATACATAAGAGATGGAGAGACTCCATCCCAAAACTCCTGAAGGTGATTAACTCCTATAGCAAAGTAACAGGATACAAACTCAATGCACAAAAAACAGTAGCCTTTCTATATGCAAATGACAAAGATACAGAGAAAGAAATAAGGGGCATGGGCTAATTTTCGATAGCAACAAAAAAAATAAAATACCTTGGAATAACGTTGACCAAGGAAGTGAAAGATCTATACAACAAAACATAAAAACACTCAAAATAGAACTTGAGGAGGACTTGAGAAAGTGGAAAGACCTCCCATGCTCCTGGATAGGCAGAATTAACATTGTGAAGATGGTAATCCTACCAAAGGCAATATACAGATTTACTGCAATTCCAATTAAAATCCAAGCATTGTTTTTCACAGAGATACAAAAAATGATCTCAAATTTCATATGGAAAGGCAGAAGGCCTCGCATTTCCAAACATATCCTCAGCAAAAGAAATACCTCTGGAGGCATCACTATACCTGATCTAAAGGTATATTACAAAGCCATAGTAATAAAACAGCATGGTACTGGCATATAATCAGGAGTATAGACCAATGGAATAGACTTGAGGACCCTTACTTTGGGTCAAGTAACTATAGCTACTTGATATCAACAAAGGCCCTAACAATATAGGCTGGAAAAAAGACAGCATCGTCAACAAATGGTGCTAGACAAACTGGATAACTATATGCAGGAAACTGAAACTTGATCCTCAGATTTCGCCATGCACTACACTCAAGTCCAAATGGATCAAGAGCTCAATATAAGACCAGAAACTCGACTACTACCGGAAGAAAATTTAGGACGTACTTTCCATGATATAGGAATGGAAAATGACTTCCTGAACAAAACCACAGTAGCTCATGATCTTAAACTGTCACTCAACCAATGGGATCACATGAAGCTGAAGAGTTTCTTTACAGACAAGCACACAATAAGCAGAGACAATAGATTACCCACAGAATGGAAGAAAATATTTGCTGGTTATCCAACTGACAGAGGCCTAATCTCTAGAATCTACAAGGAACTCAAAAATCTAAACAGTAAAAAGTCAAACACCCCATTCACAAAATGGGGCAAAGAGCTGAACAGGCAGTTTACAGAGGAAGAAATACAAATGGCAAACACACACTTAAGAAAATCTTCATCATCCCTAATCATCAGGGAAATGCAAATTAAAACAACTATGAGATTCCACCTTACCCAAATAAGGATAGGAAACATCAAAAAGGTCAAATGAAAATAAAAGCTGGCAGGGATGTGGAGAAGTAGGAACACTCATCCACTGTTGGTGGGAATGTAAGATGGTACAACCACTTTGGAAAGCAATCTGGAGACTACTGAAAAAGCTGACTATAGAGATACCAACAGACTCAGTTACTCCCTTACGGGGCATCTACCCTAAAACCTTCAAACCACAGGACAGAGAGATTTGCTCAACCATGTTTGTAGCGGTTCAATTTGCAATAGCTAAGAGCTGGAATCAAGCCAGATGCCCATCACTAGAAGAATGGATAACTAAGAAGTGGCATATCTACACAATGGAATTCTATACAGCAGTAAGAAAAAATGACACAATGAAATTTGAGGAAAAATGGTTGAACCTGGAACAGAGCATTCTCAATGAACTTACCCAATCACAGAAAAGAAATCGCCACAGTAGTCTCACTCATCTACAGCACCTAACCTGAATCTACCCAAGATGCCTTACATACCCAGCAAGCATCTCTTGGACTAGACAATAGGATAGGTGGGGAGGGAGGGGAAGGCAACAGAAGGGTGGGAAACACAAATCTAGACCCAAACGGCAATGGTACCATAAAATTCTACTTCCTAAAAGGCGGAGCAAATGGCTGAACCTTCACCAGGCCCTTAGAGGGAACACCTAAACCACAAGACACTGGAGAGGGTATGATGAAGACTGACCTTTATCTTCTACAGCTTACCTCCCTCCCTCTCCCTTTCTTTCTCTTTCTCTCCATCTCTTCTCTCTAACTCTTGTATATTAGTTATATTTTTCTTCCTTTTCTTAGTGGGCACTGACCTGTAACTCCCAGTACCAGCTGGTGGCTATCATCCACAATGAGCTCTTGATCAGAGAGACCTACAAGGTTTCGTGAAAGAAACACATATTTCTGTCAGTGTACTTGATGACCCACCAAAGGTTAGTGGTAAGACCCTACTGCTGAAGACACTTTAGTGGTCTACATGGAAAATGGAATGTTATGGCTGGAAGTTGGAAGAGAGTCAGTTCCCAAACTGTCAGCATGTCTAGTGCCAGAAGGTGCTACATGGGCAACTGGAGAAAATGACCAATATCTGTCCAAGCAACTTATGGTCTAACCTACTTAGCAGCAAACAACCTGTTGTGATGTCCACACAAGTGCAATAGTGGCACACAGCCATGGTGGGGAACCAACTGCTCTTGATTCGGCTAACTGATTCCCTCAGTGGTATGGGACCTATAGCTGGAGCTGGGAAACAAGTCAGAACCATATCCAAACGTAAGCCCACTCTCCATTATCAAGCTACCATCAATCATGGGCTACAAGAGGGCCTATACCTATTAAATTCTCTATTAAGAAAGTAAGGGTTATCTCATTTGTCCTGGTGCTAACTTACTCTCTGTTGGAGAATCTGCTTCTCTTTTTGAGATAGATGTAGATCCTAAGGAGAGAGCCACCCCATCATACCTCAAAAGGGCCCTGGCTGAAACTAAAAAAAATTGGCAAAACAAGCAAGGGTGCTCTTTTCCTGGTGAGCCAGGTAGCCAGCACAAGGGTGAAGGAGATCAACACAGAGAAAAATCAACTCCTACCGAATTAGAGATCCAGAAACCCAGAGGCCCCCAACACCTCATCACTGAAGCAGACCAAAAATGAACCCAACATGGCTCAGGGAAATTTTGCGGAAGAGGGGGCAGAAAGAATGTCAGAGCCACATGTTGGGTCATGATATGCAAACACATTTATCCTACCCATAACTGTGGGCTTACTCCACAAGGCATGACCCATACACCTCAACAAGGAGGGCCCAAGGGGAGAGGGTAAGTCTCGGATGAGCCTAATAATGGTACCAAATTGACTGTATTTGCTGAATACAAAACTAATTTTAAAAAATTAAAAATTAAATAAAATCTGAAAAATCTCAATGGGACCTGCTGTCTTGTTGAAAGCTCACTGAGGCAGACATGACATCTAAACAGCCCATCAAGATCCCGGAGAGGCAAGAAAGCAAGCCAGACAGAATAAGTAAGGTCAGTAGTCACAGTATCTCCAGTGTAGCCACACTCTCTGTGTGATAGGCTGTGCTGAACTATTTGCTTATATTTCTTCATATGATGCTCATGAGGCTTGTATGCTATAGCATAATTATCATTACCATTTATCAGAAAATGAAGTTTAGATGTTAAACAGTTTTCAGAAGTCACATGTGATTAGGAGACAAGACCAGATTTGATGTCCAGGAAAATAGCCTTTTGAACTTAGATTTTAAGCACTATGATAAATTCCCAGGGTTGTGGTAGGGGAGTGCAGAGATTGCTCAGTGGTTATAGGAGCTTGCTTGCAAAGTCTCATGGCCTGGATTTTATCTCCCGGATTTGATTTGGGTAAAACCAGATGCACAAAGTGGTAACTGCAGCTGGAGTTCATTTGCAGTGACAGGGGGCCCTGGCACACCCATATTAACTCTCTCTCTCTTTTTGTCTGTCCCACACCAATGTCATGATACATAGACACATTGCCTTCTACCCTATAACTGATGGCTAACCCCACAATGCATGACCCATGTTCCCCAAAGAGGATGGTCCCTGCAGAGGGGGGAGGATAGGGAGGAGGCTAACAATGGTACCAACTTGACTGTATACACTGAGTGCAAAACTAATAAAATAAATAAATTTCCAGGGAATTTTGAGGGAATCATTAGAGTTGCTCATACTCTGAAGTTTCTGTCATACCTAAATTTTCAAAGGAAGAGAAGCTCCTGAGCAATATGCCAAAGGTATTCACTCCCTTTTCAGTATGTATGGAGTGTCTATTGTATGCTCAATACTGTTCAGGATCTGGTGGCAAAATGTAGAGCACTAATGTAGTTATAAGGGTGACTTCTTGCTGGGGAAGGTTGTAGCCAAGAGCATAGAGTAAGTCATTTAGTCAGTCATGTGTTGAGAAAGCACAGAGAAAACATTTGTCACACAATAATTTTATAAGATATATTTTGAGAATATAGTTATGGTTTTGGGTTAGTAATATATCTACATATGGGAAATTTTATTGAGCTAGGAAGATAGGTTAGGGCTTTCTTGGAAAAATTACAATTATGTTTTATTTTGAAGAATATTGAAGAGTTAACCAGTCAAAAGAAGGGATAATCACACTAGGCAGGAAATAAATTCCTCAGTGGCCTTTTTGGCTAGAGGAAGTAGAGAAAGGACGTGGAGAGGAGGCCATTGAGTATCCGTGAGAGAAGTGACAGATACACATGTGCTGTATAGGAAGATGGAGTGGGTGGTTTAAGGGTTGTGGGCTATGCTACCCCTTGTAGCATTGCTGAATACTTTCATTCTGACAAGATGAATTCATGTGCTATATTGAAATCAGATTTGAAACAGGAAAGAGTTTGATAGGAAAGTAACTGGAGAAGTTTAGGCAGAAAATAGAGGAAACAAAAACTATTGGAGGTAGAAGACATAAAGCATCTTTTTGAAGGTAGGATTGATAGCACCTGTTGATGGATTGAGTGAAGAATTCAGGGGAAGATACTGATAAAAGTAAAAGAAGTATGTTTTCAGTCACAATGTTAAAGAACAATAAAAATCAATAAGGTTTTAGGAGGGAGTTCTTAAGTTTGGTTTTGTACATGGTTCTTTAGAGATATTCCAGAGGATATTCATAGCCACA
The DNA here is from genome assembly GCA_036346955.1 of Dipus sagitta. Classification (NCBI taxonomy): domain Eukaryota; kingdom Metazoa; phylum Chordata; class Mammalia; order Rodentia; family Dipodidae; genus Dipus; species Dipus sagitta. The sequence goes on along the minus strand of CM070771.1, from coordinate 101,780,197 downwards.
TACATGTTTTTATCTGAAAATAAGAAAAGCAGTATGCATTTGATGTATGATTTTAGTATACCTCATGCATCTGTTGTCATTTAAAGTAATAGCAATGGATAAAAATGTGCACAGAGACCTGAAGTAATCCCAACATTTCATTGCTGAATTGAGGATGAGCAGTCCATGGAGACACAAAGAACTTCCAGACAGAAAATATTAACTCCATGATAGAGAAAAAGGAAAAGTGAGAAGACCCATATGGTCATACGCTGCTATTGGTGTAAGGAGGATGAGGTCCTTAGAACATCTTGAGGACATAGCAACACAGGGGCTGGGCTGTTAGAGCACAGTGGTCCCATGAAGTCATGACAATGTGATTGGAAACCATGGTAGACTATGTTAATGCATGATTTGATTGAGAATTGTTCTGAGAAAATGTAGATTGAAGCATAAAAGAGAAACATTTTGAGAACCTACATTAGTACAAACAAGAGAATAGGAAAAAATAAAACTTTTCAAGATACAGAAACAATGATATGGAGATGGCAAAATGATGAAATATTGATGAAAGTACACATAAAAGACTGTAGTCAATTGAGAGAAGGAAATGATGACTATGAGGCAGGTGTGATGTGTAGGAAATGTGACAACAAATCTTACCTTTAGCACAGTGTGCCACATGAATCAGAGTCCCATGAAGACATGCGAGAAAGCCAGCTCTTGAATAGTCTCAGTCCAGGCAAAAGATAGTTTGACCTAGGCCAGAAATGGACTGAACTATACATAGTAAAAAAGATATTGAAGCTAAAATATGTGTAGATTTTGTTATCATCTGCTGAGGCAGAGAAAGTTTATAGTAAATCTGGACTAAATCAGGGTGGTTTCAGGAATGTGGTTTTTAAGATTTTAAAAATGAAGAAGAGTTGAACACATTTAGTTATCTTGAGAAGGATATAGTTTAGAAGAAGATGTGGAATTACCATTAATGTAAAGTTTTTAAGGAAAAAGAATGGGATTCCAAGCATGCATAGAAGATGAAACTGAGATTTCCTGAATTTTAGTCATATGACAGAGTCTCTTCTAAATGAAGGACTTTCCTTACTCCTTGCCTCTCATCCTCTTCCTCCTCTCCCTCTTTCTCTCTTCTTCCCCCTCTTCTTCTCCTTTCCTTCTTCGTTTCCCCTTCTTCCACCTACTTTTCTCCTCTTCCTTTCCTTTCTTCCTTTTCCTCCTCCTTCATGTGATCATCTAAAATAGTTTTCTTCATTGATGGATGGAAAAAACAAAGCAACAGAACTACTAAGGAATTATTCCCTGTCAATCAGCTTAGGTGGAGAAGACAGATTTTGATTTGAAACTTCTATTTCTTTTTTTTTTTAAGTTTTTCAAGGTAGTACTCACTCTAGCCCAGGCTGATCAGGAACTCACTATGCAGTCTCAGGGTGATCTCGAACTCATGGCGATCCTCCTACCTCTGCCTCCCAAGTTCTGGGATTAAAGGCATGCGCCACCACACCCAGCTGAAACTTTTATTTCTACAGCCAATATTCTCACTTAATACATTTTACTGTTTATATATCATTACAAGATTATAATTTCCCCTTTTGTGATAAGAGATTCATAGCATAGCAGATTGATGGATTTTGTGATAGAATGATGAGGAAGTTTCTTCCAGTTTTCTTTGATTTCCTTAGTGGACCACCATCAGTGAAGAGTTAATAAAAGGATGGATTTGGAGTTCTTAGAATTATTAGATATAATTTCACTTGTAGTTTAGCTTGTTGGAATATTCCCCAACCTCTTCACACTGCTACTACCCTCTTTGGTCTGTTCTCACAGCATTGGAGTGAGTTTGATTCCTGCTAAATGTGAGTCTGACCACACTACTTAATTCAAACTCACTACCATCTCCCATCTCATTTAGTAGAAGAAGAACTTGAACAAATCTTATTGAGACCTGCAAAGCATCATTAGTCAACTTTTTTTCCCAGCTTGTCTCTGCTTTGAAGTCATCTTTTTTCCTAGTTCCCTTGCTACTGTCCAAGGTACCACCAGTCATGTGGTGACATCACTGTACCTGCTGTTTCATCCCCATGGAATAAAAGACTCCTTTCAAGTCATTCAAATAGTTCCTTTCACCACTTTGTTGAGAATGTACTCAAAAGTTTCCTCACAGAAGTGACTCTCCTAGCCACACTCAAATCTCAGTTGTCCCAGATTTATTTATCTTTTTCCCTTTCTCTACTTTCTTGTTACCCATAATTGATTATTAAATTGAGAAAATTTTGTTGTGTTAAAGTCATGAGATTTTAAACTCTGTAAGAGAAGAATTTTATTTTCCCTTTCAACATCATTGTAGCCCTAGCTGCTAGCACAATGTCTGTCCCTTAAATGTTTTAAAAATATGTGCTGTATGAGTGAGTTATAGAAAATGATACAGTAAGATGCTTAAGAAAATGTGCTATGGTATCTATGTAGAAGACAGCAAATTAAGTATGGTAATAATGAAGACATAATTTTCTACTGTGGCTCCCCACTGTTGGGGTACAGGCATGGGAGTTCAGTACCTTTCTTATACCACAGTTAGTTCCACTTCCTTTTATGTCTTATGAATTTTTAGATAGGCAAAAATTAGTGGCAAGCCACTTTCAAAGGGCTTTTTAAAATTCAGGTAGGAGTTAGAAATTACTAGATATATTATAGATATTTTAAATAAAGGAAGATGTTTTCAAATTAGGAAGGTGAGCTTGAGCTTGCGTTCAGATTTTAAGTTATACACAAATAAATTTTGTTCCACTCCATGTAGGAGAAAACTTGCATTTGCTGGCAGATGGGTACATTTGCAGCTTCCATGTCCTTTCCAGAGAGAAGTTATATTTGGAGGGTCACAGAGGATGCCTGGAGTCCTGCTATGTAAGTTAGTACATTCCCATCTAAATTTCCACTCCCAAGAAATAGGAATGATTGAGTCATTGTGATAAGACGCTTCCCGATGGAAAGAAACAAGTCTTCCAATGCAGCATGGAAAGTTAGACCCAGCCACAGTTGAAAAGCCTGGCGTGGTGGCGCACTCCTTTAATGCCAGCACTCAGGAGCCAGAGATAGGAGGATCACCATAAGTCCAAGATTACCCTGACACTACATAGTGAATACCAGGTCAGCCTGAGCTAGAGACCCTACCTTGAAAAAAAAAAAAAAAAAGACACCTTCTAATGAGGTTGTAAAGAAACCACACAGTCTTCCATGGATGAATAACACAGAGAAATAGTAATTTTGTTTTGTTTTTGTTTTTATTCACATGTGTTGGTCACAGCAAGCCCTGTGGTATTTCCTAAACACAGAACATGCAGGGTCTAATGTATAAGCAGCTCTGAGAGTACAGCCCTAGACTCTTAATGTTTTATAAGCACCACAGGTGATTCTATGGTCACTGTCTGTACATGAAGAATGGACATGACTGATGGGTAACACATCCCATAAAAAAAGAGTGACATTGGTCTCTTGGTTATCAAATTGGTGAAAGTCAGATGACAAAACCTTTACATGTTCCTAAAGAAAGAAGCTTTCTGGGCTTGTGAAGAGAGTTCTTACTTATTTCAAATAAACTTATATCACTACAGCTTAGTTGTTCATTTTAAATTTTATAATTAAATTGAAATAGCAATTAGATGATGGAATAATGCCTGCTGAGCTATGAAAGCAGAAAACTAATAATAGGGACATAATAGTTGAGAGTCTTTTAGGGAATTAGAAAAATAATCCTATTTCCAAAAGCATGAACAAACAGTAGTCTAGGACCTCTTCATAAAGAAATTCACAGATCTCAATAGCTCCAGCGGGTATCACTGCATTACAGACTAATAATGTCCCTGAGTTAATAATGAAAGATTCAATCACTTTTAGTATTCTGTATTTAGGACTCAGGAAAGTACAATGAGTCTTACAAGATTTAGATGCGCAAAATCAATACTAAATATAGATTGGAGTAAATTTTACTTGGAAAATTAATGTAAGTGGGAAAGCTTGTTCCACAGATAAATGAAACAGTCATAATTTTCCATGTGGGTAGTGGTAAATAATGCCCTTTGGTTAGACATGCAGTTGTCCCACGACAGGAAGTAGCCTGCCACACAGGGGGTAACCTAGTTTGTATCAATGTGCCATAAACTGGGGTGATTCCTGTCTATGACAGCACGGAGTAATGTGAGGGAAGACAGCCTTACCAGTGAGCGCCAGAGCTTGAGCAGACCAGCAGCCTGAGAGCTCATTACAAGTACAATGTCTCACAGGCCACCTCACAAGCCCTAAGTTAAAACCTGTAACTTGGTAAATTTCCTGGACATATTAAAGTTCAGAAGGTGTTAATTCTTAGAGATATGAGATTTCACTGTCAAGAAAAGTACTTGGTGATGAACTGTTCGGTTTCAGGGTTCAGAGATGGAGTTCATAAGCAGGTTCAAATCATATAAAACTGCCAAGAATAATTCAAGTGTATCCACAGATGTAAAGCCAAGGTGACAGGCAGATAGATACTTCACACATGCTTCTCTAAATTCCCCATATCTACCTCAAATTTTCTTTGAAGCTTTGAAGGGTTTATTTTATTTTATTTTTTCCTATAATTACTGAGATATGTATGAAAAATTAACCCATTTAAAAACGCTTCATGAGGTAGCATTTGTATTCAGAACAGTGCATGGTAATTTAAGTATATATATCCAGGTAAGTACTATACTGACCAAGATATGAAATGCAATTATTAACTTAGAAAGTTTTCTTTTATCACCCCAAATTGTTATGCCTATAGGCAGCTGGTATTCTAATTTTTATGACACAGATGTGTTTGCTTGCTCCTCAATTCATTACTAATAAAAGCAAAAAATGCATGCTGTTTTGTGTAGATCCTTTCCTATAACATAATTGAGCTTCACCTCATAGTTTTGCACACATTGACAGTTGGCTTTTCTATTGGTGAAAGGCATTCCTTTCATAAATACGCTACCATTTTCCCATTTTCCTATGGAAATATATTTGGATCATTGCCCATATTTTTTCTATTATGAATGGAGCACCTACACATGTGCTTTGTGAGTGGTAGGCAAATATTCTACCACTGATCCACATGCCCAGTCCTTTCTTTTTTTAATCTTGAAACAAGGTCTTAATAAGTTGTTCATGCAAGCTGTAAAATTTTCTGTGTAGGTCAGGCAGGTCTCGAACTTGTGATCTTCTTGCCTCTATTTCCCAAGTTGTTAGGATTGTAGCCATCCACCAGCACTCCAAGAAAAATAGTATATTCTATACAAAGCAATTTTTTGTTGACAATGATGCATTTCTCTTAAATTAACATCTAAGTTAAACAGACAGAGACCATATGAAGACGGCAGATCACATTGACTCCAGGCTGTCACCATCCTACTGGAAGCATGCTGTGCATTCTTCTGTCCTCTTGTGCACCCTTTACAGTGTTGTCAACACACACCAAATTAAAACACAAGGCCAGAATGTTCAGAAAGCAAGATCCCCTTATGCCTGAAACAATCTGAAATCAGCATCTTCAAGGAGGAATTGTTACCAAAAGTAGCCATAGCAAGCCTTTGAACTGTTCTTGCTTTTACTTGATCTAGAAGTCATTCTGGAGATGGCATAGCTGGACAATGCATTATTATTCTCCCACTGGCTCCTCTGGTGAACCCTATGACATGCCGATGATGAAAACTGGCCAGGCTACTCTACCAACCTGAAGAACACTTTGCTAAAAACATTTATCTTCACAGAACCTACAGATAACTAACAGATTACTAAGATGAGGTGAGGGAATGGGACTGTCTTTGTCATCATATCTGACTGGCCTCTTAGGTTGCTTCAAGACCTTAGAGTCAGACTTGACACAGTTCTACATGGAGACATGTTTATTCCTGACTATAATACAGGGTTACATTGATCTATTTTTCTCTGGAGTCAATATGTGCTTCCTTTATCACAACTCATGTTTTCCTACTAATTCAACACTTACAGTCTTTCAGCTTTACCACAGGCACAAATAATGAGATCAAGATATTTATGTAAAATTACAATGAGAGTGACAGAGGGACTTAGCAGTCCCTGGATTAAATCACCACATATTATCCCATCTAATACGAGCCCAGAATACATATGTACACAGAGAAGGAAAATATCTTTTGATACTTGGCCCATGATCAATGAATAATTTCTAAGCTTTAGTCTATCACCCCTAATATTAAAAATCTGTTGCCACTTGTATTGAGCAAGGCAGCCTGGTCACATCTGGTCAGTGTTACCTTCATTGGCCTGAGTTAGCTGGCTTCAGATGACATCACAATAAAGGAATTTTGCTTGTTTTGTATGTGCATTTATGTATAGGTGAATGTGTATGTGTGTGTGTCTGTGTGTGTGCATATGGAGGTATGAAGACAATCCCAGGTGTTGTTTCTCATAAATGTCACCCACATCCTATGAGACATAGTAGTCTCTCCTTGACCCAAAGCTCACCAATTGGCTTAAAAAACTAGCTGGCCCATGAGTCTAGGGAAATTTCTTACTTCCATCACCACAGGTGGGACTGAAGAGAAATCCCACCACAGTTGCCATTTTTACATGGGTCCAAGTGTCAGTCTTAGATCCTCTTGCTTGTGAGGCAAGCACTTACAGACTGAGCTATCTCCACAGCCCCTTGCTTGCATTTTTAAATATGTGGCATGTTGTCATTTGCATTTCTTTCATTTCACGAGAGTCTTCTGTCTTGTGTCATATTTAGTATCAACTTTCTAAAGATCTATAAGTTCTCCACAACAATTCTGATTACTCCCATGCTTGCCAGTATTTAGTGTGATGTCATCATCCTTTTAAATTTAAACCATGTGAGATAGTTATGACATGGCATAGATGTAACAATGTCTCATGGTTTTAATATAATTTCTTTGAAGAAGAATGAAGATGAACATCTTTTAAAATTTTTATTTATTTACTTAGAGACAGAGAGAGGCAGGTGGGGGGCAGAGAGAGAGACGGAATGGGTATGCCAGGGCCTCTAGCCACTGCAAATGAACTCCAGATGCATGTGCCACCTTTCACATCTGGTTTTACATGGGTACTAGGGAATTGAACCTGGGTCTTTAGGCTTCACAGGCAAGCGCCTTAACCTCTAAGCTATCTCCCTCATCCCTGAACATCTTTTTTTGATCTTACTTTGGTGTTTATCCCTCACCTGTTCTGTTGTGAGGAATGTGTTCAAGTCTTTGGTACATCTATTTTCCAAAGTAACAATAATAAAAGTAGCTGTAACAAAAGTTCCCATTTTACATGTCCTTATAAAGAATCCTTGAAATCTATATCATTATGTGGCAGAGTGGGCCATTTCATTTAAAAATGTGTGACACATTGAGAATATCGTGGCTGATAGCTAATAGTGGAAGTCTTGGGAACTGCCTTCAAGTCTAGATTATATAACATGAAATGCTTCAACTGCTTTTTTGTGGAGGTCTTTTTTGAAATTCTGCCATTAAACAGTGAACAGGAACCAAAAGCTAACACCCACCTTCAAGGTGTTAGTGTACCATCTCAGAAGAGGACACTTATGCTCTGCTTGAACTGTCTTAGCCTAGACAAAGTGGCTGAATGCAATTTTACCCAGATTGTTGATTCATGGACAGATGATTGCTCACATATCAGGCCACTTATCTATGAGGTTTGCTGTGCAGTATTAATAATGAAAGCAGATTTTTGTTTAGTAAAAACTAAAGCATGTGACATCAAGCAGATGTCTAAGAAATTGTAGAAAGCTGACAGAGAAGCTTGAAAGGCAATATCATGTAAAGAAATGGCTGAAACATGGAACAAAGAGGACCCCTGGAGTGTTGGCATCTAAGATAATGTAGGAAACATAAAGTTATAAAATTTATCAAGAATGTTAAATGAAACCCAAAATCAATTTATTGGGAATCAGGAAGCTTCTGCTAAAATGGTCAGGCAGTGGCTATTTTAAACTTGCAGGCTGCAATGGATGTTGGTTGTCAACTTGACTGGATTGGAACATCCCTAGAAAAGTGCAAAGAACACTTCTAGGTGTGTCTCTGAAGTTGCTCCCAGAGATAGTTGGTATGTGGGTCTGAGTACTGAGCATAGAGAACTATCCTCAATATGGATGACCATAATAATAATTTCATTGTTTTGTAACATGAGGGGTCCTGATGTTTGCTGCATATTCATTTATTATTGTTAAATATTCTTGATGAATCGCTCCATTTATTAATATGTAGTGAGTATGTTTATGTCTTTGAGCTACTTTTAACTTGAAGTTTACTTTATCTGATATCAGAATAGATATACCAGCTTGTTTTTGGTGCTAATTTGATAGTCTTCCATGCTTTGACTCTCAGTTGACTCACCAATATCGTATGTGTCTTGGGTATGACAGGTTTATAGTCCAATAAGTCAGTCTATGTGTCTCCTTTTGGTGAGCTGAGGCCATTAACATTTAATGTTATCATAGAGAGATGTTTTCTGATGCCTGTTATCTTATTGGTTATTTTGCTGGTTTACTGGGCTGTTGTTTGTTCTTTGTCTTCCCCCATAGTAGAAAATTGGTATCACACATTTCCAGACTTTCTGTCCTTGTCATGATAAAGTCTTCACTTTCTCTTCTTTGCTCAGTCATTCCTTTTCTAATGTTTTCTTCTTTCCTGTGTTCTTATGATTGAGATTACCATCCTTTCTGCAGTTCTGGTGTGGTGATCATGAAAACAGTATTTGTTGAAAAGACATTCCTTCCACAATTGAACTGTCTTGGTATCTTCACATTATCTTATCAACCCATATCTCTCATTTATTTTTGTGCATCTTTTCAGATCTTCTTTAATTTTTTTTTTTAGTTTTTTATTTTTTTCAAGGTAGGGTCTCACTCTAGCTCAGGCTGACCTGGAATTCACTATGTCATCTCAGGATGGCCTTTAAGTCATGGTGATCCTCATACCTCTGACTCCTGAATGCTAGAATTAAAAATGTGTGCCACCATGCCCAGCTCTAATTTTTGTCATTAATGTTTTATTGTGTATAATTCGTTTTAAAATTTATAATTCTCTACTAAATTTAGTACTATGTATTTCATATTTTTATTAGTTATGTACACAGTGTGTATACAACCATTTTGGTACCATCATTAGTCTCCTCCCTGTCCTCCCCCCTCTGAAGAAACCCTTCTCACTGGGGAATGTGGGTCGTGCATTGTGGGGGAAGCCATCAGTTATGGGGAAGAGGCAATGTCTCTAAACATCATGTCCCAACTTGTGGCTCTAACAATCTTTCTGCCCTCACTTCCACAAATTTTCCTGATCCATGTTGGGTTCATTTTAGGTCTACTTCAGTGATGAAGTCTTGGGAGCTTCTGTATTTTTGGATATCTGGTATGGTGGGAGTTGAGTGTTTTCTGTGTCTACCTCCTTCACCCTTGTGCTCGTACAAGGATCACCAAGAAAGCAGCACTCTTGCTCATTTCCCCAATTCCTTCATGGTTTCAGTTGGGGCCCTGGTGAGGTGTGATGGGCTGATTCTCTTCTCAGGTTCTGCGTTGGTCTGAAGAAAAGAAGCAAATTCTCCAATGGAGAGTAAAGTCAGCACTAGATAATGGGCTAACCATTATTATTTTAGAGAGAATTTAATAGGTGTAGGCCCTCTTGTAGCCCACGATTTATGGGAGCTTGATACTGGAGAATCGGCTCATTTTTTGGATATGGTTCTGACTTGTTTCCCAGTTCCAGCTATGGGTTCTATTCCACTGAGCAGATTTGTTAGCCAAATCAAGAGCCGTTGGTTATCTACCATGTCTGTGTGCCCCTATTGCACTTGTGTGATCATCATGTCAGGTTGTTTGCTGCTGAGTAGCTTAGGCCACAAGTTGCTAGGACAGATGTTGGTCATACTTTCATGCAAACATAAGTGAACGATTCCATTGGTGTATTTGTTTCTAGTCAGTGTCATGCTGTGTTTGCCACCATAGCTACATAGTAATCTGGAGATAATTTAGCATATATGAAAGAATATGCACAGTTTATTTACATGTTACACCACTGCAATTAAAGGCTGAGTAAACAATGAATTTAGTATATGTGGAGACATACGGGTGCATCCTAGAACCAGATAGCCTCAGATACTGAGGGACAGTTATATGTTTATATGATATTCTTGCTACATATTTATTTTATAAGTGTATACCGAATCAGGTCATATACAGAGATAATTGTATTGTCTTGTTTCCACTAAATGGTAGAATTAGGTTGTGTTTGATTTGCTTTGTTTTCTTGAGGTAGGGTCTCATCTTAGCACAGGTGACTCTACCTCTGCCTCCCGAATACTGGGATTGAAGGCAGGCATCACTACAACCAGCAGATCATGTCCTTTTTCATGGAATCTCTATCCATTCCATTCCATTGTTACCAACAAAACAATATACCAAAAAGTGTCAATATAGCAGCTATATAACAATTTGCTTAACTTCACTTAAATGTGATAAATAGGTTTTTTTTAAATGCCTATAAATATAACACACCGTATTTTAGAGAAGAAATTACAATCTTAATTTATCTCTTTATATCTGTGACACTTTCTGGCCTAAAGTAGACTTTCAGTAATAGCTTCATAAATAAAGATGTTTAAAATAATATTATGAAAGACAAGATTGACAAGACTGACTATTACAAAATTATTAAAGGAGAATGAGTTCCTTTAATAGTTTATTTAAGATATGGTCTACTGAGTTGAACAGACATAGTGGCATGAAGGGACTTGGGAAATAAGACAGATCTATGCAAAGAACCTCATTAAATGTTTAATCAAAATTTCATGATCTGTGTAGGGAATTGAAAAGACTGCCTGAGAAGTGGTAAAATTAATTTGGAAGGGAATTAAAAGTAGAGACTCATATTGCTGTGTAAAGGATTCTGTATCCTATAAAGCTCCATAAATATGTTTATGAGCTTAGCATCCTAGCCTCATCTCATGAAATAGGAAACGATGTCTTGCTGTCTCTTGGTATTTCAGATGTTTGGCACTATTATCTTATATGCTCTACTCTCTCTGTGGAAATGAAGGCTTTAATTTTCCATAGGATTGAAAAATTAAATTATGACTTACCCATACATAAACCTCATTTTTTCTTTGTTCAGGAAGGTTCTGTTTTTTTTTTTTTTTTCTGGGTTTGAATAACAATACCAGATAATGTGAGAAGATGCTATCCCAGCTATCTCAGCATTTGATACACATGCATTATCTCACAATCAGTTGTAGTTCATGATTATAATATACATTTCTCTAACATGTTTCCTTATTTATTAGTAGTGGGTAAAAATTGTAAAATGTTAACTAAGAACTAAAACCAATTCCAGGAATGCATCATAAAATAAATATTTAAAAATACAATTAACACAGATTATTCCCAAAACATGAAGAAGTAAACATTAATGTAATAAAAAGTTAATATAATATGGAAACTTATAATATGTAAGTGTAAATATTATCATATGTAAAGTTAATATCTATATAACCAAAATGATATATTTTATACATTTGTGATAATATAAGCATGATTTAAAATTCCACATATAGATCCTGAACAATGAGTAATAGATAACAGACTTTATTTTATTTATTTTATTTTATTTTATTTTATTTATTGGCAATTGGGATCAAATCTATGCATTTACACATGCCAGGTAGCTAGCTGTTCTACCACTAAGTTATAATCACCACTGGAAACAGGCCTTTTGATTACAGTCTCATTAATCTCCCCCCCCCCCGCCCTCCGTTGTAGTCAGGATCACATTGCTGGTAGAAATCACCCAACCAAGAGCACCTTGTGGTGAAAAAAAAAAAAAAAGGTTTATTTTGGCTTACAGATTCGAAGGGAAGGTCCACAATGGCAGAGGAAAACAATGGCATTAGTGGACATCACCCCCTGGCCAACATCAGGTGGACAATAGCAACAGGAGAGTGTGCCAACACTGGCAAGGGGACACTGGCTATAACACCCATAAGCCTGCCCCCAATAATGCACTGCCTCCTGGAGGTGTTAATTTCCAAATCTCCATCAGCTGGGAACCTAGCATTCACAACACCTAAGTTTATGGTGGACACCTGAATCAAACCACCACATTTTGGCCCCCATAAACATACATGGTCCCCATGTAAAATGCAATGCATTCATCCAACTATAAAAATTCCCATAGTTTTTATAAATTCCAATGATACTCATACATCCCCATTGTCCAAGATCTTTTAACTGAGTGATAATACCAACCCCACCCCCCAAAACACATAATGGCACAGAATAAACATTCACACTTAAAAAGATAGCACTGGATATAGCAAAGAAATATTCAGCCAATACAAGCTTTAAAACAATCATGACAGCCAGGTGTGGTGGCACCTGCCCTTAATCCCATCACTTGGGAGGCAGAGGTAGTCCAATAACTCTAGTCAGTGACAAATCTCCATATTTAATAATTCTAACCAACAACAAGTCTCTGAAATTCTAATTCCACCCCTCCAGCTAGGCTATTCACAGTCACCATAGAAATCAATATGGAAACTTATAATATGTAAGTGTAAATATTATCATATGTAAAATTAATATCTATATAACCAAAATGATATATTTTATACATTTGTGATAATATAAGCATGATTTAAAATTCCACATATAGATCCTAAACAATGAGTAATAGATAACAGACTTTATTTTATGGAAGTTTCTCAAAAATATTGACTATACTTTCTATATAATAAAATATCTATATAATTTCTTTGTGTATACACAAAGGAGGGAGGCAGGAGCTAAGCAATAATAACTATACAATTTGTGTGTGATCTAGCATCTTCTATGCATATACACAAATATGAAGGTGATGAGTGGAGGAGAGTAGTACTAGAGAAACAACAAAATTAAGTGTGCATGAAAATCCCACAGTGAAATTGTTTTACACATTAATTTGAAAAACACTATAATAAGGAGAGGAAGAAAAGTAGGAAAAGAAGGAAGAGGAAAAAAAGGAAGAGAAAATGTCGAAGATGTTAGAAGACATCATTCTCCATGCCTATGAATTGGCAGACTTAATTCTGTGACATTAGCCATCCTGCCAAAGGTAAGCTACAGATTCAACACAGTGCCCATCAAAATTCCAATTATATTTTAATAGAACCATAAAAACAGTCTTAAATTTCACATAAGAAAAAACAAAGACTCCATCTAGCCAAAACAGTACTCTACAAACAATAATAGTAATTATTATAATAATTATTATTATGATGATGTTGATGCAATGACTCTGCAGAGTAGGGAAGTTTTCCACAAGGGTTGGTCATTAGTCTGAGGTGGCTGCAGCCTGGGGAGGGATAGACCAGACCCAAATGAAATCTCAGCAAGCATTTTAAATGAACTTAATGAAATCATGAACAAATAGATATTGGAATGTGATGAAACTGGTCAGAATAATCAAACAGGGACTCCAAGAATGGCTGAAGGAAATGAAAGAAAAATGGCAAAAAGAATTCCAATTACAAAGCAAAGATTGTCTCAATGAATTGGAAGAAAGAAAACAAAAGAACTCAAAAGATGCGTGAAAGAAATGAAAGATAATGAAGAAAAACAACTCAATCAATAGCCGAAGGAAACCAAAGAGAATCAGATAACATACTCCACAGATAGCTTAATGAAATCAAAGACAATAAAAAAAAAAGAGTAACAGAAGGCTAAAGGAATTTGAGGAGAATCAATGAATAAGTAAGGTTATGGGCTAATGGGATAAGCTAAATTCTTGATGAGGACATATTCAAATGCAGGAATGAACTCTAGGAGGCAATAAAAAGGTCAAGTCAAGAAATGAAAATGGAATTCAAGCAAGATATAGAAATACTGAAGAAAAACATAACAGAAAACAAAAATGAAGTAACCCTCTTAAAAGGGTACCAGGAAAGCCTCACTAGCAGAGTATACAACATCAGAACTCAGGACAGAACAGAAGAGTTCCACCAGAATTTCCAAAAACATTGTCAACTTCAAAAAAAAAAAAAAAATGTATGAACAGAACATGAGGGAACTTTGGGGCACCCTAAAATTAATAAATATTTGGATTATAGGCATACAGGAAGGGGAAGGAATAAAGGCTAAAGGCATAGAGAATATCATCAACAAAATTATTGAAGAAATTTTTCCCAGCTTTATTATGGAGAGACCAATCCACATACAGAAGGTGTACAGAACATCAAATAGACAAGAGAAGAGACACCTCACATCACATAATAATCAAAACACTAAACACAGAAAACAAGGAGAGAATACTGAAAGCAGTAAGAGTAAAATAGCTCATTACATACAGAGGTAAACCCATCAGAGTTACCTCAGACTTTTCAATAGAAACTCTTTTTTTTTTTTTTTTTTTTTTTTTTTTGGTGTTTCAATGGAAACTCTTAAAGCCAGAAGAGCTCAGAATGGAATATTTCAAAAGTTAAGTGATCATGGCTGGCAACTCAAACTACTGTACTCAGCAAAATTATCCCTTATAATGGAAAGGGAAAGAAAAACTTTAAACAATATAAACCAGCTGTATGATTACATGAGCAGCAAGCAAGCCCTACAGAGAATACTGCATGGGATACTCCACACTCAGGAGATGAACTAAAATGCACATGAGGAGAGAAAAAAGAAGCAATCAAAACTAGAATGGACATAAAAGCATGCCAAGTTCAAACTCCACCAAACATTCAACCTGACAGGGATTAAATCCCTCCTCACAATTATAACTCTAAACAGTAATGGGCTCAACTCTCTAGTCAAAAGACACAGGTAAATAGGCTGAATCAGAAAGCTGGGCTTGTCCATTTGCTGTATACAAGAAACCCATCTTACAATTAAAGATAAACACCACCTAAGGGGGAGGTGTGGAAAAGGATATTCCAAGTAAATGGAAACAAGAAACAAGCAGGAATTGATATACTGATTTTAGACAAAATATACTTTACACCAAAAGTAATAAAAAGATATATAAAGAAAGACACCTCATACTCATTAAAGGAACAATATAAGAGGAGAGTAAATTAGACCCTTTCCTCTCACCCTATAAAAAAGTAACTCCAAATGGATTAAGGACCCCAATGTAATACCTGAAACTCGAAAAAATCTAGAAGGAAAAATAGGGAGAATATTGCATGATATAGGCATAGAGAAACACTTCCTTAATTAGACCCCTGCAGCCCAGAAAATTAGATCAATACTAAACCACTGGGACCTCATGAGACTAGAAAGCTACTGTACAGATAAGCAAACCATCAACAGACTCAATAGACATCCAACACAATGGGAGAAAATCTGCACCTGCTATATTTCTGACAAAGGTTTAAGATCTAGAATCTATAAAAAAATCAAAAAACTAAACAATAAAAAAAAAACAGTCAAAAAATGGAGTAGAGAATTGAAATTCTTCTCAAAAGAAGAAATAGAAATGGCCATTTATTGCTGTCAGGTTCACATTGCTGGCAGAAATCACCCGACCAAGACCAGGGAAGAGAAAAAATGGGGAGGGATTTCCAGATGAGTTAGACGAAATGATGGAATGTTGGGGGTGGGAGGGGATTGGAGGGATAAGGGGTGGTGTAGATGGGCAGGGAATTACACAAAATTTAAGACAGTGTTAAATTTCAGTTCCATGGAAACCCTCATTATGACTAATATTCTATAAAATATAATCACCAATTAAGGAGGAGGAGAGAGAGTCTGAACAGAAGGTAGAAAAAGTTTAACCTTACAACCACAGGGTATGTCTGGTATTTGGATTGCCCCCCACAGTGAGCTATTGTCCAAGGAGAGCTATGAGTTCCTTAAAATTATGTAGGCCTTGGCAAAACACTTAATTGCTGTCAGAACTGAAAGGTAAGACTCTGTTGCTGAAGACACCACAGGCTACAGTGGCAGGACTTCTGAATACCATGGTGGAAGCGAAAGGGAAACTAGTCCCCTCTGGCTGGTCCTCAGGTGGAAAGCCCCATGGGAGCCACCAGAGGACAATGGTTACCAACAGCATGAACAAGCAGGGGACCCTGCAAACTACGAAATCAACCACTCAGACAAGAAGTACACACTTCTGTAATAGTGTCATGTAGCCTGTACAGGTAGTTACCTGTATAAGTAGTTAACTGTTTTCTGATTGGACACAAGGTCTGCTCAATGGTAGGAAATGCATATCTGGTACTGGAAAATAAGTCAGAACCCTATGGTCAGGAAAGAGTGGGCTGGCACAACAAACATCTCCAAAACAACTTTGCATAGCCCATTTAACCCAAATTGCTCTCACTCTTAATTGGAGATTCTTATTTTATTTTACAGATATCAGAGAAAATGGAGGAGAGCCTAAACCCATTGATAAGACAAGAAGGTAGTTGATTGCCCACCATGAGACTTGCCACCTCTACCATATCTACCAAGGCCCAGGAGAAACTGCAGAGGAAGAAGTGTCATGAATACTGTGCCTACTGTTAGCTTAAAAATGGCCCCAGGTTGATGGTGACAGACACTTAGAATAATCAAAATCCATGAAATCAGAAATTCAGACTACAAATAATTCAACATTAATCAGACTGCCAACAGACATGCATGGCTCAGGGAATATTGGGGAAGCGGTGGTGGAAAGATTGTAAGAGCCACAGAGTGAGTAGGAATACCCTGAGCCAGAGCCTCTACTACCCCAAAGGGACTGACTGAGGCCTGCATGACCCCACAGTGATTAGCAAAACCCCACTGAAGAGGGCTCCCAGGGTAATAAGACTTGGGGAAAAGGGATAGCAGCATATAACACACACACACACACACACACACACACACACACACACGTAATTAAAATTTTAAAAACATTTTTAAAAATACTCATGGAAACCCCAGACCCATAAAAAGGACAAGAAAGAAAGTCTAGAGCCTAGGATGGGACCAGTCATCTCTATCACACCTGCCATGGCCCAGTAATCTTTACAGAGAAGGTGACACATTAAATATGAGTACTCCTTTCACTGATGGTCAGAGATCCTTCTTCAGTGAGATGGAAATCAACACCCAGAGATTTAGGACTCATCAGAGCAGACTATCAGAGGCTGCTGAGAACTCAATACTAACTTCTTGTGCCACTCAAGGCTCAGGAAACATTTTGAAAGTGAAGGCAGTAAGAATGTAGGACCTAAAGGGTGGGCATGAATACTGTGAGGCATTGTCCTCCTCTGACTGGTAGATTTGTGGCCCCATAATGACTACCAATATGTCCACTGAAGAAGGGCCTCAGTGGATTGAGGGGATAAAAGAGCATAACTCAATTGGAATAGGACCAATTTTTCAGTATGTTCCTATATTAAAATATTAAAGTTTACAATACAATTTCTTTAAAAAATGCTCTTAATATTACAATACCTAATTTCATGTTATAGCACAGAGGTTTAGTAACAAAAGCAGCATACTACTAGCACGAAACAGACATGGAAATTAATAGAATAGACTAGAATACCCATAAAGAAAGGCACACATTTCATGTGGTCCATTTTTTGTTTATTTTTATTTATTTGAAACAGGCAGACAGAGAGAGAAAGAGTGTGGGGGGGAAGAGAAAGACAAAGAGAAAGAGAGAGTGAGTGAGCGAGCACAAGAGAGAGAGAGAGGTAGAGAGAGAGAGAGAGAAATGGGCTCACCAGGGCCTCCAGCCAATAGAAACAAAAATCAGATGCATATGCCACCTTGTGCATCTGGTTTACATGGCTATTAGGGAATAAAGTCCTGAACTGGGGTCCTTAGTCTTCACAGGCAAGTACTTAACCACTAAGCCATTTCTCCAGCCCAAGTGGTCCATTTTTTAAAGAAACAATCATAAATTATAAAAAGGTAACTACTTCAACATATGGTGCTGGGAAAACTGCATATCTACATGTAGAAGAATAAAACTAGATCTCTATCTTTCACCCTGGACAAAAATCAATTCAAAGTGGTGCTGAAGGGATGGCTTATCGGTTAAGGCACCTGCCTGCAAAGCCAAAGAACCCATGTTCAATTCCCCAGGACCCATGTAAGCCAGATGCACAAGGTGGCACATGCTTCTGGAGTTTGTTTGCAGTGGGTAACGACCCTAGTGCACCCATTCTCTTTCTCTCTGCCTCTTTCTCTCTCTCTCTTTGATAAATAAATTAAATTTAAAATTAAAACATAAAATAACTTAACCCAAAGTGTACAAAATAATTTGATTTAAGACCTGAAACTGTAAACTGGTAGAGGAAAACATAGAAAAAAACACTCCAAGATATAGGCAAAAGCAAAGACTTCCTGAGTCAAAAAGATTGCTATAGCATAGGAAATAATGAAATAGTCTCAAAAATTGACAAATAGAATTATATGAAATTTAAAAGCTTTTGCATATCAAAAGAAATGATTAACAGAGTGAAGAGATATCCTACAGAAAATTTTTGCCAGCTATACATCTGATAAGGGATTAAGATAGGAAATATAAATAACTCAAAACTAAATACTAAAAATAGATAATAACGCAAAACACCAAGTACAAATGGCCAATGAGTACATGAAGGATGATCAGTATCCTTAGCCAATAGGGAAATACAAATCAAAACTTCATTGAGCTTCCTTTTCACCTTTGTCAGAATATCTATCAGTAAGAACAAGTGGCGGAGGCTGGGGAGATGGCTCAGTGGTGAAAAGCACTTGCATGCAAACCTTGCTAGCCTGGACTCAGTTCTCAAGCCATCCACATAAATCTAGATGAACATTTGTTTAAAGTGACAAGGGATCCAGGTATGTGCAAATGCACGTATGCATGCACATTCATGTGTGCACACACACACACACACACACACACACACACACACAAGTAAATAAAAAGAACAAGCAACTACAGATATTGGTGAGCACATGAGGGAAAAGAGACCTATATACAGTTCTAGTAGGCATGGAAATCAATGTGGCCACCATGGAAATCAGTATGAAAATTCCTCAAAAGCTAAATAAAGAAATATCATATGACCCAGTTATATCACTCCTGTGACTATACCCAAAGAATCTTCATCTGCATACTGGAGACACTTGATAATTCATTTTTATTGTGGTACTACCAAAATAATCAAGATATGAAATAAGTCCAGGTGTTATCCAACAGAAAATTTAGAGAAATAAGCTATATGCAGGAAAGCAATTGTCATAAATTTTTTCCTCATATGCAAAATCTGTAATATATACATAACATAAAAATGTATGACATAAAATTATGATATAGCGCTAGAGAGATGGCTCATCAGTTAATGTGTTTGCTTACAAAGCTGAAGGACCCAGGTGTAATTTCTTAGTACCCACATAAACCCAGATGCACAAGGTGGCTCATGCATCTGGAGTTAGTTTTCAGTGGTTAGGAACCCTGATGTGTCCATTCTCTTTCTCTCTCTCTTCATATATGTGTGTATATTTGCCTATTTCTCTCTGAAATAAATAAATAAAATATTCAAAAATTATGATATGAAAATAGGAGGATAAATTTGGAACAGGAATGGGGTTAGTGGCAGGGCAGGAGAAAGTAATGGTTAATGAATGTGGTCAACATGTATGGTACACTTGAACAAAAGCACTATTATGAAACCTATCACTTTGTACAATCAATATGCATTAATGGAAACTTTCTTAAAATTTGATTGTCATATGATGCCTATAGGATTTTCAGTCTTACTTTCGGGCATAAAAATCTAGAAGAAGTTAATGTATATTCTAATATTTCTATATTTCTATTAAGATTTTTTATAGAGAATTTGTTGTAGTCAGTTCCATTTTGCCAGGATGAATTTCCAAATGAGACACAGTGTATGGGAGGGGGTGATTTACTTGAAGCTTACAGATCCTAGGGAAACCTCATTCTTTGTAGAAGAACCTGGCCCCCTTTCATAGATCCAAGCAGAGAGACAACTTCACAGCCAGCACCACTAGCAATCAAACATGAACCTGCAGCAAACAGCAGGGACCCAGGCAGAACTCAGACTACTCTGCATACCTTTACACTGGAAATCAGATCCTCCCCCAAACATCTTAGGGCTGGATCTTATGATCCATCCAAATGACAGCTCTTCCAGCACATGGTGGGAAACCCAAGTTACAGGCATTAATAAAACATATGAGTCTATGTGGGGACATAACTTCAAACTACCACAGAAGTATATCATAGAAATTTGAGTTTATATCTAATACATATTTCTCAATAAATAAGTAGATCTTTCTTCTACATCCTGGTCATTATGTCATCTAGATTTCTTTTTTTCTCAATTTTTATTAATATTTTCCATGATCATAAAAAATATCCCATGGTAGTACCCTCCCCCCCAACTTTCCCCTTTGAAATTCCATGTCATCTAGATTTCTTAATAGCAAGTAGACAGATGATGATGATGCTTCCATGATTATGAAAGGACACTGGCCATTAGATGCTGGGCATTTGGTAAAGTAATTGGTGGTAGTTGAGATTAGCTGAAGTTAAATATAGAGAAAAAGATAAATATTAGCTGGAAGAAATGTCTCTTAACCATCCCACTAACTGTCCAGAAATAAGGCATTCATCTCACTTTGTTAACATAGAGAAACTATGAGAGGCCCCTATATCAGAAAGCATGCTCTGAAAGCATTTTTGTAGTTAAGTGAAGACCACTACTGTAGAAAGTTAAGTAAACTATTATTTTTCATTTTGAAGGAGAAAGTGAAGGAGGGGAATATCTTGTTTCTAAATTTTTCATTCACTAGCTAAAAAAAAAAAAAAAAAAAGGTCAGTGATGAAGAATCAGTGGACTCAGAAAGCATTCAGAGTGGTACTTAAGTCATCCCTAAAGTGAAATCAAACCAAAGAGACACAGGGAAAGATACACCTTTCCTTAAAGAATATCAAATGGTTATATTATTTATGCTGATGGGTCTTTTCAAGGCAGTATAGAATTCATGATGGTTTTGAGATTCAGGCTGGAGTTAAGCATAGTGGTATATTCCTATAGTCTCAGCACTTGGGAAGGGAAGACCACACAGTCAGTTCAGTGTCAGTCTTGGCTACTTTGGGGAGTTTAGGTAATTAGCTATATCATGTAACTTAAATGTGTCAGAACTCAGGTTCCAATGCCTAGTTCCAAAGTACATTCCATTACAGATAGATATAAGTTAGTTGATTTGTATAGGAAACAAAATCTTGGCTCTTGTGAAAGAAACCATACCCCATACTCTGTAGAATAGTAACTGTGGGCTAATTCCACAATGCATGACCCATATACCTCAACAAGGAGGGGCCAAGGGGAGGGGGTAGGTCATGGATGAGCCTAATAATGGTACCAAACTGACTGTATTTGCTGAATACAAAACTGACTAATAAAGAAAAAGAAAGAAAGGAAATATTCCATTTCAAACTGATATTGAAAGATCTATAGTTAAAGACAATGACTTCCTTATCTAAATATCCAAATGTAGCCATATAATAGAGCTTTTCACAGATAAGTTTTATCATATCAAGTGGATGATAGAGAGAGACATTAAGCTACTCAGATCTATTCATGTTTTCCTTACTGTTACAAAAAGCTTAACAGAAATGAGTGCTTTCTAGAAATTAAGGTTATATTTAATGATTTCCAAAGTTGGATGGAAAATATTTTATCAAAGTACATTATTCTGCTTTGGAAGTAAAGGGTATAAACAAATATCACTATGTGAACAACAGAAGAAAATGGGGAAGGAGAGAATTATTTGGGTCACTGAATAGTTTGTAGCAGTAGAAAGAATCTACCTGTAGTAGAGATATCTACTATTTCCATTAATATCTAGATTTTCATTTTCCTTGGCATACACTTAAATTACATCTAATGTGCTTTTCATTTGGGGGATAATTTGGTGAGTTCTTTCTAATGGAACATGAGGAGATATAGTGTGTGTGTGAGTTGATGTGAGCAGCACTGACTTTTGCTTCACTATCTATGGAATTGAAATTGAGTATCACCACATCAAGGTTCCCTGGCCCTTAGGAACAAAAAAGCCACTTGATTCAAATAGTCTGATTCTGTGAATAACTGTATGGAAGGGAGGACTTTGTCTCCTGTAATTGGGCTACAGAAAGAAAATGAATCTTCATTGTATTGAATTCATCCAATGAATAGTGTGCACTTTCCTAACACAAACAACCAAGTTCATCCCTATTTTAAGTTGAAACTAAGTTTCACATATTCATTACCCAGATAAATCTGAATCTAGGAAGTTCTTTTTTAAAAGTTTTTTATTTTATTTATTTTTTAGAGAGAGGAGATAAAAGAGAGAGAGAGAGAGAGAGAGAGAGAGAGAGAGAATGGGCATGCCACGGCCTCCAGTCACAGCAAATAAATTCCAGACTCATGTGCCACCATGTGCATCTGGCTTATGTGAGGTTTAGGGAATTGAACCTCAGTCCTTAGGTTTTGCAGGCAAGTGCCTTAACCACTAAGACATTTCTTCAGCCTCTGAATCTAGAATGTTCTATGTGTTATGAAAGTGCATTGAAGAATCACATTGAAAAGTACTGACAGTCCCAGGATCAAACAACAGTGTAAGGAATCATGAATAACATCTTTTTTGAGGTATCTGCTAATCAAGGTGCAGTAGAACTTGAATTATAGTAGATGAAAGTTACAAATATTACTGAAATCAGCACATGGAACTTTTGACTACACTATGAAAATAGAATTCACATCAGTATTTACAGAATTCAACTGATAAGAAAGAGTGGCAAAATAAACTGTTTTGTCCATCTGAATTCAGGTATCATCCTAGAGATCAACTAAAGCAGGTGTATGCTCTCCAGCAGTTTCGATCTTACTAGAAGAAAAATTACGTGGGTAAGTTTTAATGATTTCATGTTAATTCCATAGTGAGCCCTAAGATTTAGGAGGATTAGTTTGTGACATTGTGATATTAGCCAGATTCAGAGGAATTGTTATTGGGCTACATTGCTTCAAAAAGAGTTATATATAAAAATTTTTATTGCATCAGTCTATTAGGAAATTATGAGATAGTTTCAGTATACATTTAGAAAGTATTTGAGTAAGAATAAAGAGGTGAAAATAATTAAAGAACAATCACTAATTGGTGTTATAGGGTTTGACAGACTAGTAATTTGGGATAATGCAATCAAAATACAGGGATATTGGGGTGGAGGTGATGGCTTATTCAGTAAGGTGTTCATTTGTATGAATAAGGATCTGAGTTCAGATCCCAAGAACCCACATAAAAGGCCAGATGCTATGGTACATGTCGGTAATCTCAGAGTTTGAGTGGCAGAAACATGTAATATATAGGGCTTGCTGTCCAGTCTAGACAAATCAGAAAGTTTCAAATTCTGTGAGAGACCCTGTCTTAAAAAGTAAATGAAGAGTGATTTGAGGAAGACACTCAACTTGACCCATGGCCTGCACATGCCATGTGCATACACACACATGTGCTCACATGTGTTCTCTCTCTCTCTCTCCCTCTCTCTCTCTCTCTCTCTCTGCCACACACACACACACATACACGGACACAAGGATGTTGTTAATATGTAAAAGGTATGTAAGTGCATTGGAGCATTATATATAAAAATGTCTTCTTGAGCTGGGAGTGGTGGTGCGCGCCTTTAATCCCAGTACTCAGGAGGCAGAGGTAGGAGGATTGCTGTGAGTTCAAGGCCACCCTGAGACTGCACAGTGAATTCCAGGTCTGCCTGGACTAGAGTGAACCCCTACCTCAAAAAAAAAAGTCTTCTTGAAGTCACATTCATCTTAAAGTAGAAAATATGATACATCATTGTTTTGTTTTCAAGTAGTCTTTCTTTAGAACAAATTTATGGATTGCTACTTTAAACATCATTGAAGAAAGATGGGCAAAATATTATGGGAAAGATTTACACAGGGCACTGGACATAGATTGATGTGTCCATTGGTCTGTAGTAAAATGCTTCAAAATATTTACAAAAGACATGACTGTATGTTTAAGAACTTTAAAAACTCTGAAAAAGATTGAAATATAAAGTGGATAGGAATAGCTAAGAAAATATTTTCAAGTAATTCATTAACTTTATCCAGTAAAAGAAAACAGAGGCTCTGACATGAAAAAAAAAAAAAAAAAAACAGTGTAGCAATACAAGGCGTTATATAAAAATGTAGAGATGAAAGAAGAGGAATATTTTAGTGGAAAATGTGTAAAAGTATTCTAACCAGAAAATTCATTATAGAAAACACTAACACTCAGAAAAGTAGGAAGTTTAAAATATGCTGAAGAAAACAAAAATATTTTTGTCTTTCTTCTGTTTATACAAAAAGACCATAAGAAAGGATTCACCTTTGATCAGAGAGGGCGGGGGAGTAAATCAACATCTACTTTACTTCTGCTTTCCATATGAAAGGAAACAGTCTTCAAAGTGTGCAGGGGAGATTCTGCCAAGAAGAAATTAGGCTCAAGGTAGCCCATGAGGAAGAAATCAAAACAAGATTTATCAACCAAAACCATGCACTATGCTTTAGTCAATAATAACTTCCAGAAAACATTCTAGGGTCTAGGAAAATATCAATAAATAAGTTAAATAAGTCTGTTTGTTTAAGAAACTTTCTTTTCCAGTCACATTTTTACTCACTTCTCATGCATTTATAGAAATTTCAAGATAATATTACCATTACAGAATAGGAAGTCAAGGCTGAAAGAAGTAAATTGAGGTGCTCAAAAACACAAAGTTCATTTAGCAAAGGCTTATTTCTATCTAATGAGATAACCACAAATGATATATTTCAAAAGTAAACATTGAATGCCGGGTGTGGTGGCGCACACCTTTAATCCCAGCACTCGGGAGGCAGAGGTAGGAGGATTACCGAGAGTTCGAGGTCACCCTGAGACTCCATAGTGAATCCCAGGTCAGCCTGGGCTAGAGTGAAACCCTACCTCGAAAAACCAAAAAGAAAAAAAAAGAAAAAAAGAAAAAAAAAAAAGAAAAAAAGTAAGCATTGAGGTAAAAAGCCCATCAAAAAGACAGATGCCAAGACTTGATGGGCAAGAAGTATTTTTACCCCTTCTGCATATCAAGTAACTAACTGTGGACCTGGAACAAAATTGGCACTTGCTGAATATGTTTTGTGATTGACAGCATATGTCATGGACTATATATTTAAAGGGGCTAGAAAGTCTCATGTTAGAACATGTTTTATGAGGCAATGTCAATGACCTTAAAGGAAAAGAAGTTACAAAAAGTAAAATAGGAGTCAGATATTTTTCTAGTAGTTCCAGATGAAATGAAACATTTTTTTTTTTTTTTGCAGTCAGATGAAGTACTTAAGGATTACACATATCTGAAAACAGAATGACAGCATTTCCAAGTATGATATAACCTGTTGCCATGCATACTAGAGAGACAAAGGATTGGACAAGTATCTGTTGCAAACATTTCTAGTGGATAATCTTTGATTCTATATGTAAATGTGGCCTATTTTTATTGTTTCTGCAAGTTTTTTTTTCTCAGTTTACTAGTACTAAAAATATTTCAGAGTTAGCTCTAAAAGATTTCAACAAAAGAACCATGGCTTTCTTGTTTAGATCATTGTAACTTCAAAGCAGTTTGCTTTTTCAGTTGATAACTAAAACAGAAAATAATTAAAATAAAAATTACTTCAATTTCAAGAAAAAAAAATGTAGATGGATAGTTGTGAGTAGACGTTATAAGCAATCAAATTCCAGTTTTCAGAGGAGTGAATAGTCACAATGAACTACCATAACTGCTAAAGGTTTTACACTATGGGGGAGGTACTAATGGAGATGTCTCCTGTCTTTCCTATAAAGGTCCTCATCACATGCCCTATATTCAAGCAACTGTTCCATATATCCCCTTTCCCCTGCAGACTCCGACATGCAATGCAGAGACATTGTGTAGGTACAAGGTTCCTAGTGGCTAATAGAGAACCTAGCATATTATGTGCAATAAATATTTGCTACATAATATACATAAATTATTGTGAAATCACCAATTCAACCAGTAGTTGTGGATAAATACTATATTAAAGCAATGATTATGGGAAAATGAATAGGTCACTACTTTTAGAAGCTGTTAGTACAGTGGAAGAAAAAGGCAAAAATAGTTAACTATGCCATAGCAACAATGTCTGAAGTTGATTTAATTAACTGATCTATCTCAAGTAGGTAATAGGATAAGTAGGTATATTAGGCAATAATAAAGAAATTAGGTCCCTGTAATTGTAGCACCCAGGAGGCTGAGGCACAAGGATTATTATATGTTTAAATTAAAAAAGATATTTAAATGAGAATGGGCATGCCAGGGATTCTAGCCTCTGGAAATGAATTCCAGATGCATGTGCTACCATGTACATCTGGCTTGTGTTGGCTCTGAGGAATTGAACCCTGGTCCTTAGCCTTCACAAGCAAGCGCCTTAATCACTAAACCATCTCTCCAGCCCATCATGTATTTAAGTTCAACCTGAGAAGGCAGTGAAACCTTGTCTCAAAACAAAACAACAGCAACAATAATAAGACACCATAAGGAGGAACTAACTGATTTAAATAAGTGTTCAAGAGGAAGGATACTCCATTGCCCATTTTTTAACAGCATTGTTCATATATATATATATATATATATATATATATATATATATATGCCGTTTTCTTTGCTGTAGAAAAGCTTTTTAATTTCATGAGGCTCCACTTGTCAGTCTTATTTACTAAGCAACTAAACTTCTATCCATAAAGTGTTTACATATGCCTATATCTTGAAGTTTACTCTTTATTTCTTTTCCTCTAGCAGTTTCAGGACTTACATTAAGTCCTTGATCCACATGAAGTTAATTTTTTTGGTAGAGGGTTACATATGTGGATCTAGTACCATTATTTCAAACATAGATAACTAGTTTTCCCAGCATCATTTCTGGGGATATTATCATTTTTCCAATGTACATTTTTGGCACCTTTGTCAACAGTCAGGAACTGAACAAATATTTCTTAAAAAATGGTGAATAAAAGTGCTCAATATCCTTAGCCATGAGGAAAATGTAAATTAAAACCACTTTGAGAGTCTATTTTCCCACCATTAGAATGACCATCATCAATAAAATAAATGGTAACAAATGCTGGTATAGATGTGAGGAAGAAGGAGCCCAGATTCACTGGTGGTGGGATTGTAAACTGGCATAGCTTCTATAGACACAAGGGTGGAGGCTTTGAAAAGCTATAAGTTGAACTACCATATGACTCAGTTATTCCTCTCATGGGCATATAGCCAAAGGACTCAATATCCTACTACAAAGATACTTGCAAACCTATGTTCATTGCTGCTCTATTCACAATAGCTAGCAAAAGGAATCACTTAGATGACTATGAACTGATGAATGAATTATTAAAATATAGATAGTATAGTTTTATTCATCTTTAAAGAAAAATAAAATTGTGAAATTTCCAGGGAAATGAATGGAACTGGAAAATACACTGAGATTATCTAGGTTCAGGAAGACAAATGATCCATGTTCTCCTTCATATGTGAATCTTAGCTTTGAAATTTTAGAGTTCTGTGTTTAAGTTGGAATGAGTGAGGGTAGAGGCCAGAAACCTAGAATGGGCCATGGAGGAGAAGGGGGGAAGGGATTTTCATGAAAGGGGAATAGTAGAACACATATGATATGAAAGTAGGGGAGAGAATAGTGAAGGGAAGGTTTAAGTAGGGATGGGGAAAGAGGACAGGGAAAGAGTTGTGGGAACATTAACTAAGGATGAATGAT
This sequence comes from Dipus sagitta, assembly GCA_036346955.1. Taxonomy (NCBI): domain Eukaryota; kingdom Metazoa; phylum Chordata; class Mammalia; order Rodentia; family Dipodidae; genus Dipus; species Dipus sagitta. Next base: position 101,752,390 of record CM070771.1, on the reverse strand, counting down.
AAAGCCATACAAAAATCTCTGTAAACCAATTATAAATTATAAAAAGAGTATGAACGGAGGTATCCTACATGGGTAGATAACACTGCTCCAAGAAGAAGTGTGTCATTAAATAAAAGTCACAGGGTCAGCTAAGTGATACAACCCTATAAAATTGGTCATGGAGGCACAGAGGGCACTGAAACATTACAAGCTTTTGTCATTGCTCTAAATGGTCCAACAAAACTAGATGGCAAGTCCCCATTCCTGAAGATGCCACACATTATCACTTACAAGGCATAGATAATAAAACTGTAACTTCCTCTGTGCAGGCTAGATTTCATAGTGCCTGAATGTACTATGCAGGCCAGGAGTGGGGGCAAGAAAAGTCACTAATAATAGTCTTACCCAGTTGTGGAGCCTATGTGTTACACAACTGTGTGTTACACAACTGACCAACCAGTCAAGCTGTACCCACTTGTTCAATGGTGGCATTACTATAACAGGGTAACCAACTTCTTTCTGAATCGATTTGAGGCCTGCTCCACAGGAGAGATATCTGATTAAGGGTCCACGGGGAGGATATAGGTCCCATGGAGGGGGAGGAATGGAAAGGGGGAAGCTACAACCCTTGTTTTATTAAATGAAACCTTCAAAGGAATTAGGTTTATGAACATAGACTGGTGCTTTTCTCAGCCTTGGTCAGAAAGCATCTTTTCATAGTGCGTAGCAGTTAACTCAGATGCACAACTGGTCAAAGCGATGAGAAGTGATTGCTGAGTACTCAGCCTAAATAGGACATCTCTATCTCCCTCCCCTGCAAGACTCAAATATTATGAAATAATTTAAGAATCAGGGGATGGCAGGAGTGCTGTGCAATGCTGTCTCTGGGACATGACTCCCAGAACTCACAGCAGCTGTTGTTTCCTGCTGTGAAACTGTCATTACCCCATTATGGATGGCAGAAGAGCTCATGAGACCCTAGTTCTACCAGAGAAGTTACTGGTAGTTCATGAGTGCTGGGAGGGATGTGGAGGGCTCATGTTCTTCAGTAATTTAGCTACTGTTAAAATATGTATATATATATATATATATATATATATATATATATGTATATATGTATATATATGTATATATATAGGTATATAGGTATATAGATATGAATATTCAAAGCCCAGAGAAGGCTAGCCATACCTCTTAGGCAATAAATGAGAACACTACAGCTTCCACCAGCATTTTAAACTTATTTTTTTTTATTCTTGCATGAAGACCATCATCAGAACTGCTCAACACATTGAATATTTTATGCATGTTCATCTTCTCTGTAAAATTACTTTGAGTTCAAGATTTTATGCATAAAAATGTGACAGGTAAATTTTACAATCACTCTAATTCAACACAGAAGCACAGCCCCCTGCCTTCCCCAGCCTCCTCCTTATCTCCTGTGAAATACCTTATGGACATTGTTGAAGTTGGAAACACACAGCTCCTATAGCATTGACCAGAAATCATATCTGTATTCCTTTCTTTGTTTAAAAATTGGATGGAAGAGATGAATGGTTTGGTTTCTTTTTATCATAGTGATTGTATTTGAAATTGATGGCCATGGAGATCTGTTCTTTACGCTAAAATGAGACTTTACCCTAAGCTGTTATCATACGCTGGTTACCTGTACAGAGATAAAAAGAACAATAACAATGGTTATGAACATATTTGCTTCTGAGTTCAGCTATATAATTAGGGGAGGACTGGAATTACAGCAAACACTGAACATTCTTTTCATAGTATGATTTCTACTTCTAACATTTTTCAGTTTCTTACCAGAAACCTTTGAGCTTATAAACCAAAATCAAATTGACATAGGAATTATTCATGCACTTTAATATTTAATGTTTTACCTTAACCACTGTTATTAACATTCATATCCACATAAGCTTTTAAAGAAGAAATAGGTTTTAGTTTTCTGCTGCCACTCATTAACATTGCAACAATGATCAAAGTACTTATAATTTCTATGCCTCAGTTTTCTTATCTGTGAAATAGATTCATTAAAATTTTAGAATAATATAAAAAAGTAAGGTCGTAAATGTAAAGCGGCTAGTGCAGTGTCAAATGCTAAATAAACTGTGATTCGGTTCAAGGAAAAATGTTTAAAAGCAAGATTCTATTTCATTTCTGTTTCTGGGGAAAATGCTGGCAGGATCAGATGATCCTGTGATCAAATAGTTACCTAAAGTTTCAGTAGAGATAAGGCAGGAGACCTGATACTGCTTTGGTTACTCTTGTTTCTGAGGTCATTTCACCTTCTGTTGCTACCATTTTATCAGTGCCAACAACAACAAGAATATATATAATTAGAATTTTACCAATGCCAACAGTAAGAATACATGTATTATTTTAGAATTTTGAATCTAGGCCAGATATTATCAATCACAAGTTATTTATTTATTTAAAATTTTTTATTTGTATTATGTTTTTATTTTGATTTTTCAAGATAGGGTCTTGCTCTAGCCCAGACTCACTTTGAATGCACTATGTAATCTCAGGGTGGCCTCAAACTCGTGTTGATCCTACCTCTGCCTCCCTAGGGCTGGAATTAAAGGCATGTACCACCACATCTGACTCTAATTTATTTTATTTTATTTGTTTGTTTATTTATTTATTCATTTTTTTATTTATAAGAGAGAGAAAAGAGAAAATGAGCACATCAGGGTCTCTAGCCACTGTGAATGAACTCCAGACATATGTACCACCTTGTGCATCTGTCTGGCTTATGTGGGTGCTGGGGAATCAAACCTGGTCCTTAGACTTCATAGACAAGTACCTTAAACACTAAGCCATCTCTCCAGCCCCCTAATTTTATCCATTTGTGTCTAGTCTAGTCTTTCTTACCATAACTACTATGTGACTCAACCATAGTGTTACATTTATAAGTATGTTGTTCTTTTTATTGCTAAACATTTTCCATTGAGTGGATGCACTATACTTTGGTTATCTCTTTATGTGATAGCAGAATTCAAATCAGAGGTTCATATAAATAATGGTTATAAGATCTGCATACACAATATTGTGAGGATGTCTTTTTTGGTGTGTAGGGGTAAAATCATTAAGAGTGGGATCTGGAGAGATGCCCAGTGGTTGAAGGCACTTGCTTGCAAAGCCTGACATCCTGGGTTCAATTTCCCAGTACTCATGTAAAGCCAGATGTACAAAGTGACATATGCATCTGGAGTCCATTTGTAGTGGCTGGAGGTTCTGCTGTGTCCATTCTCTGTCTCTCTGTCCATCTGCCTCTCTATCTCTATTTCCTTGCAAATAAATAAATAAATACACACACAAACACTAAGTGGAAAGTCTGTGTCATACAAGTTTATACTTTAAAAGGTACACAGCTTTCTAAGATGGTTGCATTGTCTTCCATTTGATCCAGAAGTGCTAGGGATTTCTAGTTGCACCTTCACCTTACCTCTTGGTTAAAGGGAGCAGTTCTCTGCCTCTTGGAAGCTCAGGTCAAAGTTCCCTGAACCTTATTGGAGCTGAATAGAACATACAGGCCTTCCTCAATCACTGTGTGCTCTCTTGGCTGGCTTAGGTCTACACCACAGGTCTTCCTTGTTGCTGAGATTTGAGTCAGTTCCACTCTGAGCTGAAGGGTAAGGAAGGAATGGTTTTTCAGAGAGAAAACCTAGGGCACTCTGAGAGAAAGTTGAACAGATTCCAGGAGGGCAAAGATCAATATAGTTCTATAACACAATTCCTATATGCCTAGTTAAATCTGCCAAAATAACAGTGTTTTAAATTAGGAACATATTATTGGAGGTAAAGCCTGGCTTTGGTTGGAATGAAAGCACAATGGAGCACAGCAACTAATAAGCGCATGCCCGGGATGTTGAGTGTGGAGACTGATGGTGTGTTGGGGAAGACATTTTAATTCTGCTGCTTTCCATTTCTCTTTTTGTTGTCAGCAATCCATGGAGATCTGTCTGTAAGGAAATTGAGTGTACTTGCTGAAGGCAGATGGTTGTGTTCTCTTAACTGGTGGCATTGAGAGCTGGAGGAGGTGCTGGTGACCAGATGGGAGAATATGGAGATTTGTGTGAGGATAATACTAATTTTAGGGCTCAGTGAATTTATGTAGATCTAAAACTTTTAGAAGGTTTGTTTGACAACGTATAGTTTAGAACCTTCAAACATTACTGTTAGTATTCAGCCTTTGGAAAAACAGAAAAGAGACATACCAGTCAATCTTTCCATTTCAGCTGCTATGTTTAAATCAGCTCCCTTCTTTATAAGATGCACATGATTTGCAAAATATTTTTTAGGTTAAGTGAAAGATCATTTTACTGACCATACATTTTATACATTCCTACTACTTCCCATTAATTCTTACCTTGTTCATCAGATATATGCATATATACTAAGTAGTGTGCATATATAATGCATATTTCATATATACATTAATTTCACTGTTTTCTCCGTCCATCTCTTATTAAAATGAAAATTTTATAAGGGGATAATATTTCATACATATGTTTTCATTCTTTTTTTTTTTCTCAAAGAAAGTTTCCTGGCATGAAGTAAGCACTTCAACATATTTGTTGTATATGTCTCAGTATGTTTTTGACAAGTAGTAGAAATTAAAGATGAGAGTAGAGACTTGGCCTGACTTAGTGATATAGCCTGAGTACATAGAATATTATAAGAAAATAGCCATTTTTACATAAGTGTTTATTAATTGACAAAAAGATATCCACTCTTTAATAGTAAAGGAGATGAGGCCAATTGTTGGGTAGGAGAGAAGGCTAAAGTGAAGAATGTTTGAATGAAACAATAGAGATTTGGGATAATTACTGTAGGCAATTGTAGAGGTAGACAATCACAGGCTCCCTCACCTGCCGCAGGATTTCCCAGATGAAGTGTGGCTTCCTCTAGTACTACTCAGCTCCCGAGAACACAGAGCAGATAGAGCTTCTAATTTCACAACGCCTCATGCACTATCCCCAAAACTCAATTCTTGTTCGAATAAAACCACTGTGATGTGCCATGTAGTATGACACAGGGGAGTGAGAGGTTGAAAATAAAGGCAAGGGCACAGAGGGGTAGACTCAGTGGAATCAGAGAAGAAGAATGGTGAGAAGAGGGAGATAATGAAAATATCAACCTTTCTTTAACTGAGTGTATTAGATTTTATTATTTAATAACTAATCAATTTAACAATGAATTTATTATTTAATAGCTAATAAAATTCATCTAAAATCTTCATTTTAGCATGAAGCATAACAGTTTTGTGACAGATGTGTGACATAGCATGGAACGTATGTGGAAAAGACCAGAAAAAGAGAACTTATAGGTAATATGTTTGAGAGTTGCTTCAGAGATAGGGCCTCTGAGGCATGATGAATCTCCCTCATGAAGACAATAATCGAAAGATCTATTCTTAGCAACACATAGGAGGACTGCGAATAAGAGTCTTGGAGGTAAACAAGTGAAATCTCAGGCCAGTTATTGTTTTTGTGTAGACCAGGAAAGCTAAGAGAATAAGGTTGGTGCTATCTTCCTTACCTCAAGCTAACATAGTAAAAGGGCCATAGACTGGGCAGCTGACCCATCACAATATATCCCTATAGTTCTAGAGATACAAAATCTTGGATCAGATGACAAGAAGATTCTATGTCTGGTTAGGGCTACTTCCTCACATAGATGGCTGTCTTCTTGCTGTATCTTCATGTGGCAGAAGGTATATTGAGTACCCTTGGGATCTTAAAAGTGTAAAAGTATTATTCCTTGTGGTTATCTCCTTACAATCTAATCACAGCACCTCCTAAGGTCCTGCCTCTAAGTACTATGATATGTGGCATATGATTTCAACTTTCAAGTTTTGGAGAGCCAATAACATTCATTCTGCAACAGATATTGTCCCAGGAGCTGAGCCACTAGAGGCTATGACAGTTGCATAGAGAGACACTATCGTGGTTTGGACTGAGACAGAATAGTACAGTTGGTAATGAACTGACATTGAAAATTTAGTGGGAATGGCTAACAGAATCAGATATTAGTCATGAAGATTTTTTGTACTTTGTTTGAACAATTGTATTAATATATACTATATGGGAAAGCAAGTGAAAGAAATTAGATTGAGGGAAAAATTTTTATTTGAGCTTTATTATCTATGAAATATATTTATAGCCATTCAAACATTTATGGATATTCTAGGGACATTGCTGTTTGCTATATTATCCAGTGAATCTTTTTTGTTTTGTTTTGCTTTTTGAGGTAGGGTCTTGCTGTAGCCCAGACTGACCTGCAATTTACTATATAGTCTCAAGGTAGCCTCAAACTCATGGCAATCCTCTTACCTCTGCCTGCCTAGTGTTGGGATTAAAGACATGTGCTATCCCCCAACTATCCTATGAATCTTGTGGGGTAACTTCTAGTACTATTCCAATTTAACAAGTGAGATTTAGAGAAGCTGAGAAACTTCACTATAGTAACATAGTTAAACCACAAGGATAAGATTCTAGAGCCAGGACTGTTTGACTAGAGAATCTTCACTCCCCATCACTGTCCTATAAAAAAAATACCAAACAAATATGGGCATATGGATGCAGGTTTTTGTAGTATTTCATGAATAATCTATTAGGGAGCCCTCTCTGCAAGAAAGAAAACAGGGTTGTGGAAAGAGCTTAGGTGATTAATTGTTTGGCGTGTAAGCATAAGGACCTGAGTTTGATCACCAGAGCCCATGTTAAAAAAGAAAAAAGCCAGGTGTGATGGAGCATACACACAATTCTGGAGAGGTTGAAACGTGTTGATCCCTGGGACTCCACAGGCAGACAGTATAGACAAAGTGACTAGTTCCAGGCCTATGAAAGACCATGTCTCAAAAACACAAGTAGGGACTAGAGACATGGCTCAGTGGTTGAAGGCACTTCTTTGCAAAGCCCAGTGATCCAGCTTTCATTCTCTAATACCCACATAAAGCCAGATGCATAAAGTGGCACATGTATCTGGAGTTCATTTACAGTGGCAGGAAAGCCCTGGTTTGCCCATACCCATTCTCTTTTGCTCTCTGTGCGCCTCTTCCTCTCTGTCCTTCTCTGTCTCAAATAAATAAAATTAACACACGCACACACCCACACACAAGACACATTCATGATCAATACCCAAGGTTATCCACTGGTCTCCAAATGCATGCACATATACGTGCATGGTCAACTACACACACTCCTAAATGAATGTTTATGTCACAAATTTGCATATTTAAACCTAATTTACAATGCAATAACGTTTAGAAATGGGCACTTTTGGAGGTGATGAGTGACATGAGCACATGAATGAGTTTAGTTTCCTGATCACAGAGAACCTGTCACTCCCTGGCTACTTTTGCTACTTCATGTGCGCTGATATGAAGATGGCCATCTATGACTCAGAACACAGGCTCTCATCACACACAGCATCTGATGGCATCTTGATCTTGGACTTCCTCACCTCCAGAACTGAAATAAATTTCTGTTGCCTTATAAGCCGTAGCTTTGAATATGGTTGTGACAGCACCTCTATCATTATGAGAAAGGAACTTAGAGTTAGGAATCCAGAGCATGAAAACTGCTAATTAAAAGTGAAGTGAGAAGAGAAGGGAAAGAATAAAGGAAGGCTGTGAGGTTTCTTGGATTTTGTATGTGAGGACTAACTACAGAGCTAGTTGATTGAAAACATGTCCTTCAAAGCAAGAGAAAATGACTCCTAAGCCAATCCACGCCAGGTCAAGAATGCATCATTGTTTTCTGAAGGGAGAGCCATTGTCTTGTTTCCAGCAGGAGGCCTCTGCCAAAGTCACAGCAACAAGGCCACTTTTACTAGACAGAGCTGCAGGGGTTGAATCTTCATCTCAGTGCAGAAGCCCTTCACTGAAACCTTTCGAATGTGAGTCCCACACCTGAGTCTACACCTGAGTCTGGAGCATCACACAAGGGGAATTGCTCTCAAATCTCAAAGTCTATTGGAATTTTCACAGCTGAATTTTACTTTCCTTTGGACTTGTCACTCTTTAATTAGTTTGCATTTCTCTTGTTTTGGAATAGGAATGTCTCTCCTATGCTTGTCATATCACTGCATTTTGTAAGCATGTAATGTATCTTGTTCACAGGTTCAATGCTAAGAGGGAATTTGCCTCCCAATAAATCCTATCTTAGACCTCAGCCTACCACACGCACTCTTGGGTTTTCAGAGAAGGGTCTCACTCTGACCCAGGCTGACCTGGAATTAACTATGTAATCTTAGGGTGGCTTCCAACTCATGGCAACTCTCCTACCTCTGCCTCCCGAGTGCTGGGATTAAAGGTGTGTACCACCATGCCCAGCTTTAGAAGAGATTTTTGAGTTCATGCAAGAATGACTTAAGACACTGATGAATGTTAGAATGGAATGGATGTATTTGCAGGATAGAAGAATGCGAGTTGGGGCAGCAGGGCTGGAATGTTTTAAACTGGATGTTTATGTTATGCTCAAATTCATATTTTGACTCTTTCCCCTTTGAGTATTATTTGAAGGTGAGGTCTTTGATCAGTAATCAAGGCATGAAGCAAGAACCTCACAAATGGGACTAATGTCACTAACAAAAGAGAAGCCAAAGAGCCCTCATATCCTTCTACTATGTGCAGACACAGCATGGAGATGCTTGCTGATGAATGCGCTGGTACTCTGCCACCCTCTAGAACTATGCAAAAATAAATGTGTTATTTATAAGCCATCCATTTTATGATGTCCTTAGAGTAGCTAGAACCCACTAAGAAAAGATGTGAAAGGAAACAGTTATTTAAAATGGAACATATCACAATGTGTTGCAGAACCCCTGGAGATCCAGGCATTCTCCTGGGGTTACCTTTAGTCAATTTGCCAGAAATGCCCCCTGAGTGGATTATGACACTGTGAACACCAGCACATGCTAGGTAGAAAAGTTGTGATAAATTCATCTCTGCCCATAGAGACAGCATCCCTTCTGGTTATGCTTCTGAGTGCTTAGCGTTGTGTCTCAGAGGGCCGATATTCACATGAGTCGCGTATGCTCTAAGATTATCTGTCTCTACTTGTGGGGACCTCAGAGACCTGGCCCACTCAGAGCACCATCTCTTGTTCCTACTGCCTTGGCACCTAACTCCTTCCACTGAAAACAAGATACAGCCCTTTCAGTTTGGATGAGAATGTCATGTCTTTTTGTCTTTGTGTAGTGAAGGTATCTCTTAACTAAATTAGACTATAATAGACCACTTTAACTTTATACACATGTATTTATTTTTCTATTGAAAGTAGATGACATATAGTGAAAAGTTGGCTCCAGCATTCTTCTCCTTCTGCTACTTGATGTGCTTTCTCAATATTTTTAATGAGTTGCCCTACATAAATACATTCTGTAAATATAGATAAATGTGTGTGTGTGTGTGCGTGCGTGTGTGTGTGTGTGTGTGCGTGTGTGTGTGTGTGTGTGCGTGTGCGTGTGTTTGGTGCTAAGCCCTAATGGTCCGATTTTAATGTGCTGGAAAATTTTGTAACATATTTGGTTCCTTGTTCTATAATTTGTTAGGATTCTTGAATGAAGTGATTTTGGCAAAGTGCTTATGGGAATTCACTGGAAAAGAAGGAAGGCTTTGTCACCTCTTACAATGATGCCTTGTTGCATGCTGACTTGGCACTCTGTTTTCCATTTGTTGGTATTCATCTAGATTTATATCCCTATCCTGAAGATTATAATTTTAATTGGAATTGAACTCAAAATTTAACATTTGTCTTAGACTTTGTTTTATGGTTGATAGATTCAATAATCACCACAAATTTCTCTCATTTTTTAGTCACTTTTGATTGGCTAAATAGTGCTTACTATCAAATTCTTTAAGAATATATAAGAATAATTCTCATAGTTAGTATTATTTTGAATGAATAAATTAAAATAATCTTGGTTTTATGGAACTCTAAATAAATCATACATTTAAAAATACTTGACATATCTTCTTTATTCTCTTTTTTGAAAATTTAATATCTAGATCATCTTCCCATCCTATTATCTGTTTTGATCACTTTCTCCCGCCCTCAATCCACTGAGATCCCTCCTCTTTCTACATAGTCCTTCTTCTCTTTTATTGTCTCACTATGTTTGTTCTTCTTCACCCCATTTGAAAATGTTGATGGTCTCATAACAGTGCTGGTCTTGTGGATTTGTCAGTAACAATGATAGGGTCACAAATTCATCAGTCAGGTCATGTTGGGAGAACAGTGCCCCAAAGTGTTCCTTCTTTTATAAGCTCTAAGTGTGTTATTTTAGGTCTGATTTATCTTTCATATCTATGAAAATATCATGGGATATTCTTAGCTTTTTATTTATGTCTTATTCTCCTTTATGAGGAAGCAAAATTGAAATGGAAGTTTGACCACAGGATGCAAATAAACCTTTCCTCAATGCTAATGGCAACATTGTGCTCAGATACAGATTGTCATTTCCTTTGGTTTCATGTGAAGTTACTCTGAGATGCACAAAGTGGGTGGCCCCAGATTCTTGAAGGCATACGTTTTGTTCCTGTTGAAGCATGAAAAAGAAGCTTGGTCCAGAGCAGGTAATCACAGTAGGTTTGGAGGAAAACATGAGACCCTCCCAATTATGATTAACTCTACCCAGAATATTTGTTTTTGAGGTTTGGAACTATAAACTTTTAAAAGGGTGGGGATGGGGAGACAACTCAGCAGTTAAGGCACTTGCCTGTAAGCCTAATGAACTGAACTCGATTCCTTAGTATCCACATAACACCAGATGCACAAAGTGACGTATGCATCTGGAGTTTGTTTACAGTGGCTAAAGGCTCTGTTGTGCATATTCTTTCTGTCTGTCTCTCTTTTCTCTATCTCTTTCTCTGCATGCAAATAAATAAAAATATTTTAAAATATAAGTAGAAATAAAATCTTTACCTACTTTTTAATCTCCTATAAAACTTTTTTTGAAAAAATATGCAATGGGCTGGAGAAATGGCTTAGAGGCTAAGTGCTTGCCTATGAAGCCTAAAGACCCTGGTTCAAGGCTTGATTCCCCAGGACCCACGTTAGCCAGATGCACAAGGGGGCACATGTGTCTGGAGTTCATTTGCAGTGGCTGGAGGCCCTGGCACTCCCATTCTGTCTCTCTCTCTCTCTCTCTTTCTCTCTATCTGCCTCTTTCTCTCTGTGTCTGTTGCTCTCAAATAAATAAATAAAAATAAATGAAAAAATTAAAAAGTATGCAAATATTACTTTGAAATCAATTTTAAGCTATAAGTCAGGTTCATAAGAACACCTATCAGTACCCCGTGCTGATAGTGGCAATGAGAAATACTGAAACAGACCTTTTCTTTCCCTAATAGATAGGGAGTAAGAAACTTAAGATTCTGGGTAGCAGGTTTATTCCCTGGTATTAAACAGAGAGATAATCATGTTGGAAAATAAGTCACCAGCTCTATTGGCTCAAATCTGACCCAGAGCTACCATGAGAAGTTCCAACCCAGACCCATGGCAGAACTCTGTCCTCTGGGATCTTCAGGTGAACACCTGATACTCATTTCTTCCTAAGAGGAGCGCTGCTACTAGCATTTTGTAACTCTCAGATATGGGGACATAGAAGAGTTCTCAGATTCAGGTCCTACATGATAAAACTGAAAAAGAATCCAAGGGAAGTGAGGAGGAATAGTACAGAGTGCCAAGAGTGAGTCTCGTTTAATTCTTTGGCTGCTTGGTGAATTACATGCCTCTCTTTCTATGTATATCACACATATTTTCCTGCTTCTGTTGTTTCCTTTTACCACTCTCTATGTACGATAGGAGATAACAAAATATTTCACCCTTCACATACTGAGATAGATCAATTTTGCCACTAAGCACAGATTCTAAAATAAAACTATCCTGACCTACTCATAAAGGAAGGCATTTTCAATTGCTTGCTCATAGCTAAGAAGGATACATCATTTTTCATACTCATACTCTTAGTAATTCATCATATGTCTGGACACTTCATTACCAGTGATATTTTCCTATCTATCCATCTCTCCTCTTGAAAGTGCCTGTTTTTAACATTGAGACAATGGCCATTAAGCAGTCAATAAAAGAGTGCACTGAAATGTAGTGGCTAAGAACAGATACTTTAGTGCCAGAGAATTTGGTTCAACTGGGACAGGTACAAGAAAATTACTATGAAGACAGAGAACATAGGATAAGGAAAAAGAGAAGAAGATAGCATTGTGTTAGGTCCATTGTCAGAGATAGCTGCCCTTGGGAGATTTTGTTTGAGGAACCAAATCGTCCAAATAATTGGGGAAACATGCAAGAATGCTGCTTTCTTGGCGAACCAGGAACCATTGCAACAGTGATGGAGGTAGACACAGAGAACAATGAACCCTTCCAAACCAGATATCCAGAGACACAGAGGCTCCCAAGATCTTAACACTGAAGCAGACCAAATATGAACCCAACATGGCTCAGGGAAATTTGTGGAAGAGTGAGCAGAAAGAATGTCAGAACCACACATTGGGTCATGACACACAGAGACATTTCCTCCTACCCAAAACTAAAGGCTAACTCCACAATGCATGACCCATAAACCCCAGCAAGGAGGGTCCCTATGGAGGGGAGAGGACAGGGAGGAGGCTAATAATGGTACCAACTTGACTGTATTCACTGACTACAAAAATAAAAATTATAATAATTTTTTTTAAAGAAATCAGTGTACATGCCGAGTGTTGTATGGAAAGATGCTTCTTGACATTTGGAGTGCATGAATGTCTTAGTCTATTAATGCTGTTTTAACAAAATATATTAGACTGGGTAATTTATAAGGGGAGGAATGTATTTCCACAGTTGTAGAGGCTATAAGATTTAAAGTCAAGGCACCAACATTCTGTCTGTTGAGGACTGTTCAGTGCTTTCAAGACATACCTTGTTGCTGCATGGTTACATAACAGAAGGCAGAAGGTTAAAAGGTATTGTTAGCTTCATCTAGATCTCTTATAAGGCCCATATACAATCCTTAAGAGCAGAGCCCTTATGGCACATTTATTTCTTAAAGACAGCCTCTGCCTACTGTTGCATTGGAGATTGTTGTAGTGCAAATTTGTCCCCCCTAAATTCATGTTTTGAAAACCTAATCCCCAATGTAGCAGATAGCCTCTTATTATCTTGTTGGGGATGGGTCAATGTTGCTATCAAACTAGAAGAATGAGTTGTCTTTTCCACATATCTGCCATGTGAGTACCCACAGCAGAAGACAGGACCTTGGTCTTGGACTTCCCAGTATCCAGAACTATGAGAAATACATTTATATTCTTAACAAATTACCAAGTTTCATTTAGTCAGTTATTATAACACAAAATGGACCAAGGCAAAGATTCCATTTCAACATAGATTTTAGAAAGGATACAAAGTGTAATGAGTAAAATATAATTACATAAAAATTAAAGGTACAGCCATAAAAATGAAGAGGAAGAAGAAAATGATGGGATAGGAAGAAGAGGACATCATCATCTGTTTAGCTACCACCCAAAGAGGAAGTCTACTGTTTTACTGTATAATACTATGAACATGCACATATATTTTTTAATAACCTACAATACTCAATCATCATCTGATCTTTAACATCTTTTTATGACCAAAAATTATTTGACCGTATCTTTTTATTAACTATTTTAATAGTTCTCCATCATGAATTAGAACCACTACATTGCCCAGTTATTTTAATCTGTTCCTTCTCTGATACAACTAATCCATTTCTGATATAACCAATATCCACAAAATGGGTAAATAATACAAAAAAATACTTCTTGCAGGAAGGCTTGGAAGTCTAAAATTGATGAGTTAATCTGATGAGGGCCTCTTTGCTGTGTCATACATGACTGAAGGAAGCACATGACAAGAGTATTGCTAGAGAGATCTCGGTTGTATAGCAAAGCCACTGCCACTGTGATTAACCCATTCCTGGGACAATTGATTTTTCCCATCTATTAGGGTGGGGTACTTACAATTTAATAATCTCATAAAGGTTCCAACTCCAAATATTTCACAGTGTCAGGCATTTTAGAGAATTTCAAATCATAGAAACTTATGACAACCTTTAATCAAAGTGATTGCGCTTATACTGCCCATGTTGGGAGAAAATTCATAATAAATAAAAATTTTCCATAAATTCAATGTTCCAAAGAGTTTGTAGATTAGTAAGGAGCATTAGCACCTAGAAACATTTTAAAAATCATTTGGATTGATGGATAGGCAGATAGGTGGTAGAAACATAGATAGAATGTAATGAGAGCTCAATTTATTGATAGGTCTAATTGTAAGCTCCGGGGCTCCTTTCGAAATTCCATCCATCCATTATCCCATTAGGGGGCAGCTACTTATAGATTAGGATGCCAATGCAAATCAATGGTCCTCCAAGTGTGATCCCAGGACCAACACCATCTGGGTTCTTATAAGAAATGCTAATTACTGGACCTCATGCTTTACCTCTTGAATCAGAAACTCTAAGGGTATACCACAGCATTCTGTCTTTCTCAGACTTCCTGGTGATTCTAATGTACACTGAAAGTGGAGAAGAACTGAAAAAGTGAGATGCTCCTTCATGGTAGTGGAACCCTGAGTATGACTTTCCACCAGTTACATCCTCTAAACTTCAGTTCTTTCATTTATAAAAGAAGAAGACAAAAGCTGAAAGCAGAAGAAGCAAACCAAAATCATACTACTTAAAGCTTAAATGATCTCATCTATATGAAAGCCACCAACAGTGCCTTGTATATGATATGCACTTTTCTGTAAAGATTCTTTAAGTACCTGCCAAAAGTTAGCAGGTAAGGTGAAATAGATAAATATTTTCTTCGTGCACATGAAGGAAGAGAAAACAGGGCTGGAGAGATGGTTTAGCGGTTAAGGCATTTGCTTGCAAAGCCAAAGGATCACGGTTCGACTCTCCAGGACCCAAGGAAGCCATATGCACAAGGGGGCGCATACGTCTGGAGTTTGTTTGCAGTGGCTGGAGGCCCTGGCACACCCATTCTCTCTCTCTCTTTCTCTCTCTCTCAAATAAATAAATAAAATATATTTAAAAAGAAAGAAAAAACAGATATCTATGAGTATATTTGCTTGATTAAGTAAATTGTTTTTCATGATAACATGAAGTTGTGGCTATTGTTTGGGAAGGGCAGAAGGCCAGGAAAGCCCTGCTAGATGAGACAAAATTTATCCATTGAGAGCCCAAACTACATTATTTCTTGAAAGTGTGAAAAGGCTGGGGTCTCAGAAATGATAAGAATGAGGTCATTGCACGTAATTGAATGAGACATGAACATGAATAAGTTGTATCACTGCACACAGTGATAGAAGGACAGAAGACAAAGAGGAAGTCATGAATAATTTGAATTTGAGAAATAAAAAATAAGGGTAGAAGTGGGTGATGATCTTGAATGATCTTCGTATTTCTAGGGCCCAAGCAATATCAGTTCCCCTATTGTTCCTCACTATCTACATCTTTATAAAGGTTGGTAGAAGCTAAGTTTTTAGTCTCATAATAACAGAGAGAAAACAAAAATATGTGGAGCCCACATGGAAAGACAAAGAGTTCTCAGAAACTTGTAAATTGTGTTTTCATTTTGCATTCTTCCGCTGACTCCTGAATGACTGGAAACCCATCAGCTTTCTGAGAGTAGGAGAGAAGCGGTGAAAGGGAGGCCATTTTGGAGACCCGCAACAGAAAAAGAGTCAGTGGCATATCTTATAGATTGATTTTACTTATGGTCAGTTAGTCTGAAGTGGACTTTTAGATACACTGAAGTAAATGAGTTCTGGAGTCTTTGAATCCTTTGTGGCACATTATTTATGTCTGAGTTTTTTGTATGCAGTTATTTGTAATGACTTTCTTCTCAAACTAAGCCCTTGATAGCATGATACTAGCACAGCCCTGTGACAATTGACTGCTTTGTTCTGTTTACAAAGTATGACAGATTTTCAGATGCTGAAAATAAACCCCTGGAGTCCATAAAACAGACAGTCTTGGTCCTACATCTTACCTCATTTGACATTTAAACTCTTTTCTCCAGCCACTGTCATGAACATGGTTTATTGCCCAAAAATGGTGGCTTCAGAACCTTCACACAGTCAGCCAAGAAAGTCACAAGCCTGAGCTCTACCTTCTATTAGCTCCAAGCTCTCTGATGGGTAGTAAGCATGCTGAGAGTTTATGAAAATAACACCATGTACCTTGAACCTCAGTAGTTTGGGGTTGTAAATTTCCCACTCTTAGCAGTCACCACCTTCACTTGCTTTTCTCAAACATGAAACAAATCTAAGAAAATAAAAGTTACTTTAGACACCATAATGTGTAGTTTCAATATAATTAAATTGCATACACAGTCATACTCAGGGGGAGCTAGGACGGCAGCTTCTAATTTTCTACCAAGCAAACATTGTCTTGGGTTATTTTCCAGAGTTTAGGGTGATAATTGAGGGGAGGAAGAAACAAAGTTAGCATAAAATTATAGTCTGACACAATGTTAAATTTTTCATGTTAAGGTCTGGTTGAGCTCATCTGTCATGAGGCCCAAAATAAACAAGTGTCCAAGATAGAAACAATAGTGTCATTAAAAACCATCCACACAAAACCAAACACCCAGAATGCCTTCTACCAGAGGCAAAGCAAAATTCTGAGTGGGTGAATCTGGTGATTGTCCCTTAAAAATGTTATAATGACTCAACAACCACAGAAACATACACACCGACTTTCACTCTGTCTGTGGCATCTTAATAATCATGTCAGTAAAACAGGAAAGTTAGTCAATTTTTTGAGTTGTTCAGCTTGACAACTAAAAATTCCTTAATACTCGATTCCTTGTTCTTTTTCCTTTTAATTCAAATGCTGAGAAGTGGAAAGGGGGCGTGAAATGAAGACCATCTGGGTGAGCTGCAACAGATTCTGGGACAAGGTCAAGATTGAGGACCAAGTATCAAGGAATAAGACAGCTGCATTCTTTCCTATCTCAATGAGTAGGCCGTCTATTTTTCCAAATGCTTGGAAAAATAACAACATCATCTTTCTTTCCTATTCTATAGCTAATCACACAACACATTTTAGTAGCACTGCTATAAGCTTGGGTCAAGTCATTGTCCCAGGGTATTTTATAATTGTCATAGATTTTTTTCCTGCCCTCTGATTCCTAGGGCTTCATGCATGCTAGACAAGTTTTATACTGTTGAATGACACCCAGATCCCTGTCATGACTTTTCAATTGGTCTCTGCTAATCACAAACTTACTTCTGTGGAGTCTGCTTTGGAAACAGAAACTGGAATGATAATCTTAAAATATAACCTAGACCACATCAATTATTACCTATTTTTCTTAGACTACAATTCAAATTCATTGCTGGAGCCTAGTTGGTCCTACTTGGTAAGGCCTTCTCTACTTCTAACATGTCTTCCATTACCACTACACCCAACTTTCCTCTTTCTCACTTCATTCCAATTTGAGCCTTTTTGTTCAAATTGGAACCTACTGGGCATGCACCTGCCTCATTTTCCTGGAATACTTCTAGCTTACATATTTGAAATCTTCATTTCCATCTATGAGTCTTTGGTCAAAATTTTCACTTCAAGGGCTAGAGAAATGATTCATTCATTAAGATAAGAGCATGTCCCATGCAAGCAAGAGGTCGGGAAGGGGGCGAGACTATCTAATTTTAATTCCACAGCATCCATGTAAATAGCTGGGTATGACTACACATGTCTGTACCCCAGTCCTATGGGGAGCAGAAACTGGGGAATTGCTGAGGGTCATGAAAACATAAAGCTCTGGAATCAGTGTCTCTATAGAACATAGGCTGATGAGCAATGGAGGAGGAAATCTTACATTCTCTAACTTCTGCACACCACAATAAGGGCACTGCACCTGCACATACATGTGCATACACGACACATACTACACACATGCACACATAGTGATACTTTAGTAAGGAATTTAAGGACTACAGCTGTAGTTTATTAATTCATTATCAAGGTACCCTGGCCCATTCCAACCCTTATCCTTTACTATAGCAGTAATTATCTCTTATGAATGACATATTTTATTTATTAAATATTTCAGTGACTAGAATATTTGGCACAATGTAAGTATTGCAGTGAGCTTTGTGTTACTGGCAGAAAACACCTGACCATGAGTAGCTTGTAGGGGAAAAGGATTTATTTTGACTTACAGACTTGAGGGGAAGCTCCATGATGGCAGGAGAAAATGATTGCATGAGCATAGGGTGGACATCAAATCCTGGCCAACATACGGTAGACAACAGCAGCAGGAGAGTGTGGCTAGCACTAGCAAGGGAAAGCTGGCTATAAAACTCATAAGGCTGCCACCAGCAATACTTTACCTCTAGGAGGACCCAATATCCAAATTGCCCCCAGATGGGGACCTAGCATTCAGAACACATAAATTTGTGGGGGACACCTGAATCAAACCATCACAGTAGGTATTCCTCAATAAGTATTGATACAATTAGTTTTTAAATAATATCACTTACTATATTACACGTCTAGCCTTGTTGTTGTTCGTATGGCTATCTCTTCTATATATTTTCATTTAAACACCTCTCTAACCTCAGTCTTGCTTCACCAGGGAGGTGAGAGGAACCTTAAATTCAAATTGAAAAAGAAGCTGCTAGGTAATCAATAGCTTCAGCAGACAATATCCTGAATGGATGGACTCAGGAGTGTCTCAAAGGCTGACATGAGTCATTTCACATTCAAAGATGTTGCAACCACTTTTGATGCAGAGGAAGAGTTATGCCTAATAGCTCACTGGAGAAGCTGAGTCACAAAAATGATGCAGCACATCATGGACAGTGTCCTAAAGAGACATATAAAATTACCCAGATGTCTTCAAAGAGAAAATGTTTTACCATACCATGCAGTTAGGAGGAGAACACACTTGAAAAGAGCCAAAATATTCAGCAAAGAGCATTTTAGAGACCCAGACTGCATCCATGAGGTGCTAAAATTTCCTGTGAGATGGAGGCATCTAGAAGGTGTGGTATTTTTTTGCTTTCCTTAAAAATTTTGACGTTCCAGAATGATAGTTTCAGTCTCTATCTTTACTCTGAAAACTTAGTGTTGTCTGGGGAAATGGCTTAGGAGGTAAGAGTGCTTGCTTTGCAAGCCTGAAAACCTGAGTTTGATTCTCAGCACCCCTGGAAAAAGGTGGGCATTAACATGCACCCCTAATTAATCCCAGTGCAGAGGAGTACAGAAATCTAATGATCATTGGTGAGAACAGATCTAGCTGTAAAGCACTGAGCTCCAGATTCAGTGAGGAAATAAGGCAGAAGATTCACAATGAAGGATAGAAAATGTCCTCCTGTGGCCTCTGTACACATATACATAGGTAAACACATGTACTCATACATGTACACACCATGCACATAATGAACTGGTGGCTCAAAGACATTTTTTTTTTTTGAGGCAAGCCCAACAGACTGGCCATTATTTCTTAATGTGAGTGACAGAAAGAGAGACAGAGAGAATTGACATTCCAGGGCCTCCTGCCACTGTAATCGAGTTCCAGATGTGCATGCCACCTTGTGCTCATGGGTGATCTGTGCTTGCATCACTTTGTGCATGTGGCTTATGTGGGACCTGGAGAGTCAAATATGGGTCCTTAGGCTTTGCAAGCAACTGCCTTAACTAGTAACCAATCTCTCCACCCAAAGGCAAGGTTTTAAAAGTAGTAGTGTGAAGGCTGGGGATATGGATCTGCTGTTAAGGTGCTTTCCTGCAAATCCTAATGAGCAGGGTTCAATTCCCCAGTACCCACGTAAACCAGAGGTATAAAGTAGTACATTCATCTGGAGTTCATTTGCAACAGCTAGAAGCCCTGGATTGCCCATTTTCGTCTCTCTCTCTGTCTCTCTCTTTCTGCCTCTCTCTCTCTCTCTCTCCTTGCAAGTAAATACATAAAAATTTTAAAAAAGTAGTAACACTTCTTACATTCCCCATTGACTGTACTGCAATGTATATATTTTCCTTGATGCTTTCTAATGAGAATTACTCTCTATTTGACTCTTATATGCTCATCAGTTGCCTCATCTTTCCTCACTTGTTGAATTTTCAGAGTTGTATGATATTCAGGCTTTCAGTTCAACTGTGCTGTTGCTTTCTATCTTCTCTGAGCTTCATCACTTTTCTGTGTGCTACACAATGAAGTTCACAGGCCAAGTCAAAAGAGCAAAACTAAGTTAAGAACATCTGAAGGGCTTTGCAAACCTGAATAAATATGCATAAATAAGTCACACTACCTACTCCCAAACATACTTCAAGGTCAACCATTAGCTTTCATCTGTTTCCAGCACTTTGCATAGCTGGCAGCCCTCCATCCTGTTGGAAGCACAGGGACACGACAGTGCACAAGACTCATGGTCCTGACCAAAATTTCCATAATCACATCAACAGATGGAATAATAATCACAACTGAAGTTACCACACAATCTTTCTGATCAAAGGAAACTTACTTTTGCTTCAGTTCAAAATTATTTATGCTGGCTAGTTAAATATAAAGTATTTTTTATTTTCTGGAAATGTTACAAGTTAAAGTGATTTGAATAGTCTGAGCCTCACATATAAATGAAGTAGTATGGAGAGAACCAGGGCTAGAAATTTAGTATGCACACATCATGTGATGGTATTATCATTTCCCTTCTCCCTGTTTCCATCCCACTGAGGACCATCCTCATTGGGACTGCTGGTATTCACCATGGGGCTGTGGGTTATGAATTGTGACAGCAGCAGTCAGTCACCATTGGGGGTGGGCAATGCCTCTGGATATTCCTTCCCACTTTGTGGCTCCTACAATCTTTCTGCCCCCTCTTTCACAAAATTCCCTGAGACATGGTGTGTTTTAAGTCTACTTTAGTATTGAGCTCTCAGCAGATTCTGGATTTCTGGTTTGATATGTTTTGAGTACCTTCACTGTTTTTCTCCTTCACACTAGTACTGGTTGTCAGGCTCACCATGGAAACAGCACTCTTGCTAATCTCACCAATTCCTCTGTGGTTTCACCTGGGCCCTGGCTGATGTGTGAGGGGTGGTTTATGTCCTCATTTCTTGCTGCCTTCTGAAAAAGAAAAACAGATACTCTGTGAAGATTGAGATCAGATTAGGTTAAATTGGATAAGCACTGTTAATTAAGAATGCTTTTGATGTGTGGAGCCCCTCATTTGGCTAAAGACATTTGGGAGCTTTTCATTGGAGACCATGGTCTTGTTCTCCATAGGATTCTGACTTGGTTCCCAGTTCCAGCCCTGGTTGGATCTCTTAGTCAACCAGAAAGCCATTGGCTACTCACCTAGGCTGAGTAACACTATTACACAGGTGTGTACATCTTGTCAGGCTGGTTGCTTTCATGTAGCAGTCATGTTTTTGAATGCTAGATGGGATTGGACTCTTCTTTGGTGACTGGAAGCTACAGTGATGAAGTGGGCATTCTCTGGGTTCTGTCTCCACATCTTGAATGTGAACTGGTCCTCCCATAGTCTCCAGCAGATTCTCTGTGTGCTTGATTATTTCATAAGAAAGTTGATTATATGAGTTATACTGAGAACATTCCAGATCGATGAATTTAGAATCATACTTCTCGAATCTGTTATATTAGAGAATTTAATGTTGATTTCCACACAAGTTTGAATCTGCCCAAAGAAGCCACAGGTAAACACTAGACAGACTTAACTATAAAAGAAACTTAAAATGACCTCTATATGGTTTTTAAAATTGCTTAAAGCTTTAATTTTATATACTATGATGCCTAAAGATGTTGGACTTAAAAAAATTCTTTGATCATTTTCTCAGCACCAGTTGTTGAAAATGCCATCTTTTTTTTTGCAACTTTGTAAAAAATGAGGCAGATGTATACTTGGATATATTCTACTTCACTGGTCTATACCCCCAGACTGTGTGTGAGTGTGAGCGAGTGTGTGTGTGTGTGTGTGTGTTTGCTAATCATTCCCAGTACTGAAATCCTAGCCCAAAACCTGTGGCTGGGAAGGACATGGATCCTAGCAGGGATGGAAGCGCTACTATTGGTTGACTAAAAGGGTATGTTGTGCCCATCAAACTTCCCTTTAATGTATATGTTTTTGCCTATACAAAACGTGCTTTTGTGCTGCTTTCTACCAGAGACATTTTCTTTTGCTGATGGCAGTAACTACTCGGGAGACTCTAATCAAAGTGCAGAGAATAAGTGATAGTTTAATACTCACTGCTAAATGAAACAGATTTCTCATGAACACTACAGAACAGGGACAGAAAGAATATAAGAGCCAAAGGATAAGGAGGAGAACTTTGGGACACTATCTCTTGGTTTCCCATACATTATTTTATTACCTCATAGAGGCTGTTATTATCTCTATCATACCTCCACAATTTGAATGCTTCAATATTTTAATATGAATCATGGAGGTGGGAAAAATAATTTCATCAAAATAGAAGAGAGTCTCGTTTGAAAGAAGGAGTTCAGTAGAAAGGGTGGACAAGAAAAGGTGCTTGGAAGAAACTATTATAAAATAACATTATGTTCAAATATAATTGTAAATTAAGAAAAATAAAGTAATTCCTGGACTTTTAAGGCTTATTAATATATATTATCTGAGAATATTTAAAAACAGACATATCTTAAATTGCATTTTCTAATTATTCATCCACAGGAGAATCCAATAAAATGTGCAAGTCACATATATGAACAAGTGAATAATGAAGAAAATGGAGTATGAATATGAGATTCTCTAACCATAGGAATTTTTCAGATTTGTTACAGTACTTACTGCATGACTATGTGAAGAGACAGTGAAAATTGTAGAAAAGGAATATATTATTCCAGGAGAATAACAAAACTATAAAAATAAAGTCTCATTAGCCGCTCAGTTACTTGACTATCTTCTACCCCAACTAGAATTTTTATTTTCAGTCCTTGCTTATTTACTGAGATCATTTCTTACGTCTAACCTGTTTCTGACCCTAAGGAAAATAAAAGCTTTTTATGGCTTTAGACATCTGTTCCTCAGAATTTACATTATTTTACAAAGCTTCAACAGAAATCCATGAGTCTCTGAAACTCTTAAATCTAACATAGAGAGTCATATTTCTGGAATCTAATTTTTAGAGGGAGGATAGGGATGTTTAGAGTTGTCAGCAACCTGCCTGATGTTAATTTGTCCCTTCCTCATGGGACATACTTATAATAAAAATGTGCTCATTGTTCATCTGTCATTCAAGTATGACTGGACTTCCTGTATTTTAATTTTCTAATTCTGGCAATCCAGAGAGTAATAATCAGGAAGTATTTTGGGGCTCTTGTGTTTTGATCTCTACATTTTTCCCTTCCCTTGATTCTGAGCAGAAATCAAAACCTGGGCATTTCCTTGTGTCAAGAATTTTTATAAGACAGAGTCAAAGCTCACAGTCAATGTGAATTCAGTTTGAAGGGGAGAAGAGAGTGAGGGGGGACTGGAGACTTACTAGAGAGATTTCCCTTGCACAGAGGTCACAGACAGTTTTATTTATTTGTCAGGTAGAGGGGCATTGATTGAAATCAACAGGTTAAGATCACAGGCAAAGCACTGAAGGAGAACTTGGAGAAGCAGAACGCCATCTGTAAGAAGGCAGCAACTATGGCACTAAGATTTCCACCTCACTCTCAGTTAGCTTGCTGGAAGATGGGCATGGAGACAGCGAAACGGGCCTGAAGGGGCTGTGTGTACTGTAAAAGAAGTGCTTTAGTGGAAGCCAATATTGGCTGGACGTTACAGGATTTTAATGCCTTTTTATGGGTATGCATGCACACATGTGTGCGTGTGTGTGGAGAACAGAGGAAAATGTTGGTTCCACTTCTTGGGAACACTGTCCACCTCCTTGTAGACATATCTCTCATTGGTCTGGAGTACACCAGTTAAATTAGACTAGCAGACCAGTTAGCTCCAGGAATCCCCTTGTCTCTACTTCTTCAGCACTGGGATTACAGGCATGCCTTCCATACCTAGCATTTTACGTGGATTCTGGGGTCAAACTCAGGTCCTCATGGTTGTGAACAAGTGCATTTTCAATGACTATTTCCCTGAGGTCTGATAAGACATTTTTGTTCTGCTATTTCATTGTTTGGTACCACAGATTGGACTACCAGGCATGGATAATGAGACACAGTTCAGGTGTGATAGGTTTATGTAAGACCAACAGCTGTAGAAAAGGTGAAGGGAGCAAAAGATTTGGGTAAAGAGAGCTGACATGTCAGAGGGCTCTAGGGCATGTGTTGTTCAATGGAAAATTGTACAAAAGGTCACAATAACCAGAAACTTCTATTCTTTCCTTGCTCAGTCATGGGTACCAAATACTCTACTAAGGAAGTGACTTTAGGCAGAACATTTCTGTGAATCTTAAGTTAGACCTTATAACCAAAATAGCTTATCTGGCTATCTTTGGACAAATAAAAATTCTTGCCTGAAAAGTGACATGGCTACTTTTTGCCCACATCAACTACATGCATATATGCATAATGTATATGCGCACAAATGTGCACACATATGCATGTACACTACCTACCATAAGTACCTCTACTCAAATATTCCAACATCTCAAGTCAATGTGATCAAGTTTAAAAATTGGCTATCCTCCCATGTTTATTACTTAGGTTGGCATGAAGTATTCTTTGACATATCCTTCCTTCTTGTCTCCACCCAGTCAATCTCTAAGCACAGTAATGGCTTCTTTAGGTCATGTTCTCCATTTTTGTTGATGTTAGTGAAATTCAAGCCTCTTCCTGCCTCACCTAAGGCTATAACCATTGAGACCACTAACTTTAAGTTTCATTTCAAGGAAACTTTCCTCAATTTTTTTTTTTTTTTTGCTTTTACTATTGTCTCTTTTGAAAACCTTCTATTAGCCTTTTTCCCCCCTATTAAGCAATACATTTCTCGTTTTTTTATCCACGTACCTCAGAGTTCTGGCTCTAATTTTTAAGATAAGCAATTAATTGATCAGAAATTCCAGTGTGGTGCAGTCTATATCTTATTTCTTTTTCTTTAAGCCATACCATTTTGGGAAATCTTTCTTTTTCCTTAATTATGACTTTTGAAATTTTATTAGATTAAAAACCTGATGCCACACCAGGACATATTGTTAAATGTCAGGCTTAATTTTAATATATCACACATTTGGTTTTTATTATGTTTTAAAGTGACTTTCCCAGTAAGCAGATTAAGCAGCTTCTTAAGGCACTGGAGAATTAGGACACAGCAGATCGTATTTGTACTTCATCAGGATCAGTACACTTGTTCTGCATTTGAGCTAGAAAATGTCCCAGCACAGAACACACTGTTTTTCCATCACTATGCATGTGGGGCTGGTTAGACAATTTCTTCCTCAAAAATGTACTAGGTGATTTTTTGATTTTTACCCAGGGTTTTCTAGGCATGAGATTCTGTGGAAACCAGCCAGTGTCCTCACATGCACAGCAAACAGATCAAATACAGAGCAATGGGCATGATAGAAATATAACTTTACTGCTTTAATTCTTGTCAGAGTTATAGACTCTGAAGGGAATTGACAAAGGCCTTTCCTTACCCAACTTGATGCAATTTTCGCTGAAAATTGGGGAAGAACTGTTCATTTTTCACCATTTGGTTCAATGAATTTTGCATTTTACTGCTTTAAATGACTCCTCTTTGGACATGTTTATGGATCTAACATAGTGTCTAGCATCATTTTACAAGAAAAGCATGTCCCTATTCTACACTGGTGGTATAGGGTATTCCTTTTTAGCTAGGACCAAAATATTTGGAAACATATTTTCACAACTAAAATGACCAGCTCTAGGTATTTCAGCTGTCATAAAAATGTATTAACTCTGTTTTGGAACAGTGTTAGCTTTAGAGCAAAATGGAGTACAAAGTACTCCCTTGTAAACTCACAGCACAGCTTTGCATATGATGAATGCATTGGAATTGTAGCAAGTTTGTTACAATTGGCAAGTTCATGTGGATATTGTCACCCGATTCCATAGTGTAATTGTGAATCACTCAGTATTTTGCAGTCTGAGTTTGGATAAATGTATGATAATGTGCTCAGCATTGTAGTGTTATTATACTTGTCCTCACAGCCCCCCCATAAGTACTCATTTGTTGATCCTTTCCTCATCACCTAACTCTGGTAGCCATTAATCTTTACTGTCTCCCTAAATTTTCTCTTTCCACAATGGAAATGTAATTGGAAAGATATAAAATGTAGCTTTATCAGATTGGCTTCTTTCATTTAGAAAAATGCTTTTGTGTTTTCTCTGTATCTTCATGGCTTGATGGTTCATTGCTTTTCAGCACTGAATTATCTGATGTACCACAGTTTATTCACTTATCTCCTCAAAAGTATCTTCTTTATTTTAAATTTTAAGCCATTGTGACAACAAAAGCTGCTCTAAAAATTATGATGCAGATATTGTGAGAACAGTTTCTCAATTCATTTGAATGAATACCAAAGATTGCAACATCTACAGTATAAGGAAGAAAATGGAGTTTTGGTAGGAATGACTAAACTGCCTTACAAACTAGCTTCATCCACAGCCTTGGTGGTAGCCAGTGGCTTCCTGTTTAGCTAAGTGATCTGCTCAGTGGAAAGGAACCCGTAGCTGGAACTGGGAACCAGGTCAGAATTCTATGGAGACCAAGATTATCATGTTGTCTTCAATAACCAGCTCCCACTAGTCTTTGATCAAAAGAGGGGCTACATTTATCAAATCTCCCTAAATTAACAATGCTTATCCCATTTAACTTATGATGACTTCATTCTCCGTTGACGAATTTGTTTTTTCTTTTCCAGAAGGCAGAAAGACCTGAGGAGATAAACCACCCCTCACAGTTCAGCTAGATCCAGATGAAACCATGGAAGAATTAGGGAAATGAACAAGAGTGCTGCTTCCAAGGTGAGCCTGATAATCAGTAAGAGGGTGAAGGAGACAGACACTGTGGATGTTCAACACTTACCAAGGCAGAAATCCAGAAGCTCCTGAGAGTTTATTACTGGAGTAGACATAAAATTCACCCACCACAGCTCAGGCAATTTTGGAGAAGAGGGGCCAGAAAGATTGTAAAAGCCACAGGTTGGGACTGGATGCTGAGAGAGTAGCTCTCCCGACAATTGATTGCTGTTCTCACAACTCATAGCCCCTCAACCCCATGGGGAATACTAGCAATCCTACTGAGGAGGGCCCTCAGTGGAATGTGGGCAGAGAGGAGGGAAAAGATGGTACCAACACATGATGTATGCATACAAAGTATATTCCTGGGTTTTTGTTTTGGTTTGTTTTTCTGAAGTCGGGTCTTACTGTAGCTGAAGCTGACCTGGAATTCACTATGTAGTCTCAGGCTGGCCTTGAACTCATGGCAATTCTCCCATCTCTGCCTCCCAAGTGCTGGAATTAAAGGTGTGCACACCATGCCCAGCTCAAAGTATATTCTTTTTTTTTTAATTTTTTTTTGTTCATTTTTATTTATTCATTTGAGAGCAACAGACAGAGAGAGAAAGAGGCAGGTAGAGAGAGAGAGAGAATGGGCATGCCAGGGCTTCCAGCCACTGCAAACGAACTCCAGATGCGTGTACCCCTTGTGCATCTGGATTACGTGGGTCCTGGGGAACTGAGCCTTGAACCGCGGTCCTTAGGCTTCACAGGCAAGCACTTAACCGCTAAGCCGTCTCTCCAGCCCCTCAAAGTATATTCTTAAGGCAAAAAAAAAAAAAAGAAAAAAGAAAAGCTATCTGCATCATCTTGCATTCCTACCCAGTTCTCTATCCTATCGCTAACACTTAGCACTTTAATAAGAGTCAGTCTCACCTGTCTTAATGTGGTGCCCCTAAATTAAGGTGATTAGGTCATTAGGGTAGAGCCCATAGTATACATTAGGAATCACTCTGGGTGTTGAACAGTCAATGAGTTTGGATGATTGAAGGACGATATGAGATTCAACATACAAGAAGACTGAGTAACACTGTTTGCCCTCTTCACCATGTGATGATAGGTACCGTCCATGAGGGACAGGCAGCAAGACACTAAGCTACTAATTCCATCATGTTGGGCATCCCAGGCTTTAGGACTATGAACAATGAACAGTGCATTTCTACTCCTCAGTATTTTGTAACTGGAGCCTGAGTGGACTTAGACAAATGACAATATTGATATGATTATTTCTTATTAGTCCATAAATAACATGAAGACCTGAGCAAGACAGTTATGGTCAGCATGCTTTTATTTCCCTTTTCTTGAAACATGTTTTAATGATTATACAAGCAGATTAAATCTCCAGATGGTACTAAAATGATATTGTAATGAATGTTGAAGGACTAAAGAAAGAAATATTCAAACATATATTCCATGGTTCAATTTTTGGGCTATAGCTATAGTTTTCCATTGAAGTAGTGCTCTTTCTTTAAGATTATTTGTGGATAAAAATCTTGAATTTCATAGGTACAAACTCATTATTTTTATATGCCTTTTGGAAGTATTAACTAATCAAAATAGCAGCTGTAATTGCATGATTCTCAAATATCTATATAAGAGGGATAAAACTTAGGAGGACTTTATCTCATTTATTTTAGAGGACATGGACATGCAAGATATTTAGAATTATAATTAGGAGTTTGGGATCAATAAGTAAAATAGGGTAGATTAAAAAATAAGGAAATACATTTTTAAAAGGACAATAGGATAGATTAAAAATGAGTAGATTCATAAAATAATACAGGAGTCATTTAGATTTTTGTAATGTTGGTACAAGTCAGGAAAACAACTAAGATTCCCTTAAGTATAATAACCAGTATTGCATTTAAATGAGATAAGAGCACAAGGCTCAACGTGTCAGCAAAGAATTCTCAGTTGTCTATGAGATATGTGTAGGAACCCTTTGGAATGCAAAGGTTATACTGAAACCAAGAGGTTACAAATGAAATTTTATGCTAATAAAATAATTTTAGATAGTCATTTAAAAATGATTTCCTGGGGCTGGGAATATGGCTCCATTGGGAAAGTGCTTGCTGCACAATCATGAGGACTGAGTTGGGCTCCTCAGTCCCTATTTAACAATTGAGTACAGCAGCATGTGCCTGTAATCCTTTTACTGGGGAGGCATATACAGGAGCATCCCTAGGGTTTGTCAGCTAGTCTAGCTCAGGCAGTAAGCTCTAGGTTCAGTGAGAGTCTGTCTTCAAAAAAAAATGTGGAAAGGTACTGAGAGAAACACTCAACATCAGCCTCTGGCCTCCATACACTTACACATACACATACACATACACATGCACCTGAACACACTTGTATATCCATGTAAATGCAAACATGCATACACCTATGCATACATACTGCACACTTATACATAAGCAAAAATCGATTTCCTCTAGAGTCTGAATTGCCAATTGTGGCTTTATGCGGAAGTTATTAGACACTAGAAGGAAGTGTGTTAGTGAAGAGCTACTTTAAAAAATTGTCATGTTTTGCATAAAAAAATCAAAGTTAGGTTTTGTAACAATCTGACTAAAGCCGATCTTACTTTTCTAAGCATGAATGCAACCAAGATCATGAAGTAAATATTTTAGAACAATAGAAGGCAATAAAAAGAAACAGAAAGGGGGGTTGGGATATGGCTCAGCCATGAGAAATGCTTGCTTGCAAAAGCTACCAGCCCTGGTTCAATTCCCCAGCCATCCACATAAAGCTGTATAGGCATTAAAAAAAAATAAAATAAAAAGACACAAAGATAGAAAAGGAGAAATGATAGGTTTTTGAATGGTCTTAAATGCTCTGTGTAAAAGCAACTATTTATAAGGAATGGACTACATTTTCAGTATTCTGCATAATCATATTATGTTTACATTCTCCTATTAAATTTAGAAGGATATAAGAGAATTAAAATGTTAAAAATAATTCTTAAAAAGCCAATAAGCCCTTTGCTTTTTAAACTTTTCTTTTTATGTTAAAGAAGATGCAATATTTAGAATTAAATAGCAAATAGTATTTTAAATTCAAACTATATTCAAAGTGTTTGATACCAATAGAAAAGCTAAGTTGAAGATCTGGGCATTTTAATGTCCTAGATAATATTATGACCTTAAGCAAAATTTCAGATTTACATCTCATATTTCATCTGAGTTAATAATTAAAATAAAAGAAGAATGAACACAGGCAGAAAATGGTAAGAAAGATAGTCAATCCATTTTGCCTACAGCCTATTTCTTGAA
Organism: Dipus sagitta; assembly: GCA_036346955.1. NCBI lineage: Eukaryota > Metazoa > Chordata > Mammalia > Rodentia > Dipodidae > Dipus > Dipus sagitta. The sequence goes on along the minus strand of CM070771.1, from coordinate 101,722,126 downwards.
ACTTCTGTTTGATTTTAATGTTAAATACAAAAATTTGGGCAACCAAATGATTTAAAAAATAATTTTATCATCTGAATTATAGAGCTAACTGATTATTAACATGACTAAACATATCTGATGGAAATCCTGACAATTAGATCATGTCTTACGACTAAACCTACATGGAGGCAGTTGTTGTGATTGTCAATTAATTGTCAACTTGACAGGATCCAGAATTACCTACTTGATAAACTTCTGCACATATCTCTGAGGAGTTTCTAGGTTGGGTTGTTTGTTGTAGGAAAGTCAACCCTAACTATGGGTGAAACCATTACACAGGCTGCTGTCCAAGATGAAAGGAGAAAGTGAGCCAAGCGCCGGCACTCATTGCTGCCTGGTTCCTCACTGTGGAAGCAATGTGACCAGCTGTCTCACTCTTGCATTACCATGCCACTTGTTTGGATCAAGTGTCTGTCACACCAGTGAGAAAAGTGATTAATATAATAGCTTACCCAAATTTGGGGTATATGTTTGGAAAAATGTAGAACAACTGATGAAAGATAAACCCTAAATAATTAACTACATGTGTATATACATGTGCATAAACATCCCTAATATGCAACCTTGATATTTCATCTCTTTTCTTCAGTCCCAAGGTGAGATGAACCTAAAGATCATTTTAATAAAATGTGTGCCTCATCCCTGCAGCTTCTCACTGGTGGGTCAAAACACATGACCAAAAGCAACTGACAGAAGGAAAAGATTTATTTTTGTCTTACAGTTTCAAGGGGAAGTGTCATCATGGCAGGGAAAGCATGGCACAAGCAGAAAGTCAGGAATCACGCAAATCTCTAGAGCAGCAGAGAGGGAGTCAAGAGTGAGTCCTGAACACCCAGTAGAGCTGGACTAATAAATCTCAGGACCCACTGCTGTGGCTCATCTCCTCCAGCCAGAGCAAGGTCTTTGCAGTTAGGAACTAGTTTTTACAAATTTATATATATATATATATATATATATATATATATATATATATATATATATATATTCCATCAATAATTCTTATATTTAATATATCCTCATATCCTCAGCAGATGCTCTTTGGAAGGAAGAAGAAGAGAAGAAAGGCATCACAGTAAGTCATTTTTGTTATTCTCATGATAATAAGGAGATCATCAGCTGTTACTATCTGATATAATTTCATGTGTGTTGACATGTTCCTGTCTTAGGACACTAATATCACCTTAACAGTTTGTAAGTGTAGTTATTAAACTGCTTCATTAACTTACCATAATCTATTCTGCATTCTCCTCTGAGAATCCCAACTCTAATAGCTGCAAAGTATTGTTCAGATCAAACATCTTAAGTATTTGTGTATATTAGAAATTATCTGTTAAGTGACAAAATGCAATGGATTTATACAGTTAAATTTTCAGTTTACATAGTTTGATGATATCTTTGACATTGTATGATTACTAAGAATATGAACTAATTTCAAATATTCTTAATTACAACATAAACATATTTAATGCTCAACAGTTAGGCAAAAACTAAACCAGTAACTCAAATATATCAGCTATCAAATAAAGTAGTATAAAGACAATATCAAAAGATACATACCAATAGTTATCAAGCCTATCTATGAAACCAAATAACTTATTTGACTTTGTAAACATAAGTGGATATGCAAGTATCTTTTCCAACTCACTGAATCATCCTTTTTATCATCAGAGCAAATTCCTTAGTTCCTGTCGAGAGCACGGCAGCGCCTTCTCCTCTCCCCCTTGACAGTTGCCTGACATTTCAAAAACTTTTTAATACAGTGTTTGTTCTCTCTCTCTCTAGATGTGGGTTATTCCTGACTGTCTAGACTGTTGCTAGTTAGCCACAGGCCTTTGAGACCCATTACAACCACCAGCTCAGTACCCTCATCTCAGTGCACTATCACGCAGAGGGCTCTGGGTTTCAGCTTTTGAACATTTTATTTTAAAAGGACGTCTCAATTGCTGTTTTTGTCACCTCATTCATCTTCTTCTCTTTCCAACATAGTACATCTGCTATCATTGCTTCTGTCTTGCCTATGTTTTCTCATTGTTTCCATTTATGTCATGCAAAATGGCATACCCCGTGTGATGCCTGTCAAGGAAGGAACTTAAGAAGCATTATGAAATTCTCTTAATTATACTGTGAGGTTTTTTTTTTTTTTAATTTGTCCAGTCAAGGAGATAGCATTGGATGCCAAGACACAAAAAAACTCACTTATTCTCCAGTATTGATTTAACTATGCAAAGATGCGTCATGGGTAGCTGCCACTACATCAGTTAGAAATTTGTGTAACCATATACCTGCCACTCTGATTTACACCAAAAGTGGTGGTACTTTGGCAGAAGTTAAGCAAATATTCTAACCAAAGGCAAATGAGGCAAGAGAAGGTGCAGAGTAAGAGAGAAAGAAAATACCCTCAAGTCAGAACTAGGAGGGTGATCTTGTGACATCATCCATCCTGACTTTTGTTTTGTGACTGTCATCTTCACAACAAACAAAATTGTGTCAGGTTTCTCCACCTTCTTTGGTCCCAACAGAGAACTCTTATGTTCAGCTGTGCCTCAGACTGGGTCAATATATAAACAGTGAAAATAGAGCAGGTGAAAGACTACCTGGCTGTGATCTATTCCTAGTCTATAAATGATAAATGCTCATCAATGTAATATTTACTCCAGCTAAGCCCTGTTTGTAGTTTTCAGTACTGCCCAATATAGTGCCCCCAGCTGAACACCAAGCCTTCAGTATGTGACATGTTCACACATATGTAGCATATATATGACTATATAGATCGTAATACTGCAGCACCTATTCTATTAATATAGAAAACATACTTAAGATGCTTCTTATGTTATCTTTTTGTATATTTATGAATAATAATGACAATAATTTCACAAATAATGATAAAACCAAGAATGCTCACAAGTGATACTTTTTATTGAAAGGTATATTCTTAGGGATAAAGATAAAACTATATGTGTTTTATAGAAATTATTATCTCACAAATACTGCTGGCAACCTTCTTTCCTCCCAAGCAGCTATGAATGTGTTAGATAAGATAGTGTCTCTCCACTCTTCCCACTGTATAACTCAAGCTTTAGATCACTAGGGCAAATGCTTGAGTAAAACAATTTAAAGGCTGAAGCTATTTATTCAGGAGTCACAATTCGGTGGTTTCAGTCCAAGGTTGGATGAATTCTATTACTTTGGCTGAGGTAAATACCATGAGCAGAATATCATGGCTATGTGATACTGTGGCAGAAGCTGTTTCCATCTTGGAGGCCAAGAAACAAGATGGAGACAGGACAAGATAGAGTCCCCCAATGGGGTACCACTGATGACCTACTTACTACAACTAGACCTTACTTTCTAAAGTTTCCATCACCTCCCAAGATAATGTCTTTAGCTGAACACCAAGCCTTCAACACATAAACCTGTGAGGAGCATTGAGCATGGAGACCATGACACCTGCACAGAGTAGTCTATAGTGTAGAACAAGCCCACATTTAAATGAATTTATTTCTCTCCAAATGCATCTAATTTGAAATGTTGCTTATTTAAAATTCTAATTTGTAAAATGTCTCTATTGGTGTAATGCCAAAAATTTTTAATCATTCATTGTTTCCTGCACACTCTTACAATGTTGAAATCATTATGTACAAACGGTCGCCTACTAACTACCAAAATTTATAACCTAATAATAAAAAGTGGCATACATGCATTCTTCATTCAGTTTTTGAATTTTATTTCTCACAAGTTCATACATGTATACACTGTATTTTGATTATATTCAATCCCTACTCTCTTATCCCTCTCCCACTCTCACTCCCAGATAGTTCTCCTCCTACTTTTGTGTGTGTGTGTGTGTGTTTCATTCAGTTTAATTAAGGTTTCCCATCTATGTTAATTGCTGAAGCATGAGTAACTTAGCAGCTGCTACACCACTAAAGAGCATGACTCCTCCACCAAGCATTCACTTCCAGTAGTTCCCAGGAGAGATGGGGCCTCTGAAGCCCTTTCTCCATTCTTCTCAATCAATATTACTTGAGCAATGCTATTGCAATCTAAAGCTATTTCTATAATAATCTCAATAGTCCAAGATGGCACACTTCCAGTGTGTGCACGTTTGCATCGAAGTGTGTGTTCCTTTAGCCCTGCTGTGTTCATCAGCTTCCTATCAATTTAATATGATACTAGAAAAAAAATCCACTTTCAAAGAGAAGCATTTTATCTTGGTTCAAAGGTTTAGAAGTATCCACCCATGATTAGTTGGCCCTGGTGTCAGTGGGTCTTAGGTGAGGCATCTTATCATAGTGGGAGAGCAGAGTGGAGCAAAGCTGCTTACTCCATGGCCGGGGAACAAAGCCAAAGAAAGGAGCAGAGTGTCACTGTCCCCTGGGAGGGCATGTAGCCAATGAATGAATGAATTAAAACTCCTCCTACCAGGCTTTTTTTTTTTTTTTCAGGCATGCACCACCATGCCTGGCTTATAGTTTATTTTTTCTCACTTTTTTTTATTTGAGAGAGAGAGATAGAGAGAGAATGAATTTGCACACCAGGGCCTCAGCTACTGCTATCAAACCCCAGATGCTTACACCACTTAGTGGGCATGTGCGACCTTGCACTTGCTTCACCTTTGTATGTCTGGTTAACATGAATTCTGGAGAGTTGAACTTGGGTCCTTAGGCTTCACAGGCAAGTACATTAACTGCTAAGTCATCTCTCTAGCCCCAGGGTTCTTTTATAAAGCTGAAGCAGAATGAAGCAACATAAGAAAGATTTTATTGATCATTGCTAAATTTTAAGAAGTAGGCCAAAACCCAGGAACTCAAGTGGCCTCCTGAAGAAACGAGATTGTGACCTGCAGCCCGTCAGGGGGAATGGAGCTCTTCTGACATCTCAATGTCTTCCCTTAAGCACAGTGAAGTTGGTTCAAACTCATGATCTCTAGAAAATTTTGTTGGAAGCCCCTGATGTGTGCTAATTTGTTATAGTAATGACAGGAAAATAATTCCTTCCTGCTTCAAAAGAAGGAATTGTTTTAAGAGTCCCAATGTAATTTTAGTGTGAAATGTCCCCACAAACTCATGCTTTGAATGCTCGTTTCCCACCTTGTGATGCTATTTTAAAGGCTATATAGTCTTAAAGAGATGGGGCTGATTGCTGGGGAAGTAGGTCTCTAGGGGCAGATCTTTAAACGTTATGCTTGCCCGTGGTTTGAGCCTCTCTGTACTTCCTAGTCTGTGCTATGTGAGCAGGCTCTGACACAATGCCCTATACCAGGAAATCTGCCATGCTTTTGCCATCATAGTAGCTCTCTGATACCATGAGCTAACATAAAACCTTTCTCCCTTAAGGGAGGTACAAAAATAACTAATCCACAATACAGGAAATGACCGCTTAAAAAGTAAAGAAAAAGAATGTAAATCATATGTTTACCAAAAGCAAAGACTGAGAATTACTGATCCATTGGAATATGGGATCAATAATTTCCAGTAACGGTAAAGCAGATGGCTCTCAATTGGAAAGCCTGTCACTCTCGTAAAACCTCTGGCCTGCCTGCATGAAGACAGCTCTTTGTTCTGCCTGCCAGCCCTATGTTTTGAAATACAAGTCTGTGTTTGTGTGTGGGGGGTGGGGTGGGGTTATGGTGCATGGTGTGTATATAGTGTATGCATGCATGTGTGTGAGTGCAAATGTGTATGCCCAGCGTGCACATGTGTGGAGGCAAGAGAAGAACATCAGGTCTTCTATCCTTATTTCCTTGAGACAGTGTCTCTCATTAAACTTGGAGGTATTGTTCTCAGTCAGAGTCTGACCAGAAAGCCCCTGCAATTATCCTGTCTCTGTTCCAGTCAGGACTATATCCATGACATCCCAGCTACTATTGCTACCTGCGCAGTATTGGATCTGTCAACATGTTATCATGGATGAAAGAGGAAGATAAAAAAGACATCAAACTAGAGGAAGGTCTAGTTAGCAAAGAAGGTATTATATGTAAGGGGTATGGAGGAATGGGACAAAGGAATATAATGGGAGGGAGTTATTATCAAAATATCTTATGTACATGTATGGAAATTTTCAATAAAAACTAAAAAAAGCCAACACCCAACATGGTTGTAGCAAAGAGGTATTTCCACTGTGTGAAACACTGAATATTTTCTAAACAATGACACAGTGTGCTGTTGTGAGATAAAAGTATCATATGAGTCATGTCAGCTACAAAAGGGGAAGCTCTGAAGTACAGTTCTTAAGTTAGTTTCTCTGGAAACATAATGTGAGATAGGTATTCTTACAGAAGGTTTCCTATTAAACAAGTGCAGATAAAATGTGTAGGTGAGTGCAGTCAGCAGGATGAAGTTTAGGAAAGGGGCAAAATGTTTATCTAAAGCCAAGTTCAGGGCTGGGGAGATGGCTCAGCAGTTACGGCACTTGCCTGCAAAGCCTACCAGCCTGACTTCAATTCTGCAGTACCCACGTAAAGCCAGATGCACTTCTGCAATTTGCCGTGGCTCAAGGCCTTGGCGCACCCATTCTCTGTGTGTATGCCTGTCTCTCTTCTCTCCATCTCTCTCTGCTTGGAAATAAATAAAGAAATGAATTTTTTTTTTTCAAAGCAAAGCTAAGTCCAGAGAACTGTGGAATGTAGTTGATAAGTTTCTCACCTTTAGGCACAAGGGCTGGGCTTCGGAATGCTCAAATAAGATCTTGTTTAGGGGTTGGGCCACGCATGCTTCTGAGAAGGAAGTAGCTGTTGTCTACCGGTGGCAGATGGTAAATGGGTACTAAACCTCACAAAAGGAACCTGAAAAGTGTCTACCATGTCTACTGCATTAGACAAGAGGTAGGCAGTAGAAACTTAACCCAGCAATTATTAGTATTCAACAAGAAGACATTAGGGGCTGGAGAGATGGCTCAGCAGTTAAGGCAGTTAACTGCAAAGCCTGAGGACCCTGGTGGCTCAGCTCCCCGCACCAATGTAAAGCAATATGCACAAGGTGGAAAATGAGTTCTGGAGTTCATTTGCAGTGGCTAAAGACCCTGGTGCACCCAGTATTTCTCTCTCTCTCTCTCTCTCTCTTACTCTATCTGCATCATTCTCTATCTCATCCATCAGTTAATAAATAAATAAAATATTAAAAAGTAAGACATCCGAAAATGGGAACAGATATAATAGCCAGGCAAAAGAAAAACTAACCACTGTGACTTTTAAAATAAAACATCCATACTTAACTTTTTCATTTTATTTTATTCATTCATTGAGTGTGTGTGTGCTTGTATGTGTATATCTATGTGGGCGTGTCTGTGCATGCCATGGCACATGTGTGGTGGACAGAGGACAAATATTCACTTTGTTTTAGGTAGGGTATATCATTGTTCACAGCTGAATCAGTGAGCTTGCAAGAAATTCTCCTGTCTCTGCCTCCCTTTTCATTGTAGGCACATTGGGATTGTAAAAGCCTTCAATAGCTTCCAGATCCCAGATGGTTCTGAAATCAAGTATTCAGAGTGGCATACACTTATCCACTGATCCATCTCCCAGCCCCTAACTAAAAGAAAAAAAATAAGTACATAGAGCAACAATAGTCACAAATTATAACTAACTAAAGGAAAAATTATTTTCCAACATGGGAATAAAAATAAGATAATCTGAAAATTCTGACCAACATCACATCCCAAAGGCCATAGAATTGCCCCTAGAGAATCTAGAATTTGTCAAAATGACTAACCATCCTATCAAAAGTATCTTTTATGCACTAGGATAATATAAAGACTTAAAATATTTAGGATATGCAAAAGATCACATGCAAATACATATTTTACTTTAATGCCTTTGGCTGCAAAGTAGCATCAACAACATCTATAGCAACAAAAATTGATATGGCTGAAGGCCCTAGCATATCCATTCTCACTGCCTGTTTCTCTTCTCTGTACTTACAAATAAATAAATAAAAATATTTATAAAAATTTTCCTTTGAGTGATGTAAAATCCCTCCAAAATGCTATTTGGCAAAGGTGTTCATTGGCTCAGTGAATTTTCCTTATGTTCTTTTCAAGCTTTAGGAAGGTGGGAATTACAAATAAAAAGTGTACATACTTAAGGTATACAAAGTAATATTTTGATATGAGTATACATTATGAAATGATTACTACATCATTATCTTTGTGTGTGGTGAGAATATTTAAGATCTACTCACTTTTCGAATTTCAAAGATATAGTAAGGCTACTCTAGTCACTATACATACGTGCATTTGCATCTCCCAAATTATTCATCTTTCACAGCTGAAATTCTTTACTTGTTAACTCTCTCCCCATTTTACCCTAGAATCAACATACTACTTTCTACTTCCTTGATTCTAATTATTAATAAACACTTAGGCTGAATCTATACCCTGACTATTGTGAACAGTACTGAAATAACCTGAAAGTGAAGACATGTCTTCTAGATGCAGATTTCACTTCCTTTCACTATTTACCCAGAAGTGGGATTGCTAGGTTGTTTATTATTGAATTGCCTTTGGGGAAGAACTGTCTATGTAGTTCCTTTGCCTGTTTTTAAACTGGTTTTTGTTTGTTTTTGTTATTTAGCTTCTGGTTCTCTGAGATAGTCTCATATAGCCCAGGCTATCCTCAAACTCACTATGTTGCTGAGGATGGACTTGAACTCCTGATCCTTCTGCCTCTGCCTATCAAGAATTTGGATTACATATGTGTGATAACATACCCAGCTTTCAAAATCAAGTTTTTAATTGTATTGACACTGAGCTCAATTCCTTATATATTTTGGTTATTAAATCCTTATTAGATATATGTTGCATATATTTCTCTCATTGTATAGGTTTCTTCTTTGTTGATTATTTCTTTTAATATGCAAAATGTTTTAGCATGATGTAATCCCATTTCCTTGTTTTCAATCTTGTCTACCTGAGCTTCCATTTTCCGATCCAATAAAATCAAAGCTGAAGGGCTGGAGGGATGGCTTAGAGGTTAAGGCGTTTGCTACAAAGCCAAAGGACCCAGGTTCGATTCCCCAGGACCCACGTTAGCCAGATGCACAAGGGAGCACATGCATCTGGAGTTCATCTGCAGTGGCTGGAGGCATTGGTGTGCCCATTCTCTCTCTCTCTCTCTCTCTCTCTCTCTCTCTCTCCTTCTTTCTCTGTCAAATAAATAAAAATAAAATATTCATAAAAAATCACAGCTGAAGCCAATGTCATGATAATTTTTTGTTTTTTTGTTGTTGTTTTTTGTTTGTTTGTTTGTTTTTTCAAAGTAGTGTTTTATTCTAGCTCAGGCTGACTTGGAATTCACTATGCAGTCTCTTGGTGGCCTTGAGTTCTTGGTGTTCCTCCTACTCTTTCAGTAGTTTTGAAGAGCAAACTATTCATTTTGAGTTGATGTTTTTATTTCGTGTGAGATAAGGATCTGACTTTATTTTTCTGCATGTAGATAACCAGTTTTCCTGACACCATTGATTGAAGACACTGTACTTTCTTTTTTTTTTAATTTATTGATTTTTTTTATAAAAAGGTTTCATACATAGGTCCCCTCTGTCCTCCTCCAGTTCTGTTGAGGGTCTTCAGTGGGGATTATTGGTATTCATTGTGGGGATCAAGAGTCCCCAGTCAGTCTCTGCAGGGATGAAGGAAAACATAGTGTCTTAGGCTATTCTCATACAACCTGAGGCTTTTACCTAAAAATATCTTATTTCATCATGCTATTGATATCACTGCTTCAAACTCTTGTTTTATTTTAAGTAGGAAGCAGTTTTATAAGGTATGGTAGCTGTTTTCAGTAGCAGAAGGATGAGTTTCTTTTGATTGCCTAATTTTTCAGGTCTCACTCATAGAAGATACCCTGATTCTCCATGCACATTTGATTATATTTAAGGAAAAATATTTACAAAATTATTTGATGGATTCATTTGATGTTCAGGATACAATTGACTAGAGAGGGTTTTGTGGCCTTTTCCTGGCTTTGGAAAGGTCACAACACAAAATCAGCTTATATGTGATGCCCATATTTGCAGTAATAAAGGACCCAAAATTACCTGAGAGAGTTGGTTCACTTCTAGTTCGTGCTCATGGTAAGGCTAGCTCTCAGAGTGTGTGGATGCAGGTGCCTTGGCGAGCCCTCAGTTTCATCTGTTCTCAGCCCTCTGAAACCTATCATGCTCTTAAAGGCAATTTCACTCTCCTTGCTGTCACTTCCCACTGGTGATATGCAGAAATAGAGTTAAGTTCCAGTGTTCTTCTTTAGCTTCTTGTCATCCCCTAGGTTGTAGGTGGTTAGATTTCCTTAACTCCAGATGTTCAAATGCATCATTAGGCTATTTTTCTGTTTGTTTTTATGGTTCTTTGTTTCACTTTCCTTTTAAAATTTCCTTCAGCTGCTTTAATTATCTTCTGCAAGAGAATTTGGTTCTAATTACTCAGCTCATTGTCACCAAGGTAAAATCTTTCAGGCTGCAGTAGACATAAAAAAATTCTACTGTGGTTGCAGACATTTAAATAATTATTCTACTGTGGTTCAGACATTCTCCACACAGATTTATTATTTACAGTCTTAGAACATAAGGTAGGACATTATACACCAAAGGTTACTTTTGATTTTCTTTGAAATAAAGACCAAAGTCCATTTTTATAGAAATAAAAGCTCAATAATGATATTTAGCATATTAAAAAAAATCATACATTAAATCTGCTAAATACTTTTATGTGTGTGGTTTGCTTTTGGTTACATTTTTTAAAAATCTCATGTTTGATAATCTTTGTTAACAAAGCCTTCCTTATGTCATTATCTAAAAGCTATGACTGCCTTTATCCCTGGTTCATGTTTAATTGCATGCTGCATGACCTCAAATACGAAAAAGCCAGAGTAAAGAGTGATAATAGAGGACACATTAAAGTCACATTAGTATTAACCCTTTGTCTTTGCAGAATTCTTAGCTTTGTTTTCTCTTTGTAGTTTTATGTTTTTCAAATTTTCGTCATAGCATTTTATTGTTTTAATAAGCAATTTTATTTTAAGTGTTGAATCACTGTGTTTACTTATCATGATCACAATTACTTAAACTGGAAATAAAAGTTTCAGGAAGTCTCACAAATATAACTACCTTTTAACAAATTCTGCATGGTGGGAAGGATGATGCATAATAATTTTTTAATAATTCTAGTTTTTCTTTCAAGTTTTTTGTTTTTCTTTACTTATTTTTGTACTCAGTGAATACAGTCAAGTTGGCACCATTGTTAGCCTCCTCCCTGTCCTCCCCCCTCCACAGGGACTCTCCTTGTTGGGGTATGTGGGTCCTGCATTGTGGGATTTGCCATCAGTTTTGGGTAGGAGGAAATGTCTGTGTGTATCATGACCCAGCGTGTGGCTCTGACATTCTTTCCACCCCCTCTTCCACAAATTTCCCTGAGCTTCATTGGGTTCCTTTTAGGTCTGCTTCGGTGTTGAGATCTTGGGAGTCTCTGTGACTCTGGATATCTGGTTTGGTAGGGGTTGACTGTTCTCTGTGTCTATCTCCTTCACCATTGTGCTGGTACCCGGTTAGCCAAGAAAACAGCATTCTTGCATATTGCCCCACTTATACTTAGTTTCAGCTGGGGCCCTTTTGAGGTACGATGAGGTGGTGCTCTCCTTAGGATCTGCATCTATCTGAGAAAGAGAAGTAGATTCTCTTCTCATATAAATGTGATTGCCATTATTTTTAGAGAGAGTTTAATAGGTGTAGGCCCATTCGTGGCCCACGATTGGTGGGAGCTTGATAATGGAGAGTGGGCTCAGTTTTGGATATGGTTCTGACTTGTTTCCCAGCTCCAGCTATGGGCTGGGTTTCTCTGAGCTGATTAGTTAGCCAAATCAAGAGCAATTGGTTTCCCACCATGGCTGTGCGCCACTACACTTGTGTGAGCGTCTCATCAGGTTGTTTGCTGCTAAGTAGGTTAGACCATGAGTTGCTCAGATAGATATTGGTCATTTTCCCCCAGTAGCTCATGTAGCACCTTCTAGCACTAGACACGCCGTCTGGGGACTGACTCTCTTCCAGCTTCCAGCCATATCACTCCATGTTAAGTGTCAACCGCATGTGGTGTCTTTAGCAGTAGGATCTTACTACTAACCTTTGGTAGGTCATCAAGCACTCTGACAGAAATCTGTCTTCTTTTGGGAGTCCTTGCTTATTGTTGCTTTAATTGAAAAGCATAATTAACCACAAGGCACACAGAGTTCTGTGTACAATGGCAATATAGTCTCGACTGTGCTTTAGGAGATTTCCTTTTAAATTAAAAGAGTATGGGGAAAAATTGTCTCAGAAAACATTTTTAAAGCTGTGACATTATTCTAGTTGAGAAGTATTGATTACCAAATATACTGGCTAACTGCTGTGGTGATAAAGGATTTCAGATATAAAAGACAGAGTCAAGACAGTTGAGCAACATGTGACAAATTCTTGGTTTGACACAGAAAGGAGCATCAGAATTGTCCCATGGCTTGAGTATAGGAGGACCAGTCTAGAGTACAAGAAATAAGGTAGTTGAAGCAGGTTGCAGGGGGAGGTGGGTGTCTAGACCTTACTTTGAAATGGTATGCCATTTCTAGGTGAAAAGACTCTATTAAGTACGATCCATTTTGTACACAAATATTGTGTTTTCTGTGGCTGACAACAAAATAGCACACACTGGGTAGCTTACACAAAGAAATTAATTTTCTCTGTTTTGGAGATTAGAAGATTTAAACCAAGATATCCATAGACTTGGACTCCTCTGAGGAATCTCTGCTTGACATTAGCTACTTCCCTTTCTCCCTCGATTTGCATATCATCCTACCATCAATACACATCTCAGAACACTCTTTCTATGTCCAATTTTATTTTTAAAGATTTTTCATTCAGATTGGTTAGTGCATTCCTTATCAGCTGTCCCTGTTTTATTTAATCCCCTCTAAAGCCTTTCTCCAAATAACCCCACATTCTGAGCTATGGTGATGGGGAAGCTTCAAAATATGAACTGGGGACTCACAATTATCCCATAACATTCCACCACCTTGAGCCCCAAAACTCATGTCCTGTCTAATAAAAGTACATTCACTACATTCCAACAATCTAAAACTCTCAACTAATTCCAGTACCAAGTGTAAGTCCCAACTCCCAACTGCATTTTTTTTAGTTCAGGTTGCTTTTACTATTTTTTTAAATTTTTGATTGACAACCTCCATACATACAGACAATATAACATGATCATAATCCCCTCCCACTTTTCTCTTTATCCTCTCCCTAACCACCTCTATCTGAATTCCTTCTTTCCAATTGGACTCTCTTCTATTTTTGGCACTACTTTTTAATTAGTTATGAATTCTACTCTGTGAACATATCACATATTGGTCATATTCCTATTGAGTTATACTCTTACGTCCTTTTTTATCCTGTCCCCATTATGCTGAGAGCCCTCCTGAGTGGGGTTATGGTGTTCACTGTGGGGTCATGAATGCCCAAGTCAGTCTCTGTGGGGGAAGGGGACAGTGTATCAGGATATTTCTTGCCACCATGTGGTTTTTACAATCTTTCCATACCTCTTCCTCAATGTCCTTGAGCCTTGGTGGGTATATTATATGTCTTCTTTAGTGCTGAGCATTCTGCTTCCTCTGATTTTCTGCTTTGATGAGTTTTGGGTCTCCTCAGTGTCTACAACTAACTCTCTAGAGGAGGTAGAAAATTAAGATATGAATGAGACTAGAGGTATAATTTATCTTGAAGCAAAATTCATGTACACCTGTAAAACCACACAGAGCAAATGTACAATCTAGCTGTAAAATTTCACCAGATTTTAAGGCTTGAGAAAAAAAAATCTCTTAAGCTTAATGATCTATTCACCAGTGTCACCAAGGAGGTATTTATACCTTCTAGGTCCACTGTAGTAGAAAAATTATGTATGATGCCCTGGGTGTCAGCCCTCTCTGAACCTGAGGAGACAACCTTGTCAACAGCCCTGCTGACCTCCAAGTGGTCCTCAGGATAATTGCTGAACAAGAGTAATACATATCTGTATTCAGATATGTCTACTCCTTTATACTACTGAGTCCAAAATGTCCAAACAGGCTTCCTTTATTTTGCCTCTATACTGCCACCCTTGTCCAAAATGTAGTGTTTCTGCTGGCATAATTCTGTCCCTACTCCTTGTTTCTACTTGCATAGCTGATTAGATTCAAGAGTTACCTTTTAATCTTTTTATCAAATGATTATTTACCTACATCTTTGATGTTCTCTCCATTACATACTTTCTCATTTTGTTATATAAATGAAATATAATTAAATTTTATCTATAATTTTCCAAGTCTTAATTTCAGTTACTTTTGCTTAAAAATTTATTTTTCAGTTTATCTATTTTCTCTTATAATAGCAGTAAAGAATTATCAGAATTCCCCTACTTTGCTTATAAATCTTTTAAACTAAATATCCAAGGTCAAAATTTACAAACTATAGCTACCACAAAACACTGAAACACAATGTAACCATGTTCTAAACTACTTTAAAACAAAAATCCAGTGGGCTGGAGAGATGGCTTAGTGGTTAAGTGCTTGCATGTGAAGCCTAAGGGCCCCGGTTCGAGGCTCCATTTCCCAGGACCCACGTTAGCCAGAGGCACAAGGGGCACACACGTCCGTAGTTCGTTTGCCGTGGCTGAAGGCCCTGGCATGCCCATTCTCAATCTCTCTCTCTCTCTCTCTCTCTCTGCCTATTTCTCTCTCTGTCTGTCACTCTCAAATAAATAAATAAAAATAAAAAAATAAAAATAAAATAAAACAAAAATCCAGGCTGGAGAGATTGCTTAGCCATTAAGGCGCTTGCCTATGAAGCCTATGGATCCAGATTTGATTCCCCAGTACCCACATAAAGCCAGATGCACATGGTAGCACATGTATCTGGAGCTCATTTGCAGTGCCTAGAGACCCTGCCTTCCTTCCCTCCCTCTTCCTTGCCAATAAACAAACTAAAATTAAAATTAAAATTAAAAAAATAAAATAATAAGCAAGAATACCTTTTCCTCTAGTGTGGAATAGCATGTTCCTCATTTATATCTAAGATTGGCCAAACACCTGCAGCACTCATATTTTTTTTCTGACATTCTTGTCAAGGAAATCTAGACTTTACTAGCTTGCACTCGATACTGCTAAACAGTATAAGTTCACAGCCATGTCAACAGTGGTAGATCTATGTTGTGGCATCACCTTTATTCTAGGTATCAACATGCATCTAAGTCTACCACCATAACAAAGAAGTATACACTAGGTATTGTAAACAAGAGAAGTATACTCTCTGAAGTTCTGGTGCATAAGGTCAAGGGATTGGTAGGCTGGGTCTCTTCTGAGTCCTCTCTTTAAGGCTTACAATGGTCTCCTCCTTTCATCCTTACATATTCTTTCTTCTCTTATATGCATGTTAATCCCTAGTGGCTTTTCTGTGGGTCTAAATTTCCTCTTCTTAGAAGAACACTAGATGGATCGGGATAGAACCTACCTCAAGGGCCTCATTAGAGCTTAATCGCCTATGTGAAGCTCTATCTTCAAGCAAGGTAACATTCCAAGGTTTTGGGAATTTAGATTTACACATATGAATTTGGGGTACATAATGTAGCCCATATCAGACTCATATTATATTCACACACAAAATGCTGTGAATGAGTGTTGGTATTATTCACAGTATTTCGGATCGAGTTTTTATTAAATTTGATATGTATAGAAAATACAATATAAGCAAAAATTAGGAATAGCTCTTTGAAAATTTCTCATAATTTAAACTATCAAGAATAAGAACTAGAAAATTATAACTACACTTACAGCTTTTAAATATACTTATGTACGTGAACTTCTACATAAAAGAAGAACTATTAAAGTGGCTGTCTCTGGTGAAATTACAGTGTTTTTATATTCTTCTTCATCCATTTCATGTCTTAAAATTCTACTGAGACACATCACTTATATAATTAGAACAATACATAAAAGTAGTAAAAGGGGAAACGGAAATTTTGGTTTTCTTTTATTATGGATGTTTGGATATAACCACCAGTAAAAATAAAATAAAATTAAATTAAAATTGTATAATTTATATAAGAGGGGAAGTTCTAGAAAGAATGATCTGGCATTTATAAAATCTTAGGGGCTATTAAAACACACATCATTTAGATGTCTGGAGTTCAGGCAGCTCCAGGAAATGACTGACAATGCTATCAGCAAGTAACAGCCAAGGTGTCTGATCTCGGATTGCATTTTTTATTCTGGAGCTACTCTATCAATAACCCAAAGTCCTTGGAGGAGTCGGAGTGGGTTGTTCAGGCCTTGTGCCCATTTCAGGTATTTGGGGGATACTTTGATTGATTGTTTCTCACAGAATGCAGGCACTTAGGAGAGAGAATCCTGGAAGAAAATCAAAATATGCTACTAAGGAGAAAGAAGTCTTCATCAACTAGCTCCCACTACATCATTAGAGGGATAGTCTAAGACCTTTCTAGCATGGCCATAATCAGACTCCAAGTTTAATAGGCCACACAAGGACAAGATCTTTATGATACTATACTTCATTCATACTGAGTTTAACATCAAAATATGAGTGCCATATGACATGAATATTTTAATTACTTTTTGTACATTTTAATCATTGAAAAAGTGTGTGCGCCATGCATGGTATTTTGGCTTGCTTTTCTGAATTTACTATTATATGGAAGCAAATGTTTATAATTTTAAAAGTTTTGTCATATTTTCTTTTCTCAAGTATTATATAAAATTTTTGTTTTATTTTCTTTTTAAACCAAAATCATCATCTATGTTCAATGAGTAGACTAGCATGGCAAAGAGACTTTTCGATTTTTCATTGTTCATTGTTCGTCCTCACCTTCCATGGATGCCACCTGCAATGCAAATCTTTAAATTGCCTGCAACTCTCTGGATCAAATAGGGACTGCTTATTTTCAACTTTATAAGTATTCTTACATAAGCACTTTAAAATTCCATATTAATGATTGTTTCTTATGTACAAACTTGTCAAAATTTTCTAGTTCCTTAATGTGGTACCTTAGACAAATCTCTTGGAAGTTCTAAATAAGCTTGTTCTCTACTTTCTTAAAAATACCCATCCAATTCTCTGCACATTAGCTATGCCTTACACGTACACAGAGATGACAGCACCACTTCTTTCTGTGCACTCCAAGACCTCACTTCACTTCACCATTTCCCTAAGTTCTAAAGCACTTGCTGCAATTTTTTTTCAAGGTAGGGTCTCACTCTGGTCCAGGCTGACGTGGAATTCACTATGGAGTCTCAGGGTGGCCTCGAACTCACAGCGATCCTCTTACCTCTGTCTCTCGAGTGCTAGGATTAAAGGTGTGCGCCACCATGCCCGACTGCTGTGGTCATTTTAAATTGCTGCAACAGCTGGCCTTTAATCCTAGCACTTGGGATGCAGAGGTAGGAGGATCGCCATCAGTTCGAGGCCACCCTGAGACTCCATAGTGAATTCCACATCAGCCTGGACCAGAGTGAGACCCTACTTCGAAAAACCAAAAAAAAAAAAAAAAAAAAAAAAAAAAAATTAATAATAATGAAATGCCCACAGCAACAGAGTTTTAAGAGGTTCAAACTGTGATTTGAGAAAACACTTAAATTTCTCAAGTCTGCTTATTCGGTGAAGTGATTATTGATACCAACCCAAACAGCACAGGCTTTTTTAGAGCACACTATTTTAAAAGTCACTTAATACCTACCTACTTATCTATCTATCTATCCATCATCTATATAGAGCAACTTATTTTAAAAAATTTGTTCACCCAAGTATGGTGGTTGAGACCATACAAAATCACTAAATAAAGACAAAAACAAGATCATGGTTATCTTTCTATCTAACATGATACAATTATCTTGAATACTATAGGTGCTACACTGATCTCTTTCCCAGAAGAAGAAATACATTTTAGTGGTATTATTTTTGATATCCTACAATTTATACTATGCTATAAGATTAACAATACTTAAATATATAAAGTCAATATGTCTTATGTTATATGGCAATAAGAAAGGAATAAGAGAGAAAGAAAACAAAAGGTATTTGCTATATACACATAGGAACGCAAATAAAGTCATAAGAAACGAAGGAAATCTTATTCCAGATGTAGTTCTCATTTCTATAACTGAACGTGGGTCATAGATGGTATTTGTAAATACTCTCAGTACTCATTTAATATTTCCTTTGCCTTCTGAAAGCACAATAGCTGGTCATAATTCATTGCTAGGTTGTATGACACAAACCATTATTGAATAGGTCATTAATAGTTCTGTGTGATTATATTGTTTGGTTTTCTATTGATAGTAATCATATATGTGATAATATTACAAGTCACCCTAAGATATTTCATGTATTGTACAAACACTTCCTTATCTCTTGTGAAATAGTACCCCAATTTCCTCTTAGCACATAGCATCAATCCGTTAGTCAGTACTTCCTTCTCTGGCTAAAGCAGCATCAGAAATCCAAAGTGGCTAGGCGATAGTTTTCAGTTCAGTCAAATCATTGTTTTGGTTTAGATCTCTAGGCCAGGAGGGGTAAGGTTACAAATATAGGAAGCAAGGTTTTCACTAGTGGTCCAATAATAATAATAATAATAATAATAGTAGTAGTAGTAGTAGTACAACTCCCATTCTAACCTCCTGACCCATAGGCCCATGAATTCCTACTAGAGGAGAAACAGCATCATATATTAAATGATGATTCAGGACAAATGGCTTCTCATGAACTTTACCCCTTCAATATATTGCCACCCATGTGGAGCTGTGATTTTTTCTTTAAAAGGTTAGTTACCACTCTAACAAATCAGCTGCTACAGAATTACAGAAACATGGAAAGACCAGTAAAAAGGTTATAGGTAATACTATGATTGTAGATAAGATTTTGTGTACTTTAATGGATGATAGTGTTGGCAGAAACATTCCGTATAAGGAGAGCAAATCACCCTAGGTGTCTGTGTACATTCCAGACATACTGCACCTTACTTTTATTGTGAAGTAGCAGCCCAATTTCCCCTCGTAGGATGAAAGTGGCCTGGTGTGCTGTATGTATGGTCAGCTTGGGAGTGTTCCAGATCAGGTACTCTGTATAGGTCTCTGTTTTCATAGATTATAGAGCCAGCATCAGCTTGGGAATGTTCCAGATCAGGTACTCTGCATAGGTCTCTGTTTTCATAGATAGAGCCATCAGTGGTGAACATTTCCAGATTGACAGTGCTGAGTAAACTCTGTGTTACTAAGCCCATGAGTAGCCTTCATCCCTGCTACCATAACCACTTTGTGCAAGAGCCCATTGGATGGAAACAAAGGTAGCTTGGAAAAGAGGTTTCCTAGTCTCCACAGAACAGTCCACCTAATCCAGTTGATTATTAAATTGTCTTGTGAGGAGGTGACCTTTGGTGACCTTTGATGAACACTCATATTATATACATATATTATGTTTTTCCACTCTGAAAGGTCTAGCCCCATATCTCTTCTACATTTCTTTGGCACGATTCTCTCATCATCTTCCTTCCAACTCCCTAACAATTCATCCAAACTATTGGCAAAAGCCCATGAATGAATATTCATACACCATCATTTGTCCTTCTGATCAAAGTGAAGAGCCAAGTATACTGCTTGAAGTTCTGACCTGTGGGAGGATTTCATGTCACCCCTATCCTTCAGGGATGTCCAAGAATGATGCTACAGTTCTGTTCCAGTCTATTTGGAGTAGCAACTACATGTCATATGAAACTACCTGTAAAAAAACAAAAGGCACAAGTCTTCTCTTCCTCCATCAGTTGATACTAGATACCCTGCAGTAGGCCATGGGAGCAGCCTGGAAGAGATGTGGAAGTGGAAAAAGAATGGGATCACGAATATTTGGTCCATTTCCTCACATAATTTACTTGTGCCTTGGTGCCTGGACTGACTAATCATAAATATTCCACTTTTGTGGGGCGTGCTAATGCACGCCTTTAATCCCAGCACTCAGGAGGCAGAGGTAGAAGGATTGCCATGAGTTTAAGGCCACACTGAGACTACATAGTGAATTCCAGGTCAGCCTGAGCTAGAACGAAACCCTACCTCAAAAAATTAAATGAATAAATATTCCACTTCATTTGTTCACATCATGCTGCTATGCATGCCCAGTTTTATGGCTCAGCAGGTCAGATAATGTTTGGTTCATGAGAGCAGCACAGATTGCATGGTAAGGAGGGAAGGAGGGAAGAGTGTTCTCTTTTTAGGCCTGGTAGCTGGCTGAGAGCTGCTATTCCAGAGGAAATCAGTTCTATCAAAGGTGGTAAGAACTTTCTACAAAAATCTCAGTTTCTTGCCCTATGAGTATTACTGCAGATGGGAAAAGGCTCCAAACTACATGTTATCTGCTACTACCATATCAAGTACCTCTGAGTCTGCTAGATCACATGACTCAAATGAAAGATAAGCTAACACAACAGCCTAGACCTGAAACAAGGCTTTCTCTTACTGGTATCCTCTCCAAACTAGCAGCTTTTACATGACATGGCAAATGAGCTAGACTTACATCCAAATACAGAGTAGGTCACGTTCTTAATTAGTCATGGCTCCCCAGATAAACAGGACTTGTGGTTATTTAGAGATGGAGAGTGAAAATTTTCAGCTTTTCTTTATCCTTTTGTTCTACTAAGACCTCAAACTAAAAAATCCTGATGATATGAGTCTTCTTTACTTAGCTGACCAACTCAAGTGTTGCTCCCTCGTAGAAACACCATCTCAGACACACCAGAAATGATGTTTAACATTGAGTCAACATGATGTTAACAATGAGTAGCCCTTAGCCCATGTAAAAACACAATGAATAGCACCCCTCCAAAAATCGAAGATGTCATTAGACATGGTGTTTCTACAACATGGGTTGCAGGAGAGGCCAAATGCAACATCTTATCCTTCACATGAAATGATATATCTTTTTGTTGTTGTTTTCTCGAGGTAGGATCTCACTCCAGTCGAGGCTATCCTGGAATTCACTATGTAGTCTCAATGTGGCTTCAAACTCACAGTGATTCTCCTACCTCTGTCTTCCAAGTGCTGGGATTAAAGGCATGTGCCATCCCGTCCAGCTATGAAATGATATACCTTGATTTGCCTAATATCATTGGTCTTCTAGTCATTTCATTGATGTAGAAGGCTTGTGAACACTTCTTATTTATTTATTTATTTGTATATTTATTTATTTATGAGAAAGGGAAAAGGAGGCAGAAGGAAAGGAAGAGAGAGAGAGAAAGAAAATGGGCATTCCAGGGCTTTAAGCCATTGAAAATGAACTCTGGATGCAAGGGCCCCCTTGTGTTCATGTTTGACATTACATGCTTGCATTGCATCACTGTCTGGCATACATGGGACCTGGAGATTTGAACTTGAGTTCTTAGAGCTTGGCAGGCAAGCACCTTAATGGCTAAGCAATCTCTCCAGCTCCTGGGCACTTCTTACATTTAAACTTGTTTCCCTCCCTGTGACACATAAATATCTCACCAGTAAATCCAGAGCCATTTGCTACTTCTCACATATTAAGGCCTATGAGGATAACGCCACCAGTGTAATGGCCCAGAATGATTTTGTATGGTAGAAAATGTAATCAAGACTCAATTTTATCCAAGTAAATCTGGAGTTCGGGTTGCAAATTAATCATGACATAAGGCTGGAAAATTGACAACATCCTTAAAATAGGAGAGGAAAAGTATGCTTTTGGAACAGACTTGGGTCGGTTTCACTGGCAGCAATGAACAAACATCACTTGCCAGGTGAATATGTTTGTACAAGGTTCCAGGGGATGTATTGATTTGTTCAAGCAATAAACCACAAGTGGTACCACAGCTACAATGTGAGTCACCCCTTGGGCAATCTTACTCCATAGTTACTCTCCAAGCTGTCTGCCCTTTTTATAAGTCAAATAGATGAACTGAATGAGGACACAGTGGGAATCACTGTCTATGCACTTTTCAGTCCATGTTGGCACTAATCTCTGAAATTCCTTCAGAAGTGAGCATGATTGTTTTCCATAGAGGCAATTATACTGGCTCCCACTTTCAACCATACAAACCCCACCTTAGCAGTCTACACTGAGTAAGGCTGACAGTTTAGCACTACATGATAACTTAGCCAGTTGGAAGGCAGATTTCTGCACTTGACTTTCAGCAATATTAGCCTTGAAGCTACAGCAGATTCAGAGAGCTTTAAGGGAACACACAGATGTTTTCAAATATTTGCTAGGTTTGATCTGGAGTATCAAATCACTAAGTTAATCCTTGTGCTTTTGTCTCTTTGTACAAAGATAATAGTAACAACCAGTTAATTTTGCTATATTAACTTGTTTCTGAAACTGTTTGAAAGTATTATATAGTATTGCTCAGACCTTTGCTTCTTACAAATATACCAAGTGATGATATTGGCATATTATTGTCAGATCAAACTATGGACTTTCATTGTTTACTCTACTGCCGAGCATAGAGTCATTAACATCTTTACATCTAATCAAATTGGTGAAGAAACTCCAGAACCAATTCAAAAATATTTATCCTAAAATTATTATCCTCTAGAACCATTCCAAGAAACAAACTTATTAGTTAGTGTCTGTTCATAAAGCAGGAGAGAAAGGAAGAGGGAGAGAGAGAGAGAAAGGGAGAGAGAGACACGGAGTAATTGGCTCATTCCATTACAGTTATCAAGGCTAAGACATTCAAATAGGTGAACCAAGCACACTGGAAATTTGGGAAATCCAATGATATAGATGCAGTCTGAGTTTGAAGACTTTAGGAGCAGAGAAAATTTATTGTCTCCAGTTTAAAAGCTGGGACATTTTAAGACTTGATATTATGTCTCAGTCCAAATACTGAGAAATATCCATTGTGGTAGTTAGAAATAGATATCCCTCATAAGCTCATGTGTTCTGAATGTTTGATTCCCAGCTGGTGGCAATTTGGGAGATAGAACCTTGCTTGAGGAGTTGTGTTGTTGGGGTTGATTTTAGGGGTGGTATAGCCAGCTTCCCCTTGCCAGGACTTCAATCACTCCCCTGATACAGTTTTCTACTTCCTGTGACAAGGAGGTGATGCCCAGCCTCTGCTCATGTCATGCTTCTCCCCGCCATCATGAAACATCCCCTCTAAATTGTAAGCCAAAATACAAACTTTCCTCTCATCAGCTGCTTTTGATCTGGTGCTTTGTCCTAGCAATGGGAAGGTGACTGCAACACACATATTCCAGCTCATGGGATTAGACATAAAGATTTCCTTTCCATTCCCAGGAGCACCTACCCTTTTGTACTAGCCAGACCTTCAGCTAATTGGGTGAGAAGACCCACACACATTGTGGAGGGAAATCTTTACTATCCATTTCTTTTCTTATTACATCACCCAAAACTATAGTCACATACAAAAATCAGAATGTCTGACCAAATATCTTGACACACTGTGGCCCAGTCAGCTGGACATATGAAATGAAGTATTACAGGCACAAATATTTTCCTTATTAGAAATATTAATATTTCAAATTTCAAAAATATTGAAAATAGTTTTTTTTCCAATTCATCCCAATTTTATCCATCAGATTAAATTTTGTATAAGTCTTTCTTGAAGGTGTCTGCCTGAAGATCTTTGCTCATTGAAATAAGGTGTTTCCAAGCTTCATTCATGTTACTAATCCAATTTAATTTCTAAGACTTTTGTCTTAGAAACAACTCAGGTTGTTCTGTGGAACAATATATAGAAATGTCTGTGTATTTCATACTTCTCCCAATATATACTTTAGTAGCAAGTGTTGAAGAGTTATTTATTTCTGTCCTCTATGGAAGAAAAGAAATATCTTGTTCTGGCTAAACGTGCAGCTAATGTTTGCTGGGATGATAAAAGACAATGTACTATTTACATGTGGAAGAATTTTCCAAAATGAATAATGGGTCCTATTTTCTCTCACTTCATTAGAATTTTGGACACATATTTTTCATATTAAAGACTAAGTCCTCAATCCCACTTTTCAATTTCACACACAGAGCAATTTCCTGACGAAATTGAAATGCTCTAGCAGAGTGTGCCCCTGCTCTCCTCCACTCTTCACAGTTCATCTTATGCAAAAAGATCCACACCTGAGACTGAGTCAGCCTGTGCACTAAGCAAGCATCTGAAGTGTGGACACTGCACTGCTGTTTCTAATGGCATCCTGCAGACAGACTGGAGTCACACTTGCATTGTACCTTGCTGAAAAAAATCCCTTCCTTCCAGAGGGCACCCAGTCTGCTGATCACATGGCCTGACATATGGAATTGGTAAGCATTCAGAAATGATTGGCAAAGCAGTCACACGAAATAGAAGCTCTTTCGATACATGTGGGAAGAAGGAACAAGGGATTCCAGCTAAAGAATACCAAACAGGAGAATTGATAACATGTTATGCTAATAAATTTTAGTGTGATGAATTTATCCTCTCTGTTTTCCCTTAACTTGTCAATAGCCTTCAAAATTTCATGAGGAAAAGATTCTAAAATTGCCAAAACCCAGAGTTATTTTTTTAGGCTGCTAGGTTGCTGGACATGAAATTGTGTTTAGCAAACCTAACAAGAATGTAGCATACATACCCCATGACTAAGAACAGCCAGCTTTAGAATCAGCACTGAAGGTTTTAATGACTAATACGGCTTCATTTTGAATATTTGTAAATGTTTTTTATTATTTCTTTATTCGGGAAGGGGGAGGAAGGGAGGGAGGGAGAGAGAGAGAGGGAGAGAATGGACACTAAGGTCTCTAGCTACTGTAAACAAATTCCAGACCCATGCACTACCATGTGCATCTGGCTTATGTAGGTTCTCTGTAATCAAACCTCGGTTCTTAGGCTTCACAGGCAAGTGCCTTAACCAGTAGGTCATCTCTCCAGCCCAAGTCTGCCTTTTAGAACAAAGAAAGATTGCACCATAGGGACCCTTGCAGCACATGACTTCATCCATCTGGAACAGGGTTAGAATGCTGTCAAATACTCACTCTGGGCTTTGATAGGACAATAAAATATGTGTATTACACTTAGACAAAGTAATACTTTGCAGTTATGCATAAAGTACATTCAATGAAGGACAAGCCTATTCTCTGTTGAAACCTATCCAGCTAATTTTAACTTAGTGCAAGGCAGAGGTTAGGGCAAGTCAGCATGAATGAGGGCTCACTTGTGTTGCTACAATAATCACAAATTGTTGACAACAGGAAAGACTGCCTAAAGGATTTCCCTGACTGTTGTTTTAGAAGAAACACTGCCTCGACAGAGTAGCCAGGGACAGGGGATGGCTAGTTTGGGGTGTGGTTTGTGTTCCATAGTTTCATGTATTGGAAGTATGGCACTCAGTGTAGTGATGTGATGTTAAGAGATGGTGAGGCCTTTAAGAGGCCAGTGGGAAGTCATTAGGACATTAACAGCATCTCTCTTCCAAGGAGGCTTCCTATTTGACAATACAGTCTCCCTCTCATATCACCTCTGCCTTGACACTACCTGCCATGTAATGTGGATCTGAGATAAGCACTGAGCAAGTAAACCTGTTTCCTTTATGTGACTCAGCTTCAGAGATTTTATTATAACAACAGGAAATAGATTAGGAGAGGGAACACATCTCCTTTGTCAACTGCTATATGCCTAGAAACCAGCATAGTGCCTTGCACTGAGTAGGCATACAAGGCATGTGCTGTAGGTTGGAGCTGGTAGAGGTACAGAGTGTGGCATTTACTTGCACTCTCAGAACTGCCCTCTGCTATTCAATAAATAAGGATGATTATTAAAACAACATAAGTGATATAAAACTATATATGGGGAAGGTAAATTTAGCATCAGCTGACTTCCAATATCCCCCTGACTTTTAATCTCAGGGAAACCCCTGGGGTTTCAGTCAATAAAGCAATAGCACTGGCAGTTTAAAATGAAATTGTCATTTAAAACTCTACGACAAATTCCAGTGCAACCTCACTTTTGTCTTTGGAAATATTGATTTGTCTCTTTCCTTTCTTTGTTCCTTTCATTACTTCTCTATTTCCTCTGAGGTTCCTTTTCATCTTCTTTCTTCCTCCATGTTCCTTTTTCTTTCTTTCTTTTTCTCTCTGTCCTTCTGTCTGCCAGCACACAGGCTTCTCTTTATTCCTGTGGACTAGATCTACAGGTATAGTGATAGGTTTTCCTATTGTGTATTAATGTCTGAATATGAAGAAATATCTCATCTTGTCATAAGGCCTATATCATGTGCAATTATGCAAGATATAGTCTCTTTAAGGGGGTTCCAAGAATAAGAGACATTTACTTTGTTTTTTTTTTTAATTTCTTTGTTATAATCTTCACTGTGTGAACATATCATGTTGGTCCCATTTACCTCATGTTACCTTCTTATATCCTCTCTTTTGACTCAATACGTGTATGATGTCATAAGTATTGCTACACATTAATAAAGTCATCCCAAGAAATATAAATTCTATGCAAGTTCCTTGAAGATAAGAGCTTTATATAAATGATATCATTTTCATTGATTATGCATATCTTTTCTTGAACAAGGTTGAAAAAGAGACATACTCACTTAATGAAAGTGTGTACACTGATTTAAATTTTTAAAAAAACTAAACTAAAATAGTGAAACAAATCCATATGAAATTTTATAAGTACAAAAGATAGCTGTAGTTAAGCAATAAAGAAAGCAGATTTATGCAAGTTTGTGGCATTATTATTGGACAGACTTTTATAAGAAGTTTAATTCTCTTTCGGGAGCTAGTTATGGACAGTGCCTGGGGCATTAGCAAATGGGCCATCTACCAGAGGCCCACTGGCCTAACCTGGAGCTCTTGTTGGATACACTTTTCCATTATTCATTAATAAAGATATAATATGAAATTTATTGCATAAATTTTAGTTAAGAGCTTACTAGTATAAAGAAATATTTAGATTTCTCTATCTCAATGCTGACATTCAAAATAAAATACAGAATATAAGATCTGATTATACAAAAAATGACTTTACAACATTTTTTTATTTAAAAGCATATTTTAAAGAAAATTTAATATGGGTTCAGATAGAGAACAGTTTAAATTCTCCTGACCTTCATTCTTACTCCTCATAAAGAGTTGCTGTGAACATTCTCTCATGTTTATATAACTCATTACATGTGCGTCACTTGCTTTCACTTATTGTGCTTTGACATTTTTTTGTAATGAAAACTAGGGGCATATCAAATGAAATTGACATAAAATTCATAGCATGGTTTTTTCCATAATTTATCTAGCTAGTTGCTTGTGTATAAACATGATATTTTTAATATATTTATTATGTTATAATACATATGATACATATCAATATATTTACTAATATAAAAATATTGTATTTAACAATCCTAACTTCATACCTGTTGAAATTAGTCATATTACAGGATGGTTATAAGACGAAATCCTTACAGATGGAAATATTGGACCCAAGAGTATGTGAATTTCAGCTCTGATAAGCAATGTTCACTGGTCATCCAAAAGAAATATGTTTAATACATTTGTCCATCAACTCAGGTAATATGACAGACATGTTAAATGCTTTGCTGTTTTAAGGGTGAAAAGTTGCTTCACATTAATGTCCATATTACTATAAAAGAAGTCAAACATATTTCATGTGATTATTAACAGTTCTTTTCCTGTGGACTCATAACGTGAATTTAATTTATAGTGTTACAATGAGTCCCTTTTGTTTCTGCTATTTCCTTAGCAGCTAAAAAGGTACAAAACACTATTAAAATAAATGAATGTCCTTAATCATTCTTGACAAAATCCAGACAATCTGTTTAATTCTAGAATCAGGACAACCACTGCTTCATTCAGAAAAAAAAAAAAGTTACAAGAAACAGAAGTGGAGGAGAGAGAGAGAAGAAAGTGGAACAGTACAGACTAATGATGAAGTGGTGTAATCTTGAATCCTACACCTGCTGAAAAGGCACTTCTAAATGCTTTGGTCCATCAATGTGTGAGAGGCTGACAAGTAGCTTCAGAACTTTCTACTTACCAGGCCAGTAGGAGTGAGAGCATTAGAGTGTGTAGTAACCTACTGTAGCATCAAAACCAAGGGTAAACACATTCCCCAGACAAACCTACAACAGTACCATTGAAAAATAAATAAGGGAGGTACCTGGGTTTACAAATCTCTTGCCTCTCTGTTCCTTTTTATGGATCTCACTGGGAGGACAATTTCAACTGCCTGCCTTTTCCCCTGCCTGTGCAAACTAAGTGAAGTGGAGGGGGTGGGGGGTCTCCTAATACTTGTTTGCATTTGTGTCTACTTTTGCTCTCTGAACATGAAATGACATCCACCACTCTGTTTAGATGTCAGGATTATGAAGTTATAAAAATGAAGCATCACACAGAAAAACTCAACCTGTTTACTGCTGTTTTTGAGGAAGAACTTTTCCATTCATTTTTTCCTTATTTCTGCAAAAAAAGAACACATTTGACTTTTTAATTCATTATGACAGATCAATCATTGTCATGAAAACTTTTGACACCTGTAATGCTCCCTGGCCTGAGCTGAAAGTAGAAAATACTTAAGGGAGATGGGTGTGGTACACAGAAGAGCAAGAAGAGGTAAGAGGATGTGAGGAATCTGGAAATAATTAAAATGAGTGGCTAGAAGGTAGATCAATTGGTAAAGTGCTTGTCTTCTAAGTATGAGGATCTGAGTTCAATCTCTGGAACCCATGGAAACTGTTAGGCATGGTGACACACACTGGTAATCCCAGCACTGGAGTGGTAGAGATAGGAGAATGGCTGGATGCCTGGGCTTACTATTGAGTCAAACTATTTGGCAAGCTCCAGGCCAGTCAGAAGCACTGTCTTAAAAGAAATAAAAGAAGAAAAAAAAAGTGGATATCATTCCTGAGGAACAACATCAGAGGCTGTCCTCTTGTCTCCTGCAAACACACACACACACACACACACACACACACACACACACACACACATTTGATCTTCTTTTAAGTAAGAAAGGGGGTTGTATTCTCCTCCTCATTGTCCCAGAAGTATTATTTATAGGTCAAGGCAAGGAAACAGACTCAGAATAAGGAAGCAGTCCCAGCTTTATGGGCTGGCTTTTCAGTCAAACCTGAGGTTGAGTTTCTTGATCAAGAAAGCAGCTTGTGAGTGATGAGGCAAGAAGCCAGTCCTTCAATTTTTCCATGTGGACCAAGTGTGAGTACACTTTCTTAGACACTCATGACATCTGAGTGCCTAGAAGAGAATGGCAGACTTGTGAACGTCCAACAAGAGCTTAAAGTTCATTGATTTATGTGTTTAGAAGTTACTATGTTCTCCTTTTCTCTTCTTTTTCTACTGTTAAAAAATTAAGCCAGGGTTAAATATGAATAGCATGCTAAAAAGGGACACCAGTGCTCATCTATATGCACTTCACAATCTGAAGTAATGGTGCTCTTTGACAACATATTGGAGTCAGCAAAATAAGAGGTGGATTTTTATTGATTGCAAATAGCAAATTACCCAACAATAGTCAGGGGAAAGAGTCAGCAGCATTTTACTAATTCTATTTGCACTGACAAAACAAAATAATAGGCTTACATTGAATAAATATGACTCTATGTTTACTCAGTGGCAAAAATAAATTGGGAAAAATTGTTTTTCAGAAATTCCAGAATCACTTAACTCATCTTTGAAATGCTAGTTTTTTACAATAGAGTTTATGCATTTTCTCCTAAGTACTGCGGAACTGAATCTTTGATATGCTTTGGCAGTAAGTTTCCTGTTCCCTATTTTAGTCCTTTTCCTACATTCCATGAACAGGATATGGTAGGAGTGGCTGTTTCCCATTTATCTAATCTATCTCTAACCTTGGAAACTGAGGTTAAATCTAAGTACATTCTTATCCATGTTCTGAAAGACTGGAATCATTCAGCTATAGCAGCCACCCACTAAATTTTCAATTGTTGTTTTTGAGAGACATTATCCTCTCTAGATAGTAATAGTAGAGGGCAGACAAAAAAAAAAAATCTGTGCCACGCACTCAAGAAATACCTGGAATTTTTCTATGATGAGCGAAGAGCAAGTATAAATAGCTTTAATGTTGTGCAAATGTAAATTTTCCTATCATAATAATCTTTGTTAAGGCAAAAATTTAACAGTTAGATGTTGAAGTAGTAATAGTATAATAAGAATTATATTGCCTTCATGTATGAAGAATTATGTAATTGATCCTAGCAGAGTTGAACTGTAATTTGTCTAGAAATAAGACAGGTAGAATTATCTATTTGTTATATTGGAAATGGGAAGAAATAGAAAAAAATAATACAGTAAAATAAGAAAATGTAGAGTGAACGTGTGAAAAGGAATTTATAATTGTACACTGAGTGTATGTGATCATTCAAGGTACAAGAACAGTAAGAAAATTGGACTAAAGGCATAATGACTTT
Source organism: Dipus sagitta (assembly GCA_036346955.1). Classification (NCBI taxonomy): domain Eukaryota; kingdom Metazoa; phylum Chordata; class Mammalia; order Rodentia; family Dipodidae; genus Dipus; species Dipus sagitta. The sequence goes on along the minus strand of CM070771.1, from coordinate 101,691,627 downwards.
CAGGGTCTAAGGACTTAAAAACAACTTGCATCATTTGCCGCAGATAACAACCTCTTGCATGTTTTACTATAGGTCTGTGAATGACAATATGTTTTACTATAGAGGAAAATAACTTATTTTCACTTTCCTCACCAAGATCTATGTCATTCTTTCATCTCATCTGCCTCTTGTGATTAGTAGTGATCAAAAAAGGGTTCTGAAGTTTACCTTGCCCTGTGGTAGAAAGAACAAATCAGTGTGGGTTTTTTCCTAAGACACAAATGGCAAGTATGGAAAAGTAGGAACAAAGAGAGGGTTGGAAATAAATGATAATATAAGGAAAAACTGTTACAAGGAAGTCCTCATTTTAAAAATTTCTCTTAAGAATTTTCAATGTTATATTGACCTAAAAATAAATGCCTTATGTATTTTTTATCTTTAAAGTCTAGAAATAGATTTTAAAATATTACTAAAGGGCAATGGGATGCCCAAGTATGATTTTGAAACAAACCAGTCTGATAATAAAAAGTGCTTTGTTCCCAAACTAATCTATCAATCCTCAAAATTGAAGAATGTTGAGATAATGTGAGCTTGGGATGCCATCTAACTATTAACTTTCTTCTGTTCTTAGAGGATTAGTTATCTGTCTACTGTAATTGGAAACAAAAAATGCTAATCGATTATATTTGCACATTGTGTCTCTCTGTAAAATGGGACAATTGTCATTTAAGTAACATCCAAAAGGATATGGAAGACAATAACTGTATAAGCAAATAGAAAATAAGATGCAGCCTATGAAAGGTTTGCAAAAAGAAGGCATGCCCCAGGAAGCTACTGTAATGTAAGATGCACTCCCCAGTGAAGCACTGTTATGTTAGATGCATCCCCCACTGAACTACTGTCAGGTTACAGTCATTCCTAAGTGAACCACTGTCAGGTTAGATGTATTATCAAGGCAGCTGCTGTAAGATTAGATGCAATTCACATTTTAATTAAGGAATGGACATAAATGGTGTCTTCTGAAACTCAACCGTCTGAACTAGAACCTTACCTGATGTAAGACTGTAGAACGTCCTTAGTTAATTAGAGATAGTTGGTAGAAGTAAGTCAAGGCTAATTCCACTTCCTTTTCCTTTGACAAGTAATATTCTCTGTGGACAGCCAGTTTGTCTTTACCCAGAAATGAATCTTATGCATAATCTCAAGCACTCAAGATGAGTTTTTAATGTCCTAATTTCCATGCAAGACTCTCACCATCATCCTACTGGCAGATTGGTAGATAGATTTCATATGTTTCATTTCCTTTAAAATTAAGATGCTTTTTCTTTTAAATATGAAGAATATTTAATGAGAATTTTAGTATGTTATCCTTTCATTAATAATGGAATCTCTTCACAATGATGTGGACTCAGCTCTTAATCTTCAAGCTTGAATTTGTTTTCATAAAACAACCTTCTAATAAGAGAAAATGGACATTTTGATAACAGTTTGGCTGCTGTATTTCTCCACATGAATTAAAAGGATTTATTATCCAGCTTTTCAAAAAGTAGGTCTTCTCACTGAGGATGGGGTGGAAATGAGATTGCCAGTGATGGTAAGGGTCTATGTTTACAAGGTTGGCAGTTCTGGAGGAAGCAGACCAATCTGACATTACAGAGATAAAGAGTATTATCCTGCCTGTTTGTTTGTAAATTCAGAATAACAAGTCTAATTCAGAAACCTGGTGTCACAAACTAGAAGCAAAGTAATAAGAACAATTAGACATCTCCCCTCTGGCACAGCATGAAACCTCTGCCTGACACAGGATTGCAATAAGAAGAGGTCTCTGAGAGAACAAAATGCCAATTGTTGCAGCAACTTTGCCACTTTTCTCAATATGGGAACATCAGATACCTAGTGCAGTTTTCTACCTTGGATCTTGTGGCAACTTTTTGGTATGCTGATAACCTGTCACATCTGTGAACCTTAGGATGCATGGTACAGCATGCAATATTAGTCTGTGACTATTCTATGGCTATTATCATTATTAATTGCATCTCTATTGGCTTTAAGTAATAAGAATTTAACATCTAGACAATATATAAGTATTAGGCCTCACTACTTTCATATTAGAAATTTTAGAAACCAGGTGTACACAAAACTGAATGAGAATAACAAGACTAATGGCACACATCACTTACTAATAATAGTTGATTTGATTTTCATATGACAGTCAAGGTTTTTATTGCAATGCAAGCATGAATAAAAATTCATAACCTGGGCTGGAGAGATGGCATAGTGGTTAAGGTGCTTGCCTGCAAAGCCAAAGGACCAAGGCTCAATTCCCCAGGGCCCACTTAAGCCAATTGTACAAGGTGGTACATGCATCTGGAGTTCATTTACAGTGGTTAGAGGCCCTGACATACCTATTCTCTCTCCTTCTCTCTCTACCTGCCTCTTTCAAATTAATAAATAAAATTTTAAAAGGATAAATAAAATAATATAAAGTTAAAAAAAAATCCAAATGCCCACTCATGATTTTGGCACTCTTTGCTACTCAGGTAAGAGACCCAGAGAGAAATGTCTATTCTACATGTGAGTTTATTCATCCCTGAGCCAGACAGAAAGTCCAGTTTCTGGGTAATTTGCTAAATTAAGAAAACTTAAATGTCTATTCTATGTGTAAGATAGTATTATATTAGAAGAGATGAAAATGTGTCTGTTCAAATCTTCCTGGATCATGTCACAATTTCCAAATTTCTCAGTTCTTCTTTCACTTTGCAGGTTTACCTCTTATCTAAGAAATATCAAAAATTCCAGATAACGAAATTCTAGTGTGAATATTCCTGCACTGACGTTAGCTCATGCAGAGTATCTTGTGCAGAAGGAGGGTACTAGACACGGGGCATTTCATGATATGGTTATGTAATATAACATCTCAACCTCTCTGGAAATGATCAGTTTAGGCTACCACTGTTATTATGTGTAGATGACTTTAATGGTTCATCATCTAAAAGAGAAAATATATAAGTATTAGCAGCTTATTTTTCAAATATAGAAAAGGCTTTCAATATACATAAAGACAATATTAACTTAATCTTTTTCGTCTTATTTTTATTTTTTATTTATTTATTTGCAATGATAGACAAAGAGAGAGCAAGAGAATGGGTACATCAGGGCCTCCTGCTACTGCAAACAAACTTCAGCTAAATACACCACTTTGTGTATCTGTCTGGGGAATCCAACCAGGGTCCTGAGGATATGCAGGCAAGTGCCTTAACTGCTGGGTCATCTCTCCAGCCCCTTACTTTTATTTTGTGCTATAAAAGCAACTCATACATTTTGGAGAAATTCCATTTTAAATAAAATTAATTAGGTAAAGTAATTAGAAAAGAAGATGCTATTGAGTTCTCATTTATAAATCATTTGAAATGGAGATGTATTCAAAAAATGTCAACAAACACCTAGGTACCCCTGCTGCTGGCATGGGCATCCTGGACCCTGTGTGCTTGCTGAGGAAGGACACCTGTTTTCTCTTGCTTCCTGATTGGCTAGCCCCTGGGTCCCCTACTCCACATTCCCCTGCATGGGAGGGTGGAGATACTGAGTGTGTAGGCCAGAGCTCTCAGTTGGTTCCAACCACATAGTTCCCAAGGTACCCTTATTTTCATTGTACTTGAAACCTCCACAATCTATGCATCTGAAGTTATAACCTCATATATACTCCAATCTGGTTCAAATTTGAAAGACAACACTTGCTAAAGATCCTACAAAAACAAATACTCGCTTCTTTCTTAATAAGACGTATACCCCAAGATGGGTAGACAACAATGCAAAAAACAAACAACAACTATAACAACAACAACAACAAAATGAAAATCAGAAAACTGAGAGATATCCATCAAGGATGCCTAGTCCACAATGGAATTCTCCAATGAAAATGTAAAGAAAACAACATAAACTGAATTCCCAAATGAAAACACAACAAGCTATGTGACCCTGACCTAGCGAATTGCTGAACTGGAAGCAAATCATCAAAAAACCAACAATTGTGGGTTCCCTGTGCTAGATGGTGTGTGGACAGGCACTACATGGAGTAAGTAGACAAGACCCTTCTTTCCCTGCTTCTTACAGTCCCCTGGTCTGGGTTCTCTGTGGCAGACAGAGTGTAGGCAGGCACGGCATACAGTGAGTAGGCCAGATCCCAGCTTCACGGCTCCTCCCAGTTCCTGATATGGATCCCTGCACTGTACTGTGTGTGAGCAGGCAAGGTGGTGTGTATTTAGTAGGTCAGATCCCTGTTTCTAGCTCCACCTAGCTCCCTGGTCCAGGTACCTTGCATGGGAGAGTGTGCAGGCAGTCACAGAGAGGAGTGAGTAGGCCATATCCCTGTTCCTTGACTCCTCCAAGTTGTCTGGTCCTGGTAGGTCCCATTCTGCCTTGCATGAGGAGGCCTGAACCCTGTGTGAGCTGTGGAATCAGGCCTTTTGATCTGGTATCTTGATTGGCCACTGTGTCCCAACATCTCTGTGCACCTGAGTCAGAGGGTACATGGGCCAAAGGACAAAAACTTGCTTCCTCCTCAATAAAATAAAGAATCACCCTGAAATGGGTAGACAACAACACAAAAAAGCCAACAAAACTCAGAAAACAGAGAGGTCTCCACCAAGGATGCCTAGTCCTACCATGTAAGCCTCCAGTAAAATCAAAGAGAAATCAACAGAAATTAATTCCCAAAAATAAAAACAAAACAACCAGTGAGACCCTGATCAAAAGAAGTTGAACTGGAAGCAAACTATCAAACAACCAACAATCATACCAATGAAATTGAAAAGAATCAACTCTTAGAAAGTTTGGATTTGACAGTAGGCTTAACTTGATTGAAGAAAATGTTAGAATGTTCACAAGCGACATGAATGAATAGAAGGTATGTCAAGAAATGGAAGATCTCAAAAACTGGTTGATTAAGCTTAATGAAGTCTTGATCAAATGGAAGAATGAATTCCAGAAAGTTTTTTGAAAATCAGAACTTGAATTGAAATCTCACCTCAAAAGAAAAGATGGAAACACTGCAAAAAAACAAAACAGAAAAAAGTCAGATATTATAAAAAACCTTTCTAGAACTCCTCATGAACAGAGTTACTCATGTGGAAGACAGAACCTTTGACCTGGAAGACAAGACACAAGAACTTGATTGAGAGTCCAAAAATTTCACTAAGCTCAAAAATTCAAGTGAACAGAATACGAGGGAACTATGGGATACCCTAAAATGACCAAACATCTGGATCATGGGTATACCAAAAGAAGAGAAATCCAAGACAGAGGCAATAGAGAACAGATTCAACAAAATTATTGAAGACAATTTTCTGAATCTCTCAAAAGACAGGCCCATCCAAATAAAAGAAGCCCACAGAATACCAAGGAGACAGGACCAAAGAAGGAGCGCTCCAAGGCACATCATATTTAAAACTCTTAACAGGGCTGGAGAAATGGCTTAGCGGTTAAGTGCTTGCCTGTGAAGCCTAAGGACCCTGGTTCAAGGCTCGACTTCCCAGGACCCATGTTAGCCAGATGCACAAGGGGGAGCATGTGTCTGGAGTTCGTTTGTAGGGGCTGGAGGCCCTGGCGTGCCCATTCTCTCTCCTTCTCTCTATCTGCCTCTTTCTCTCTCTGTCTGTCACTCTCAAATAAATAAATAAAAATAACAAAAAAAATTTCAAAAACCTCTTAACAATGCAAACAAAGACAGTGTTAAAAGCAGCAAGAGAAAGAAAAAAAAAAAAAACTCTCTGATCAAAAGCTCATTGTGGATGATAGCCCCATGCTGGTACTGGGAGTTACTACAAGGTTTCCTAAAAGACAGACATATTTCTGTCAGAGTACTTGATGACCCACCAAAGGTTAGTGGTAAGACCCGACTGCTGAAGACACCTTATGGGGTTGACATGCAAAATAGAATGGCATGGCTAGGAGTTGGAAGGCAGTCAGTCCCCAGACAGTCAGTGTGTCTAGTGCCAGAGGGTGCTACATGGGAGACTGGGGGGAAAATGACCAAAATCTGTCCAAGCAACTCATGGTCTAACCAACTTAGCAGGAAATAACTTGTTGTGATGCCCACACAAGTGCAATAGTGGCACACAGCCATGGTGGGGAACCAATTGCTCTTAATTTGGCTAACTGATCTTCTCAGCAGTACAGGACCCATAGCTGGAGCTGGGAAACAAGTCAGAACCATATCCAAACATAAGCCGACTAGCCAATATCAAGCTACCATCAATCATGGGCTACAAGAGAGCCTACACCTATTAAATTCTCTATTAAAAAAAAGTAAGCATTATCTCTTTTGTCCTGGTGCTAACTTACTCTCCGTTGGAGAATCTGCTTATCTTTTTCAGATAGATATAGAGCCTAAGGAGAGAGCCACCCCATCATACTTCCAAAGGGCCCAGGCTGAAACTAAGAAAAATTGGTGAAACAAGAAAGGGTGCTATTTTCCTGATGAACCAGATACCAGCACAAGGGTGAAGGAGATCACCACAGAAAAAAATCAACTCCTACCAAATCAGAGAGCCAGAGCCTCAGAGGCCCCCAACACCTCATCACTGAAGCAGACCAAAAATGAACCCAACATGGCTCAGGGAAATTTTGGGGAAGAGGGGGTGGAAAGAATGTCAGAGCCACATGTTGGGTCATGATATGCAGAGACATTTATCTTACACATAACTGTGGGATAACTCCACAATGCATGACCCATATACCTCAACAAGGAGGGACCAAGGGGAGGGGGTAGGTCACAGATGAGCCTGATAATGGTACCAAACTGACTGTATTTGCTGAATACAAAAATAACTAATAAAGAAAAAAAACTCACAACATATGAAGGCAATCCCATCAGAATTATATCATATTTATCAATGGAATCCCTGAAAGTCAGAAATACCTGGAATGCAACACTTAAAATCTGAAAATGTATGGCTTCCAACCCAAGCTACTCTACCCAGCAAAAGTATCCCTCATAATAGATGGTGAAAGGAAATTTTTCCGTTTAAAAATTAAACTTTATGATTATATGAACAAAAAGCCAAACCTACAGAGAATACTTGAGGGACTACTCCACACAGAACAGTCAGACAACCAATCTGAAAAGCCAACAAGAAGATCACAATAACCAAAAATATACCAGGCTCAGCGTGTTGGTTTGATTCGGGTGTCCCCATAAACTTAGGTGTACTAGGTGCTAGGTTTCCAGCTGATGGCAATTGGAAATTAAAGCCTCCTGGAGGTGATATATTGTTGGGGGCAAGCTTTTGGGTGGTATAGCCGATTTCACCATGCCAGTGTTTGGCACACTCTCCTGTTCCTGTTGTCCACCTGATGTGGCAAGAGGGTGATGTCCACCCTCTGCTCATGCCATCATTTTCACTGCCATCATGGAGCTTCCCCCTCGAGCTTGTAAGCCAAAATAAACCTCTTTTCCCAGAAGGTGCTCCTGGTTGGGTGATTTCTACCAGCAATGCAAACCTGACTGCAACAGTAAAGTGGTACCGAGGAGTGAGATTGCTGCTAGACACCTAACTGTGTGGCTTTGGCCTTTTGCAGCTGATTTTTAAGAGCAATGGGGAAGGATTTAAAACCTTGGTCTAAAAGTTGTCTTGCAGTGCTTTAAGTACAGCTTGATGGAATATTTTGGTCAGAGATGAAAGACCTGAATGTAGTAAGAACTATGGACGGTGAGGTTTGGCTTATAAGGGTGAGAAAGAGCTTTGCTGGACAGGGCTAGCAGTTTGTATGAGAGGCTTGCTGTTATGCCCGTGTCCTGAGAAGTTGTGCAGGGTTTCTTTGTGTAGAAATGAACTGATGTGAGCAGAGGGATATGTCACAGAAAGAAAAATATTTGGGTGAACTGCTGCCTGTTCAGCTGCAATTAAGAGATTACAACCTTTGAGATTGGGCCAGTTGACCTGCACTGGGGCAAGAAGAAGAATGTAGACACTTTTGGAGAGGCCTGAGTACTCAAAGAGTGTCCCGTTCTTCAAAGTCTGCTTTATTCTCCCCTGGATAAACAAATTGGCACTCTACAGGGTATTGTGGAGAATAAGAAATGCAGGAAAGAGAGGGTCATTGAGTTTGCAACATTGTCTTGTGTTTTGGAAATAGCCATGGGCCGTGTGAATCAGGCTTGCTGGTTGCCTGCATGGAGATCCCATGGGGCCATGAGGACGAGCCGTGGGTTGCAGTGGAGGCACCAGGACCACAAGATGGCTGCCAAGCAGAACTGCTGGCCCCCATGAAGTTTTCCAGGACTGTGAGTAGCCTAGCTGGAGGGGCAGAATTGGAATACCAGAGACTTGTTGCTGGTTAGAATTATCAGACTTGGAGACTTTTCATTGACTAAAATTGTACTTGAAACTAGAGTTTGATGTTTGCCCTGTTTTAATCTTGTATTGTTTGAATATTTCTTTGTTATGCCCAATGCCATCTTTTGCAGTGTGAATGTGTATTCTCTGCCATTATGGGTTTTTTGAGGTTATATTTTTGGAATTATGGCTCAAATAAGAGACCTTGGATTATGGGGATGTATGAACACCATTGGAATTGATAAGAACTATAGGGACTTTTAAAGTTGGATGAATGGATTGCATTTTATATCATGTATGGTTATCAGTTTATGTGGGCCAGGGGTGGAATGTGTTGGTTTGATTCAGGTGTCCCCAATAAACACGGGCATTCTGGATGCTAGGCTCTCAGCTGATGGCAATTGGAAATTAAACCCTCCTACAGGTGATGTATTGTTGGGGGTGGGCTTATGGGTATTATAGCCAGTTTTCCCATGCCAGTGTTTGGCACACTCTCCTGTTCCTGTTGTCCACCTGATGTTGGCAAGGGGGTGATGTCCACCCTTGGCTCATGCCATCATTTTCCCTGCCATCATGGAGCTTCCCCCTCGAGCTTGTAAAACAAAATAACCCTCTTTTCCCACAAGATTCTCCCAGTTGGGTGATTTCTACCAGCAATGCAAACCTGACTGCAACACTCAGCATAGTACAAAAGACAAAAAAGCACCAAACCCCATAAAACTCCTCATCATGGTAAGGATTAATTCAAACCTCACAGTAATAACTTTAAATATTAATGTTCTTTACTTACCCATAAAAGACATGGGTTATCAGGGTGGATCAAAAACTGGACCCTTCTATCTGCTGTGTTCAAGAAACCCACCTCACCACTAAAGAGAAGACATCTCCTCAGGGTGAAAGGATGGAAAATGATATTCCAAACAAATGAAAATAAAAAACAGATGTGTGGCTAGGTGTGGTGGTGCACGCCTTTAGTCCTAGCACTCGGGAGGCAGAGGTAGGAGAATCACTGTGAGTTCGAGGCCACCCTGAGACTATCTAGTGAATTCCAGGTCAACCTGAGCTAGAGTGAGACCATACCTCTAAAATCAAAAAAAAAAAAAAAGTGTGGTGCTATATTAATATATGATAACATAGAATTCAAACCAAAAGTAATTAAAAAGACAAAGAAGGTCACTTCTTACTGATCAAGGGAATGATACAACATGTGACTATCACAATCATAAAACTATATATGCCAAACACAGGTGCACCACAGTTTATAAAACAAAACCTATTTTACAACAAGACAGAAATAAACACCAACACCATCATAGTTGAAGACTTCAATACTCCACTATCATCAGTGGACAGATCATCCAAGCCGAAAATCAACAGGAAAATAATAGACTCCCAACAACATCATAGATCAACTACACCTAATGGATATCTACAGAACTTTCCACCCCTACTCTACAGCATACACATTCTTCTCAGAAGCCCATAGAACCTTCCCCTAAATTTACCATATATTAGGCCATAAAGTGTGCCTTCACAAAGTCAGGAAAATTGAAGCAACTTCCTGCATCATATCAAATAACAATGCTTTAAAGGTAGAAATTAACAACAATAGACACATCAAGAACTTCACCAGCTCCTGGAGACTAAATAACATACTTTTAAACAATGAATGTGTTATGGAAGAAATAAAAAAGAAATTGTGAATTTCCTAGAATTGAATGATAACAAAAACACAACCTACTAAAACTTATGGGAGATAATGAAGACAGTCCTAAGGTTTAAAATTCATAGCACTAAATGCCTTCATGACAGAGACAGAAAGATCCCAAATTAATAATCTAACTGACCACCTAAAGGCACTAGAAAAACAAGAAGAATCCAACCCAAAGAGCTTCAGATGGAAAGAAATAATCAACTTTAGCACAGAAATTAATGAACTGGAAACTAAGAAAACAATTTTAAAAATCAATAAAAGGAAGAGCTGGTTCTCTGAAAAAATAAAACAAGATTGACAAACCCCTGGTGAATTCAATCAAGCAAAGAAGGAGAAATCTCAAATTAACAAAAACAGAAATGAAAAAGGGGAGATCAAAACAGACATCAATGAAATTGGGAGAATTATCAGGCCATACTTCCAAAACTTCTCTTCCACAAAATTAAATAAACTTGAAGAAATGGATGAATTTCTAGGTAAATATCACCTACCAAAACTAAACCCAGAGCAGATTAATTTGCTAAACAAACATATCACTTCCATGGGGATTGAAAAGGTAATCAAAAACCTCTCCAAAAAGAAAAGTCCCAGACCAGATGGCTTCTCAGCTAAATTCTATCAAACCTTCATTGAAGAATTGAAATCAATTTTTCTCAAACGATTTACCCTAATCAGAGACTAGGGAATCCTCTCCAGCTCCTTTTATGAAACTAGCATCACCCTAATACCAAAACCAGACAGAGATGCAACAAGAAAGGAAAACCATAGGCCTATAACCTGGAAGAAGTTAGATGTAAAGATCCTGAATGAAATCCTTGAAAACCAAATTCAACAACACATCAAAAGCATTGTCCACCTTGACCAAGTAGGCTTTATCCCAGGGATGCAGGGATGATTCAACATATGGAAATTGGTCAACATAACACACCACATAAATAAACTTAATCACAACCACCACATGATTATCTCAATATATGGAGAGAAGGCCTTCCACAAAATACAACATCACTTTATGAACAAAATGCTGGAGAGAATAGGCATGAAAGGTTCATATCTCAACACAGGAGTGACTATACATAAAACACCTAAAGCCCAAATAACACTAATGGAAAATGACTCAAGGAGCCCACCAAGATTGGGAGAAGTAACCAGGGGGCCCACTCTCACTACTGGTCTTCAACATAGTACTGTAAGTACTAGCCCAAACAATAAGACAAGAGAAAGAAATAAAAAGGTTTCTAATTGGAAAGGAAGAAGTTAAGCTAGCCCTATTTTCAGATGACATAATCCTGTACATAAGTAACACAAAAGTCTCTATCTCAAAACTTCTAAAGATGATGAGTTACTTCAGTAAAGTGGCTGGAGACAAAATCAATACACAAAAGTCAGTAGCTTTTCTATATGGAAAGGAAAAATATACAGAGAAAAAGAAATCAGTGAGGCTGTTCCAGTTTCAATAGCAACAAAAAAATTAAATACCATGGAATAACACTAACCAAAGATGTGAAAGACCTATATAACAAAATCATAAAAAAAGCTCAATAAAGAAATTGAGGAGAATTTGAGGAGAGGAAAAGACCTCCCATGTTCCTGCATAGATAGAATTAATATTGTGAAAATGGCAATTCTATGATAAGCAATATATAGACTTAATGCAATACCAATAAAAATACCAGCCACATTATTCACAGAGATTGAAAAAATGATCTCAAAATTCACATGGAATGGGAGCAGGCCTCAGATATCCAAACATATCCTCAGCAAAAAAAAAGAAAAAAGAAAAGAATAAAAGAAAGTTACACAAACACCTTTGGAGGCATCACCATACCCAATCTAAAGCTATATTACAAAGCCACAGTAAAAAAAAAAACAGCATGGCACTATAATAAAAACAGAAACATAGACCAATGGAACAGAATTGAAGACCCAGACCATAGGTTAAATAACTACAGCTGCTTGATCTGTGACAAAGGTACCAATAATGTAAACTGGAGAAAGACAGCATCTTTAACAAATTGTGTTGGGCAAATTGGATGACAATATATAGAAAAATGTAATTAGACCCACTCATTTCTCCATACACAAAAAATCAAGTCCAAATGGATTAAAGACCTCAACAAAAGTCCTGAAATTCTTCAACTATTGGAAGAAAAAATAGGATGCCTGTTCCATAATACAGGACTGGGAAAAGACTTCTGGAACAAAACCCCAGTAGCCCAGGAAATTAAACAAGCACTCAACCAATGGGATTTCATGAAGCTAAAAGGTTTTTTCACACACAAGCATACCATAAGCAGAGCCAATAGACTACTCATCGAATGTGAGAAAATCTTTGCCAGCTATACAACTGACAGAGGCCTAATTTCTAGAATCTACAAAGAACTCAAAAACCTAAACAATAAAACAATCAAACAACCCACTCACAAAGTTGGACAGAGAACTGAATAGTGAGTTCTCAGAGGAAGAAATACAAATGGCAAACCCACACTTAAGAAAATGTTCAGCATCCCTAACTATTAGGGAAATGCAAATTAAAACAACTATGAAATTCCACCTTACCCCAGTAAGGATAGCAAACATTAAAAAGTCAAATGAAAACAAATTTTGGTGAGGATGTGGAGAAATAGGAACACTCAATCACTGTTGGTGAGAATGTAAGCTGGTATAGCTACTAGGAAATCAATATAGAGACTCCTGAAAAGGATGAATATGGGTTACCAACAGTCCCAAATATTCCCTTGCTGGGCCTTCACCCTAAAAGCTCCACACCTCAGTTCATAGATATTTGCTCAACCATGTTTATAGCTGCTCAATTCATAACAGCAAAGAACTGGATTCAACACAGGTGCCCATCATTGGACTAATGGATAACAAAGATGTGGTATACCTACACGATGTAATTCTACTCAGCACTAAGAAAAAACAACACACTGAAATTTGTAGCAAAAATGGTCAAATTTAGAACAGATCATATAAGCAAACTCATACAATCACAGAAAGACAATTGTCACATGGTCTCACTCATCTGTGTCTCCTAACCCAGATCAGCCTGAGTTGCTGACATACCTAAATGCCATTTCAAGGCTTGGACAATAGGGAGGGTAGGGCTTGGTGAAAGCAGAAAGGTGGGGGTACACAAAACTGAACCCAATTGAATTGGTACCATAGAATCCTATATCCTGGAAGTCAGACTAAAAGGTTGAACCTTAAACCAGAACATTTTGTGGAACACCTAAATTGAAGGGCCCTGAAGAGGGCAAGGTGATGCCTAATCTTAAATTTCTCCTTTTCCTCTTTTTTCCTGTCATTTTCTTTATTTTCCCTTGGTGCTGGTCTGTAATTCCCTGTACTAGGATGTGGTTAACATCCACAACAAGCTGTTGATATGAAACAAACAAGAGAGACTTCTGTCAGAGTACTTGATTACCCACCAGAGGTTAATAGTAAGACCCTACTGCTGAAGACACCATACACTGTCAGAACAGACCATTGAGAGATCAGGTTGAAATCCAGAAGAGTCAGTCCCCAGACAGTTAACCCATCTAGTTCTGGAAGGCACTACATGAGCTACCAGGGGAAAGTGGCCAACATCTGTCTAAGCAACTCAAAGTTTAAGATACCCAGAAGCAAACAACCTGACACAATGCTCACACAAGTGCAATAGTGGCACACAGCCATCATGGGTCACCAACTGCTCTTGGATAGACTAACAGATCTGCTCAGTGGAAAGGAAGCCATATCTGGAGCTAGGAAACAAGTCAGAATCATATCCAGATAATGAATTTTCTTTCCAATGTCAAGCTCCCACTAATTTTGGGCTGTAAGAGGGTCTACCCCCTTTAAATTCTCTCTGAATTAATAAGGGTTATCCCATTTAACTGGTTCTGACTTCACTCTCCATTGGAGATTCTGCTTCTCATTTTCAGATGGAAGCAAGACCTGAGGAAATAAACCACCCAGCACACCACCCTGGCCCCAGTTGAAACCACAGAGGAATTGGGGAAGTGAGAAAGAGTGCTGCTTTGTCGGTGAACCTGATATCAGCACAAACCTGAAGGACATAGACACTGAGGACACTCAAACCCTGCCAAAACAGATATTCATAAGCTCCTAAGAGCCCATCACTGAAGTAGACTTAAAATGGACCCAATAAGGCTCAGGGAATTTTTTGTAAGACAGGGCAGAAAGATGGTTACAGCCACAGGTTGGTACATTATGCATAGAGAAATTGTCTCTGACTGCTACCTTCACAATGCATGATCCACAATCCCCATGGGGTTGACCTGCATCCCCAAGAAGAAAGGCCTTTTTGGAAAAGAGGCAAGGATAAGGCAAATGATAGTACCAACATACATTGTTTACATAGTAAGTTGGTCCATATCTAATAACGATAAATTTTACAAAAAACAATTGCATAAATGAAATCGAGTAGAATCATCTCTTGGAGCACACAGGTTTTGTCACTAGTCTTAACTGAAGAAAACCAGAGAGCCCTCAAAAGAGAGATAAATGAATTGAAGATGAGTCAACAAATAGAGGAGCTCAATGACCAACCGAATAAGCTTAATGAAAACATGATCAAATGCAAGAATGAATTTTAGTAAGCAACAAGAAAATCAGACCTCAATATGAAATCATACCTTAAAAATGAAATGGACATGATGAAGAAAAACACACCAGAAAACAAAAAACAAATAAAACTTTAAAAAACCTCTATAGAAGCCCTCACTTACAGAGTCACTCATGTGGAGGATAGAAACTCTGAGTGGAAAGACAGACTGAAGAAATTGATTGGAAGTCCATAAACTTTGCTAAGTTCAAGAAATCATGTGAACATAATATGAGGGAACTGTGAGATACCCTAAAACAACCAACCATCTGGATCATGGATATACCAGTAGGAGAGGAAATCCAGGCCAGAGGCATAGAGAACATATTCAACAAAATTATTGAAGAAAATTTTCCCAATCTCATAAGAGAGGCCCATCCAGATACAAGAAGCTCACAGAACATCAAACAGACAGGATCAAAGAAGAAACTCTCCAAGGCACGTCATAGTTAAAACTCTGAACAATTCAAACAAAGAGAGTACTAAAAGCAGCAAGACTCATTACCTCAGATTTCTCAGTGGAAACCCTGAAAATCAGAAGGGCCTGGAATGAGGCACTTCAAAGTCTAAAAACTGTGACTTCCAACACAAACTACTGTACCCAGTGAAAGTATTCCTTATAATAGATGGTGAGAGAAAAACTTTCCATGATAGAAGTCAGCTCTATAATTATATGAACACAAAGCCAAACCTACAGAGCATACATCAGGGAATACTCCACAAAGAAGAATCAAACAACCAATCTCAAGAGCTTATATGAAGATCATAATAACCAAAACTAAGGAATGCCCAAAAAAGTATAAAGCTCAAGAAAGCACCAAACCCCATAAAGCACCCCATCATGGCAGGGATTAAATCAAACCTCACAGTTATAAACTTAAGTGTTAATAGTCTTTACTTACTCATCAAAAGACACAAGTTAACAGGGTAGATCAGAAAACTGGACACTTCTATTTGCTGTCTTCAAGAAAACCATTTCACCACTAAAGAAAGATACCTCAGGGTGAAAGGTTGGAAAATGATATTTTGAGAAAATTGAAATAAGGAACAAGCAGGTGTTGCTATATTAATATCTGACAAAATAGACTTCAGAGCAAAATTAATCAAAAAGGATAAAGAAGGCCACTTTTTCCTTATCAACATGAGGACATCACAACCATAAATCTATATTGCCCAAACACATGTGCACCACAGTTTACAAAACAAAACCTACTTGACAACAAAACAGAAATAAACACCAACATCATCATAGTTGAGGACTTCAATACTCAGTATCACCAATATACAGATCATGCAAGCAGCAGAAAATCAACAGGGAAATAATAGAGCTCAACAAAACCTTAGGACAACTAGACCTAATAGACATCTACAGAATATTCTACTCCAATTCTACAGAATACACATTCTTCTTAGCAGCCTACAGAACCTTCTTCAAAAACTGATCATGTATAAGGCTATAAAGCATGCCTGCATAAATTCAGGAAAATTGATGACATTTTCTACATCATATCAGATCACAATGCTTTAAAGCTAAAAGTTAACAAGACACACATCAGGAATTCTACCAGCTACTGAAGACTGAATATCACACTTAAAACAATATTTTATTTATTTATTTATTTATTCATTTATTTATTTGGGAGAGAGAGAGGGAGAGAATGGGAGTGCCAGAGCCTCCAGCCACAACCCCATGGGGAATATTAGCAACCACAATGAGAAGGCCCCCCAGTGGAATGGGGACAGGGAGGAGCAAAAAGGATGGTACCAACACATGATGTATCAATACAAAGTATATTTTTAATTAAAAATAAATTAAATTAAAAAAGAAATGTCAACAAGCTAGGGGAGTCCCTGTTTCTACATAATCAATAGACTGAATTATAGTTTGTAGGAAAGGTAGGAGAAAAGTAATTATAAAATTATGATTTTAATTAAAATTTCAACTTAATCATTTTGCCTTGTGCCAGACTAAAGATATACTTGGAGACATAATTCAGTGAGAATGGTGTACATATATCTCTTACACAGACTTGTTATTTAATGTTTACTAGAGGGTTAATGTTGTAGTAAAAGAATGCTATTGGAAGTCAGTAGATCTGAGTGGGAATCCTAAGTTAGTAGCTCTAATAGCTGAGCATACTTAACCTCTTTTAGGCTATTTTTTTTTCTTCTAAAGAATTGGTTAGCTCCCTCATCTCAGTGATTTTTTTCAAGGTGATTTTAAACTTGTAAAAAAATTAAACACAAACTTATATACATTAAATGTTTTATGTCATGAATATGTGGGATAAGTTTCAGCCAAAAATATATCATTTAAGGTGGTTACCATGGTATAGATGGGACAAAATGTAAGATTTACCATAGACTTTTCTTTTAAATATCAGCTTTAGTACCTCTTTCCTGCATTCACCACTCCTTGAACTCAGGCTTTTTAGTTATGAAATGAGAGGAGGGAATGTAAATATCTATTTTGTGTTTGGGTGATAAATGTTAAAAGTACTAACCATTGGGCCCATCAGCTCTCAGAGCACCAGTGAGTTGGAACTGATGTTCTCTACCATGTCTAATGCCAGAAGTCACACTGAACAAATCAGAAGTGCAGTGAAAGAAATGACTAAATGACACATAGAGTATAACTTTTCATAGTAAATGATTTTCATTAACTGAGTGAAATAAAGTCCTCTACTATGTGCATACAAAATGTATTGCATTCTATCACTTGACATCCTTGTGTTTCAAATAAAAGCCCATGCACATGCTTTGTATTCCTGACTTCTTGTTACTTCTTACCTGAAGAAAATGATTTTTTTATTCTCTGTAGTCTATGTATGAATACGATATTTCATTGGGAAAATGAAAGTGTGATGAAATTATATACAGGTTGTTTTTATTATAGTACATAAGACATCTTAACATTGACAGACAGTATGCACTAATTCATAATGAAGGAACATCAGATCTTCATTTTCTCACAATAGGTAAGAGGTACTATGTATATCTTAAATGGGAATTCATTCTATTTTTCTCAATTTGGGTTTGTATAATTATTATATTTGCCTACTATATCAAAAATGAAATGATAAATCAATTATTCTGATTAATTTGGTGTTGAAGATAATTCTCAATACTTAGCATTAGAAGAGAATTTATTTATTTTCATCTGCCTTCCAACAGCTCACATTATCCTCATTTTCTATCCATGCATGTTTCTGTCTTTCTTTTGTGTTTGTCCTGCAGTCATGGTGAGGACATTGGGATATTTGAAATTAGGCACACTGGAAGACCTGGTAAGATATATGAAATAATGAGATCTTTTCTGCTACCATACTTTTATTGTACAAGGGCTTCTGTGAAAGTAACTGAGATTTATTTTTCATGGTTTTGTGTCAGGCTCCCTCATCAAAATGCTTCTTAAAGTCAACCCAATGGAATTGAAGGTTTCGTGCATGTGTATGCTGTATTCATGTGTGTGAATGCAGGCACATTCACCGTGAGCCACATGTGGAGGTCAGAGAATAATTTGGGGTTTTAATCCCTGATTTATAGCTTATTTGAGCCAAGGTCTTTAGTTTTGTTGTCTAGCACTGCATTCATCAGGATAGCTGGCCCATGAGCTTCTGAGAAACTCTCCTTTGTCTACCTCACTTCTCTCCCTAGGTGTGTTGGAGTTATAGACACTGACACTAATATAGTGTGGGTCCTGGGGATAAAAATTTATTTGCTCACATTTCAGTGGGAAGGAAATTATACACTGAGCCATATTCCCAGAAGTATAGATTTTAACAGTTAGAATAAATTAGTAACAGGGAACACAGGACTAATATGCAGTACCAAGATGGATGTTTTACTCATTTCTCATTGGAAGGGAAAAGCCAGTTCAAAAATTGTGATACGATCTCAAGGTCAAGGTTATTAGTATGACTGTGCATTGGTCCTCTTTCTCAATGCTTTGACAAAATACCTGCCAAGAGCAGTTTAAGGGAGGGAGAGTTCATTTTGGCTCACAGTTTGAGGGTACGACTCATCATTTCAGGTAAGACATGGTGGTGAGATCATTTTTAGCTGTGGTGACCTGAGCATTGTACAGCTGATTATACTGTGTCCATGTGAGGAAACAAAGAGATGAATGCTGCTGCTCGGCTTGCATTTTAATTCATTTCGGAGCCCCAGATAATGGCATGGTGCCACCCACATTCAGGTTGTGTCTTCCCTCCCAGCCTGAAAAGCTCTCTGAGAATGCCCTCATAGACACACTCATAGGTATGTTTCTGTGGTGATTCAAAATCAAGGAAAAGTGACAATGAAGACCCATCACAGAAGTTCAGGGTCACTCTTGTATCCCTTGATATTAGAGAGGCTTAATGTATAGCACAAGTTATTCATTACATTTATTCATCAAATGTTTATTGAATATCTTCTCTGGACTCAGTGTTCTAGACAAAAATGTGTATCTTCATAAAACTTGCATTCTAATGGTGGGGGATAATATGTACAGTGTAAACTACATTAAAATATCTACTTGTAATACTAGAGAAAATCAATTATAGGCAAATGTAATGGGCAACTGGAGTTGAATGTTTAGCATTTTCTAAGGGGTGGTCAAAGAAAATATTGCTGAGAAAGTATCATGGTAACAAAGGCCAAAAGGAGGTAAGGAGCAGAGTGGAGCTGTTTGTATATCTGTGTACTGAGCACCCTGAAAGCATTCTCACAAAGGAGACATAAAGTTGAAGGTATTTCATGGTATCTGGGACTATGTCCAAAGGAAGCAAGACAAGCAGGGTGGTGGGAGCTGGGTAAGTAGAGACCAAATGAGAATGGGCTACAGAAATAATGCAGGCTGAGCAACAGCATTTATCTCCTTCTATGTCGTGTGTTCAGTCAGACCCTTGGTTTTACATTTTTTTTTTCTTAGAGTTAGAGACCCACTCAGGGGTTCTATGGAAAAATTATGGTAATCTGATTTATATTATAAAATAATTCATCAAATAACTGAATATAAAGAGTGGCACAGGAGTAGGACACAAACTGAGGTCAAGGCCAAAATATGGAAGATGGTAAGATTGTCTGGGTATATTTTTTTGAAAATAAAACCCTACACACCTATTTTTACAATATGTTAGGTCAGCAATATTAAGATCCATCTCCCTCTAAGGAAGTACAGTTTCCTGGGAAAAAACTTTATTGCCTAATTAATCAGGGAAAATGTCTTTTAAGTGGGGTCCCAAATCTCTTCTCACTTCTCCATCCTCAGCCTACTGGAATGCCAGGACTCAGCAAATCTTCTGGATAGCTAGGAGACCAAAACAATGACTTCTTCTTCCATGTTAATTAAGAATGTTGTGCTTGGCAGAATGGGTTTCCAGTAGCTAAAGGCTCATTTCCTTAGGTCAACATACCAACTGCTGCTAACAATGACTTCTCTAATCTACCTAAGATACAGCTTGAGCTGCTTGACATATAGCAGCACAGAGCTCTGGAGGTCCAGTGGAATGCTAAATTCATGCTCAGTGTGGAGCTACTTCTGTCCTTTTCCAATCAACTTAACCTGTAGAAGAAAAGCTAAGCAGCAATCATGTGAGAAATTTAGACTTCACATGACCTAGGAGTGTTCTGTTCAGCTGCTTAAACAGAAATAAGCATTGCTTGATAGTAATGAAGGTAGAAGTCTTCATGCCCCTCTAGGGCCATAAATGTTTTCTTCATCAGTGCCCCATGTAAACTCTGAAGGTTAATTAATATTTTCAAATATTTATGCAAGAGGAGCTCTTTTCATTAAAAAATTTGCAACTGATGTATTTCATACAACTTGTGCATTTTCTTATAGCTTAAATCAAATGATAAAATGCATTTGAGATTTTACAGCACATTTGAAAATGCATTTGAGAAAATCCTGTTGAGATTCTTGTGAGACAGAAAACCACACAGGTATTCCTTATCACCATCATTGTAGTCTGGATTACATCATGAGCATAAGAATGTTCCTTGTCCAGTTCAATAAATGCAAAACAAAGGCTTAGAAGTTAAGCAATCAGACTATAAGCACACCAAGGTCAATCTGCAGCTGATATGATACTCTTACAGTATTACCCCACAAGGAATTTTCATAATGTCACAAAAAAAGTGTCTTAGCATGTGTTAGAGTGATACATTCTTACTATTGTTTCATGAAAATGGTTTTATTGCAAGTTTTCTGTGCCCTTCTTACAACACACCCAGAACTCTTGCCTTTTTTGTTCTCTACAACAGTGGTAGTCCAAATTCTTCTGTTTGGTACTTTTGGATAAACAAAGAAATGGGTTGAGTTTCAGAACAGGAATAACTTTGCTTACCATTGTTGCCACAGAAGCATTCAAATATGGAATGGGATTTCTAGAATGACATGAAGTCTCTTTCAAGCAAACTTATAAGTTAAGGTTGTCAATCTCTCAATGCCAAACTTTGATACAGTGATTTGCAAACTTTTAGCTTCAAGGCAACTGACTTCACCTTATTTGAAAACTATCTATCCTATGTGCAACATTTTATATTAAAATATATGGCTTAGCCAATAAAATAATTATAATATATTTATATGTATACATTAATTACATAGTTATAGTTATACTGTTTGTATTTTTTTTCTGCTGAGCCAAGTTCTTACTCAGAGATCCATACCTTTTGTGCATAGAATTTGGACCAATGACTTGAAATAACTTAAGGATGTCATATGGAGGGCACATTGTATTAATTTAGAGTAAATGTATACATATATATTTAGATTAATAAAATTTATGAATTCAGGTGAAAGACCAACTGCCATTGGAAAAAAATACTGTTTTGAATATGTAATTATCTAAAATTTTACAATCGAATGAATTCCCATAGTATAAGCAATTCAAAAATTTGGGGGTTTGGTAATAAATTAAGAAGCATACAAATGTGGTGTTTGGGGTGTGCCTAATTACAAATATTTAAACTGTCACTTATGCAGAAAATTTCTATCTCTCTAAAAACACCAAAATTATATTCTTTGAATTTGTTTCTTACAATGCATTCCTAAGAAAGTATTTTGGAACACAAAATCAACTTCAACTCATATAAGAAAAATGTGAGTAACTTCCTTGGGAAAGGTTTGTTGCTTAATTTGTTTTTGAGGGAAGCAATTGATTTCTCTTGGCAGATTTGATAAAAATAAGGAAGCCTTGATAGTCTTATCTAGAGGTCATGTCCTTCTCAAGAATCATCAGAGCCTAACTTAGGTTTTTTAGTTGAATTCAACTTGTCCTGGGGTTCTTTTACTATAAAACTATAGTGTGTTACTACACAGTTCCACTAACATAAAATAACCACACAAGTGGATTAAAAAACACAAATATGTATCCAAAAGCACTTGTGAATTTATGTGTGAATGTAAATAGGTATATAATAGAAATGGGTAATTTTCTCTAGAAGAAATAAGGAAGAGAGCAGTATGGGTATTAAGAATACCCCTCTTTTGACTTTTCCAAATTGTCCTTTATATTTCTATCAACATCCGTTTCACTTATCCTTAATTTCTGAAAATTGAGGACTTGATTAAGAATTTTCTTTTTGCTATGTGTCATGTATGGAAATGAAATTTGAAGCAAATTGAAATGTAAATAAAACCATAAAATTATTTTTTAATGATTTATGAAATAAATATATTTAATTTACAACTTTTGTGTATTATTAATTCATAATTATTATGTACATATTAGAGGAAGTCTAAATTTTTTTATTCTAGAGCATTTTTTGTTAATATGCATAGTGGAAAATGATGGGAAATGTATCTATTTAAAGTATTTTCTGTAATTTATTTTCTAAATTAAATAGTTCATGTGATCATTATTATTAATCTAAATTGATATAATTTCAATATTGGTGAATTAATAGATAATGTAGTATGAAGGCATGGTCAATATGAGTTAAATAAATTTTATGAAGTAGGTACCCTTAATATGTACAACGTCCTTGTCAAACTTATGAAGAAATATTGAACAAATACATCTACATAGTGCTGACCTATTACAGCTCTGAAAATGATGTGTAATCCTGGGTAAAATGATATTATTAGGCTAAGGACATAGAGGACAGGCCTATGACATTTTATGAGTTACACAGATTATTTTAAAAGTAGAATTAACATGATAGCAGGTAGCTATGATTTTGAAAGATCTTGGTAAAATGGAAAAGTGGAAAGGATTATACTTAGTGAGGTAACACAGGCCCAGAAAACCAAACGTCACATTCTCTCTCATGTGGATCCTAGCTAGAAATGATTGGATTTCTGTGTGAGTAGGAATAAAATTCAGTAGCAGAGGCCAGTAAGATAGAAGGAGATGTAAAGGGAATAAAAATAGGGGCAGGACTTAATAGGATGGTATTGAATATATTTAAGTAGAAGAACAGATTAATGGGGGTTAAAAGGCCTAAGTGAGGTTAAGGGAAGAGACTGAGTAAAGGAAAGATGAAGGGAGGGCTAATCAAAGTCTAAGAGGGTAAATAAGTCATATGGAAACCTACTTTTTTGGACAATGGAACACTCAGGAACCATAGATTTTTACTAGAAAATACTCAGTGCCAAGGATGGGATACCTTCCAGTGAGCTGTTGGCCAGGGATATCCCTGATGCCCCCAAAACATTGCAGGCCATTGCCAAGGCCCTTGGTTTCCAACCAAGAATAAATGGTAAGACCCTATTACTGAAGACTCCACATACTTCAGCTGCAAGATCACTGGGAAATCCTGATGGAACTCAGCTGAAAACCTCTTCCATGTAGACCAGCTGACAGAAAGCTGGAAAAAGCCATACTGCATGCAGTTCAATGGGAGAGAGAGAGAGAGAAATCACCAGTGAAGATACTCAACAGTGGACACTGCAAGCTTTAATTTGGCCATCCAGGCCAAATAAGCCAAGGAGTACAATAGTGGCATGTCTGTTATGGGGGAAACCAACTGCCCTCTAATTTGAGTGGAGGCTCACTCCATGGGAGGGAATATATCCCTGATACCGAAAACCTAAAACAGGGGTAGTCATGAGCCCTAGGGGTGTAAAATCTGCTGCTGTCTGGCTAAATGTACATACTATGCTCACCAAACTTCCCCATAAGCACTTCTCTTAATGTTCATACCCACATATTAATGCTACTCTCCCTTCTGGTTAGAGAAGCTTCTCTTTTCAGATGGCATTGACCTTGGCATGACTCAGAAGGCACCATGGTGCTGAGAAGAAGTGACAAGGAGTGCTTAGCACTGAAATATCTCTATCACCCCTTCCAAAGCTCAGGGTCTATTACGGAAGAGGTGGCGGAAAGAACGTAAGAGCCAAAGGAAGGGTAGGACTCCTAACAGTGTGCTCCTCCAGACACAAAATGGCCTGGATATCTATGACCTCACAGTGCCTGATTCTACCTATACAAGACCATCATAATTGGAGGAAAAGATGATGACATCAAAATAAAAGAGACTCATTGAGAAGGGGAGGGGATATGAAGGACAGTGGAGTTTCAAAGGGGAAAGTGGGGTGAGGGAGGGAATTACTATGGGATATTGTTTACAGTCATGAAGTTGTCAATAAAAAGTAATAATAATAGTAATATAAATAAATAAAAAGATAAAAAGAAAAATATAGGTAAAATCAGAATATGACATTCAATACAGGTAAATATAAATTTTTAATTTATGTGAAACCAACTGTAAAATTAACCAAAAATATGTTAACGGTACATTTTGTATAAAAAATGTTAGAGGATTGGATAGAAGAAAGGTATAAATTCTATTTAATCAGAATAAATTTGTAATGTGGGCAATAGACAAAATATAAGAAACTTATCTTTTTATTTATTTATTTTTTGATTGACAGCTTCCATGATTGTAAACAATATCCCATGGTAATGCCCTCCCTGTCCCCACTTTCCCCTTTGAAATGCCACCCTCCATCATATCCCCTCCCCCTCACAATCAGTCTTTCTTTTATTTTGATATAATGATCTTTGCCTAATATTATGATAGTCTTGTGTAGGTATCATCAAGCACTGTGAGGTCATGGATAACCAGGCCATTTTGTTTCTGGAGGAACACATTGTAATGAGTCCTACCCTTCCTTGGTATCTTACATTCTCTCCACCACCTCTTCCGCAATGGACCCTGAGTCTTGGAAGTTTTGATAGAGATATTTCAGTGCTGTACATTCCTCTGTCACTTCTTCTCAGCACGATAGTGCCTTCTGAGTCATCCCAAGGACACTGCCATCTGAAAAGAGAAGATTCTCTAACCAAAAGTGAGAGTAGCATTAATATAAGGGTATGAACATTAAGAGAAGTGCACTGGGAAGTTTGGTGAGCACAGAATATACATTTAGCCAGAGAGCAGCAGACGTTACATCCCTAGGGCTCATGACTACCCCTGTTTTAGGTTTCCAGTATCAGGGATGTATTCCCTCCCATGGAGTGACCACCAGTCAGATTAGAGGGCAGTTGGTTTCCCTCATAACAGTTGTACTGCTATTGCACCCTCTGGCTCATTTGGTCTGGCTGGCCAAGTATAAGGCTTGCAGTGTCCACTGTTGAGTATCTTCACTGGTTATTTCTCTCTCCCATTGAACTGCATGCAGCATGTCTACTTCCAGCTTTTTGTTACCTGGTCTACATGGAGGAGGTTTTCAGCTGAGTTCCGTCAGGATTTCTCAGTGACTTTGCAGCCCAAGTATGTGGAGTCTTCAGCAATAGGGTCTTACCATCTATTCTTGGTGAGAAACCAAGGGCCTTGGCAATGGTCTGAAATGTTTTGGGGGCATCAGGGATATCCCTGGCCAACAACTGTCTAGAATGTATGCCATCCCTGGCACTGAAAATCTTTTACTAAAAATCTATGGCTCCTGTGTGTCCCATTGTTCAAAAAAGTAGGTTTCCATATGACTTATTTATATCCTCTTAGATTTTGATTATATCTCTCTCCACCTTACCTTTACTCAATCTCTTTCCCTGATCACATTTAGGCCTTTTCACACCCATAAATCTGTTTTTCTACTTAAATATATTCAATACCACCCTATTAAGCCCCCCCATTTCTATTCCCTTTATATCTCCTCTCTTACTTGTCTCTGCTACTGAGTTTTATTCCTACTCACACAGAAGTCCAGTCATTTCTAGCTAAGATCCACATATGAGAGAGAACATGTGATGTTTGGCTTTCTGGGCCTGAATTACCTCACTTAGTATAATCCTTTCCAGATCCACCCATTTTTCTGCAAATTTCATAACTTCATTTTTCTTTACCACTGAGTAGAACTCCATTTTGCAAATGTGCCACATCTTCATTATCCACTCGTCAGTTGAGGGACATCTAGGCTGGTTTCATTTCCTAGCTGTTGTGAATAGAGCAACAATAAACATGGTTCAGCAAGTACCTCTATGGCATTGAGGTGAGTCCTTAGGATATATGCCTAGGAGTGGTATAGTTGGGTCATATACTAGATCAATTTTTAGCTGTCTCAGGAACCTCCACACTGATTTCCACAATGGCTGGATCAGATTGCATTCCCACCAACAGTGTAGAAGGGTTCCTCTTTTTCCACACCCCCACCAGCATTTATTGTCATTTGTTTTCATTATGGTAGCCAATCTGACTGGATTGAGATGGAATATCAACCTAGTTTTAAACTTCATTTCCTTGATCACTAGGGATGTAGAACATTTTTTTAGATGTTTATATGCCATCTGTATTTCTTCTTTTGAGAACTCTCTATTTAGTTCCATAGTCCATTTTTTAATTGGGTTGGTTGATTTATTATTATTTAATTTTTGAGTTCTTTGTATATCCTTGATATTAATCCTCTATTAGATGTATAGGTGGCAATGATTTTCTCCCATTTTGTAGGTTGTCACTTTGCTCTATTCACAGTGTCTTTTGCCTTACAAAAGCTTTGTAATTTCATGAGGTCCCAGCTGTTAATCTGCGGTTTTATTGCCTGAGTAATTGGGATTATATTCAGAAACTATTTGCCAAGACCAATATATAGAAGGGTTTCCCCTGCTTTTTCCTCTACCAGTTTCAGAGTTTCTGGTCTGATATTAATAAGGTCTTTGATCCATTTGGACTTAATTCTTGTGCATGGAGAGAGATAAGGATTTATTTTCATCCTCCTACAGATATATATCCAGTTTTCCCAGCACCATTTGCTGAAGAGGCTGTCTTTTCTTCAATGAGCATTTTTGGCATTTTTGTTGAATATCAGGTGGCTATAGCTACCCAGACTTACATCTGGGTCCTATAATCTCTTCCATTGATCTACATATTTGTTTTTGTGCCAGTACCATGCTGTTTTTGTTATTATGGCTCTGTAGTATAAGTTAAAATCAGGTTTGATGATACCACCAGCCTTATTTTTGTTGTTCAAATTGTTTTAGATATTCAAGGTTTTTTTTTTTTTTATTCCTTCTTACAATAGCTACATAACATATTTAGTTCAGAGCAATTAAATTTTATACCCCACAATTCTGGTCACATGGTACACCTTGACTATTATGTCCATTTGTGAATGCTGTTTTCAAAAAAGCATGTTTGCTAACTGAAGTTGCTTAAAAAAAGACATTGGTGAAAATGTTGGCAGTTCAGTCATTGTGGAATTCAATAAGGGGGCTCCTTAAAAATTTTTAAATTGAACCACTATCTGATATAATAGTCCCATTACTAGGTAGATATATTTTTCAACAACATGGATTGAAGTTGAGGTCATTGTTTTAACAGAAATAATTGAAGCAGAGAACTATAAGCATCATATAATCATCCTTATACATGAAGTTTTGGACACAGGCAGGGCCCCGCATTAAAGCAAGCCTAAGCGATCTGACATGAAGGCCCCAGGCTATGGAGAGGTCACAGCAGCCTGAACTGCCAGTCATATCTCTGGGACCAGACTATCAGGGTAGCTCCTCCCCCCATTTTGGGGGGTCACAGTGAGCCAGGTTTCTTCCCCCATCCTTGGGGTTACAGTGAGCCTGGATCACTGGACAAAATCTCAGACTCTGAGAGCAGCAGGAATTAGGGCCACTCTCTCTCCAAGCCCAGGATACCTGGACATTCATATAAGACTTAGGCTTTGCCCATAGCTCTGTGACCTTTGGCCAGTTGCCTAGCTAACTCTTTATATGGTGTCAGCCAGCAGCCTTCACACAACTCATAGCCCTGAGTCCCTCTTCCTGTCAATATGTAGATCACCTACTCTCTCTCTAAGTGCTGGAATGAACACTCCTAGGCATTGGTTAGCAATATTTGAACCCACCACTCACCTTAGGACCCTCTTCCCACTCTCTTTCAACTTCTTATAAACCCATTTCCCTACTGAATAAACAGAACTACTCTCTGAAGTCATATCCTGGGTATGTACATCCTGTCATATTCATGGCCACTTAAGACCCTGCTCTCCATGTTTGCCTGGATGTCTTTGGAGAATGACGGCTCTGAGGACCCACAGTAAAAGATTGAAAATTTGATGTCTGCAGATGGAGATTGGGATGGTGGTTACTTGATGTTAAGAGAGTACAAGGAGGACGCACAGGAGAAAGATGAGTATTAAGACTTAAGACATAATTGAATAGTACCACTAAGTTTTGCTGTGTCAATGAAGGCTGACACTAAATAGTCATAATGCAACACCTCTGAAATAGCTACAAGAAAGGATTTTGATAGTTTTGACAATCAAAGAGTGATAAGAACTTGAGGCATAAACTTGACAATGTACATATGTATTTAAATATCACACAGTATTCCTTGTATATGTATGAGTTTTATGTTTCCATACATAAGTTAAAGTAAGTTTAGTTTAATAATTTAAACAATGAAAGAAAAGAATAAAAGAGGAGATTGAATGCAATGATGAGGAATCTGTACAGCAGATCTTAGTGTAGACTGCAGAGTAAGGGCACTTGAAGGTTCAGGCTAGCTATGTTATAGGAAATTATCAAGTTTAAAGTCAAGCTTTATCATGAGCTAGTATTTGACCCTTATGAGCTCTTTAACTTTCAGGAACAATACTTGAGTCTTCCTCTGTGCAATGATGACCCTTAAGTATTCTGTGGTATCCAATAAAAATGAGACCCAATACAGTGATCTAAGTGATTAATATTAGCTAATATTATTACTTTTATATAAATGACCTCTCAAAATAAAGTTACAATAAAATAAACAATTTTAATTAATTTTAACTCTACACCAGAGAGATTCAGTATGCATAATTAGAAAGTTATATAGACATAAGTATTAAAGCTTAACTATAAAGTAAAACTTTCCTAGACAGGTATCAGATTCATCTTATATTTAAGTATGTACAGTATGAAATGCTTGAAAATCAAATAAGCCAGGAAGCTTTCTGGCATTACTTTTTACTCCAAGTAGTAGGTTTTGTAAGTATGGGTGAAGATTTCCTATTCTGATTCAATGTTGTACTATACAATATTTCCAACTGGTACTCATGAATCGGCCCCTTATCTATTTTCAAAACATATTGACATCTGTAGTCTTTACAAAATAATTGCTTAATTCTAAAAGACTTGTCCAAGTAGAAATATAGGGTCTCATTCATACATAGTATGGAAAGGGTAAAATTCACTAATAAGATAATTGAGAAATATCTGTGGGGTTGGACAGTCTCTGTATTTACAATAACACCTAAGTGCTGGCCCTAATGCTGCTGTGAGTGAGAGGATAACTTAGGGTTAAAATAATGAATGTTTTAATTTGTGCATTGAGGTTGTTGCTCATGTTTGACAATACAGAGCGATACTTGAAGCAGAGTGAGAATAAACCTCATAGACAAAAAATCTCAGGAAGTCAAGGCAATTACCTTCTGAAGGTTATTGATTGGCAGATGAAGCAAAGTCAAGAGAGAAGGAGGAACACCTGGCAGGTATTCCACAAAATAGAAACGTTTCCCTGATAAAGGTGATGCAAAAGGAGTGGCTTACTCAGTGGACTCCGTCAAAGAAAGAGGACGGCCACTGTCAGTCACCATAGGCAAGAGCAAAGCACACTGCTGGAGGTAACCACAACTTGAGCTGCACTAGAAAACATTTAGAATCCAGGTCACGGGATAGAAGCAACCTCTGAATTCTGTGTAAGAGAGACCACATATAGGCATTATATTTCATTTTGGGCAGGATATTTTAAGACAGTCACTGACCTAGATTTGGTCTAGAAGTAGAGATGCAAAACCAGAAATGGTTTGGAATCACGACATAAAATGAGCAATAAAGAAACTAAGGAAGATATAGCTTTGAAGAGAGTATATAGATCCCTAAAGATGTTTGAAGGATTCTTGTATAAAAAGAGTTTCTATGACTGCAAAGACTGAAGAGAAGCACAACTTGTGCTAAGCTATAATGGAATAACATTAACCAACACATGAAGCAGGTTTGAGGAAAGTTGAGCTTCATAATACAAATCTGTTTCTGTTTCTCCTTTCAAACAATTCTTTCTGTGTGTGACAAGTAGTATGTTAGTTCTAGACAGTTTTCCCCAATTCTTTTTAGTGACTCCAAAGTAGGACCTTAGTAATATTCCATTTAATAATTATTTATTATGAGGTAGCACCACACACTGGGACTCTGATCTAGGGCTCAAATGGTCAACAAAAACATAATTCACTAGTTTAAATCTCCAGATTCAGGCAAAAAGACAGATTTTTCTATTGGGCCACTTCATTTAAAAGACATTTCAATCAAGATTCAGCACTTAAGAGCTGGAGAGATGGCTTAGTGGTAAGGTGTTAGCCTGCAAAGCCTAAGGACCCAGGTTTGACCTCTCTCCAAATCCCATGTAAGCCAGCTGCACAAAAGTGAGGCAGGCACAAGGTCACACATGCCCACTAGGTGGTACAAGCATCTGGGGTTCAATTTCAGTAGTGAGGCCCTGGTGTGCCACTTCTCTCTCAAAAGTACAAATTAAAAAAATTAAAAATTAAAAAAAGAATCAGCCTTTAAAATGATGCTGTCTTTAAAGGAAAAAGCAAACTGATTTTAAGATAGCATTATATAGAGAAGATATAATATTTAATGGAATAATTTTAGAAGTTTTCATTAGCTTGCATAGGACAAGAATAATATTATGGCTATAAAATAACAACCAATGCATAAGATAATTGCATTAAAGTTGGTGCAGGGTTACTCTTTTGAAGTGCTGCATCATTTAGAGATGATTAATTTCATCTACGGTAAGCTGTGATTTTTAAATGATCAGTTCCATTCCTTTTACATTGTATTAAGTGAAGGAAACAAAATTACACTTTGCCACATTTTTTTCTATATCTTTCATAACACTTAAAATTTGCCAAAATATTCTGGCTGGTAAATCCCAGGCCCACAATTGGGTTACCCCCCACAGTGAGCTGTTGGCCAGAGAGACTCATGTGCTCTCCAAAACAGTGAGTCCATAGTCAAAACACTTGATTAACTTCCAGAGTTAAAACGTAAGACCCTATTGCTGAAAATACCACAAGCTTCAGTCATAGGACATTGGAATACCATGCTGGAACCAAAAGAGACACTAGCTCCCTCCTGGCTAGACCTCATAGGGTTAGAGAGTCCTATTGGAGCCAATTGAGGACAATGCTCACCAATAGCATGAATAAGCAGAAACCCTGCAGACTATGAAATAAACTAGCTGGGCAAGAAGTACACACTGTGTAATAGTGACATGTAGCCTCTGCAGGTAACCAACTATTTTCTGATTGGACACAAGGACAACACAGTGGGAGAGAACTCATACCTAGTACTGGAAACCAAGTAAGAATCCCATGGTCAGGAAACCCAGAGTTCAGAAAGAGAATCTCCAACTGCACTCTGGAAAAGAAGAGTTGGCTTGCACACCAAAAATTTCTCAAACAGTTCTGCACACCCCCTTCAACCCAAGCTACTCTCCCACTTGGTTGGAGACTGTTTTATTGTACAAATGACAGAGAAAATGGAGAGCCTAGGCCCATCAATGAGACAATAAGATAGTGGACTGACCATCCTGAGATTTATGATCTCTACAACATCTTCCAGTGCTCAGAAGAAATTGCAGAGGAAGCAGTGACATGAATACTATTTTTTCAACTTTTAATTAGTAGATATTGACATATTTTGTATATAAACATCATATGTTGATACCATCCTTTCCCTCCTCCCTGCCCCTTTTCTGAAGAGGGCTTCCTCAATCGGAGATGCAGGTCAACCCCATGGGGATTGTGGGTCATGCACTATGGGAGCAGCAGTCAGTTATGAGGGCAGCAGTCAGTTATGCACAGAGGCACTGTTCTCTGTGCAAAATGTCCCAACTTGTGGCTCCAACAATCTTTGTGGCCCCTCTTTTGCAAAATTCCCTGAGCCATGCTGAGAGCATTTTAAGTCTACTGCAGTGTTGGGCACTTAGGAGCATCTACATGTCTGGTTTAGTAGGTGTTGTGTACCCTCAGTGTCTCTCTCTATCACCCTTATTCTGATATCAGCTTAACTAAGAGAGCAGAATTCTTGCTCATTTTCCCGCTGCCTCTGTGGTTTCAGATGAGGACAGGGTGGAGTGTGCTGGGTCATTTATCTCCTCAAGTCCAGTTCCCATGTGTAAAGGAGAAGCAGATTCTCCAACATAGACTGAAGTCAGCACCAGTTAAATAGGATAACCATTATTAATTTAGAGAGAATTAAAAGTATTTAGACACTTTTATACTCTAAGGTTAATTGTAGCTTGACAATGGAAAGCAGAATCATTATCTGGATATGATTCTGACTTGTTTCCCAGTTCCAGATATGGTTTTCTTTCCACTGAGTGGATCTGTCAGCCAAGAGCAGTTGGTTACCCACCATGGCTGTGTGCCACTATTGCACTTGTGTAAGCATCACATGAAGTTGTTTGCTTTGGAGTCACTTAGCCTTTGAGTTGCTTGGACAGATGTTGGCCACTTTCCCCTAGTAGCTCATGTAGTGCCTTCCAGCACTGGATTGCCTAATTATCTGAGGACTGGCTCTCCTCTGGATTCCAGTCAGGTCTCTCTATGGTCTGTGCTGACAGTGATTGGTGTCTTCAGCAGTAGGGCCTTACCATTAACCTCTGGTGGGTAATTAACTGTTCTGACAGAACTCTGTCTTGTTTGTTTTGGGTGATCTAGTAGATATCTGATCAACAGCTTATAGTGGATGTAGACTTCATCCTGGTGCATAAAATTACAAGCTAGCACCAAAGGAGAAGAAAAAAGAAAAAGCCAGGGAAGAAGAGACACAGGAGAAATTTGAGGTTAGGTTTCGTCTCACTCTCTCCAGGGCCCTTCGATCCAGGTGTTCCCTTGGAGGTCCACTTGAGGGTTCCACCTTTTAGTCTGATTTCCAGGATATAGGATTCTAGGGTATCAGTTCAATTTGGGTTCAGAATTTGTGTCCCCCCCCCAAGCTTATCCATTCCCCTAATTCCCTCCCTATTGTCCAAGTCTCAAGATGCTATTCATGTATGTCAGCAACTTGGGATGATCCAGGTTACGAACTGCAGATGAGTGAGATCATGCGACAATTGTGTTTCTGTGATTGTGTGAGTTAACTTAAAATGATCTATTCCAAGTTTGACCATATTTCTACAAATTTAAATATGCCATTTTTTTTCTTACTGCTGAGTAGAATTCCATTGTGTAGATATACCACATCTTGGTTATCTATTCATTCAATGATGGGCACCTAGGTTGATTCTAGTTCTTAGCTATTATTAATTGACCAGCTATTAACATGGATATGCAAATATTTTTGAACTGGGATATGGAGCTTTTAGGGTAAATGCCCAGTAAGGGAATAGCAGGGTTTGCTGGTAACTCTATATTCATCCTTTTCAGGAGTCTCCAAATTTATTTCCACAGTGGTTGTAACAGTGTACATTTGGATCAAAAGTGAATGAGAGTTCCTATTTCTCCACAGCCTCACTAACATTTGTTTTCATTTGATTTTTAAATGTCTGCTATCCTTATTGGGGTAAGGTGGAATCTCATAGTTGTTTTAATTTGCATTTCCCTAATGGTTAGTGATGTTGAACATTTTCTTAAGTGTGTGTTATCCATTTGTAATTCTTCCTCTGAGAACTCCCTATTTAGTTCTCAGCCCCACTTGTGAAGTGGGTTGTTTGATTTTTTTATTGCTTAGGTTTTCAGTCATTCTGGATTCTAGATACTAGACTTCTGTCAGTGTTATAGTTGGCAAAGATTTTCTCCCATTTGGTAGGTAATCTATTGGCTCTGCTTATGGTATGTTTGTCTGTGCAAAAGCTTTTTAGCTTTGTGAGATCCCTTTTGTTGTGTACTTGTTTAATTTCCTACTGGGGTTTTGTTCAGGAAGTCTTTTCCCAGTCGTATATCATGGAGAGTGATTCCTATTTTTTTTTTCTTCCAGTAGTTGAAGTATTACAGGTCTTATATTAAGGACTTTAATCCATTTGGACTTGATTTTTGTGTATGGTGAAACAAGTGGTTCTAATTTCATTTTCTACATATGGTCATTCAATTTGTCCAACACCATTTGTTGAAGATGCTGTGTTTTCTCCAGTCTACACTATTGGCTCCTTTATAAAAGATCAAGCAGCTGTAGTTGCTTGCCCTAAAGTCTGAGGCTTCAATTCTGTTCCATTGGTCTATGCTTTGGTTCTTATTCCAGTACCATGATGTTTTTTTCATCATGACTTTGTAATATAGCTTTGATCCAGTATGGTGGTATCACCATACTGGATATGTTTGGATATCCAAGGCCTTCTGGCATTTCATATGAATTTGGAGACCAGTTTTTCAGTCTCAGTGAAGAATGATGCTGGTATTTTTACTGGTATTGTGTTAAGTCTGTATATTGCTTTTGTTGTTGTTGTTGTTGTTTTTCGAGGTAGGGTCTCACTCTGGCTCAGGCTGACCTGGAATTAACTATGTAGTCTCAGGGTGGCCTTGAACTCATGGAAATCCTCCTACTTCTGCCTCCCAAGTGCTGGGATTAAAGGCATGCACCACCACGCCCGGCTGTATATTGCTTTTTGTAGAATTGCCATTTTCACAATATTAATTCTACCTCTCCAGGAACATGGGAGGTCCTTCCATCTTCTTAAGTCCTCCTCTATATCTTGAGTGTTTTCATGTTTTCCTTATATAGTTCCTTCACATCCTCTGTTAGTGTTATTCCAAGGTATTTATTTATTTATTTATTTGTGATTGAAAATGAGACAGTCTCACTGATTTCTTCTTCTGTATATTTGCCCTTTGCATGTAGAAAAGCTATTGATTTTTGTGGATTGATTTTTCATCCTTCCACTTTGCTGAAGGAATTTATCACTGTTAGAAGTTTTGGGATAGAGACTTTCTTTTCACTTATATATAGGATCATACCATCTACTAATAGGACTAACTTGACTTCTTACTTTCCAATTTGAATCCCTTTAATTTCTTTCTCCTGTCTTATTACTTGGACTAGTACTTCTAGTACTATGTTGAAGAGCAGTGGTGAGAGTGGGCACCCCTGTCTTGTTCCTGATCTCTGCCATAGTTTTTCAGATGTTGAAGTGTTCCATTCAAGACCCTTTTGGCTTTCAGAGTTTCCACTAAGAAATCTGATGTTATTCTAATGGTATTGCCTTTGTATGTTGGGAGTTGCTTCTCTCTTGCTGCTTTTAACACTCTCTCTTTCTTTTCATCGTTAAGGCTTTAACCATGATGTGTCTTGGAGGTTTCTTCTTTGGTTCTGCCTGTTTGGTGTTCTGTGGGCTTCTTGTATCTGGATGGGCCTCTATTTTGCAAGATTTGGAAATTTTTCTTCAATAATTTTATTGAGTATGTTTCCTATGCCTCTGGTCTGGATTTTCTCTCCTTCTGGTATTCCCATGATGCTTTCTGTTCACTATTCTGTTCACTTGATTTCTTGAAGTTAGCAAATATTGATATTCTGTTCACTTGATTTCTTGAAGTTAGCAAAGATTTTGGCCTCCCAATCAATTTCTTCTCTCGTATCTCTAGATCAGAGGTTCTGTCTTCCACATGAGTAACTCTTTTGGGAAGTGGTTCTAGAGAGGTTTTCATAAATTCTATTTGATTTTTGTTTTCTGTTGTGTTGTTTTGTATAATGTCCATCTATTTTTGAGGCATGATATCAATTCAAATTCTGATCTTCTTGATGCTTCTTATAGTTCATTTTTGCATTTGATCAAGTCTTCATTAAGCTTAATCAACTGATTGTTGAGATCTTACATTTCTTGACTTACCTTCAATTTATTCATATCTCTATGGAGGGTTCTAAAGTTTTCTTCCATCAAGTTAAGCCTACTGTCAAAACTGAATTTTCTAGGACACAATTCTGTTCAATTTCATTGATACAATTGTTGGTTCTTTGATAGTTTGTTTCAAGTTCAGCAATTGTTTAAATTCAGGGTTACATTGGTTGTTGTGTTTTCATTTTGAGAATGAATTTCTGTTGATTTCTCTATGATTTCATTGGAGACTTCTGTAGTAGGACTAGGCATCCTTGGTGGAGATCTCTCAGTTTTCTGACTTTCATTGCCTTTTTTGTGTTGTTGTCTACCCATTTTAGGTAGTCTATTTTATTGAGGATGAAGCGAGTCTGTGTCCTTTGGCCTGTTCACCCTCTGAGTCAGGTTAACAGGAATGTTGGTACTTAATGTCCAGTCAAGATACCAGAGCAAAAAACCTGATTCCACAGCTCACACAAGGGTAGTCCTCCCCAAGCAAGGTGCAATGGGACCTACCAGGACCAGGGGACTAGGAGGAATAAGAGAACAGGAATCTGACCTACTTTGTGCTGAGCCCTCCAGGACATGGACATGTGCAGGCAACCTAGCCTGGGGAGGTGGGAGAAGCCCAGGTACAGGGGTCTGGTCTACTCATTCTAGAGTTTCGTGGCCTTCCACACACTAATGTGCAAGGAACTCAGACCCAGACTGTGGGAGTAGACCAGAAATGGGTTTGGCCTACTCACTACAGACTGCAGTGCCCACCCACACACTGACTGCGCAGCGAACTCAGACCTGCGTGATGGGAGCGGGCAGAAATGGATCCGGCCTACTCAATCCAGACCACCACACCTGACCACACACTGTCTGCACAAGGAACTCAGACCTGGACCATGATGAATACTGTTCTTACTGATAGCCTGACAACCCACCGCAGGGTGATGGTAATAGACATGATGATAATCAAAACCTGTGAAAGCAGAAATCTGGAGGCCACAAAGCATTCAATACTAAATCAGACTGTCCAAAGGCCTTTCATGGCTCAGGGAATATTGCAGAAAAGTGGGAAGAAAGACTGTGAGAGCCACAGAGTGGGTAGGAATACCCTGAGACACAGTCCCCCCTGCTACTCCATAGGGACTGACTGAGGCCTTCATGACCACACAGTAAATACCATAACCTTACTGAGGAGGACCCAGGATGAAGGGAACTGTGGTAAGGGAATAAAGGAAAATTATGTAGATATATGTATGCCAAAATATTTTTAGAGTATTAGGTACACCCAAAGTCTTTGCCAAAAAAAAAAAGATTTAGAATTATTAAATTCCAATATTTTAAATTGGTCTCAGAACTCTAAGCAGACAGATGTAATTTCTTTCCAATTCAAAATTTGTTACTAAACTTATTTGCTTCTGAGCATAATTGCAAAGTTCACTTAGAATCATCATAGGAACATTAGTTTTTAATTACTTGACAATTTTTTCATGTTCATTTAAAAACAGTTTACACCCACCTAGTTTTTTGTTTTTTCCTCTAATTTAGGGTATGACAACTAAATTTGGACATGCATTATCTATGAACAGCCCCATAGACACACTAGGCCTTGTTTTATTAACTGTTAATAATGGGTTTTGTAGATTTTTATTCATAGCATAGAAACAAATATGTATACATCATAAATCTTGCTACCATTGACTAGAAATAGATCTTTAACAGTACTACAAAATAGTCTCTTTCCCAACCCTAGACGTAAGTACACATAGATCACTACTATCTTGAAAAGTAACACCAAAGATTATTTTTGTCCACATGTCACTGCCACAAAAATGTCTACTTTCTTGCATATGATGATTTTTATTCATCACTGTGAAGTCCATTCATATTACAACATAGTGCTTTAGTTAATGCATTCTCAGTAGATATTTCATGCTATAAATCTGCTGTTAATGGCTATTTTGTTTGTTTCCATTAGGGCTATTAAGAATAGCACTTCTAGCCGGGCATGGTGGCACATGCCTTTAATCCCAGCACTCAGGAGGCAGAGGTGGGAGGATTGCCGTGAGTTGCGAGACTACCCTGAGACTACATAGTGAATTCCAGGTCAGCCTGAGCTAGAGTGAGACCCTACCTCGAAAAAAAAAAAAAAAAAGAATAGCACTTCTGGGCTGGTTAAAGAACTTGCCTGCAAAGCCAAAGGACCCAGCTTCAATTCCCCAGGACCCACATAAGCCAGTTGCACAAGGTGGCGCATGCATCTGGATTTTGTTTGCAGCGGGTGGCTGAAGGCCCTGCTGTGCTAATTCTCTCTTTCTCTCTCTCTCTGACTCTCAAATAAATACATTAATTAAAATTTAAGAAATTAAAAAAAGAGTAGCACTTCTGGAGCCAGAGAAATGGCTAAGCAGTTAATGCACTTGACTGCAAAGCCTAACGACTGACCCAGGTTCGATTCCCTAGTGAATCCAGATGCACAAGGTGGCATGTGCATCTGGAGCTCATTGGCAGCAACAGAGGCCCTAGTATTCCCGTTCATATTCTCTGTGTGTGTGTGTCTGTCTCTTTCTCTTTCTCTGTCGTATTCTATCTCTCTGCTTGCAAATAAATAAATAAAAGTATATTTTTAAAAAAGCATAGCACTTCAATGAGGAGTCATATACTTGTCTTAGATAAGTTTATTGGTATATTCTGTTTGTTATATACAAAGAAGTGGGATGTTTAGGCCACAGGTACATGTATACTTCAGTAAATAACACCCACCAAAATTCAAAGTTTTGTCAATGTTTACCTCACAGTGATATGTGAATACCTCGCATCCTTTCCAAGACTTGGCACTCTCTGACTACTTTATTTTGCTATTCTATTCAAGGTATTGTAGTGGTGCTTTGTGGTTTAATTTGTGTCTTCCTGATGAATAATGAGGCAAATTACTATTCTGTTTGCTTACAAGCCTTTTGATTATTCTTTTTGGTGAAGAGAAGGTATGATACAAATAATTGCTGCCTTGTGCATTTAAGTTGCCTGAATCCCCCACTCCACACCCTTCCTGGAATTTCTACTCTCTTACTGGTGTCTGGTGATAAATAAGACGTCTTAATTTTAGAGTTCAGTTTAACACTATCCCCTTCTGAATACCACTTTTAAAATTCACTTTATGTTCTCCATGAGATCTCCTACCAATAAAACTATTTTATTACTGTTATATCCTTGGTTTCAATAGCTGATGCTAAAGACCCAGAATGAACTGGCATGCACATCTTATGCCGAGCCCTTGCAACTTGATTTGTGTTGTATAATGAAAAAATAATTTCTGGGCACAATAATTAAAGCATCATTTTATGAATTTATGGAACATTTTAACTTTAGAAGAAAAATCTCCATTCTTCACTTTTGTCTTTATTAAAAAGAGAATAAAAGTGATGTATTGTCACAGTGTCTTTGCATTTTCTTCCTAAGAATAAAAAAAATGAAAAGTAGATAAACCCACTGCATATTCTTTATCATGAAAACTCCTGCTCTTATTGATGGACTAAGGAACATAGTTAAGCAGCTGCTAACACTCAGATATAACTGAAGACTCATACAAACTTCAACAATTATTTTCAAGGATAACGGCTTCCATAAAAATGATCAGACATGCCAATTTTTAAATTTTCAATTCTTTCATCCTTGTTTTGGACACAGGGTCTCTTTCTATGCCACAGGCTGGCTTTGAACTCATTCTATAGAGCAGACTGGCCTTGAACTTATAATGATTCTCCCACCAGTCCCTTCTGAATTCAGGGATTGTAGGTGTGCTCCACCATCTCTAGCTTCTTTATCATTTATTAAATGAAAACATTAGTTCCAAAGAAGTAGAACCTTCTACCAGATATTGAAGAAATGATTCTACTTAGTATTAAATCAAAATCCATGTAAATTGGCATACATTACTATAAATTCCTATAACTATCAAAAATGTTTGGTAAAAATTTTGAAACCTCAACAGAGAAGGTAGGTAAGGGTTTGACTTTCTATTCCTTTAAAAAATACTTTATTTTTATTTATTTGAGAGAAAAAGAGGTAGAGAGAGACAGAGAAATGGAGGGAGGGAGAGAATGGGTGTGCCAAGGCATCCAGCCACTGTAAACAAACTCCAGAGGTATGCACCACCTTGTGCATCTGGCTTACATGAGTCCTGGGGAATCAAGCCTGGGTCCTTTGGCTTGCAGGCATTTGCCCTTACCAGTAAGCCATCTTTCCATCCCCCTGTTCTTTTTCTTAATTCCTTTACTTGCATAACTAAATGATAGAAAGTTTTCTTAGAAAATTTGGGGGGTGGGGTTTGGAAACCATAAAATGTCAAAACGTTCTTCACAGAATTTGAGGAAAGTCATATTAATTTAAACTTTGTAGAAAAAATAATTCTTTATGGCTTGAATGCCACCGTTCTAAACCAACTCATAAACCAGAGATTTTATTTATTATGTTCATTAAAGAATTTTGTACAAGTGTGCATTTTTTATTTCATTTCAGGTAAGTTATCTATGTTCTTAAAATTAGGTTACATTTATAACTTAAGTGTAGATTATTTAGATGTTTATATTGATATCCAAATATCTTTTTTTTTTTTTTTTTTTTTTTTTGGTTTTTCGAGGTAGGGTCTCACTCTAGCTCAGGCTGACCTGGAATTCACTCTGTAGTCTCAGGGTGGCCTCGAACTCTCAGCGATCCTCCTACCTCTGCCTCCCGAGTGCTGGGATTAAAGGCGTGCGCCACCACGCCCGGCTCCCAAATATCTTTAAAAGAAGTGTGATTTAAATGTTATTTAATGATTGTAATGTTACATGTACACTTTCATTTAGCTCACACTTTAAAAGCTGTGTAACTTACAGTAAGTATAAGCATTGTCATTGTTTAGCATGGGATTATTTACACTTCATTTTGGTTCAGTTATATTTATTCTCAGAGGTACAAACAGTAACTGATAACCATGTTGGAGGAGGTGCACAGAAGGGTATAGATACTGACCTTCACCTCTGCCCTACCTGGAGCTCTTGGAAACTACACAGAGACAGAAAGCAGGCTCACTGTCTGAAGCCCGAGACAATGATTATGTAGCAAGTTACAATTCCATGCTCACAATTACCAGTACTCACTAAGACTCACTAAGCATTTTTTTGAGACCTATTTAAGTGGGCAAAGCCATACCTAGCCCTGTGGGATAAGAGAACATTATTAATTCCAGGTTGCTTCAGTCTTCTACTAGATAAAGTAATTCACCGCACTTAGTGTGAATGTGACATAATTTACATTTAGTTCATCAATTATTTATTTGCTTCTATAAGCAAAACTTTGAAACTAATGCAGATCTGAGGAAAAGCTCTTCAACTAATATTAAAAAGGAGAGCTGGGGACACAGCTCAGTTGGTAAAGTGCTTACCTTGCAAACATGAAGACCTGAATTTGATTCTCAGGACAAATGTGAAAAAAAAAATAGCTAGGTATGACTATGTGAGCTCTACTGCAAAGGTAGAGAGAGGTATTATGCCCCTGTTGCTATACTTTGGCTTTTTACATGCACATGCACATGCATGTACATAAACATACTCAAAAATAAATAAATAAACAAAAAGGCAGAGGAAGAGAAAGAAAAAAAATTACCTTTGTTAAGAAACCATTTCAGGAGTAGGGAGATAGCTTAGTGGGTTATCACAAGTATGATCATCTGAGACAGCCTGATATTGCCTGAGTTCAATTCCTCAGGACCTACATCAATAGCTTTGTGTGTAACCCCAGTTATGTGGAGAATAAATACTTTCTGGGGCTCACAAAAACTGTAGCTTCACTTCAGAAAGAGATGCCATGTCAAAGAAGTCCTTGAATGAGTAAATGAGTAATAGAGATAGGACACCTACCATTCTCCTCTGGTATCCACAGACTAGTGAATGCATATGCTCATACACATGTATACACCACACTCACACATGCACACACACACACACACACACACACTCAACAT
Organism: Dipus sagitta; assembly: GCA_036346955.1. Taxonomy (NCBI): domain Eukaryota; kingdom Metazoa; phylum Chordata; class Mammalia; order Rodentia; family Dipodidae; genus Dipus; species Dipus sagitta. The sequence continues at coordinate 101,649,763 of CM070771.1, read as the reverse complement.
GAAACAATTGAACTTCACATTTGGTATTAGGTTTGCTTTAGTTTTGATCATTGTAGTATCTGCACATTGTGTATTTGCACATTTTCAGTGCTAGGGGTTGAATCCAAGGCCTTGAGCTTCCTAGGCCTGCAACCACTACTGAGCCAAATCTCCAGCCCTATGCCATGTTCTTAACACATGTTGAATCATTTAATTATCTTAATCATAGAGGGATATATTTTTATTCCATTAAGTTGGAAGAATATGCTGAAAATCCACTAGTTAAACATTATACAGAAATTAGAACCCAATTCTGAGTGGCTTTAAAGAACACTGCAATGGTTTGCCATACTTCTTATCTATAATGAGTGCATAAAAATCCACCATGATACAATGCTACAATAATGCAAAATAGCAAATAGCACAAGATAACTTATTACACATAAAATAAAAAAAATGATTTCTGTAAGAAATTCTCTTCCCCAAGGCTCTTGAAAGATAAGTAGAACTGAAGAACAGAGAAGGAAACTCTTGTAGAAAAGTTTATTAGACGGATAGAGGAGAGGACATTAAAAGAAAGTCGTAAAAGTTGATGTCTAAGAAATCAACGACTCAAATTTTCAAGCTAAATCTCAATCAAAGGAAAAGTTAGCAAATTGGCAGGGGTAAACAGAACGTCAGTGGAGAACTCTCCCTCGTGCTGGCCTTCGGTAAAGTCCAGCCATCTCTCACAGCTCACCCAGCTGCATGACCTACTCCTTTCTTCTATCAATGTCTCTGCAACCACCATACTCTTTCTGCCCATAGTTTCCCTTGATTGTTTTCCACCCTGTTCAGTGATGCTTTGTCCTCCCTTCTGTGTACTTATTCAAAGCCTGTTTTCCTCAGATTCTAAACTCCTAGAAAGCAGAGTGCCTTTTTGTCTTCTTCTTTGCTCCATTTCTCAGATACAGATGACTTGGATCTTGAGAGCATCACTCACAGGGCCTCAGAAAAACTGACACTACCATGCAACAATTTTTCCTTTTTCTCAGGGAGAAGCAAAACAAAAGGACTGTTAGCTGTCATTCTCATGTAAGATTTCTGGATCTTTTCTATGTAATAGATAAAAAAAAACTAAACAAGGGAAGTGGTTATGTAACATATATTATGTGCTGAAAGACCCTTTTCTGAGAAATTATTTGTGGGCTGAGATAATCCAAAACAAGATGAGCTAAGAATATTGGGTGATCACCTAGGAACATTAGTTTCTGCAGAGAGGATACAGTACAGGAGGTCTGGACTACCCCTGGACTCAGGGGTTCAGCTGGGCTCACAAAGATTTAATAATTGAAAGGGCAACCCCATTGTCTTCCTCCCATTATGGAACCAGTTCTGGGGGCCTTGATAATCCTACAAGTGAAGTCTATCACCTTCAAAAGTTGGGCAGGCACAAATACTGGATACACTGACACCATAATAGATAGGATATAAAAAGATCAAAAGTCTTTGGGGCTACTGTCCTTGAATACTGTGTGGTTTTAGATTCAGCTCAATAAAATGGAATCAAAATAGTCCTTCCCAAAGAGGAGAGGGAACCCTAGTTTGGAGTATGCTGTAGATTCCCATGCACTTTCCCACTAGTAATTCTTCCATAAATATTTGTTGATGTAATAAATCCATGAGTCCACAGAGCTGATATCAACTTAAAATTTAAATTTAAAAATGGCTAGAAACAAGAACTTGGTCAATCTTTAAATACATTTAGTCTTTCAGAATAAGCCATATATAAGCATACTGTTATTATAAAAAGGCAAATTAAATTGTTAATCTTTCCAACTGTACACATTTCTAATTTATGATGGTCTATAAGATTACTCAACATTACTGTTTCAAACCAATTCTTTGTTTTAAAAGAATGCTGAGAAGAATCAGGCTTTGCCAGGATTATTTTTTTTAATGCTATCACTTGTTTTTCTAGTACAAGAGATTTGAAGGAGAAATGATATATTTCAGAAATTTCAGCTTATTTCTTAAAAGAAGTGATACACATCTCAGTTAACTCCAATTCTTTGAATTTATATGCACACAAGAAAACTAATAGGCACAATATGAAATTATAATGATTTAATCTGTTAGAAGACTTTTTTTCTGGTTTCAGCAAACCTCAAATATAACCAAAATACATTTCAGGAACAAAATAACTCAGATAATGTTGCTCCATAACAGAAAGCATAATATGTTTAGTGGTATGTGGCTCTATTTATAGAAGGTCAAAGAATCATTAATAAAATGTGAGATAGCAAAACCAATTAACGTTCATTTATTACTGTTTAAATGTCAATAGTATTCCAAGGATTTTATTAATATTTATTAACTTAATCTTACCCCTGATAGCGAGAGACAAGGATAATTGTGGTCAACCTCTTCTTACAAATCAAGAATCAAATACAAACATACACTGCTTTAAGTTGTTCAACATAATGGCAAAGCTTACCTGACTGATTAAAACATTCATGTTAAACCGGGTGTGGTGGCGCACACCTTTAATCCCAGTACTCGGAGGCAGAGGTAGGAGGATCATCATGAGTTCAAGGCCACCCTGAATCTGGTCACATGGCAAGCTCCAGGTCAGCTAGAAGTACGAAGTAGTACCCAGGCACAAAACAATTAAAAATAAGTAAATGAATAGTTCAACTAACAAATAAAAGTAAGCATAGATCTAAAGTATTTTAACCACTTCATAATTGTATCCACCATACAATTTAGGAAATAAACTTCAACTACCATATAAAGTAACAATGGAAAATGTCCTTTCTTGTGGAATATGGTGGGAGGAGGCATGTAACTTATTCCTGGTTTCTGAAATTAAAACATTAATTAACCTTAATTTCAATTAATATTAAAATTCTGTGTATGAGGTTGAACTGTATTAAATTATTACAGGTAAAATTGGACAAATATTGAAAATTCTGTGATGGTCAACCTAACAGCTTTCAGTTTTTCTGGGGTGCTTTTCAATACAGAGTGGTTACAGGCCCAGGGAAAAGGAGAAAACAAAAAAAACAGAAGAATGGAAGCAACTGAAGATCACCATATTAAGTGAAATAAACCAGATTCAGAAATACAAATATTGTATGTTTTCTCTTATATGTTGTCCCTAGATTAATATTGATGCATAAAAATATTTAATAAGGAAATAATATGTTGATAAGAAATGAATATTTAGAAAATTATGAACAATAGTTAGTAGGAGAAGGGAGGAAGATAAAAGACAGGGAAAGCCTATATGAATTTAATAAAAATACATATTATTCATGTGTGAAAATGTCTTCATAAAGTGCATCAATATAGATAATAAATATATGCCATGGTAATCTGAAAGTAAAATGCCCCTATAGTCTCCTGTGTTTGTGATTAAGCTTCCTACTTGATCCCTAGCCAGTGGAGCCTTATTGGAAGAGGTGGGTATATCACTGGGGCTCACCTTGGAAATTTATACTTGGTAGTGTTGGCGACCTCACTCTAGATACTTCTTTCCAGCTGATGTGACAAGATGGCTATCTGCTCTGTCATGATTTCTCTTCTGTGAGGAAACTTACCCTGGAAACTGTAAGATGAAATAAAATCTTTCTTTCCATAAGCTGCTTCTGGTTGAATATTTTGTCCTAGCAATGAGAAGACAACTGCTACATATGCCACTTAAAAAAATGATATAAAAAAGGACAGTTCCTATATTTGAGGAACTTAGAATAAAATCACACACAAACAACTACAGTCGAATTAATCCTTGGGTTAAGAAGCGAAAATAATTGAGTGTTAGATGGTAAGGCATAGTAGATGGAGAAAGCCACAGAAATGTGGATATGTTACCTAGATGATCATTTGACCAAGAAACACTGAGAAGCTGTTCTTGGCAAAAGGAATAGCAGATACTTGAGGGCTATCAAATAGATCAAGTATGCATACAAAATAAATAAATAAAAATAACTGACTTCATAACTGGTTCATGAGACCCACAAGGAAGAAAGTTTACATGGTCACAAGAGCTTCAGACAAAAGAGAAACCTGGAGTAGTGGTAAAGTTTCCTTCACATTGCTGAACAAATATCTGACCAGAAGCAGCTTGTTGCAGAAAAGTATTTCAGGCTTACAGAATCCAGGGGAAACACCATCAATGGCAGAAGAAGTTGGATCACTTTCACAGATCATATCAGAGAAACCACCAAGTCACCAGCAAACATGAACACCCTGAGTTCAAACTGCTCTGAACACACCTTAGGGCTGGACTACAAGATCTGCCCCAGTGACGTCCATTGTGGCATTACCTGCTGGAGTCTTGAGTTTCGAGCTTAATCAAAAATACTTTAGGATATGAGGGACATACATTCACATTCAAACTACCACAACTAGTTTCTTCCCAGAAGAAAATTTCTGCTTTCCAGAAGGAGTGAATTAGTAAAATCAATCTAAGGAAATTGAGCAGGGTGATGGGCAGAGTGAGACAGACCTGGACCAAAGCAATAGGCTAGAAGGCTAATTAAATGATACAGAGCCAAATGAGAAAATGAGAACAACACTGAAAATTAAACACATGGAATGAGAGGATTGTTTTGAAGGAAGAAGAATTGTCCACTAGTTTGGCTGACTTGTGTAGCAGAAAAATGACTTCAAGACATTAAGCCACTTATTTTTTAACAAATGAGGACCTCGTTTTCAAAAATAAGATGGAAGGCTGGAGACATTTGCTTTGTGGTTAAGGTGCTTAAGTCTAAGGACCTTGGAGCAGAGCCCAAGTAAGCCAGATGCACAAGGTGATACATGAGTGCATGCACACAAGGTGGCCCACACCTCTGGAGTCCAACTGAAGTGGCTGGAGGCCCTGGCCCATCAACTCTCTCTCTTGCTCTCTATCACTCATGAAATAAAAAATAAAAATAAAATAAGATGGAAATGTGAAGGATTAGGCAGATGATTTGTTCTAATAATTATATCCTCAGCTAATCATCAATGGAAATCTCAAGCACTGAAAACTAAGCAGTGATATACATATATATATATATATATATATATATATATATATATTGCAATTATTTAAGTAATATTGAAAGATAAAAGAGAGGGCAGATGTTTTCCCCAAAGCCACATAGTCTTGCTTTGCCCTTTTATGTATTTTATCCAATTAGCAGTTGAAATGATAGGTGAACCTGAAGTGACTGTGTCTAAAGACAGCATAAAAAAGGCCTTGGGCTAGAATGGAACATAAATATTGAGTATCTAGATTTAGAAGTCGCCAGGATTAGGTAAGCATGGAAGTAGGTGATTATTTCAAGGTTGAGTAATATGAAATATGAAAAGACCCTAAAAAATTCAAAGTTACCTAAATAATAGGTAGAAAACAGAAATGGGCATATGAAAAATAAGATAGAAATAGAGGGATGGTGAGTTGCAAGAAATCTCAATAACATTGAACGTGAATGCCCAGAGTTAAGGGATAGGTTGGCTTACCTCTGAAAGAGCCACTGAAAGTTGCATAAATGGGCTGTGTTGAAGGAAGAGGGGACTGCAGAAGTAGAGTGGAAATGTACTCAAAAGATATGTGTCAAGCTTGGAAGAGAAACAGGAATAAGCAATGGAGAGCACAGATGAAAATGGCAGTTTCTGCAGACGTGAAGGACTGGGAGATATTTTGCCAGGTTAATCAGCTCCCTACCTTTTCTCGATCAAGAACCTGGAGCAGGGGCTTCCTGTCTCTCAGTTGTACAAGTTCAAGGTTGTCTCACTCAGGATGCTTTACCAAAACAACACACTCGGGAAGGAGGGAGCAAAGATGAACTCCTCATGGTTTGAGAGGCTGGCAATACAAAATTAAAATGTCACCTGAGGTGGGCTTGATGTGGGCTCTTTTTTTTTTTTTTTTTTTTTTTTTGCTTCCTGCTGTCTTTTTGCTGTGTCCCCATATGATATATGTTTGGGAGGAGAACAAGAGATCTCTGGTCTCCTCTAATAAAGACACTGACATTAACATTAGGGCTGTATCAGCATACTTTACTCTAAATCTAACCCTCTCACAAAATCCCCATCTCTAAAAACCATTGCACTGCATGCATAAGGTTCAAAATATGTTATGGGAACAAGGAGTATAAGAAAATTCAGTCCACGTCAACAATCCCTGAGGTAGCTGTTATTTTTATCTGATGACTGACTAACCTTCCTCGGTGTTTCATTTAATAGTAAACAAGAATACTATAATAATTCCTGTAATTTTGAAAGTGTGAAAATCAGCAATAGTATTTTGCTAAGTAGATTGTCACTTAGAAATATAAATTACATCACTAGAGAATCTGGCCATACCATGGCTGGTGTAAAGGGCTCAAAAAGTGGTACAGGGGCTGGAGAGATGGCTGAGTAGTTAAAGGCACTTGTTTGCAAAGCCTGACAGACTGGTGTTTGAGTCTCCAGTATTGATGTAAAGCCAGATGCACAAGTGTATATGTGTCAGAGGCAAGAGGACCTGGTATGTGCACACATATATTTTCAATTCTCTCTCTCTCTCTCTCTCTCTCTCCTCTCTTCTCTCTCTCCCTCCCTTCCTGCAAATATTTTTTAAGTGGTACTGATGTGAAGAAAATCAAAGATGAATTTCAGAATATTTTAAGAGAAATCTGTTTTCAACAGTCCTTGACTGTACCCTGATCCTTTCTCTCTTATCTGTGGCTCTAAAATGGGGGAGAACCATCCTGTTCCACCACTGTGTGACAGAACTCGGACAAAAGTGACATGGCCATGCTGCTCCACCTCACTGTGCTGAGCTATGTGTCCACAGTGACTTACAGTGTCATAAACAGCACATTTAAGTGGCTGCATTTGCCATAAGCAAGTGAATTTAGGAAAGCAGGTATCGGAATCCTTTGTTAGGCAATGTCTTGGTCTCCTAGCAACATTCTAGGGAAATCCATCAGGGGTATGAAATTAGATGCCCATGTAGGCGGAATACCTGTAGAGTGTTCAGTTTTATGAAAAGCTTTCACTAAAAATTATATATATTATGCAAAATTCTACAGTAACATAAGGTTAAAGCAGAAATTGTTCAACTCCCACATGAACAATTTAAGGTTCCAACAGTACCCGTTAGCCAAACGTCTACAGGATTTAAAAAAAAATAAAAAAGACAAAAAGGACTCAGAAAGACACTGTATGGAAAGCCAAATAGGTTAACCACTCACAGAGAAACTTCCTCCTCAGAAAAGAAATCTAGAGGCTGTTGTTTTCTGAAAATTTTCTCTCAGCTTAGGGCATGGAGTAAAATGAAACATTTTGTCCTGCAAATAAACAAGCAAGTTGGACATGTAAAATTCAAGGACAAAAGGTAGGAAGTTTGTCACTTTGTTGGCTGCCCCCACAAATCAAATCCAAGTCTGTGTGGACCCATTCTTTGTTTCCTTGTTTTTCACAGAACAGTGGAGAGCTAGCTATGTGCACATCTCTGCACAGAATCCAACAAATGAAAGAACTAGAGAAACGAGTCCCAGAATGTCTGTGTGACCAATGTGCCCCAGTGACTCTTGGGAAATGCTACGTTTTGTCGAGTGCTCTTTATGGTGTCTGTCCATCCTTCACCCAATGGCCATCAGAGAATCTGTGCTTGCAGAGAGCCTAAAACATTCCCTCCAGCCCCATTTGATGGCAAAATTGTGAAGTCCATACTTTATTTTCTTCCTGGATCAAGGATAGGAATGATAAACAGACAAAAGTTCAACAACAACAACAAAGAAAAGACCTTACTTACCAATTATTTAATGTTAAGTTAAATCAGGATCAGGTCTTAGATAAAAGCATTTCTTACAAGTCTCAAAGCACCAAAACTCCAAGCTAATTTTCTCAAAGCTAGAATCACAAGCTTCCTAGTCTTGCAAGGGGAGAGGAGAATAGACAGCCCAAAGAAGGAGGCCATTTACAAACTCATCACACTCTACAGCTAGAGAATAATTATCCTTAAATATCCATTATTAAAATTCCTCAGTGTCTAAGTTCATGCAGGGTTCTAGAAAAAATACCTTAGAATGAATTTCTAATAAACAGCAAAAATTCATATTTTATAGTTCTGTGGGATGGGAAATCTAATATAACGAATGTGAGGCTTTCAGCAGATGAGAGTCTGGTGGGTCCTTGCTAGTTCAAGGGTAGTGCCTTTCCACTGTGTCCCCACAAGGAAGGGGCAAAATAGCCCCCTGGTTCCTGTTTGATAAAGGTTGTTCACTATCCTGGACTAATCAACAGCCCAACCTTCTCATCACACAGGTGAATATATTTCAGCATGCATTTTTGGGGAAATATACACATAACAGAGAGATTTCACAGCTATCTGGTGTATTTGACACTTATTTCTCTTTTCCAGGACTGTGCGCCCTTTATATTTATTTTTAGGGTCATTTGGCTTTAGCTGCCAGTCTGGACATGTGAATCCCAGAATGAAGCCACTTAGTCCACTGTGGTGGAGGGAAGAGACTCTAAGACTCTAAGATCCCTACCCCCACTTTAACGAGTAGTAGAATAGTAGATTTTCTTTGAATAAGAACTTGAGAATCACTGATATTATTTAAAACCTTTTACTAATCACACTCTAGATTCATTGTTAATGTATTACTTTTGAAAATCACTTGCATATTTTGAGCTCTTTCTACTTTTGCTTGTGAAGTCACACATTGTTTTCAATATAAATCCAGAAAATTAGTATACCTTCTGCTTTTTTTTTCTTCTGAAGTGTGATAGTTAAATTTCGTTGTTCAATAACCTGGAGTGGGGATCACTTAGGACACATACCTCTGGGTGGGTCTGAGAGGGCGTCATCCCCACCCATAATGTGAGCACTATCCCACAGGTTAGTCTTGGACTGATTATCAAGGGCAAAAGAGAAAGCCAGCAGAACACACCAATATTCTGGGATCATTCCCTCGTTCTGTTCCTGCCACCTTGGAGCAGACTTCTACTGTGCCTTCACCTCCCTGGTGAATGAGGCCTGTCCAAGAAAGCCACAAAGTAAGTCCTTCCTCCCTTAAAAGGGTTTTGTCAGGGGTTTGATTACATAAGTGAGAAAAGCAACTTTCTAGTATAGAAAATTGGTTTGAAGAGTGAAGCCATTGCTGTGGTAAACCAGAACACATGAGTCCTATACCTTTGGTTTGCTGTAGAAGTAAGCAGGAATTTGGAACTGTTTTATAAAGAAGCACTAGGATTCTGTAAGCAGTACTTAATGGGTCATTCTGATACAAGTGTGGAAGACAGAATGGCAAGAGAAATGTGGAAAGAGAAGATCATGTTCATGCAGTTTCAGAGGGGAGGAAGGACTTAGCTAGAAAATGAAATAAGTCCATACATGTTACATTCTGCTCATAAATAATCACTGAGTAAAACTTTTTCCAGATTCAGCCAGGAAATGAAGCCCTTATAGATGTGGTAGAGGGATCAGGAAATATTGCAAGCTTACAAAAGAATTTGGCGGTAACAATCCATAGGTGCTGTTTCATAGGCATGCAACATACAATAGTGTAGGGTACTGTTGGTCATGTAGGTTGTACCAGGTTCCAGTAAGCCACTGAGGATGTGCAATATGTGGGCCTTGTGAGGTCATTGTGTGGACCTATAAAAGTAAAGACTAAGTTGCTAGAGACCAGACCCCAATATATTGTAGATTCCAAGAAAACAATAGATACTACATGGTGCTGGCCAAAGAGGTAGGTTACATGTGCTATAGTCATCAGGAAAGGATGTGTGGTACTAAGTCCACTAGAATCCAGGTGATGCTGACACAAACTCTAATTGTTGGACATAGAGCTGAAGGTTTGGTTTTGACCTTGCTGTTTTAGTTTAATGTTGATCTGACCTTTGTTTGTATATTCTCATTCTTCCCTTTTGGAATGGGAAAGTTTATATAATTGTGTACCAGAAAAGGGTGACACTTTTTTTTTTTATTTATAGAGGCTCACTCAGAAGACTTTAGGGTTTTGAGTAATGTGAGAACTTTTAAGACTCTTAGACATGCACTAAATTGTATTTTGCATTATGAAGATAGGCATGAGATTAAGGGGTCAGGAATGGACTTAAGTGATGTGTATTTGCATGAAGTTGACAAACAGCATACTATGATAGTTAATCTTCATCATAAACGTGACTGGATTGACAATGACATAGGAAATACACCTCTGGATGTGTCTGTGAGGACATTGTCTGTTACAGAGGTTTAAATGAGGAAGGAAGGTCCAACTTAAGTGTGGGTGGAACCAGGCCATGGGTTAGAGTCCCAGACTGAATAAAAAGGGAAAAAGAAGAAATACATTGGAACAACAGAATTCTCCTGTCTCTACTTGTTTGTCTTTTGAGATGCAAGCAAGCAGTCTTATGCTTGGACTTCACCTACCACTGTCTGATGGGTACCTCAAAGCATGAGAAAAAATAATACTTTCTTCTTCTAAGTTGCTTTTGTCAGATACTTGATCACAACCATGAAAAATTAACTAAAACACGAAGGCCTGGAGAGTTACGCTTTATCATATATAGTAAACATGAAGAGGCATAAAGAACCCATGAAGATGCTGGCACTGCCTGCAGGAGTAATTTTCTCTTTACCGTTTTCCTATACAACTCCTCTCTATCTTTGTGTCCCCAAACCCTGACACTTGCTGCCTCTTCTGTTTTGTGAGGCTACTGCATTCTTTCCATTGCTCCTTGGTCTATAGCTGCTTCCTAGAACACAGGACATGCAGTCACAGGACTTATCTGTGGGGACCAGACTGGGAAACCCTTTAAACAAATCTGAAAATTCATGTTTCACAAGTGTTGTGAAATAGTTTTTAGTTGTTTGTATTAGGAACTCAGTTCTCCAAGTGATGAATTCTCAGAGGAGGAGAAATATACAATTACACTGTCATTTTTGTTTTCCTACACAATATCCTTTATCACTTCTCTTTTGATCTTTACATTATTTAAATTACAGTCTCATGTCACTACTATTCTTTCTAAAATTTTTCTTTAAATATTTTAAAAAGTAGATCTGCTAACAATGAATTCTGTCAGTTTTATAAATATTTAAGTATCTCTTATGCTTGAAAGAGTTTTTCTAAGTAAGTCTTAGTTGACAGTTTTTACTCTCAGTTCTGATTAAGGTATGTGATGAGCTATTTTTTCCCTTAAAACTTTCTAATTTTTTATATTTTTGATTTTGAACACTTCTACTATAATGTGTCAGAGTAGGGATTTCTGAGTTTATGGTACTTGAAAATCATGAAGCTTCTTTTATGAATAAAGTTTATGATCATATTTGGGTAGATTTTGCTATTATTTCAAAAGTATTTTTTTTCTGTCCTCTCTCTTGTTTCCTTCTGGCCAGTGAAGTGTATGTGTGTGTGCGTCCTTCATGAGATCCTGTATGTCTCCATATGTTTGTCTATTTTCCTTGACCTCCACCCTGGCCTTCTTTCTTCTGCTTGGTGGAGTCTGTGGATGGTACTTTCTGATGTGTTTTTATTTGACTCATTGAGATTCTTATTTCCAGTATTTCTATTTGGTTTTTATTTCAAAATCTTAAATTTTTGAAATCTTCTCATATGTTCCTGACTTAATCACCTATTATTCTGACTTTTCCCACTCTGTTACTGGTTCCCCTTCAAATTCTAAAGTGAGTCCATCTCATTGTTGGTTTCCTTGTGAGGCCATTGATCATTTTAATTTTAGACTTTTGAAATCTTTATTGAGCCCTTTACCAATTCCAGCATATTTAAATTCAGTAGTTGAGAGATGATAATCTTTTGAAGGAGTCTGGTTTTTCTGTTTTTGTGTGGCATTTGACACTGTTGGTTTTGGGATGTCTTGTAGTTTTATTTGATGATGGTCTTACTGAGCAGCCTACTCTATATGATTCAGTACCCAGAACCACTAAAAATAAGAAAAATGGGAAAATAAACTGCTGGAATTACAGTATCAAACTGCACAAGATATAGAAATATGGTTAAATTTCGTTAAAATCTAATAATATACCATCCATGAGCATAAAAAGAATGGTAAAACTAATCTAGGGTGTGTTATAAAGTAAAAGTCTTTTAGGGAAAATGTGGAAATGGAAAATGAAAATCTTAACTAGGCAGGAAAAAGAAAAATTAGCACGAGAGCAAAGGTTTAAAAAAGAAAATGAAATGAAGTGAGGAACAATGTTATGGAGGAGATCAAAAAGAAAGAGATTTGAAAATTATAAAATAAAGATAATAAGGACAGTAAATTATTATTCAAAGATCAGAAAATTCAAAACCAGTTTCTCAAACTGTCCATTTAGCATAGCAGCAATAATAGGTACTCCTCTAGGGTCTATGACCTCTTGGGCCACAGGCTTTTGGCAAAGTTTACAGTACCAGGCATGGATTCCTCCCAGAGTAGCCATTAGCAGTTAATGATTGTTGGGCCATTGGAGTGATGTTCTTCAGTGGAGTTGCCACTGATGTTTTCAGTACTCTAGTAAATAATCATGCTCATGCAAGCAACCTGAATTTAACTCAGTAGATCACAAAAATAGGACATGAGTGCTGGAGAGATGGCTTAGTGGGTAAGGTGCTTGCCTGCAAAGCCAAAGGACCCAGATTCAATTCCCTAGAGCCCAGGTCAGACAGATGCACAAAGTGCTACATGTATCTGGAATTCATCTGCCTCTCTGCCTCTGTCAAATAAATAAATAAAAATAAAATACAAAAAAATTTTAAAGGATGTGAAAGAATTAGAAATAATAGAGAAGGGTTTTACTGAGAGTGGGAGAAAGAAATACAAGAGGATAATAGAAAGAGAGAACACGATCAAAAGATAGTATATACATGTATGAAATTGTCAAAATAAAACTAAAATCTATAAAAAAAGTCTAAAAGCAAAATTTTATATATAATATAGATAGATAAATATCAATATATCTAAATAACATTTATCAATTGATATGTATGAGTAAAACTAAAAAACAATAGAGCTTTTTAAAACAGAATAAAGTCTAAATATTAGTAAATGTGTAGTAGAAAGAATAAACACTGGGAGGGGGGAAGAAAAAAAGATGAAGAAAAATTTCACCAGTAATTAAAGATGCATAAACAGAGCTAGGAAGATGGCTCAGCATATACAGGGGCTTACTTGCAAAGCTTGCAAAACTCAGTTCCAATTTCCCAGTACCCACATAAAGCCAGATGCACATTTGCTGTGGTAACAGACCCTTGCATACCCATTTTCTCTCTCTTCCCCCCCCCACACACATACACATACACATACACATACACAAATAAATTAAAAATATTTTTAAATGTGTAAACAAAATTAGATGAATGTGTAAAAGGGATTAAATTTAAGTTTATTTAATGCAACAGTATAAATATTTTACTAAAATTGTGGTAAACCGGAAAAATGGGAATTTCAGCAGTGTGATACACATATGCAATGCCAGAATTTGGGAGGCTGAAGCACGCGGACCGCCATGAGCTCAAGGGCAGCTTGGCATTTGAGTTATATAGGGAAGCACGAGGAGGGAAATTGAAGAGGAACGAAAAGGAAAGGAGAGAAAATATTGTTAGAATACCTGCTTTCTGAATCCCTGAAAACTGAGGGGGCGCCAATTATACAAGGGGCGTGGTTGAACTTGTGGGCTGTTTACGCTTGTGTGGAGCTCCTATTAACTATGTGTCCAATGTCCACCAGGACGGCCTGCATTTCTGTAGCTTCCCTTCCTTGGGTACCAGGGTCCTCTACCGGTCACCTTAGTTCTTTGTTCTGTGGACGCTGCAGTTTCTCCCACCCTCCCAAGACTTCCCAGGCGTGGCTCATGTCCTAGCTAGGAGATGCCGATCAATCTCTGGAGTGCGCAGGACCCTCCCACATTGTTCTCTGCCCAGACAGAGGCCCTATCTTCAACCCTCCCAGATCCCCCGTGTTGGTCACCCCGGCTACAGGGCCGCAGCTCTGGCCATGGAGCGTTCCCATAATACTTCATTGTTCTCAGTGTCTGGCACCAAAGGCAGATGCGTATTTTAAGGCTTGACCCAATGGCTGACCTTGGGCTCAAGAGTCTTGCTCTCAGTTGATGCAGTCTGCTCTAGCCCACAGACAGTGGGTCCATCTCTCGTGTGCACTTCCCTGCCTGAGCCGAGCCTCCTGCTGCCTGCATCTAGCCCTCCGCTCTCCTCAAATGCCTCTCATTCTGGGGTCTGTTGCAGTTTAAATTCGGACTCCTGACTTGTGCTTGTTCCCTGTGTAGAGGCTCCTCGGGTTCCTCAGTTTTAAAAGCAAGGGTTCTCAATAGGGCTCCTGGCCACTCTGAGACATGTAGCATGAAAACATGGGGTTCCTTTCCACTGCTGAACCATGTGTGAAAGGCTCACTGTTTCACCACAACCTGAAATTAGATCTGAGGCATGGAATGTTGTGGGCTCATCCTCAGGTTAGACTGCCAGTCCATTTTCACCAAAGCTACTTGACCTAACTCTTGGGATGAGGCTTCTGCTCCCCCTCCTCCTGCTGGAGAGCTTGCAAATGAAGCTGTCTGGCTTCCTCTTTGGTGCATTTCATGTCTTTTCCTCCACGCCTCTGTGAATTTCTGAAGTACTTCCACTCTTTTTCTCTTTTGGATAGATTTTGTTTTCTGATCCTGACTCCTCTTCAGTGGAGAGACAGCACACTGGGGCAGCTTGCAGTCTGCCATCAAGACACTCTGCCTATTAAAATCCAAAGATGTGCTGGAGAGATGGCTTAGCGGTTAAGCGCTTGCCTGTGAAGCCTAAGGACCAGGGTTCGAGGCTCTGTTCTCCAGGACCCACGTTAGCCAGATGCACAAGGGGGCGCATGCGTCTGGAGTTCGTTTGCAGTGGCTGGAGGCCCTGGCGCGCCCATTCTCTCTCTCTCTCTCTCTCTCGCTCACTCGTGCGCGATCTGCCTCTTTCTTTCTCTGTCACTCTCACATAAATAAAATATATGAACAAAAAAAATTAAATCCAAAGATATCCGGGCGTGGTGGCACACGCCTTTAATCCTAGCACTCTGGAGGCAGAGGTAGGAGGATCACCATGAGTTCGAGGCCACCCTGAGACTATGTAGTGAATTCCAGGTCAGCCTGGACTAGAGTGAAACCCTACCTTGAAAAAAAAAAAAAAAAAAAACAAATCCAAAGATAATGCAAGACTGTGAGGAACACGAACATCAAGGAAACATGACAGCACCAGGGGAACAAAATGATTTTCCATTAACAAACTCCAGAAATGGAAATCTGTGAGTTCCCTAATAAGAAAATTGAAGTTGTTTTATGGAAGATAAGCAAGTTAAGGAGACTACATCGCAACTCAAGGAAACCCAGAGAACACAGATTCACACACCTCACATTTAGTAAACAGGAGAACTAAAAAGACATGAATAATATGCTACATTCTCCGTCAAGATACATATACAGATGCAGTATCAATTTGTTGTTCTTGATGTTGATGTTTACAAGTAGTCAGTGACTTGCTTATATGCATATCAGGTAGTGACATGACCAGGAATAGAATTTGACCATCTGTCTGACTAAATGTTCTCTATCATTTTGTATATTACTAAGTTAATTGATACTATTGAAAATGACAAGGTGCATTTGAATAGTCCTTCAAGAGTGTTCTGGCTTTTATGGAGTTTATCCCATTTCCTCTAACAAGTGCTAACAAACACATGCTCCTGACCTCCGAGCAATTAGAAGTCAGTGGCATGTAGCAAGGAAGATGCAGAGCTATGATCTGAGGCCTTAAAACCTCTAGGCCTCAAACAACACTGTCAGAAAATTATGGCATCATTCTACCACATAGGGTCTTCTTATTTTATGTTCATAATGCCATTCAGTGGTGCTGCTCAAGAGGCTCAGAATTACAAAAGCTCATCAACTTTGTTCTGCAATTTAGGTCTAAAGTTTCAGGCGCAATCTCATGCTATTGCTTCTATTCACCCTGCATCGGTCTGAATTACCCAGAGGGGTAGTAAAGAGCTTGAAGCCTTTGCAACTCTTCCACCTGCTCAGCTAGCTGTGCAGTGTAGATTTTTAACAAGATCCTGTTCTTATTTTCTTCCAATATAGAAAATATTACACCTACGCATGTTCATAAACTAATGCAACTTTACACACAATACTAAACTTACGCACAATTCTTCAAGTGTCAAAGACAGCAATTTTTAATAAAATAAAACATTTCATTTTTTTGGAATATCATAAATCACACTGCCTAAGTTTTCAGAATTTCCATCCTGAAAGCATTATTTTCAATATCACCTTATAATATCATTTTATTCATGGTTGCGTTTTCATACCAATACAGTATAATTTTTCCTTGAATTAAAAAACATTTTAGTTTATCTTTTACACTAAATACAGAGATTTATTCATATTCCATCATTTAAGACAATCATTGGTCAATATAAAGTTCAATCTTGACCAATTATTTTTACCTTCCATATTTGGCATACTTCCTTAGAAATGTATGTATTTTTAATTCTTTTTTATATGTTTATTTATTTATTTGAGAGAGAGAGAGAGAATGGGCATGCCAGGGCCTCCAGCCACTGCAAACGAACTCCAGATGCATGTGCCCCCTTGTGCAACTGGCTTACATGGCTCGTGGAGAATCGAACTGGGGTCTTTGGCTTTGCATGTAAATGCCTTAATGGCTAAGCCTTCTCTCCAGCCTTGTATGTATCTTTATACATTGTATAGAGTTTAAAGTTCTGCATGTATTAATCAATTGCATTAGCAAGTGGCAATATATACAAGCAAAAAGCACACTAACAGGTTTAATATAATAAGCCACATTGGCATACACTAATTATTTGTAATCCCCATTCACAAATGTTTCCACTTTTGATTTGTTCTGACGACAGGAACTGTATTGGAAATGCTTTCTGAGTGATTTTGTTGTATCATTGTACAAAAGAATACAAAGACAGAGGGATTTTTTTCTTGGTATTCCAAAATTTTACTCCAAACTGAAGTTATTTATCACCTGAAAGTGGTAAGACTTCCCTCTTTCTCTGTTTCTTTAACTCACCTTTTCCTTCTTTACACATCTCCCCAGTAGGCAGTGTTCTTATTTTAAGATAAGGACCTATAATTCACAGCAGGATCTTTTAAAAATTATTAAATCGAGGTTTAACGTGTTTATAGTGCCAGTATTTTTAGTTAAGTTAGTACTGTGTTAGTTAGTTTTGTCTTTTTTAAATAGAATTACAACATTTTGAGTGATCAGTCATTTTTCTCTCATGGGAATTAGTATTAATATATGAATTTGATGCATTATTTCAGAAACGCAGTATTTTATTTCTTCTACAGCAGAAGTGTTATCTCTATGTTATCTCCAGTTTATATTTTCATACATATACCATTGTTGATTTGTGATATTTAAATGAGTAAAATTACTGGATAATACAACTTATGAATTTTATTTATTTATTTAGAGACAGAGAGATACAGAGGCAGAGAAAGAGAGATAGAGAATGGGTCCACCAGGGCCTCCAGCCACTGCAAATGAACTCCAGACATATGTGTCACCTTGTATATCTGGCATATGTGGGATCTGGGGAATCAAACTTGGGTCCTTTAGCTTTGGAGGCAAGTGTCTTAACTACTAAGCCATCTTTCCAGCCTTTAATATATGAGATTTTTTATTAATTAGTTTTGTACTCAGCGAATACAGTCAAATTGGTACCATTATTAGGCTCATCTGTGACATACCCCCTCCCCTTGGCCCCTCCTTGTTGAGGTATATGGGTTAGGCATTGTGGAGTTAGCCCACAGTTATGGGTAAGCTAAATGTCTCTGCATATCATGACCCGACATGTGGCTCTGACATTCTTTCCGCCCCCTCTTCCGCAAAATTTCCCTGAGCCATGTTGGGTTCATTTTTGGTCTGCTTCAGTGATGAGGTGTTGGGGGCCTCTGGATATCTGGATATCTGATTTGGTAGGAGTTGATTGTTCTCTGTGCTGATCTCCTTCCCCCTTGTGCTGGTACCCGGTTCACCAAGAAAACAGCACCCTTGCTTGTTTCGCCGATTGTTCTTAGTTTCAGCCGGGGCCCTTTTGAGGTATGATGGAGTGGCTCTCTCCTTAGGATCTACATCTATCTGAAAAAGAGAAGCAGATTCTCCAATGGAGAGTAAGTTAGCACCAGACAATGTATGAATTTTAAGTATATACTGAAAGATTTTTCATCATAATGACTATTTTTAACAACATTTATTTTTATTTTTATAATTTTGGACCTTAAGTTGTTTCATTTTTTGTATGTTTAAATTCATAGATGTGTATCCTTTTATATAAATCTTTGTCTTATTTTTTTTCTATTTTTATGATAATTTCCATAGCAACAAGTGGGTATAGAGGACAGAATCCCAAATATATAGTGCCCTGATGCATTGCTTCAAATTATTTTCAGAAAACAAGTTCCAACGAGTCCTATCATAGTACCCTCCTCTCTGATTTTCTAGATGTTGTTCAGCACCTTGGAGCTTGACCCAAGGATTGAACTCCATTCTTGAAGTAGTTTTGTGGGAGAGAGTAACTAAGCCCTGAGATAATTTCAAATGGGAAGGAGCTTCATCCTGTCCCTATCTGAAGCTCTGCAGCACAAAATATAACACTGTATCACAAATTAAATTAAGCATAACTACAATTCTAGCAGAGCACAGAGTTACAGAGTACAATGCAGAAAGCAGTAGACTGGGTTGTCTTTCTGTAATTCTCTTCAGCTGGGGTGAATATGGAGAATGATCTGGGCAAGGTGGTGCCCATTTTGCCAACCACTTCTCAGTTAAAGCAGACCTGGTGGGTGGGGGTGGTGATGGCTGCCATCATTCACTCCAGCAGGGGAGGAGGGAAGCATCGTCCATGGGGATCCACATGTGGTAATATTTTTCTATGAGTAAAAAATCGTTAAGGCTCAAACCCTTTTATTACTGATAGATCAAGTGTTTCCAGATTCTTTGGGTCTTATTCAAAGAACTATAAATGTGCACATAAATAACAAAGCAGAAAGGAGTTTTATTTAAAGCAGAGTAGAGTTAGATACACTGTAAGGGAGTAGTGGGCTTAGAGCAAGTTGGAGCAAGAATTATACATCTCAGTGTTTACTTCTGAGGGTCCAGGAAGCAGAGGAGTTGATTGCTAGAGGTCAGGTATGGGTGGTTTTCCGTCTACCTCTCTGTCCTGCAGTTCTGTTTATGGAGTTGTGAAATCCTTTATTCATTACCCATGTTCTTTCCCATGAGAGTGGGGAATCTGCCTCATACTGCATGCATGCCCAATCATACATGTCCAACCATGCTCAATCGAAGGATGGTAAATAAAGAGGCTTTTCCCTAAAAGTTTATTTGGAGGACATAATTTACCTTATTGCTTATGTACCTAAAACCAGTTCAACCTTGGATTGGCCTATCACTTTCAGTCCCAGGATGTGTTTGAAACTCACCACAGGAGAGGAGCAGCTTGGGAGTTGTTAGGGCAGAGTTGACAATCATTGCTTTGTTTGGAGGTCAGTGTGCATGTAGCTCAGTGGAAGTGGCATCGAGGAATTTTTGTGAGCTACCTGCCTCTATTTTTAAGTTAAAATCTCTTGAGACCCTCTGTTTTAACATGGGGGAGGCTGAACAGATTCCTTTTCATTTGTTTATATCCCCTGACTTCTAAGTAATTTGAACTAACTTGAACCCCACAACTGTGTAGCTCACCCAAGCCACACCCGCAGGTGTTGTCAGTGCTATTGTCCACCACAAAACCCTGAAACTACTTCATGAAAATGTGAGAGCCCATCTGCCACACCCTGCGTCATCTCTTTCGTTCTGGGTGAATAATATTAGGTAGAAAAGATTCTGTGGCTCATTATTCTTCACACGAACATTTCATCAGGTTTCTACCAGGTGTATTCAGTAAGTAAATATGAGAAATAACATCTCTAAATTTCAGGAAAAAAATACAAGTGTGACTCCAGTGCATTGTAGGTGGAATTGTCGTCACAACTAGAAGGACTGTTTGAACTTGTTCATGATTTCAGCGTTTTCTGACCCATCAGTGCTAAAGCCTGTGCTCATCCTAGGCAAATCAGAATGGGTGCACACTCAATCCCACTAACAAAGTCAAATTTTACTGACTGATACTGTTATAAGTTGTAATTTTCAAATTCCTTCTCCAAAAGGGTTATGTTATTCTGGTGGTATCATACCCATACAATTAATGAGATTAACAATAAATTTGTTCAGAATTTTATAGTTACATTAACAGCTGCAAAATCACCCTTAACCAAAAATATCTTTAAAAAAATTTTTTTTGTTATTTTTATTTATTTATTTGAGAGTGACAGACAGAGAGAGAAAGAGGCAAATAGAGAGAGGGAGAGAGAATGGGCGTGCCAGGGCCTCCAGCCACTGCAAACGAACTCCAGACGCGTGTGTCCCCTTGTGCATCTGGCTAACGTGGGTCCTGGGGAGTCAAGTCTCGAACCAGGGTCCTTAGGCTTCACAGGCAAGCGCTTAACTGCTAAGCCATCTCTCCAGCCCTCTTTTTTATTATTCTATTTATTTATGAGGAGAGAAAGAGGCATAGAGAAAGATATATAGAGAGAATGAACACATCATGGCCTCTGGCCACTGCAAATGAACTCCAGGTGTATATGCCACCTTGTGAATCTGGCTTTATGTGGGTATTGGGGAATCAACCCTGGGTGCCTAGGCTTTGCATGCAAGTGCCTTAACTGCTGGGTTTAACCTGTTTTCTGAGCTATAATTATTGCCAGGTTGTAAAAGATGCAAAGATAAACGACATAAGTAACTTGAACATTTGGGACTGGATTCTGAATAAATACATGCAGGTCAAGTAGCTACTCGACTACTCTGCCTTTTACAAATCTACATTCTCACAGTAGATGCTGATGTCTGTAACATTGTTATCCATTCAAATCAAATATCCATGTCCAGCCCCTTCGCTTGTTGCCCCCCTCCCACCCTGTGCCGTGTTGTTAGCTGTACACAGGGAGATTGTGAGTACAGAAATGGCTAGAAAGAGAAAAGCAAGATGATGAGAAAGTGAAGGTGAGGAAGAGGCCATGCAGCAAGGAGGGGGGCTAGTGGGCAATGCTGAACAACAGGTTTTCACTTTCTCTTGCGTGAAGTCTCCGTCTCAGCCTTCAGTAAGGCCTCTTTTACACACAGAAGCTCGGGAAGCTGTTTTAAGGAAACTAAGATGACATTTTGCTCTTGTCAAGGCTGACTGTGTTAGGCAGGATAGCTGGGGTGCTACAGAAAATAGTCCTTAAGGGGCTGGAGAGATGGCTTGGTGGTTGAGCATTTGCCTGTGAAGCCTAAGGACCCTGGTTCGAGGCTCGATTCCCCAGGACCCACGTTAGCCAGATGCACAAGGGGGCGCACGCGTCTGGAGTTCGTTTGCAGTGGCTGGAGGCCCTGGCGCGCCCATTCTCTCTATCTCTGCCTCTTTCTCTCTCTGTCTGTTGCTCTCAAATAAATAAAATAACAAAAAAAATTTTAAAAAAAAAGAAAGAAAATAGTCCTTAAAACTGAACCACTTCAAGACACAGAAGCACAGAGAAATAAACACTGGGGGAAAAAAATCCAAAAAATCTTCCCTGTGTACTTTATCAGTTGTGAACTGAAAACTTAGAATACTACTACATGTACTTTAAGGGCTATTGGCATCTGGGACACAGTTGTACTTTTCTAACTGCCTAAAACCCAGGAATAATTTATCTTCAATGCCTCATGTGCTCCGTTCAGAATTGATTGCCCCCACCATACATCGTCGTGTTACAACCAGGATATTGGATGAGACTCAGCTCACATGGTCTGTCTTGCTACATTGTACCATGGTCTCCTTTATTTCTGATAAGGCCCAATCTCATTTCATATCAATCACATTTGTCCACCCACTGCTCAATACCTATATCCATATCTAGACATACCGAGAGGATGAAATATATTTAACAAGGAAAAATCTCTGCTACAAGACCTACTGTGAAATGGAATCCTACTTCATTGACAAGCTGAGCTACCTTACACAAATTAAGTAATTTCACTGAGAAAATATACAGCATGTAAACCTATCAGCTACTCTACCAATTTGCTCTTTTCTGATATATCCAAGGCATAATGTCAGCAATCCATTTTTGAAAGTCACAAAGATTATAGATGAGGAAGACTGCTTGATACAGTTACCTTATCAGGAGGGACAGTCTGTTAGAGCAGGGAGGAAATGACTGTTAGAATTGCAAATGGGCTATGTCATATGCTCCACTGGGTCACTGTACAACCCCTAGGGAGCTTCACATAAAGTTCTACCTGCGTCTTTTGGGAAACATTACTGATATAGAAAAGTAGACATCAACTCTGATACTAATCTCAATCTTGATTAACTTCCAAAACCAAAATTGTTTTATGTAGAAGATGACCATGAGATCTCAAAAGGGATACTTGCTACAAGATACCTCACTCCAGCTTCAGGGGAGAGCTCATTGGAATATGCTTATTTGGTCTTTCTTTCTTTCTTTCTTCTTTCTTTTTTCTTTCTTTCTTTCTTTCTTTCTTTCTTTCCTCCTTCCTTTCTTTTTTCTTCCTTAAAATACTATATAACCTCTATTTTTAATTTTTTTAATAAAATTAAGAACCTTATTAAAATGAATGTGAGTTATGGAGAGATTGGTTAGTGGTTAAGGAGCTTGCCTGCAAAGTCTGGGGATCCAGGTTTGATTACCCAGTACCCACATAAGCCAGAGGCACAAGGTGGTGCATGCATGTAGAGTTCATTTGCAGTGCCTAACAGGCCCTGGTGTGCCCGTTCTCTCTTTCTTTGACTCTTCCTCTCTTTCTCCCATAAATAAATAAATAAATAAATAAATAAATAAATAGTAAAATACTTTAGAAAATATACCTGATCCCCTCCCACTACCTTCCTTTGTGCCTCTCTCCCATCTCCTTCCACTGGACCTCCACTTCTTTCCCAGTCTTCCCTCTTCTATGTAGGTGTCCATTTTCTCCTCCAGCATACACAACAGCCTCTTGGTGGGCTCAGTTTTATGTTGGTCTTGTGCAGATAATGACAGCTACTAGGAGGTCATGAATATGATCACTTTATGTGTACAAGACAATGTGCTAAAGCACTCCCCCCCATCCTTTGGTTCTTACATTCTTTCTACTACCTCTTCCACTGTAGATTCTGAGCCACTGGGGGGTGTGGTACAGTGCTGACCATTCAACTGGCACTTCTCCGTACATTGATGAGCAGCTACTGCCACCTAAAAAGAGAGACTTGTCTGACAAAATTTGAGAGCACCACCAATATATATATGCATGAACATGTATACATAGCAATTTGGTGGGATATATATATATATATATATATATATATATATATATATATATATGTATGTATGCTCTCAAAAGAGTAGTAACTTTGCCCATAGGGTTTGTGACCTTCCTATTCATAGGCTTTTGACTAGGTTTTTAGTATCAGGCAGGAATTCCCTCCCATGGAGGGGTCCTCAGATTGAATGAGCAAAGAGTTGTTACCCTATAACAGACATGACACTACTGAACTAGTGGGTGTACCTTATTTGTTGGCCACTTGTGTAGCTTGCAGGGTCCACTGATGGTTAAGACCGTTGGTGACTTTTTGTCCCCAGCAGCCTGCATAACAATTTCTAGTACTATGACAGTTAGTTAGCAGGAATGAGGCTTCCAGCTCAGTTCTGCTGGCTCCCACAGCCAAAATATACCATGTCTTCAGCAATAGGGTCTTAGTATCTAGCTCTGGTGAGAAAGCAAGAGCCTTGACAATAGCTTGTACTCTTTTGTGAACCAACAACTCACTGGACAGTATCCCAACAATAGCACTGAATTGTGTATGTATGTGACAACCTATGGCTTTTAGGCACAG
The DNA here is from genome assembly GCA_036346955.1 of Dipus sagitta. Taxonomy (NCBI): domain Eukaryota; kingdom Metazoa; phylum Chordata; class Mammalia; order Rodentia; family Dipodidae; genus Dipus; species Dipus sagitta. Next base: position 101,625,844 of record CM070771.1, on the reverse strand, counting down.
TATTTATACCCCATAAGGTACTCCTGTCCAAAATCCCTTGTTATCTCTTTCTTTTTTTTTATTTACAAACTTTTAAATTAGCTAACAAAGCAGGTTTCCATATGGCTTAATTATAATCTTTTTAGGTTAAGATTTTTGAGGTAGATTTATAATTTAATTGTCCTATAAGACAGCATTATCTGAAAGGTTGTTTTATTTCTTTTTTTAGGTTTTTTAAAAAATTTTTTTGTTCATTTTTATTTATTTATTTCAGAGTGACAGAGAGAGAAAGAGAGAATGGGCACACCAGGGTCTCCAGCCACTGCAACCGAACTCCAGATGCGTGTGCCCCCTTGTGCATCTGGCTAACGTGGGTCCTTGGGAATCGAGCCTCTAACCAGGGTTCATAGGCTTCACAGGCAAGCACTTAACCACTAAACCATCTCTCCAGCCCTGTTTTATTTCTTAAGAACACACTTGAAAACAATATAGTTTTAGTAGAATATGTAAAATTTAATTAACAAACCTGTATCAACTTGCCTATTTATTTGAAAGAACTGTTGCTACCACTGAATGGCAAACCAGCTATTGGTTTCTTCTCAGTGGCTTTTTATTTTTATTATTTTTTTAGTTGGAATATAGAGATTTAGGTTTCATTCAGTCTGCCATTTTAAAATACAATTTGTTGTTGTTGATTCTCCACCTCTCCAATGCACCAGGCCCTTCCCCCTAAATACCCTCTCCATCACTTTACAGGTTTACATGTTGTACTTGGCTTTTTACCCTTCCCCACTCTTCTTTCTAGCCATCTCTTTATACTAACTTTTGGTTACCATTCTACCTTTGTGGGTTTGACCCATATCTACCTTGCATTATGTAAATGCATATAGTATTACAAGCTCACTAAGAAAGAAGTCAAGAAAAAATCCTATTCACAGTAGCTGCAAAAATAAATAAATAAATAAGTAAATAAAAACTAGGAATAAACCTAGCCAAAACATGTGACAGGCCTTTATTATGAAAATTTTAAGACACTGAAAAAAGAAACTAAATAGGATACTAGACAATGAAAAGCTCTTACACACTCTTGTATTGGCAGAATCATTCTTGGGAAAATACTACCAAAAGTAACTCACAGATTTAATGTTTATTTGATTTTTATCTTATCTTTCTGGACTGTGACATGAATAATGTTTCCACAATCTTCTAAAGAGAATTCGTGTAAATGTCTATAGGATGACATCATTTTCTCTTTCAATAATTGCTCATTCCTTGATAATGTCTATTATATCCATCTTAGTCTGCAGAGCGTCTTCCTTAAGACATAAAGTATACATATAAATTAATTATTCTGGTATGAGGATGTAAGTCACTACCAGGTTTAGAAGATATATGTTCAATAAAACAGAAAACATTGCCTTTTCTCTCCAATTACCTTCTTTGATGAATAATAAAGGGTTTTTTTTAAGTTTCTTTTCTCTCTCTCTTTGGTGAAAATGTTCAAGAAGCCAGATTTTCAAACTTATTAATATTTTTAATAATGATTACAACCTAAAAATTGTGATTCACTTGTGCCCATATCCTTACTACTGTGGACTAGAAAGATCTAGAAGGATCTGAAGGGCATGAATTATTTCAGTAAGTAGCACTGATTCAGCTTAACACCTGCATAATTTGAGACAGGGCATTCCCGGGCTTGAAAGCGAAGCATTTGCTCTGTCACCAAACATTTGTGAGAGTCTGCTACACAGTTGTACACTGGGTACAAGGGTAGAACACTGCACAACACGTGCTGTGAGAGTGTCAGCAGTCACCATGTACACCTGCACCCAGAGACTGCAGACAAAGCTGTGCCCACACTGGCTTGGTGTTTAGCAATCCAAAATCCTTACTTAGAAGTAGCATTGAGTGAGATCAAAAATGAATAAAATTTTTCAGAGAAACAGAAAGAGAAAAAGAAAAAGGTGACAGGGGAAACAGGAAGTGTTTGCACTGTAGGAACCACAGCATGTAAGATGCCAAGTAAATGGTCATTGAACAACAATGTAAAACCACATGTGTTCTTACCTGACAAGGATCTATCTGTCTTCAGGACTTAAGTATGATTCCTTGGTATAGTCAGGGTATTTTATTGTTACTTCACTTATTTTAAAATATTTTTATTTTTATTCCATATTGTATTTAATTATTTGCAATGAGAGAGAGAGAGAGAGAGAGAGAGAGAGAGAGAGAGAGAGAGAGAGAATGGATATGCCAGGGCCTCTAGCCACTGCAAATGAACTCCAGATGCATGCATCACTTTGTGTTATCTGGCTTTATGTGGGTACTGGGGAATCAAACTCTAATCCTTAGGCATTGCTGCCAAGCACTTTAGCCACTGAACCATCTCTCCAACCCTATTTTATTTACCTTTAAGGACCATGAAAAAATAAATACTGTTAATGAGGAAGAGGAGAAAATGACTGTAATCTGAGTCATTCTACAAACTACAAAGTATTGGCCTCCTTTCTCACTTGAGATGAGATCACAGGGAATACATGTTCTGCTAGAGACAAAACAACAGAGTCTCATTTGTCTGTGGTCAGGGCTGCAGTTCCTCTTTCAGTCTAATGACTGACTGTTCTTATCACCTCTCAGGAATGAAGGAGGCGAGTGTTCTTTCCTTGTGGAAAATTTACCTCTAAACTTCCTCTAAATCCAACTTCACTTCAGTGGAGCTATTTTCTGTTCAAGAAGATGGGAGCTCCTGCATGGATGAGGAAGTGGCTTGGCCATAAAAGAGACCATCAACCAGCTGTGTCCTAGCAGATGTATTTAGATCCCCTTCAGGGCTGCCGTGACACGCTAATAAAATGTTGAAGTCATGTTGAGCTTACTTGAATTTTCAGGACTGCATTTCCTTTATTATACCAGTGTGCCCAGATTGGACCTTGTTCAACAAGGATTCTGATTCATTGATGTGAGCTTACTGCTCAGCAGTCACACTAATCCTGCTTTGCCCCATACAGTGGCCACTGGCCATAGGTGGCTTTTAAGTGCTTGAAGTATAAGACTCTGAATTGAGTTGTATCCAAATGTGAAGTACATATGGACTTTTGAAACCTTATTTTAGAAGAGAATGTAAGTAAATTAACTTGTCAATAATTTATAACAAATTGGATTACATGTTGAAATATTTTAGCTAGACTGAGTTAAAGAGCACAAGTTATTAATATTAGTGTTCACTTTTCTACTGTGTCTAGTATGGCTACTAGAAACTCTTAAGTTATATACAGTTCCTATTTGCTGCTCCAATCATATTTGTACTGGAGGCAGCATACTAACTTATAAACAAAACCAGTCACAAAGGAGGAGACTACATTCTGTCTGAGCAGGACTATGTGCAATTTTCTATAGGTTACAAAGCAGTATAGCTTAGGAGTCAAGATCATGAGCACTGAATTTCATCGTCCCAAGTGTATAGTAGGCACTGCCATCCATGAGGGTAGAATCTTGGGTAAAATTTTCAATTTTTTTTAATTTTTAATTTTTTATAATTAACAACTTCCATAATTGTAAACAATATCCCATGGTAATTCCCTCCCTCCCCTCACTTTCCCCTTTCAAATTCCACTGTCCATCATATCCCCTCCCCTTCACAATCAGTCTCTTTTATTTTGATGTCATCATCTTTTCCTCCTATTATGATGGTCTTGTGTAGATAGTGTCAGGCACTGTGAGGTCATGGATACCCAGGCTGTTTTGTGTCTGGGGGGAGCACGTAGTAAGAAGTCCTACCCTTCCTTTGTCTCTTACATTCTTTCTTCTACCTCTTCCGCAATGGACTCTGAGCCTTGGAAGGTGTGATAGAGATATTGTAGTCCTGAGCACTCCTCTGTTACTTCTCAGCACCATCAGTACTTAGAACATTATCTTTTGTTGTTGTTGTTTTTTTTGTTTTTGATATAGGGTCTTGCTCTACCCCAGGTTGACCTGGAATTTACTATGTAGTGTCAAGGTGTCCTCAAACTCATGGTGATCCTCCTGCCTCTTCCTCATGAGTGTAATACATACATATGGAGATTAGAGGACAACTCAAGTGATAGTTCTTGCCTTCCACTTTGTTTGAGACAGGGTTTTTCAGTTGTTGGATGCTGGAAACACCAAACTAGCTGACCTGCAGGCTTCTGGGAGCTCTCCTGTCTCTGCCTCTGTAGAAGTTCCCTTCTCATTGCTGGACAAAACACTCATACAGATGCAACTTACAGAAAGGAAGGGTTTACTTCAGCTTACAGTTCTGAGGGGAAGTTTCAGCATGGCAGGGGAGCATGGCAAGAGCAGGAAGTCGGGTGATGCACCTTGTCACATGACCTGGGTTGAAGCAGCAAGGGTATGTGTAGAGGTCTGGCCATGTCTTGTTTACACCTAAAGATTTGGGTGGGTTGCTATTTGAATGTTAACTTCTGGGCTTCTTATTTCATTGGTGATAGGTTGTTAAACTGTAATCAATTTTTCTTTCTTATCCAGGTATCTTGAAATATTGTTTATTTCATTAGTTAGTTCCACTACTATTTTGTATTCTATGGATACAATTATGTTACCTTTCTAAAGACATATTCAATTCTTTGTTTACATTCTTTTAGTTTAAACTCTTTCTTCTTACTCAGCAATGACTAGGACCCATAGCACAGTATTGAGTAGAAGAGTAGAGAGATGCCCGGCTCTTGTCTGACTGACAAAGGCAAGAATGTACTCAGTCTTTCTCCAGTAAGCAGAGTGTAAACTGCAAACACCTTATCTTCATCTATGATGATTGCATATGATTATTCCTTTTTACTCTTTAATGCGGCAAATTATACTATTTTCAAGTATTAAAGTGATCATACAGTATTGCTTGAGAAAACTTCATTTGTTCATGATAATTATTTCTTTAAAAAAATATATATGCATTCAAGAGAGAGAGACTGACAATAAGAACGGGCAGACCAGGGCCTCTTGCCACTACAATTGAACTCCAAACACATGCACAACCTTGTGCATCTGGCTTATGTGGATACTGGGAAGTTGAACCCAAGCCATCAGACTTTGCAAACAAATGCTTGGAACCATTGAGCCATCTTTTCAGCCCTAATTATTCCTTTTAACAATACTTCTATCAAAAGTTTTAATATGCTGGGTATGGTGGCACATGCTTTTAATCCCAGCACTTGGGAGGCAGAGGTAGGAGGATCGCCATAAGTTCGAGGCCACCCTAAGACTACATAGTGAAGTCCAGATCAGCCTGGGCTAGAGTGAGACACTACCTCAACCCCCCCCAAAAAAAAAACAACTAGGTTTAATACATGGACATACTGTACTTTGGTCACATTCCCATCTTATGATCCTCTTTTGTCCTGCTTTCTCACCCATGCTCCATTGAGTGTTCTCCTATTTCCAAGTAGTGCTTCTGTTTTGCTCTCTCATCTTCTGTCCTCCTCCATCCTCTCTGTTAGAGTGTTGATGGGTTCAAAATTGTGAAGTTCTTTTGGGGGTAATGGCAACCACTGTGAGGTCATGCTTGCACCAATTAGTTCATGTCCACATACATGGTAGCACCCCAAAGTATTCCTTCCCACCTTGTGGCTATTACATTCTTTGCACCTCCTCTTCAGCAATGTTCCCTGAGCCTGGGAGGGCTTGACCTAGATGGCTTATTTAATGTTGTTCTGTCAACAAACTCTTAGTTTCAGCTTTTTTCAGTTTTGAATCTCCTTAGCATCTCTGTCATGTCCTTAGTGAAGCTTCTCTAGCTAGTAGAGAGCAGCACTAAACTTTTTTTTAATTTTTTTTTGTTTTTATTTATTTATTTGAGAGTGACAGACAGAGAGAGGAAGAGGCAGATAGAGACAGAGAGAGAGAATGGGCGCGCCAGGGCTTCCAGCCACTGCAAACGAACTCCAGATGTGTGCGCCCCCTTCTGCATCTGGCTAACGTGGGTCCTGGGGAATCTAGCCTCGAACCAGGGTCCTTAGGCTTCACAGGCAAGTGCTTAACCGCTAAGCCATCTCTCCAGCCCCCAACACTAAACATTTTTTCCACCACCTGCTCGGCAATGTTTCTGAGCCCCAGCAGGCGTAGTACAGATGACTCATCCCATGGTTAAGCACTAGGCTTTCTCTTCTTTGCTGGGGCTTGGGTCTCTAAAGAGAAACTTCTCTAACCACAAGTGAGAATAGCATTAAGCAATGTGCATAAGCATAGACATTTTGTTGGGCTTAACATATCCAATTATCCAAAGAAAAGTAGCAGTTTTCCTCTTGGGTATATGCTTTTCCAAGTCATAGGCTTTTGACTGAGTTTTCAGTACCTGGCATGAGTTCCCTCCCCCTGAGTCAGACTCAAATCCAACTAGAGAGCAGTAAGTTACCCCCATAACTTATATGCTACTATTACTCTTATGAGTACATCTTGCCTGGCTGGTTGATTGTCTAGCTTGTGGGATCCACTATGTGTTTATGACTGTTGATAATTTTTTTCTCTCATAGCTGTCTACAAAACAGTTCCTAGCATTACAGCAACTAGCTAGGAGGAAGGAGGCTTCCACCTCAGTTCCAGGTTGATTTTTCCCGGACCTGCAGCTTCAGCATGTGCAATATTCAGCAGTGGGGACTTACCATTTACTTCATGGTAATTAAGGGCATTGGCAATACTCTGCATTGTTGGGGGCAGGGTCTCGTGGCCCTCCCTGACCAACACCTCTCTGGGACAGAGAACCATTCCTGGCACTGGGGTTTCCCTGAAACAATCTAAGGTTTTAGGGCAAAGAATGATTTTTTCCATCCCTGCAAGGAACTTCTGCCACAAATCTACTCTTCCGCCTTCTCCTCCTCCTCCTTTCCTCTCTTTAGTCTTAAAATGAGTAACAGTTGGAAAGAAAAGTTCCTTGCTTTCCATCTACGGAATATGACTTGACCTTTCATCACAATACAGTTGAAATGTAGATAGCTGTGTGTGTGTGTGTGTGTGTGTGTGTGTGTGTGTATGTATGTGTGTATGTGTGTGTGTGTTTCTCACAATATGACTAGCTGTGAAGAGAATACATAGCCAAGGATTGTTGAGTCTAGAAGAAAAAATAAGAAATTAAAGCCCAATTCAAGATGAGGCATTCCAGTCAGCTTCTCTTTCTGACAGAAAACACCCCACTGAGAGCAGTTTGTTGGAAAAAAGGGGTTTATTTTGCCTTATAGACTTGAATGGAAGCTCCATGATGGCAGTGGAAAATTATGGCCCTAGCAGAGGGAGGACATCTTTGCTAGCCAATATCACATGGACAACAGCAACAGGAGAGTGTGTCAAACACTGGCAAGGGAAAACTGGCTGTAACACTACAAGCCCCCAACAATACATCACCTTCAGGAGGCTTCAATTCCCAAATTGACACCAGCTGAGGACCTAGCATTCAGAACACATAAATTTATGGGGACCATCTGAATCAAACTATCACATGAGGATAAATAGAAGCATCCCCCTTCTCTTTGTCTAGAATTCTCAAAGCTGGACACTGAATGTTGGAGTCACTTGAGCACTTTTCTGATAATAGGGATAAACAACTTATTGCTGGATGGAGGTAGAGTTACTTCACTCTATTACTAGTTGAGGAGGGATCTTATAAGGAATTTCAGGGGTATGAACTATATTCAAGAGTTATTACTTGAAAAATACAGTTTGAAAGTTAGTATTTTGTGATTATTTTCTATTTTTCTAGAACATTTATTGAAGCCTTAGCAAGTTGGGGTGGGACAATCTGAGGGCACATTCATATGTGACAGAGTTAGAAGAACCTCATCCTCTGCCTATGTCAATGTAGCATAGACAGGTTAGATCAGGAAATGGAATTGTTAAAGGAGTTTAATCCTTCTTTCCTTCATTTTGTGTTTTGATATCTCAGGAAAATTAGAAGTAACTATTTGCTTGGAATACTGTTTTCCACCCTTTCACCCTGAGGAGATGTCTGTCTTTAATGGTGAGGTGGGTTTCTTGAAGGCAACAGATTGAGGGGTCTAATTTTTTGATCCATCCTGTTAGCTTGTGTCTCTTGATGGGTGAATTAAGGCCATTAATATTTAGGGTAATGACTGTGAGATTTGATTTGATCCCTGCCATATTGTGATGGTAAATGTGGGTTGGAGTTTTCATGGACATTGAAGTTTTTTGTGCCTACTCTGAGTTTGGTTGTTGTGATCTGCTTCTTGTAGGCAATTGTGTTTGATTGTTTTTTTCTTCTCTGTGGAGAATTTCCTGAAATACTCTCTGTAGGTTTGGTTTTGTGTTGATATAATTGTAAAGCTGAGTTTTGTCATGGAAAGTTTTTCTTTCACCATCTATTATGAGGGATACTTTTGCTGGGTAGAGTAGTTTGGGTAGGAAGCCATAGGTTCTTAGACTTTGCAGTGTTTCATTCCAGGCCCTTCGAGCTTTCAGGGTTTCCATTGAGAAGTCTGAAGTAATTCTGATGGGGTTACCTCTGAAGGTGGTGTGCTGTTTTTCCCTGGCTGCTTTTAGGATTTTCTCTTTGGTGTCAATGTTTAGAGTCTTAATGATAATATGTCTTGGAGAGTTTCTCCTTTGGTCCAGTCTGTTTGGAGTTCTATTGGCTTCTTGTATCTTGATGGGCCTTTCTTTTAAGAGATTGGGGAAGTTTTCTTCAATTATTTTGTTAAGTAAGTTCTCCATGCCTTTGGTCTGGATTTCTTCTCCTTCTGGTATTCCAATGATCCTGATATTGGGACGTTTAAGTGTATCCCACAATTCCCTCATGTTCTGTTCACAGGAGCTTTTAAACTTACTGAAATTTTTGAGCTCTCTAACTGTTTCTTCCATCTTGTCTTCCAGATCATAGTTTCTATCCTCCACTTGGCTGACTCTATTCTTGAGAGCTTCTAGTGGAGTTTTGGACTTGTTCAATTAAGTTTGCATTTTCTATTATTTTTCTATGTATAATTTCCATCCCTCTGTCAAGCTCCCTTTTCACATCATTTTCTGATTTTCTTGATGATTCTTGGAGTTCGTCCTTGCATTTCTTTATGTCTTCATTTAGCATGGCCAGCTGATTTTTTTTTTTAATTTTTATTAATTTATTTGAGAGCGACAGACAGAGAGAAAGAGGCAGATAGAGAGAGGGAGAGAGAATGGGCGCGCCAGGGCCTCCAGCCACTGCAAACGAACTCCAGACGCGTGCGCCCCCTTGTGCATCTGGCTAACGTGGGTCCTGGGGAGTTGAGCCTCGAACCGGGGTCCTTGGGCTTCACAGGCAAGCGCTTAACCGCTAAGCCATCTCTCCAGCCCGGCCAGCTGATTTTTAAGGTCTTCTTTTTTTTCACTCTCCCTCAAATCTCTTAACTCTCTTTGAAATCCTTCCATTTTCTTATCTAATCCTTCCAATTTCTTATCTATTAGTTCTAGTTTAGTGATGGCAGCATCCACACGATTGTCGGCCCTTTGTTGCTTTCCTGCAAGTTCTACCAATAGGTTGGTTAGAGTTGCATTGCTCATAGCTTCAATTTGGTGTTCTGGTCCTATTGGTTCTTCTATGTTTTGGTTAGATGTATTCATTGTGGGACTGGGTGATCTAGTTGGATTTTCTTGCATTTGATTTTTCATGTTATTTCTTTTGCGCTGTGTTCTGCCCATGACAGTGTATGGGCAGATAAGTGGGCATGTCAGCCTGGGCTCAAGAACAATGCGAATCTTATGCAGCCTGGGGGCATTGCCAAGAAGCCTGGGCTTTGGCTGTCACTTGCCAAAGCTGCCTATCTACTGCCTGGCAGGGGCGCCGAAGTTGCCTGAGTTCTCAAGCGGTAATGTGCCAAAGCTGCCTGCAGTTCGAACTAGGAGTGGCACTGAGGCACCAAGCACTGATGCCGCCCGAACTCTGGCTGGGCACGCTGGGAACCAGAAACAGTCTGCGCTCCCCTGCCACAGGACAATTGTGGACAGCCGCGCGGCAGACAGAGGGCAAGTGGACGAGAGTGCGGAGCAGTCTAAGCTTCCGCACGCAGGGAACAATCTCACTTGCCAAAGCCGCCTATCTACTACCTGGCAGGGGCGCCAAAGTTGCTTGAGTTCTCAAGCGGTAATGTGCCACATCTTCCTGCGTTCGAGCTAGGAGTGGCACTGAGGCACCAAGCACTGAAGCCACCCAGACTTTGGCTGGGAACGCTGGGAACCGGAAGCAGTCTGTGCTCCCCCGCCACAGGACAATGGCGGCCCGCCGGTGCGGCAGGCAGGTAGGGGGTGGCACCTGAGCTGATGCAAGCGAGAGATACAGTCTGAGCTTGTGGGACTGGGCACACTCAGTAGGTGGGCGAGTGGACAAGGGTGTGGAGCAGTCTAAGCTTCCATGCGCAGGGAACGATCGGCGAGCGGTGGCAGCCGTGTGGGCTCCAGAGCAGCAGCAGCGGCAGGGGAGGAGCTTTGAACTCTGTGGTTATTTGGGGCGAGGGGTGCCTACCCGCCCACAAGGGGATCAGCGATTCCCTGTTCCCCCACCTCTATGCCCTCCCAGATTTCTCTCCCCTAAAAGCCACTATATACCCTTAATATCTTGCCTTTCTTTCCCCGGGATTTGCAGCGCAGCTAGGCGGTCGCCATCTTGGCCGGAAGTCCCCAGAAGTAACTATAAACTGTTAAATGGAAAGTGACCCTTTGAAGATGCGGTTAAATAAATTATGCAAGTAGAGTCATTATCTGCACTGCTTATTTTTATAAGCAGTGCAGAAACTCAATGAGCTGTAGTAAGGAGAATTAAATGTAGATAAAATGAGTTGTGAAAAAGTTAGTAAGAAATTTAGTAAGAGCAGACAAACAAAAAGGCTTCCTGTATGTACTAGGAAATACAAAGTTTGTGCATTCATTTAAATCTAGAAATAAGTAACAAGACATGGTTATAAAAAGATGGATGGACTTATAGACAAAATGGTTAATTTAAGCAATAACAAAAAATATAAATAGAAAATAAAAGTGGTTTCTAAATACAAGAAGAATGTTTTTTTTTAAAGAATAATTACTCAAAGATGTCAAAGTCTAAAGCAAGAGAATGAAAAGGCACTTAGTTGGTACTTAAGAGGCATTTCTTTGAACCCCTTTAGTGAACTAGAGCACTCTGCTAAATGGTTTTTGAGATATTTTGAATAATTTATAGTATCTTTGAATGTTCACTTACTAGTACTATGTATAAAATTAAGGAGATAGTCATAATGCTATTTTCCCTTATTCTGAAGGCACTCTTTGATCTAGTCGAAACATCATGAGTTTAAGAACTGAGCATTTTTCCTTGAAGGAGGTATGCAGATTGGTATTAATGACGCCCCCCTGAACACCAACATGGTTGCTTAGGAATTCTTTAGTTTTCTGGATTGTTATCTGATGAATTTCTACATTCTAGTTCCTAGGAAGCTCCATCTCATTGTGTCCTCACTGCTGTCTGGGCCTCTTTTGTAAGGACATTGTTACTATTCATAAGAGCTCTACTTTGTGACTCAGTAACTACATAACAAGACCAACTCATAGCCATCATAGTAATAATTTTCAACATATGAATTTCTGAGTGACACAAACCATTTAGGCTATATCTCTTACTTAGGTAGAAAAGAATGTGAATGAGACAGGGAACCTGTTATGTTACAGATAAAATGATACCAGAGAAAGTAGTCAAAGACTATCTCCTTTGCCCCAAAGTGAATTCATAGGAAGTATTAGAGCACATCTGTTCAGAACAGAGCCATTTGAGAAATCTCAAACTTTTTATTGTAATTATAAAGTAAAGGTCATTTTGGAGTTGATTGGGTGTGAGAATGTAACGGATTTATGGGGCACTACTACTCACCTTTGACTGTCAAGCCTAAACTTAGAAACTGGTAACTGGATTTCTTTAGAATTGATGAACCTATAGAAAGAAAGAATCCATCTCTCGTTTCCAAAAGAAACAAGTCAGGCAGATAGGAATGGGTCAGGGTGGACCCAGTCAGGGTCTGTGAAAGAACGTGATGAAAAAAAAAAAAAACAATTAAAATTATTTGAATTAAAACAGCAAGGATACACCATTAAATCATAATTGCTTATGGTCATGCTTAGATGTTAATTCCATAGTTCATTACAAGCTCTATTCTACCAAAGGTTGCTATTGGCTTGACCAACTGCTGCCTCTTCGGCACTGAGAGAAGCACTTGCATATTGTTGCGGTGAAAAACCACGTTGATCCAACAGCACATTCTGGAAGAAATAGGCTATCACAAAAGCTCACTATCTTCGTTCTCTCTCTCTCTCTTTCTCTTTTCAAATTTCAGGGAGAAAGAAGATGCTTGGAACTTGATCTATCACAAAAGTACCAGGGGGAAGATAGATAGATAGATAGATAGATAGATAGATAGATAGATAGATAATAGATAGATGGATAGATAGATAGATAGATAGATAGATAGATGATTGATAGATAGATAGATAGATAGATAGATAGATAGATAGATAGATGTAGATAGATAGATGATGGGTAGATAGATCGATAGATAGATCGATCGATAGAGAGATAGATAGATAGATAGATAGATAGATAGATAGATAGATAGATAGATAGATAATAGAGTAATGTTGTTGATTGGTATAAAAGGGAAGGTGAGTTAAAGTAAGTTTATTTGTGCTGCATCCTCTGTGAGTCTCTCATTTTAAGTTGAAATGATGAATTTGGACAACTATGATTCAGGCAGGAACAGAATCCATGCTTAGTAGACAAGGATGCTTTGCCTTAGATGTTAGGCAAGCTTTCCTCATGCTGTATATTTAGTTTTTAGACTTGTTGTTTTTAATTGTACTGATGCATAATTTTAACTGTTGTTCTTTTGGTCAATCTTTGTCAATTATGGAGAGTTCTTTGTTTCCAGAGACTTCAAGTATAAAAAAAGGCATCTAACAAACACATAGTGCATCACACTCTGTGTGCAATCAATAAACACGTGTTTCTTAACTGCCTGCCCAGAAGTATATTCAGGAAGTCCAAGTGTCTTAAAAACAACATTCCGGGTGTGGTGGCGCATGCCTTTAATCCCAGCACTCGGGAGGCAGAGGTAGGAGGATCGCCTTGAGTTCAAGGCCACCCTGAGACTACATAGTGAATTCCAGGTCAGCCTGATCTAGAGTGAAACCCTACCTCGAAAAAAATAACAAAAAAAGAAAAAAAAAATAACAGAAGGTGGTATCTAGTAGTGATTTCCCCAAGGGTATATTAAGTACATAACTAATGTCAGAAAACACTGGCATTTTATGACCCAGTCAAACAAATTATACTTCAGTCATTCACCAGCACACACACACACATATACACACACAGGTACACGTGTGTGGGAGACACTGAATTCAAGTTCCACTGATGACCTGGGTGAAGATCAGAAAAGAACATAAAGAAGAAAGAAGTTGAACGTTGTCAACTGGTTTGCAAAAAGGGTGGGACGATAACAAGGTAAGGTGTTGGATGAGATGAGGTGATAATGAACTTGGATGGAGGTAAAGTGAGTTGACCACTTAGTCATTACCAATGTCTGAGGTGAGTGGGAAAAAGTTGGGAGCATGAGAACAGGTGTAGACACAGACCCAGCAGTGCTGCCTGTTGAAAGCAAAAGCTTGAGGTTGCCCTTATGTGCATCAAGTTCTACAGGAGAAGAAATTTCAAGGGGATATTGGGTTTGGGGTTGAATGACACTTTGAACAGTGGGAAAAATGAGAAATAACAGACAATTATCACACGCCTTTCAATATTTCTAAGGCAAAATGAAAATAAAATGAATTTTCAGAGAGTGCTAAGTTGTTAACATATAGAATACTTCTAGAAATAATAAATAAAGCACTAAAGATTGAAAGAAATGATCACCGAATATGTTACCTAATATAATAATATTCAAAGTAGAAACTTCATTACAACTAACAATTTTTCTTTATAAAAGAAAGTTTAAGAATATTTCTTTTTAAAATTTTAAAAAATTATTTGAGAGAAAGAGAGAGACAGAGAAAAAGAGAGAGAGAGAAAGAGAGAGAGAATGGGAGTGCCAGGGCTTCCAGCCACTGCAAACGAACTCCAGAAGCATGCACCACCTTGTGTAAAACTGGCTTATGTGGGTTCTTTGGATATTGAACCAAGGTCCTTTGGCTTTGCAGGCAAATGCCTTAACTGCTAAGCCATCTCTCCAGCCCATTTAAGAATATATCTAACTAGAAGAATATAAACTAACACATTTTAACTACCAAATTATCAAAAAATGAATAATATTATCAGAGAATATTAATCATATTAAATAGTGGAAATAAAAGTTCTCTGTATAATCAAAGTGATTTTTTTTAGCTGAACTCTTCACATTTATCTCTTAGCATAACATCTGCCTCTCCTTACGATGTGCCTCCCCCAGCTAAGCTAAGCTAAGTAGACATGTGCTGATCTCCAAACAAGATGTGTTGTCTCTTTTCTTATGTTTTCAGGGAGCCAGACTAGAATGTGTTCTAGCTTTGTTCATTTGGAATATTGTGATGAAATACCTACCCCTAATACCACTCTTGTTTTCAATCTTTCTCATCACAGTTCAATCATACACTTATCCCCATCAGTTCAACAAAGAAAATCACTCTCAAATTTTGACATGTTCTTCTTACACATTTAACCATATTTAAATAATTGTTGGTATATTAAATAATATTTGATAACTATTGATATCTTTTCCCACAGCACTTGTTGCTTCAGTACAAAGATAGTGTTTCAATCACTTTTATAACCCAAGTTTCTGCCAATGAACTTTAATGGTAGAAATTATTTATTGATATGAATTAAAACTTTTAGTTTTCATCTGCTTCTATGTAATTTAAGATACATGAAATAAAGCCGAATCTTAAACATATATCACTGAATTCTTACTTCTTTCCTTACCCTCTACTCCTCTTCTTTTCTCCTCTCCTCTCTTCTTAATCATACATTGTATACATAGATGCTCATTTTAGAACTTTTGTTAAAGTAGAAGTTTTATGTAAGCAATTTCCACCAAAGTATTTTAAAGTATATAAATTCTATTACTTAATCACTGAATATTCACTAAAGTAAACCTTCCAGCCTCAAGAAACCTAATGGCTTAATTTCTTTCAATCTGGAGCCAGCAATAAGGAAGTATGCTATAAGCAAGCTTAATGGCCTACTAAATAGTGCTGCAATAAAAACCTAATACTTAATGCCCTAGTTTGTGTCTCTTGGCTCCATGGCTTGCTCAAATACCAGGGAAACAAACTCAGTTCTTTTCACCCACACTTCCTTTCACTTATCACTGAAAAGGTTCCTTCTGAAATAAAATAACATTATTTTGATTATAGATTTTGTTTCATGTAGGGAACTAAGCATTTTTCCTTCCATGATTTTGATGTTATTATACTTTCAAACCATTATCTCTTATAAACTATGTAATATTCATTTTAAGATGTGGTAAAATAACATTTTACATATTCCAATAGTGAAATTTCTTCTCCTTCTTCTTTTTCTTCTTTCTTCTTCTTCTTCTTTTTGTTTTTGTTTTTCAGGGTAAGGTCTCACTCTAGCTCAGGCTGGCCTGGATTTCATCATGTAGTCTCAGGGTGGCCTTGAACTCACAGCAATCCTCCTATCTCTTCCTCCCAAGTGCTGGGATTAAAGGCATGCGCCACCACGCCTAGCTGTGAAATATCTTCTTAAATAATGATGGCTTTTAACATTTTAAACATTTTAGAAGGAAAAAAATTATCAAAATATGCTTTATGCTTTTTGTAGTCATAAAAAGCCAACCAATTAATTGAAATTTTTGTAAGGATTTAGGGTCTTCAATATAAATGTATATTGTTTTGTGCCTCATACATTTACTATTATATATAAACGTATCCATGGACATATTGAGATTTACCTCTATACCCAGGAATTCAATACTATCGTGCTTCTTTAAGGTTCTCTGGGTGTATGTTTGTTTGTTTCAATTAAAACATCATTATACACTTCAGACAGGTTGGCTATACCTGTCTATAATGCTTGATACCATGGGAATGGTTGAAGCATTGGGATATTTGTACATATATAAAAAGATTTCTTGGGTTTAGGATCAAGGTCTAAACACACTTTCCATTTATGTTTCATAAACATTCCATTCACATTACCCAAAGGTGGTTTTAACCAGTGCTTTTAATGTGCTTGTGTTTTGACTGTGTACTAGCACATGTGATCAGGTTTTCTACATGTAGCATCCATTTCAGTATTTAGGTTTTGGATTTGGAACTTTCACATTAGGGGTGTTCAGTCTGCACTAAGACATCTCTACCTTTAACTATTCTAAGCTTGCTGAATTCTAAGTATATCTTTGCTTTTTCTAACTCAGTCTGCTTAGAATGATTAAACATAGCTTAATTCATCAGGCTGGGCACTGTGTTTTCAAGAAGTGCCTCAGAAACCCCCAGCTGGGCTGGTGCAAGTTGACAAGCAGCTGGGTCCTTTATAAAGCTCACTGCAATGTGGGCTAAGGATGAGAGATTATTGGAGGTTACATGAGAAAGGCATGGATTCACGTTAAATTCTTGGCCAATGAAACAAGGAAATTTGAAGAATCTCACATTGTTCAGAAATAGCTGAGCTTAATTGCCTGGTAAATAAAGCTAAAGAGTACATGGCAAGATGGTGGCATTAGCTTGAATGCTGGGATGGATTCTCAAGATAGCGCCATTAGGAGGCTGTCAATTGACTGTGTTGGTTCAGTCAAAGGAAAATTCCTTCTTAAAAAAAGATTCAAGCAGATGCATTATTTGGGCTGCATTAATATAAATACTTTCTGGAAATATGGCTGACTCTGAAGTTAATCTTTTACTGTTTCAAACAATGTTAAATAAGTAATATTTCATTTAAATCATTTAATTAGTATATTTCTGTTAGATAATTTCCCACAAATGAACAAAAGTTTTATTATTAGTGTGATCTTGGAGCTGTTGTCAAATTGTTCTGTGTGGTGGTTTATAACTCCACCAACAATTTGAGTGTCTATTTGCTTACAGCCTTACCAACAAAGTAGATTGCATTCTTTGGTATTTTACCAACTTGAAGATGAGAATTATCACCAAGAAACTTTCACTTTAATGCCTGTTATTAATAATATTGACCTCTTAGTATGGATCTCACTATATAGAAAGAATCTAAGGAGACAATAAAAATAAGCTGATTAAAGCTTGATGTAGCTGTAAAAAAAGAATGAGGAAATTATCTGTAGACAGGGAAAGATCTCTTCGATGTTTTTTCACATGAGAACATACAAAGTGCAGTATGTCATATATTTTCTTTAATGGAAGTGGAAGGAGCATGAGAGTACAGATTGCATTTAAAGAAAGAAGCAAAGATGGATGGAGAGATGGCTTAGCAGTTAGGGCACTTGCTTGCAATGCCAAAGGACTCAGGTTTTATTCTCCAGTAACCACATAAAGCCAGATGCACAGGTGGATCATGCATCTGGAATTTGATTGCAGTGGCTGGAGGGCCTGGTGCTCCTATTCTCTCTCTCTCTGTCTCTCTCTCTCTTTCTCTCTCTCTCTCTTTCATAAATAAATAAAAATAGAATATTACAAATAAGTAACAAAGCAAATATATGAAGCTAGCATTAAAAGTTCCTTAATACTAGGTGAGTAAGAAAGTGAGGAAAGAGTTTAAAGAGAACATCTTTAATACTTTACCAATTTGAAAACTGCAAACTACAGTCAGAAGTTTTTATTTTAGTTTCTGTTATTAAATTAGCATTTTCTTATATAGTGAGGTTAACTTTCATTTCTTTTCTGACAAATAGAATGTTCATTTTATTAGCTCAGCTTTCTTGGACAATATCACAAATTTTTGCTTAAATTAGTATATAAGGTCTGAAAATGCCATAATGAAGGCAACTATTTATATAATGAATATATGCTAAAGAAGAAAAAGCAAAACACAAATGCAATAGAAAACATGAAGGCATGCACAACCATTGGCTATTGTGACATCACATTGTCATCTATAAAGTGAATGTGTAAGAAATGTAAAATCGAGTTATAAGAAAAAAAAAACAGTGAGAAAAGGAAGGATGGAAGGAAGGGAGAAAGGAAGAAAAAAGAGAGAAGGAAATAAATGAATCACACCCAAATAACTCATAATGTTTTATGTAAGTTTATAGGCCCATGTTGGGTTGCATTCATTAATTATACTCAACCACTTACAGCCCATGGACCAGAGATTAAGCATGTCTGAAAGACAACCTGAATTAGAATGTTGCAATAATCAAATAAAAAGCATAAGAATTAACAAGAGGTCTTAGGACTAGAGAGATGATTCAGCAGTTAAGGTGCTTACCTGGAAAGCATAAGGACCCAGGTTCAATTCCTCAGTACCCATGTAGTACCAGATGCAGAAGGTTGTGCATGTGTCTGGAGTTCATTTGCAGTGGCTAGAGGCCCTGGTGTACCCATTTTTTCTCTCTCTCTCTCTGTCTCTCTTTCACTCTCTCTCTGCCTCTTTCTCTCTCTCTCTCTCTCCCAAAGAAATAAAATATTTTTAAAAAACAAAAACAGGTCTGTATATACTGAGAATGTTTTTACTTGTCTAATTTTTCATATACTTTTATCTTTGTTTAAAGACATTTTGTCAAGAGCATATCTACTTGCTAATTTTTTAAATAAATCTTGGATTTCCAGACATAGTTTAATAGACCTTTCCTGTCCAAAAGTGAAAACATGATTTCGTAGATTTTCTGCTCCACTTTTTTGTAGGTTGGTGTTATAACATTTATTGAAATAATGCTATGTGTTAATAGAAAAAGCAAAAAACAACCCAAAGAATTATAATGCAAGCTATATAAAATCCCAATTGAAACCCAGAAGTGTCTAAATTATTCATTAATTAGCCTACTAAAAGCCCCACAAAAAGACACCCAATATAATAAAGTATTGCAAAACAACTGGCAACTTTCTGTTATCAAAAATTGCAGATTTTGCATTTTGCACCCTTTTCTCAATCAAGACAAAAAATTCTATTGGATTTTATATAATATAAATATAAAACAAGATAGAGAAAGCATTGTAAACTTGTAATAATGGCTGCAAATACATTTCTTACATATTCCAAGTGAGATAAGATGATAGAGGTAAAATGGAAAGGTACAGAGAGTATGTGAGTAGATGGGCTCACAGTGCACTGTCATTTGAGATTTTTCACATCTGGTACCAAGCAGGTTGGTTATGATGCATACATAGCATGGAACTACTCATATAATAAATAATAGACAAAAGCCAGGCATGGTGGCACACACCTTTAATCCCAGCATGCAGGAGGCAGAGAAAGGAAGATCGCCATGAGTTCAAGGCCACCCTGAGACTACATAGTGAATTCCAGATCAGCATGGACTAGAGTGAAACCCTACCTCAATAACTAACTAACTAACTAAATAAATAAATAAATAGATACATAAATAAAAATAAAATATAGAAAGAACAGACAAAACATACACGTCAGCTATATGGTAACATACAAGTGACACTCCCATCTACCCATACTAAAAAATTACATAATACTGTCAGGAAAAAGTCTTAAAAACTACATACTTTAATAACAAAATAAATTCAATATGGAGTGAACACCTGAATCACAAGGCTCTAGAGAGGGTACAATGAAGACTGACCTTAATCTTCTCCTGCTTCTCTCCCTCTCCCTCTCTCTCTCTCTCTCTCTCTCTCTCTCTCTCTCTCTCTCTCTCTCTTTCTCTGTCTCTTTCTCTCTCTCTCTCTTCTCTCTAACTCTTGTATATTAGTTATTTTTTTCCTCATTTTCTTAGTGGGCACTGACCTGTAACTCCCAGTGCCAGCAGGTGGCTATCATCCACAATGAGCTTTTGATCAGAGAGTCCTACAAGGTTTCCTAAAAGAATGACAGATTTCTGTCAGAGTACTTGATGACCCACCAAAGGTCAGTGGTAAGACCCTACTGCTGAAGACACCATATGCTGTTGGCACATAACATGGAGTGACATGGCTGGAAGCTGGAAGAGAGTCAGTCCCCAGACAGTTAACATGTCTAGTGCCAGAAGGTGCTACATGGGTGACTGGGGGAAAATGAACAATGTCTGTCCAAGCAACTCATGGTCTAACCTACTTAGCGCAAATAACCTGTCGTGATGCCCACACAAGTGGCACACAGCCATGGGAAACCAACTGCTCTCAATTCAGGCTAACTGATCCCCTCAGTGGTACGGGACCAATAGCTGGAGCTGGGAAACAAGTCAGAACCATATCCAAACATAAGCCCACTCTCCATTATCAAGCTACCACCAATTGTGGGCCAAAAGAGGGCATACACCTATTAAATTCTCTCTAAAGAAAACAATGACTATCCCATTTATCTGGTGCTAACTTTACTCTCCATTGGAGAATCTGATTCTCTCTTTTCAGATAGACACAGATCTTAAGGAGAGAACTACCCCATCATACCTCGAAAGGGCCCCAGCTGAAACTAAGACTAATTGGTGAAACAAGTAAGAGTGCTGTTTTCTTGGTGAACCTGGTATCAGCACAAGTGTAAAGGAGATAGACACAGAGGACAATCATCTCCTACCAAATCAGATATCCAGAGACACAGAGGGTCCCAAGACCTCATCACTGAAGAAGACCTAAAATGAACCCAACATGATTCAGGGAAACTTGCGGAAGAGGGGGCAGAAAGAACGTCAGAGCCACACATTGGGTCAAGATACGCAGAGGCATTTCCTCCTACACATAACTGATGGCTAACCCCACAATGCATGACCCATATACCCAAACAAGGAGGGCCCATGTGGAGGGGGTGAGGACAGGGAGGAGGCTAACAATGATACCAACTTGACTGTATTCACTGAGTACAAAACTAATAAAAAAAAAAATTCAATACAGATAATACTGAGAACCAAGGCATTCAGAGATTTTAAAAGTCGTGCCTTTTTTGTTCAGTTGGTCCAAGGTGTTGTCAACTAAGTTTTAAAAAGTTAGTTCAGAGTCAACATTACCCATAAGTGTCATACATTTATTGCTTTTTATATGTACTTTCTTCCCCTTAAAAGTCCTTTGATAAATATCTGAAATGTCCAGGTACAACACAACAGAGATGAAACAGGATCAAATACTGCAATTGTTTTTATGATCACATTGAGTGTTTGACTATCACAAATTTATTCACCTACTCAACTCAAAATCAAGATCAAGATGGCAGAGCACACACTGTGGATAAGCCCAAAGAACTGCATGTATGACAGGAGGACAGAGCAGGGCACTAAACCAAAGCTGGCTGAATAGAGGACTGTCTACTGCATAGTAAATAAACTGAAATGGTTCCAAGTGAGACAAGATGATGGAGGTTAAACGAAAAGGTGCAGAGAGCATATGAGTTGATGGGCTTACAGTGCACTGTCACTTGAGATTTGCCACATCTGGTACCAAGCAGTTAATGGTTTATTCACTCAAGTGTTTAGCTACCATGCACAAAAACCATTTTAACTATGAAACTGTTCAAACTGTTCAAAGCGAGAAGCTGGGAGCTTCCACTGAGTTGAGTATTTATGTGCACAGTGATGCTAGTTTTCCACATTTTCTTAAAGTTAAAAAGGAGACAAAAGTTAAATGTTTAAAGGCCATTACTAAAGCCAGCAGAGATGGACTACAAAATGTGTCTAGTGTGGTCTGAAGAATGATTCAGTGTGGATCTCATAAACCATCATTTTCCAGATTGGAAAAAAAAAAACCACAAAGATTCATTTTTGTGAAAATGTTTGTTGCTAAATATACTATTATCTCCAATTAATAAGAAAAAACTCTTATGTGTTCATATTTCCTAAATAAAATAAACTCTTATTTTGTCTTTAAACTGGTGTGCAGATCCCACATAACTTTTTATCTCAGAATCCTTTGGACTAACCTTGGAGATTGAAATAACCAAAAGTACTCAATTATGATTTGTAAAAGAATGATTCTTACTAGTCAGACATTAGAAAAGTTATCAAATTTTTCATAATATCAGATTTGGCAATTTTGTATCCAAGTAATGTGGCACAAATCAGTTAATTCAAACCATCAGCTCATCTGTCTCCCAGGGTATCGTCTTTCACATACTGGGCAATTGAGGAGCATGCATTAACTTTTATTCTGAGGTAGGAGCTGATCTTACAAGACACTTCACTAAGTGACCATAAAAGAAAATAAGGCACTTTCTTTTCTTTAGACTCATTCCAATACTTAAAAAATAGAAAAGAAAGACAAAAAGGATCTTTTAGTTTTTTGTTTCTAGACAACTACCAGAATGAAAAATCATTTAATGAAATAAAGGTTTTCTTTGTTCTCTTTTTTGATACGCTTGAAAGTATAAAATGCTACATCCCCCCCACCCACACACACACATTTCTGTACCAGCCCCCTTGTATAGTAAAAGTACCTACTTTTGTTCAACTGTTTCAATGCACTACACTTTATGTACAATTTCCGTTCATGTAAACAGCAAATAGGCAAGCATGGCTTTTACATCCTTAACAACTTTTCCTATACAGGGAAGTTTAAAAAAGTATTTGAACAGCTTGCCCAGTTTGCCCAGGACCTCCAGCCACAGCAAACCTAGGTTTATTTGTATTTGAACTTTATAGTAACCTTATCTATTTGAAGAAGTTGGCACTAGATTGTGATTACAATGTGTACCCTATTATTATTATACTATGTACCCCAATCCACTTAGAAAGAATTAAGCTCTTATAAATAATTACAAATTCATAATTTTAAAAAAAAAAATTTGTTAATTTTTATTTATTTATTTGAGAGCGACAGAGAGAGAGAGAGAAAGAGGGAGGGGAGAGAGAGAGAGAGAGAGAGAGAGAGAGAATGGGTGTGCCAGGGCTTCCAGCCACTGCAAACGAACTCCAGATGCGTGCGCCCCCTTGTGCATCTGGCTAATGTGGGTCCTGGGGAATCGAGCCTCGAACCAGGGTCCTTAGGCTTCACAGGCAAGCGCTTAACCACTAAGCCATCTCTCCAGCCCCATAAATTTTGAACCTTAACCAAAATACATTTATTTTCTTTGAGTAATATAATACCTATATGCATCAGGGTTTTTATTTGTGTACTTTTGTATACTTTAAAAAATTATTTATTTATTTATTTTGAGAGCAAACGAGAGGCAGATAGAGAGAAAGAGAATGGGCACACCAGGACCTCCAGCCACTGCAAACGCACTCCAGACACATGCCACCCTCCCCCAACCATGCATCAGGCTTGTGTGGGTCCTGGGGAATCGAACTGCAGTCCTTAGGCTTTGCGAGCAAACACCTTAACTGCTAAGCCATTTCCCCAACCCACTTTTGCATATTTCTTATTATCAACTATTTTATTGCTGCTCTGTAATAATATAGGCTTATTAATGATTTATTATTTATTTATTAATATCAATTTAATATCCACACCCTTATCTTTTGCATCTAGTTGAGTTTTAGTTACCTCAAATTTCCATTTATGCACTATTTTCCATAAAATAATTAGAATTTTACCTTCTTTACAACTTACAATTGTAATTTATTTCTCATCTAGTTTCATTGGCTTATAACTCTAATACAGTTCTAAGTAATAGTAGTGACAGCTAGCATCCTTGTATTTTTCTCTACCATCAACAAAAATTCCTGCATTAAGTATATGCTGACTTTGAAGATGACTGCACATAATCCCTGTTTTTCAAAAATGGACTCCAATTTTTCAAATAGTTTCAGCATAGACAGATGAAGAGCTTTTCTGTCCCAGAACATGACATTAGTAGTTTTCTTAAAACTCAATTATGGGACTTCCGGTCAAGATGGCGGCATAGGAACCACGCCTAAGCAGCCTAGGGGAGAAAAAGCCAAAGAAAACCCAGCAAAATACACAAGAGAGGTGTATAAGAGATTAAAACAGCAGCGGAGAAGTAGGAGATATCCAGAGCCCACACGGGCAGGCCGAAGCAGCTCCGGCAGCGGCAGCTCGGGACCCGGTAGCGGCAGCTCGGGATCCGGCAGCGGCAGCTCGGGACCCGGTAGCGGCGACTTGGGCTCCGGCAGCGGCACCTCGGGACCCGGTAGCGGCGATTCGGACTCTGGCAGCGGCAGCGGCAGCACGGGCACCGGCAGCTGCATCTCGGGCTCCGGCAGTGGCGACTCGGGATCCAACAGCGGCGGCTCAGACCCCGGCAGCGGAAGCGGCGGTGGAAGCCGGAAGTGGCGGTGGAAGCCGTGACTCCAGCCCCCCAAAAACACCATCAGCTGCTCCGGTACCGGCCACAGCGGCTTCAGGGCAGCGAATCCAGCAGCGGAGGCTCCAGCGGCTTCAGCGGCAGAGGCGGATCCCGCAGCGGCAGCACCAGAGGATCAGAGGTGGAGGACCCAGCAGCGGCAGCTCCAGCGGATCAGCGGGGGCAGACCCAGCAGCGGCATCTCCAGTGGCGGATCCAGCAGCAGTGGTCCCAGCAGCGGCAGCTCCAGCGGCAGCAGAGGGGATCCAGCATCAGGGGCGCCAATCTGCAGGGCCACAGTTGCCAGGCTTGGTTTGCCCCATAGGAAAAGCCAGTACCCAGTTCCAGAAAGCAGAACAGCGGCCCAACATCCCAGCCAGCAACTTGACTGAGACCAAAAGCATCCAAAGAGGTAACTGGGATTGAACCAGGGAAGGGTCTCACCTGGTCACAAGCTGACTTGGATCCCTCAACAGACCAGAAATCTTAACTTCTTTGTTGATAGAGGATCTGGTTTTTATAATACCTAATCTTGCATAAATGCTCGGTGCTGTTCTTGACTGAATGTGTATAGGTTTAGTTAAATTTTAGAATATACCTGTATTTTATTCCACTCAACCTATTTGAATACTCCCATAGCAGGCAAACTTAACCCCTAGGACCACGTGTCTAGATACTCTGAGAGTGGTAAGAGCCACACCTAACATCTTAATCTCCTACATAGAAGATATACAATATCAGATCAATAGATACAGCAAAGGATACCCAGCTAACTGGAAAATCTAAGCAGTAACTTAATACAAGATGCAAAAATATATACATTATAACACAAGAAACACCAAAAACCAAGGCAATATAAATCCACCAAAAAGCATCAATGCTTCAGAAATGACCTCTAGTGAAAACGAGTTAGAGAAAATACCTGAGAAAGATTTCAAAAGAATGATTGTAAATATGTTCAATGAACCCAAAGAAGAAATCAAAGGAATCAGAGAAGATACAGGACACCAATTTAACGAAATAAAGAAATCAATACAAGACATAAATAAGGAAATAGAAATAATGAAGAAAAACCAGTCAGAATTACTAGCAATGAAGAACACAGTTAATGAAATAAAAAACTCTGTAGAAAATCTCACCAGTAGAATGGATGAAGGAGAGGACAGAATATCTAAGCTAGAAGACCAGGTGGCAGATCTAATACAATCCAACAAAGAGAAAGACAAACTAATAGAAAAGTATGAATGGGAATTTCAAGATATTCGGGACACTATGAAAAGATCAAATATAAGAATTCAGGGTATAGTAGAAGGAGAAGAATTTCAATCCAAAGGTATAGTAGGCATCTTCAACAAAATCATAGAAGAAAACTTCCCCCAAATTGGGAAAGAGGTGCCAATGCAGATACAGGAAGCATTTAGAACACCAGCCAGACAAAACCTGGAAAGAACCTCTCCTCGCCATATTATAATCAAACTACCAAACACACAATCCAAAGAAAAAATATTGAAAGCAGTTAGAGAGAAAAATCAAGTTACCTACAAAGGCAAGCCCATCAGGATCACAGCAGATTACTCAACACAAACTTTCAAAGCCAGAAGGGCTTGGAGTGATGTATTCCAAACTCTGAAAAATAACAACTGTCAACCAAGGTTACTTTATCCTGCAAAACTATCCATTCAAATAGATGGAGAAATAAGGACATTCCATGACAAAAGCAGGCTAAAGGAGTGTTTGAAGACAAAACCAGCTCTACACAAAATACTTGAAAGAATCCTCCATGCCGAAGAGAAAGAAAAACACACATATAAGGAACCTGGAAAACAACAAACAACACTCAAATACTAGTTAATATAAGAGAGCAAAGGTAGAACCAGAACCACAAAAAAAAAAAAAAAAAAATGGCAAGCATAAATACACATCTTTCAATAATATCTCTTAATATCAATGGCCTCAATGCTCCAACCAAAAGACATAGATTTGCAGACTGGGTTAAAAAGCAGGACCCTACAATTTGTTGTCTCCAAGAAACTCACCTTTCTACAAAGGATGGACATTATCTTAGGGTGAAAGGTTGGAAAACGGTGTTTCAAGCAAATGGACCCAGAAAGCAAGCAGGGGTTGCTATCCTAATAGCTGACAAGGCAGACTTCACTCCAACATTAGTCAAGAAAGATAAGGAAGGTCACTTTATATTGATTAAGGGCACACTCCAACAGGAGGACATTACAATCCTAAACATATATGCACCTAACATGGGGGCTCCCAAATTCATCAAACAAACACTGTTAGAACTAAGGTCACAGATAACACCAAACACAGTGGTAGTTGGTGACTTTAACACCCCACTCTCATCAATTGACAGGTCATCCCGGGAAAAAATAAACAGAGAGGCATCTGGACTAAACGAGGTCATAGAAGGAATGGACCAAACAGACATATACAGGACATTTCATCCAAATGCTGCAGAATATACATTCTTTTCAGCAGCACATGGATCATTCTCTAAAATAGACCATATATTAGGACACAAAGCAAATCTTAACAAATTCAGGAAAATTGAAATAATTCCTTGCATTCTATCTGACCACAATGGAATCAAACTACAAATCAATAGCAAGAAAGGATATAGAGCATACACAAAATCATGGAAACTAAACAATACATTACTAAATGATGAATGGGTCAATGAAGAAATCAAGAAGGAAATCAAAAAATTTATAGAGTCAAACAATAATGAGAACACAACATACCAAAATCTCTGGGACACAATGAAGGCAGTTCTAAGAGGTAAATTTATAGCTTTAAGTGCCTATATTAAGAAATTAGAAAGGTCGCAAATAAATGACCTAATGCTTCACCTTAAAGCCTTGGAAAAAGAAGAACAAGGCAAACCAAAAATCAGTAGACGGGAAGAAATAATAAAGATTAGGGCAGAAATTAATGAAATAGAAACCAAAAAAAACAATACAAAGAATTAATGAAACAAAGAGCTGGTTCTTTGAAAGGATAAACAAGATTGATAAACCCTTAGCAAATCTGACCAAAAGAAAGAGAGAAGAGACACAAATTAATAAAATTAGAGATGAAAAAGGTAACATCACGACAGATGCCAGAGAAATTCAAAAAATCATAGGGACATATTATAAAAACATATACTCCACAAAGTGTGAAAATCTGAAAGAAATGGATGATTTCCTTGATTTATATGACCTACCTAAATTAAATCAAGATGAGATTAATCACTTAAATAGACCTATAACAAGCATGGAGAGCCTAACAGTTATCAAAAATCTCCCAACTAAAAAAAGCCCAGGCCCAGATGGATTCACTGCTGAATTTTACCAGACCTTCAGGGAAGAGATAACACCATTGCTTCTTAAGCTTTTCCATGAAATAGAAAAAGAAGGATTTCTACCAAACTCCTTCTATGAAGCCAGCATCACTCTGATACCAAAACCAGGCAAAGATAGAACAAAAAAGGAAAATTACAGACCAATCTCCCTCATGAACATAGATGCAAAAATTCTCAACAAAATATTGGCAAACAGAATACAAGAATACATTAGAAAGATCATTCACCCTGACCAAGTAGGCTTTATCCCAGAGATGCAGGGATGGTTCAACATACGCAAATCTATAAATGTTATACATTATATAAATGGGTTGAAGGACAAAAATCACATGATCATCTCATTAGACGCAGAGAAAGCATTCGACAAAATCCAACATCCCTTCATGATAAAAGTCCTACAGAGACTGGGAATAGAAGGAACATATCTCAATATAATAAAGGCTATTTATGATAATCCTACAGCCAACATATTACTAAATGGGGAAAAACTGGATGCTTTTCCACTAAAATCAGGAACAAGACAAGGGTGTCCACTGTCCCCACTTTTATTTAATATAGTTCTGGAAGTCTTAGCCATAGCAATAAGGCAAGAGACATGCATAAAAGGGATACAAATCGGAAAGGAAGAGGTCAAGTTATCATTATTTGCAGATGACATGATTCTATATATAAAGGACCCTAAAGACTCTACTAGCAAACTGTTAGAGCTGATAAAAACCTACAGTCACGTAGCAGGATACAAAATAAATACACAGAAATCAGTAGCCTTCATATATGCTAACAACAAACACACAGAGGATGAGATCAGAGAATCACTCCCATTCACAATTGCATCAAAAAAAATAAAGTACCTTGGAATAAATCTTACTAAGGAAGTAAAGAATCTATACAATGAGAACTTTAAAACACTCAAGCGAGAAATTGCAGAAGACACTAGGAAGTGGAAAAACATCCCTTGTTCCTGGATTGGAAGAATCAATATTGTGAAAATGGCAATCTTACCAAAAGCAATCTACACATTTAACGCAATCCCCATCAAAATTCCAAAGGCATTCTTCACGGAAATAGAAAAAACAATCCAAAAATTCATTTGGAATCACAAAAAACCTCGAATATCTAAAATAATACTGAGCAACAAAAATAAGGCTGGTGGTATCACCATACCTGATTTTAACCTATACTACAGAGCCATAGTAACAAAAACAGCATGGTACTGGCACAAAAGCAGACTCGTCGATCAATGGAACAGAATAGAGGACCCAAATGTAACCCCATGTAGTTATAGCCACCTGATATTTGATAAAAATGCCAAAAATACTCATTGGAGAAAAGACAGCCTCTTCAGCAAATGGTGTTGGGAAAACTGGATATATATCTGTAGAAGGATGAAAATAGATTCTTCTCTTTCTCCGTGCACAAGAATTAAGTCCAAATGGATTAAGGACCTTAACATCAGACCTGAAACTCTGAAACTGCTAGACGAAAAAGTAGGGGAAACCCTTCAACATATTGGTCTTGGCAAAGACTTTCTGAATACAACCCCAATTGCTCAGGCAATAAAACCACAGATTAACCACTGGGACCTCATGAAAATACAAAGATTTTGCACTGCAAAGGACACGGTGAAGAAAGCAAAGAGGCAACCTACAGAATGGGAAAAAATCTTCGCCAGCTATATATCTGATAGAGGATTAATATCTAAGATATACAAAGAACTCAAGAAGTTAAATAATAAGGAATCAAACAAACCAATCAAAAAATGGGAAATGGAGCTAAATAGAGAATTCTCAAAGGAAGAAATACGAATGGCATATACGCATCTAAAAAAATGTTCTACATCCCTAGTCATCAGGGAAATGCAGATTAAGACTACATTGAGATTCCATCTCACTCCTGTCAGATTGGCTACCATCATGAAAACAAATGATCATAAATGTTGGCGGGGATGTGGAAAAAGAGGAACCCTTCTACATTGTTGGTGGGAATGCAATCTGGTCCAGCCATTGTGGAAATCAGTGTGGAGGTTCCTAAAACAGCTAAAGATTGATCTACCATATGACCCAGCTATAGCTCTCCTAGGCATATATCCTAAGGACTCATCTCATTACCTTAGAGATACTTGCTCAACCATGTTTATTGCTGCTCAATTTATAATAGCTGGGAAATGGAACCAGCCTAGATGTCCCTCAACTGATGAGTGGATAATGAAGATATGGCACATTTATACAATGGAGTTTTACTCAGCAGTAAAGAGAAATGAAGTTATGAAATTTGCAGAAAAGTGGATGGATCTGGAAAGAATTATACTAAGTGAGGTAACCCAGGCCCAGAAAGCCAAGCGCCACATGTTCTCCCTCATATGTGGATCTTAGCTAGAGATGATTGGGCTTCTGTGTGAGAAGGAAAAAACTCAGTAGCAGAGGCCAGTAAGTTAAAAAAGGAGATAGAAAGGGAAGAGAAAGAAAGGGAGGAGGGCTTTTATTAGGTTGGTATTGTATATATGTAAGTAGAAAGATTGAGATGGGGAGGGGATATGATGGAGAATGGAATTTCAAAGGGGAAAGGGGGGAGGGTAATACCATGGGATTTTTTTTGTTATCATGGAAAATATTAATAAAAATGGAGGAAAAAAAAAAGAAAGAAGCTACAAGAAAAAAAAACTCAATGATGTTTCTTTTTCAAGAATGAATCTTTCTTCTTCAAGTCACATTTTTTTGTGCCTACTGAATTATTTTGAATTTACCAGGCTAAAATTCACAGTACTGTCTCAGCCTCCCAAGTGCTGAGGCTACAGGTGTGAGCCACCACACCTGATTTGTTTTGACTTTGTGTTGATACATAAGAGAAGGCCTGTCAGCAGTTTTCATGACAGACTTTGTCCAGCTTTGTTGTCATATTACATTAACTTCTTTCAAAATATTAGAAAATATTTTGTGTGTGTGGTTTACATGCTGTAAAAAGATTCAGTGAATTTTTCGTTAATGGCTCATTTAAAAAAGGTAAAGAATGGCATAACTCCAAAGAATCCATATTTAGTGGTAGTCATCAGGGGAAAGCAGATATAGACCTCCCCATGAAAAGCAGAGTAGCAATTTATCAGGTTAACAATGGCAATATATTAAACATTTATTAAATGAAACATGGAATCACAAATATAGAGTACCAAAAATAACCAGGATAATTTAATGGAGGTAAGTTTAGAAATAGAAGCTAAATTTATTTAAATTCAATAAAAATTTATTTAAATTTAAAAACCACTTAATGGATTTTAATCTGTAGTATACAAAAAGCTAAAAAAGACAATTGTGTCCATGGAAACAATCCGAAAACTGAAAGAAAATAAGATATTGTTAAGTTTTTGATTTAAAAAGAAAAAAATAATGGTAGAATTTAGATTAGGACGTAGTTCAGGTAAGAGCATGTGACTAGCATACATATTACTTATGGTATATAGATTTTCTGAGAATTAACCTATCTTATCACACAGTAAAAATCTAATCAGGAAGGGAACTTTTTAAATATTAAAATATTTTTATTTAGTAATTTGAAGCAAAGAAAGAGAGGGAGAGAGAGAATAGGCATGCCAGGGCCTCTAGCCACTACAAAGGAACTCCAGATACATGTGCACTTTGTGCATCTGGCTTTACATGTGTACTGGAGAAATGAACCCAGGTTGTTAGGTTTTGCAGGCAAGTGCCTTAATCACTGAGCAATCTCTCCAGCTACAAAATGAGGAGGAATTTTAATGATGTTATCCACTCATTGTATAGCTAATAGAGAACCATTTCCTTCCCAATGTATGTTCCTTTTTCATATTCTTAAATTTGGACCAGCTTCCAACAGAACTCTGGTTTAATCACCAGTGTTAAAACAAAATTTATTAGGAGCTCATGAAGAAACTGGACATGAAGATTTTGGAAGATGGACTCATTAATTACTACATCTTCTTGTGGAAATAATCCACCTGTTCCTCTTATGGATCCATTTTGCAAATCATACTTTCTTAGAAAATTATTCCTTCCATCCAAATTGCAGAATGTTTGCGTAGAATTATTTTTAAAATAACATATATTTTTAATTTCTTTAATATTATTATTAATATTTCTTATTTTATACTTTAGCCATTTTAAAGAAGTTGTTGCTATTACTATTTAATAAATGAGTTTATTTATGCATTAGTTCTTTCACGTTAAAGTTTTCCTAATTCATTTAAATTCATTTCACACTCATAAATTCTTTTCTCTGCTTCTATTATTTCATTTTAATTGTTGTAAATAATAGTCAACTAGTTTATTTGTATTTTCTTGCCTTGATGCTATAAAGGAACTCAGGATTACCAGCTTCTCTTTGAAGAGGGCTTTCACTGTTTCCTGTGGTTCCTTTCTTGCTTTTTTTTTTTTTTAACACAAAGTAGCTAAAAAGGATATTCCATACTTCCCATTGGTTCGTGTTTTAGTCTTTGCTTATGAAATTTTACCTTTAGTATATCTATTTTTCTTGTTGTTGTTTTTCGAGGTAGAGTCTCACTCTAGTCCAGGCTGACCTGGAACTCACTATGTATTCTCAGGGTGGCCTTGAACTCACAGAGATCCACCTACCTGTGCCTCCCAAGTGCTAGGATTAAAGGCATGCACCGCCATGCCTGGCAGTATCTCTATTTTTGAGGCCCTAAGTACTTATAAATGTACGATGAAAGCATGAAGACAAGCGCCTATCAAGTGTGTTATATTCTTGCTTATTGCACAGAAGTTTTCTGAATTTTCCCTTTTATGGGCAGTCAGTCACACTTTGCAATAGTATAAATGTTCTTACAAATGGCTTAGCAAGCTAAAACTATACAAAGCATTTCTAGTATTCTATTGGAAAAAATGGCTTGCATTTTTATCAAATCACTAGAAAGGGAAATAAAAATTAAGCCTCAGACACATTTAGAATAAAATTTTCATATCACTTAGCAAACTACTTATCTACAGGGATTTGGACAAGGCTTACATATTCTATGTATTCTCATTGTATAGCTCAAGAGAAGCACTGTTCTTTTTTTTTTTTTAAGAGATGCCATATTGTTACATTCCTAAATTTGGACCAGTCTTCATAATTTTATTTCCTTACATTTAAGACATTCAGTGATGTAAAGTATCTGTGAGATTTCCTATAACATGATGGTTTTTAGCTGAAATTGCTTCCTCAGGGATACATTCATCATTTCAAAAATAACTACTTTTCTCACATACATTGATGAATGACCATTAATTTTCCATGGATGTGCCTCTGGAACCTCTGAGACAAGTGTCAACATTGTCATGGTCATCGATCATTTTAAGTTTCTTCATTTACATTCAGCTGAAGTTTCCTTTCAAGCATAATCACTTTCCATTTCTTTGCTGCACTGTTTTCTATGTTGGCTACTTCCTTCTTTCAGTTATCTTTCTTTCTTTTCTTTCTTTCAGTGATAAACATGGGTTTATCTATGAGATACAAGATGTCAATGCAACTGTACATTCGCTACTTGCACATAAACCAGAGATGCTTAGTGACAGATGCCAACAACTGTGGAAGGAGCAACAGAAGGGCCTGATCAATGTAGGAGTTTATGAAAAGAAGGCTAGGACCATCTTGATCACCGCTCCTTTCCTTTATTTATTTGCAAGCAGACAGAGAGAGAGAAAGAGAGGAAAGACGGAGAGAATGGGTGTGTCAGGACCTCAGCCACTACAAATGAACTCCAGATGCAGGTGCCACTTTGTGCATATGGCTTTATGGGGGTACCAGAGAATCAAACCCAGGTCATTAGGCTTTGCAGACAAGTGTCAACCACTGAGCAATCTCTCCAGCCCCTCACTGCTCCTTTCTTGTTTGCACTCATTATTGCACCTTTGTCTAGTATTTCATTTCTAGCATTTATGAATCCCTTGTTAAAGATGTATAAAGTAGAGTTCAATTGTCATTTACAGCCTATGTTAAATATTTTAAAAATTAATTGCACTTATTTTTAAAGAGAATAATGTGTCATTTCTTGCTAATTATTAATTGGAAACAATGAATTTTCACTTATACCACATAGCAATCATAATGATGAATACTTTAAGGCTCCTCTACATTATTTAAATTTATTACTGTTATTTATATTATTGTTGAATTTTATTATTGTTACTGCTTCTCAGACCAACTATAATAACAGTTTTTATGAAAATTAAATAAGTGATGTCTGGAAGAAGAGATGGATCAGCAGCTAAGTGCACTTCCTGTGCAAACATGAGGGCCTGAGAAGGTCTGAGGCCTCTGCAGTTTGAATTTTCAGATCCTACATAAACAGATGGGCATAGCCATACATGCCTATAACCTCAGTTCTACAATGGAGGAGAGATCCGAGAATAGCGGAGTCCTACAAGCTCCAGAATCAGTAAAGAGACTCTGCCTAAAATAAAGAGAAGGGGGAATAACAATTGTCAGGCCACACCATACGCACACTGCATTACACAAACACACATCTACATTCAAAATAAATAAATAAATGATGTCATGATAGCATCTATGACTTTAACACATCAGTTAAGATTCTTGAGTAGCTTAGCTACTAATATTAAGCATGTTCTGGAAATTGATGAATTCAATTGAATTGAATCTTCTATTTGGTTTCAAAAATATTATTTTTATATTTATTCAATTTTTCATGGGATATCAGTAATGTTGACATCAGGCCCGCCATTTCAGTGATGTTTAAACTTGGACTTGAGTAGTTATGATCAAAACACATCATCTTCTATCAATAAAATATATGTAATCAGAAAGTTTACAGATTTTTATGAAAAGCTGGTATTTGAATTCAGTATGTTCTAACATATTTTTCTTTCTGATCCTTTCCTAAAAAGCTAATACTTCTTACTACCTCACTCTCCTCCATCTGTATGCTTCGCCTTGGATGTCTAGATTCCCACAGTAATAATACACTTCAGCTCTTATGAAAAATATTGACAATCTCCTCCCATCCCTGCTCTCCAAAGTTACATAAAGGTTTTGAAATCAACATCTTATTTCTAGCAAATAATTCATTTGCTTTTTATAATAGGCTTTATAGGATTAAACTTTGACTCACAGAGCTCACTTATGGAGTGATTTTCAGGGGTGATTTATTTATAATACAATTGACGTATCTTGTGAAAACCTCAGAAACTACTGAACAC
The DNA here is from genome assembly GCA_036346955.1 of Dipus sagitta. NCBI lineage: Eukaryota > Metazoa > Chordata > Mammalia > Rodentia > Dipodidae > Dipus > Dipus sagitta. Next base: position 101,591,058 of record CM070771.1, on the reverse strand, counting down.
TACAATAATGAAGCAGAATAAAATGGTGAAAATTCCACGGACACAAATAGGAGACTATGTGAAAATAAGTAAAATTTTCTTTAATTTTTGAAATCATCTGTCCATCCAAAGAACTTTACTGATCCTCCAGCTGATGTCAGGAGTTGTGATAAATGTAAACCAGCACTGATTATGCCACCATCCCTGCTGAGCAGAGTGAAGCATACATTGGTGAACTCTAAGAAGGAAGGTGCCACAGGGTACTGCCAGAGGCTGTGTGGTCAGGACATGACAATCAGTGAGCAGCCACAGAAAAATTTCACCTCATATTCTTACTGTCTGAAATTCTTCACCACTGCTCTTTCTAAACATTTGTATTATCTAAGAATCATCTTCCATCAGAAGGCTTTTAATCCCCGCCATAGTTGTTGCCTGTTATTTGTTATCTATTGGCACCTTGTAGTTTGTAAGAGTTATTTGCTGCCACTCAAAGCATTCTTCCATATCAAGTATATTATTGAACCCCCAAAGTTGTTTGCATGCCTTACGGATCTGTATGCAAGAAGTCAATGGTCCAGCAATGTTATTTTCTTCCTAACTCTGTGACTTTCAAATTACTTGATCCATTTCCATCTTAGGTTGGTCAGGATGGGTTCAAAGTCTGGAAATGGATACATTAAGATTTTTCCAGGGAAATCTCAGAAGCCTTTGAAAATATATGACAAGAAAAAGTGTTTTGTAATGTTTACTTCAAACTAAATGTTATCAAATTTTATCATATTTGTTAGCTTTTCAAGTAATATATTTTGAAGAACACCATTAGTTAATAGGAATTTGTAATTATGTAATGACCTCAGTTCTTTTTCAATGACAGTATGTCATCTTCTCCAGTTATTTGAATTTTATTTAATTGATACACTTATGCTGATCATGTGTTGCCATTATGTATCTCATTGTGTCTGAGAGAGAGACAGAGAGAATAATTCAGTGAGTGTTTTTAAATGGAAGAATGAAGGGACTCATCAGTTACTCTCCTGGAATGATCAGCTAGTAGACTCCACTAGGATTTTTTTTTTTTCAAGGTAGGGTCTTACTTTAGCACAGGCTGACCTGGAGTTCACGATGGAGTCTCAGGGTGGCCTTGAACTCATGGCTATTCTCTTACCTCTGCCTTCCAGGTGCTGGGATTAAAGGCGTGCACCACCAAGCCCAGCTAACTATAATTTTTTTTATGGCAATAGCACTTCAAGATCACAGTTCAATTTTTTTACATAAGTACCCAAAAGTTGGATCACTGAATCATATGATACAGTTATATTTTTAATTTTTGAATGTTCATACCAGAAAAATGCTACATGATTCCACTTATGTGAAATATATGAAATATTGAAATTTATAGAATCAAAGAATGGAATGGCAATTACCAGGAGCTGGAGGGATGGGAAATGGGCAGTAATTGATCACAAGCATCAAGTTTCTGGCAATTAGGGTGAAGAAGCTCTGTGGATCTATTGTGTATGTTGTACCTATAGAGAGCAGTGGTAAATTGTAAGCTTAAAAACTCATCAAGACATGCATGGCTAGCAGGCATGAGGCCCTGGGTTTGCTCCTCAGCACCACATAACCTGGACATGCTGGTGCACATCTATATCCCCAGCACTCAAGAGGTGGAGACACGAGGATCAGAAAGTCAAGATCATCCTCAACTACATAGTGAGCATGAGGCCAGCCTGGGCTAATGAGATTCTGTCTAAATTTGTTTTAATTAAAGAAGTAAGAGATTGGAGTTCATATAATTATTGCCATAATTAAAAAATAGCAAAGTATGGGCTGGAGAGATGGCTCAGCAGTTAAGCGCTTGCCTGTAAAGGCTAAGGACCTTGGTTCGAGGCTCGATTCCCCAGGACCCACATAAGCCAGATGCCCAAGGGGGCACACGCATCTGGAGTTCGTTTGCAGTGGCTGGAGGCCCTGGCACACCCATTCTCTCTCTCCTTCTCTCTCTCTCTGCCTGTTTTTCTCTCTGTCTGTCACTCTCAAATAAATAAATAAATAAAAAGAAACAAAAAAATTTTAAAAAAATAGCAAAGTACCATTACAGAGTTATGAAGAAAATGCTATGGTGTTCAGAAAAAGGAGATCCTGTAAAAATCAGTAATAACAAGGATGTCACAAAGATATCTATGTAATGAGTTCTCAAGTATTATTCAGTATGTGCTGAGTAGAAAGCATCTTTAAATGTGCTGGCAGGAGGGATAACAGACAGCAGGCACAGATGAACAAAAGCAGGGAAGAGTTTGGCCAGGTTGTGCCACTAGGCTCCTTCATGATTAGATATCAAGACAAAAGGATGGAAAGTAATTTTGCCTCATATTATAAGTATTATTTTATGCTATTTACATTCATTTCTCATAACATGGTGACAGATTTTGAGCTTATTTTTGGGAATAGAAATTCAAGCAACAGTTGCAAAAGATAGTATATCCGGATAGATTTGTTTCCCAAAAGAAGAAACCATGGGTCTTAGTATATGAAAGGAAAAGTGGAGGAAGGGGAGGTGAAAAGAGGAAGATAGACATGAAGAAGAAGCTGTTCAATAGATCAAAAAGTAGGTGAGGGAATCTCAGTGGTTAGTGGAGCATGCTCACAAAGCCTGTCAACCAGGGTTTAATTCTCAAGCCACCTACATAAGACACATGCAAAAAGTGATTGGCACACGTGCCTGGCATTTATTTGCAATGGCAAGAGGCCCTGGTATGTGTGTGTGTATGTACACATGCATGTGCATACACACAAATTAATAAATAAGTTTTTTGTTTAATGTATAATTTTTATTATAATTTCTATACTTACAGACAATAAGCCATGATAATTCCTTCCCCTCTCCCACTTTCCCCTTCACAACTCCACTCTCCATCATATCCCCTTCCTTTCTCCATTAGTATCTCTTTTATTTTGATGTCATCATCTTTTCCTCATACTATGAGGGTCTTGTGAAGGTATTGCTAGGCACTGTGAGGTCATGGATATCAAGTCCAATTCTGTCAGGACAGTTGCACTGTAGAGTCGTATCCTTCCTTTGGGTCTTACATTCCTTCTGCCACCTCTTTCTCAATGGGCCTTGAGCCTTGGAGAGTGTGATAGAGATGTTTCAGTGCTGGATATTTTAAAACTAAGTCAAGAGTCCCTGAGGGAAGAGAAAGCTTAATATTGAATTAGCACATGATGAGGCTCTAAAGTGGAGCTAGAGGTAGAGCTTTTGCTTAGCATGTATAAGGCTATAAATTGATCCCTAGCACTGCAGAAAAAAAAAAAAAACCTGGTGCCTGGAAATAGTATAGTTCTCTATCATAAGAAGTCATGGGGCTTATGCTCCATTCCATTTAATTAAAAAGGAAAAAGCAGGGCTGGAGAGATGGCTTAGCAGTTAAGGCGCTTGCCTGTTGAATCTAAGGACCCATGTTCGATCTCTCTCCAGATCCCACATAACCCAGACACACACAGGTGATATAAGTTCAAGGTCGTACATGCACATTAGATGGAACATGTGTCTAGAGTTCGATTACAAGTGGCTGAGGCCCCAGCCCTCCAATTCTCTCTCTCTTTCTTTCTAAAACAATTTTTAAAAAATTAAAAAAAGAAAAAACAGTTTTTGAAAACATTTCTTACAGTATACAACTAGCAACTGCTACCTCTCTCAGGTAAATATATATCCAGTCCACTTATGGAAGCTAACAATTGACCGCATTAATGCCTGACAAGATATACCCTAGGGCCAGAGATAAAGGGTAACAACTCCCCGTGGATAGGGTAATGTTAATAATTAGCATTGTTAATAATTTATCCAGGCATTTTTTATCCTAATGCAGAATTAACACCAGAGTTTTCACCTTATCACTTGGAATGTCTTGTTTGCCTGATAGTGCAACCTGGAGCATCTATTTTTGTTCAGCACAAAGGTTGTCAGCTGTCCATGGCAGGTTATTAAGCTTGGTGTTGACTCCAACTACAATAACAGAGTTGTGACTGGACTGGAAAGTCTGTCAGGGTACATTGTTTCTGAGATAACAGATGGTTTGAAAATCATCTGCCCAGACACCACACTGACTCTCGTTTCAATGCCTGCTCCTGAAGTGGTGATGAGAAGGGCACACGTGGGAAATTAACTTTCCCTGTGTAGCTGAGAATGAGCACACACTGCCGGGTCTGCGCAGAGACCAGAAACAAGGATAGAGGATAAATGAGAGGCACGTGGAAGTTCCCAATGTTCTCCAGTCTGCTTCAAGCAAATTTCCCTAAGTCCCCGTTAGTGCACATATGAGGAAAGTCAAGTTATGCATCTCATGGCTTGATTTTGTAACTTTGTTCTTGAAGAGTGAGATAAACAACAGAAGGGGCATATTAACGAGGGACTTGGATTACAGTGGTTCAAAGCAAGGTTTCAGGTAATTGAATCTAGTCAGTTTATTCAGGGCAGGATGAAAATAAGTAATCTGGACATTTCGAATAAACTCAGCCGAGTTAAAAGCCTTATGAACATTTTGTAAATATTCCATGCACTTTAATGCACTCTCCGAACACAGCATTGTTTACAATGATTTCAGATTTCTACTTAGCCATTATTATTATAGTTTTGAAAATGTTTCCCCTGACATCTTTCCTGTGTAAAGCAATATGTCCCAAGGACACTCCAGTAAATGAGATGAACAAATGTAAAATATTAAATAATTCATGTCCTTGGAAGCCACTGAGCTTTTCCTCATGTTTTTAAAGAGAGAAAACCAGCATTGTGATGGAGAGAAAAGAGGCATCTGCCAACAAAAATACCTCCTGCTAGACATGTGCTCAAAAAGAGAAGGGAGAGATGCAGGGAGTATCTAAGAGAATGTAGTGAGTACTGTTCGAAGAAATTAAGACTTTGATTTGACTTGATGGTGTTTTTTTTTTTTTTTTTTTTTTTTTTCCTGTGGGCCAGGTGAGGGAGAGTGGGAGGTCATTTTATTGTTTTTCTTATCATTTCTTTTGTTTGTTTGTTTGTTTGTTTTTCAAGGTAGGGTCTCACTCTAGCTCAGGCTGACCTGGAATTCACTATGTATTCTCAGGGTGGCCTTGAATTCATGGTGATCCTCCTACCTCTGCCTCCCAAGTGTTGGGATTAAAGGCGTGTGCCACCACGCCCAGCTTTTTCTTATCATTTCTATGGGGCTAAATGAAACAGATGCCAGGTTCAGCTGAGATACAGACAAGAGACTGGGACAGAAGAGGTAAGATTGTTGACTAAGGCAATGTGAAACAAATATGGGGCTGAGATATTTTATGTTCCATGTACTGACCCCATTTGACCATGAGATTGTTACATAACCCACAGAACCATCATTTTCTTGACTTTAAAATGTTATTATGGACTCCCCACCTGCCTGCCTGTGTGCCACCAGAGTAAGAACTACCCAGCTGATTGTACACTCTAGGCCTGGACACCTATTAGGCCAGGCCACCCAGGACCCATGTAAACTCCCTCGCTGTCTTCTACCTCTCCCTTGCCCATAAAAATTCTGACCCCCAACTCACTGGGATTGGGGAATAGTCCCATTTGGAGCTGACCTCACTCCCTGCCTGCCTACTGGCACAATGCAAGAATAGGGACTTCCCACCTGGTCACACACCCAAGCCCTGGACACTGAGCAGGCCAGACTGCCCAGGGTCCAACTCATCCCCACCTAAGAAGACTGCAAACACAAACAAGTGCCAGTTCAGCTCTCAGTGTGCCAAGCCCAAACCTACAGATAGACCTCCATTCCATACCTACCTGGATCAGAGCTGACCAGTCCATTCAACAGAGGTTCTTCAAGAGCTGCCGTTGCTGTATGCTCAGTAAGACGATAGCTACTCTGGGTGGTATGGGGCCTCTTAAGCCTCTGCCCCCATCTATGCTGGAATTTTGACTGGACCTATGTTGGGCTGGTCTTTTGCATGTACCCATAGCCTCTGTGAGCTCGTGAGCACAATAGCCATGTCATATCCAAGTGAGAGGGTTCCACAGCATCCTTCTCCATACTCCAGATCTTACATTATTTCTACCCCTAATTACATGATGCTCCTGAGCTCTGGTAGGGAATAATATACATTCCTCATGCAGTTCTGACAACTCAATCACTAATTGTCAGCACTTTGACCAGATAAGAGAGTCTGTATTCATTACAGCCCACTGAAAACAGTCGACTCTACTGGCCAAGGCTGAGAGTACTAAACTGTGGGCATAACAATAATGTTTAGAAGGAAGTTTGACAACACATTTGTCTAGAAAAACAACGAGTAGGCTTCCCTCTAGGGAATATAGTCTGGCCAGCCATGGGCTTTGGACATGGTTTACAGTATCAGGCATGAATTTCATCTTGTATAGTGGGTCTCGCATCCAAGCAGAATGGTGTTGGTTACCCCATAGCAATCATGCTGCGGGCACCTCTTCCTAGAAGATCTGTATAGGAGCACACATCACTGCATGAGTCCACTGAGAACTCTTCATGCCTAGCAGTCTACAGATCACCCTCCAGCAATATGAAAACTAGCCAACAGGAGATTTCTAGCTTGGCACTAGCTTGATTTCTCTATATCCTGCAACCAAATGATGTGGAGTATTCATCAGTAGAGTCTTACTCTTTAGTTCTGGCAGGCAACCAAGAGCAATGGTGGTAGTCTGCATTGTTTGAGGAGCCCTCTGGGATTAACTCCTACAGAGGTGTCTTACATCTGGCCCTATTGTTTTCACGTAATAAAATAGCTGTGACTTCTGTAAGCAGCATTATCCTTCCACACAGAATACCTCTGTTCATTGTAAGATTCAATCTGCTATCTACAAGCATGCCCACAAGCATGCTGTCAAGTAGTACTGTGACACTTATCCCATTTAACCTCTCCTGGCTTTATTCTCTGTTGAGGAATCTGCTTCTCTTTTTCCAATGGAAGTATGACTCAGGAAGATAAACTACACATTGCACTTCAGCCAAGCACCAGGTGAAGCCACAGAGGAATTGAAGAGATGAGCAAGAGGGATGCTTCTGTGTTAAACCTGATGGTCAGTGCCAGGGTGAAGGAGACAGACTCTGAGGACACTCAACACCTACCAAAGCAGAGATCCAGAGGTTCCCAAGAGTCCATCACTCTTAAAACTCACCCAGCATGGCTCAGGGACTTTTGCCAAAGAGGGGGCACAAAGATTATTAGAGGCACAAATTGGGACATCAAGCCCAGAAGCATTGTGTCTCCCTAATTAACTGACTGTTGCTCCCACAATGCATAAATCACAACCCCACGGGAATAACCTGTGACCCCATGAGGAGGGACTGTTCAGAAAAGGGGCAGGGATGAGGGAAAGGGTGGCACCAATATGTGATGTTTCCATATTAAGTATGCCCATAACTAATAAAAATGTAAAATAAAATAAAAATAAAAAATAATGTACTGTGAAGGACATGGTGAACTCACACTCATACAATGCTAATAAGAAATATAACTAGGTGGTCACATTAAAAACAGGTGGCCAGTTTCTTAGAATGTTCCCCCATTAACTGGCAGCATAGAATTTCGGAGATTGATAGAAATACTTTAACCTCTGCTTGTGGTAATAAATGCATAGAGCAAATCTTTGATATGTGACTTCTATATAGGTTTTGTAAGTGTGAACATGCTGTTACAGGATTTTGAGATAAATTTTTATTTAAGGCAAAAGGAAATATGTTATAGGGTATTGTGTTGCTTTTCTACAAGGTTATATTCAATTATTAAAATTACAAGTATGTTTCTGCAAACACTGCCTACCACACACTGGAGACACAGAACCTTCTCTGATCAGGATCAGGGGTGACAGGCATGACTTGGAGATGGCAACAGATGACAGTGACCTGAGGAGAGTCATGTTTCAATGGTGACTGTGGTGGGTTTGCTTCCAGGTTATTGCCCAGTGATGTTCTTGGCCCGGGAGGTCCCTGATGCCCCCAAAACATTACAGGCCATTGCCAAAGCCCTTGGTTTCCCACCAGGAATAGATGGTAAGACCCTATTGATGAAGACTCCACATGCTTGCACTGCAAGATCACTGAGAAAACCTGCTGGAACTGAGCTGATAACCTCCTCCATGTAGACCAGCTTGCAGCAAGCTAGATAAAGCCATGCTGCATGCAGTTCAATGGGAGAGAGAGAAATCACCAGTGAAGGTACTCAACAGTGGACACTGCAAGCCTTATATTTGGCCAACCAGGCCAATGAGCCAATGGGTGCAGTAGTGGCAGGTCTGTTATGGGGGAAACCAACTGCCCTCTAATTTGAGTGGAGGCTTGCTCCATGGGAAGGAATACATCCCTGATACTGAAAACCTGCAACAGGGGTAGTCATGATGAGCCCTAGGGGTATAACATCTTCTGCTGTCTTGCTAAATGTATATACTATGCTTATCAAACTGCCCAGTAAGCACTTCTCTTAATGTTCATACCCATATATTAATACTACTCTCACCTTTTTGTTAGAGAACTTTCACTTTTCAGATGACAGTGACCTTGGGATGACTCAGAAGGCATCACCGTGCTAAGAAGACATGACAGAGGAGTGCTCAGCACTGCAATATCTCTATCACACCCTCCAAGGCTCAGGGTCCATTGCAGAAGAGGTGGTGGAACGAATGTAAGAGCCAAGGGAAGGGTAAGACTCCTTACAACGTGTTCCTCCAGACACTAAATGGCCTGGATATCCATGACCTCACAGTGCCTGAAACTCCTTACACAAGACCATCATAATAGGAGGAAAAGATAATAAGATCAAAATAAAAGAGAGACTGATGGAGAGTGGAGTTTCAAAGGGGAAAGTGGGGGAGGGAGGGAATTAACATGGGATATTGTTTACAATCATGAAAGTTATTAATTGTTAAAATAAAAAATAATAATAAAGAAAAAATGTATTCAATGATCACAACTGTGGCTTCTTGGTTTACAATCTTGCCCCTGCCCTAGCATGAAAGCTTAGTGATTCTTTAAGAAAACACTATCGTCTAACACTCTGAACACCGACCATCCCTCCGTTCAAATTCTACATTGCATGTCGGCAGTGGTGGGGGTGAACCAAGCCCCATACTTAAGACTGGCAAAGAGCATCACATGCTACTGCATTTTAGACATATTCAACCTTACTGTGGAGGGGACTGCGGATGTGACTGAGTGGTGAGGAGCCTGAGGCTACAGTGCAAAACCTTTTCTGGGACACACTGGTGGTTCTCATGAGCCCATAGCCTCAGTGTTTTTTTTTTTTTTTTTTTTTTAAGCAAAGAAAGGTTTTATTCCCTCATATCAGGAAGCAGCACTGAAGTGGTAAATATGCGGTTTTATTTCTGTTGTTAGTGCTGTACCCTGCCCTGCCTGCCCTTAGTTTTAAATTGCAAAGCATTTCAGAGAATTCTCTGTACAATAACTATATTTCCCCATTAGGAACACTGTCCCTGCACGTAGCTGCCTGGTGATAGAGTCTAGATTCCATGTTCCTTTCTCAGCACTCACTAGTTCTCACTCAAACCAGGGGCTTTCCTCTCTCTTCCTGAGGGTGGAATGCACTTATCCTCCTCACAAGACCTGAGTGCAACACCTAAGGCAGGAAGACACTGCCAGGCACTGTACAACATGGTGAAGGGATTCATGACACTGAGCAATGTACAATAAAGGCTAAAATTTTTATTAACGACAATATGTAAAGTGAAATTATAAACATTAAAAACATAGACTTGGGCGGGCGTGGTGGCACACACCTTTAATCTCAACACTCAGGAGGCAGAGGTAGAAGGATTGTCGTGAGTTCAAGGCCACTTTGAGACTACATAGCGAATTCCAGGTCAGCCTGGGCTACAGTGAAACCCCTACCTCAAAAAAAAAAAAAAAAAGATAGACTTAAAATAAAAAGGGATATATTCACAAAGGCTATTTTTGAAAATTAAAAAGGAATTCTGACACATCTTGGGGAGAGAAGTTTGAAACTTAGAGAGAGGCAAAACACCCCTGAAAGCCCCCAGGTAGAGCTGAGATCTCTGAGCTTGAGGTGGGCACTCACCTCATGAATAGGAGGTCTAGGAGCTGCTGGATGGTACAAAGCTTTGGCAGAGGTACAGGAAGGCAGGCACAAAAACTGGCCCCCCTTCTTCGTAGAAGGTAGCAAGTGGTTCACCAGCTTTTGCGGCATGCTTGGGGTAATGAATGACACTGTATGGGGCTCATCTACAATTGGTGCACACTCTTCCTTACCCTGAGGACAGACAAGAAGGGAAAGTTCAATAAGAGCAATGGAGCAACCTGCTGACTCACTCCCACCTTGCTGTGAGTCAGGGTCAACTCAGGGGCATTAGAGTGTTTACCTGGCCAGTGTGATCCTCCCCTGGGCTATACGTTGTAAATTTTGAGCCCCTTTTGTGATTCTGCAGGAATCATCCTGGGTTGGGGCAGACTCATTGGGATGCTGGGGAGGAATACTGGAAGAAAGTTCATTTAAGAAAATGGTGACTTGACCTCTGATTGACTCATTGCCATTCTGAAACTTCCTATATATTCACACTCACAAACATCCAAAGAAAAACATGGAAGATCTCTGGGATGACCTTGCTTCTCTGTTCCAACCCTCAGGTGCCCTTTCTTGTCCCCTTATGTCACAGTTGTGTCCTTGAGGGTCTGGATTGTTTCATTTTCACACAAAGGAGGAAGCAGAGGGGAAGTTTCAGTTAGGGAAATGACAGCGGACTTCCTCTGTGACTTCTGGCCATGCTGTGAAACCACACAGAAAATTCTCTTCATTATTCCCATTCATACAGGAATACCCTATGAGGATTCTAGGGCAGCCCTGGGGATACCAGAGTGGTTATCTTGCCTGTGTGATCCTTTCTTGGGCTGCCCTCTGACAACTACATCCCTTTGAGTCACTGTGCAGGTCTCATTGAAGTTAGGAACACACTCATTTTCATCCTTAGAAGAGACAATGTAGGAAGCTTGAGGCAAGAAAATGGTTACAAGCTGCTAACAAAACCATTGTAATTCCGAGTTTTCCTAGATGTTCACAATCACAGAAGCAAGGATATAGACATACATAAGCGGTTCCAGTAGGAATCCAGTGGTTATCTGGCTTGTGATATCATGCCCTGGGCTGTCCTATAGCCCTTGTATGGCCTTGTGAGAAAATGGCCAGAGATATCTGGAGTGAGAATGGATTCAATTTCCCTAGGTCCAAACTGGGAACCCTCTTCTGCCTTTCTTATCAGTGGAGCCTGAGTACTTGGGAGGCAGCAAGAGGAAGTCTCCCAAGTAGTAAGTTAGCTGAAGCTGCCTCTCAGCAGTTGGCATCCTGGTTGCCGGGATTCCACATTCTTTTTGGTCCATTACCAAGGAAGAGAGATTGCTTTTTGGGTTGCCTTACCAGAAACTTTCTCAGACAAGAACTTCCCAAAAGACCCCTATGATGCTGACTACATCCCTCACATGTGCCATTGCTGAATATACATCCTAGCTTCACTCTTCATACTACTACAGAGATGGCTGCTGTGGCATTTCTTACTGCGATGTCTGCCTACATGCATAGAAGTGCAGCAAACTTCAATGAAAAAAGATCCACGAAGAAAGGACTATGTGCTACAATAGACTCTGTAGCCTACATTTGCTTGCTTTCTAAATGACAAATGACCTCTTTTCCCATTTGGAAAATTAGAATAATAATAAAATCTAGGAGATATTTAATTATTATTATTAATAAGAAAATATGACCAAGGTAGAGTTGACATTGTATGAGTTATGTTTATGAGTAGATAATAAATGAATGTTTATATTAAATGTATATCCATCAATGCTTTTTTTAGAGGCTAATAACTATTGTATCACAGATCTTCAGGAGATGTCCAATTTTCGAGACATCATTATTGCACTTCAGGGCCCTGTCCTACGTCCCAGACAGGCAGCAGAACCCCTGCCCCATGGGTACAACCCCAGATCAAAGATTAATTGTATTTGGTGCTGGCCTCATTCCCCACCCTGCCTGCACCTCCTCTGTAATAGACTCTTTAGTTGATTGCACTTCCCAGCTCAGGGCACTTAGTAAGGTAGGCCACTCCAGGTCCAGGTGAATGTTCCTCTTCATTGTGGCTACACACTGTCCTCCACTCACTGGGAATGGGAATTAACCCTATTTGGTAATGACCTCACTCCCTGATCTGCCAGCCTGAGCCCCCAGCACTTGAGTAGGAACTTCCCAGCTGGTTGTACTCCTAAGCCACAGATACTGAACAGGGTGAGATGGCCTAGGTCCAGGTGAGCACCCCTGCCCTTGGGTACAAACCCAGCCTCCACTAGCAAGAATTGGGATCAGCACCATTTGGCACTGATCTTACTCACCAGGTTTCCTGTTTTTACATCCCTGGGACTCCCAAGCTAATTGTACTCCACAGCCCTGGGGCACTGAATAGATGAGGTCTCTTAGGTGAGGTCTCATAGGGTCCAAACCCCACTCTGGTGGAGACTGCACACACAAGGAAAATCCTGCCCAGCTTCCAGTATACCCAGCCTGAACATGTGGAGAGACTTCCATTTTATGTTCATGTGAATCAAGGCTAACCAGCTTACTCAAGAGAAGCTCCACAAATTCTACTATTGCCACATTCTCAGCAATACAAAAGAACTATCTCAAAATGCACAAACCCCAGCACAAAACAAATAACACAAGAAAACAAGACAAGGTATCCCCACAAGAATGCATAGTTCCATAGTAGAAAGCATAAAGTTCCACTGAAAGTATAAAGGCATATATCAACACAATAAAGGCTATATGTAACAAACTTAAGGCCTATAGCATATCAAATTGGGAAACACTTGAGCCATTCTCATTAAGGTCTGAAACATGACAATGGTGTCCTCTCTCCCCACTGCTATTTTACATAGCACCTGAAGTCTTACCTCAAGTAATAAGACAAGATAAAGAAATAAAAGGGATTAAAATTGGAAAGGAAGAATTCAAACAAATCTGTTTTGCAGATGATATGATTTCATATATAAGTAACCCTAAAGACCACCAAAAAGCACCAGCAAAGTGGGAGGATATAAAACCAACACACAAAAACCAGTAGCTTTTGAATATACCAATGACAAACATGATGAATGAAATAAAGGAAGCAGTCACATTTACAACATGTAAAAAAATTAAATATCTTGGAATATCCCTAAGCAAGGAAGTGAAAGATCACTACAGTGAAGAAAGAAATGGAAGAATATGTGAGAAGATAGAAAGATCACCCCTGCTCAGGGATCAGAAGAGTTAATATTTTGGAAATGGCCTTCCTACTTACCAAAAGCAATATCTTAGATCAATGCAATTCCAATAAAAAATACTTGCATTATTCTTCACAGAAATAGGAAAAATAGTCTCAAAATTCATATGGAAGCACAAAAGGCCTAAGATAACCAAAAACTATCCTCAGTAAGAAGAATACTACTATGGTATCACCATACCTGATTTCAAAATATCCTACAAAATCACAGTAATAAAATCAGCATGGTGTTGTCACAAAAGGACACATAGATCAATGAAGTAGAATGGAAGATCCAGGTACAAAGTCTAGTAACTGAAGCTACCCGTTCTCTGACAAGGAGGTCTAAAAGACACTCGAAAAGACTCAGAATTTTCAGTAAATAGTTCTGGAAAAACTTTTTTGGGGGGTAGGATTTTTTTTTTCTTTTTGAGTTAGAGTCTCACTCTAGCCCAGGATGACCTGGAATTCACATTTAGGCCCCAGGCTGGCCTTTACTAATGTTGATCCTCATACCTCAGCCTCCCCAGTGACAGTACTGAAGGCACATGCCACATGCCAGAAAAACTGGGTAACCACATGTAGAGGAATGAGTCTAGAGCCTTTTCTCTTACCCTGAGCAAAAATCAATTCCAGGCTAAAGCCTGAAACTATTAACAACTAGAAGCAAATGTAGGAAGAACATTCCAAGATATAGACATAGGAAAAGACTTTCTTGACTTTCTCAAAAAGACTCAGTAGCCCAAGAAATTAGACAAACACTGGGTTTCCATGAAACTAAGCTATTGTACTGCTAAGAAATCTATTAACAGAGTCAATAGACAGCCTACAGTTATTTTTCTGCCGCACATCTCTGGTGTAAACAGAGAAATCTTTAGAGAAAGCTTGAGACTATCATCCCTGAAGGCATTACCATAGAATCAAAATAGGACTATAAGTAAATCAAGGTTTGGATTTTTTTTAATTCTTCTTTTTTTGGTTTTTCAAGGTAGCATTTCACTCTATCTCAGGCTGACGTGGAATTTACTATGTAGTCTCAGGGTGGCCTCAAACTCAAGGTGATCCTCCTCCCTCTGCCTCCTTAGTACTGGGATTAAAGGCGTGCGCCATCACGCCCAGCCCATAAATCAGGGTTAAAAAACATTCTAAATTGTGAAACTACTAGTGGAAATTCCCCAAATTTCATAAAATAGATTTCAAACAGTGTATGTATCTGCTGTAATATTTAAAATGAAAGACAACTTAATTATGCTTGTGTTATAATAGTATTAGTGTAATTTTATTTGCAAATGTGAGTTGTAGCAAAAAAAAATGGCAATCTAGAGTAAGGGAGGGCAAAGCTGATTTGACTATGTATGGTACATTCTGCATTGAGGTCATTTGATCAGAGTAATAACTGCTGGTGGTACTGACAGCGTTCCCACAAATGAACACCTACATGTGCAAAAATAAGCAGGAGTTATATGGCTGGCATATAAATTGAACAGCTAATAAAATGCATCATGGTGTAATGGACCAATGGTCATAACATGTTTTATTTGGTAGGTATTTAATTTTACACTTGTATCTGTACATATATGTTTCTGACTAATTTTAAGATTTTGTGCAGTCATTGTTAATTAGCATGAGATCAACCCCCATTTATCTGAAAGGCAATAAAGATTATTATATCATTACTTTAACATAAAGATCTATGACATATTAGTTCTGTAAGTACCTGAGTCACAATGATGAAAATACCTGTTTGTACATTTGACATTGAAAAGATCTTATCCCTTGAGCTTCCTTGTTCTAGGAGGTAGTTGCCATATTCAGTGTTTTAGTCATTGTTTCTTTTGTGAGATGCAATTATCATATTCAAAAGTAAGAAGGTCCTTAGGTTGTTCAATAAACACATTTATTTGGTTCAAACTCTAGAAACTTCAATTAGGTGAATAAGCCTTGTTTTTCCTCTTACAAGCACTCTGTTTCCAAGGAAACAATAGATATGAATAATGACAATCAGGCAATATGAGGAGATACAAATGCATAGTCTCACAGCAACTTCATAGTATAAGTCAGTTTTGCTTTCCATTTCCCAGAAGGAAATGTTCTTCAAAAGGCATTAGTAAGATGCAGAAATTTTACTTTAAATTGAAAAGAGGACATACATGGAGATTTTATAATTATAGAAAAATCCAATACAATTATATCTTAAACATCTTTTTTATTCACCCATACTATCTGTTATGTTCCCTTCTTTACTTAGCTCTTTCCATTTGTTCTGACTGCCCACCATCTTCTAATACTACATTATTTAATGGTAACCACACTTGACTATTTTAGTTTAAATTAATTAAATAAAATTGAAAATTCATTTTTTCAGGCACATTATCCCCACTTCAAGAGTCACACTGAACAATGGCTAACACAGATGACACAAAGAAAATTTCTCTTATTGCAGAAATTGAACTCTGGCTCAAGTTCGGCATCCCAGGATTTAGAAAAGAATGGAGGGATGGAGAGATGGCTTAGCAGTTAAGGTACTTGCCTGCAAAGCCTAAGGACCCAGGTTTGATTCCCCAGTAGCCACGTAAGTCAGATGCACAAGGTGGCACATTCGTCTGGAGTTCATTTGCAGGAACTGGAGGCCCTGGTACACTCATTCTCTCTCTCCCTCTCTCTCTCTCTCTCAATCCCCCCCCTCTCTGTCTTTCTTTCTCATTCTCTCCTAAATAAGTAAATAAATAAAATATTAGAAAAGAATGACTGGAGGAGGAAGAAGAAGTGGGAAGAGGGGAGAAATCAAGGCGTCATGATACCAGATAGCCATAATCTTGCCAGCACACAGTTCAAGAGCTTGGTTTTGTAATGAGGAACAGTGACAACTTAAGGCCACATTTGCTCCTCCAGAAAAGCAGGGACAGCAACAAAGAGGGAACAGAGGAGACCAAGGGTAGCCTATAAGCTATATGTTTTGCAACACCAGGAAATAGGAAATTGGAAAACTACAAATTGCATGGGTAGGCAAAAGCAAGCTGTGGTGGTCTGAATGTAAAATGCCCCACAAGGGCTTGTGTACTTAGACACTTGATCCCCAGCAAAATGACTCTGTTCTGGAAAACTATGGAATGTCTAAAAGGGGGAGCTTTGTTCAGAAAGTGTGTCACTCAAGGTGGGCCATGGCTTTTACAGTCTCACCTAACTTGCTGTTCCCTCTCCTTCCTCTCTGCTGGCATGACAACTTGACACCAGGGTTCTGCTCCTGCCATGCTCTCCCTGCTACTGTGGTCTCTACCCTCTGGAACTGTGAGCTGATTTAAGCTGTTTCTTTTTCTTTCACTCCTGCTTCTGATGGAGTATTGTGACTCAGCAATAAGAAGGTAGCTGTCAAACCAATAAAGTCACCATTGATCTTTCTGGAGCAGTGTGATGGAAAACATGGAGGAATAACACTCAGGACTGTCAAGATACAGAATACTTAATTTCAGTTGATAAGGGAGATGGATAAATTTTTTTTTCTTTTTTTTGGTTTTTCGAGGTAGGGTCTCGCTCTAGCCCAGGCTGACCTGGAATTCACTATGGAGTCTCAGGGTGGCCTCGAACTCACAGCAATCCTCCTACCTCTGCCTCCCAAGTGCTGGGATTAAAGGCGTGCACCACCACGCCCGGCAAGATGGATAAATTTTATATCTTAGCAATGTACAATAAAATTTTGGCTAAATAACTCTCTTTTATTCTACTGGACATGCACTCTGCATATGAACTGTAACGACAAGGCTGAGTTCTAATGGCGGACAAGCACTATGATTGTCTGTGACGGAAAGTACTGAAAGCCCCCGAGAGGCCACCAGTGGCAGATCTAGGAAAGCACCATCTTCCAAAAGCCACGGGAGGGAATTGTGCTGCTGGGAGCTGTGGTTGGTGAACAGTAGGCCCTCGGTATAGCTGTTTCTTTCATCAGTCTACCTCTTAGCACTCCGCATCCTAGCAGGCTATTCACACCTAGAAAAGTTTCCTTTTAGTATCTTATTTTGAATTACTGAAATTGGAGAAGCGAGGATACCATAAGTCATCTTAGTAGAGGTTAATTTTGTCCACCCAAAATGTATGAAGATGTTTTCATCCTTAATACTTAAAAATGCCACCTACATTGGAAATAAGACAATTGCAAGTACTGATGAAGATGTAGTCAACTAGAAGTAGGATGCATTGTTTCCAGTACAACTGAGGAGAGGAGAATACCCACAGCATTTAAGATGAAGACCTAAATACTATAGCTGCAAGTGAAAAATGCTAATGTTGTTGGAAAGCCATCAGCAGCTATGAGCAGGCAAGGAAGGGGGACGGTCTCCATAGGAGGTTTCATGTGGTGCAAAGCCCTAATGAAAAATTGATGCTTTTATACAACTATGAAAAATTAAAATTCTGTAGTTTTAAATTATCCATTTTGTGGTACTTTTTAACAGCAGCACTGGGAAAACGAGATAATACAGTCCTATAAAAACAGGAAATAATGAGAAAACTTACTTTCAGAGTAAACTGTCCCCAAAACAATCTTGTCCTAAGATGTTAAAAATTACAATACAAAATTCCATCAGAACCAATGACAAGCATGGAGAAAATAGAAGGACCTAGTGTAATAACACTGAACTAAAGAAGTAATAACCTAGACATTTAGCACTGAAGTGGAAAATGGTAGAATTTAGGGAAATAATAGAAAAGGACAATTATTTAATAAATGACGACTATACTACAAGATCAGAAGTGATTCAGATAAAAATAAAAAGCTTGAAAGTGCAGCTTAGTTGGTAGAAGAGTCATTTAAAATCCTGGCTTTGATCTCCATCACAGCAAAAATAAAAGCACGCTAAGGGATATATATGGAAAAAAAACAGAAATAAAACAAGAGTTTTGAAAGTATGGAACCCATAGCATTCAGGAGGTAGAGACAAATGGATGAATAATTGAAGGTCATCCTGATATGTACAAGGAACTTGAGCCAGACTGAGCTAGACATATTGTCTCAAATCTTGAAAAAATACAAAAAATAATGTGATGCATGTAAAACATGGAATATACATGATATTCACATAACCCAACAGAAAACAAAACAATGAACAAAAATTGATTGTGCATTTTAAGAAAATCTATGTATAAGACTTGAATTTACTTATGAAAATGAAACCAAAATCCATGGAAAGTATGTGTTATAAAGCAGACCTGTTCATATTGAGACATTGTTGATGACATATAATTCTAAAGACAACTGATCTTTGGGAAAAGACAGTCAGGCCAAGATGGGTTCAGCTGAAACCAAATCAAGAAAACCAAGCCATAGCCGTTTATACCAAAGACAATGAAGAAATCCTTCCAAAGGAAGAGAACTCTACTTAAGTGAATGTGAGGCCAGAAATTTCAGGACTAATCAGACTACCCTGTTGTAGCCATTACCTTTTCTCTTCTGGGATAAAACACCTTGCTAGAAGCATCTTATGGGAGGAAAGGGTTTATTTTGGCTTACAGTTGCA
Source organism: Dipus sagitta (assembly GCA_036346955.1). Classification (NCBI taxonomy): domain Eukaryota; kingdom Metazoa; phylum Chordata; class Mammalia; order Rodentia; family Dipodidae; genus Dipus; species Dipus sagitta. The sequence goes on along the minus strand of CM070771.1, from coordinate 101,572,260 downwards.
AGGAGAAACTTCATCATGTCATGAACAGCATGAAAGAGTAGAGGCTGGGCATCTCATCTTATCATATCAGCTAGGAGGTAGCAGAGTGAGCCTGATGGCTCAGAAAAATGGCCTGGATTATAAAGTCCCAAGGCCCACCCCAGTAATAAACCACCTTCTGAAGTAGAAGGACTTCATTACAACTACTTGAGGTTATGGGGAACATTTTATGTTTGAAACAACATACCTGCATAGAGAAACACTGTAGATGATTATCATTATTTTCAAACACAGCTGTGACAATTGCCAAGCAACATTCACACCAGCGTCTTTTAGGAAGAATATCAACAGATGATGCCAATTAAATGAAATATGATAGAAAATGACAAGTAAAGAATAGGTGGTAATACTTTGACATATTATTTAAGATACAGCTAAGACAGGTAAAAATAATAAAAAGGAAAGAAAATGTAACAATCTAAAAGTGTATAAATAGTATAAAAACGGGAATATATAGGTCTTGGTAGACAGAAGAAAGTGGTATCCAGCATAAGCTCACCAGTGGCTTTCTTGGACGAGCTAAAATTTTTGCCATTTCAAACTGGCAATTAAATGAATCTTAAGTGTCTGACTTTGCTACTCAACATAGTTAAGCTCTGTAGGTAAACACTGATTTTGTGGGAGGATGTGAAGACTGGCAGATGTGACTTATATGGCTGCTTGTGGATGTGTAATGCTTACCATTGAACAAGCAATAAATATGGAAAAGTACATATGAGAAATAATATAGGTAATAACTGATTTAATCTAACTTAAACTTTACCTGAAATAATTGTATCCTAGCATGTATTTTTCCCATATACTCACTGTCACTATCTTCATCTCACACATGATACACACACACACACACACACACACACACACGTGTGCACAGCATATATAGTCTCTTCTACTCAAATCACTGAAGAGAACAATTACATACAACAGGTTGAGTTCAGAATAAGCTAGGACTTTGGCTGTATAAATGGTATATAAGAAGATAATACAATCTTGTAAATGATCATAGAGACGGAAAATGGCCAATAGAAAAGGTATGTGTGGAAGAGTAGCCAAGCAAAATACCAGTCTGTAGAAGGCCAAGGTGTGTGTCAGTAACAGGAGCTGATCAACCAGCCTTTTCATGTACACCCTTCATGGAGAATGAGCTCTAACTCCAAAATTATTTTCTTTCTTTGTTTGGAGACAGTATCTCATGTAAAATAGCCTCCAACTGGCTATGTAGATGAAGATACCCTTCACCTTCTGACCCTCGTGCCTCTGCCTCCTGAGTGTTGGGTATGGGGGTTACAGGCATGTGCCACCTCATCCAGTTTTATGTGGTACTAGAGTGAATCCAGGGCTTCATGCATGCTACACAAGCACTGTATCAACACAACTATACCCTCAAATCCTCCCTTTAAAATATTTTGGATGCTCTGTGCAAAAGTAAATCTCCAGAAGACATCAGAAATTACATGCCATAACATCAGATTGTATTCAACAGAAGTAATAAGCCACAAGAAAGAAAACTCTGGTCTAAGGAGCTAGCTTGGTCAATAAAGTGCTTGACTTTGTAAGCATGAGGATTGCAATTAAACAAACATACAAAAAGGCCAGAAGTAGAGCTCTAAACTGGGAGGTGGAGACAGGTGGATTCCTGGGACTTGCTGCTCAGCTTGAGTAACCTAATTAGGTGAATTTCTGGCCAATTATAGACCTTGTCTTTAATTAAGGTAGATAGCATGTAAGGAACAAGCACCAAATTTATCTTCTGGCCCCCACCCATGTACATACATGTGCACACACACTCACAAAAAAATGAATTACTAAAAAGTCAATAAAAATAAAGTCCCAAAGCAGAAAATGGTCAGTAGTACTTCTGTACTTACATTAGTTTATTTGGGGAAAGATACCAGAACAATTTATTCAAATTTTGGAGATGATAATCTAGAGTTTATTTAGTAAAGTCACTTAAGGTGAAACTGTTCATGGGGGTGTCTTTTACTCATTTTCACCTCTAGTTTGTTCTTTCCCCCCAAATTCCACCTCATGTGATTACTTTGTATGCATGCTCACTCTTGATGGTTCGTATGTTTCTCCCACTGATACATCACCACTTCTGCTCAAAGGCATACTTTTTTTTTTCAGTTATTGCTACCTTTCTGGAATTCAGTGATATACTCATTAATGGTATGTGTTATATGCCCAAAGATGCCAGTCTTCCTACTGGCATTAATTATTAGTAATCACCTATAAAAATTATCACTGTGACACCACTTTGATATCTGTGCTCATTTAGGGCAAAGTTGTCTTGGAACCTTAAGACTTCTAGTTCAAAGGGATATTCTAATCTTATGAAAATACATTCACTCTCTTTAAGGTATGAGAAACATAGCTCTTAAGGACCACTGTTGATAGGGAAGACACTAACAAATTCAGATAGTGTCTAAGGCCCAGTAAATCTATGCCAGCTTTCACATAATTTTCACAATTATGCACATAATTTTGTAATTGATAAAGTTTTCATCTACTTCCACTTTGGGGCAGTTGGACAAGTACTGGGGAATTTTTTGGAGTTTTGCAGTAGTACCATCTGGAAATAAGAAAACGAAAGCAAATCAAAAACATGAAGGCAGCTATATAAGCCATCTGCTACTGAAGGCCTCTGGCTATTCTCTTCTATACCTACTGTCAGGGGAGGTCCAGAAGACATTCTACTTTCAGGTTTAGTTTTAAACAGTAGCAAAGGAAACTCACTTAACAGTCTTGCCATTTTACATGTTTGAATATTGCTGTATTTGTAATAAGCTCATTCTAAGATAAACACATGAAGATTAAAGAATAGAGTGGCATTTTAATCATTCTTGAGCAGGAAAGAGATAAGTAATTTTTGGCATGAACACTTTCCACTTTTAGTTAGAGAAGATTGAAAAAAGGGCTATATACACTGTCAGTCCCTCTAGGTTCAATTAATTGTTGAAACCAAACAAAAATAGCCTCTCATGGTTTCCATTGTTCTGCAGCTGTTGGCTTCATAATGCTTGCTGGCTCCTTCCTTGTGAGTCATCTGCATGGCTGCCCGGTTTCCGCTCTTCATTTCCTCCCAGGAGTTGTGATGTGTCATAGGAAGAACTGGCAGCTCAACAAACAGTTTGCTCCTGGCCTTTGGAGCACATCCGTCCTGGAGTACTTGTCTTTTTCTTCAAATCGCTGGGTTCATTGACCCATGTGCACTCAGATGTCATGTATGTAAGCGTGTGTCCTTTAGACATTTGAGAAGGGTCCCCAAGTGGTTTCCTGCTCTCAAGAGGTCAAAAGATGAAGAAACTTGTGTATAAGACTTAGGCAAAATGCATTTATCATCTTGAAAAATCTCATTTTGTTTTTTGCTACTTTGTTTAGAAGAGTTCTGAATGGCTAAAAATAATCTACTTTGTAAGTTTAGCAATTACTAAAAGGGTTATGATGTCATGTGTGTATAAAATCTCATTTGGTCAAAATTTAGCATCTTAATGCTTTGCAACATAGGCATGAAAGTCAAAGGAGAAAATTCCGAATATAACTGAGAAAACTGTGAACTAAAACCCAAGCATCTTAAATCATAGAACATTACCTGGTATTTATTACACATTAGATAAGTGCTTATGATATTATTAGAATTTATTGGCTACTTTTAGACATGAATCTAGCTAGCTGGGTTGTTTTGTTTCTCAGAAAAAAAGAAAAATATTACCAGCCACATTTTTAATGATGGCAGAAGATAATACAATAATAATGTTGTCATATCTACAGTGAATATTTAGTGATAACAATGAGACAAAAAATAAGCTGGGTGTGTTGGACCATGCCTATAATGACAGCACTCTGGAGGCACAAGTTCTAGACCAGCCAGGGCTAGATAATGAGATTCTATCAGAGAGAGGAGGGAAAGTAAGAGAAGAGGGGGAGAGAGGAAGTAGAGTGAAAGAAAGGAAGAAAGAAAGAAAAGAGAGGGGAGAGAGATAGAGAAAGAGAAGAGATCTGATTCTGAAGTACATTGGATTCCCTGTTAGTGGCATTGATGTAAAGGTCATAGTGACCACTATTAAGTTCCCAAGAAAAGCCCATTGAAATTTCAACTATTCTAACAATATGATGAAAAGACTATAATAAGATAAAATCCAAAGTGTTAGACTGAATCACTAATAGACGGTTCATCAGCCACTTTGGAAAATCTTCAATGGGACCTGTCATTAAGTAGAGATGTTCAGTTCTCATTGAAGCCTTATAGAATCCACAGGACTGTTAGGTTTGAAGGCTCACCACATAATCTCATGGTCTCCACAGGTATGGCATGATGAATCAAGTGAGTTCCAGAGTCCTTTTTTTTGTTCCTGCTGGATAATATCTCACACTGTTCTAAAACACAGTCTGAGTGCACAAAGCCTGCAATCTTCCTTCCATGGGAATGGCTACTTTGCTCAGAACAAGTCACAGATACTCTCCACAGCCAGCTGCAACTTGAGCTTATGACTCAGAGAATCTTCTAGTTTTGTCTCCCGCCTATTAGAAGTTCCTATGGAACCTCTCCAAGTCCCCACGTACTCTTCTTTCTCCATCATCATCAAAACCACTAATTGTCACAGCGTGCCTCACAATCATGCCCCAGCAGCACTATTCTCACATAGCTCTTTTGCTTCCAAACTCTTGCTCCCAGGATAGCCTCTTTCTGATAAGTTCCATTCTCCTCAGACAGCCCCCACCTTCATGCCTAGCTTAGTAGCTCTCAACTTGGGAAAATTTTATTCCTCAATATACACTTAATGCATCTCAAGATGCTTTTTATTGCCATAACCTGGGGAAAAATGTTAACATTGAATGGACAGAATCCAGGGTTGTTAAATATCTTCTGAAGTGCAGGCCACTTCTTCATAGCTCTTGAATGATCCAGTTTAAAATGTCAAGTATGCCAAGGTTTGAGACATTGCCACCTACCCAGTCCTCATTCTTCATATCTTAGCTCAAATGCCACCCCACTTGAGTCTGAAGCCTTTCCTAAAGTACTCCTCTCTGCAGGAGCTGGGCAGCTCATCCTGTTGTTTTTCCCTTACCATTTGATTCACTATTTTTCAGGCTTCCATAGTGCAACAAATTGGCCTTTATCCGTGGCTTTTCCCTCACTAGACCACCAACTCCTGACGAGTGGAGAAGGAACCTCTTTTGCCTTTTTTTTTATTATTTGAGAAAGGAAAAGAGGCAGAGCAAGAGAATGGGCATGCCAGGGCTTCTAGCCGCTGCAAACAAACTCCAGATATATGCGTCCCCTTGTGCATCTGGCTTACATGGGTCCTGGGGAATTGAACAGAGGTCCTTTGGCTTTGCAGGCAAGTGCATTAACCACTAAGCCATCTCTCCTGCCCCTCTTTCATCTTTTCAATACCCAGTACAGAGCTTATTATAAAAGTTTTAAGGGTGTTTGAGTAATGGGATAAAAGGAAACATGCTTGCTTTAAATGTCATTTCTTTGCTTTTCTGTTAATCATTTGACAGCATTAGAGACATCTTTGTGATTCCCAGTGGTAACATCCAACATAGAGTAGGTAGTAGTCCACGTCTTTGGATAAGCACTGTCTATGTTCTTGCAGTCCTCAGCAATGATGGCATCTTTAATGATAATCATTGGAGGATGATATCTGTGCCTTGAATGTTAACTAAAAGTCCATCTTTAACTTTTCACAATTATTGTCTAGTTAATGGTACAGATTGAAGATAGATTGCCTGGATTTAAGTCTGTATTTTACTTAAAAGTCCTGTGACTTTTTCTTTTCAGTCTGAGAAATGGGGAAGGTCACAGAAGAAAACTTACACATTGATATGAGGATTAACTGAGTTAGTATTTTAGATTAGTAGGAAAGTGATCAACACTTTAGAGCAATGTAAGGGATGTTTGAAAGGTATGGAATGATGAGCCAGTATACTTTCCTTGCCTGCCATGAGTATATGTTATAAAACCTTTATACAATATGACTGTTTCTTTGTGCTGGTGAGGAGGAACAAGTAGGACCATGTTAAAAGATAAGAATGTTAAGGTTTACCCTGCATCTTGGTCTGATAAAAAATAACCCTCCAGAACTCATTGGGCTATTCTATAAACCAGTAATAACATAGCTTATATAATACTTGCACAAATACAAAACCTAACTAATCATCTATGAGTGCCACTGGTGCTACATTCTAATTTTTCTGCTTCAAACAGTGGCATTTTAATCATTCTGCCCAGAGCAACAAATGTCTTTAAATTAGCATTAAAAATTCATTCTTTTGGTTTATCTTTCCTGAATCAAGATAATTAACTATCAACTGAGAGCCCTTAAAATTGTAACCTGAACATGTTACATTTTCTAATTTATAATAGATCATCTAGGCAAATTGAAACCCCCCCAAAAATGAGTGAATTAATTAATGTTAATTAAAGAGTACAGTATGAAACAGATGAGCAGGTCAATCTTTTGAGGGTGCTTGGGAAGCCATTGTTGCTGACAAAGCTGTTCCCTTTGCAGCATATTGCTCTGGACAAAGGGCTTTGTCATTATGACCTTGCAGAGAATAAGAAGCCAGAGTTAGAGCTAGAAACAAGACTGAAAGCAAACATTACCTATCTGGACCCTACACACATCACATGTACTATTACGTATTTCCTATAGTAGGAAACCAAACAACGAAGTTAGTTTCTGAATTTTTAACATTTTTTTCTAGGAATCCCCTTCCATATTTTAATCAGTTGATACATTCTGGATGCCATCTAGATTCAGGGTCATGTGTGGATACTGAGGGAACCAAGGTGATCACAGTTCAAAGAAATGCCAGCGTTGAGCAGTAGTGTTCTGTAGAGTCTGTGATGATGGAAATGTCCCACACCTGCACTGTCAGCACACTTCCCACATGGGGATTTCAGCACTTGGCATATGGTTTATGTGATTGAAGAACAGAATTTTTAATTTGACTTAATCTAAGTTACCACACATCCTGGTTATTATACTGGGTCTATCAGGTCTACAGGCTAGAGAAATGCAGGGTGTTTATGTGATACTTGAGGTTTTGCCGTTTCTCAACATTTTTCTTATGCCTCCTCAATACCTTCTCTCTCTCTTCCTCTCTCTCACATATGCATTCACATGTCTCTTTGCTTTGATTTTTGCTGTGATATAATACTTATAAAGGTAACTAAGTGCTATCTACACTGCAGTGATGATCTTTAGAGATGGAGAATATCAGTTTTAAGAGTAAAGAAGAAAATGACTGTGTAATCAATGCTATAAAATGATAACAAAAATAGTACACATAAAGTATTCAAAGACCTGGAGTTATAAATAGTTCTCAATGGAAATCTTTGCTTGTCTACCAACAGGGATATTAGAATTCATGATGGGGTGTAAGAGAGACCACAAGAATTTTCTGTGGAACCAATATACACATTGGTTTATGAGCTTCAGGAAATAGTCACTTAGTTTATTAAGAGTTAAAATGCATCATACTTAAGGATTGTAGTGCCCTACTATCACACGCATCATTGATTGTAGTAATTATCTCAAAAAGCAAGGGAAATTTCCTGTGTTCTGGAGACTGAGCCTCCCTGGGTCTAGAAATGTTCTCCAAGGCCTAGCCCACATTAATGATACAATTTCTTGTAGCCTATAGTAGACAAAATAATTTAAACTTTAGTCTAACATTTTAAATTGAAACAAATGTGAGAAAACTAGTTGTATTAACAATTTCTAAAACAGTATGAACAAGCAAGCTATATTCAAGGAGATTAACACTGATTGATATTCATTCAGAATGCATAATTGAAAGGATTTTTCCAAAATTCAAATATATAATTCAATGGGAATATTTTGCAAGGATCGCCTCAATTCTATAAGGTCAAGAAAATAGGCTCCCTTTCCAAGTTATGTTATGTTCATAAAAGATAGATTTAAGCGACAATTATTTCTCTATTCGGTCCATTGACTTATGCTCCCTCATCTACCCCATGTCTTTGTGCTGGTCTTTAACAAGTACCAATATTGCCACCTATAGGTCAAAATGATGTGAGGGGCTGTTTTACTTTAACAGATGTAAAAACTAAAAAATAAGATTAAACATTTCACCTCTGCCAGGGCCAGTGTTTAGAGGCACTCATAATGGTCCAGCATTTGGCATACAGTCATAGGCTTTCCTACAATACAACCTCTGACAAAACTAGACTATCCCAAACCCCTGGTAATAGAATTGCTTAACTGTACACCAAGAAAGTCTGCAAAATGCCAAAGTCAGCATGTGATGTATGCCCAGACCGACTTTCGAGGGGTTTGTGCTGTGAGACCTAAAGTCCTTATGAGATTGTCCAAAACAACAAAACATGTCAGCTGGGCCTATGGTGGTTCCATGTGTGCTAAATGTATCTGTGACAGGATCAAGCCAGCTGTCATTGAGGAGCAGAAAATTGTTGTGAAGGTATTGAAGGCACAAGACAAGCACAGAGTCAGAAAGCTAAATAAATATGAAGCTTTTTTAAATAAAAAAATTCAGACTTAATCATTCTGGATCATTGATTTTGACAAGTACTTGGGATCCATGCTTTCATGCGCTTTTAAAATTTTGTTTTTAGTGGTATAAGGTCAAAAACATTTTTGAGATACTGCAGAAGTCTCCAACTCCTCAGCTACTGAACAGAAAATGTGACATGCCTTCATAATTAAGAAGAGTCATCATCAGAGGCCTGTTTACAAGTCTAAGTGGCCCAAGGCAGAATGGTCTCACAATGCTATCCTCTCGGAGGGTTTTCCTCAGGAGATGATTCAGTCACCTGTGTGAATGCTTTTCCCTCTGACTTTATTTACTCGTGTAATTATTCTAACTTGTATCATGATGCACAGCTATGTTCCTAACAGGTGAAATTACCATGTAACACTTTATCTTGGTGACTCATAAATAACTTCCAATTATAATACTTTCATTCTAATAACTTCTGATTACTACTTCTCATTATTCACATTGAGTCTCATGTAAATTACTCATTTTTAATGACTTCATCCATCCCTTAGTATTATTATCATTTTTATATACGATAATTCTTGCTTGAAATAGATCAACTTTAATAAGAAGTATTTGTGCCATTAAAATATATGAAGATGTTATCAATTAATCTTCTGATTCTCGTTTCAATATACCATGTAACAATTACTAAAAACATTGTATATAAATTGACCAAATGTACTATTTTATGCAAGAATTAATGGGCTTTAATCAAACAGTAAGTCTATAGAACATTTTTCAATAATCTGTAACTACTTACACCCATCGATGGATTACACCTTTTTGTCTGCCAGGCTCTTAAAACTAAATTAGTTCTAAACATTTAATTTACTGGCATAGTATTTGAATATTTTGCTCAAAGCCTTGAAGACTACTTCATGGTTTCAAAAAATTTGCAAGTAGAATTTGTTAACCACCATCTACTTTAATATTCATCAATAGAACTCTAGCATGTCTTCTCTGGAATAAAAAAGTTATTTTGACATCCATGATCCTTATTTTGAAAAGTTGATTTTTTATTATCTCCATATCAAATAGCTGTTTGTTATTTTCTTAATAAATAAGACATTAAAAATTCCTAAGTGAATAGACTAGATAATCAGGGAAGGGCCCAGTCCATTACTGAGCACATTCTAGAAACAGAATTGCATATCCAATGAGCTCTGAGGAGGAGAAAGAAAGAGAGAGAGAGAGAGAGAGAGAGAGAAAGGAAGGAAGCAAAGAATGAAGGAAGGAATGAACAAAGGAAAGAAAGGAAGGAAGGAAGGAAAGAAGGAAGGAAGGAAAATTCCTATAGCTTCCTACAGCTGAATATCTGGGAAACTCCTTACATTATGACCCCTTTTTAGATGCTTATAATTCACATAACTATATTAAATTCTAACACTCCTACAGTAAAGAAATATACACCACTTCATGTAGACCAATCTTCTAAATTTATCGACCATGGGATCCTTTCCCCTCTGAATATCTTTCAAGGTCTAACTACAGTGCAGTATTCTGACATACAATCAAATCACCACTAAGTCACCCCTAGATATTGTTTCTCTTTTACCAGGCCTATTATGTATTTGTTCTTTTTTCCATTTTTTTTTATACTTTGCCATCACAATAGCATGCATATTTTTCTGAACAAATGTAGGAGTTGTGAACTATGTCACTTCCTGCAGAAGGTTTAAGGACCATTTTTCAGTTTACCACATTCCCCCCATTTTTGTGAGCCCAAAAGCATTAGCCAATGTGGATCCAGAGAGCTTCTTGGGACAGTTAGAAACTATGAGGAGCACCCCACACAAGACCAAGAGGGAACAAGAATTGACATTTGTTGGATTAAGAAATTTAGATATAAGGGTGATCTATTATGGGGACATTACTCATCTGCAATAATATATTGGACTAGGTAGCAAAACAGAAAACATTGTAAAATATTGAAAAAATTTTTAAGATGTCCAAAATGTGTCAAAGTTTCAGAAATGACTTTGGTGGGATTTTGATAGCCGCTTTGCCTTCTTTAAATGTCTTTAATATTTGACCAAGGAAATGCTAGATACATCAAGAATACTAAATGAGATCACAGGGAAGCTAGGGGACATTGTTTATGGATGGGTTGAAAACTTTCAGGCATACAAAATCAATAAAATAATAGTTATATACACTTCCAGCTCAGGTCCACTTGAAAGCATTTCTCTCTGCACACCATACCCACCACAGTAAACCCATATTGTTCTTGCCTTTCTCATGGGTATACAGTTCATAATGTGTAAGCCAGCCTATGGTTGTGATGAAGATAAAAACTTAAATTTATTATTTTCTTTTCTTCATTTTTATTAGATATGGACATATTTATATGTAAGCATCACATGTTGTACCATCCTTTCCCTCCTTCATGCCCCTTTTCTGAAGAGGCCTTCCTCATTGGGGATGCAAGTCATGCATTATGGCAGCAGCAGTCAGTTATGGGGGAGAGGCAATGTCTCTGTGCAAAATGTCCCAACTTGCGGCTCCAACAATCTTTCTGCCCATTTCCCCAATTCCTCTGTGGTTTCAGCTGGGGCCAGGGTGGAGTACACTGGATTGTTTATCTCCTAAAGTCCAGTTCCCATCTGAAAAAACGAAGTAGATTCTCCAATGGAGAGTGAAGTCAGTGCCAGTTAAATGGGATAGCAATTATTAATTTAACGAGATTTAAAAGGGGTTAGACACTTTTATAGTCTAAAGTTAGTGGGAGCTTGACAATGGGAAGCAGAATCATTATCTGGATATGATTCTGACTTGTTTCTCACTTCCATATATGGTTTCCTCTCCACTGAGCAAATCTGATAGCCAATCCAAGGGCAGTTGGTTACCCACCATGGGTGTGTGCCACTATTGCACTTGTATGAGCATCACCTTAGTTTATTTGCTTCTGAGTCACTTAGAGTTCGAGTTGCTTGGACAGATGTTGGCCACTTTCCCCTAGTAGCTCATGTAATACCTTCCAGCACTGGATGGAGTAATTATCTGAGGACTGGCTCTCCTCTGGATTCTAATCATGTCTCTTCATGGTCCATGGTGACAGTGATTGGTGTCTTCAGCAGTAGAGCCTTACCATTAATATCTGGTGTGTAATCAACTGCTCTGACAGAAGTCTGTCTTATTTGTTTTGGGAGATCTAGTAGGTCTCTCTGATCAATAGCTCATTATGGATGTAGACCACATCCTGGTACAGGAGATTACAGGCCAGCACCAAGGGAAAAGTAAAAAGAAAAAGCCAGAGAAGAAAGGGAAACGGGAAATTTGAGGTTAGGTTTTGTCTCACTCCCTCCAGGTCCCTTTGATTCAGGTGCTCCCTCTAAGGTTTGCTTGAGGGTTCCACCTTTTAGTCTGATTTCCAGGATATAGGATTCTATGGTACCAGTTCAATTTAGGTTCAGATTTTGTGTCTCCTACACACACACCCTTTCCCTTCCCCCAGCCCTACCTTCCCTATCATCCAAGCTTCAAGCTGCTTTACAATTATGTCAGCAACTTGGGCTGATTCAAGTTAGGAACTGCAGATGAGTGAGATCATGTGACAATTTTGTTTCTGTGATTGTGTGAGTTCATTAAAATGATCTGTACCTAAAAGAATGACAGATTTCTGTCAGAGCACTTGATGACCCACCAAAGGTTAGGGGTAAGACCCTACAGCTGAAGACACCATATGCGGTTGACACATAACATGGAGTGACATGGCTGGAAGCTGGAAGAAAGTCAGTCCCCAGACAGTCAGCGTGTCTAGTGCCAGAAGGTGCTACATGGACTACTGGGGGAAAATGACCAATATCTGTCCAAGCAAATAATGGTCTAATGTACTTAACACAAATAACCTGTTGTGATGCTCACAAAAGTGCAATAGTGGCACACAGTCATGATGGGAAACCAACTGCTCTTGATTTGGCTAATTAAGTGGATCCACTAAGGGGAACAGGACCCTTAGCTGGAGCCAGGAAACAAGTCAGAACCATATCCAAAAATGAGCCTGCTCTCCATTACCAAGCTATCACCAATCATGGACTATAAGAGGGCCTACACCTATTAAATTCTCTATAAAAAAATAAGGGTTATCCCCTTTATCTGGTACTAACTCTACTCTATGTTGGAGAATCTGCTTCTCTTTTTCAGATAGACGCAGATCCTAAGGAAAGAACCAGCCCATCATACCTAAAATGGGCCCCAGCTTAAACTAAGAACAATGGGTGAAACAAGAAAGGGTGCTGTTTTCTTGGTGAACCTGGTAAAAGCACAAAGGTGAAGGAGATCAACACAGAGAGCAATCAACTCCTTTCAAATCAGATATCAAGAGACACAGAGGCTCCCAACACCTCATCACTGAAGCAGACCCAAAATGAACCCAACATGGCTCAGGGAAATTTTGTGGAAGAGGGGGCAGAAAGAATGTCAGAGCCATATGTTGGGTCATGATACACAGAGACATTTTATCCTACCCATAACTGTGAGCTAACTCCACAATGCATGACCCATATACCTCAATAAGGAGGGGCTAGGGGGAAGGGATAGGACATGGAGGATGCTAACAATGGTACCAACTTGACTGTATTCACTGAGTACAAAACTAATTAATAAAAATAAATTAATTAATAACATCAACAACAATAATAATAATAATAATAAATGAACTGTTCCAAGACTGGCCATTTTTCTACAAATTTCAGTGTGTCATTTTTTTTTTCTTACTACTGCTAGAATTCCATCGTGTAGATATATCTTGGCTATCCAGTCATCCAATTATGAGCACCTGGGTTAATTCCAGTTTTGAGCAGCTATAAACATGGTTGAGCAAATATTTCTGAACTGTGATGTGGAGCTTTTAGGGTAAATGCCCAGTAAGGGGATAACAGGGTCTGCTGGTAACTCTATATTCATCTTTTCAAGGAGTCTCCAAATTGATGTCTATAGGGGGTGTACCAGCTTACATTCCCCCCAACAATGAATGAGGATTCCTATTTCTCTACAGCCTTGCCAACATTTGTTTGTATTTGACTTTCTAATATTTGCTATCCTTACTGGGGTAAGGTGGAATCTCATAGTTGTTTTAATTTGTATTTCCTTAATGGTTAGGGATGTTGAACATTTTCTTAAGTTTGTGTTAGCCACTTGTAATTCTTCTCCTGAGAACTCCCTATTTAGTTCTCTGCCCCAGTTATGAAGTGGGATGTTTGATATTTTTATTTTTTAGTTTTTTGAATTCTTTGTAGATTCTCAGTATTAGGCTTCAGTCAGTGTTACAGTTGGCAAAGATTTTCTCCCATTCAATGGGTAATCTGATGGCTCTGCTTATGGTATGTTTATCTGTGCAAAAGCCTTTTAGCTTCACAAGATCTCATTGGTTGAATTATTGTTTAATTTCCTTGGTTACTGTAGTGTTTTTCAGGAAGTCTTTTCCCAGTCCTATATCATGGAGCATGCTTCCTCTTTTTTCTTCCAGGAGTTGAAGTGTTTCAGGTATTATATTAAGTTCTTTAATCTATTTGGGCTTGATTTTTGTGTATAGCAAAATGAGTGGGTCTAATTTTATTTTTGTACATATTTTCATCCAATTTGTCCAACACCATTAATTGAAGATGCTGTCTTTTCTACAGTCTACATTATTTGTATCTTTGCCAAAGATCACCTCTTTGTTTCATTGATTTTTTAAATTGTTTTCCTAGTTTCCAATTCATTAATTTCTGCTCTAATCTTGGTTATTTTTCTCCATCTGGAGTGCTTTGGGTTGGATATTTCTTGTTTTTCCAGGGCCTTCAGTTGGACAGTCAGATTATTGATTTTTGATCTTTCTGTCTTTGTAATGAATGATTTAGGGCTATGAACTTTCTCCTTATGACTGCCTTCATTTAGTCCCATAAGTTTTGGTAGGTTGCATTTTCATTATCATTCCAATCTAGGAAGTTTTACAATTTCTTTTTGATTTCTTCCATGACCATTCATTGTTTAAAAGTGTGTTATTTAGTCTCCAGGAGTTGGTGATGTTCTTGATGTGCCTCTTATTGTTAATTTCTAGATTTAAAGCATTATGATCTGATATGGTGCAGGAAGTTACTTTAATTTTCCTGACTTTATGAAGGCATGCTTTATGGCCTAATATATGGTCAATTTTGGAGAAGGTTCCATGGGCTTCTAAGAAGAATTAGTGTTCTGTAGAGTTGGGGTGGAAAGTTCTGTGGATATCCTTTCAGTCTAGTGGTTCTATGATGTTGTTGAGCTCTATTATTTCCCTGTTGATTTTCTGCTTGGATGATCTCTCTATTGATGATAGTGGCATATTGAAGTCTCCAACTATAATGGTGTTGGTGTATAGTTCTGTTTTATTGTTGATTAGATTTTGTTTTATAAACTGGGGTTCCCCTGTGTTTGGGGCATATATAATAATGATTTTGATGTGCTCATGCTGGATCATTCCCTTGATGAGTAAGAAGTGGCCTTCCTTGTCCTTTTTTGTTACTTTTGCTTTGAAGTCTATTTGATCAGATATTAATATTACAACACTCACTTGCTTTTTATTTCCACTTGCTTGGAATATCATTTTCCAATCTCTCACCCTTAGGAGGTATCTATCTTTAGTGGTGAGGTGGGTTTCTTGAAGACAGCAGATAGAAGGGTCCAGTTTTTTGATCCATCCTGATAGCCTGTGTCTTTTGATGGGTGAGATAAGACCATTAATATTTAAGGTTATTACTGCAATGTTTGAATTAATCTCTGCCATGATGAGTTGTTTTATGAGGTTTGGTGCTTACTTATGTTATGTATTTTTTTGTTTTCAATTGATTTTAATTAACAACTTGCATGATTGTAAACAATATCCCATGGTAATGCCCTCCCTCTCCCCACTTTCCCCTTTGAAACTCCATTCTCCATCATATCCCTCACCCTCTCAATCAGTCTCTCTTTTATTTTGATGTCATCATCTTTTCCTCCTATTATGATGGTCTTTTTCAAGTATTATCAGGCACTGTGAGGTCATGGATATCCAGGCCATTTTGTGCCTGGAGGAGCACGTTGTAAAGAGTCCTACCCTTCCTTTGGCTCTTACATTCTTTCTGCCACCTCTTCCTCAATAGACCCTGAGCCTTGGAAGGTGTGATAAAGATATTGTAGTGCTGAGCACTCCTGTCACTTCTTTCTAGCACCATTATTCCCTCTGAGTCATCTCAAGGTCACTGCCATGTGAAAAGAGAAGATTCTCCACCAAAAGTGAGAGTACCATTAATATAAGGGTATGAACATTAAAAGAAGTGCTTACTGGGCAGTTTGAAGGCATTTGGCCAGGCAGCAGCAGATGTTACACCCCTAGGGTTCATGACTACCCCTGTTTTAAGTTTTCAGTATCAGGGATGTATTCCCTCCCATGGAGCAGACCTCTAGTTCAATTAGAGGGCATTTGGTTTCCACCATGACAGATATGCCACTATTGCACCTGTTGGCTCATTTGGCCTGGCTGGCCAAATATAAGGCTTGCAGTGTCCACTGTTGAGTATCTTCACTGGTGATTTCTCTGTCTCCCATTAAACTGCATGAAGAATGCCTTCTTCCAGCTTTCTGTCAGCTGGTCTGCATGGAGGAGATTTTCAGCTCAGTTCCAGCAGGATTTCTCAGTATCCTTGCAGCCCAAGTATGTGGAGTCTTCAGCAATAGTGTCTTACCATCTATTACTGGTGGGAAACCAAGGGCCTTGGCACTGGCCTATAATGTTTGGGGGCATCAGGAACCCTCCTGGCCAACAACTCACTGGAAGGTATCCCATCCCTAGCACTGAAAATTTTCTAACAAATATCTATGGCTCCTGAGTGTTCCATTGTCTGAAACAGTAGGTTTCCATATGAATTATTTATATCCTCTTAGATTTTGATTATTCCTCCCTCCACCTTTCATTTACTCAATCTCTTCCCCTGACCTCACTTGGGCCTTTTGTTATCTATTGTTTTGAGCCTGGTCTATTTTGGTTATTGTGATCTTATTGGCTCCAGGAATCAGTTGTTTGACTGTTCTATGTGGAGTATTCCCTCAAGTATTCTCTGTAGGTTTGGCTTTGTGTTCATATAATTATAGAGCTGACATTTTTCATGGAAAGTATTTCTTTCACCATCTGTTATGAGGGATACTTTTGCTGGGCAAAGTATCTTGGGTTGGAAGCCCTGGTTTTTCAGAATTTGAAGAGAATTTATTTCTGGCCCTTCTGGATTTCAGGGTTTCCATTGAGAAATCTGATGCTATTCTAATGGGATTGCCTTTGTATGTTGTGAATTGCTTCTCTCTTGCTGCTTTTAACAGTCTTGGTTTTCATTGTTAAGGGTTGTAATTATCATGTGTCTCGGAAAATTTCTTCTCTGGTTCTGCCTGTTTGGTGTTCTGCGGGCTTCTTGTATCTGGATGGACCTCTGTTTTGCAAGATTCAGAAAATTTTCTTCAATAATTTTGTTGAGTATGTTTTCTATGCCTTCAGTCTGGACTTCCTCTCCTTCTGGTATTCCCATCATCTGGATGTTCAGTCATTTTACAGTGTCCCACAGTTCCCTTGTATTTTGTTCACTTGATTTTTTTTTTTTTTTTTGAACTTAGCACTTTTTGGCCTCCCAAATCAATTTCTTCTGTCCTATCTTCCAGGTCAGAGCTTCTGTCTTCCACATGAGTAGTTCTTTTGGTGAGTGGTTCTAGAAAGCTTTTCATAAATTCTATTTGATTTTTGTTTAGATTTATGTTGTTTTGTATAATGTCCATCTCTTTTGTGAGGTATGATTTCAATTTGAATTCTGATTTTTTTGATGCTTCTTGTAGTTTATTTTTGCATTTGTTCAAGTCTTCATTAAGCTTAATCAACCAGTTGTTGAGGTCTTCCATTTCTTGACTTACCTCCAATTTGTTCATATCTCTTTGGAGGGTTCTAACATTTTCTTCCATAAAATTAAGCCTACTGTCAAAACCTAAATGCTCTAGGAGATGATTCTGTTCAATTTTATTGATATGATTGTTGGTTGTTTGATAGTTTGCTTCAAGTTCATTAATTTTTTTTTAAAAAATAGGGGTCTCATTGGTTGTTGTGTTTTTATTTTGGGAATGAATTTTTGTTGATTTCTCTATGATTGTATCAGAGGCTTCTGTAGTAGTACTAGGGATCCTTGGTGGAGATCTCTCAGTTTTCTGACTTTTATTGGCTTTTTTTGTGTTGTTGTTTACACATGTTAGGAAGACTCTTTATTTTATTGAGGAGGAACCAAGTTTGTGTACCTTGGCCCATGTATTCTCTGACTCAGGTGAACAGGGATGTTGATATTTAGTGTCCAGTCAAGATACCAGAGCAAAAGGCCTGATTCCAAAGCTCACACAGGGGCCAGGCTTCCCCAAGCAAGGAACAATGGGACCTACCAGGACCAGGAGACTAGGAGGAGTAAGGAAAAAGGGATCTGGCCTACTTAGTGCTGAGCCTTCCAAGAAATGGAGCAGTGTAGACAACACTGGGAAGGTGGGTGGAACCCAATCATAGGGATCTGGTCTACTCACTCCAGTGGGCCCTTGCCTCCCACACACTGATGTGCAAGGAACTCAGACCCAGGCAGTGAGAGGGAACCAGATATGTGTCTGTCCTACTCACACCAGTCTGCAGTGCCCACCCACACACTGAAGGTGCAGGGTACTCAGACCTGGGCACTGGGAGGGGGCAGAAATGGGTCCTGCCCACTCACTCCAGACCACTGAGCCCACCCACACACTGACCATGCAAGGAAATTAGACCTGGGAGGAGGTGGCAGAGCCCAGATATGTGTCTGGTTTACTCACTCCAGACCGCTGCTCCTGCCCACACAGAAGGGCTCAAGGAACTCAGACCTGGGCTGTGGGAATGGACCAGAAATGGGTCCAGCCTACTCACTCCAGACCGCTTCACCCCTAGTTTTGTTATTCTTCTTGAAAAATTAGCTCTCTTCAATTACTTTATGTCTGAAAATACTAATTTCATAAATTTTAAAACTTTGTGATCCAGTTTCATATGTAAGTTCCGATTTTTCTATTGAATGAATTAGTATCTTCAATTATCAACTGAGAAAAGAAAATTTGATGTCATGTGTAAAGATATAAATCAATTGTAACTGAGAATCACTTTTCTAAATAATGAAAGCATCACAACATGTTTCCATTTATATTGGGTGCTAATTTTTTTCTAAATTATAATGAGAAAAAAAATCTCATTCCTGAACCATATTTCTATGTGCTTTCCATTCTACCCTAATCCTTGATCCCTAATCTTTGTTTTGAATCTCAGGACCCTGGAGAAACTGAACCAGTAATATAATTTAGATCAAACTAAAAATAATAATAACTTATTTTTTCCTCTATCAGTAGCAAAAGTCTCACTTGAGTTATTCAACCTTTCTGCTGAAAAATTGAATCTTCAATATTGGTGCATTTAGTTAAAAATCTTTGAATAGTGAACATCTAGTGGGACTAGCCATTGGGCATATAAAGGTATGAATTAACATTTGCTCTACTTTTAAAACAATTCAAAATCTTGATCTGTGAATTCAATAAGGTCCTTTTAGTTATGTGTCACTATTTCATTAAATGAATTAAATTAATATCATTAAAATTAATTCCTCAGTCACACTAAATCTATTTCAAGTGCTCAACTGGCACTACCATAGAGGCTACCATATTCAACAGGGAAAACACAGAATATTGCTAACATCAAACAAAATACCATTGGATTATATAGATTCTAATATAAAGATTGGCATGTTTATAACTACTAATACAGCAGTGACAGTATTAAGTAGGAAGTACTCAGCATCAGTAATTAGGGATCTTCAGAAAGGTAGACAAAATGAAGCAGAAGATAGCAAGAAAAGCAAATTAAGATGATTCTAGGTGGAAATGTTAGAATGAGCCAATGTTGATGTTCTTGACATAATATATATTTTGGAAATCATAAGTAACTCAAAAGGCCAGTATAAGATGTTGCTACAAGTATCTATTCTTGGAGGAGCTTATATGTATTCTTAAAAGTTATTAGTATGATTTTCAAAGAAATCTAAATAACATTTTAAATTGAGTTATATATCATGGGCATATACTTATTTAAAATGTAACAATATCTGCTACTGCTAGGTTGGCCAACTGAGGCAAACATCTGCTTCAATGATATGGAAATAATACAAAAGAGGATACCAAATAAACTTGAATCAGAAATATGTATATAAGAGGAACTGACACAATATGAGAACAAGAAGTAAACAAGGGAAAAAAGAAAGGATGATGAAATCTACTGGCCTACAGCTTTCATATGAAACAGATCTGGGTCAGACCTAGATTGGCTGCTTGATTTGGTCTGGCATCATCAGCAGACTTGAAATATCACAAATACCATGTAGGAACTAAATAGCCAGATGAACTGGACAATATCCTTGAATTTCCAGAAATTCAATGCTCAGATATAATTGTCATTTAAA
This sequence comes from Dipus sagitta, assembly GCA_036346955.1. Lineage (NCBI taxonomy): Eukaryota > Metazoa > Chordata > Mammalia > Rodentia > Dipodidae > Dipus > Dipus sagitta. Next base: position 101,552,212 of record CM070771.1, on the reverse strand, counting down.
CATCATGGCAATGTCTGATGAATGTCTCATGGGTAGTTGAATTTATAAAAATTAATGGGAATTACAAGGCAGTTTGATCATCTATATACTGAGTTACTCCAAGAGCTGTGAAAAAATAAGGAAAGTTTTTAATATTTAATTCAATCAAGAAGCTTTATCATTCATGGTCATTCATAAAAAGTTAATTAAAGGATGTAATTAAGCAAAATTGCAAGTTCAATCCAAAGGAAATTCGTGTAGCATAAGAATGATAGCCATAGAAGGTGAAAAATAGGTTAGTAAGTTTTTTTTGTTGTTATTTTGTTTGTTAGAAGCAGGGTCTCATTTTTGCCCAGGGTGGCCTAGAACTCATGGTGGTACTCCTCACTCAGCCTCCAGAGAACTGGGATTAAAGGTTTGTGCCACCATGCCCAGCTAGGTTAGTATCTTCAACTCTTATCTGTAAAGATAAACCAGAGAAAATGTGTAAAAATTATTTTATTGAGTCTGGGAAGGTGGCACAGCAAGTATAGAGTGCTTGATACATAAGCATGAGGGCCTGAGTTTGATCCCCAGCAAGATAAATATTTATGTTTATGCCCATAGATTAATGCTGCTCTCACATTTGACCAGAAAAGCTTCCTTGTACAAATGGCAGAGGAGACATTAAACTAATTTAACTGCTGAGAATAGGTGGCTATTGAGTACTCTAAAATGAGACATCAGCCGGGCGTGGTGGCGCACGCCTTTAATCCCAGCACTCGGGAGGCAGAGGTGGAAGGATTGCCGTGAGTTCGAGGCCACCCTGAGACTCCCTAGTGAATTCCAGGTCAGCCTGGGCTAAAGTGAGACCCTACCTTGAAAAACCAAAAAAAAAAATAAAATAAAATAAAATAAAATGAGACATCTTCTCCAAGGCCCAGAAAGCATTATGGAAGAGGAAGAAGCAAGAATTTAAAGACTAGATGATAGAGGGGAATGCTTTCAAAAACACTGTCTTCCTGATGTAAAGGGACCATTGTATTCATGACCTCACAGCAGCTGCCTCTACCTGCACAAGGACCATATGATACTGAGTCAATCAACATTTCATCTTGGACGATGGAGGAGGAGAAAATAAGAAATAAAAATAGAATAGTGACCAATGGGAAAGAGGAAAAGAGTGCAGAAGAAGGGGCAGAGTGTCAAAATAAGGTGATGAGAAGGAACTATGATCAAATTGCATTATATGCATGTATTAAATTTGTCGAGAAATGTTACAAAGCACATTCACACAAACACATCACTTGTACCACACACACACACCAAAGGGAAAAATAGTATTGTATTATTTTGTTAACTATAAAAAAGAATGTCTAATTTTTTAAAAATAAGATCAGGGGCTCTAAATTTCAAACTGACAGTTTAAAGGTTACTATTGTATATTAACAGGTAAAATGCAGAACAAACTAAAAACAAACATCTGTTCTAATAGGCTATATGAAAATCAAGGTCATAAAACAAATCATTGCTCCCTAAACTGGAGAAGCAGGCAGATTACACAATCAGAAGCTCATGTGCAGAAACTTCCATGGGAACTAGAGACAGGGCAAGGATAATAGGTGAGTAATTAACAAATTGCTGGAGGCTCAATGCAGAGAAGTCTGAGATGAGACCTTTGGGGAGAGTGCATCGTAAGTGTCTGTGTGTTTGACATGCAGTAAGGACCAGATAATTACTTTTTCTCCTTCTGTTAGGAAAGGGGGTGTGGTAGTTTGAATAGATGGTCCCCAATATATTCAGTTCTTTATTGTTTGTAGTTTGCATCTGCAGCCACCTGGCTGGAGGCAGTGTCATTGGGTGGATCTTAAGGTGTGGTGGTGGGTTTCAGGTTCCAATTTAAAGATATACAAAGTGTGCCTATAAGGAGCTCCTGAAGTGTGCCCTGGCTTTTGACCTTTAGGCTTGTACTTCTCTCTCTCTGCTTGAGCCTGTGAAGGCAGGGCCAGCTTCTTCTGCCATTATGGAACTACCCCTGGATCTGTAAGCTTCAATAAGTCCCTTCCTCCATAACTGTGCCTGGTCTGGAAGTTTATCTCGGCGAACCTGAAGCTGTCTGCTACAATAAAACACAGTGGTAGTGGGTGATTTCAACTTGCTACAGAGGAGTGAGCTGGAATGAACCTGACCATGTGGATGTTGATCTTTTGGAACCTTTGTTTTGGAGGAATAGGCATGGACTTGGTGCTTGCAAATGAAGATGTCTTCTGGAGTGGTAAGCCAAGTTTTATGGATTATTCTGATAACAGTCTGACAATGTTAAGTGCAGACAGCATTGAACTTCAAGGCTTGGCTTATGAGCTTTCTAAGGGGAAGGAAAGACTGCAGAGGACTTTGTTGGAAATGGGCTACTGGCATAAGGGCTGGCTGCATCCTGCTGCCCAGACCCAGAGAGTTTGATCAAGGTTAAATTTGTAATGGACTGATGTTCTTGGCTAGAGATATTGGACCGAGAGATTTAAGATTTTTAAGCTGGAAAACCTGAAGCAAGTTAAAATTACAGGCACTGAGACTGGTTTTAGGTTACTAAATCTGCTATTGTCAAACACAATAGTAATCTTAAGAAAGATGGTCCAATTGCTTTACCATGGAAAGGATGCCTGAGGAAAGACAATCATAGAAATTCAAACACTTTTGGAAAGAGTTGACTGGGGAAGGAACCTGGTTTTCAAGGTTATGATTTATTTTGTCTATGAATTAAGAATATGGCTGTGTCCTGTACACCTGGTATTGGATTCAGAAGCATGAAAAATGTGAGGAGTGGTCTTGAATTGCACATGGTTCCAGAAGCTGCTGCTGAGATGCAACATGAGGCAGGGCCTGATGCCCTGATAGGCTGAAAGAGCCTTTGGAAGATGGACCGTGGTTTGCATGAAGATCTCAAGATGTTTTGGATATACCAGGACTATGCAAGCGCGACCATAGAGCGCACTGCTGGCCTGAAATGAAAGTGTTCCCCGGCTACTCTGCCCAGCTGGAGGGGTGGAATTGGAAAATCTGGAGACTGTCAGTCTTTGGTTGTATTGGACTTGAACTGCAGAAGTTTGATGTTTGTTTGATGGTGGTTGAGTTTGCATTGCTTTAGTCTCTCCTTGCTATGCCTTATACCAGTAGAAAACATTTACTCTGCACCTTTATGTGTTAGAAATGCTTAACTTGTTTGATTTTACAGGTCTTAATATCTTAAATTCGTCAAGACTGTGGGGAACCTTTGAAATTGAACTAAGTACAATTTTCAATGTGTGATGGTTATAAATCCATTGGGGGCCAGGAGCGGAATGTGGGGGTTTGAATAGATGGCCCCCAATATATTCAGTTTCCTATTGTTTGTAGTTTGCATCTGCAGCCACCTGGCTAGAGGCAGTGTCACTGGGTGGATCTTAAGGTGTGGTGGTGGGTTTCAGATCCCAATCAAAAGATATGCAAAGTGTGCCTATAAGGAGCTCCTGAAGTGTGCCTGGCTTTTGATCTTTAGGCTTGTACTTCTCTCTCTCTGCTTGAGCCTGTGAAGGCAGGCCAGCTTCTTCTGCCATTATGGAACTTCCCCTGGATCTGTAAGCTTCAATGAAATATCCCTTCCTCCATAACTGTGCCTGGTCTGGAAGTTTATCTCAGCAAACCTGAAGCTGTCTGCTATGGGGGGGAAGGAAAAACATGCTAAAATATGTCAGAGCAATCTGGTATTCTCAATAAGTTTTGCCCTCAGGAGAAACAATTAAGGTGGAATCTAAACTACTGGGGTTTTATCAGACAGTAATTGATTTTGAGCAAAGAAAAATTCCCAAGCCATCCCCCTTTAGCCTTCCAGGTGGAAAAAGGCAAATACCCAACTCCAGTGCACTCTTGTTGTCTTATCTAACCTTGGGCAGGAAGAAGAAATTGGGACTGCAAAGGCCATATGAAGCTCATAGACTAGCAATGCTGAAACAGGGATTAGTTGCATAATATCAGACACAGCTAACTTCAGAAGTAGAAATGTTAACATACAGAAAGATGAAAACTATATACTATATATTGAGAAAGGGATCAATTCTTCAAATAAGCATTACAATACTTACTTAGTGTGTATGGTGTCTGTCAACAGATTGTCAATGTCCTTGAGACTCATAGACATTCTTGGAGAAAGAGATGAACCCACTGTAGGAGACTGCAACATCTCTCTATCAAATGTGGTCAGATTCTGCAGATAGGAAATCAGTAAGAACAAAGCTAACTCAATAATGCCATCAACCAACTGACTGTACTGGGCACTTATTAATTACTTTATACAACAGTCACTGAATACATATTCATCTCAATATGTCATGTAATATTCATGAAGATAAACTACATTTCAAATGCTGGGCATGGTGGCACACGCCTTTAATCCCAGCACTCAGGAGGCAGAGGTAGGAGGATCGCCTTGAGTCCCAGGCCACCCTGAGACTACTTAGTGAATTCCAGGTCAGCCTGAGCTAGAGTGAGACCCTACCTCAAAAAGCCAAAGATAAACTACATTTCAAGCCATAAATTATACCATGCTAAAGTTAAAATAAGAGAAATCATACACTCTCTGCCTTTACACTATAGTGAAATAACCAAAACTCTTTGAGGTAGTACCTCTATATATGTGGAGATTAAAAATGCATTCTAAACAACATAGCTCAAAGAACAAAGTCTCTAAGTAAATTATGCAATATTTTGAACTAATTAGAAATATAAATCTGGGACATACCATGGAATGAGCACTTAGAACAAAATTTGTAGCATTTAATATATAATTTTAAGAATTTAAATTCAATTAAGACTTTACAAAAGATCACATGAATAAGCACAATTAAATAAGGAGATAGTATTACTAACTCTATGCCCACAAGTTTGATAACCCAGATAGAGAGACCAAAAATCACACATGAAGAAACACAAAACCTGAATTATCCAATCTAGCAAAGGAATTGAATCAATACTTAACCTTTCAAAACAGGAAGAACCAGACCCAAATGGTATTTCACTGGTGAATTACATCAAGCATTAAAGGAAGAAATAATACCATAATATCTGAGAAGATTTAAGCAAAAGGAATAACAAAAACTTATCAAAATAGGAACGGTAGGGGAATCTGATTTTGATAAGAATTTATCCAAAAAAAATTAAGAGCTAATACATATCAATGGTGGGAAATTAAAAACTTCCTTGTTGAGCCCAGGAAAAGGTCACAAAATGATCCTGCTCACTTTCAGTACTTTTCTAGAAATGTACTAAGATGAAAAAAGGGCCAAAAGAGGGTCCAGTAGTCCTTTTTTTTTTTTTTTTTTTTTTTTTTTTTTTTGCATTTGTGGGTTTGTAGTGCATATGTGTGTGTGGTATGTGTATTTGTTATGTGGGAGGGTAGGTGTATGTGTGGTGGTGGTGGTGTGTGCATGTGGTGTATGCATGTGTATGTGTTTTGTTATTGAGTCTCAGTGAGTATCTTGTCTCTAGCCCCTCCCCACACCACAGGATCAGGATTACAGATGTATGTGGCCATACATCTACGTGTTTATATTGGTCCTGGGGGATATCAAACTCAAATGGTCTCTCAGAACTCCTCAGGCCCTCATGCTTGTACTGAACCATCGCTACAGCCAACAGTATTCCTTCTTTATTGATGCTAAGAACCATGGCACATTCAAGTATTTTGGTTTTTCTAGAAATATGTACCTGTGATAAACTACAATCTATAAAGTAAGCCTGGTAAGATATAAACATCGACAACTGATAATAAATAGAATAATTAAGACAATGCATTGTGATAAAATTTTATAAATAATGTCTCTGTTTCTTGGTTTTAAGTGTATTTATCTACTCATTTAAAGGAAGCCCTGACTTCTCTGTGTTGTACATAAACTTTCATCATGATTATTCTTGTTCTCCTGAATTGCTATTAAGTAAAATATACACTGCATGAACGCAAGCACTATGGTATCATTACATTCAACCTTCTGACCAACATAGTTACTATGTGATTACCAAGAAAATGGTATATATAGAGAAAAGAAACAGAGAGCTGTGATGACTCACATCATATGTTGGAGGGGCAAGCTAACATAAAATTTCATCTACATTCTCAGAATAGTGAAAATTTTAAAAACTGTGAACCATTAACTTCTGTAACTTTCCATTTAATACTCAGACCATGATTGACTGCAGGTAACTGAAATCATGGAAGACATAACTCCACGTAATAGGAAATGTTATATATAAATTGAAAATGAAAAAAAAAATAAGGCTATCCTTGCTTTTAGATTATAGGACTTTTTTCTCTTAGAAAATCCAAAGAATCTATAAAAAGAAAAAAAAACAACTCATGAAATTATTAAGCAATTGTAGAAATTTTATTTTTAAAGCCAGTATACAAAAGTCAATCACTTTTCCATATACCAACAATGAAAAGTAGAATTTGAAACTAAAAATACAGTACTGATCTTACCACTTCTCAAGACAAAATACTTATCAATCTGGCAGAAAAGTATATGAGACCTTAATGAAAAAATTATAAAACTCTTAAAAAAGAAATTTTAAATTAATGGAGAAATATTACATGCTAGTCGATAAGAGGACTTACCTGGTTTATAGCAACAAATTTGGAATACTATTTTGCAAGGAAAAGTAAATAATCCAAACATTCACACAGTATCTAAAAAGACAATCTTTAGAGGAAATTCAGTGAAATTCTCATGAAAATTCTAACAATATTCACCCAAGACCTAAACAATCCAATCCTAAATTTTGTATTGAAGTATAAATGATTACTAGTCAAAGTAAACCCAACAAAAAAGCAATGTTGCAGATACCATAATGTCTGGTTTCAAATTATACCTCAGAAACACAATAATAAAACATGGTATTAGCACAAAACTATTCAAAGAGTCTAATGAAAAAAAAGTCTAATGGAGCAGAATAGAGGACACTGAAATAAACCCACACAGTTGCAGCCAATTCTTATTCAGCAAAGGTAACAACAACCACAACAACCTATTAGAGAAAAGAAAGCTTCTTCAACAAATGGTACTAGTAAAGCTGAGTGTTTACACATGGAAGAATGAAACTAGATGCACTAGCTCTCAATTTGTACCAAAATCAATTGAAAATGTATAAAAGACCCAAATGTAAAATTTGGAACTGAAATTGCTAAAGAAAGCATAGTGCAAACATTCCAAGATATTGTCACAGGGAAGGGCTTTCTGGAAAGGACTCCAACAACTCAGGAAATAACATCAAGAATTGACAAATAGGACTTCCAGCCAAGATGGCGACCACCTAGCTGCACTGCAGATCCCAGGGAAAGAAAGGCAAGATATTAAATGTTCACTGGGTCTTTTAGGGGAGAGAAATCGCCAATAGATTGCCAGTGGGAAGGCACAGAGGGGGGAAAAACAGGGAATCAATGATTTGCTTGTGGTCGGGTAGCCCACCTCTCCCCCCAAGTAGCCGCCATATCCATGGCACCGCCACATGCCAATCGATCCCTGCATGTGCAAGCTTTGACTGCTCTGCCCACTCACCCACTTAATGCTCCGCCACCACAGGTTCAATGAGTCCAGGCAAAAACAGGGAATCGCTGATTCACTCATGGGCAGGTAGCCCACCCCACCCCCCAAGTAGCCACCGTATCCATGGTGCCCCACGTGCTGATCAATCCCTCTGTGTGGAAGCTTAGACTGCTCTGCCAACTCGCTCACTTACTGCTCCTGCCACCGCATGTTCAGTGAGGCCAGGCCCACAGCAACTGCCAGGCAAGCTCAGACTGTGTCTGTCACTTGTGCCAGCTCAGGTGCCATCCCCTACCTGTCTGCTGTGCCGGCCATCTGCCATTGTCCTGTGGTGGGGGAGTCCAGACTGCTTCCAGGTCCCAGTGTTCCCATGCCAGACTTTGGGCTGCATTAGTGCTTGGTGCCTCAGTGTCCCTTCTAGCAACAACGCAGTCAGCATTGGCACATTGCCGCTTGAGAGATCAGGAAACTTTGGTGCACCGGCCAGGCAGTAGGTCAGGCAGCTTTGAAAAGTGAGAGCCAAAGCCCAGGCTGCTTGGCAACTGCCTCAAGCTGCCTCAGATTCCCATTGTGCTTGAGCCCAGGCTGATCCACCCACCTACATGCCCATACACTGTGATGGGCAGACAACAGCATAAAAGAAATAACATGAAAAATCAAATGCAAGAAAATCCAGTTAGATCACCCAGTCCTACAATGAACATCTCTAATCAAAACATAGCACAGTCATTAGGATCAGAACACCAAAATGAAGCTATGAGCAATGCAACCTTGACCAAGCTACTGGTAGAACTTGCAGAAAAGCAAAAAAGGACTGATAATCGTGTGGATGCTGCCATCACTAAACTAGACCTAATAGATAAGAAAATGGAAGTAGATCAAAGACAGTTAAGAGACTTGAGGGAGAGTGAAAAAAAAAAAAAAAAAAAAAAAAGAAGACCTCAAAAATCAGCTGGCCATGCTAAATGAAGACATAAAGAAATGCAAGGAAGAATCCCAAGAATCATCAAGAAAATCAGAAAAAGATGTGAAAAGGGAGCTTGACAGAGGGAAGGAAATTATACAAAGAAAAGCAGTAGAAAATGCAAACCTAATTAAACAAGTCCAAAACTCTCTAGAAGCTCTGAAGAATAGAGTCAGCAATGTGGAGGATAGAAACTCTAATCTGGAAGACAAGATGGAAGAAACAGTCCGAGAGTTCAAAAAGTTCAGTAAGTTCAAAAGTTTCTGTGAACAGGACATGAGAGAATTGTGGGATACACTTAAATGTCCTAATATCAGGATCATTGGAATACCAGAAGGAGAAGAAATTCAGAACAAAGGCATGGAGAAATTATTTAACAAAGTAATTTAAGAAAAGTTTCCCCAGTCTCTTAAAAGAAAGGCCCATCAAGATACTAGACAGACACCTCCTCAGGGTGAAAGCGTAGAAAACAATATTCCAAGCAAATGGGAATAAGAAACAAGCAGGTGTAGCTATATTAATATCGGATAAAATAGACTTCAAACCAAAAATAATCAAAAAGACAAAGAAGGCTACTTCCTACTTATCAAGGGAACGATCCATCAAGAGGATATTACAATCTTAAATCTGTATGCACCAAACACAGGGGCATCACAGTTCATAAAACACAACCTACTTGACAATAAAACAGAAATAACCACCAACACCATCATAGCTGGGGACTTCAATATACCATTATCAGTAATAGACAGATCATCCAAACAGAAACCTAACAGGGAAGTAAGAGAGCTCAACAAAACCATAGATCACTTAGACCTAACGGACATCTACAGAACTTTCCATCCCAAATCCACAGACTACACATTCTTCTCAGCAACCCATGGAACATTCTCTAAAATAGACCTTATACTGGGTCACAAAGACTGCCTCCACATATTTAGGAAGATTGACATAATTCCTTGCATGATATCAGATCACAATGCTATATTGATAGAAATCAACAACAAAAGACCCACCAATCCCAATGGCACCTGGAAACTGAACAGCACACTTTTAAACAATAAATGGATAGTGGATGAAATAAAAAATGAAAAAATTGCACACTTTCTAGAATTGAATGACAATGAGAATACATCATACCAAAATTTATGGGACACAGTGAAGGCGGTTCTCAGGGGAAATTCATAGCACTCAATGCCTTCATAAAAAGACACAGAGATCCCAAGTCAATAACCTAACCATCCACCTGAAGGCACTGGAAAATCAAGAAAAATCCAACCCAAAGAGTTCCGGAAGGAAAGAAATAATTAAAGAGAGCAGAAATTAATGAATTGGAAACAAAGGAAAAAATTAAGACAATTGACAAAACAAAGAGCTGGTTCATTGAAAAACTAAATAAGATTGAAAAATCCCTGGCCAATTTGATCAAGCAAAAAAGAGAGAAGCTGGGCTAGAGAGATAGCTTAGCGGTTAGCACTTGCCTGTGAAGCCTAAGGACCCCGGCTCAAGGCCTGATTACCCAGGACCCATGTTAGCCAGATGCATAAGGGGGCACATGCATCTGGAGTTCGTTTACAGTGGCTGGAAGCCCTGGCGTGCCCATTCTTTCTCTCTCTCTCTATCTGCCTCTCTGTCACTCTCAATAAATAAATAAAAATGAACAAAAAAACTTAAAAAAGAGAGAAGCTTCAAATTAACAAAATGAAAAAGGAGAGATCAAAACAGACATAAGCGAAATTGGAAGAATCATCAGGACTTATTTCCAAAACCTCTACTCCACAAAACTGGATAATGTGGAGGTGATTGATAAATTTCTGGACGCATACCATCTATCAAAGCTAAACTCAGAGCAGACTAATCTCCTCAATGAACCCATCACACTCATGAGATTGAAAAAGTAATAAAAAACCTCCCCAAAAAGAAGAGTCCAAGACCAGATAGCTTCTCAGCTGAATTCTATCAAACCTTCATGGAAGAACTCAAACCAATCTTCCCCAAACTGTGCCACACAATTGGAGAACAGGGAAAGCTACTCAACTCCTTTTATGAAGCTAGTATCACCCTAGTTCCAAAACCAGGCAGAGATGTCACAAGAAAAGAAAACTACCGGCCTATTTCCCCGATGAACTTAGATGCAAAGATCCTGAACAAAATCCTCACAAACCAAATCCAACAACACATGAAAAGCATTATCCACCTTGACCAAGTGGTATACATCCCAGGAACACAGGGATTGTTCAACATATGGAAATCTGTCAATGTAACACACCACATAAACAAGGTTAAACATAAAAACCACATGATCATTTTGATAGATGCAGAAAAGGCCTTTGACAAGATACAGCATCACTTCATGATCAAAACATTGGAGAGAATTGACATGTTTGGTTCATATCTTAACATAATAAAGGCAATATACAAAGCTCCTAAGACCCAAATAATACTTAATGGAGAGAGACTGGAGGAATTCCCATTAAAATCAGGAAAAAGACAGGGTTATCCATTTTGACCTCTGCTTTTCAATATAGTATTGGAAGTCCTAGCTCAAGCAATAAGACAGGAGAAGTAAATAAAATGGATATAATTTGGAAAGGAAGAATTTAAGTTAGCGCTATTTGCTGATGACATAATTGTATATGTAAGAGACCCGAGAGACTCCATACCAAAACTCCTGAAGGTGATTAAGTCCTATAGCAAAGTAGCAGGATACAAAATCAATGCATAAAAATCAGTAGCCTTTCTATATGGAAATGACAAAGATACAGAGAAAGAAATAAGGGACATGGTCCATTTTCGATAGCAACAAAAAAATTAAAATACCTTAGAATAACGTTAACCAAGGAAGTGAAAGATCTATACAACAAAAACATAAAAATACCCAAAAAAGAAATTGAGGAGGACTTGAGAAAACAGAAAGACCTCCCATGCTCCTGGATAGGTAGAATTAACATTGTGAAGATGGCAATCCTACCAAAGGCAATATATAGATTTAATGCAAATCCAATTAAAATCCCTGCAGTGTTCTTCACAGACATAGAAAAAATGATCTCAAATTTCATGTAGAAAAGCAGAAGGCCTCACATAACCAAACATATCTTCAGCAAAAGAAATACCTCTGGAGGCATTACCATACCTGATCTAAAGCTATATTACAAAGCCATAGTAATAAAAACAGCATGGTACTGGCATAAAAACAGGACTGTAGACCAATGGAATAGATTTGAGGACCCGGACTTTGGGTCAAGCAACTATAGCTACTTGATATTCGACAAAGGCTCTCACAATATAGGCTGGAAAAAAGACAGCATCTTCAACAAATAGTGCTGGACAAACTGGATAACCTTATGCAAGAAACTGAAACTTGATCCAACATTTCGCCATGCACTACACTCAAGTCCAAATGGATCAAAGACCTCAATATAAGACCAGAAACTCGACTGCTACTGGAAGAAAATTTAGGAGGTACTTTCCATGATATAGGAATGGAAAAAGACTTCCTGAACAAGACCCCAGGAGCTCATGATCTTAAACTGTCACTCAACCAATGGGACCACATGAAGCTGAAGAGTTCCTATACAGACAAGCATACAATTAGCAAAGCCAATAGATTACCCACAGAATAGGAGAAAATATTGGTGGGTTATCCAACTGACAGAGGCCTAATCTCTTGAATCTACAAATAACTAAAAAATCTAAACAGTAAAAACTAAAACACCCCACTCACAAAATGGGCAAAGAACTGAACATGCAGTTCACAGGGGAAGAAATACAAATGGCAAACACAAACTTAAGAAAATGTTCATCATCCCTAATCATCAGGGAAATGCAAATTAAAACAACTCTGAGATTCCACCTTCCTTACCCCAACAAGGATAGCAAACATCAGAAAATCAAATGAAAATAAATGCTGGCAAGGGTGTGGAGAAGTAGAAACACTCATCCTCTGTTGGTGGGAATGTAAGATGGTACAACCACTTTGGAAAGCAATCTGGAGACTACTGAAAAAGCTAACTATAGAGATACCAATAGACCCAGTTATTCCCTTACTGGGCATCTACCCTAAAACCTTCAAACCACAGGCCAGAGAGATTTGCTCAACCACGTTTGTAGCAGCTCAATTTGTAATAGCTAAGAGCTAGAATCAAGCCAGATGCCCATCACTAGAAGAATGGATAACTAAGATGTGGTATATCTACACAATGCAATTCTATACAGCAGTACGAAAAAAATGACACAATGAAACTTTAGGAAAAATGGTTGAACCTGGAACAGATCATTCTCAGTGAACTTACCCAATCACAGAAAAAAAAAAATTGCCACATAGTCTCACTCATCTACAGCACCTAACCTGAGCCTACCCAAGATACCTTACATACCCAGCAAGCATCTCATGGACTAGACAATAGGATGGGTGGGGAGGGAGGGGAGGGCAACGGAGGGGTGGAAAACACAAATCTAGACCCAAATGGCAATGGTACCATAAAATTCTACTTCCTAAAAGGCATGCCAAATGGCTAAACCTTCACTAGGCCCTTAGAGGGAACACCTGAGCCACAAGACACTGCAGAGGGTATGATTAATACTAACCTTAATTTTCTACAGCTTCCATCCCTCCCTCTCTCTCTCCCTCAATCTCTCTCTCTCTCTCTCTGTCTTCTCTCTAAGTCTTGTATATTAGTTATCTTTTTCCTCCTTTTCTTAGTGGGCACTGACCTGTAACTCCCAGTAAAAGCATGTGGCTATCATCCACAATGGGCTTTTGATCAGAGAGACCTACAGGATTTCCTAAAAGAAAGACAGATTTCTGTCCAAGTACTTGATCACCCACCAACTGTTAGTGGTAAGACCCTACTGCTGAAGACACCTTATGTGGTCGACACGTAAAATGGAATGGCATTGCTGGAAGCTGGAAGAGAGTCAGTCCCCAGACCATCAGCATGTCTAGTGCCAGAAGTTGCTACATGGGTGACTGGGGGAAAATGACCAATATTTTTCTAAGCAAGTCATGGTATAACCTACATAGCAGGAAATAACCTGTTGTGATGTCCACACAAGTGTAATAGTTTCACACAGCCATGGTGGGGAACCAATTGCTCTTGATTCGGCTAACTGATCTCCTCAGTGGTACAGGACCCATAGCTGGAGCTGGGAAAGAAATCAGAGCCTTATCCAAACATACGCCCACTCTCCAATATCAAGCTACCATCAATCATGGGCTACAAGAGGGCCTACACCTATTAAATTCTCTATAAAAAAGGTATGGGTTATCTCATTTGTCCTGGTGCTAACTTACTCTCCGTTGGAGAATCTGCTTCTCTTTTTCAGATAGATGTAGATCCTAAGGAGAGAGCCACCCAATCATACCTCAAAAGGGCCCCTGTTGAAACTAAGGAAAATTGGCGAAACAAGGAAGGGTGCTGTTTTCCTGGTGAACCAGGTAACAGTACCAGGGTGAAGGAGATCAACACAGATAAAAATCAACTCCTACCAAATCAGAGATCCAGAGACCCAGAGGCTGCAACACCTCATCACTGAAGCAGACCAAAAATGAACCCAACATTGCTCAGGGAAATTTTGTGGAAGAGGGGGTGGAAAGAATGTCAGAGCCACATGTTGGGTCATGATATGCAGAGAGATTTATCCTACCCATAATTGTGGGCTAACTCCACAATGCCTGAACCATATACCTCAACAAGGAGGGGCAAAAGGTGGGGTTAGGTCACGGATGCGCCTAATAATGGTACCAAACTGTTTGTATTTGCTGAATACAAAGCTAATAAATAAAAAAAAAAAGGAAATAACATGAGTTCTAGAGAGCTGGCTTTTATATTCAGTAAAGAAAATTTGGTTTGACACATAGTAAAAGTATGAACTGAAAAGAAATGTTTTAATTACATCTGAATCAACCCTACAATTCTACAATTTACCCATTCTTTGGTGCATTCTTCATAAATAACGATCTTTTACCATAAATAACTATTTCGCCATGGAGAAACAAACAAAAAACTAATTGATAAATAGGATTTATAAAATAAACATTTTATGCACAGCTGAAGAAACCCTTAACAAAATGATGGGATAGCATGCAGATTGGGAGAAAAAAGTCTTTGCCAACTATACATCTGACAGGGGATTAATAACACCTAGAATATAAAAAAATTCAGAAAATTAAATACCAAGATCATCTAATCAATAAATAGGTAAATGAATGTTTCAAATGAAATATGAATTAAGTAAATATTTTAATTATTTTAACATCCTTATCTATCAGGAAAATGCAAATTAGAATGACACTGAGATTCCATTTTATCCCAGTCAGGAAGGATGTCATCAAGAAAGCAAAAGACAAAGGTGCAGGTTATGATACAGCGGTACACTCCTGATCGGAATGTAAATTGGTACCCTGGTAGTGAGTGTGGTGGTTCCTACAAAACCTAAAAGTAGAACTATCATAGGATCTGACTTTTCCAGCACTGGGTATATACCTAAAAGGATCTAGAGCAACATAAAACAGTGATATTTGCACATACATGCTTACTGTGGTAGTATTTGCAATAGTAAAAATATGAAATCAGCTTAGATGATAATCACCAGATAAATGATAAAGAACATGTTATCTACATATTTACATACAATCACACAATGGTGTTTTATTCAGACACAAACAAGAATGAAATTCTGTTATTTTCAGGATGATGGATGGAACAGAAGTGAAAAAGATCATGTTTTTTCTCATATGCTTACCCCAGATTTAGGAAACTATATGTGTATGTAATTTATATTAACATTAAGTATACATACCTACATATTTATGCCAGAAAAACAGAGGGGTGGTGTATTTGGAAGAAGGGAAGGGACCAGTAGGGGAGGGAGTAAGAGAAGGAAATGGATGGGCAAGGATGAGAAAGTTTCAATGATATACATGTATGACAATGTTCTAATTAGTGCCATTACATTGTACACAGAATACATGCAGAATATTTGTCTATATAGTAATTGATAATCTTCAGAAATAATCTTAAAACAAAAATGAGTGTACATACAGTTTTCTAGAAAAATGAATATTACACAAAACTCAGTAATGTTACTACACATTTTGATCTATAAGCCTATTGCCTCAATTTCCTTGTATTCCAAAGAAAATCATGAAAAAGAAATTAGTAAAGTAAATGGATTTGCTAATACTTTAGCCAAGTAAAGGAGAGAAGGGGAACATATAAGTTCTTCCACATGGTATCTATAGCCAGTTCACAATTTATAATACACCATGAAACAAAAGCTAGAACATATGTTCTTTTAGCTCTGAGAAAGGTTAACTGGTTCTTTCCTCTAGGAAAGGGATCTGGACACTAGGTTGACATCTTGGTCTTTGTTCTCTATTTTTACTGAAGATGAGGTGGAAGAAAATGGAATCTTGAAGATTACCTTATTTTTATAAAGACAAAAAGAGTCTTCGAATGTTGTGGGATATAAGATCCCCACCTGTATGGATAGGATAGAGTTCTTTGTCTCTAGACCCATTCCTTTGACATAGTGGAAATATTTTAGATATTTTATTTGTAGATAATCTTCAAGCCTGGACCCCTGTATGCCTATTAAACACGTTCATTTTGCAAATGAGAAAAATATGACAGTATGATAGCAGAAGAGAAGGTGCAGTTATTTATTTAGACTATTTATTTTAAAATCATAGCTTCAGCATGAGATCATGTTTGCAGTATTATGCTAACAGTATGTGCTAATAATAAAGACTTAGAAAATATAATACAATTAAGTGAAAGTTTATTATACTATAGGTATATACATTGCATATGCACATATGGCCATACCTTTGTGTGTGCAAAAATAAATCTGTCCCATGTCTAAACAGTATTCAACCACAAGCTCAATATCAGTTTATCATGTATCCAAATGGTCAAAGTGGTATCCTTCAGAACCAATGTCAATGTTTTTTGAAACTGGACCAATAAAAAAAATTTTTATAAAGATACTTAAGGCTGAAACAACCAACATGAAATATTATGTTGAATATTTTGAAGACTCAATAAATTTATAAATGAAAATCTAAAGTAAAAGTCTAGTCAAAATCCCACAGGGAATTTCATAAATCTTATTGAGCATTTTCTAGGTAGTATATTATAGAAGATGTGGAAAAATAACCTAGATAAGTTAGAAAAAGAGAGATATTTTCCTTACCTTTTCTCAAAACTATGGTATTTAAGATGCTACAATCTTGGCATAATTGTAGACAAAGAAAATAGATGAAACAAAAAACCTAGAAACAAACCTATTTAAAGAGGAGAAAACATTTAAATAAAAAATGTATTTTTAAAATAAAAAATGTAATGGAAACAATTAAATAAGGAATTAATAGGATATTTAACAAATGTTTCCTGGGCAACTAGATATAAATATGTAAATAAAGATAAATAGATTATTTACAATAGATAAATTAATTCTAGTTAGTCTTATGAATTCATTTGAAGAATTTCATAATCAAGCATGAAAGTATAGATCCAAGAATTAAGGATTAACAAAGTTAACTATATTATAGAATAAACAACCAAGAACAGAGGCTTTTTAAAAATTAAGTAAAAGACACAACTAAAAAAAAGATATTTTCAATGTATATAATTAATAAATGCTTGAATTTCACCAAATCCTGTGAATTGTTACTAAAAAGAAAATTCCCTGCTAATAAATAATCTGCCAGAAAAAAAAATAAAAGAAAGTTTGGGTAGAAGTATTCTGTAGGGGTATAAATGCTATCACAGAAGCCATAGCTTTCATATAGGTTGCCACAGAAAAATTTCAGTGTCAGGGTTAGGATGTCTCCCAGTTAGCTGTTGGTAGCAATACCCCCACCCCCCGAGATACTTAGAACAGTACAAGCTATTGCCATGGCACTTGGTTGCCCACCAGAACCAGACAGTAAAACACTATTGATGATGATACCACATACATCAGATGGAAGCTACATAACTGACCACCCAGAGAAGATGTGCCCACCAGTTCAATAGTGGCATGTCTGCTATGGGGGTAACAAACTGTATTCTAATTGAATTTGAGTCCTGCTCCATTGGGAGGAAATTCATGCCTAATACTGAAAACTTACTTAAAAACCTAAAACTGAGAGGGTCATAGATATTAAGAGAGGGAGTTACGACTTTTGTTTCACTACATTGGTGTAGTATACTGTGGTGGTTTGAATAGCATAGATGGCCCCCAATATATTCAGTTGTTTATTTGTTTTTAGTTTGCATCTTTAGCCACCTGGCTGGAGGCAGTGTTACTGGGTGGATCTTAAGGTGTGGTGGTGGGTTTCAGACTTCAATCTAAAGATATGCAAAGTGTGCCTAGCAGGAATTCCTGAGGTATGCTGTGGCTTTTGGCTTTAGGCTTGTGCTTCTCTCTCTCTCTGCTTGGTCCTGTGAAGGCAGGCCAGCTTCTTCTGCTTTTATGGAACTTCCCCTGGATCTGTAGGCTTCAATAAATATCCCTTCCTCCATAACTGTGCCTGGTCTGGAAGTTCATCTCAGTGAACCTGAATCTGTCTGCTACAGAACTTGGTACCAAGGAGTGGACTGAGATGAACATGACCATGTGGATGTTGATCTTTGTTTTGGAGGAATAGGCATGGAATTGGTGCTTGTAACTGAAGGTGCCTTCTGGAGTGGTGAGCCAAGTTTTATGGACTATTCTGATAAGTGTTTGAGAATGCTAAATGCAGACAGCATTGAACTTCAAGGCTTGGCTTATGAGCTTTCTAAGGGGAGGGAAAGACTGAATAAGACTTTGTTGTAACTGGGCTACTGGCATAATGGCTGGCTCTGTCCTGCTGCCCAGGCCCAGAGAGTTTGATCAAGGTTAAATTTGTAAAGGACTCATGTACTTGGCTAGAGATATTGGGCTGAGCGATTTAAGATTTTAAGCTGGAAAACCTGAAGCAAGTTAAAATTACAGGCACTGAGACTGGTTTTAGGTTACTGAATCTGCTATTGTCAAACACATTAGCAATCTTAAAGGAAGATGGTCCTATTGCTTTACAATGGAAAGGATGCCTGAGGAAAGACTATCATAGAAGTGCAAACACTTTTGGAAAGAGTTGACTTGAGAAGGAACCTGCTTTTCAAGGCTATGGTTTGTTTCATCCCTGAATTAAGAATATGGCTATATCCTGCACAACTGGTATTGGTTTCAGAAGCATGAAAAATGCATGGAGTGGTTGTGAATTGCACACGGTTCCAGGAGCAGCTGCTGAGATGCTACATGAGGTAGGGCCTATGCCCTGATAGGCTGAAAAAGCCTTTGGAAAATGTGAGGAGTGGTCTTGAATTGCACACAGTTCCAGGAGCTGCTGCTGAGATGCAACATGAGGCAGGGCATGATGCCCTGATAGGCTGAAAGAGCCTTTGGAAGATGGACCGTGGTTTGCATGAAGACCTCAAGATGTTTTGGATATACCAGGACTATGCAAGCGCTACCATAGAGTGCACTGTTGGCCTGAGATGAAAGTGTTCCCCGACTACTCTGCCCAGTTGGTGGGGAGGAATTGGAAAATCTGGAGACTGTCAGTCTTTGGTTGTATTGGACTTGAACTGCAGAAGTTTGATGTTTGTTTGATGGTGGTTGAGTTTGCATTGTTTTAGTGTCTCCTTGCTATGCCTTATACCAGTTGAAAATGTTTACTTTGTGCCTTTATATGTTAGAAGTGTTTAACTTGTTTGATTTTACAGGTCTTAATATCTTAAATTGGTCAAGACTGTGGGGACCTTTGAAACTGAACTGAGTACAATTTACAATGTGTGATGGTTCTAAATCTGTTGGGGGCCAGGGGTGGAATGTGGTTGTTTGAATAGAATAGATGGCCCCTAATATATTCAGTTGTTTATTTGTTTGTAGTTTGTATCTTTAGCCACTTAGCTGGAGGCAATGTCACTGGGTGGATCTTAAGGTGTGGTGGTGGGTTTCAGATTTCAATCTAATGATATACAAAGTGTGCCTAGCTTGAGTTCCTAAAGTTTGCTCTGGCTTTTGGCTTAGGGCTTGTGCTTCTCTCTCTCTCTGCTTGAGCCTGTGAAGGCAGGCCAGCTTCTTCTGCCATTATGGAACTTCCCCTGGATCTGCAGGCTTTAATAAATATCCCTTCCTCCATAACTGTGCCTGATCTGGAAGTTCATCTCAGCGAACCTGAATCTGTCTGCTACATATACCCACTAAATTGCCCTCTAAATGTCTCTTATGTTTATGCACATATATTATATTTGGTTAGAGAAGTCTCTTTTATTAGAAGACTCAAAACTCATCAGAGAGCTGAGAAGAAGTGAGAATTGAGTGTTCAGCACTTAATGAGACATCTCTGTTATACATTTCAGGGTCTATAGCAGAAAAGGTGGTGGAAAGAATGTAAGACACAAGGGATTGGGAGGAGTGCTTTGGAACACTGTTTCCCAGACATAAAGTGGTCATTATATCATAGCTGTTGTTGTTATCTGCATAAGACCTGCACAATATTGGGCCCACCAACAGGTTTTCATGGATGATAGAGAAAATTAAAAAAAAAAAAACATAAGATATCATTATAGAAGAGAGAGTAGTCAGAAATAGTCAGGGTTCAACACAGGGTGGTTGGAGGGAATTATATAAAATTTTGATAGGGTAAAAACAATCTTTGAAAATATCTTTTTTCAAATAAGTTTGAAAATATCTCTGATAAGTCCAGATACCTATGTGGGTACCAATTACCCAGAGAACATTGGAAACATAACCACAGAGCTTGAAATTATTTCTCTCAGATAAGGGCCATTGTTTGTGCATTAGGCTGTACCCTAAAGTAGGGAATGTCTTAAGAGTTAATTTTTGTGGGCTGGAGAGATGGCTTAGTGTTAAGTGCTTGCCTCTGAAGCCTAAGGACCCTGGTTCAAAGCTCAATACCCCAGGAGCCATGTTAGCCAGATGCACAAGGGGGCACATGCATCTGGAGTTTGTTTGCAGTGGCTGGAGGCCCTGGCATGTCCATTCTCTCTCTCTCTTTCTCTCTCTCTCTCTCTCTCTCTCTCTCTCTCTCTCTCTCTGCCTCTTTGTCTGTCACATTCAAATAAATAAAAACAAACAAAAAAAGAGTTTCTTATAAGCACTTGACTTGAGATGCCAAAAATTAGACAGTTACTTTACATACAACAGAGGAGAATCTGGTCATTATTTTATTTTTTATTTGTTCATTTATTTGACAGAGAAAGAGAAAATGCCAGGACCTCCAGCCACTGCAAATAAACTCCAGATGCATGTGCCCCCTTGTGATCTGGCTAACATGGCTCCTGGAGAATCAAAACTGCGTTCTTTGGCTTTGCAGGCAAATGCCTTAACTGCTAAGCCACCCCTCCAGTTCCCAGAATCTGGTCATTACTGAGCCAAAAGAGCTAAGCTCTAATATAGCCCTTGACAAATCTGTTTTGAAAAAGAAAATATCATTTGACAACCAATGTTTTTAGCTTAATTTTGATAGCAATTGATTTTTTGTATCATTGAAATTTTATTTACATAAAATAATTTATGTCTTACCCAAACTTAAAATTTATAAAGCTTAGGCAAGCTATTACAACATATTTTACCTAACAGGAACATAAAGGTTATAATGACTGAAATTAAATCACTTAAAATTAAGTGATTAAACCTAGTGATGACCATTCAACAGAATTAGCATAAATAAAGCAGAAGCTATCTTTAAAGTTGCAATTTCTTTAGGTATGAGTACATCATCCTTGGAAATTCAACATTCATCTGTGAACCTTTACCTTAAGACTCAGTTTCTCCAATAGTTAAAACCTTGGTGAATAGAGGAACCTAACTTAATTCACTGAGAGTCTTGAAAACAGTTTTTATAACCCTTAAACCATAACAAATTAGCATTAGTGAGCTGTGAATGAGTGAGGCCTTAACCATAAGATGCAGTTCTTCTACTGGTTAAAACCTTGACATCAAGCAAACATACTTTAGATTTTATCCAATTAAATGTTTAAGTGAAGGGACTATTCCCTGAGCAACCTTCATTACCATTATAATGTCCTGGTGACTTCTATTCTTTTTCTTTATCTCCCTTTCTTGTCCCTTTTTCTTGGCTTCCCAATTATAACAAAACAGAAACTGCCACCTGGAGCAACTATTTTAAGTTCTTATCTGGTTTGGCTACCAATTTTTTAAATTTCTTACAAATATCAGGTGTTGACTGAGTTAAGAATTTACCTTTAAAAAGCATTTCCTCCTCCATGGGATCTGGAGTTACATTAGTATGTTTTCTAATTGTCTCCTTAAGTCTCTGGAGAGAAATAATGGACAATTCCTGTTCTCCCTATATTATCTAAATTAGTCCAGCTGGTTGTCCCACCTGAAATGAAACAGAGGAATGTGAAAAGAAGAATCTGTAGTCAGGTTATGCCTCATCCTGACTCAAGTCTTATTGTTGGAGGGGGGCATCCCTCCACCTGGATTAGGGAGAAGAAATTTCTCTTGAAGCAAGATCTCACTTTAGCCTAAGATGATCTGGAATTCAACGTGGCCTCAAATTCATGGCCAGCCTTCTATTTCAGCCTTCCTGATTGCTGGGATCAAAGGCGTGCACTGGTATGCTGGCTGAAACTTTTCCCTGTTTGCTCCCCAATCAAAAGGAGATACACAGCACAGTCTTAGTGCCTCCTGGAGCAAGGAAGGTCCAAGACAGATATCCATGCTCATCCACAAGGCCAGCTTCCAAGCTTGGGTTCCTCCAGACCTTTCCCCCATTCGCTGGCATGTACCTTACATCATGGCATATAAGGTTAGCCACTGGTCATGCTAAGTGCAAGTGTGGAGATTTCATATATATACATGTATATATATTTATTACATATTTACATATATATTTATTACATATATGTATATATATACTTGATATATATATACATTCATATATATATAATTTTTATTTATTTAATTGAGAAAGAGAGGGAGAGAAAGTGGTAAAGAGAGAGAATGGGTGCACCAGGGCCTCCAACCACTGTAAATGAACTCCAGACACATGCACAGGGCTTATGTGAGTCCTGGGGAGTGGAACCTGTGTCCTTTGGCTTTGCAGGCAAAAGCCTTAACTTCTAAGTCATCTTTCCAGCCCAAGGGTAGAGATTTATGTCTACTCCCATCTTGGTGGCTTAGATGCCTTAATGGGGGAGTTCCCTGGGACCCCTTTCCCTTCTCAACTCTGTGGGAGCCTGGAATATGGGTCCCCCCACTGGTTGGTGAATGTTTGGGACTAAAGGGTTGTATTGTTTTAAAGGTAATCTCTGGTTTTATTACCTTAAATATAGGGATCCTGCCCTTTGTTGATATTAGAGAAATAGATGAGATCATTTACTTGATGTGTGTTTATCATATGTTGTTATATTGATATACACTTTAAGTAAGTTTGATGCTTCTTACATAAGAAGTTTTTAACCTAATCAAATACTTTGACTCAGTTTACCTATTTGACCACTTTGTCTAGTGAGAACTTTCATATAAAACATAGGACTTTAGGTGTTCAAAAGAAAAGAACTATAAAGAGAGGCAGGTATATATGCTGTTTGTCTTTCCCTTTTCTTTGTCAGAGACAATTGGCCATTTTGTTTCAGGATCTGGGGACATATGTCTTAAACTTGCATGGGGTCTGGGATAAAGGGGGCACCATCCCCTTTTTCCACAGGTCAGATTTCCATGACTTTAAATAGCATGTAACAGTATGCAAGAACAAAATGAAATGACAGAGTAGAGAGCTAAGCATCCTGACCTTCCTTATCTTACTCTGCAATTGTTTGCTTTCACCTAGGAAATTTATTTTTTTTCCTCATTTGCAGTATACAAGGTGATGGGGTCTTTTCTATGTCTAACTTGGTTAGACTGCCAAAGAATGTGAATAACATCTATGCTTATGACTTTGTGACCCACCTGCCATAGGACATCACCTGTGTCTAATGTAAGCTGAATTTAGATTAAGTCTATGTCTCTATAGGAAACTTTTAGAGCATACTTAAGAGCTTCTAAACAGTTGAAAAAAATTAATTTTAGGGATGGTATTTATCTATATTTAGCCTGAAAATTAGTTTTTTGTTCCTTATAAAAGAAAATTAATTTTAGGCAAAATTTAGTCTTTCTAGATCTCCTATATCCTTTTTACATACACACTTCTTAATTCACATACTTTAAAATTCTGGTCTAAGTTTCACTAAAAAAAAAAAAAGCCATTTTTAACAAGCCTTCTATGTCCAACATTGAAAAATTTCTTCCCAGTTCCTTCAGTCATTTCATATCAACCCATAATTAACCATCTTTCTTGAAAGATTATTAAAAGAAACTATACCAAATTGATTAATCGTATACCCACTGACAAAGAAGCAAGTAGTCTAGCTTCAAAGAGTTAGCCACCTCATTGTTAGAAGTTTGTAGAGAAACAGCCTCAGCAGAAAAACTTATAACATCGTTAGTATTTATGTTATGAAAAATCTTCCTGACAATCAGACTTGTTTTATAATACCAGTGTATATACCTATAGATTTCATATAACTCACTGATTTGAGATATCTCCTATTAATGAACTCCAAGAAACACACTTTAAAGTTACAAGTCTATGAATACAGGCAAAGCATGACATCCTTTCTGGGGATAATCTTTATCAGTACCTCTAACACACTTGGAAATGCTTTTATTAGTAGTGACTAAGGAAACTTTTGTTTTTGTCTTAAGGCAGATGGGCCTAGAACTCAGGCCAGTTGCCTCCTTTTAAGTAACAGGGCATTACAATCTTTTAAAATACCTGGCAAATTATGAGCCACAACCTCAGAGAAAATTTTGTGATTTTTAATAATCCTCTGTGTAAATTGAAGTTGACCTAGAACATAAATTCAGTAATTATATTTATGCTATCATGTAACAAAGTATGGCTTTGTTTATATAAAATTTCAGTTCACCATAGGCTTTAGTTAAATCTGACTTTTAAAGACAAAAACCACAAAAAAAACTTGAAATAAATCAAAATGTCAACAATAAACTTTAGGAGAGACCTGTTGGATTATTTGGATTAATAAAGAAACCAAAACCAGGCATGGTGGTGCGTGCCTTTAATCCTAGTGCTCTGGAGGCAGAGGTAGGAGGATAACCATGAGTTCAAGCCCACCCTGAGACTACATAGTGAATTCCAGGTTATCCTGGACTACAGTGAAACCCTACCTCGAAAAACCAAAAAAAAAAAAAAAAAAAAAAGATGTCTATAAACATTTTATTTATTTAAAACTTAAACAAGAGATAAAGTCTCAGGCATAGTTCTAATTAAAATTATGCACTTATTTTTATCAAATTATTTAAATTTCACATGAAATGTGGGGTCAGGCTATCACATTGGAACCTTGAATTGGAAATCCTCCTGTCTCAACTCCCCAAGTACCTAGGATAATAGGCCTGTGCCATCAAGCTTAGCTCATTTTACTTTTTTATAATTTATTTTTATTAGATATGGACATATTTAGTATGTAAACAACACATGTTTGTATCATCCTTTCCCTCCTCCCTGCCCCTTTTCTGAAGAGGCCCTCCTCATTGGGGATGCAGGTCAACCCCATGGGGATTGTGGTTCATGCATTATGGGGGGAGCAGGCAGTTGTGGGAGACAGGCAATGTCTTTGTGAAAAATGTCCCAATTTGTGGCTGTGACAATCTTTCTGCCTCCTCTTTTGCAAAATCCCCTTAGCCATGTTGGGTGCATTTTAAGTCTACCTCAGTGAAGGACTCTTAGGAGCCTCTGGATCTCTGGTTTGGTAGGTATTGAGTGTCCTCAGTGTCTATTTCCTTCACCCTTGTGTTGATACTAGGTTCACCAACAAAGCAGCACTCTTGCTCATTTCCGCACTTCCTCTGTGGCTTCAGCTGGGATATTTTATCTCCTCAAGCCCAGCTCCCATCTGAAAAAGAGAAGCAGATTCTCCAATGGAGAGTGACATCAGTGACAGTTAAATGGGACAACCATTATTATTTAGAGAGAACTTAAAGGGTGTAGACCTTCTTCTACCCAAGGTTAGTGGGAGCTTGACAATGGAAAGCACAATCGTTATCTGGATATGATTCTAACTTGTTTCCCTGTTCCAGATATGGTTTCCTTTCCACTGAGTGGATCCGATAGCCAATCCAAGAGCATTTGGTTACCCACCATGGTTGTGTATGACTATTGCACTTGTGTGAGCATCACATCAGGTTGTTTGCTTCATAGTCACTTAGACTTTGAATTGCTTGGACAGATGTTGGTCACTGTCCACCAGTAGCTCATGTAGCCACCTTCCAGCACTAGATGGGCTAATTGTCTTGGGATGTTTCTCCTCCAGATTCCAACCAGGTTTCTCTGTGGTCTATACCAACAATGTATGGTATTTTCAGCAGTAGGGTCTTACCGTTAACCTCTGGTGGGTAATCAAGTGCTCTGACAGAAGTCTGTCTTGTTTGTTTTTGTAGATCTAGTAGGTCTCTCCAATCAACATCTCATTATGAATGTAAACCACATCTTGGTGAAGGGAGTTACAGGCCAGTGCCAAGGGAAAATAAAAAGAGAAGAAAGAGAAACAGGAGAAATTTAAGGTTAGGCTTCATTTCACCCTCTCCAGGGCCCTTCAATTCAGGTGCTCCCCCTAACATCCTCTTGAGGGTTCTAGGATATAGAATTCTATGGTATAAGTTCAATTTGGGTTCAGTTGTGTGTTCCTTCCCCTCCCTTCCCCTTCCCCCAAGCCGTACCCTCCCTATTGTCCAAGCCTCGAGAAGCCATTCCAGGTATGTCAGCAACTTGGGCTGATCCAAGTTAGGAACCACAGATGAATGAGACCATGCAATAATTGTCTTTCTGTTTTTGTGTGAGTTAGCTTAGAATGATCTGTTCTGAGGTCTACCATTTTTCTGCAAATTTCATTATATCATTTTTCCTTACTGCTGAGTAGAATTCCATTATGCAGATATACCACATATTGGTTATCCATTTGTCCAATGACGAGCACCTGGGTTGATTCCAGTTCTAATCTATTATGAATTGAGCAGTTATAAACATGATTGAGCAAATATCTCTGAACTGTGATGTGGAGCTTTTAGGATAAATGCCCAGTAAGGGAATAACTCATTTTATTTTTATAATACTTGTGACCTTCAAAATTAATCCTTGATTAAATTTTGGCTTTTTTCTTGGTCTTAAACACTCAGAGAGAAATGTGTAATCAAAGATTAAGGGATACATCAAATATATGAATGGCCTATTAGGTAATGCAATAAGAGCTTTTCAAGATGGAAAACAAAGAAGACCTTAATACATGTTGTCCCCATCTCGAATAGTACTAATTCTATACTAAGGAAAAACAACCATGGATGTAAAAAATGTAAAAAGGGTTATTTTCCAAATCTAGTATATATATATGTATATGTATATATGTATGTGTGTGTATGCATGTATGTATGTATATGTCTGACCAAAGGTCACTTAATTCAAAAGATTTTCTTATACTGGTAGCAATGGTAAATGTCTTCTAACTTGTTCCAGGGCATCCTTAAATAAGTCCTGAAACCAAAAATATATTTGTACAGCCTTTAATGGCAACCAGTGGCTCTGTAGAACCAACATTTGACCCTGGTTACCCTCAGAACAAATTTTAAAAGGTACACTCTGGAAGGCTATTATCAAAATTAAATGTTGTATATATGTTCCTGATAACTCTGCTAATATCTCATCTGTTTTACATGCCATACAGAAACAGATTCAGACCATGCCATATACTACTTTGTCATTCAATGAACAGTTCTGGAAGAAAGTGTCAGCCAGTTCATTCTCGGATGGTCCTGAGACAATCCAACTCCATCTATCTGGGATTCCTTGAATGTTCCCTAAGGCTTATAAGTGCACAAGAAGGAAAACCCTGAAGGTGACCAGTTTGCTGTGTGCTCACTTCTCATCCACTCCTTACTTTTATTCTTTCTCCCTAACATTTTCTTCCAAGACTATCTTCCTGAAGTCCATCAATACACTTCTGGGGTCCTTTAGATTAGTTCCCCTCTCTGGGAGAGACTTTCTAACTGCCACAACTTTGTGCTGCATTCAGCAGGAAAGAGTTCATGATCTGATGTAATCACCCCATGTCCTCTAACAGCAGTTAGACTGTCTTGCCATGAGAGGGGGAAGTGGGGGGAGTAGGGTTAGGTTGACTGGACCACTGAAGGTAAAAAGTGCAGGAAAGTTTGCACTTGCTAGAAATCAAAGATGATCTGATTTCTTATCTCTCTTGCCTAGTTCCCCAGGTCTGTTTTTTTTTACAATAAGGACCACACCTGATAGGGAGATATTTCAGAGCATTTAAATGTTGTGGTTGGTCACGTTCAGGCCCCAGAGCTTGGTGCCAGAGTTAACCTTTTCCTGAGACAGCCCCTAGCCCTAACCATCAAGCTGGCCCTGATTCACCTGAGCTGGAAGACAGCCCACCACTATAAGGTCATAAATACCTTTACAATGGGAATTCCAGCTCTCTGATCACTTGGGGACTTCTAGCTGTGGGTGAGTTTTTCCCTCAGCTGGGCCTGGGTCCAGCTGGGAGGGGCCCCCTAGCCCTTAGTCTCCACATGGGCTCTTTATCTCCTCCCACATGGCAAGAGCCCCTTGAATTTTATTTTCTCTTTCTATGCTTTTTTTCCAGGCCCTCCATGTGGGATCTCTAGCTACATGGGTGCCTATCCTTGGCTATGGACTCCCCTCAATAAATATAATAATTTAATAATTAAAAAAGGCAGAGGACATAAATAGCCTCATCATAGAAAGAAAACCTGAATATACAATAATGTGTATAAAGATTATCAACTTAAGCTCTACAGGCATCAAAGAAATGGAATTATGTGATACTATTGAAAAAAAACTTTCAAATGGGACTGCTGAGGTGATGATGAGTATCTGAAGAAACAAACTGGGGGAGCCAGATCAGGAAACAGTTAAAAATGTAAACACTTCCAGCCCAATATCACACTGCTTGTACACACAAACAGTCAGATATGCATAAATTGCCCATTATGCAATTTGATTATCTTAAAACAGTATGAATGCCATCATTAGTAAGGGGCATTGCTGTTTACTCATAGGATGATATGACAGGGAATTTCATATGCCCAACCTACCAAGTAAATGGTAAATGTTAGGAAGAATAAGCACATCTTCTTTTGGCAGCTGGGGCTGAGATAAGCAAATAACAAGATATTGATAGTAAGTCAATGAAACCTTCAAATTTGCTGATTGCTCCTGCCCTTGTGATATTTAATATGCTCTTTCAAAGACCCCTGTACACCTGTCACAAATTATAAAGCAAATGTCAGGTCAACACTTTTGGGTCTCTGGTATAAATGCACTAGTGTGAGGCATGATTGCCAATTACAGTTTAAATTTGGCATTATCTTCTTTAAACTTTAACTCTCTTGTTTTTTGAAGTTGCAATTATGCCCCTTATGCCTCCGAATGTCTCCTTTCTTAGTAAAATTAAACATAGATAATGCATCTTTTGCTCACTTAAGTATTACCCTATAAGTCTTTGGTGGCTCGATCATTGATTCTAATATTGGAGTAAGGAAATGCACTCATCAAGAAATATAAAAGGCTTTATTCTACTTATAGCTATTCATTTGCCTGGGAAATGATTTACATCATACAACTGACTTGCTTGTATTCATTTCTAAATTTAGACAGAGACAACATTATTCTTTGTGGCTAAAAGCAAGTAGAGAAAATAGCTTTTCTTTCCCATTGTGACTAATTCATCTTAAAAATATAGCAAAGAATAGTGACTAAAACAATTGTAAATGGTACTTCATGGATAGTCTTTGTTGCTCTCTATGTCTGTCACTCCCATACTCATTCTCTATCATTCTCTGTCTATCTCTCTTTCCATTTCTTCCTTTACCATTAGAACTCTTGACTTTCATTAGAGAAAAATCTAGGTGTGATAATTGTTAAATCGTAAGAATCTCATGATGCATTTGCTTCATCAGACTTCATAGAGGTGTTTCTCTTTCATTCTTAAAAGTTCTATGTTCATCCTGTCTGATTTCTGAACTTTCTTTAGTGTGCTATTTGCAAGAGAACTTCTGTGGATACAAGATCAAACTTTATTCTTGTCCTTCCATCCCTGGCTCCTGGGTTTGTGTGTCAATCCATAGAATGTGGTGATGTAGCCACTTTTCCCTGTGATTTTTATCATTAATGCACATAACACCTTAGGTATTAGCAACTTGCACACCTATGTCCTTATTCAGCTGTTCAATCATAGGCTGTCCTGGATCAATTGGGTCTTCAAGCTTCATCTGTAAAAATAATAAGCAGTAGGAGTGATATGTTAGGCAGGGAGCTGTGATCTGGGGTCAGACAACACCATTGCTTTGGTGGATCGTATGTTCCAAACTTGGTGATTTTCATCATTCTGCTCAGAAACCAGATAGCGAAATTGGTCTGCTAGAAATGAACAGAAAGTGGAGCTTTGTATTAACTTTTCATGTTTAGTCTTTAAGTAGCTGGATACTCAAGACTGAAGCAGAAAGTGACGCAAACAGAAAAATACAGGTTTGTTCAAGGAATGGTTCTATGCTTTTGCCCCAATGAACCCCTTGATATTCTATCTGTATTAGTTAGGGTAAATTACACTGGCTACATTAGTGAGATTTAGTGAGTATATTAGTTCTTTTGACTTCACACAGAAAGAAGAAAAGACAAAAAGAAAGAAAGAAAGAAAGAAAGGAAGGGAGGGGGAGAGAGAGGGAAAAGGAAGGAAAGAGAGAAGGGAAGGAAGGAAGGTAGATAGGGAGGGAGGAAAAAGGGAAATGGGGAGATAGCTAGTGAATAAAGTGCTCGCTCAACAAGATTGAATACCTGAGTTTGGATCCCTAGACCCCACATTAAAGCTGGAAACTGCAGTGGGTTCTGTAAGCCCAGTGTGCCTGCTGAGAGATATGAGAATCTCCCTGATGATCATGAGCCAGCAAGCCTGATGAAAGCAGATATGACAGGGAGACTTTACCTTCATGCGGATATGAAAGTTGTGCTCTGACCTCCACCCATGCCCACCAACACTTATTAACATGAATCATACACATATGTATTCAAACATCATCCACATAAAAAGAAAAGAAGAAAGTTTATATTTTTATATATTTATATTATATATATATTTATATATTTATATTTATATAGTTTATATTTACTTTTTTACTCTTGGCACAGCTCTATGTAAATCAGGCCTTTGTCTGAGAAACTGACCATGGAACAACTTCCTTCCTTCATGTCCTTCAGTCTTTTGGGGGCTTTGCTCTTGCAGCCACATAAATAGGAGAGATGCTTGACAGGCAGAGAGAGCAAGTCTACATCACTCAGGTTGAGGCACAATTCAAATGAGTCACAAATATCACTCATGTTCCTAGCTCCCAGCTCCCAGCACACCGTAACAGTGTTATGGCTGTTCAGGAAGCAGGGCTGTTCACTTCTAGCAAGGCTCACACACTACCTTCTGCGAGATGATTAGGATTTTTCCATATCACTGATATATTCCACAAAGCTTCTGGTAAATTAACCAATAGCCTTTCCATTGTTTCTAGTCAACAGAAATTGGTAAATCAAGTGAGATAAATCTAGGGCTAACATATCTAGTTGTTTCTTGAAGTTTTAGTTCCTAAGTTCTGAGACCAATTTTATTATCTCTGGGTTAAATTTAGAAATCTAGGTCACTTAGTAAGTGAACAGCAAGTTAAATTTTCTTCTACTTCTGCTGGGATCCTGTACCCTAGTTAAAAATTGTGGGTGCTGTAGACAGATGCCTGGTTTGTAATCAGGATTGTTACTTCTGTTATTTGGGGCAAACGACCTCATTTTCCATATCTGTGACATTGGCATATCATACTTACCTCTCTGGGCCTTTGTAAGGAAGGAATTTGGTCTGCGAAAAGCTCTTAGCACAGTGTCTAAGTTCTGAGATATGGTTGTCAGCATCATCACTATTATCATCATCTCCAACATTACCATCATAAGTATTTGTCAACATCAGATTAAACAACAGTGGGGGCTTGTTCCATGTCCTCACAGCCTAGGTAACTGTCCACATTGGTTTTGAAGCATGCTCTGGGAAAGGTAGACTCTAGCTTTAGGTGAGAAACAGGAGGGGGGATTGTCAAGAGTAGAGTACAGGTGCACCCCTATGTGAAAAATATTGAGCTGCTAAAAACAAAATCCAATGGACAATAGTCAAGAAAAAATAACATGTCTCCAAACCCAGAATTCATAGTTAGACTCTAACATCCAAAGACTCTCTGCTGAACTTGGGGATTAAGGAATTGACAGAATCAAAAAGGCAACTTATAGCCAAATCTAGTAAGATATCTGGTGATGTATAGACACACGGGAGCTCTGTTGCTGTGGTGTGAAAGGGTGGAATAAAAAAAAATAGTGAGGGGCTGGAGAGATGGCTTAGCGGTTAAGCGCTTGCCTGTGAAGCCTAAGGACCCCGGTTCAAGCCTCAATTCCCCAGGACCCACGTTAGCCAGATGCACAAGGGGGTGCATGCATCTGGAGTTCATTTGCAGTGGCTGGAAGCCCTGGCGCACCCATTCTCTCTCTCTCTCTCTCTCCCTCTTTCTCTGTCTGTCACTCTCAAATAAACAAAAAAAAAAAAAAAAATAGTGATTCATGGGGCTTTACTGCACAAATTTGAGGGCCTAAATCCAAGTCCTCAGCACTCACATAAAATGCCAGATGTGGCATCATGTGCTTATAATTCCAGCTCTTAGGAGGTGGACATAGGTTGGACTCCAGACAAACTGGCTAGCTAACCTAGCTGAACTTATGAGCTTTGGGTTCAGTGACAGAACCTGCCCCGATAAATAAGGTGGAGAATGACTAAAGAAGCCACCTAATGTTCACATGGGCTTCCACACACCCACACACACATGTGTAGACATACGTAAAATGCACATATATTATACATATGTATACAAGCCAAAAACAAAACAAACAACAACAACAAAAAAAGAGTGACTCAGATGGGAGACACCAACAGGCAGAAAGACTTTCACTCAAAAACCATTTTCTGCCTTTTTTAATGTTTGACATCTTATGCTCTCACTTATGACAATCCACAATTCTATTCCTCTATAAATTTGGTTATGCTTTGCTTTTATTAGTAATCACACCTCTCTACCAAAGTATCCAAGAGGGGTTCCCTTTAAGCCTGCCATCTCTTTGCAATCTGTTACAATCTTGAACCTTAGTTTGTCATTTTGACCCATAGCATTTTGGTTTCACTAATCCTTGGGATTTCTGTTCATGTAAGGTATTTGTAACCTTTGCTTTTAACTCTTAAATATATTTCTGATTTGTCAGGCCTTAAACTCAAAGTTTGGCTTATTCTACAATCATTCAAATGCTGGCTTCTTCTGCACATGTTTATAAAGCTTCTGTTCTCAGGAAGATATACTGTGTAAAATTTAAATTAAATCAAGAATACTGTCAATCAATAGAAAAACTTTTTGTCATTAAGTTCACTAGATTTTTTAAAATCTGAGTTGAAATCTTATTTAAACACTCTAGAGTCAACAACAAGAAATACTGTCATAGCCAGACATGATGGCTCAAACCTTTAATCCCAGCAGTCTGGAAGCAGGGATGAGAGTACCACCAAGAGTTTGAGGCTAGCCTGAGACTCTGAATTCTAGGTCAGCCTGGGCCAGAGTGATACCCTACCTCAAAAAAAAAAAAAGAAAGAAAAGAAAAGAAAAGTAAAAAGAAATACTGTCATATATTTGTTAA
Source organism: Dipus sagitta (assembly GCA_036346955.1). Taxonomy (NCBI): domain Eukaryota; kingdom Metazoa; phylum Chordata; class Mammalia; order Rodentia; family Dipodidae; genus Dipus; species Dipus sagitta. The sequence goes on along the minus strand of CM070771.1, from coordinate 101,518,866 downwards.
ATAACTCTCTCCCTAAGCACTTGTTTCCACATATTTTACCAGTGGGTTGCAAACGAGCTCCAAGTTTTCCATACTCTCCACCCCCAATTCATTGCTTATATTCTAGGCAGAAACTAGCTCTCTCTTCAGGCAGCTTGGGGAGGCACCACTGAACAGGAAACACTGTTTCTTGTGGCATTGTGAGGAGCTGAGCTTGGTTTCATACATCTCCAGCATGACTCACAGAATAATGTATTTACTACTTGTTTTCATGTGGAAAACAAGGTTTATTTCCTCTGGAGTTTTGGAGACAGAGCAGTGGAATATGCTTTACAGTTCATTATTGATTATTTCTTTTTATCACTTTAAAATATAATTTCTTTTCTTAATTGAAACATTTAGGAGCATCATATGATGTTTCCATACATGTATAAGTTATGTGATGTTCAAATCTGGGTAAGGGTGTTTATGCCCTTGAACATTTATCATTTATTCTGTGATGGTATCATTCAAAATACCTTCTACCTTCTTCAAATACACAGCTCAATATAGTTATCTGTGCATACCTCATTCTGCAGAAGACCAGAATTTATTTCTCCTGTCTGACTATAACTTAGCACTTACTAACAAACCTTCCCCAACCCCTACCTCCCTACCACTCACTCCAGCCTCTGGTTAGCACTACTTTCCTTCTCAGCTTCTAGGAGATCATCAGGTTCTTTCACACTCACCATCAAAATTTTTAGTTATGTTACTGTTGCTTCAACTGACAGAATTTCATCCCATTTGTGGATAAATGGAATTTCTTTGAATATTTTTTTACATTCTTGATCCATTCATCAGTTGATGAGCATTTAGGTTGCTCCCATTCTGTGGCTATTGTGAAAGTGCTGCAATGAACATCAAAGTTCAGTTGTCTCAACATGTTGACTTTACATCCTCTGGATATATAATAAGTATGGAGTTAGCCAGATCATATGATCATTTTATTTTCAATTATTTTAAGAACCTACATACTTGTACTAAATTTCCTTCTCAAAGACAGTGTACAAGGAATCTTTTTTCTAGATTCTTGTCAAAACTTACTCTCTTTTGACATTTTAAAAACAATAAGCATCCTAACTGGATTGAAGTGATATATCATTGTGGTTTTACTTTGAATTACCATGATGATTTCCAATGTTAAGCATTGTTATTAAATCATGAACCTAAGAACAAATCATGCGTTGTTCACATTGTCATCAGGTTCTACTCTTGTATCCATTCTCCCCCATCCTGGTTCCACTTAGCCACCACCTCAGTGGGGCTGTTGGTGTTTACCATGAGGTCACGAATGAAGCAGTCAGATTCTAGGAGGAGTGATACTCCTTCCTATCCTGTGGGTCTTACAATCTCTCCACTCCGTCTTCTGCAATGTTCCCTGAGACAGGACTGGTATGTTATAGGTATAATTTAGAGTTGAGCTCTCTGCAATCTCCATATTTCTGCTTTGATGAGTTTTCAGTGTTCTCGGTGTCTATTGCCATCTCCCTGGAGCTGGTTCTCAGGCTAGCAGCAATGTGGCACTAATGTTTAAATCATCTCTTCTTCTATAAGTTCTCTTGGGCCCTGGAAAATGGTCTCATGCTAAGCAGTTTGCTATAATTTTCTTGTATTGATGGATCTTGGTTCTTCCTGGTTTTCACTGCCATGTGTAAAAGAAAATAATATATTCTCCAACCAAGAGTGAGAGCAGCATGGATTAAAGACGCTAAAGGGGGGATAAGAATAATTATTTAAGAAATATTTTGATGGGTATAGTCACTCTTTTTAGCCAAAGACCAGTGAGAAGTTCTCCCTGTAATCTAAGACTTTCTATCCATAGGATTCTGACTTGGTTCTTAGTACCAGGTATAAATTCTCTCCCATTGAGCAGGCCTCATATCCAATCAGAGAGCTGTTGATTGCCCCCATAGGCTGTGTGCCACTATTGCATAGATATATGCATCTTGTTGTCTGGTTGATTTTATAGCTTACAGGATCCCCTCATGCTTGTTCATGATGCTGGTAGCCATTGCCTTCTTTCACAGCACTGTTCAGCACTCTAGATTAGTCCTTTGTGTGCTTTTGCATAAGGTGTATTTAGATCTACCACTAACTTGTAAATTGAATTGTTTTTTAATATTGAATTTCTACAATTCTTTATATAGTGTAGATATTAACCCCTTGTTATAAAGCTTGCCAATATTTTCTCCTACTTCCCTGGTGGTCTCTTCAACTCTGGTTGTTTCCTGTGCTCTGCAGATGATTCTAGCATGATGCCATCATGCCATGGGTATATTTTTTGCTTTTTATCCCCCTGTGTTGTTGGAGTCTTATCCATAAAGCTCTTTCCAACCCAGTGCAAGCATTTTCTGCATGTTTTCTTTGCAAAGTTCTGAGTTTCAATATTATATTTCAGTCATTACCACATATTTGATTGTGTATGAAAAATGAATGACTTTATTCTATGCTTTAGCACAAGGACTTACAGTTTCCCCAGAACCAGTTATAGGAGAGATGATAATTTCCCCAGTGCACATTCCTTAGTACTTTGTCAATGATAGTTTGGTAAGCTAATTTAATTTCCAACCCCTTTAATCTGTGCATTTATTTTATGCCACATATTGCTGTTTTGTTAACTTTATCTTTCAGGCTTATTTTGAAATCAGATAATGTGCATCTCCTGGTTTATAATTTTTGCTCATGATTTTGTAAGGATGTGTAGTTCTATATGAATTTTAGGTTTATTTTCTAGTTTTATGAAGAATACCATAGTTTTGCTATGGATTATATTGAATCTGTTGGTTACCGGTTTTTCAGACATTGTAACAATACTGCTACTTCTAGTCCATGAATATAGGCCTCTTTCTCCTTTTCTATCCTCTTCAATTTTTTCATCAATCTTTTTGTTCTAGCTTTCATTGTTCATGATGTCTGGCGCCATTGCCTTCAGTAGCTTTCACAGCACTGCTCAGCACTCTAGATTAGTCCTGTGTGTGCTTTTGCATAAGGTGTATTTAGATCTACCACTAACTTGTAAATTGAATTGTTTTTTTATTACTGAATTTCTACAATTCTTTATATAGTGTAGATATTAACCCCTTGTTATAAAGCTTGCCAATATTTTCTCCCACTTTGCTGACTATAGACTATAACTAATAGACTACAACTAATTTAAGTAGAATTGGTTTCTTGGTTTCTTTCAGACATTCACTACAGGTATAGAAAAATTCTATCTATCTCCATATTGTGGTGGTTTGATTCAGGTGTCTCCCATAAACTTAGGTGAGCTGAATGCTAGGTTCTCAGCTGATGGAGATTTGGGAATTAATGCCTCTTGGAGGAGGTGTATTGTTGTGGGCAGGCTTGTGGGTGTTATATGGTGTTATGGGTGTTATAGCTAGTTTCCCCATGGCACACTCTCCTGTTCCTATTGTCCCCCTGATGTTGGACAGGGGGTGATGTCCACCCTCTGCTCATGCCATCATTTTCCCCTGCCATTGTGCAGTATCCCCTTGAGTGTGTAAGCCAAAATAAATCTCTTCTTTTCCCGCAAGCTGCTCTTGGTTGGGTGGTTTCTACCAGCAATGCGAACCTGACTGCAATAATAAAGTGGTACCGAGGAGAGGGATTTCTGCTAGACACCTGACTGTGTGGCTTTGACCTTTCTTTTGGAGCTGATTTTCAAGAGTAATGTGGAAGGATTTGAAACCTTGGCCTAAGAGACACCTTGCTTTCCTGTAAGTACAGCTTGACGAACTATTCTGGTCAGAGTTAAAAGACCCGATAGTAAGAACTATGGTCTGTGAGGTTTAGCTTGTGAGGGTGAGAAAGAGCTTTGCTTGGACTGGGATAGAAGCAGTTTATGTGAGAGGCTTGCTGTTATACCTGCATCCTGAGAACTTGTGCAGGGTTGCAGTGCATAGAAAAAGAGTGGTGTGTGCAGAGGGATATGGTACAGAGAAATCTTTGGGCTGAAACATCTACCTGTTCAGCTGCAATTATATGAGAGATTACAACTATTAAGATTGGGCCAGCTGATTTGCATTGTGACAACAGAAAGAATGCAGTCTTTTGAAGGGGCCTGAATGGTCAAGAAGTGTTATGTTCTTCAAAGTCTGCTTTATTCCCCCCTGGATTAACAAACTGGCAGCCCACCTGGTATTGTGGAGTGTAAGAAATGCAGGAAAGAGAAGGTCATTGAGTTTGCAATGTGGACTTGTGTTTTGGAAAGGGCCACAGGCAGTGTGAACAGGCTTGCTAGATGCCTGCATGGAGACCTGATAGAGCTGAAAGGATGGACCACAGGTTGCAGTGGAGACCCAGAGTAGATGAGTAAACCATGAGATGGCTGCTAAGGAAAGCTGCCAGCCCCTGATGCAGTTTTCCTGGACTGCAAATAGCCTAGCTGGAGGGGTGGAATTAGAACTCCAGAGATTTGTTGCTGGTTAGAATTATCAGACTTGGAGATTTGTTGACACTGACTAGAGTTGTTGGAGTTGAAGCTACAGAGTTTGATGTTTTCCCTGGTTGTTTTAAATCTTGTATTGCCTGAATATTTCTTTGCTATGCCCAATGCCATCTTTTGCAGTATAAAAGTTTATTCTGTGCCATTATGGGTTTTGGGGGTATTCTTTGGTATTATGGCTTGGTTAAAAGATCTTGGACTATGGGAATGTTTGAACATCATTGGGATTGATTTTTTTTTAAAGCTGACCTGGCCGGGCATGGTGGCACACACCTTTAATCCCAGCACTCAGGATGCAGAGGTAAGAGGATCTCCATGACTCCATGGCCACCCTGAGACTACATAACTACATAGTTAATTCCAGGTCAGCCTGGACCACAGTGAGACCCTACCTTGGAAAACAAAACAAACAAAAAAAGTTGGACTGAATGCATTGCATTTTACATCATGGATGGTTATCAGTTTATGGGGACCAGGGGCAGAATGTGGTGGTTTGATTAAGATGTCACTCATAAACTTAGGTATTCTAAATGCTAGGTTCCCAGCTTATGGGGATTTGGGAATTAATGCCTCTTAGAGGCAGTGCATTGTCAGGGGTGGACTTATGAGTGTTACAGCCAGATTCCCCATGCCAGTGTTTGGTACATTCTCCTGTTCCTGTTGTCCACCTGATGTTGGCCAGGGGATGATATACACCCTCTGCTCATGCCATCATTTTCTCTACCATCATGGAATATCCCCTCGAGCCTGTAAGCCAAAATAAACCTCTTTTTTTCCCTACAAACTACTCTTGGTTGAGTGATTTCTACCAGTAATGTGAACTTGACTACAACACATGTCATGTAACTTACTATTTAACTGAACTTATTCATTAGTTCTAAGAGCCTTGGAGTCTTTGGGGTTTCCTATATATAATCATGCTATCTGTGAGAACTGACAATTTAAGATGTGGAAGAAGACAAAATGCCCACTTTCACCACTTTATTAATTTACTATAGTTCCAGAATGCTTACCAGGACAAGAAGGCAAGATAAAAGGGGACAAAAAGGGACTCCAAATTGGGAAGGAGAAAATTAAATTGTCACTTTGATAGTGGTGTAGAGCAACATCTGTCTGTATACTGAAGACTTAAGTGTTCATTCCTGCCTTCATAATCTATCTTTGTTTGTGGCTATGTCCCATAAATTCTAAGTAGGTTGCTTATTTTCTCTGAATCTGTGATCCTTCTACTACCTCAGCATCAGTTGATATTCTGAGTTTACCATGATTTGGTGGTTGGTGTGTTGACCCTACAGGATGTCCTTTGTCCACAGTTGTTCCAATTCTGCACTTGAAGGATGATTGGGATGGACAACAAAAATGTCTCTTTATGGTAGTCAGTTTCCACTCACCTTGACCTGGGGCCTGAAAAGGTCATATCTATAGTCAGTGGCTTGTGATCAGATATTGCATGGATCTGCCTGACACTTGGCTTCAGCTTGAAGGAAATGTTCCTGGGATCTTCTGTAACAACCTGAAAACTATATCCTTTTTCTTCTCCCAGGGAGATAAGAAAGTTCAATCATACTGAAGCTTGTGGATAGTTCTATAGCAATCAATGCCATAATTCTGTGTCTTGCCCAGATCCCACAATTCCCAACACCAGTGCCCCACAAAGGCAGGACCAAAGCTCACATGGTTGTGCCCTGGCACCTGCTGAGATGACCTGATATATTTGTGACATGAGATTGCCAAAGCCTGGTGAAAGGGATACATGCCAAAAAAAAAAAAAAAAAATCAGTCTGAGTGAAGCTGGGCACCAGAGTGCTTTCACAGAGTCCATCCATAAGATTTATCCCTATTAACTTTTACTGGTCTGGGATAATTTCAAAGTCCTGTTCTTCCTTCCATGACCTACAGCAGATAGAGGCTTTCTCTATGCTGTCTGAAGGTGCGATAGTGGAGGGGAAACAGTCCCTTTGTCACTAGGGTCATAGTTGGTTAGAAGCTCTGTCTGTAGGCACTGGCCTGAAAGTAGGAGATGGGAGGTCTTTCTAGTACTGGGTTTTACTATGGTGAGCTGATAAGCATTTCAAGTGGGCAGTATCTCTGTTCTTACTATACTGTTTGGAGTGGGGGAAGTGGTTTAAAAAAAAAAAGCTGACTTCTTTCTTCTTCAATGCACTGTTTTTTTTTTTTATGACTATGCTGAAGTTTGCAGCTGTAGTCTCTCATTTGGTTTCTTTAGGTCTTGAGAAGGTACTTTTGGCCACAAACAGCTGCTCAAGTGGATGATCTCATAAGAGATGATTGCTGGGAAAGTCCAGTCTATAGCTGTCTTACTTTTTCTTCTAATGCTACTTCTTCTTTGACATAGTTTATTATATATTTTAATTTAAATATATTACATATTTAATCTACCTACTTGCAAACTACTCAAATGACTTTGGAGAAAAATAACGATGTGTGTTTTTACTTCTTGTACTTGCTCAAATCTCCAATTTTTCCTTCACAACATTGCTTATAAGATTTGAATCTCTTCTCTTGCTATGAACTCTTTTTGTGGTGTGGGATGGGTTCATGTTAGGGTCTCACTCTAGCTCAGTTCACCTAGAAGTCACTGTAGTCCCAGACTGGCCTTGAGCTCACAGTGCTCCTCCTACCTCTGCCTCCCGAGTGTTGGGATTAACGGTGTGCACCACCATACGAATTTTTTTTTTGATATTTTATTTATTTGTTGCAAGCAGAAAGAGGGGTGGAGAGAGAGTGAGAAAATTAAAATGAGAGGGGATGGGCGTGCCAGGGTATCTTGGCAATGTAAATGAACTCCAGATGCATGGGCCACTTTGTGAACCCAGGCTCTCAGGCTTTATAAGCAAGTACCTTTAGCAGCTGAGCTATCTCCTCGACCCCTCTTGGTATGAACTCTTAAGAGCATCTAACATTGGTATAAAGTGAATTTCCAGGATAATCAATAAAGGTGAGGTTTATTACCCATTAAATTTAGATTACATTAAATTTCTCTTTGAAGAAGAATTGAAGATGTGAGAACTCAAAGACTGGATTTAGGAATTGAAAATGTGAGAAGTTGTAGGTGTGGTAATTGTTCAACTTTTTGTAAATAATGTTCATTTTATTTTTATTTATATATTTTTATTTGTGTGTTTTGAGGCAGGGTCTCGCTGTAGCTGGAATTCACTATGTCATCTTAGGGTGGCCTCAAACTCACAGCAATCCTCGTACTTCTGCCTCCCAAGTGCTGGGATTAAAGGCATGTGCCACCACGCCTGGCTGTTCATTTTATTTTTGTTAGTTTTGAAAATAGTGTAACAAGTAATGGGTTTTATTGTGGCACTTTTAGAAATACTGTGTTCATATATATCTTTCCCACTTCTCTCCTTAGTCCCCAAACCCTCTGCAGTTCCCCTTCTTCCACCTTATAGCTCCCCTTTTGTTTCCATGTCACAAGTATTCTACTATATTATTATTATTATTATTATTATTATTATATATTGTTGTTGCTTCTCCCTTCACTTAGTATTTCTTCTTCCTCTCTCATGGTCCTCTTTTTGTTTCATGACCTACACACACACACATTAAAAGTTATAGGCTGGGGACCTGTCGTAGTGGTTAAAGATACTTGCTTGCAAAGCCTGCCAGCTCAGATTTGATCTCCCACTACCCATGTAAAGCCAGATGCACAAAGTGGTACATGCATATGAAGTTCATTTACAGTGGCAAGAGACTGTAGTGTGTCCGTGAGCAGTCACTCTCTCTCTCTTTCTTTCTTCCTTTCTCTCAAATAAATAAGTAAAGTACTTTAAAAGATTAAAATCTAGGATCAGCATATGAGAATAAAAATATGTGTAGTATTTGTCTTTCTGAGTGTGGCTTATTTTGCTTAACATAATTTCCAGTTACATACATTTTTCTGCAAATATCATGTTCTCAGTTTTATTTAAGTTTGAATAAAGTTTCATTGTGTGTACGTACCACAGTCTCTGAATCCATTCATTTGTTTATGGACTTCTAAGCTGATTCCATTTCTTAGCTATTATGACTACTACACCAATAAACAACCTTAGCTCTTTATTTTTGCTGAGAGGCTCTTGTATGAATATGACTTAGGTTCAGTCTTCTCTTGGAACAAGTTTTCTGAGATTTTATCACCAGTGCCTTTCTGTCCATGTTAAGGGGGATTCTTAAGGGTGGGAAACCTCTCAGGGGCTCTGGATGGCTGGACACTCAGGCACAAGGCACCAGGAATCCAAAGGCAGTACCCCATAAGGAACTGTAGGTGTTTGGCTCTAGGGAGAAATGGGAGAGCCAGGGAAAGGGAACAGAAGCAGAAGACTGAGGGAATTGTGGCAGCTCCTGCCTCAGGTACTGGCACATTTCCTATCCTAAATACAAGGGACATAAAATATGATCAGCCACTAAAACCTGTCATCAAGACAGGTCTTTGCATTATTTTCAGGACAAAGACTCAACACCTTCCATATGTTATTACATTTCATTTCAGTTTTTCAGAAGCATACATATATCTCTATAACACACATGTATCCTAGAACTATATACATATTGACCCTTACTGCAGTTCTGTCATTTAACATCTTCTTGCTGGATGGCCATAAGTAATCATAGCTATATGGTTAGGAAGTTCTTGATTGTTCTCCAAAAAAAATTTAGTAAATGATAACTCTCACACTCATAATATTTTATAGTCTAGCAAAGTCCCCTAGGGTTGATCTCTCTTTAAATTCGATCAAATCAGTATCCTGATGATTTTACCAGACCTACTGGAACTCTGTCACACCTTCTAACTTACAAAAAATAAAAATAAAACATTAGATGACAGTTCTCTCCTTCTCCTGGATGAGGCAAGGCTGGCCCTATTTCAGCAAGTTGTTAAATTGCTTTCTTTGCTCAAATATGAGAAGTTTGGACAGAATTGGGTCAACTTATTGTATGTTAGAAAATCAAAGAATTAGGCTGGAAAGATGGCTTAGAGGTTAAGGCACTTGCCTGCAAAGCCAGAGAACCCAGGTTCGATTCCCTAGGACCCACGTAAGCCAGATGCACAATGTGGCACATGTGTCTAGGAGTTCATTTACAGTGGACGGAGGCCCTGGTGCACCCATTCTCTCTCTCTCTCCCTCTCTTTGTCAAATATATTAATTAATTAATTAATTGTTAAAAAAGAAAATCAAACCAGGCGTGGTGGCCCATGCCTTTAATCCCAGAACTAGGGAGGCAGAAGTAGGAGGATCACCATGTGTTCAAGACCACTCTGAGACTACATAGTTAATTCCAGGTCATCTTGGACCAGAGTAAGACCCTACTTCAAAGAAAAAAAAAAAAAAGAAAGGAAGGAAGAAAGAAAGAAAAAGAAAATCAAAGAATTAGAGTGATCATTACTTACTATCTCTTTTAACTTTCCCCACGTTGTATCTCAAGGTTATCAGTAGTGGGATTAAATCAGTTTAAGTGGAAGACATAACTTACAACACATTATATTATATTTTATAATATATATTATATTATAGAATAGTAATTTCTAATTTAAGATTTCATACCCTCAGGTTATATAAGTAAATATCAAAATTAAAAAGCCATATAAAACCCATGCATTGACTAGGCTCATAGTCCCATGGACTAACTAAAAGGCCAATCCTATTCCATGTAAATATGGCAGCAACCCATTATGACAGCATTTATATATGCTGTTGGAAGGTCTACATTGATGAGCATTAAAAGCAGGCTTTAAATCTACAAGATAAGCACTTGGCCACTGAGCTACATCCCATTTCTAAGATCAGAGTTTCTGTTGGCATGTATATCTAGTTAACTATGAGACTAGAATATGCAACCATTATTAAATAATTAAATTAAATTTGCTAGGCCAATTATCTTAAAACTCAAACCCTATAAGTGAAACATAATAGAGAGACACCTTTGTTGCTGAGAAAGTTAAGAGCACCTTCATTTGCCCCACACACCCACTTCTAGGGTGGTTTACATACCTAGGACTGATAACTAAGTGTTTATGAATATTGAACTTTTGATTTGAAATGTCAGCAAGCATCTGTAGACTTATGCCATGGCCATTAGCTGTTGAACATCAACATCTCACTATTCAGCGTTCTTAAATGCCATTGTCATGTGCAGATTGTACAATTATCCCAGGCTGTGAGAGTGAGTAGGAGCTGACATACACTCACTCACACCTGGGACTCCAATCATGGCTAGCAGGACTGACCTTACACAGACAAGGGCCTTTACTCAGCTAATGGCATCACAGAAACTAAGGATAGTCCTTTTCATCTAATTAAAATAAATGCATCTGAAGCTAGTCATGGTGACACATGCCTATACTGTGGCACTAGGAAGGCTAATGCCAGAGGGTTACAAATTTGACATCAGCCTTGGCTAAATAGCAAGATCTTGTCACAAGGTAACAATAATAAAATCATAATTAAACAAGCTTACACTAGGGTATTCTTCTCTTTGGATCTGTAAGATTAGCCATCACCAAAAAGGAAACTATCTCAAACACCTAGATATCCAGTTATAAACAATTAGTAATATGGTTTCAAGACATCAATGGAATATTGTATAATTTAACATACACAATTAGATACACACTGTGGTGCTTTGAATTAGATGTTCCCCATAAACTCATGTGTTTTGAATGCTTGGTTCCCAGCTAATAGCAATTTGGGAAGTGGAGCATTGCTGGAGGAGGAGTGCTGTGGGCGCAGGCTTGTGGGTATTATAGCCAGCTTCCCCTTACTACACTCAGGCTCACTCTCTTGTTTGCCATCTGCTGTGGTAAGGAGGTGATGTCCAGCCTCTGATCCACCATCTTTCCCCTGCCATTAAGAAGCTTCTGCTCTAGAGTGTAAGTCAAAATAAACAACTTTCTTCCCATTAGCTGCTGTGGGTCAGGTGCTTTTTGCCAGCAACGAGAAGGCGACTACAACACATACACATTAACAAAAACATCCAATACACTTAGCTAGAGAACTTGTTCCAAGGCAGAAAAATATGCTCTTCATATGCGACTGAAGCAGCTGGTCTTCACAGCCATGGTCTAGGAGGAGACATCATCATCTAAGATGGAAATCTCTATGGGTTGGAGGAAAGATCACTGCTATGGATGCCATGACCTCCTTAAAGGCACACAATATACCAGTAAAATCCAACATTCAGATTTTGTCATCCCAACAATAGTCATCCTTTAGGTTCTGAAATTAACAAAACTCTTTTACCAGGTATTTATGATTAGTATTCTGTATTCATTAATTCCAAAGGGCACAGTGTATTTTACCATATAGATACAAATAATCTAATCATAAAAATGTCCAAACTATCCCTCCTTGTCCCCAAGGAGTTTATACAGCTTCTATAGTAATAAAATATAGTTTAGACAAGACTATGAAGAATGCACCTTTTATTATTCATTTTTTTCTTCCACCCTGTATAATTTACTACATTCTGCAACTGAGAACATCACATTTAATAAATTGTCATCATGTTATTACCACAAACTTAGTCTTCTTTGATAGTAAAAGAAGAAAGCAGTTTTATTATATTGATTGTTCTGTGTACTTATGGATGATTTTCAAATTTTAACTCTTTTATGTCATTCAAATAATCGCATGATCACACAATCTCTGTAATTACTTTCCTTCTCCACCCTGTCCAAATACAAAGGCATAGACACACACACAAATGCACACACACCCACCCACGTGTGTGTGGGGTAGGAAGCAGTGGCATCCACAAAGAGAAGCTAGAAAAGAAATTTCTGCATTTGGTACTCCAATCATTCTATTATACCTGCACAGAAAATTTAGCTAAATAGAAATGGCAACATTTATGGAAAAAAGTAAAAAATAAGATGATATTTTTCAAGAAATAATTTGGACTCATGTGAGAATTCTAAAGAGAAAGGATTATAAGAAAGAAAAATAAATAATGTGTGTGTGTGTGTGTGTGTGTTACATACTTAGTGCAACTAAGTATGTAAGTATTAGATTGGTAGTTTAGTGCAACTACCTATCTAATAAGGGAAACAGTGTAAATATTAGATAGTTTACTACTACTAAGGATTAAACAGAACTCAGAGATTCATTGGTTTTCAGTGGACAGAAAAAGTTTCATGAAAGTGAAGGGGCTTGACCTGGGTCTTCAAATGACTAAGAATTAGAGAAGCAAAAAACTGGAAAAATCCATTCCTGGAAAAGGGTGGATCATAAACAGAGTAGGGACGCAGGGATGAAGAAAAGGCGAGGAGAGGGAGGGCATGGAGGAGCTGGAACCGAGAGAGAGAGAGAGAGAGAGAGAGAGAGAGAGAGAGAGAGAACAGAGAGGACATTTACAGTAAGTTTGTACTCTTTGGAAAGGAGGAAGCTCTGTGTCAAGACTGCCTGCTTTCTCATCTCACTGTTGGAACTAGAGGATTCTCACTTAAGTCTACAGATGTCAGTATTTTTTTCCAAATTCTTTGAATGAACAGACCACTTGTATGAAGTTTGCTATTGATAATCACTGTAATAGGTAAGCAGATAAAACAAAGTGCTAAGCAATTTTGTCTTCATTTTGAAATAGAATTTTTCAAAAATCCAGAAGTACATTAAAAATGCAAACAACAGCATTTTGTGTGTGTTTTTCTGTCTCTGCACTCAAAGGACAGTTGCTATCCTAGATAATACTGGATCAAGCATGCCTAGCATACTAACTATGGAAAACACAAACATCAGCAGTGCTGAGAATTTGAAACCTCAAGACTGAGCTGAATTGTTGAATTGTAAGTCTTATCTTGAGAATCCTATAGAGTGAGCTTGCCCCTAGGGGAAATCAGAGGTAGACTCAACTGCAAATTTCTAAAAGCCTTGTATTATATTATATTCAAAATAAAGAGCCATCCTTTGCCCTCTGAGACTACAAATGTAACATCTATCTCCACAATTCAGTAATAGTCCCTCAACTTCCTCAAAAGTACGATGTAAAGAAGTAATTCCCACTATGAATACCTTTCTGGTGCTGATCCAGGGACAGATAACATTTGCTCTGTATTAGTCTTTATGTTATGAAAATGACTTCTTCATATTGTGTTGGCCTGAATGAAGCCACTACACATAAAAGATTGATATGAATGGTGGCTCTGGGATACCTGGTATTTGCTGTCCAGTCTTCTGACAGTTATGTTTCCATTTTGTCTTTGTTTTAACTCACACTCCAAGCTAAATTATTTTCATGGTACCCTTCACAGGAGAGTCTTTCCTGACTTGTAATGGAGACACTGTGTTCTGTAGGTACCTTTGCAAATAGTTGAATCAACGGAGGAGATCAGTACAATTCTCTGCAAACCCTCTGTCTGTTGAAGCCAGAACTGCCACCTGCAGGGACCTTTGACAGGGGCGTTCTGCCTGCCATGTCATGTCTATGCATATGATTGCCTGGCATATACCTCATGCATTATCCAGAATCTGATACAGCTTCAACTTGACTTACATGGGATTTCACCGACACTGAAAGTGGTAAATGGGCACTCGCTACTGCTGTTGTAACACTCAGCTATATAAATTTCAAAGATATCTTTCAATTCTCCTCCTAGAATGGTCATAATTTTATACAGCATGTTGTTTTTACAGAATTATTTTAATAAATGTTGTCTTCACTATGAACAAAGTAGAATTAAGTAGGTATCTATGTGACCAGCTCTGAGTGGCAAATGACCGAAACCTCAGCTGTAGCTTTCCCTCTTTCTACAGCACCACATCAGTTCCAATGCTATCGGCTTATGAAAGGGACACCAAAGTGTGTGAATCAGATTAGAGTGCAAACTTTATGTGCAAATTTGATCTGAATTAGAGAAAAGACAAAGACTGTTTTATCTGTGAGCTAGATTCCAGTGAGGACTAAATGTGGAGATGGAGCCAACGAGAAATGAAGAGAAACATAACAACACTACTGCTGCATACTTACCTATTATCGATGTGCTTTTCAGTAAGTACAAGGCCAAAAGCAAGTGTGAGAACATTTCATTGGAACATATCTGAAGTGCAATTGAAATGGTGTTGATGATACAAACTTGTATAACAGCAGCAGCAGTGAAGATCAGCTTGTTCCTCCTCCTCACCTCTTGGTCTCTTTCTCCATCTTTCTCTTCCCTGGTCTTGCCCTGAGAGGTTGGCCTTGAGGATTACATCATTCAAACTTCTTATATTGGGTTGGGTTTGGTGATGATGGCTATGAAAGACTGTAAAAGAGTAAGACCAGGCTTTTCCTCCTACCTCTCCCCTCTCTGGAACAGCTGTTTCCCTCCTTGCACATCTACAGCTCTGCCTGGGCGGTCTTCATCCACTGCTTGGATGCACTCTGGGCTCTGGTGTCTCTATTTCCTCATCACTGCCTGCACAGCTAGGGATGAGAAGAGCCTACCAATAGTGGGGTTGCTACGGACATCATTCTTGATCTGTTCAAAACTCTGCAAGTAGTTGTCACTTTGTAGACGCTATCTGAAACATCTGTGCTAGCAGTAAGAGCAGCATTCATGTCATCACTTCCTCTGAAATTTCTCCTAGACCCTGGGGAGATGAGGTAGAGCTAACACATCTCATGGTGGGCAATGGGCTATCTTTTTGTCTTATCAAGGGATTTTGGCTCTCTTCACTTTCTCTGCCTTCTGTAAAAACAGAATAGGTTCTCTAACCAAGAGTGAGAGCAGCTTGGGTTAAAGGGCATATGCCCACTGGTCTTCTCCAGAGAGCAGTGGGGGCTTCTGTCTGAAGTCTGTGAGTTTCCTAACCATGGGATTCTGACTTGGTTTCCAGTACAAATATAAATTTGCTCCCATTGAGCAGGACTCATGACCAATCAGAGAACAGTTGGTTATCCATAAAAGCTGTGTGTCACTATTGTACAATTGTGTACTTCTTGCATGGCTGGTTGATTTTGAAGTCACAGTGTTCCCTACTTATTCAGGCTGTTAGTGACCATTATCCTCCAGTGGCTCCCTTAGGGCTAGCACTATGAGGGCTAGCCAGGAAGAGCTAGCTTCCCTTTTGATTACTGCATGTTATTCTGACGTCCTGTGATTGCCACCTCTAGAGTCTTCAGAAATAAAGTCCTATCTTTTAGCTCTGGCAGATAACCAAGTGTTTTGCCAATGGTCTATATTGTTTTGGAGACTTCATGGGTCTTCCTGGCCAACAGTTCAATGTGGGAGGCAGCCCAATTCTGGGTGTGAGTTTTATTGGCCAGAGTACATGGTTTTAAGGTTAAGTTTCTTCCACCTTCTGTCTGGACTATACCCCCCACACACTTTCTTGATGGTTATATGACAAGCCATAGGCTTTTGACTTGGTTCTTAGTACCATGTATGAAGTCCTTCCAAGTGAGTGGGCCTCATATCCAATCAGAGAGCAGTTTATTACCCCCATAACTTATTTGCCACTACTGTACTGGTGAGTGTATCTTGCCTGGTTGATTTTGTACCTTGCAAGATCTACTGCTTGTTCACACTATTGGTGACTTTTGTGCCTTTTTGCGTATTAATTTCCTGCACTATGACAGCTAGCTGGCAGGGAGCTGACCTCCATCTGAGTTTCATCTTGATTTTTCAATGTCCTATGACCATAGTCTTCAGGGTTTCTTCAGCAATAGGGTCTTACTGTCTAGTTCTGGTGGATTATCTCGTGCTTTGGGAATGGACTGAGTGTTTTTTGGAGGTCTCAGGGGCCTCTCTGACCAAGATCCTACTATTGGGGAGGGTGTGACCCAACTGTAGCACTGAGAAAATACTTGCAACAGCCTAGGGTTATAAGGTAAAGCTTTCTCCACCTCAGCAAAGTATTTTTGCCAAACTCAATACCACCTCCCCCAAGAGATGAAGAAGTAGGTTTTTATAGTACTAATTTATGCCATCTTTGATTTTGTGAATTCCCCCTTCCCTCCCTCCCTTTTCCATGTTCCCCCTAGACCCTTCCACCTCTGCATTTCTTGTATGTTCAAATCATTGACTCTTTCAGAATGTTTTCAGGTTATCTATAATTTCAGGGACTCTCAAATTGTCATCTACATACTCACATTTAAATTTTCTTTCTTTCATCATTCAAATCACTTTATAATCCAATTCTCACCTCCATCCATGCCTCTGGTGATCTTTTCTTATGTGTGATATTTTTAGTATGAAAATAAGGCTCGAGACCCACTTTTATTACTGTCTACCTACATGAGCTTGACTAAGTTATTTTATTACTTGCATGTATCTAGGATTCCTCATCTTTAAATCAGGTGGAATATCTTGTTATTATGAAATATAACTATATAGCCTATGGAAAAATGCTCTAAATATAGAAAGAATCTTCTCTAATTTGGTTACTGTTTTGCTGTCTCCTGCTAACATACCTGAGCAAGCAGGTTCTTCATAAATATTTGAACAGTGAGCATTTACTTCAAGTTCTCTGTTGTAATTTCCATCTTCACCATGAGAGCTTAGCGTGCCTACTGCTCTAGATCTAGCTGGAAGTGTTGTTCCATATCTCAGTCACCTCTCTGTAAAGAACAATATATTTGGAAATGCAAAGCCAAATACTACTACAAGTCCATTGTTGTTCAGTATTAGTATGGATTATCTAAGCTGGCAAGGATAATCAATATTATATTATGAAAATAACTTATGGGGACATGCTTTCTTATTCTCTTCTGAGTTCACAGTTTAGTAGATGCATCACTCAGGATACCATGGTAAAATCACTTCAAAATATTGATCCCAAAGAAACCAAAGATTATATCTTATTCATGATCTATTTCTTATAAGCAGCTCTGCTTCTTGTAATTAATCATAGTCTCAGGCTGATAGATCATTACAAAAATTGAGATGGCTTAGCAGTTAAGTGCTTGCCTGTGAAGAGTAAGGACCCCAGTTCAAGGCTCGAGTCCCTAGGACCCATGTAAGACAGATGCACAAGGTGGCACATGCATCTGGAGTTTGTTTGCAGTGGCTGGAGGCCTTGGCATGCCCATTTTCTCTCTCTCTCTCTCTCTCTCTGCCTCTTTCTCTCCATGTCACTCTCAAATAAATAAATAAATAATTTAATTTTTTTTTCTATTACTGTCTCAGGAACATATAGTTATAGATTAGGTGTTTCTGCCCAAAAGTCTCCTGCATCTCCTCTGCCCACAATGGTGCTTGTCATATGGCCAACCACACATGGCTCAGGAAGTGTAATCCCACCATCCTGGTGTGAAAAGTGCCAGAAATAATTGGCAAGACTCACTGAAAGCTGCCCTACCCAAGGCATAAGCTGTGATTATTTTACTCAACCTCATCTTATGCTCAGTCCATATAACCAGCTGAGAAATCTTGCTCCAAACCAAGTAAAGCCTCCTTTGTGCTTAGTCAGATGATAAAGAAATAAAATTGATATAAGAAATGGTTTAGGAAAAATAGGGAAAGAAGAGAGAGAAGAAAGATGACAGAAAATGAAGGAAACTTAGAAGAAAAGCAGAATGTTAGGGCAGAAGCAAACCAAGGAATGTGTAGTTATTCCAGAATATTCATCCAGTTAAAGGGCCCAGGTAGCTATACCATCTTTAGAGATTCTGTTTTTTCCTTGGAAATTTACAGCATCATCAGAGTTTCCTAAGAGATTTTCTAGTTACTTTTTTCTCATCAAATAACAGTAGCAGAAACTATTAGTAGTGTATTTAATCATTTTCAAAGCGATTTCACTGATATCATCTCTGGGTCCTTATTTCCGTTATGCAAGCACTAAGCACACAAACCTGAAAGGCAGAGTAAGAAGCCTCTGACTGATCATTCTCTGGGACACTGGAGCATGGGAGAGGGGACTGAGCTGGTAGAAAGGAACAATGAAAAGACATAGAGAAGAGGAAAAATGATTCTAAGAAAGGATCCAAGAAGGAGAAAGACCAACCACTGTTTTGATGTCATATACCTACAGGAGAGATTTAGGTTGAATATTGCCCTGACCTTCTTGGTGGTGGCCTCTTGCACTTTACATAGCAATCCCCAATGTTTTAAAGCCCAGTAATAATCAGAACAGCTAGATAAGAGGGTGAGTTATGAATCAATTTATTTCTAGGACTAATTCTGAGTCCAGGGTATCAGAAAGCAAGCTGTGGCAGGCCCCCTATGCCAGCACCTTGCTGGTAAAGTCCTGGGAACCAGACGTGTTGCAAAAAGACTTCAACTTGCAGTCTTGGACCATTGCCAGGGCAGCAGATGGCACCTGCTGGGCACAGCAGCCTGGGAGCCTGGGGCATCTGTGCATACGGGAGAGCCTGTCCATGCATGCACAGAAGGTATGCCATCCCTTGGTGCATGCTTTCTGAATCTGAATTTTATTTTATATCTCTCCTTTTCCTACAAAAAAACAACCTTTCTCTTTTGATGTGTTCAAATTGTAAGTATTTGAAGTAAACTATTAGTTTAAAGATAAGATTTCATTTCATTGCATTATGAGGATGAAGAAATTTTTTCCTGGAAGAAGTTGGTATCTGCTATTCCCTTGATAAACACATGGAAAGTCAATTATTTCATGAGATTTTAAAAATTGAAAGAGTAATGATGATTGTATGGGTCCATTAACCTTATAGCAGTGTAGATGTGTTCTCACAGAACTCAGGGAGGGGTTGCAGAGGTGGGTAATGGTACTGCTGGGAGTCTCCCACAGGGAAAATCTCTTGTTAATAATTTAGCGTGGGCACCTGAGATCTGGCACTATCCAGGAAAGGGGTTTTCTGCTGAAGCTTGCCTCCAAACTCCACCCCTTCAGCTCCTGCTGGGTCTTGCCTCACTTTGGCAAAGCCAGTCCTAAATGTGTGTTGTTGTCAAAGAATCACACTTTTTACACCCGCCTAGAGCATCCCCCACAAGGCCTCCATATGTTGTTGGCTCCAGGAAAGGATCTCTGCCTACAACTATGGAGCAAACTCACTGAAGACTCCACAGTCAAGTGCTCATGGAGCATATGAATTGGGGGATTAGGGTTTTGAAATTCTCTGCTTATCTGGCCATAGAATGTATCTTTAAAGAAGCACATAGGTGAGCATTTAAAAATGTAGTTATTATATTCTGGCTAGCTTTCCTCAGAATATGAGGTATTGAAAACAGAAAAGTATTTCCTCAGTCATAGTACTTATGATGACACAGGTCTGAAAACTGAAGAAGCATATACTTAAATTGGTGACACAACACACACATACACACACACTTGTGTATACATACAAATATATAAAGGAAATGTATACACATATACATATGTCAGTAAATACCCTTGGGGATTTGTGCTCAAAGTACAGTCTTAGAACTTAGGACAAAGGCGTCATCTGGAGCCGGCTGGAAATGCCGAACCTCAGAGCTATTTCCGGTCACTGGCTCCAAATCTATATTTTCACAACATCCCCACATGCTCTATATACACATAAAGGTTTGGGAACCATACTCCAAGGCACATTTCTATTATATGGAACTCATGGGACAAATGGCAGAAGAAAGGATTTGAAATGAAAAGGTAGGCTCAAATGCATAGTGAGGGTGGCAATATAAAGAAAGTCACAGATAAATTCACCAAACAAAGGGAAAAAACTGGAAGTAAAAAAGGAACATCAGAAATAATGTCTCAGGACACCCCCAGCCATTTTCAGAGCCAGCCTTCTCCATGGTAATAGCAATGAAATTTCAAGGTGTACTGCTATAATCCCAGTATAATTTAAATAGCATGCACATATGTAGCACGTAATATGGGCAAATGAGTTCTTAGCACTATCCAATTATTAGGTATTATATCTCTCCTAAAAGGCCTAGGAGGAGGTCCTAGGATGAACCACACTCTACAGGGGAGCAAAGTGAGACACAAGAAGGTTCAGTAATGAGAAAATGGCTACATAGCAAGCAAAGATACAAATTGGAAATCAAGCCACAGAAGTCTGACTAAGTCTGGTTATAGTTATTTCCAAAATGACAGAGAGAATTGAAACTTGAATCTAGGCATTCCAAATGTAACCCACTTCTAGAGGTCTTTTTCAGCTTTTTAGAAATTGATGCCACCTTTGCTTTGGTCATCATTGTACATAAATGTCTATAGGTAAATCATCCCTTCATTTACCTTCAATCAGGCAACTGATGCTTCCAGATATTTGTGTCATGTCACAGCTAAAATGCGCATGACCTTGCATGAGGAGCACAGAATGCAGCTTTCCCAGTGTGCATTCATGGTCAATGACAGCCAAACAGACAAGTTCTAGGCCACTAAGTGCTCTGAGGGCTCTCATGGGCTATAGAAAAGTATGACAAACCACAGCACCAGCTCCAAAGATTGCTAATAAAGCTGAGCATGGTGGCACATGCTTTCATTTCCAGCACTCAGGAGGTAGAGGTAGGAGGATTGCCATGAGTTTGAGGCCACCCTGACACTACACAGTGAATTCCAGGTCAGCCTCATCCTAGAGCAAGACCCTACCTCGAAAAAAAAAAAAAAAAAAAAAAAAGCTTGTTAATAAGACCATCAGGGCTGGAGAGATGGCTTAGCAGTTAAGGCACTTCCTTATGAAGCCTAAGGACACAGGTTCGATTCCCCAGGACCCACATAAGCCTGATACACAAGGTGAAGTATGTGTCTGGAGTTCATTTGCAATGGCTGGAGGTGCTAGCATGCCCATTATTTCTGCCTCTTTCTCTTTCTCTCTTTCCCCAATAAATAAATAAAATATTAAAGAAGACAATCATAAAAGCTCAGATAGGACATAATTAAACTAGAACACAGCTAGGATTAGTTGACCTTTAGTTGAACTGCTCCTCACCTGAGGAAGCATGTGAAGGAAATTCTTGGCGGACATATTGGATCTTTTGTTCATAAATTAACGTTACTTCAACTTGCAGCGGACCGGCAAATCCTACTTACTATTCACTGTTTAAAAAAATCTGTGTTTGCACATTATGATGACACTTATTTGGACAACATTTGAACCATAACTATTCCAATTATTATGAAATATTTGAATATTTGATCTCTACCTAAAATACACACATACATGCACACACACACACACACACACACACACACATACACACCAGATAATGGTAATTATCAATTTTTTCACAAGACTGTATGTATAGCATGTATTCCATGCCCTCATCCCTTTTTAAATGCAAGCATAATGAAATAGTTCATTTTGAAATAAGTACTCCATAAAAATAATATAGTAAGATAAGTGTATTTTAAAAGTTCTTGCTCAGTATCAGGAAAAAGACAATTGTATTAGAGGAAGAGAAAACTTAGTAGACAAATTCATTTCTATATGTTTGAAATATTTGGCTTTATATATGTTGGGACACAACGAGGATTTCAGGCTGGGAAGGCAGCTCAGTAGACAAAGCACTGGCTAAGCAAGCATAAGGACCTAAGCTTAGGTTCAAAGTATCCATGTAAGTTTGGCATGGAAGTGCTCTATTAGCCCAAACCTAACATCTTTGAAGATAAAGCATTGTTTTTTACAAAACAAATCTGTAATTTGTGTTTTATATGCCCATTTCAAGAGTCATAAAAGCTTCAAAGACAGTGAGAATTCACACAAGGTGACCGGTGAGTCAAGCAGGGCATCCCACTGGAGGAATCCAGGCCACGGCCAGCCCCACCCATACAACATGGCCTGCAGCTGTGTTCTGTGGGTTCTCACCCTGGGCTCCCTCTCTGCCCTTTTCTGTGGCTCACGTCTGCCACACTACATACTGTATAACCCAATTTGCATGGCACTTTTAAAAATGGCAAAAACTACAACGACCTTGATATAGAATGGGTACTCACTGTCAAGGGATATGATTCCCATGAGTGTCAACTTGGGTGACATCTTTGTAGTAACGGAACTGCTCTGTCCCTTGTAGGTAGTGGTCACATGGAATCTATACATGTGCTAAAGTTCATACCTCTGTGCACCCCAAAATAAATTTCCAAAAGTAGTCAATTCTATCACATTATTTAAGAGTACTGTATTTGCCAGAGTTGTCTGGGGAAACAGAAGCCATAGGAGCTATAAGAGATTCAGGATGAGTACAGGGCTCATGGTGATGGAGGCTGGCAAGTGTCAATCGTCAGTGTGAGCTAGGAGCCTGGAGACCCAGAGGTGCAAGTGAAAGTCTCACTCATGTAGCTAGAGATTTCCTCTTGCTTGGAGGTTGGTAATAACACGATCCTTTTGTTCAATTTAGGCTGTACCAGATGAAATGAGCTTCACTTCAAGGGAAGCAACATGCTTACCCAGAGCTCAGAAATCTAGATTTTAATCTCATCCCAAAACACTTTCCAAAATGGCACAGAAAATTAGCCTTCCTAACTGTGGTTGCCATATACTCCATATATGTGTATATGGTGGAGAAAAATATTTTTAACTGGGCATTATTAATGAGATTTAGTGATGTGCCTGTATCATGTCATTAAACTCAGTTAAAATATTTAGTTTTAAATCATTTGCTTAAGGAAATCTCAAGTCTTTCATTATAGGTGGTCCTCACTATATGAGGTATTGTGTGAACTGAAATTGTATATACCAGAATAGTGTTACTTTTGGTGTGTATACATTTCAAATAATATGCTGCATGCAAAAGGAATGAGTGCCCCACACATCAGACTATGGCAGCACCAGATGCAAATGGAAACAGGTGTGTGTATCAGCAGCTGCAGTCTGACACACTGACTGCATTGCTCCCAGTGTTGGATTTCTAAAATGGTAAATCACTCTTCATAAATTTCAAAACAGGAGGAAGAACAATTTGTCATTGTTGTTTTGTGTTTTCTCATTCCTCAAAAATTATATATATATGTGTGTGTGTGTGTGTGTGTGTGTATGTGTGTGTGTGTGTGTGTGTTGATATCAAGTTATATCTAATATATAGGCTTATATGCACATATATGCATACATATGTATATGTATATGTGTATACCCAGGGTTCTCCAAGAGCTATAAAGAGATTTATGATGAAGAGACTATTCATAGTGATGGAGGGTGGCAACTGTCAATCTACAATATGATATATATGTGTGTGCACATGCACATGTGTGGGTCTGTAGGTAGGTATATACTTACATATTTGTATGTATATGTATATATTTCCCTAGATCCCTGTGTATTAAATGTTAATACAACCTCCCCATAGTCCAACAAACAGAAATGACCCAGCATACTTAAATCCTTCTAAGGAAGGATGCCTTCCACAAAAGTCACCTCTTATAACTTTAAGAGCTCATTGTAGACTCAGAGTCTAAAGCTCAGGAAGCCTGGTTATGTTTCCTGGGGAATTGACAAAGCAAGCATCTTAAAGTTGAGGAAGCCCTGGTATCCTTATCTCATGTTAAAAACTGTTCAAAAATGTCTTCATCGATTCACAGTGAGAATATCCTTATTTTCTTTCATCTATGTAGAAGATACTGGTAAAGTTGGAATGTAGGCTAGGTAAACATCTTAAAGAAAATCATTGTTGGACTTATTAGTATAATTCTTTTTTTTTTCAATTTAAAATTAGCAGAAATTTACTTTCCACGCTTTGAAGGCTAAGAGTTCAAGATAAAGGTTCGGGTGTCCGGTAAGAGACTGTTATTCATTGCAAGATTGAGCTTGTGAGAATGAGTGCTCTGTTGTGTGGTAGAAGGGTGGAAAGGGAAAAGAGCTTGTGAGAAAGAATGCTGAATACTAATGTGATAGAAGGATGGAAGGGGAAAAGGGCCTGGCATTGCATGAAGCTTCATTATTGGTATTGGTGCATGTGTGCATGCGTGACGTGTGTATGCGTGTTCATGTGTCTGAATTCAGAGGTGTTTGTATCCCTGGCATGCATGTGGAGGTCCGAGGACAACTTTGTGTGTTGATCTTCACCTTCCACCTTGCTTGAGGCACGGTCTGTCATTGGTCATCACGGTGAACCACAAGCTAGCTGTCCACAAGCCTCAGGGTGACTCTGCCACTCCTCACCCTCTGCTTTCTGAGATTACGGATGCTCATACTATAGAATCCAGCTTTATGTGGCTTCTGGGGATCTGAACCCAGGTAATTAAACTTGTCTCTTTACCCACTGAGCCATCACCACAGCCCCTGGAGCCTCTTTTTCTAGTGAGTATAGACTTTGTATGGATACATCATGTGTTTATACCTCCTCCCTGCCCCCATTCCACTGAGGGTCCTCCTTAGTGGGATTGCTGGTATTCACCATGGGGCTGTGTGTAATGAGTTGTTCAAGCAGCAGCCCATCATTGTGGGATGGGACATGCCTCTGAATATTCCCTCTACCATGTGGCTCTTACAATCTTTCCACCCCCTCTTCTGCAGCATTCCCTGAGCCTTGGTGGGTGTGTTTTAAGCCTCCTTTAGTGTTGCATTCTCAAGCAGCTTCTGGTTTCTGCTCTGGTGCGTTTTGAGTATCCTCAGGGTCTGTCTCCATAACCCTGGCCCAAGTTGTCAAGCTCACTATGGAAGCAGCACTCTTGCTCATCTCCTCTGTGGTTTCACCTGGGCCCTGGCTGATGTGTGAGGGGAGGTTCATCTCCTGCCAGGGAGTCAGCTATCTTTTCTTGTCTTGTTATTAAATTTTCATTGTCCTCAGTTCTTGCTGCCTTCTGAAAGAAAGAAAGAAATGCTCCAACTGGGAGTGAGATTAGCATAGATTTAAGGAGATAGGCATTGATAATTTAGAGAGATTTTGATGGGTGTAGCCTTTCATTTGGCCAGAAACTAGAGAAGCTTCTCATTGGTGTCCACAATCCTGTTCTCCACAGAACACTGACTTGGATCCCAGTTCTAGCTGTGGGTTCCACTGCACTGAGCAGATCTCTTAGCCAACCAGAAAGCCATGTTACCCACCTAGCCTGGGTGTCCCTATTGCACAGGTGTGTACATCTTGTCAGGCTGCTTGATTTAGTATAGCAGTGGCCCCTGCTCTATTTTCATCCTTTTCAGAAGTCTTCATATTGATTTCCATAGTGACTATGCAAGTTTGCACTCTCACCAGCAGTGAATGAGGGTTCCTCTTTTCCTACATTCTCTCCAACATTTATTGTTGTTTGATTTTTTTTAATGTTTGCCATCCTTTCTGGGGTAAGGTGGAATCTCACAGTGGTTTTAATTTGCATTTCCCTGGTGGCTTAGGTTGTTGAACATTTTCTTAAGTGACTATTAGCCATTTGATTTCTTCCTTAGAGAATTCCCTATTCAGTTCTCTGAGCCATTTTTTTTTTTTTTGAGTTCTTTGTAGATTCTAGATATTTGGCTTCTGTCAGTGGTATAGCAGGCCAAGATCTTCTCCCATTCTGTGGTTAGTCTATTGGCTCTGTTTTATGGTAAGTTTGTCTATACAAAAGCCTTTTAGATTCATGGGATTCCACAGGTTGAGTGGTCATTTCATTTCCTGGGCTACTGAAGTATTTTTCCAGACATTTTTCTTCATCCTATATCATGGAGGGTTCCCCCTATTTTTTCTTCCACCCTTTTAAGAATTTTAGAAATTATATTGAGGTCTTTAATCCATTTAGAGTTGTTTTGTGCATGGTAAGAGGAATGGGTCCAGTTTCATTTTTCTAAATGCTGTTGTCCAATTTGTCCAGCGCCATTTGTTGAAGATACTGGCTTTTCTTCAGTGTATGTTGTTAGCTACTTTGTCAAAGATCAAGTAGTTATAGTTATTTGAATTAAGTGCTAGGTCTTCAGTTCTTTTCCACTGGTCAGTACCATGCTATTTTTTGTTTCTATGGCTATAGTATAGATTTAGATCAGGTATGGTGATACCTCCAGAGGTGTTATTTTGCTGAGGATATTTTGGGATATCTGAAGTCTTCTTCCATTCCATTTGAGATTACTTTTTCTATCTCTGTGAAGAATGATGCTAGGATTTTTATTGGTATTGTGTTGAATCTGTATGTTGCTTTTCATAAAATTGCCATTTTCACAATATTAACTCTACCTATCAAGGTGCATGGAAAATCACATCATCTTCTCATGTTAACACCTCCTGGAGGCAGCACATTGTCGGGGGTGGGCTTATGGGTGCTATAGCCAGCTTCCTCTTTCCAGTGTTTGGCACACTCTTCTATTGCTATTGTCCCTGATGTTGTTCAGGAGGGAATATTCACCCACTGCTTATGTCATCATTTTCCTCTGCCATCATGGAGCTTCCCCTCAAGTCTGTAAACTAAAATAAACCCATTCTCCCCCACAAGAGTGTTTTCTGCCAGCAATGCAAATCTGATTGTAACACATGTTCTCCACAATTTCTTTCTTCAGTGTTTTGTTTTGTTATATAGGTCTTTTGCATCCTTGGTCAGTGTTATGCCAGGGTGTTCATTTAATCTACTAAAAAGAGGACAACCACTCTGACTTCTTGCTCCATATATTTGTCTTTTGTGTGTAGGAAGACAACTGATTTGTGTGTGTTGATTTCTGTATCCTTCCCCTTTGCTGAAGGAATTTATCTCCTTTAGAAGTATTATGGTAGAGTGTTTGGGGCATGTATGTCATTAGCAAATAGGGCTAGTTTGACTTCTTCCTTTCCAGTTTGTGTAACTTTTATATCCTTCTCCTGTCTTATTGCTTGGGCTAAGGCTTCTAGTACTATGTTGAACAAAAGTGGTAAGAGTAAGCACCCTTGTATTGTTCCAGGACTTATTGGGAGCTCCTTGAGTCCCCATTGAGTATGATTTGAGCTTAGGTGCTTTGTAGCTAGCTTTTATTATGAGATTATAAGCGCTCCATGCCTATTCTCTCCAGTGTTGTTTTTTTCTTCATTATGAAGTGATGTATTTTATTGAAGGCCTTCTCTGCATCTATTGAAATGATGATATGGTTCTTGAATTTATTTATATTTATATGGTGCATCATATTAATTGATTTCCATGTGTTGAACTATCCCTGAATCCCTGGGATGCAGCCTGCTTAAACTGAGATGAATAATGGTTTTGATGTGATATTGAATTCAGTTTGGGAGGACTTTGTTTAGGATTTTTGCATCTAAGTTCATAAAGGTCTACAATTTTCTTGTATCTGTCTGGTTTTGGAATTAGAGTGTTGCTAAAATCATAGGAGGAGTTGGGAAGCATTCCTTGTTATCCAATTATGTAAAAAGGCTTGAGAAAAAAGTGATTTTAGTTCTTCAATGAAGGTTTGGTAGAATTCAGCTGAGAATTCATTAGATCCTGGACTTTTCTTTCTGGAGAGATTTTTTTTTTTATTACATTTTCAATCTTGATGGGTGTAATAGGTTTGTTTAGGAGATTTATTTGCTTTGAATTTAGTTTTGGTAAGTGGAATATGTCTAGGAATTCATCCTTTTTTTCCAGCTTATCCAATTTTGTGGAGTAGGTATTTTTGACTTATGTCCTAATGATAATTCCAATTTCAGTGATGTCTGTTGTGACCTCAGCTTTTTCATCTCTAATTTTGTTAATTTGAGACATTTGTTCATTTCATTTGATCAAATTGGCCATGAGTTTATCAACCTTATTTATGTTTTTCAAAGAATCAGCTCTTCATTACATCAATTTTCTTGATTATTTTATCAGTTTTCAATTCATTAATTTCTGCTCTGATCTTAATTATTTCTTTCAGTCTGCCACTCTTAGGATTGGATTGTTCTTGTTTTTTCCAAAACTGTTAGATGGAAGGATAGGTTATTAATTGACATCTTTTTATCTTTGCTATGGAGGCACTTAGTGCAATGAATTTTCATCAGACTGCCTTCATTGTGTCTTATAAGTTTTGATATTTTGTGTTTTTTTATCATTCAGTTCTAGAAATTTTACAATTTCTTTTTGGGTTTCTTACAGAAACGTTTCTTTGTTTAAAAGTGTACTCAGTCTCCAGGAGCTGGTGTAAATTTTGTTGTTTCTCTTGTTAGTTTCTAGCTTTAAAGCACTGTGTTCTGATATAATGCAGGAAATTGCATATTTTATCCTGAATTTACAAAGGTATGCTTTATGCCCTATATATGATCTATTTTGGAGAGGGTTCCATGGGGTGCTGAGAAGAATGAGTATTCTGTAGAATTGTGGTCAATGTTCTATAGATGTCTGGTAGGTGTAATTGATCTATGGTGTTTTAAGATCCATTATTTCCCTGTTGATTTTCTGATCATATGACCTGACTATTAATAATAGTACGCTATTGAAGTTCCCTACTATGATGGTATTGGGATTTATTTCTGGTTTGTTGTCAAGTAGGTTTTGTTTTAAAAAATGTGGTGTTAGGTTCATATAGATTTATGATTGTGAAGTCCTCTTGTTGAATCATTCCCTTGATGAGTAAAAGGTGGCTTTCTTTGTCCTTTTTGATTACTTGTGGCTTTTTTTTGTCAGCCATACCTGCTTATTTACTATTTCCATTTGCTTGGAAAATAATTTTCCATCCTTTCACCTTGAGGAGGTGTCTATCCTTAGTAGTGAAGGTGGGTTTCTTGAAGACAGCAGATAGAAGGATCAATTTTTCTGATCCACCATGTTATCTTATGTCTTTTTTTTTATTTTTTTGTTTATTTATTTATTTGAGAGTGACAGAGAGAAGAAGGCAGAGAGAGAGGAGAGAGAGAGAGAGAGAATGGGCGCGCCAGAGCTTCCAGCCTCTGTAAACGAACTCCAGATGTGAGCACCCCCTTGTGCATCTGGCTAACGTGGGTCCTGGGGAATTGAGCCTCGAACCGGGGTCCTTAGGCTTCACAGGCAAGTGCTTAACCACTAAGCCATCTCTCCAGCCCATCTTATGTCTTTTATATGGGCAAGTTGAGAACATTAATATTTAAGGTTATAACTGTGAGGTATTTAGGAGGCTTTATGGGGTTTGGTGATTTCTTGGGCTTTGCATGTTTTCATGCCTGCTCTGGTTTTAGTTATTGTGTTCTTCCTCTTGTATGCTCTTGAGGTTGGTTGTTTGATCTACTGTGTGAAGCATTCATTGAAATATTCTCTCTAGGTTCAGATTTATGTTCATATAATCATAGAGCTGGATTTTATCATGGAAAGTTTTTCTTTCACCATCTATTATGAGGGATACCATCACTGGGTACAGTAGTGTTGGTTGAAAGCCATAGTTTTTTAGATTTTGAAGCATTCTATTTCAAGCCCTTCTGGCTTCCAGGGTTTTCATTAAAAAATCTGAGATAATTTTGGTGGGATTGCCTTTGTATGTAATGAGTTGTTTCTCTCTTGCTGCTTTTAGCATGCTTTCACCATTTTCTTTGTTTAGAGTTTTATCTATGATATGCTTTGGAGTTTCTTTTTTGATCTAGTCTATTTGGTTTTTTTTTTTTTCTTTTAAAAACATTTTTATTTATCTATTTTTTTTCTTTATTAGTTAATTTTGTATTCAGCAAATACAGTCAGTTTGGTACCATTATTAGGCTCATCCGTGACCTACCCCCTCCCCTTGGCCCCTCCTTGTTGAGGTATACGGGTCATGCATTTTGGAGTTAGCCCACAGTTATGGGTAAACTAAATGTCTCTGCATATCATGACCCAACATGTGGCTCTGACATTCTTTCCACCCCCTCTTCCGCAAAATTTCCCTGAGCCATGTTGGGTTCATTTTTGGTCTGCTTCAGTGATGAGGTGTTGGGGGCCTCTGAGGCTCTGGCTCTCTGATTTGGTAGGAGTTGATTTTTCTCTGTGTTGATCTCCTTCCCCCTTGTGCTGGTATCTGGTTCATCAGGAAAACAGCACCCTTGCTTGTTTTGCCAATTTTTCTTAGTTTCAGCTGGGGCCCTTTTGAAGTATGATGGGGTGGCTCTCTCCTTAGTATCTACATCTATCTGAAAAAGAGAAGCAGATTCTCCAACGGAGAGTAAGTTAGCACCAGGACAAATGAGATAAACCTTTTTATATATAGAGAGAGAATTTAATAGGTGTCAGCCCTCTTGTAGCCCACAATTGATGGTAGCTTGATATTGGAGAGTGGGCTTATGTTTGGATGTGGTTCTGACTTGTTTCCCAGCTCCAGCTATGGGTCCCATACCAGTGAGGGGATCAGTTAGCCAAATTGAGAGCAGTTGGTTCCTACAATGGCTGTGTGCCACCACTGCACTTGTGTGGGCATCACAACAAGTTATTTGCTGCTAAGTAGGTTAGACCATGCTTTGCTTGACAGATATTGGTCATTTTCCCCCAGTAGCCCATGTAGCACCTTCTGGCACTAGACGTGCTGACTGTCTGGGGACTGACTCTCTTCCAACTTCCAGCCATGCCATTCTATTTTGCATGTCAATCACATAAGGTGTCTTCAGCAGTAGGGTCTTACCACTAGCCTTTGGTGGGTCATCAAGTACTCTGGACAGAAATCTGTCTGTCTTTTAGGAAACCTTGTAGGTCTCTCTGATCAAAAGCTCATTGTGGATGATAGCCCCATGCTGGTTCTGGGAGTTACATGTCAGTGCCCACTAAGAAAATGAGGAAAAAGATAACTAATATACAAGAGTTAGAGATAAGAGAGAGAGAGAGGGAGAGGGGAAGTGAGGGAGGGAAGATGTAGAAGATTAAGGTTAGTCTTGATCCTACCCTCTCCAGTGTCTTGTGATTCAAGTGTTCCCTGTAAGGGCCTGGTGAAGGATCAGCCATTTGGTCTGTCTTTTAGTAAGTAGAAAATTATGGTGCCATTGCCGTTTGGGTCTAGATTTGTGTTTCCCACCCCTTTTATGCCTTCCCCTCCCTCCCCTTCCATCCTAGTGTCTAGTCTAGGAGATGCTTACTGGATATGTAAGGTATCTTGGGTAGATTCAGGTTAGGTGCTGTAGATGAGTGAGATTATGTGGTGATTTTTTTTTTCTGTGATTGGGTAAGTTCACTGAGAATGATCTAGTCTATTTGTTGTTCTGTAACCGTCTTGTATCTGGATGGGCTTCTCTTTAGAGAGGGTGGATAAGTTTTCATCAACAAGTTTGTTGAATATGTTCTCCATGCCTTTGGCCTGAATTTCTTCCCCTTCTGATATACCCAAGATCTATATACTTGGTCACTTTAGAGTGTCTCATAAGTCCTTCATATACTCTTCACTTGAGTTTTTGAACTTATCGAAGTTTTAGAATCCCAAACACTTTCTTCTGTCTTGTCTTCCAGATATGAGGTTCTGTTCGCCACATGATTAGTTCTGTTCATAGGGCTTACTAGAGAGGCTTTTACAAGCTCTATTTTAGTTTTGTGGTGCACTGCTTTTCTTTTTTTTTTTGTTGGAGTGTGCTTTTTTAAATTTAATTTATTAATTTTTTTTTTACTAATTAGTTTTGTACTCAGTGAATACAGTCAAGTTGGTACCATTGTTAGGCTTATCCATGTACTACCCCCTCCCACTGACCGCTCCTTGTTGAGGTATATGAGTTATGCCTCATGGAGTTAGCCCACAATTATGGGTAGGAGAAATATCTCTGCATATCATGACCCAACATGTGGCTCTGACATTCTTTCCACCCCCTCTTCCACAAAATTTCCCTGAGCCATGTTGGGTTCATTTTTGGTCTGCTTCAGTGATGAGGTTTTGGGGTCCTAGTTTTGTTTTTGGTTGTATTTTCTGTATTGTATCCATCCCTTTGTCAAATTCCAGTTTTGGGTCATGGTTGGTTTAATTTCCTTAATGATTCTTGGAATTCATTCTTACATTTAATCATGTCTTCATTAAGTTTAATCACCTGGTTATTGAGATCTTATATTTGTTGACTTACTCAAAAGAGAGATTCACTTACCTCTCTTTTTTAACTTTTATTTACTTGAGAGAGAAAGGCATATGGGGGAGGAGAATGGATGTACCAGGGCCTCCAGCAACTGCAAATGAACTCTAGATGCATGTACCATCTTGTGCATCTGGCTTATGTAGGATCTGGAGAATCAAACCTGGGTCCTTTGGTTTTTCAGGGAAGTACTGTAACCACTAAGCAATCTCTCTAGCCCATTTATCTATCTTTTGAGGTCTCTGGCTTTCAACTCTTTAAGTTGAGCCTAGTTATGAAAGCTATGTGCTGTAAGCAATGATTCCATTGCATTTCATTTATGCTATTGTTGTTGTTTTTTTTGTGGGGGGGTTGTTCATTTTTATTTATTTATTTGAGAGTGACAGAGACAGAAAGAGCCAGATAGAGAGAGAGAGAGAGAATGGGTGCGCCAGGGCTTCCAGCCACTGCAACCGAACTCCAGACGCATGCACCCCCTTGTGCATCTGGCTAACGTGGGTCCTGGAGAATCAAGCCTCGAACCGGGGTCCTTAGGCTTCACAGGCAAGCGCTTAACCACCTAAGCCATCTCTACAGCCCTATTGTTGGTTTTTTGATTATTTTTTTCCACCAGCAATTCATTTGGCCACATAGCTTTCATTTTAAGATTCTATTTCTATTTTCTCTTCTATGTTTTTATTAAAGACTTCTATTATGGGACTAGGCAATTTGGGTAGAGATATCTCACTTGATTGTTTTGTGGGTTTTTTTTTTGTTGTTGTTTTGGTTGGTTTGGTTGGTGGTTTTTTTTTTTTTTTTTTTTATTTTTTGGCATTTTGGTCTAGCCATCTCAGGGCAAGTCTTGTTTTATTAAGTAGAAATCAAAATTTTTCCCTTGTAGGATCTTTAGCAAGTGTTTTATTTTGGGTTTGAACCAGCTTGGAGTGGGATGCCATTGTACCCACAGCTGCACAGCACGTCTGGGCTGGTGGTTGATAGGAAAGCTGCTGTTGGAAGTCCAGTATGTCTTCAGCCCCCGATCTCAGCTGTGCCTTGCTTCTGTTCCTTTGCTGTACCCCAGATGAGTAGTGTGTGGAGCATTCACTAGTACCCCCAGGTAGGAATATCCAACCACAGATATTCCTGTACTCCCAGCCTGGGGCAGGAGTCATGCCCAATTGGGGGCACCAGCAAGTGCATGCTGGAGTTAGGAGGGGGAGGGGGAAGGGGAAAGAGGAAGAAGGAGGGCTCCACAGACCAGGCCAGCAATGTGACTGGTATGGGGGTGTTGGTGTGCAGAAGCAGCTACTGGCAAAGCTTGGCTTGATCAGAGGAGGTGGCCAAAGCCAGAAGGATCTGTTGGAGCTGGCAGTGCAGGGTGAAATGGGTGGGACCAGATGGGTATCACCAGATACGCTTTGGTTAAGGTAGGAGTGTGATGAGGTTGTCTGCTCACTTGCTGGACTAGGAAACCTAGGGTCTAAGTGGGATCCTCTTTGTATGTGTCACCTCCAGGTGGGGACAGGTATGACTTGGCTTGCTTGCTGTCCAGGCAGTGTTCAGTTCTCCCAGTGTTTTTTACTGCCTGAGGACTTTGGAGTGTGATCTGCACTGGGGCTCTGTGGGGCACCGGGCTGATGCCCTAGGCTTGATAGGCAGGTTGCTCTGAACTGAGGTGGCATGGATGCTTTCTGTTAGCAGCTATTCCTGGTCCCCACAGGGAAGCATTCTCACCTTATGATGACTTCCTGGTTCACTTCACAGCAGACTCTTGTGGTCTAATCATTCCCAAGTGTGGGCACTAGGGCTGCAGCCATAGGCTTGGTGGTTTGGGTATTCCACACTAATGTGTTGTTTCCAAGCTTGAAGAAGTTGTTGGAACCTCCTGTACTGGGTCCCCAACATGCCTGTAATCAGCACTTCCTAACCCATCCCAGGCCAAGCCCCAGACATGCTGACAGTCCTATGCCATTAGAGTTCAGAAGCTCCAATCATACCTGCACCTCACCTGCCCTGAGTGCACAGGCCCCAAACACTCTGACACCTCACCAGGTCTGAGCCACAGACCCCAAACATACCTGCACCTCCACCATTCCAAGCACACATGCCAAAAACATGCCTACACCTCACCCTCCCTAAGCACACAAGCCCCAAGCACACTGGCACATCACTCACTCAGGGTGCACAGGCCACGAACACATTGGCATCTCCTAGTAAAATTCTTAAAATGACTAGAAAGGTGGTAAATACTTTACTCAAAACAACTATCTATCTATCTATCTATCTATCTATATAATTTTTTTTAGTTTCTTTGTTATTTTAATTTATCCATTGCTACATTTTTTGGCACGTTTGTACTATGTGCTGTGGTGTGTGTGTGCACGTGTGTGTAGTATGTGCCATGGTGTGTGTGCATGTGTACGTAGTATGTGTGCATGTGTGTGTAGCATTGCTGTGCTGTGTGTGTGTACGTGTGTGTAGTATGTGCCATGGTGTGTGTGCATGTGTGTGTAGTATGTGCCATGCTGTGTATGCATGTGTGTGTAGCGTGTGCCATGGTGTGTGTACGCATGTGTGTGTGCAGATGCACATTAGGTTGCGTGTAAGCTTGCAGAGGCCAATAGAGATTACTGGGTATCCTTCTTTATCACTCTTCTGTATTGTTTCTTGAGAAAGAGCCTCTCAATGAACCCAGCATTGTCATTTTATTCCCATTCAAACTGACTAGCCAGTGAGCCTCAGAGATTTTCCTTTTGCCACCGGACAGGGCTTATATATGTATGTGGCCACAGTTGATGGGTGCTGAGGATCAAACCCAGGTCCCCATGATTCCACAGCATGACTTTTCCCTGCTGAGTCATCTCCCCAGCCCCTTTTCATTGCTGCTTTTCACGGAATGTAGCAACTCCTGAAAACCCTGTTGTCAAGGTAACAGGATAAAGAGAATATTCAGAAGAGGCTATTGTTTTTAATATAGACCATGCCAGAAATTTTGAAGTCATACATTTGATGCAGATGTGCCGTGCAATTTAGCTTGTTGGTAACAGATTTGTTGTTTTATTTAAATAATTGTGTAAACTAAATTTCCCTAGAATCCATGTGATCCATGCAAATGTTCTATAACTTACTAAAATGACTATTTACTACTTCAGTTATGCTTTTGATAATGTTTTTATCATTCAATTAGTGAAGACAGTAGGGTCATTGGTTATAAGATTTACTGTCATTATTTCTTGAAAATAAAATATAAATAAAGGGATGTGCTTCTCAATGACTGTTTATCACTTGGTAATTACAGAGCTTCTGAAGCTATTCTCTGTATTTTAAGAACCCCTACTTTTTTTCTCAAGATCTAGCAGTTCTTTGTTTTAATTTATTTTCCTCTTAAATACCTCCTGCTATTTATGCAATAATTCCCTCTAAATCAATTGCTAGCATCAGTTAATGACTGGTTCGTTAATTAATAGCTCAAAGCAAAGCTAAGGGTGTTCTCTGTTCCAACAAGCCCCCAGATTTTAACTGAGGTATTATGGCTATGGTACCAACTAATCAGTAGCTACTCACAGCCTTGCTGTCACATGTTATTTTCCCTACAAAGACGAACTAAAGGGGAAATAGGCTTTAGCATTATAAAATCAATCATAATAGCAAGCATATTTTAAAATTGTTTGTATGTCCAAGTGATCTTGTTTCCTGTAGGAGATGCAGTGGTAGAATGTCAGATCATTCTGCTTCATGAACTTGAAACTCTAGCTTTTGGTCTTCAACCATCCAGAGCTCTAAACCTCATGGCACTCTGAATCTTTTCCAAGATTGTAGTCTTAAGCTCTGCAGTCACTGACAGCAAAAGGAGAGAATCGTGCTGCACCTTTTCTGCCTGATAAATATATGGTTTACTTAGACTCAGCAGAGAAGTCTTTTGTCTATCTAACTGGCCATATACTTAGTCATTAGTGCAGGCAGCTAGGCATCAAGTTTTCAATTGTATCTTAATATATTCGGCCTTGTATGATGTGATAATGGGGAAGAAATTTAGCACTATGGTGCTAATAATTCCAACAATGAACCAGAATTTAAGAGAAGATGGGTATTTTTAAAGGAAAAGGAAAGCCTGTGTATGCTATACTGCTGTGGTATCCTAGAATTTTGCCTTTCCTAAAATGTTTACAAACATATTGTAGGAAAATGAAAGCATATATTTTGTGATTCACTAAAGTAACACTAACATTTTTCTACACCCTCCTTTCAATCACCAACTCCTTGAGATGCCATTGATTATATCATTGATCTCTCTATATATTTACTAAGCACTGAGATAGGAGGGTAAATAATACTGTGAGGCATTTAGATACAAATGTTAGCCAATATTTATCCTTCTATATTTCAGAATAAGCGATTGTTGGAATAAACTTGAGATATTACCACAGAATAATAATTCTCATATCCTAAAATCAGAATGTTTGCTGACAACACAGAGCCATGATATC
Source organism: Dipus sagitta (assembly GCA_036346955.1). Lineage (NCBI taxonomy): Eukaryota > Metazoa > Chordata > Mammalia > Rodentia > Dipodidae > Dipus > Dipus sagitta. Next base: position 101,482,238 of record CM070771.1, on the reverse strand, counting down.
TCAGCGGTATATGGGGAAAGAAAATTTGATGGAACTAAAAATAAGAAAGAAAAATACAGACTTTCATGAATAGGCAAAACTGAAGAAGAAAAGAGATGGAAGATATATAAAGACTGGGATAACAACAGATAAGTAAAGAATATAGTATCAAAGGCAAAGACAATGAACATCACGTTCACACAGTACACCTACTCTTGTTAGATGCACAGATGTTTTTAGCTGAGTCATAAAACAAATAAAACCAGAGGTCCTGTCCTTTCTCTTTCACAAGGTTTGGTGCTTTTTTTCCAGGTACATTTCATTATCATTATGATTTCTAAAATCTCATATTTCAATAACACTGCCCCCAAATGACAGACTAAACAATATATACACATTAAGATAACAAATATCAAGCAAGCTTCCTATCTACAGAGATGATTAACAACTTAAAAGATTAAAATACCCACAGAAATGACTTTTGGCTAAACTCAGTTCTTGAGTGGATTACCCTCCCATGAGGCTATCTATAATGGGATAAGCCTTGAAATATGATGTTTTCATCAGAGATATAGTAGATATTCTTTATTTTATATCCATTTGAACAGCCTTCTTAGACTTAGGGAAAGCAGATTTATATCAATTTTAATAGTGGTTTATTTTCCTAGCATTATCATTTAATGGAAAAAATAATATTCACTTTATGAGTATCTACTCTATTCTAAATTCTGGGGCTTGGCTTACTTACTTCCAACAGTCACCCTGTCTAGTTTGTATTATTGTATACATTTTCCTGGGACCTCCTCCTGCAAAGCGAAAAGATATTTAAGCTAAGTCACTTGACTGCAAGCAGTTGGCAGAACCTGGAGGCAAGTGTAGATTCCTGCACTTTTATATCCAATATAAGTGCAATGACATTTAAACCTAACATCTATTTCTAAATCAGAGTGTGTTATAATCATCCTTTTCATCTTTTAGACTCCATCCTCAGACCAGGTTTGCTTTGTTTTCAAAAATTTAATCTGCAATCATAAAACTATCTGTATAAAAATGAATGAGGAATAGAAAGCCAAACTTGCCTTCTGTCATCTCCCTCAGGCAAGATTTATATGGCCAGTGCTCCAAAATTATTCCTTCTCAAAGCTCATTTTCATGGCTGAACACAAAGGCTCATAGAACATGGATCCCTGTAGTGGCTTTAATTAGATGACCCCCTAAACTCATGTGTTCTGAATGCTTGGTCCCCAGCTAGTAGAAATGTGGGGTGGGAGGGTGGAGACTTGCTGGAGGAAGTGTGTCACTGGGGACAGATCTTGACGTTTACAGTCCCCTCCCCCCATGTTTGCCAGTGCTCCTCAGCTCATTCTCCTGCTGCTGCTTTCTACCTGCTCTGTGTGGCAAGGAGGTGATGTCCAACCTCTGTGCATTCCATGCTGTCCACTGTCATCATGAAGCGTCTGCTGGTGACTGTAAGCCTAAAAAGAAAATAAAATAAACAATAAGTAAAAGCTCTCCTCTCATCTGCTTTTGGTTGGGTGTTTATCCAAGTAATGAGAAGGTAACTTCAACAATCTTACACCACAGCATTTTCCAGGTTTGTTTGATTACGTTGAATAGCATTTGTTGAGAATCAACAATGGTGAATATGTCTTACAAAACCCACAGACGTGCTCAGCCTGGGAATTCAGCTGAAGGAAGACTGAACAGTTCACCTGAGGCATTCACATGTGTATACAATGCAAATGTGTGAGTCAACACAATTTTTGAGATTTATTTCAAAATGATCATTGCAATAATTATAGCTGTGGGTTTTCATAATATTACTTCTAAGTTGTTCAAAGCATAGGGGTAGAAAAACATGATGCATGCCATACCTCCTTGTTTTAAGATTTTATTTTTATTTATTTATTAGAGATGGGGGTGAGAGAATGGCATGCGAGGTCCTCCATACCTCTTTTTTTAAAAGATTTTATTTATATTTACTTATTAGACACACACAGAGAGAGAGAGAGAGAGAGAGAGAGAGAGAGAGAACGGCATGCCAGGGCCTCCAGTCACTGCAAACAAACTCCAGATGCATGTGCCACCATGTGCATCTGGCTTACATGGGACCTGGAGAATCAAACCTGGGTCCTTAGGCTTTGCAGGTATGTGCCTTAACCACTAAGCCATCTCTCTAGTTCCGTACCTCCTTTTATCAGAGAATAAAGTAGATGACCAACTAAGCTATTAATTAGCTATGGATTGAAAATCTATGCACATTCTATGATTATATTGGTCCAGGACTACCTGTGGTAGATCACATACCAATATTTTAGTTAAGTGGGCTATATTTACATTATGTAAGCATGTGAGAGGAATAAGTCATGCACTACACATTTATTTTTCACACACAATGAATCAATATATTTGGCTTTTATATCCCATTAATTATTCACACAGTTGGAAAATTTTCAAAATACTGCAACAGTGGAAACTAATGCCTTAAAAATAATTTTCACACATTTTCATTTTCTGTGAAAATTTTCTTTCAGTTCTCTAAATGCTTATTTTATCTCACTTTAAAATGTTTAATCTCTATAAAACTATATTCCAAGCAATATATGTTCTAGACCTTCATATTATAACACTTAGAAATCATAGTCACAGGATGATGTTGCAAAGTAAAGGAAGTAACATGGGAGCAGCACTCAGCTTTTCAAATTCTGAACATGTAAAGAAATAAACAAATAAAAGGTCAGGCTATGACCCAGTCTCAGAACAAATTCATAAGAAGTCAGGCTCCCACAGGAAGCAAGAATGACATTTTTGGAAAGGATGTTGAATGGAACAGCGGCTCGCTTGTCCTGAGCTTTAGTCTGAGGGATAGTTCAAAGAATAGAAATAGATAAATACAAAAAGTCTACTAGGATTAAGACAATGTGTACAAATGACTGCCAGTGAGTGTAAGAAGAAAACAGAAGGGGCAATGTTCAGGGGAAATCATATCACAAGAACGTTTGGAAGTGTTCAATTCTGTCTCCTGATTAGGAGGGAAATTAGAGCAACCTCATCAATTATATGTATAAACAGAAAGAAAAAAAGCACTTCATCCTATTGTTACATGAAGAGAAAGAACAGAAATCAAACAAGCTAGCAAAACTAAGACGACTCATGATTTACATGCTATGCTACCACGTGACCTCTAAGGTATGTTTCCCAGTGATGATGTTCCATAGGACATGCAGTCATAGCCCATACAACATATTCTGCACAATTACATAAATAATATCCTTGGATTCCACAAGTTTAATTCTGCCTAGATAAAGACGGCAGGGCTACATATACCTACAGTTTATTCTTTTTTTTTTTTTTTTTTTTTTTTTTTGGTTTTTTGAGGTAGGGTCTCACTCTAGCCCAGGCTGACCTGGAATTCACTACTATGGAGTCTCAGGGTGGCCTCGAACTCACGGCGATCCTCCTACCTCTGCCTCCCGAGTGCTGGGATTAAAGGCGTGCGCCACCACGCCCGGCTTATACCTCCAGTTTATAACAGTCACTTTTGACTTATTAGAAGCTGTGGTTTCTTGGACTGCTGTGAAGACATATTGATACTTCTATCTTCTCTGTCATTGTGAGGGTGTCAGAGTTAAGAACCTCAGTATAGCCTTCTGAATTTGCTGATACTAGAACAAGAACACAGACGCCAAATTATTTTGACTACATATATCAAGTTTTTAAGTAAAATGTATTAAATAAGAAATATCTTTCATATCTACCTGAAGAACCAGATTGGGATTTTGAATTCGCAGGAGCCTCCATTGCATGAAGGGCAGGCAACAGGCTCAGGCTCTGTGCCCTGGGCTGCAAACCTCACATGACTCCAAGAATGTGAAGATCAGAATGTGCTCTGCTTTGGAAAGAAAAGAAGTGTGCTCATACTTTGAAAGAAACCCATCCATATTTAAAAAGAGTAACTTTCTCCCAAGAGGCACTTGTGAGAATCTGTTCATGCCTAAAAGTAAATTGAGTTCATGGTACTCAGGAAGGACTGGAATAGTAAATAGGCAATAACTGACTGATGAGTTTTGGGCTCTCGTGACTCATATCATTGACCCATAAAGGTGTTGGTTACATCGTATAGCATGCTTTGCCATATCTTGGCATGGGTAACTAACAATGGTCTCTCCTTTAAAAGTTCTCTCTATGGAAACCAATTTTTAACTTACTTTTAAAGATATTTTTCATTGTTTTCCTTCATTTATTCTTTAACGTATTCTTTCGGCATCTATTATTCAGCAGTTACTCTTTCAGTAAGATCTACATAGATTAAAAAAGAGATAAAATTTTGACAGCAAAGAATTTCTGATATTGTTCAACCTACCCAGGATTAAATATTCAATAATATGACTTGAGTACTTTGAAAATTGCCTCAACATCTTCTCTAGAAGAACAAAATCAGAGTTTGCAAGTATCCATCAATGAGATACAATCTAAAGAGCTATGATAAATTTTCACACGGAAAACAAACAAAGCAGGCCAGCAACTTCATTTGAGCATGTAATGCTATTATGAATTTCCAAGATCATTGTCCCTTCTGTGTAACTAATTTATATCAGAATCTCACTAGAGATATTTTTCTCATGGCTGATTACTCATTTTCCCATAAATATTCAAGATCTACACAGAATCAGAAATCTCAAAACTACCTCATAAGAAAAGTGTCTGGAACTAGCAACTTTGGAGGAATCTCACAGTTTTTAAAGTGTTACTGCCTAGCTAGAAAATGGTCTAATTCTACATTCTTTACCCTGTATGACTCCTATTGGTGCTCAATAAATGTTAAGTACCAATAATAAGTATGGTGGTAATCAGAATTTCTTTTCAGATAAACTAGTTTGCCTCAACCTTGTTTTTACCCTGTGTCTCTTAGTAATTGTCTAGCATTTTCCCTGCTGTTCTTGTCTTTTTAAATCACATCCTACTGACATGAGTCTTACAGCATCTTAAAGCAAATGGAAGAAAAGCTTAATGCATTCTACACAAAAGGAGCAGCGGGGTGCACGTGCCTAGCAGTCAGTATAATAAATTCAGAAGGAATAAGCAGAGTTTTGCTAAAGGAGAGAATGAGGGAGAGTGAGAGTACAGAGAGGGGATAGAAAGTAATTAGCTACCATGAGTTTATCCATGAAGTCATGCATAACTTTTCCTTTTAGAAATATTTTATTTATTTATAAGGACAGTGGGGGGGGAAAGAGAGCGAGAGAGAGAGAAAGAGAGTGAGTGTGTGTGTGTGTGTGTGTGTGTGTGTGTGTGTGTGCACGTGTGTGTCAGGGGCTCCAGCTGCTGCAAAAGAAATTCCAGATGCAAGTGCCACTTGGTGTATCTGGCTTTTCCTGGGGAATCAAATTTGGGTTGTTAGGCTTTGCAAGCAAGCACTGAGCAATCTCTCTAGCCCTGTTTCTTTTCTTATATCTCATTCACTTGGGAAGAGTTGGTATATTACAGCATGAGGCTAGGGAAGGACATAGAGATGTGCCTATATACTTAATTCATTGACATGTATGAATCATCTCTTTTACAAAAAAAATCATGGTTTTGGCCTAGAGGAACAATACAAAGTTGTTTCTTCACTACCCTTACAGTTTGCACAGTTGATTGAAAAATCAGATATTTTTGAAACCTGTGGCTATAGTGGCACTCTCTCTACAACTCTGGGATTTCAGTGGTGAGGTAAATCTGACACTATGCTAGTTGGGTCCCATTACTCTCTCCACCCTATATGTTAACCACTGAGGCACTTTATGCCACTGTGGCAAAATATGTAATATCAATAAGTTAAATGGGGCAGAACATTTATTTTAGCTCAGACATCTCAGTCCAAGAGCCCATGACCCCATGTGTTTGGGCAGAATATCATGGGGGCAGTAGTGGACGGCAGATAAGTTTCTTTACTTCCTGGTGGCAAGGAATGGGAGAGAAAGAATACAGGAAGGGCTAGATTGAAATACAGCCCCAAGGACATGCCCTCCAGTGTCCTACATCCTCCAACTGTCAGCTTTGTGTGATCATGCTGCTGAGTCTGTATGGAAACATTCCCATTGTTATTTTCCAGTTGAGCTCATCTAAGAACAAAGAGAGAGTATTCCTAAAGTCATAAGTAGCCACGCCAGGATTTCTACTTGGGTTTACATTCAGTGTCTCTCCTATTGGTAAATGCTAGTGGTTGATTTGAGGAAAAGAAAAAATACAAACGCCGCTTGTTAATGTGCTGCCCATGATAAGAACATGACTTATAATGTGTGTTCGTGTGTGGCAAGGAAAGAAAAGGAGACAAGGAGCTTCACTGGGAAGGAAACATTTTCAGTGAGTACAGGTGGCATCTCCTCATTTGTGGAGAGCCGAGAGAGTGTGATCGCCATTACAAGATGGCGCTGACATCCGGCCTCGGCCCTGGTGAACAAGTAGAATAGCGCATGTGCAAGTGGTAAAAGCGCGCCAAGTCACTGCCCAGCCCGGGGCGTCATTTGGGGTAATGAGCGCGCAGCCAATCAGCAGAGTACACGCCGCCTAGGGGCTATATAAGCGGCGCCATTTCAGGGCTCTGGGTCTTTCCTCTCTTCATCTGTTAACTGGAATAAACGCTTGCTGCAGAAGGATCCTGGTGTCCGTGTGCGTTCTTGCTGGCGAGACGACTACGCGGGCTACAGCTGGTGCCGAAAAATCCGGGACGCCGGGTGCCTGTCATCGCCGGCGCCGAGGAGACCCCCCATTCACGGGGAAGGATTCAGAACTGCAGGACTAAGGTAGGTTCTGAGAGGCATGTCTGGTCTTGACTTGTTTCATCTCTCATCCAAATTGGTAGGAGCAATTTTTGCTCTCCCTATTGTGATGGTGGCTCTCGTTCTCTTCTTTTTGAACATGGGAGCCTCACATTCGGAGCTACAAGACAGCATGTCAGAAACAGAACGGGATAAAAGGTTAGGGGCCCTTGAGGAAAAAGAAAAAGACATCTCTAAGAAAAAAGGCCTTTCCGCGGACGCTAAGTCCACAGAAAGAAAAGACAAGGGAAAAGACGCCCTGGGAGAGAAACATGAGAGGGAAAAGAGAAGTCCAAAAAGGAGGCCTCTTTATCCAATAAAAGAATTGGAGGCTTTAGGAATTGATAGCTCAGAGTCTGAGGATCTTAGTCCCTCCGAGGAGGAAGAATTAGATGGGGAAGCGGCTCGCTATGGGGAGGAGAAATACTATTTTGATGAGCAGCCGCTACCGCAAAATCGAAAGCAAAAGAAGATAGGAGATAAGAACCGCGCGGCTTTTCAATCTGCCGCCCCTGCCATTCCCAGTGCTCCTCCGCCTTATGCCGGCAAGCATTGTTCAGATTCCTTCCTTTCAGAGGGGGACAGAAGGAGGTGCTTACAAGCCTTCCCGGTGTTTGAGGCTGCGGATGGAGGCCGCGTCCATGCGCCGGTAGAGTATGCCCTCATTAAGGAACTTGCTGAATCAGTTAATAAGTATGGAGTAGATGCTAATTTTACAGTTATGCAGCTTGAGAGACTCGCCACTATGGCAATGACTCCAAATGATTGGCAAGTTACAGTAAAAGCTGCTCTTCCTAATATGGGACAATATTTAGAATGGAAAGCCCTTTGGCACGATGCTTCTCAAACTCAGGCAAGGGCTAATGCCAATGCAGAAGATAATCAACGGCACTGGACCTTCGATTTACTAACAGGGCAAGGCCAATTTGTTCATAATCAGACAAACTATGACTGGGGAGCATATGGTCAGATCTCTGCCGCTGCTATTAAAGCATGGAAAGCCCTCTCAAAAAAGGGCGAGGCCGGGGGACACCTAACAAAGATTATTCAGGGCCCCCAGGAGTCATTCTCTGACTTTGTAGCCAGGATGACGGATGCAGCGGGCAGGATATTTGGGGATCCAGAACGAGTTAAGCCAATGATAGAACAACTAGTGTTTGAAAATGCCTCCCCAGAGTGTAAGACAGTCATTGCTCCTAGGAGAAGCAAAGGGCTGACAGACTGGATAAAGGTTTGCCGAGGACTCGGAGGCCCACTCACTAATGCTGGCCTTGCAGCGGCTATATTACAGGCTAAAAACCTCCAGAGTCTCAGAGGCAATAAAGCTTGTTATAACTGCGGCAAAGCGGGTCATTTAAAACAAGATTGTCGTGCTCCTGCACAAAAGAAAATTCCAGGACTATGCCCCAAGTGTAAGAAGGGCAATCACTGGGCCAATGAGTGTCGCTCAGTTAGAGATATTCAGGGAAAACTTATTCAGCATGATACCCCTTCTGAAGAAAGAAATGAGAATGTTCCAAAAAATGGGTCTCAGGGCCCCAGGTCTCAGGGCCCCAAAAGATATGGGACACGAGTGGACAACAGGAGGGCATGTCTAGCTGTAGAGCAACAAGAGGTTCTGCAGGACTGGACCTCCGTTCCACCTCCCAATTCTTATTAATGCCACATATGGGAGTGCAACCAGTCCCGGTTGAATTTGAAGGTCCCCTCCCTAAAGGAAGTGTCGGCCTTATTTTAGGACGCTCCTCTCTTACCCTAAAGGGGCTTATGATTCATCCTGGAATAATGGATCAAGACTATACTGGAAGGCTTCAGGTTCTTTGCTCTTGCCCGCAAGGCATATTTTCAATTTCCCCTGGGGATAAGATTGCTCAATTAGTTCTCCTCCCCAGCTTGCACGACCATTTTCCTTCCACCCAAATGCCAAGAGGCACAAAGGGGCTTGGTTCTTCAGGAACTGACTGCGCTCATTTGGTAGTTGATCTTTCAACTAGGCCTACCTTACAACTACAGATAGAAGGGAAGAGCTTTTCCGGCATTTTGGACACTGGAGCTGATAAAAGTATCATTTCCTCCCGATGGTAGCCTAAGGCGTGGCCTGTTACACAATCGTCTCACTCTTTACAAGGGTTAGGGTATGAGGCCAGCCCTGCAGTGAGTTCACGGTCATTGACTTGGCAAACACTAGAAGGTCAAACAGGAAGCTTTATACCCTATGTGCTCCCTCTCCCTGTTAATCTATGGGGAAGAGACATTTTACAGGAATTAGGACTAGCATTGACTAACGAATACTCTCAGCAAGCTCTGGATATTATGAAAAGGATGGGATATAAGGAAGGAAGAGGCCTTGGCAAAAAAGAGCAAGGGAGATTAAGCCCGATCCCACAAGAAGGTAATGCAGGGAAGCAAGGTCTGGGTTTTCATTAGCTGCCATTGAGGGTTCCATGCCCATATCCTGGCTCACAGAGGAAGCCATATGGGTTCCTCAATGGCCTCTTTCCTCTGAAAAGTTAGAAGCTGCTACAAGGCTGGTTAAAGAACAAGTACAGCTTGGTCATTTGGAGCCCTCTACCTCTCCTTGGAACACACCTATTTTTGTTATAAAAAAGAAATCTGGAAAATGGAGACTTCTCCATGATTTGAGGGCCATCAATGCACAGATGCGGCTATTTGGCTCCGTGCAACGAGGCCTGCCTTTGCTCTCCACTTTGCCTAAACAATGGAAAATTATAATTATAGATATTAAGGATTGCTTCTTCTCCATTCCTTTATGCCCACAAGATAGACATAGATTTGCATTTACTCTACCTGCTGTTAATCATTTTGAGCCAGATAAAAGATATCAATGGAAAGTTTTGCCTCAAGGCATGGCCAATAGCCCCACCATGTGTCAGTTATATGTGCAATTGGCCCTTGAACCAGTTAGAAAACAATTTCCCTCTCTGCTGTTAATCCATTATATGGATGATATTCTTATGTGCCATAAGAAATTAGTTGTTTTACAGACTGTATATCCTTTATTATTAAAAACCTTAAGACAATGGGGCCTGCATATTGCTTCCGAGAAGGTTCAAGTTTCAGAAGTAGGTTCCTTTTTAGGGACGGTTATTTACCCAGAAAAAATAGTTCCTCAAAAATTAGAGATTCGCAGAGATCATTTACGAACGTTAAATGATTTTCAGAAATTATTGGGTGATATAAATTGGTTGAGACCATTTCTAAAAATTCCCTCTGCTGAATTGAAGCCATTGTTTGACATCCTGGAAGGAGATGCTCATATTTCTTCACCTAGAGCCTTAACACCAGCTGCAAGCCGCGCCCTAAAAGTGGTAGAAGAAGCTTTACAAGATGCTCAGTTGAAACGCATAGAGGAAGCCAAAACCTTCGACCTGTGCGTTTTTAAAACTAGACATTTACCAACTGCCGTGCTGTGGCAAGATGGACCCTTATTGTGGGTTCATCCCAACGCTTCTCCTGCAAAGATTATTGATTGGTACCCAGATGCAATTGCTCTGCTTGCCCTTCGTGGATTAAAGGCAGCCATTACTCATTTTTGGAAAAGAACCCAGGTCTTTAATTGTGCCTTATACAGCCCATCAAGTTCAGATATTAACCGCTACTTCTGATACTTGGGCGGTGTTAATCACCTCCTTTGGTGGTTTAATAGACAATCATTACCCTAGACACCCTATTTTACAATTTGCCTTAACCCAAGAGGTTGTGTTCCCGCGCATTATATCTCGGGAGCCACTTCAAGACGGGCTGGTGGTCTATACAGATGGGTCAAAAACAGGAGTAGGGGCCTATGTGGTTAATGATAAGATTATATCTAAACAATATCATGAAACCTCACCTCAAATTGTGGAATGTTTGGTAGTATTAGAAGTTTTGGAAAAATTCCCAGGTCCCCTGAATATTGTTTCGGATTCCTGTTATGTAGTAAATGCAACAAAAACTTTAGAGGCTGCTGGGTTGATTAAGGCATCTAGCAAGCTTGCAACAATTTTTCAAAAGATTCAGTTTGCCTTGATTAATAGGAGATCTCCTGTTTTCATTACGCATATCAGGGCTCATTCGGGCCTACCGGGGCCCATGTCCCGTGGAAATGACTTGGCAGATCGGGCCACGAAGTTTATCACGCTTGCTCTTTCATCAAAATTGGAGTTGGCTAAAAGTTTTCATAAAAGGTTTCATGTCACAGCTGAGACATTGCGTCGTCGGTTTGACATCACTAGAAAAGAGGCTAGAGACATAGTAACTCAATGTCAAAATTGCTGTCAATTTTTACCTGTGCCTCATGTAGGAATTAATCCCAGAGGAATTCGCCCATTACAAATTTGGCAGATGGATGTTACTCAAGTCCCATCTTTTGGCAAATTACAATATTTACATGTTTCCATTGATACTTGTTCTGGAGTTATGTTTGCTTCCCCATTAACCGGGGAGAAAGCAGCCCATGTTATTCAACACTGCCTCGAGGCGTGGAGTGCCTGGGGGAAGCCCAAAACTCTTAAAACTGACAATGGACCAGCTTATACTTCTCAAAAATTTGGACAGTTCTGTCACCAGATGGGAGTGACCCATTTGACAGGTCTCCCGTATAATCCTCAAGGACAGGGTATTATAGAACGGGCTTATCGCACTCTAAAGTCTTATTTAATAAAACAAAAAGGGGGAGTCGATGAGGCTCTGCCCTCAGTCCCACGAGTGACTATATCCATAGCACTCTTTACTCTTAATTTTTTAAATTTGGACAGTCAGGGCCATTCGGCGGCTGACCGTCATTGCTCAGAGCCTAACAGGCCACAGGAAATGGTTAAGTGGAAAGATGTTTTGACTGGTCAATGGAGAGGCCCGGATCCTATTTTAATAAGATCCAGGGGAGCTGTTTGTGTTTTTCCACAGGAAGAAGACAATCCATTCTGGCTACCAGAACTCCTAACACGTAGACTTGTGATACCTGACGAATCATCGAGATCCTGTGCGGGAGCCGAAGAAGTGGACAACATCCATTATGAAGACCGTATTCTACTAGAGTTGACCCCTCCCTAGCTGTGGGCCTGACATCCTGGATTTCTTCAGCCTTCTCTTTCTTTAAGGAGTGGGTGGGAGTGGCGCTGTTTGGTGCAGCCCTATGTTGTGGCTTAGTGTTCCTGCTTTGGTTGTTCTGCAAGCTCAGAGCTCAACAGCAACGTGACAAGGCCGTTATTGCGCAAGCACTTGTGGCTATGGAACAGGGATCATCTCCTGAAATTTGGTTAATTAATTAGACTGAGACCCTCAGTCGATGCACCTCAGGGGTTTAGCCCATTGCACTGAGTCGATGAGAGATCTAAGTCTAATCAGCCCTTGCCTAAGTGGCTGCAGCACCAAAATATGAGATTGACAGCCCTTGCACCCCCAGGAACAATATTCCATTGCACGGGGATGGGTGTCAACTCCCCTTTTTGTCTCTCCCTTGGCCTTTGCACTCAGAGGACTTGTCTCCATTGCACCTGATAAGGTGAGGGAGTGAGCTCTTGATCGCTTATTCCCCAAGGAAGGAATTTGCTTGATCGAGCATAGGGTTGTTTGGTGCCACGCTGGTTGGGCTATGAGGCAGTTGTCTTCTTATTAAAACAAAAAGGGGGAGATGTGGAGAGCCGAGAGAGTGTGATCGCCATTACAAGATGGCGCTGACATCCGGCCTCGGCCCTGGTGAACAAGTAGAATAGCGCATGTGCAAGTGGTAAAAGCGCGCCAAGTCACTGCCCAGCCCGGGGCGTCATTTGGGGTAATGAGCGCGCAGCCAATCAGCAGAGTACACGCCGCCTAGGGGCTATATAAGCGGCGCCATTTCAGGGCTCTGGGTCTTTCCTCTCTTCATCTGTTAACTGGAATAAACGCTTGCTGCAGAAGGATCCTGGTGTCCGTGTGCGTTCTTGCTGGCGAGACGACTACGCGGGCTACAGCTGGTGCCGAAAAACCCGGGACGCCGGGCGCCTGTCATCGCCGGCGCCGAGGAGACCCCCCATTCACGGGGAAGGATTCAGAACTGCAGGACTAAGGTAGGTTCTGAGAGGCATGTCTGGTCTTGACTTGTTTCATCTCTCATCCAAATTGGTAGGAGCAATTTTTGCTCTCCCTATTGTGATGGTGGCTCTCGTTCTCTTCTTTTTGAACATGGGAGCCTCACATTCGGAGCTACAAGACAGCATGTCAGAAACAGAACGGGATAAAAGGTTAGGGGCCCTTGAGGAAAAAGAAAAAGACGTCTCTAAGAAAAAAGGCCTTTCCGCGGACGCTAAGTCCACAGAAAGAAAAGACAAGGGAAAAGACGCCCTGGGAGAGAAACATGAGAGGGAAAAGAGAAGTCCAAAAAGGAGGCCTCTTTATCCAATAAAAGAATTGGAGGCTTTAGGAATTGATAGCTCAGAGTCTGAGGATCTTAGTCCCTCCGAGGAGGAAGAATTAGATGGGGAAGCGGCTCGCTATGGGGAGGAGAAATACTATTTTGATGAGCAGCCGCTACCGCAAAATCGAAAGCAAAAGAAGATAGGAGATAAGAACCGCGCGGCTTTTCAATCTGCCGCCCCTGCCATTCCCAGTGCTCCTCCGCCTTATGCCGGCAAGCATTGTTCAGATTCCTTCCTTTCAGAGGGGGACAGAAGGAGGTGCTTACAAGCCTTCCCGGTGTTTGAGGCTGCGGATGGAAGGCCGCGTCCATGCGCCGGTAGAGTATGCCCTCACTAAGGAACTTGCTGAATCAGTTAATAAGTATGGAGTAGATGCTAATTTTACAGTTATGCAGCTTGAGAGACTCGCCACTATGGCAATGACTCCAAATGATTGGCAAGTTACAGTAAAAGCTGCTCTTCCTAATATGGGACAATATTTAGAATGGAAAGCCCTTTGGCACGATGCTTCTCAAACTCAGGCAAGGGCTAATGCCAATGCAGAAGATAATCAACGGCACTGGACCTTCGATTTACTAACAGGGCAAGGCCAATTTGTTCATAATCAGACAAACTATGACTGGGGAGCATATGGTCAGATCTCTGCCGCTGCTATTAAAGCATGGAAAGCCCTCTCAAAAAATGGCGAGGCCGGGGGACACCTAACAAAGATTATTCAGGGCCCCCAGGAGTCATTCTCAGACTTTGTAGCCAGGATGACGGATGCAGCGGGCAGGATATTTGGGGATCCAGAACGAGTTAAGCCAATGATAGAACAACTAGTGTTTGAAAATGCCTCCCCAGAGTGTAAGACAGTCATTGCTCCTAGGAGAAGCAAAGGGCTGACAGACTGGATAAAGGTTTGCCGAGGACTCGGAGGCCCACTCACTAATGCTGGCCTTGCAGCGGCTATATTACAGGCTAAAAACCGCCAGAGTCTCAGAGGCAATAAAGCTTGTTATAACTGCGGCAAAGCGGGTCATTTAAAACAAGATTGTCGTGCTCCTGCACAAAAGAAAATTCCAGGACTATGCCCCAAGTGTAAGAACGGCAATCACTGGGCCAATGAGTGTCGCTCAGTTAGAGATATTCAGGGAAAACTTATTCAGCATGATACCCCTTCTGAAGAAAGAAATGAGAATGTTCCAAAAAACGGGTCTCAGGGCCCCAGGTCTCAGGGCCCCAAAAGATATGGGACACGAGTGGACAACAGGAGGGCATGTCTAGCTGTAGAGCAACAAGAGGTTCCGCAGGACTGGACCTCCGTTCCACCTCCCAATTCTTATTAATGCCACATATGGGAGTGCAACCAGTCCCGGTTGAATTTGAAGGTCCCCTCCCTAAAGGAAGTGTCGGCCTTATTTTAGGACGCTCCTCTCTTACCCTAAAGGGGCTTATGATTCATCCTGGAATAATGGATCAAGACTATACTGGAAGGCTTCAGGTTCTTTGCTCTTGCCCGCAAGGCATATTTTCAATTTCCCCTGGGGATAAGATTGCTCAATTAGTTCTCCTCCCCAGCTTGCACGACCATTTTCCTTCCACCCAAATGCCAAGAGGCACAAAGGGGCTTGGTTCTTCAGGAACTGACTGCGCTCATTTGGTAGTTGATCTTTCAACTAGGCCTACCTTACAACTACAGATAGAAGGGAAGAGCTTTTCCGGCATTTTGGACACTGGAGCTGATAAAAGTATCATTTCCTCCCGATGGTAGCCTAAGGCGTGGCCTGTTACACAATCGTCTCACTCTTTACAAGGGTTAGGGTATGAGGCCAGCCCTGCAGTGAGTTCACGGTCATTGACTTGGCAAACACTAGAAGGTCAAACAGGAAGCTTTATACCCTATGTGCTCCCTCTCCCTGTTAATCTATGGGGAAGAGACATTTTACAGGAATTAGGACTAGCATTGACTAACGAATACTCTCAGCAAGCTCTGGATATTATGAAAAGGATGGGATATAAGGAAGGAAGAGGCCTTGGCAAAAAAGAGCAAGGGAGATTAAGCCCGATCCCACAAGAAGGTAATGCAGGGAAGCAAGGTCTGGGTTTTCATTAGCTGCCATTGAGGGTTCCATGCCCATATCCTGGCTCACAGAGGAAGCCATATGGGTTCCTCAATGGCCTCTTTCCTCTGAAAAGTTAGAAGCTGCTACAAGGCTGGTTAAAGAACAAGTACAGCTTGGTCATTTGGAGCCCTCTACCTCTCCTTGGAACACACCTATTTTTGTTATAAAAAAGAAATCTGGAAAATGGAGACTTCTCCATGATTTGAGGGCCATCAATGCACAGATGCGGCTATTTGGCTCCGTGCAACGAGGCCTGCCTTTGCTCTCCACTTTGCCTAAACAATGGAAAATTATAATTATAGATATTAAGGATTGCTTCTTCTCCATTCCTTTATGCCCACAAGATAGACATAGATTTGCATTTACTCTACCTGCTGTTAATCATTTTGAGCCAGATAAAAGATATCAATGGAAAGTTTTGCCTCAAGGCATGGCCAATAGCCCCACCATGTGTCAGTTATATGTGCAATTGGCCCTTGAACCAGTTAGAAAACAATTTCCCTCTCTGCTGTTAATCCATTATATGGATGATATTCTTATGTGCCATAAGAAATTAGTTGTTTTACAGACTGTATATCCTTTATTATTAAAAACCTTAAGACAATGGGGCCTGCATATTGCTTCCGAGAAGGTTCAAGTTTCAGAAGTAGGTTCCTTTTTAGGGACGGTTATTTACCCAGAAAAAATAGTTCCTCAAAAATTAGAGATTCGCAGAGATCATTTACGAACGTTAAATGATTTTCAGAAATTATTGGGTGATATAAATTGGTTGAGACCATTTCTAAAAATTCCCTCTGCTGAATTGAAGCCATTGTTTGACATCCTGGAAGGAGATGCTCATATTTCTTCACCTAGAGCCTTAACACCAGCTGCAAGCCGCGCCCTAAAAGTGGTAGAAGAAGCTTTACAAGATGCTCAGTTGAAACGCATAGAGGAAGCCAAAACCTTCGACCTGTGCGTTTTTAAAACTAGACATTTACCAACTGCCGTGCTGTGGCAAGATGGACCCTTATTGTGGGTTCATCCCAACGCTTCTCCTGCAAAGATTATTGATTGGTACCCAGATGCAATTGCTCTGCTTGCCCTTCGTGGATTAAAGGCAGCCATTACTCATTTTTGAAAAGAACCCAGGTCTTTAATTGTGCCTTATACAGCCCATCAAGTTCAGATATTAACCGCTACTTCTGATACTTGGGCGGTGTTAATCACCTCCTTTGGTGGTTTAATAGACAATCATTACCCTAGACACCCTATTTTACAATTTGCCTTAACCCAAGAGGTTGTGTTCCCGCG
Source organism: Dipus sagitta (assembly GCA_036346955.1). Lineage (NCBI taxonomy): Eukaryota > Metazoa > Chordata > Mammalia > Rodentia > Dipodidae > Dipus > Dipus sagitta. The sequence continues at coordinate 101,465,666 of CM070771.1, read as the reverse complement.
CATTATATCTCGGGAGCCACTTCAAGACGGGCTGGTGGTCTATACAGATGGGTCAAAAACAGGAGTAGGGGCCTATGTGGTTAATGATAAGATTATATCTAAACAATATCATGAAACCTCACCTCAAATTGTGGAATGTTTGGTAGTATTAGAAGTTTTGGAAAAATTCCCAGGTCCCCTGAATATTGTTTCGGATTCCTGTTATGTAGTAAATGCAACAAAAACTTTAGAGGCTGCTGGGTTGATTAAGGCATCTAGCAAGCTTGCAACAATTTTTCAAAAGATTCAGTTTGCCTTGATTAATAGGAGATCTCCTGTTTTCATTACGCATATCAGGGCTCATTCGGGCCTACCGGGGCCCATGTCCCGTGGAAATGACTTGGCAGATCGGGCCACGAAGTTTATCACGCTTGCTCTTTCATCAAAATTGGAGTTGGCTAAAAGTTTTCATAAAAGGTTTCATGTCACAGCTGAGACATTGCGTCGTCGGTTTGACATCACTAGAAAAGAGGCTAGAGACATAGTAACTCAATGTCAAAATTGCTGTCAATTTTTACCTGTGCCTCATGTAGGAATTAATCCCAGAGGAATTCGCCCATTACAAATTTGGCAGGTGGATGTTACTCAAGTCCCATCTTTTGGCAAATTACAATATTTACATGTTTCCATTGATACTTGTTCTGGAGTTATGTTTGCTTCCCCATTAACCGGGGAGAAAGCAGCCCATGTTATTCAACACTGCCTCGAGGCGTGGAGTGCCTGGGGGAAGCCCAAAACTCTTAAAACTGACAATGGACCAGCTTATACTTCTCAAAAATTTGGACAGTTCTGTCACCAGATGGGAGTGACCCATTTGACAGGTCTCCCGTATAATCCTCAAGGACAGGGTATTATAGAACGGGCTCATCGCACTCTAAAGTCTTATTTAATAAAACAAAAAGGGGGAGTCGATGAGGCTCTGCCCTCAGTCCCACGAGTGACTATATCCATAGCACTCTTTACTCTTAATTTTTTAAATTTGGACAGTCAGGGCCATTCGGCGGCTGACCGTCATTGCTCAGAGCCTAACAGGCCACAGGAAATGGTTAAGTGGAAAGATGTTTTGACTGGTCAATGGAGAGGCCCGGATCCTATTTTAATAAGATCCAGGGGAGCTGTTTGTGTTTTTCCACAGGAAGAAGACAATCCATTCTGGCTACCAGAACGCCTAACACGTAGACTTGTGATACCTGACGAATCATCGAGATCCTGTGCGGGAGCCGAAGAAGTGGACAACATCCATTATGAAGACCCTATTCTACTAGAGTTGACCCCTCCCTAGCTGTGGGCCTGACATCCTGGATTTCTTCAGCCTTCTCTTTCTTTAAGGAGTGGGTGGGAGTGGCGCTGTTTGGTGCAGCCCTATGTTGTGGCTTAGTATTCCTGCTTTGGTTGTTCTGCAAGCTCAGAGCTCAACAGCAACGTGACAAGGCCGTTATTGCGCAAGCACTTGTGGCTATGGAACAGGGATCATCTCCTGAAATTTGGTTAATTAATTAGACTGAGACCCTCAGTCGATGCACCTCAGGGGTTTAGCCCATTGCACTGAGTCGATGAGAGATCTAAGTCTAATCAGCCCTTGCCTAAGTGGCTGCAGCACCAAAATATGAGATTGACAGCCCTTGCACCCCCAGGAACAATATTCCATTGCACGGGGATGGGTGTCAACTCCCCTTTTTGTCTCTCCCTTGGCCTTTGCACTCAGAGGACTTGTCTCCATTGCACCTGATAAGGTGAGGGAGTGAGCTCTTGATCGCTTATTCCCCAAGGAAGGAATTTGCTTGATCGAGCATAGGGTTGTTTGGTGCCGCGCTGGTTGGGCTATGAGGCAGTTGTCTTCTTATTAAAACAAAAAGGGGGAGATGTGGAGAGCCGAGAGAGTGTGATCGCCATTACAAGATGGCGCTGACATCCGGCCTTGGCCCTGGTGAACAAGTAGAATAGCGCATGTGCAAGTGGTAAAAGCGCGCCAAGTCACTGCCCAGCCCGGGGCGTCATTTGGGGTAATGAGCGCGCAGCCAATCAGCAGAGTACACGCCGCCTAGGGGCTATATAAGCGGCGCCATTTCAGGGCTCTGGGTCTTTCCTCTCTTCATCTGTTAACTGGAATAAACGCTTGCTGCAGAAGGATCCTGGTGTCCGTGTGCGTTCTTGCTGGCGAGACGACTACGCGGGCTACACTCATTGACAATACATATTACCATATCTTCAATGTCATAAAGGGAGTGAGGGCAGTAAGAAGGGATGGAGACAGAATACTAGCAATGCTAATAGAAAATCGACCTAAAACACAAGAGCCATTTTCCGTCGATAGAATAGCACTTCAATGATGAATGGGTAGGTTTGTCCCCTGCTACTGTGAGGAAGATCTGGCCTTATCTTTGTTGTAAATTGAAAGTCATTGACAGAACTATCCCTGTCAATTTCAAAATTCATACTTTTTTTTTGAGGCAAGCCCAATTGGCCTTCTTTTCATTAGACAGAGAGAGAGAGAGAGAACTGGCACATCAGGGCCTTCAGCCACTGTGATGAAACTCCAGATGTGTGTGCCACCTTGTGTACATGTGCAACCTTGCACACTTGCGTGACCTTGTACTTCTGGCTTATGTTGGACCTGGAGACTCAAACATGGGCCCTTAGGCTTTACAGGCAAGCACCTTAACTATAAAGCCATTTCTCCAACCCTCAAAATTTATACATACTTTTATTTCTCCTAACATCACTGACTGCAATACCTTTCTTTCTTATGTTTATTTTTAAATTTTTAATACACTTGACTATGCATGTTCATGTGTATGCATGTGAGTATGTGTGTGTGTATGTCTATGTTTGTGTGCATGCACATGTTTATGGGAAGGTGAGAAGACATTTTGGGTATCATGTTTGGGAATCCTATTTACCTTCTTTGAGATAGGGTCTCTCATTGGCTTGAGCTCACCAATCAGACTAAATTTTCTGTCCAGCAGGCCCCAGGCATCTGCTTGTCTCTGCCTCCTCAGCCCTGGGGTTCAAAGTCCATGCCACCACATCCAGGACTTTCACACGGGTTCTGGAGATCAAACTCGGGCCGTTATGCTCACAAGGCAAGCATTCTACCCACAGAGCCATTGCCATGAACCCCTTGAAATATTTTGCTTTAGCATTCTCCCTGAACAAATTATGACTCATGTTGAGACTTGTCACCATTCTTTCAGTTAAATTAATCATTCTATTATCAAGTCTCTAATTTACTCTCCATTAGAAATGAGTATGTATTATATAATCCTATCGACAAGTTGTTAAATCTGTCTTGTCAAAATCTTTGGGTTCCTAGTTTGGAGCACCTTGTCTACCTGGTACACAGTAAATATTCAATCTACTAATGGCAAAACAGGATCAAACTCCCAGTGTAGTTAACTCTGGGTTAGGGACTAATAGAGTCCCAGTCATGAGCAAAGGCTATGTATTGGTCCAACAGAAATAATTGTCTTTCTCTTTCCATTTTCTTTCTTTTTTCCTTCTTTTATTTTAATTTTTATTTTTTTTGGTTTATTAAAGATAGATGTTGATACTTTAACATGATGTTACCCTAAAAGGCAAAGCACTAGACAAAAATTTCTGAGGATCCTCCATTCTGTGGAGAAGCATATATGCAGGACTGATGTAATCTTCCAAACTCAGGGTATGTGAACCCAATCCATGCATTCTCTGCCTAGCATCTACCGGGCACAAAGAGCAATTTGATGAAAACCACAGTCCCTACTTTCAAGATTACAGTTTAGAGAAACATGGATATTTTTAACATGAAAATAATCATCAAATTATAAGTATAGACCAAAACAACTATTATAAGTGCTATACAGAAAAACATGGATTAGCATGTCAATATATAATTTTAAAAATCCTTGAGCGTCATCTTTATGGTAGGATGATTTTTTTTTTAAGAATTCAAATGTTTTATCCCTTTTTATCTTATCACATAAGACACAATACACACTTTTACTAAAATGTGAAGTGTATAGGAAATTGAAATGGCAGCGGAGAAGTAGGAGAGATCCAGAGCCCACATAGGCCAACAGAAGTGGCTCCAGCAGTAGGGGCACCAGGTCCGTGGGACCGCAGCAGGTGGGACCACAACCAGCAGGCTGGGCTTGAGCTGCAGGAAAAGCCAGGTGAGGGGATTTTCCACTCACACCAGAGCTCTTTGAAGGCTCAAGAAACATGAAGGAAGAACGGCAGTGAACAATGGAGGAGCAGATCACAAGGTAGAAGAACACATGAATGAGAGAGAAAACTAGAGCCAGGAGCAGCAACCTCCCCTCCTCCCTGCCAGTGCCCACCTCTGGTGAACAGATCAGAGATCCAATGACCTAGCCAGAATACTTGAACCCACAGCACACCAAAGAGGGACCCAACCAGGAGCACAGCATAACTGAGACCAAAATCATCCCAAAAGGTAACTGGGATTATACCAGGTGAGTATCCACCTAATAAACCTGGTATATAGACCTGAACCAGAAGTGCTAATTGCACCTTCCATATCAGGAAAAATGATATGTTAAATCTGATGGATGGTCAGATTTGCCATTCTTCAATAAGCTATATTTGGGGTTTGTTATTTGTTGCTTCTTGATTTATAGTGGCTTTGTTTCCTCTTCGGACATTACTTAGGGAAGGGTCTCACTTGGTCACAAGCTGACTTGAAACCTTTAACAGACCAAATATCTTAACCTCCTTGTTGTCAGGATTAAGGGTGTGGGTAGGGCACCACACACCCTAGGACAGAGGAGCTGGTTATCATAATACCTACACTTGGATAAATACTCTGTGCTGTTTTTCATTGAAAGTGTACATTGTATAGTTAAATTTTAGAAACTGTCTGTATTTTGTTCTACTCAGCCTGCTTGAATACTCTCATAGCAGGCAAATCCAACACCTAGGATCACTTTGGTAGATACTTTGAGAGTCTTGAGAGCCACACCTAGTGCCTTAAGCTCCTACCCTGAAGATATATAACATTACATTGATTGATGCACCTAATAATACCCAGCTAACTAGAAAATCCAATGTAATCCAGGATGCAAAAATATATACATTATAACACAAAAAACACCAAAAATCAAGACAATATAAATCCACCAAAAAGTATTAATGCATCAGAAATGACCTCCAGTGAGAATGAATTAGTGGACATCCCTGAGAAAGATTTCAAAAGAATGATTATAAATATGTTCAAAGAAGTCAAAGAAGAAATCAAAGGAATCAAAGAAGACACAGGAAGCCAGTTTAATGAAATAAAGAGGTCAATACTAGACATAAATAAGGAAACAGAAATAATAAAGAAAAACCAATTAGAATTACTAACAAGAAAGAACACAGTTAATGAAATTTAAAACTCTGTAGAAAATCTCACCAGTAGAATGGATGAAGGAGAGGACAGAATGTCTAAGCTAGAAGACCAGGAGGCAGATCTAATACACTCCAACAAAGAGAACGACAAACTAATAGAAAAGTATGAGTGGGAATTCCAGGATATTCACGACACTATGAAAAGATCAAACATAAGAATTCAGGGCATAGTAGAAGGAGAGGAATTTCACTCCAAAGGCATAGTAGGCATCTTCAACAAAATCATAGAAGAAAACTTCCTCCAAATTGGGAAAGTGATGCCAATGCAGATACAGGAATCCTTTAGAACACCAGCCAGACAAAATCTAGAAAGAACCTCTCCTCGCCATATTATAATCAAACTACCAAACACACAATCCAAAGAAAAAATATTTAAAGCTGTTAGAGAGAAAAATCAAGTTACCTATAAAGGCAAGCCTATCAGGACTACAGCAGATTACTCAACACAAACTTTCAAAGCCAGAAGGGCTTGGAGTGATGTATTCCAAGTTTTGAAAGATAACAACTGTCAGCAAAGGTTACTTTATCCTGCAAAGTTATCCATTCAAATAGACATAGAAATAAGGACATTCCATGACAAAAGCAGGCTAAAGGAGTATTTGAAAACAAAACCAGTTCTACAGAAACTACTTGAAAGAATCCTTCATGCTGAAGAGAAAGAAAAGCACACATACAAGGAACTTGGATAAAACAAAAATACTCAAATATTAGTTGACACAAGAAAGCAAAGGTAAAACCAGAATAACTACAAAAAAAAATGGCAGAAATAAATACACATTTTTCAATAATATCTCTTAATATCAACAGCCTCAATGGCCCAACCAAAGGACATACGTTTGCAGACTGGGTTAAAAAGCAGGATCCTTCAATTTGTTGCCTCCAAAAAACCCACCTTTCTACAAAGGATGAACACTATTTTAGGGTGAAAGGTTGGAAAATGGTGTTTCAAGAAAATGGACCTAGAAAACAAGCAGGGGCTGCTATCCTAATATCTGACAAGGTAGACTTCAGTCCAACACTAATTAATAAAGATAAGGAAGGTCACTTTATATTAATTAAAGGCACACTCCAACAGGAAGACATTACAATCCTAAACATATATGCACTTAACATGGGGGCCCCAAATTCATCAAACAAGTGCTATTAGAACTAAGGTCACAGATAATAGCAATGTGGTGGTTTGAATAGATGGCCCCCAATATATTCAGTTAGTTATTGTTTGTAGTTTGCATCTGTAGCAACCTGGCTGGAGGCAGTGTCAGCGGGTGGATCTTAAGGTGTGGTGGTGGGTTTCAGATTTCAGTCTAAAGATATGTAAAGTGTGCCTAGCAGGAGTTCCTGAGGTATGCTGGGTGGCTTTTGGCTTTTGGATTGTGCTTCTCCCTCTCTGCTTTAGCCTGTGAAGAAAGGCCAGCTTCTTCTGCCATTATGGAACTTCCCCTGGATCAGTAAGCTTCAATAAATCCCTTCCTCCATAACTGTGCCTGGTCTGGAAGTTCATCTCCGCGAACCTGAATCTGTCTGCTACAGAACTTGGTACAAAGGAGTGGACTGAGATGAACCTGAACATGTCAATGCTTGTCTTTTGGAACCTTTGTTTTGGAGGAATGGGCACGGACTTGGTGCTTGCAAATGAAGATGTCTTCTGGAGTGGTAAGCCAAGTTTTACGGACTATTCTGATAAGTGTTTGAGAATGCTAAATGCAGACAGCATTGAACTTCAAGGCTTGGCTTATGAGCTTTCTAAGGGGAAGGAAAGACTGAATAGGACTTTGTTGTAACTGGGCTACTGGCATAAGGGCTGGCTCTGTCCTGCTGCCCAGGCCCACAGAGTTTGATCAAGGTTAAATTTGTAAAGGACTCATGTACTTGGCTAGAGATATTGGACTGAGCGATTTAAGATTTTAAGCTGGAAAACCTTAAGCAAGTTAAAATTACAGGCACTGAGACTGGTTTTAGGTTACTTAATCTGCTATTGTCAAACACATTAGCAATCTTAAAGGAAGATGGTCCAATTGCTCTATCACGGAAAGGATGCCTGAGGAAAGACTATCATGGAAATGCAAACACTTTTGGAAAGAGTTGACTGGAGAAGGAACCTGCTTTTCCAGGTTATGATTTGTTTTGTCTGTGAATTAAGAAAATGGCTGTGTCCTGCACACCTGGCATTGGTTTCAGAAGCATGAAAAATGCATGGAGTGGTTGTGAATTGCACATGGTTCCAGGAGCTGCTGCTGAGATGCAGCATGAGGCAGGGCCTGATGCCCTGATAGGCTGAAATAGCTTTTGGAAGATGGACCATGGTTTTCATGAAGACCTAAAGATGTTTTGTATATACCAGCTCAATGCAAGGGCTACCATAGAGAGCACTGGTGGCCTAAGATGGAAGTGTTCTCTGGCTACCCTGCCCAGCTGGAGGGGCAGAATTGGAAAATCTGGAGACTGGCATTTCCTGGTTGTACTGAACTTGAACTGCCAAAGTTTGATATTTGGTTGAGTTTGCATTGTTTTAGTCACTCCTTCCTATGCCTTATAACAGTTGAAAATGTTTACCCTGTGCCTTTATATGTTAAAAATGCTTAACTTGTTTGATTTTCCAGGTCTTAATATCTTAAATTGGTCAAGACTGTGGGACCTTTGAAATTAAACTGAATACAATTTACAATGTGTGATGGTTATAAATCTACTGGGGGCCAGAGGTGGAATGTGGTGGTTTGAATAGATGGCCCCCAATATATTCAGTTTCTTATTGTTTGAAGTTTGCATCTGCAGCCACCTGGCTGGAGGCAGCGTCACTGGGTGGATCTTAAGGTATGGTGGTGGGTTTCAGATTTCAGTCTAAAGATATTCAAAGTGTGCCTAGCAGTAGTTCCTGAAGTATGCTGTGTGGCTTTTGGCTTTTGGCTTTTGGCTTTTGGCTTTTGGCTTATGCTTCTCTCTCTCTGCTTGGGCCTGTGAGGAAAGACCAGCTTCTTCTGCCATTATGGAACTTCCCCTAGATCTGTAAGCTTCAATAAATCCCTTCTTCATAACTGTGCCTGGTCTGGAAGTCCATCTCAGTGAACCTGAATCTGTCTGCTACAACCAAACACAGTGGTAGTGGGTGACTTGAACACCCCACTCTCATCAATTGACAGGTCATTGAGGGAAAAAATAAACAGAGAGTCATCGGGACTAAATGAGGTCATAGAAGGAATGGACCTAACAGATCCTAACAGGACATTTCATCCAAATGCAGCAGAATATACATTCTTTTCATCAGCACATGGAACATTCTCTAAATGTATATTAGGACTAATTGTCTAAATGTATATTAGGATATTAGACTGTATGTTAGGACACAAAGCAAATCTTAACAAATACAGGAAAATTGAAATAATTCCTTGCATTCTATCTGACCACAATGGAATCACTACAAATCAATACCAAGAAAAGCTATAAAGCATACACAAAATCATGGAAACTAAACAACACACTACTAAATGATGAATGAGTCAAAGAAAAAATGAATAAGGAAATCAAAAAATTTATAGAGTCAAACTATAATGAGAACACAACATACCACAATCTCTGGGAAACAATGAAGTCAGTCCTAAGAGGTAAATTTATAGCGTTAAGTGCCTATATTAAGAAATTAGAAAGGCCACAAGTACACGACCTAATGCTTCACCTTAAAGCCTTGGAAAAAGAAGAACAAGGCAAACCAACAATAAGTAGAGAGGAAGAAATAATAAAGATTAGGGCAGAAATTAATGAAATAGAAACAAAAACAAAAAAAAAAAAAACAACCCAAAGAATCAATGAAACAAAGAGTTGGTTCTTTGAAAAGATAAACAAGATTGATAAACCCTTAGCAAATCTGACAAAAAGAAAGAGAGAAGAAACACAAATTAATAAAATTAGAGATGAAAAAGGCAACATCACAACAGATACCAGAGAAATTCAAAAAATCATAGGTATAAACTATAAAAGCATATACTCCACAAAGTATGAAAGTCTGAAAGAAATGGATGATTTCTTGATTTATATGACCTACCTAAGTTAAATCAAGATGAGATTAATCACTTAAATAGACTATAACAAGCATGGAGATCCAAGCAGTTATCAAAAATCTCCCAACTAAAAAAAGTCCAGGTCCAGATGGATTCACTGCTGAATTTTACCAGACCTTCAGGGAAGAACTAACACCATTGCTTCTTAAGCTTTTCCATAAAATAGAAAAGAAGGAATCCTACCAAACTCCTTCTATGAAGCCAACATCACCCTGATATTAAAACTAGGCAAAGATAGAACAAAAAAAGAAAATTACAGACCAATCACCCTCATGAATATACATGCAAAAATTCTCAACAAAATATTGGCAAACAGAATACAAGAATATATCAGAAAGATCATTCACCCTGACCAAGTAGGCTTTATCCCAAAGATGCAGGGATGGTTCAACATACACAAATCAATAAATGTAATACATTATATACATGGACTGAAGGACAAAAATCACTTGATCATCTCATTAGATACAGAGAAAGCATTTGACAAAATCCAACATCCCTTCATGATAAAAGTCCTACATAAACTGGGAGTAGAAGGAACATATCTCAATATAATAAAGGCTAATTATGACAAGCCTACAGCCAACATATTACTACATGGGGAAAAACTGGAAGCTTTTCCACTAAAATCAGGAACTAGACAAGGGTGTCCACAGTCCCCACTTTTATTTAATATAGTTCTGGATGTCTTAGCCATAGCAATAAGGTAAGAGACGAACATAAAAGGGATACAAATTGGAAAGGAAGAGATCAAGTTATCATTATTTGCAGATGACATGATTCTATAGATAAAGGATCCTAAAGACTCTACCAGAAAACTGTTAGAGCTGATAAACACCTACAGTCACATAGCAGGATAGAAAATAAATACACAGAGATCAATAGCCTTCCTATATGCTAACAACAAACACACAGAGGATGAAATCAGAGAATCACTCCCATTCACAATTGCATTAAAGAAAATAAAGTACCTTGGAATAAACCTACCCAAGGAAGTAAAGGATCTCTACAACAAAAAGTATAAAACACTCAAGCGAGAAACTGCAGAAGATACCAGAAAATGGAAAAACATCCTTTGTTCCTGGATTGGAGGAATCAATATTGTGAAAATGGCAATCTTACAAAAGCAATCTACACAGTTAATGCAATTCCCATCAAAATTCCAATGGCATTCTTCACGGTAATAGAAAAAAACAATCCAAAAATTCATTTGGAATCACAAAAAAAACCTCGAATATCTAAAATAATACTGAACAACAAAAATGAGGCTGGTGGTATCACTATACCTGATTTTAACCTATACTACAGAGCCATAGTAACAAAAACAGCTTGGTACTGGCACAAAAGCAGACATGTAGATCAATGGAACAGAAGAGAGGACCCAGATCCAAGTCCAAGTAGCTACAGCCACCTGATATTCGATAAAAATGCCAAAAATACTCATTGGAGAAAGGACAGCCTCTTCAGCAAATGGTGCTGGGAAAAGTGGATATGTATCTGTAGAAGGATGAAAATAGGCTCTTTTTCCTATGCACAAGAATTAAGTCCAAATGGATTAAAGATATTAACATCATATCTGAATCTCTGAAATTGCTGGAAGAAAAAGTAAGGGAAACCCTTCAACATATTGGTCTTGGCAAAGACTTTCTGAATATAACCCTAATTGCTCAGGCAATAAAACCACAGATTAATGACTGGGACCTCATGAAATTACAAAGATTTTGTACTGCAAAGGACACTGTGAATAAAGCAAAGAGGCAGCCTACAGAATGGGAAATAATCTTTGCCAGCTATATATCTTATAGAGGATTAATATATAGGATATACAAAGAACTCAAAATATTAAACAATAAGAAATCAAACAAGCCAATTTAAAATGGGCTATGGAGCTAAATAGAGAGTTCTCAAAAGAAGAAATATGGATGGCATATAAGCATCTAAAAAAATGTTCTACATCCCCAGTCATCAGGGAAATGCAGATTAAAACTATGTTGAGATTCCATCTCACTCCTGTCAGATTGGCTACCATCATGAAAACAAATGATCATAAATGCTGGTAGGGATGTAGAAAAAGAGGAACCCTTCTACACTGTTGGTGGGAATGCAATCTGGTCCAGCCATTGTTCAAATCACTGTGGAGGTTCCTAAGACAGCTAAAATTTGATCTACCATATGACCCAGCTATAGCACTCCTAGGCATATATCCTAATGACTCATCCCATTACCTTAGAAGTACATGCTCAACCATGTTTATTGTCACTCAATTCATAATAGCTGGGAAATGGAACCAGCCTCGATGTCCCTCAACTGATGAGTGGATAATGAAGATATGACACATTTATACAATGGAGTTCTACTCAGCAGTAAAGAAAAACAAAGTTATGAAATTTGCAGGAAAATGGATGGATCTGGAAAGGATTATACTAAATGAGGTAACCCAGGCCCAGAAAGCCAAGCGCTGCATGTTCTCTCTCATATGTGGATCCTAGCTACAGATGTTTGGGCTTCTATGTGAGAAGGAAAAAACTCATTAGCAGAGGCCAGTAAGTTAAAAGAGAGATATTAAGGGAAGAGAAAGGAAAGGAGGAGGGTATTTAATACGTTGGTATTGTATATATGTAAGTAGGAGAATAGATTAACGGGGGTAAAAAAGGCCCAAAGTGAGGTCATGGGAAGAGATTGAGTAAAGGAACGGTGGAGGGAGGGCTAATCAAAATCTAAGAGGATATTAATAAATTATATGGAATCCTTCGTTATCAGACAATGGGACACTTGGGAGCCATAGATTTTTGCTAGAAAATTTTCAGTGCCAGGGATAGGATACCTTCCATTGAGTTGTTGGGAGGTTCCTGATGCCTCCAAAACATTATGGGCCATTGCTGAGGCCCTTGGTTTCCCACCAGCAATAGATGGTAAGACCCTATTGCTGAAGACTGCACATACTTGGGCTGCAAGGCCACTGAGAAATCCTGCTGGAACTGAGCTGATAACTTCCTCCATGTAGACCAGCTGACAGAAACCTAGAAGAAGCCATTCTACATGCAGTCCAATGGGAGAAAGAGATATCACCAGAGAAGATACTCAGTAGTGGATACTGCAAGCCTTATATTTGGCCAGCCAGGCCAAATGAGCCAATGGGTGCAATAGTGGCACGTCTATCATGGTGGAAACCAACAGCCCTCTAATTGGACTGGAGGTCTGCTCCATAGGAGGGAATACATCCCTGATACTGAAAACTTGAAACAGGGGTAGTTATGAGCCCTAGGGGGGGTAATGTCTGCTGATGTCTGGATAAATGTATATACCATGCTTATCAAACTTCCCAGTAAGCACTTCTCTTAATATTTATACCCCTATATTAATACTACTTTCACTTTTGGTAGAGAATCTTCTCTTTTCAGATGGCAGTGATCTTGGGACAACTCAGAAGGTATCATGGTGCTGGAAAGAAATGACAGGAGTACTGAGTAATATCTCAATCACACCTTCCAAGGTTCAGGGTCTAATGCAGAAGAGGTGGTGGAAAGAATGTAAGAGCCAAAGGAAGGGTAGGACTCCTTACAAAGTGCTTCCTCCAGACATAAAATGGCCTGGATATCCATGACCTCACAGTGCCTGACACTACCTACACAAGACCATCATAAGAGCAGGAAAAGATCATGACATCAAAATAAAAGAGAGACTGATTGAGATGGGGAGGGGATATGATGGAGAATGGAGTTTCAAAGGGAAAAGTGGGAGGAGGAAGGGTATTATCATGGGATATTTTTTATAACAATGGAAGATGTTAATAAAAATTGAGGAAAGAAAAGAATTTTAAAAGCCAGAAGCTTTGCAGACTTTTGTAATCCCACTGCAGCTACAGCAAGAAAGGAGGAGGGACCTGGAGAATTTCTTGGAAGCTCACAGGGAAGAATGAACAATAAGAAAAGACACTGTTACAAATTACTTAGAAGGCAAATTCAACCTGAAACTTGTCTTCTGACCTCCACACATGCACCATGCCACTTGCACATCTGCCCTCATAAACATGAACAAGAAAAATATAAGCAGTAAACAAATAAGGGTTTGGGCTGTGGAGATGAGTCAGCTGGTAAAAGTGATTGCTTTGCAAGCATGAAGACCTGTGTATGATTCTCAGCACCCACTTAAAAGCTGAGTGAGTGTGGCAGAATGTGCCGGTAACCCTAGCACTGGGGAAGCAGAGATGCAAGAACCCCTTGGACTTGCTGGCTGGCTATTCTAGCCAAACTGGTGAGTTCTGGTTTTAGTGAGAGACTGTATCTCAAGAAATATCATATAGAGAATGTTTGGGGAAGACACCCAGTGTCACACTCTGGTCTCCACAAGCACACATAAACACATGAATGTGCATCCACACGCCATATGCACCTGCACACATACATTAATCCAAGGTCACTGCTGAGACTTTAGTTTGGAAGCAGCTACTGGAAGTGGGATGATAGGCGCTAAGTCATCTGGTTTGCCAGCATCGTCATGAAATGGCAAATTCATGGGGCCAATGCGTAAGTGAAATTCTTCTACTTCTCCTGAGTCTATTTCTCTGTGACCCTGTGAACTGTGTAAGATTCTGTTTAAGTTGGAGCTATCCTCAAGTACAACTATTCAGTTTGGTTAATATATACAGAGTGAATGCTGACATAGTAATATATAGACAGAAGAACATATACATGCCAAAGCAAGTAAATAGCATATAGAGATGCTTTTAAGAAAGGATAGTAATTTTAGTTTAATAAATAACTCCATCAAATGAAAATAATGCCATAAAAAGGAAAGTAAGCTTCAATGAGTACAGGAAATAAATACAGAAATTAATTCAAATTTATTTATTTATAATTAGTGTCTAGGATACAGGAAAAATGAAAAGGAAATCAATGTGTATAATTCCAAGTGAACAGATGGAAAATCATTATATAACGTTTACACTCAAACTAGGCTGTCAAATTTTCACTGAACACTGAATCCAGGCAGTGGCTGCCACGGGAAAGCCCATTATTTAACTGTATGAAGAGGAATTTGATAGGCTCCAGTTAATGTGCATAAATTAGCACATTTTATGAATAGGTAAACTTACCTAAAAACAAGAAATTAATCTTTCCCCAAGTATAATTAAAAATTAAAAAAACGCCATGCGCTTTTAAATACCTAAATATTCTCATTCCCAACTACACATAGCACTCAGCCAGCCAGCCAGCAGTAGTCTGCTGGAAAATGACATTCTAGTCCAGCAAAGTTGGAGGGATTTTACCAAACCAGAAAATTGTGCTGGAAATAACATTTTTATATCTCCTATCTGAAGTCTCGGTACAGAGCGTCTTAACAACAGAATTTTTTTTTTTTAATTCAATGCAACCTATATGTTCAACCCCAAACTGGGTGCATTCTTCGCAATATCCTTCAGGTGAAAAGCAAGATGCGTAAAGCCAGCTGATAGCAAGCCGCTCCCACTAGGAGACACATCTGAAATTCAAACAGCTGATTGCCGGCCTTCAAAAGCCTTGCTTTTTACAGTGCTCACTTCATCAGAAGCTGTTCTTTGTACGTGATGTGCAGGAGAGTACACAGGTTTAGCCTCCTCTCCCTGCCTGGTTGCATGTTTCTGAGCAGGACTTACTCACCCACGAGTGTGCTCTTCCTGTGAGAATTTGATTGGCAAGGGAAGCCTCGCTCCAGGACTTGTTTTTCCCACCATAGTTGTACTGCAGGCCTTAGTCCTGCAAGGTAAAGCCTCCCTCCAAACTTTGCTTCCAGAATCACCTCAGTCATCTGAGTTTCTCACGCCATACCCTATGTGCGTCCTTCCTGTACTTCCATAACATGTTACCACTGTGCGCATTCAACCCAGACCTCACTCAAGCATTGTTGTAACGTTCAGGTTAGAGGAGGTTTCATCTACCCTTTATGTCACTAAACATTTTAGCAGTCTTCTGAAGTCTCTATACCTTACTTCAGAACAATATTTAAGACTAAAAGGAAACACAGTACATTAAAATGTATCTTTCAAAATACTGAAAAACAAAATGTTATAATAATGTTTTATTGTTGTATATGATAAGGATATCTAGTGATAGGATTAACAATGCTAAAGAGATGGCTTAGTGGTTAAGCAGTTAAGGCATTTGCTTGTGAAGCCTAAGAATGCATGTTCAAATCTCCAGGTCCCATGTTGACCAATGCAAAATGTTGCAAGCATGCAATGTTGCACATGCACACAAGGGCACATACATGCCTAGAGTTTGTTCACAGTAGCTGAATGGCCTGGCATGCCCATTCTCCCTCTGTCTTTCTCTCAAAAATAAATAAATAAATAAATAAATAAATAAATAAATGCTATAATTGAAAAACTATAGTTATAGCTATAGCTGCCAACCCAAAATATGATGTCTAAATACATATACAAATACAAACCTGGGATATGTTACTGTGGGTTGTTGCTACCTATGCCTATTACTGAAAACACTTTTTTTTTCAATTAGAGTTCATTGAAAACCATGATGGAATTTTCAACCATCCCAGGTAGATCTCAATTTAAAATTCCTTGCTGGGGCCTGACGAAAATAAAGCTAAATAGCAGAGATGAATTATTTCTTCCATAGGTAGAAATCAATTAGAGATATTCAGAAAGCATAATACAGAAATATTATTAGTTAGAACTTTTTAGCAATGGTATAAACTGCTGGCACTCAGTCTATCTAAAAATTGCTCTGGCAGCTGCCTATAAAATATATTGATGAAAATGGGTATGAACATACTAGTTAATTAAT
The DNA here is from genome assembly GCA_036346955.1 of Dipus sagitta. Taxonomy (NCBI): domain Eukaryota; kingdom Metazoa; phylum Chordata; class Mammalia; order Rodentia; family Dipodidae; genus Dipus; species Dipus sagitta. The sequence continues at coordinate 101,449,402 of CM070771.1, read as the reverse complement.
TAAAAGGGATTTTGTAACAGTCATTGAATGAAGTTACCTACATTGGTTGTATTCAAGCAGATACTTGAATTTAGAAAGTGTTTTCTTTAACTAACTGGCATCGCTAAATCAGGGTTAGATTATGTATGATTAAGCAAATGTCATTAAAATAATATTGAACATTTTTTCCCTTACCAAAAGTTTATCAGAAGTGTATTCAGCTAGAGAAACTAGTAAAGTCTTAGAAATGTGGTATACTGAGATTATTTAATAGGAGATTATGTGAAAATTCTGCCAAAATATAAGGATTATGATAGTACCTCAACTGTACTGAAATTCCCCCTACACTGTCATTCACTAATTCTGTAATTTTGGGCAAATGCCTTTAAGCAAGAGTTTTTAAATGAGAACAAAACTCATGATGTCTACCCCTACAGAGCCATGGAGAGAATAATTACTCCATATATGTGAAAGCACCCATCATGTGACTGAACACACTGCAGGTACTCAATGTGTGTTAATTGTGTTTCAAAAATAAGAATTTACTAGAACCACAAATTAAGCTGCTATCATCTAAAATCATCTTTGAATGAAAGGTCTCCTGTGTTCCCCTTTTCTTCTTGGACAAATCATGTGTTTGTTGTCCAAGAAAGCCATAATTTGACTCCCCATAATATTGTCTTGTTCCTGATATAATAAAGAGTCTATAACACTTAAGAATTCAGAGTATTAGGAAGTTGAATGTCTAAACAGGGTACTCTGAAAGAATTTTGATTACATTGTATACTCTCTTCTAACTGACTTGGTACAAAATAATTATACTCCTTTCAACCCAGGGTTTCCATGCATCAAGCCAGCATTTCCAAGGCTGTTGAGTCTCTGTAAAGATAGATCTTGATGTTATGAAATGTAATTTCACTTTGTTCTTTGTATAACAAAAGCAGTGGTTAAAATAAGGAGCTTAGTCTCATGCAGTCACCTGGGAGGTACCACAAGAGACTGAGGAGAGCTGAAACTGGCCTGGACACCAGGAATTTTCACCTTAAATGTGAGCTGAGATGCATCTGAAAAACAGGAAAACTGGGCTGGAGAGATTGCTTAGTGGTTAAGGCATTTGCCTGTAAAGCCAAAGGACCCAGGTCCAATTCCCCAGGACCAAGGTTAGCCAGATGCACAAGGGGGTGCACACGTCTGGAGTTTGTAGTGTTTGGAGGCCCTGGCGTGTCCATTCCCTCTCTTCTCCCTCCTCTTTGTCTGTCAAATAAATAAATATATATATTTTAAAAAACAGGAAAACCATGTGTTTTTTTTTTCACTTATGCCCTTGGAATGAGAACTAGGAGCTCTTCTGCTGGTCTGAGAAGAGAGATGAGGCAATCAGCACTCAAGACTCTTCCCAGAGGACACACATCACAACAAATTCACACTTTATTTTATTAAGACTATATTTAGTATATTGGCACCTTCTTTTCCCTCCTCCCTGCTCCCATTCTGCTGGGAACCCTCTTCAGTGTGGTTATTGGTATTCCCTATGGGGATATGGGTTTGCATTGTGGGAGCTGCAGTCAATTATTGGGGGGCCTCAATGTCTCGGGCCATGAGGTCCCAACCTGTGGCTCTGACAATCTTTCCACACCTTCTTCCTTTCCACTGAGTGGTTGTCTTAGCCAATCTGAAAGCCATTGGTTACCCACCAACTCCCTGAGTCTTGGTTGGGTGTGTTTTAAATCTACTTCAGTGATGAACTCCTAGAAGCCTCTGGATTTCTGCTTTGGTAAGTGCTGAATATACTAGGCATCTGTCTCATTCACCCTGGTGGTGATTATCATGCTCATCATGGAAGCAGAGCTCTGGCTCTTCTGCCCAATTCCTCTGTGGTTTCACCTGGGCCTTGGCTGAAATGCAAGTGGTGGTTAATCTCCTTGGGTCTTGCTACCTTCTGACAAAGAAAAGCAGATTCTCCAAAGGAGAGTGGAGTCAGTATAGGTTAAATTGGATGTGTTATTAATTTAGGCAAATTTTGATGGATGTAGCCCTTCTTTTACCCAAAGACTAGTGGGAGTTTGACATTGGAAGACATAATCTTTGTCTCCACAGGATTCAGATCTTATTCACAGTTCCAGATATGGGTTCCTTTCCACTGAGTCAATCTCTTAAACAATTAGAAAGCCACTGTTTACCCAGCAAGGCTGTGTGCCACCATTGCACTGATGAGTACTTCTTGTCAGGCTGGTTACTTCTGAGTATCTTAAACCCCTGCTTGCTCACACCAGGATTGACCACTTTCCCCCAGTAGATCATGTACTGCTTTCCAACACTAGATGGGCTTACAGTCTAGGGATTGGCTCTCTTCCAGATTCCATCCAGGTCTCTCCATGTCCTGTGCCAGCAGCATATGGTGTCTTCAGCAATGGGGGATCTTACCTTTACCTCAGGTGGGTAATCAAGTGCTTTGACAGGAGCCTGTCTTGTTTCAGGGACCTTGTAGTTTTCTATTATCAATAGCTCAATGTGAGTAGCACCAATTTCTGGTACTGGGAGTTATAGGTCACAACCAAAATTTTTTAGAATTAGGCTTGATCCCACTCTCTCCATGGCCCTTCTTTGCAGATGTTTCCCCTATAGTCCCATTGAGAGTTAAATCTTTTAATCTATCTTCAAGAAGAAAGGTTTCAGCCAGGTGTGGTGGTGCACACCTTTAATCCCAGCACTAGGGAGGCAGAGGTGGGAGGATTATCGAGAGTTCGAGGCCACCTGAGACTACAGAGTTAATTCCAGGTCAGCCTGGACCAGAGTGAGACCCTACCTCGAAAAACCAAAAACCAAAAACAAAAAAAAAAAAGAAGAAGAAGAAGAAGAAGAAGAAGAAGAAGAAGAAGAAGAAGAAGAACGGTTTCTATGGTAGCAGTTCATTTTGGATTAAGTTTTGTGTTTATTTCCCCCAACCTCTCCTTCCCCTCCCCACAAGCCCTTCCATCTCTATTGTCTGGGCCTCAAGTTTCCTATCTGGTATGCCAACAGCTCAAGCCGATCCAGGTTAGGGACCACAGATGAGTGAAAACATATGACATTTGTCTTTCTGTGATTGTGTGTTCACTGAGTATGCTCTGTTCTAAGTGCATCCATTTTCCAACAAATTTCAGTGTGTCATTTTTTTTTTCTACTGCTGAGTACAATTCCATTCTGTACATGTACCACAACTTTGTTATTCATTCCTCCCTGAATGGGCACCTGGGTTGATTCCAGTTCTTAGGTATTATGAATTGAGCAGCTATGAACATGGTTGAGCAAATATCTCTGTATTGAAGCATGGAACATTTAGGGTAAATGTCCAGTAAGGGAATAATTGGGTGTATTGGTAGTTCTATATCGATATGTTTCTGGAATCTCCATGTTGATTTCCATAGTGGTTGTACAAGTTTGCATTGCCACCAGCAGTGAATGAGGGACAACTCAAATTGGATTAAAGACCTCAATATTAGACCTGAAACTTCAACTACTGGAAGAAAAAAAAATAGGAGGCACTTTCCAAGATATCAGAGTGGGGAAGGACTTCCTGAACAATTCCACAGTAGCTCAGGAATTAAACAATTTTTCAGCCAATGGGATGTCATGAAGAAACAGCTTTTCAACAGAAAATCTACCATAAATAATGCCAATGGATTACCCACAGAATGGGAGAAAATTTTCACCAGCATACCACTGACAGAGTCCTAATATCTAGAATCTAAAGAACTCAAAAAACTAAAAAAATAAAATAAAAAATCAAACAACCCATTCAAAAAACGGGGCAGAGAACTAAATAGGGAGTTCTTAGAGGAAGAAATACTAATGGGTAGCATACACTTAAGAAAATGTTCAACATCCCTAACCTTCAGGGAAATGCCAGTTAAAATAACTATGATATTCTACCTTACTTTAGTAAGATGGCAATTGTTAAGAAAGCAAATAACAACAAATGTTGGCAACGAAGTGGGGAAGGAAGAACACAAATTAACACTTCTTTAAATTACATTGGCATCTTGTCCTAAGAGAACATCTTGGCTATGATCCCTTGACTTGCCTAAAGCAGTTTTTCTTTTTGAGTTGACCTTGTACATATACTTGTATCTGTACCTCTATTCAGTGTGTCTATCCTTTTACCCTCCAGATTTGGCCAGTCACCAGCAGCTCCCTGTTGTCCATCACTTCAACTAAGACAGGACCAGACAGTTGGAAATTTAAAACATGGTGAAATAAATTGTGATTTTTCTTGGCTTCTGACCGTTAGCTATATCCTCTGCTACTTAGCTGAGTTTGCTTGAGAAGCCACAAGCCACCACTTGTCATTAATGTCACCCTTTCTCCACAAACCACAACACCTTCTATTCTCTAATTTTACCTGTCTTCATGCCCCTTTGCTTACTGGAATTTTCTTTAACAAATTTTCTTTAATAAATGCTCTTGACTATGACCTCATGGCTGGCAATATATCACTTTTCTGCATCCTCCCTTTCTACTTACATTTCAAGGGGCCTCTCATGCTATGTGCCCTTAGGCTGTCATAGAAACATCACTGTTTTTTAATGCTCTCAAAAGTTTGCACAATTGTAAGAGCCATGTGTGGGCAATGTGTAACTCCAAGGCTATATAGGATGATGGACCCAGGCAATCTGTGTTATTCTGCTACCATTCAGAAGCACACTATTATAAAATAACAGAAATAGGATCTCAGAGACTGTAAGAAAAAGTGGCATTTTGAGTCCAGGTGGGTAAAATTATATGTAAGACAAAGTATTTTAGCCTCTATAGAATTGGTTGTGGTCATTGAAATAAACTATACAAACACTGCTATCCAAACCACATCTGTAACCAAGCCAGATTGTGCCCATGGAGCAAATAAGTTATATGACCCACAGCTGGTCAAGCTGCTCTTATGCTATGCATTGAACCCTCACTTAGGAATACACTCTCCCCATCACACCTTAGGTGGAGCGGTAGTTTGAATGGATGGTCCCCAATAGAGTCAAGATTTTATTACAGTTTATAAGTTAGGTCTGCAGCCACCTGGCTGGAGGATGTGTCACTGGTTGGATCTTAGGGTCCAACCCTAAGGTGTGGGGGTGGATTTGGAATTCCAGTCTAAAGCTATGAAAAGTGCTTGAACTCTGCCAGGAGCTCCTGAAGTATGCTTGCTTGTGCTGGTGCTAGTGTTGGTCTCTCTCTCTGCTTGGACCTGGGAAGGCAGGCCAGCTTCTTTTGTCAATACGGAACTTCTCTTGGATATATAAGCTTCAAACAAATTTCTTCCTCCCATAACTGTGCCTGGTTTAGAAGTTCATCTCAGCAACCTGAAGCTGTCTGCTACAGATGGCAAAGTATTAATATGATGCTAATGCTGGGAAGTCTACTTTTCTCATCCAATATGCAATCCTAGGAAAGACCCTCAAGCTGCTTTCTAAAACATCTCAGACATAATCATTTTTGTTACTGTTTAAATTTATTTTTTATTTTTTTATTTTTTATTATTGTTTATTTGAGATAGAGAGAAAGATATATAGAAATAGGCAGGTAGGGGGGGAGAGAATGGGCGGAACAGGGCCTTCAGCCACTGCAAACGAACTCCAGGTGCATGTGCCACCTTGTGCATCTGGCTTACATGGGTCCTGGGGAGTCGAACCGGTGTCCTTTGGCTTTGCAGGCATGCACCTTAACCCCTAAGCCAGCTCTACAGACCTATTTTTATTTTTTTAGTATTTTTATTTTTATTTATTTATTTGAGAGAAGGAAAGAGGCAGAGTGAGTGAGTGAGAGAGAGAGAGAGAGAGAATGGGCACGCCAGGGCTTTCAGCCACTGCAAACGAACTCTAGATGTATGTGCCACCTTGTGCTTCTGGCTTACGTGAGTCTTGGGGAATCAATGCAAGGCCCTTTAGCTTTTCAGGCAAGCTCCTTAACTGTTGAGCCATCTCTCCAGCCCTGATTTTTGTTTTTAAGACACAATTACAGTGAAGAGCTTAATCGCTTGAGATTTTGGGCCACAAAAAATCTAGCTGGTAACTCAAAACTTCAAAATTCTATGCCGCACACAACCACAGAAACTACCATTGTTAGAGACATTGTGACAGTACGGTCACCCTGCCTGAAAACCTGGAGGAGAGCTCTATTGTTTCTTAGGTTTATTCTTGGCAGTAAGTCCTTTGATTAACATGTCCACTTCAATGACATCTCCCCATGCCTTCCTCCCATTTTTATCTCATCTCAGGTGGGACAAAAGCTTAGTGGTGACTCATAATACAAATCAAGTTTCTGAAGTTTAGATAACATCCTTATCCTTATGTTTTCTTTTCAAAAATATTTTTTTATTTATTTGAGAGTGACAGAGAGAGAGAGAGAGAAAGAGGGAGAGAGAGAGAGAGAGAGAGAATGGGCATGCCAGGGCTCCCAGCCACTGCAAACGAACTCCAGACACATGAGCCCCCTTGTGCATCTGGCTAACGTGGGTCCTGGGGAATCAAGCCTGGAACTGGGGTCACAGGCTTCACAGGCAAGTGCTTAACTGCTAAGCTGTCTCTCCAGCCCTTCAAAATGTTTTTTATTCCACTTTCATAAAACTGTGCACCTTATCCCTTCAACACATCCTAAACTCAGATCTAATCAAAGAAATTATAGACCCATCTCACAGATTTTGTTCTAATCTGTCATGCAAGTACCATATAAGCATTTGTGGATACACAGTATCGTAAATCTCATGTTAATTATGCACATGTTATAATAATCATCCAACTGGAAATATGGGATAGCAGCTGAAAAGCCAGAATAGGAGCCAGTCTTGGTTCTTATCTTTTCTCTTTACTTGCTGTGTGACTTTAGACTAATTTCTAAACTTGTCTGGTATTTTATTTTGTTGATTGTAAATTAAAAATAACATCATAATGTTTATTTGTTTGTTCATAAATCCTTATTAAACAACTACATCAGTGCTCAAGATGTCATCAATGAGAATGATGAGGCAGTGAAAAGGAAAGATACAGCTGCCTAATTTGTGGTTTTGGTTTAAGGCTTGCAGGAAGAATAATGAGGTAATATGCTAGTTATGTGCTTCTCATATTGTGTGTGTTTAGCAAATGGATCTTAGATACTAACACAAATTTTAGACTAAAATGTTACTGTAACTGGAGTGATTAACAAATGTTTTATGGAGAAAATGGAACATGGTTGCAGAGCTGTCTCCATGAGAAATTTGAGGGAATTGAGCTTGATGTAAGGTTTAGCATAGTGCCTGAACTATGATCAACCATTTATAAATAGTCACTGTCAGTATAGCTGCTTCTGCTGTTATAAATGAAAATATCCAAACTCTTTCTACAACATGGAGTGAGCAAGCTCAATTGCCTAGTCTTGGATTTTTGCTTTTACAGATTTCTTATGCTCCCTTATGAAAGTAAACTTTTCAATTCACCAGATGTAACTGCTCTCCTCCTGCAGCCATCTGCGTTGCTGCTCCCATCCCCAAAGCCATACTGAGGTTTTTAATTTACTCATGTAATGAGAAAATTTTGAATATTTTCTTTAAAATATCAGCAATTTGGCATCCTTGACAAAACAAGTCTTCCACAAATCTCTTAATCCCAGTGTTGGATATCTAGGAAGAGAAGGTGAACATGATCTAGGGACTGTGTTCAAAGATTCCCAAGGACTATTGATTGACATTTTTGTCAATTCCTGATTTGTTTACATATAAGGAATAGGAGAGAGTTGAAAATTAATAGTTACTTTCTTTTAAGCCAATAACAACAAAGAGAAATAGACTTAACTTTGAAATACGGGACCGAGGGATGAAAAGATGACTCAGTGGTTAAATGTGCTTACTTACAAAGACTGATGGCTGGAGTTTCATTCCCCAGTGCCCTTGTAAAGCCAAATGCACAAAGTGGTGCATGTATCTGGAGTTCGTTTGTAGTAGCAGGAGGCTCTTATACACCCATATTCTCTCTGACTCTCTCTCTTCCTTTCTCCCTCTTTCTATCCAATAAATAAAGTGTTTTAAAAATAAATTAATTAGGACTGGAGAGATGGCATAGCAGTTAAGCACTTGCCTGTGAAGCCTAAGGACCCAGGTTCGAGGCTCAATTCCCCAGGATCCACATTAGCCAGATGCACAAGGGGGCGCAGGTGTCTGGAGTTCGTTTGCAGTGGCTGGAAGCCCTGGTATGCCCATTCTCTCCCTCTCTTTCTCTCTCTCCCTCCCTCTCTTTTCTCTCTGTCTGTTGCTCTTAAACAAATAAAAATAAAAATAATTAATTAATAATGAAATACAGGATAGAAATGAAGGTAAATTTTTTTAGTTTTATTTAGTTCACATGGGAAGTGTGGGGAGGGGGCACCAGAGTTTCTTGCTATTGCAAATGAATACCACGTTTTGAATCTGGTTTCTGTGGGTGGTTGGGGAATTGAACTCTGGAGAGCAGGACTTGTGACCAAAAGCCTTTAACTGCTGAGTCATTTTTCCCAGCCTTCCCCAACACTTTCTTTTAAACATATAAGTGGCCTAAAAGCAGAAGTAGAGTAGACCAGAGACTAACAGATCATTGTTGGAGAAAGCCAACTTGTGTTTGACCCTCTTGGAAGCCTCTGTACCAAATGTCCAAATCATCATGAGGAAAGCCCTACTTTCTGGAAACTAAACTGTCTAAGTCAACTCCTGAGAGTAATCACTGGGGTTTGTAAGCAGTGTCTTTTAAATTGTTTTTAAAAAGAGCTTATTGAACTTATTCCCTCTCTGATTTACCTAATTTAACTGTCACTAATACCATTCAGAAAACCTTAATACATTCATTTTTCTCTATTCTACTCACAAAAAGCCCCATTTCATGAAAGAAGAAATGGGAAACATTCATATAAGTATTTAGCTGGCAAGTTGGCAAAGCCAGGATGCAAATTCTGGTGTGCTGAACTCCAGAGTCAATGTTCTATTATTGTTCACTATGAATTCATAGTCAGGGGACTCATTCACAAGTATGTTTGGCGGGCGGGGGCGGGGGGGACTTACACATCCCTGCCACTTTGCTGGGAGTTCAGAGTTCTATGCCTCTTTGCTCGGGTTTGTCAGAATCATTGGTGTCACTCTGGTATGAGACACATGGAGATGGAGCAGACTCAGGATTCTCAGAGTCTTAATATTTATTTGGTGTCTCTGGTTAAGCTCTTGGATGTTACAAAGGAAGAGTGAACAAAGGTGAAGGTAAATTACGTTGGCCTCCGAGGGGACAGAGGATGACATCTGCTCACACAGTCTGCAGAGAACGAGTCATCTCACACATAGCCTGAGAGGGCTCATCCCTGCCCACGTGACCCTTTCCCATCTAGTGATTCCCTGACAATGCTGTTAAGTCTGCAGTGTTGTAAGCACCTGGGAGCCCAGAAGCAATGCTAAATCTTTGGCTCCATCCCAGACCTCTTGAGTCAGCATTTGCATTTTAATCAGATCCCCCAGTGATTAGTAAGCATGTTGGAAACAGAGAAGAGCTCCAGTATGTTATTTCTATACCAAGCTTGAGACAAAAGACATCTTTGTGAAGCTCTCCATGTTCTCATCTGCATGGGCCTCTGTCTCACTGCCTCCCTGGGAATCTGTCTCAGGAGAGAACCCAGGTTTTTCTCCCTGGACACAGTCTTCTCTTCTACTCTCATCACATGCCTTGCTTCCTTAGTCTTCACTTTCAACCCACAGAATTTTTTTTGGTAAACAAAGGAGACTAGCTTCTTTCTTCTAAACATTCACTTGGTTCTTGATAGGTCCTGTGGGGTTTAAGTATTTTTGAAAATGACAGTTTGAGATACTGGAAGTCACTTTCTAGTTTTTACCTTGCCTCAACCTTAGTTGAAAAAATAAATTAATTAACAGAAAGGCGTCTCCACTTGAATAAGGAAAAAAAAAGAGAGAGAGAGAGAGACAGGTCATTACCAGGGTCAGGTGAGGAGGGTAAGAAGTAAAGATTTTATCAACCAAAACACTCCTCCCTCCTTACATATATAATGTAAATGTTTGAGGTATGCTCTTAATAGTTTACTTCAGTTCATGTTACGGTGCTGTGCAGATTCCTACAAGAAAGGCCTGTGCCTGCTTTCTATCTTGCATCCATATAAATGTTAGAAACATTTCTGGATAATTGTGTTTGACATCTATGGTTTTGTGATTCTTCAACAAGTAGAGCACATAATTCCATACCTCCAAGCATCTAGGAAGGCAAGAAAGTTTAGAGTTCAGCAACAGAAGGGTTGGCAACAACTTTGTGCTTCCTGGCTGGATGGCCCTGGAAAAGATCTTCAAACTTCATTGCCTTCTTCTTCTGATAAACTTGACGTTATACCTAACGCAGTGTTTTTGTGAGGATTACATGAGATTATCCATGTAAACGTTAGCACAGTATCTAGCACAGGGAATGCATAATGAAATTGAGTGTGGGTGTTGATACTCATTGAGGTAACATGAAAACTATGAAAGATTTTAATCTATACCCCCAGTGTTGTGAATTGCTTGGGAAAGACTTAGTTGAAACCATCCTTGTAAAACTAATATTTACTGGTGTTTGAGCAGCAACAGAATGCCACTTTCCCACACATTGACAATGTGTGCTCATAACTCTTTCTATTTTTATCTTCATCTTTCACCTAATCACCAAACCTATTTCCTCTTCTCCTGAGAACTAGGTACAGATGAAATGGAAAGTCATCTGACTCCGAAGTGCAGCCAGGAACTCAGTGGAGTAAAATATTCAAGGAAAAGACTTTGGTACTTTTAGGCTTTACCCACCAATATCCATAAAGTGTTGGCCTCAAGCTCTTTCCTCTTCCATGTTTGAGAAAATGGAGCTTCAAGATGATAAAAATTAGGCCTTTTCATCTCCTCCAAAGGTAAAGTCACCAGTAGAAAAAGAATAACCATCCAGAGTCTTTATAAAAGAAATAAATCCCTCCTGTGTAAGTTACTTGGCATGTATTTGCTATATTAGCTTATCTGGCTAGAAATAATTCACTTAAGAAGTCACATAACGTACCAAAGGACATACACCCAGTAATTGGTGACCAGATATTCTAGGAACCAAGCCCCTCCTTTTCTCATTTATTAAACTATACTGATGTGTGTGTGTGTGTGTGTGTGTGTGTGTAAATCCCCCTTCTTTCATTTATTAAACTATATATGGCTTTAGCCATCTACTAAACTGTGAGAGTAGTGAACCCTACAAGGGGATGGGCAGTCCTTGGAAATGGGCTGTTTTAAAAAGCAAGAGCATGAGTCAGACCTCTTATGAGTCTTGGGACTTCCTCACAGCTGTTATGAGATGCTTTCAGACAAGGGCAATTTATTAGGAAAACAATTTTGCCTCCAGAGCCTATCATTGATTTTCCAAAATCTATTGTCAGTTTTACTTCTCTCTCCATGGGGTACTGAACTAGTGACTTGTGTGTTGGATCCTCTAATGAGGTTGGAAATAATTTACAAACCTGCCATGTAGCTTTCACACCTTTCCTTGAGAAGCAAGCTTGAGGTTCAGATAACATTAGGTTATTCTTCAAAAATATGTTTATAGGGGCCCAGGAGGCTCACAAGGCCTTCTTCCAGAGCTAAACAATTAGGGAAAATCTCACTATATTCAGCGAAAAGGAACTACATTCCAGCAGACATACAACACTTATGATAGCAACAATAAACACACACATGGTTCATAACAGATAACAAAATGTTTTCAAACATTTAGTCTCAGCACTGAAAGAATCTCTATCACCTATATTCCTAGAAATCAGCAACATCAAGTGACTTGGAAAAACAAAGTATGTTGGACAGTTCACTTCACAATCCATTTGAAACCATAACAGCTGTTTTAAGATCCTTGTAAGCTCACAGCAGCAGACAGCAATGGGTGGTAGGAACAGAAGGATCCCTAGGACCTGCTGGTCAGCCAGCCTAGTCTACTTGTAGAACTCAAAGCCAATGAGAGACCCTGTCTCACAAAAAAAAAAAGGCGATCAGTGACAATTATGTGCCTCCACACATGCTTGCACATATGTTTGCATTCATGCTTATCCACATACATACACCTGCACACACATGAATATACGTACATTTACACACACACACAAAATCAATTAGACTGGCTGCTATTGTCTTTTATATGATAAACCAAACAAGTATAGTCTGTGAGTGATGGTCTGTTCATGAGTCATCTCTGACCTCCATCTGGTCCACTTAGGAGCCATGGGCCCTGTCTACGTCTGCAAGACTCGGGTCCCTTCAGAGCTACCTGTTTTGTCTCAGTTGTCTTCATTGGCCTACATTGTGGTCAATAAGGTGCATGTAATTTATTTTTCTAGCTTCAAAGTTGGGAAGCAGAACTCTCACTGGCTCTGAGTTTCTCTTCAGGCCATCATAAGTCTGAAGCCAAGAAAAAGAACACAGGTGTGCCGAGGGCAAAATGGTTTTCTCTACTGCTCAGATGAGGCTGACCCGTAGGCCACTGTACATGCAAAGGAGAGCATCAGGCTTGTTATTTTTGTTCTGCTCCTCAAAGCTAAACTGGGAGTCTGTCTTCCCACCTTACCATAGTACATGGTTTAAAAATTATATCCCAAGATGGGCTAAAAATACGTGAGCCAACTTCAGTGCTCTTGTGAGAAGGCTGAGCATACCAATGACATGCATAGTGAAGACATTGCCAACATTATACGCAATGTCACTTCCTGATGAGTTAATTGCTCTAATTGAACATTAAGTGCAGTGAAGGAAAAGGGTATGTTAATGCACAAGGCTGTACTTTTTTTCACACATAAAATAAAATGGCAAATGGAGATTTAACATCATCTTAAAACTCATGCAAAGATAACTTTTAAGGAGAAAAAACTGCTCAGATTTGCAGATGAGAATGTCTCATGAATAAAAAATAATCATGTTCATCAATCTACAAAAGAGACTAGCACAGTTCTGTGACCTTCCTGCTCAGCATGGGTTACTGGGAACAGCAGAAGCCCTGGAGTCAGTAGGACTTCAATTTTAATCCCTCTGCCTTGCGTACTAGTCATGGAGTAATGGCCAGGAGTATTAACTTCTCTCAGGTTTGGTTTCCATATATGTAATGTTGAGAGTAATGACTTTTAAAAAACTCAAATGAAATGGTACACATACACACACATACAGAGGAGAGAGAGAGAGAGAGAACCTAGAATCATAGAGTATTACAGTAGGTGTTTCAGTCAACATCAGTTCTCCCATTGCACTGCATTGGGTAAAATCCAAAATTGGGTAGTATTATAGAAAAATAAAAAGACATAGGAATATAAAACAGAAAAGCCTATGGTTAGTGGGAACACTAACATTAAAATAACAGAACAGAGATGGGGTGTATATTAATCATTTTTTCTCACCACAATCATCAAATACCTGACAAGAAGCAAATTAAAGAAAGAAGGGTTTATCCTGGCTTATAGGTTGGGGGAAATCCAGTTCATCATGGTGGAGAAGTCATAGTAACAGGAATGTGGGGAAGCAGATCACATTCAATCCACAGCCAGCAACAGAAAAGAATGAATCCTAGTGCTCAGCTTGCTTTCTCCTTTCTCTGTAGTCCAGGACTCCCAGCCTACAGTTAGAGTGGGTCTTCCTACTTCAGTTAACCTAATCTAGACATTCTTTCACTAACATGCCAGAAGATATGTCTCTATATCAGTTACTTTCTCATTTCATGGATAAAATGTGCCACCAGAAGCACCTTAAGGAAGGAAAGGGTTTCTTTGGCTTACAGTTTACAGGCGAAGTTTCATCATGGCGAGAAAAGCATGGCAGGAGCAGACAGCCAGCTCACATAGTCACATGAGGAAGGAAGAAACACAAGGAAGAGAGAGACTGGGCTTGTACCACCTCAAGGCCCACCCCCAGTGATGCACTTCTTCCAATAAGCCTGTACCTCCTAAAGATTCCACTACATTCCTGAATAGTGAGGATTAAGTAGTCAAACACATGAGTCTGCAGAGGATATTTTACATTCAAACCATCATAATCCCCTAGGTGATTCTAAATCCTATAAAATTGACAATCAATATTAAGTACAGATGGTTTGGAGCCAGTTTCTGAGGATAGGAGAGTTCCCTGACACATTGAAAGTACCACCAAGTGATGTACATGGAATAAAAAGTTCAGAAATTATTCATCAGTTGACATTCTGGGGAAAGAAAATAACAAGTAATCATTGTACTCACTCTACTCACTTCAAGCTTGTTAGAGTCACTCTATCTGTGTCCAGGGTATGTCTCGCAGAAGCAGTATGACCTGAACCATGTTATTGTCTAAATATTCACCAGGGTGGCACCAAGTATGTGATAATTCCTCACAAAACAGTCATGTGCCTGTCACCTGGACACCCACAGCTACAACTTCTCTTAAGGAGAGCTTTCCTTGTTCCAGATTCTTAAGAGACTGGCTGTGGTCATTACATAGAAAAACAATATAAACTTGGCCCTGAGCACACACTGATAGATGGGTCCAAAGGATGTTCTGGAAATATGACTACACTCCTGAGAAAAAGGTGTCTGCTAACAGGACCTCATATCTCATTTCACCCAAGTTTCTTTGATGAAAATGAAACTTACAGAAAGTGTTTTACCACAAAAGTTCAGTTCCAGACCTTAAACCATGTATAAAATAGAAAAATGTATGTTGTCATGACTAAAACAGAAATTTTAATTATGATAATAATCACAACAGTTCTTCATTTATCCTCTGCCCGCCCCCCCCCCCACACACAAATCTCTCAGTCTTCACTTTCAACATACTATAGCCTCCAGTGATTTTGTGTTTATATACAAAGCCATATTTCTGGTTTTTGGAAAGTGTTTTGAAAATAATACCTCATGTTATTTTGTTTATTTATCCCATAAGTAACAGTTCAATATATATTTTCATAGACTTGTGTTATATGCAGACTTCTAAAATGCTTACCCATCTCACTATTTCCACCTTCTGGCAGGAAAAAATAACGTAATAATTCCTTTACCTTGAATGTGGACAAAACCTGTGAATGAAGTGGGATACTTGATTATTGATTACGTGATATTATACTGAGAATCAGTAGTAGAAGGCAAAAGGAGATTCTCCTATGGGTTAGCTTATCAGTACAGAAAACTTAAATATGTTTTTAATCCTGTTCTGGACTGGATATGGTATGTTTCCTAAAATTTTATGTGTTGGAAACTTTGTGCCTAGTGCCATGATTTTGGCACAAGTAGATCCTTTAAGAAGTAAAAGTCTTAGGGTCATTGTGAGGAAATGTTGGTTCCCTAGACAGATCTTTTGAGAGAAAATTGTAATAAAAGACCTGTGAATCACTTCATAATGTCTAGTGTTTTGATAACTTCCTCCTGTATACACTCCTACAAATGTGGTCTACAATGAAGCTTATAGAAAGCTCAGTTGATGCCAGCATCATGCCTTTGAATCTATAGAGCTCTGGCCCAAAAAAACCTCTTTTCTTTACAAAGCTAGTCTGGTTCACTACTTTCTAATAGAGATGAAAAGTTTAATAGGATATTTCCCTAGAATGTTCTACAACTGAGAACCACACTTTTTCTCCAATCCACAGAGGCAAGTGGATATGACATTTTGAACCTTCAGTACAGCAAAAGCCAAAGTGTATCTCTCAAATGGGTCATTAGCATTTGAAGCAACCCTTGCAGCAGACTACAGCAAGGCAATTAACCTCCCTGGGCTTCAGCTTATCAGTTGTCAAATGGAAATGTTGATGGTAATCATATGAGGATGAAAAAGCCTAGATCATATGCTCATTGCCAAAATTACAAGCTGCTGTACCTAATAATTGCCTCATTGCTCTGTGTTAGACAGGCAATATAGCAAGCAAGGAAAACCTCTTCCAAATGTTCACCTACTTCTTGGAGAAAGAATAGATTCACACTAGACCTTCTTGAGCAAAGTGTTTCTGGAAACTTCTGTTGAGCGCAACGGGAGGGTTCTTGGTCATGTGTAGTGGTAGAGAATGATGCTGTGTTAAGCACCTATCACTTTTTAGGTAAAATCAATTGTTTTATTATATATGTAAATATATGTAGAATATCTTGGTGGCAAGTACTATTATTACTATTCCACATGAGACTAAAATTGAAAGAAGTTACTATTATAAAGCTAGGAAGCTGTAGTATTAATATCCACAACTTCTTATGTTACATCACATATAATTGTGATTATATTAACATGCCTTATATACAACTTGTTATTGACTGTGCTCTAATTAACTATAGCTCTCATTAAATGGCTCCTATTACTGATGAATAAATATTTACACAAGTTCTACTCATAATGTCTGATATCATTTAAAGTTGAAACAAATACACTAATTTTTGTTACGTTCTCTAGACATAGGCACTTTCAACAGTCATGGCTTGAAGTTTAGTTTTTCAAAAATATTATGTTGATTGGGCTGAGTTCCCTGTGAAGTCAGTATGTGGGCTGGCACAGCAGTCTGGAATGAGTAGGCCATACCCATATCTGGGCTCCTCTTACCAACCGGGTCTGAGTACTTTGTGTGGTCAGTGTATGTGTGGGCATGGTGGTCTTGAGTAGGCCAGATCCATTTCTGGGCTCCTACCACCT
Source organism: Dipus sagitta (assembly GCA_036346955.1). Taxonomy (NCBI): domain Eukaryota; kingdom Metazoa; phylum Chordata; class Mammalia; order Rodentia; family Dipodidae; genus Dipus; species Dipus sagitta. The sequence goes on along the minus strand of CM070771.1, from coordinate 101,432,787 downwards.
CTTCTCATGTCTGAGTTCCTTGTGTGGTCAGTTCAAGGGCAGATGCAGCTGTCTGGAGTACGTAGGCCAGACCCATATCTGGACTCCTCCCACTACCATGTTCTGAGTTCCATGTGTGGTCAGTATGTGGGCAGGCACAGCAATCTTGAGTGAGTAGGCCAGACCCATTTCTGGGCTCCTCCCATCTCCTCCCAGGTCTGAGTTCATTACATGGTCAGTGCAAGGGCAGGTGAGGCAGTCTGGAATGAGTAGGCCAGACCCATATCTGGACTCCTCCCACTGCCCTGATCTGAGTTCCTTGCACTGTCAGTGCATGGGTTGGCATGGCCTTCTGGAGTGAGGAGGCCAGACCCCTGTATCTGGGCTCATCCCACATCCCCAGTCTAGGTTACCTGCAATGGTCTATGAGGGGCACAGCACAAAGCAGACCAGATCATGGGCATACCAGAAGAAGAGGAAATCCAGACCAGAGGCATAGAAAACATACCCAACAAAATTATTGAAGAAAATTTTCTGAATTTTGCAAAAGAGAGGCCCATCCAAGTATAAGAAGCCCACAGAACACCAAACAGGCAGGACCAAAAAAGAAACTCTCCAAGAAACATCATAGTTAAAACACTTAACACCGAAAACAGAGAGTGTTAAAAGCAGCAAGAGAGAAGCAATTCACAACATACAAGGCAATCCCATAATAACATCAGATTTCTCATTGGAAACCCTGAAAGCCAGAAGGGCCTAGAACAGAACACTCCAAGGTCTGAAAACCCATGGTTTCCAACCCAAGATACTTCACCCAGCAAAAGTATCCCTCATAATAGAAGGTGAAACAAAAGCTTTCCATGGAAAAAGTCAACTCTATGATTATATGAACACAAAGCCAAACCTACATATAATATTGAGGGCATATTCCACACAGAACAGTCAAAAAAACAATCTCAAGAGCCAACAAGAAGAAGATCACAATAACCAAAATAAACCAGGCTCAAAACAGTACATTATATAAGTAAGCACCCAACCCCATAAAACACCTCATCATGGCAGGGATTAATTCAAACCTCACAGCAATAATGTTAAATATTAATGGTCTTAATTCACCCATCAAAAGACACAGGCTATCAGGATGGATAAAAATCCTGGACCAGGGCTAGAGAGATGGCTTAGCCATTAAGCGCTTGCCTGTGAAGCCTAAGGACACCAGTTTGAGGCTCTATTCCCCAGGACCCACATTAGCCAGATGCACAAGGGGCTGCACACATCTGGAGTTCGTTTGCAGTGGCTGGAGGCCCTGGCACGCCCATTCTCTCTCTCTCTCTCTCTCTCTGCCTCTTTCTCTCTCTGTCTGTCACTCTCAAATAAATAAATAAAATAAACAAAAAAAAAATTAAAAAGAAACTGGACCCTTCTATCTGCTGTCTCAAGAAACCCAACTCACCACTAAAGATAGATAACTCCTCAGGTTGAAAGGTTGGAAAATTATATTCCAAGCAAATGGAAATACAAAACAAGTGAGAGTTGCTATATTAATATCTGATTAATAGACTTCAAACCAAAAGTAATCAAAAATAACAAAGAAGGCCACTTCTTACTCATCGAGGGAATGATCCAACAAGAGCACATAACAATCATAAATATATATGTACCAAACACAAGGGAACCACAGTTTATAAAACAAAATCTACTCAACAATAAAACAAAAATAAACACCAACACTATCATAGTTGGAGACTTCAATACTCCGCTATCATCAATAGACAGATTATCCAAGCAGAAAATCAACAGGGAAATAATGGAGCTCAACAATATCATAGATCAACTAGACCTAATGGATATCAACAGAACTTTCGACCCCAACTCAACAGAATACACATTCTTCTCAGTAGCACAAGGAGTCTTCTCCAAAATTGACCATATATTAACCATAAAGCATGCCTTCATAAAGTGGGGAAAATTAAAGTAACTTAATGCATCATGTCATATCACAATGCTTTAAAGCTAGAAATTAACAAGTGACACACCAAGAACTCCAACAACACCTGGAGACTAAACAACACACTTTTAAACAATGAATGGGTCATGCAAGTAATCAAAAAAGAAATTGTAAAATTCCTAGATTTGAATGATAATGAAAACACAACCTACCAAAACTATGGAACTCAATGAAGGTAGTCATAAGGGGAAAATTCATAGCCCTACATGCCTTCATTACAAAGACACAGAGATCACAAATCAATAACCTGACTGTCCACCTAAAGGTGCTGGAAAAATAAGAAGTATCAATCCCAAAGAGCTCCAGATGGAAAAAAATAATCAAGATTAGAGCAGAAATTAACAAATTAGAAACTAAGGAAACAATTTTTAAAATCAATGAAATGATGAGCTGATTCATTGAAAAAATTTTTTAAAAAGACTGAAAAACCCTGGACCAAAGTGATCAAGCAAAAAAAGAGAAGTCTCAAACTAACAAAATCAGAAATGAAAAAGGAGATATCACAACAGACATCAATGAAATTGGAAGAATCATCAGGGCATACTTCCAAAACCTCTACTCCACTGAATTAAATAATCTGGAAGAAATGGATGAATTTGTAGACATATACCACCTACCAAAACTAAACTCAGAGCAGATTAATCTCCTAAATAAACCTACCACATCTATGAAGATTGAAAAGGTTATTAAAAAAAACCTCCCCCCTCCAAAAAAAAAAAAAAAAAAGTCCAGGACTGGATGGCTTATCAGCTGAATTCTATCTAACATTCACAGAAGAACTGAAACCAATTATTCTCCAAATATTCCACATAATAGGAGACCAGGGAATCCTCCCCAACTCCTTTTAAGAAGCTAGGATCACCTTAATACCAAAACCAGACATAGATGCAACAAGGAAAGAAAATTATAAGCCTATATCCCTAATGAACTTAGATGCAAAGATTCTGAACAAAGTCCTGGCAAACTGAATTCAACATGATATCAGAAGTATTATCCACTGTGAGCAAGTAGACTTCATCCCAGGGATGCAGGGATGGTTTAACAAATGGAAATCAGTCAACACAGTACATCTCATAAATAAATGGAACCATAGGAACCACAAGATTATCTCAATTGATGCAGAGAAGGCCTTTGACAAAATATAATACTACCACTTCATGATCAAAACAGTGGAAAGAATAAGCATGGAAGGTTTATATCTCAACAAAATAAAGGCCATATATAAAGCTCATAAAACCCAAATAATATTTAATGGGGAAAAACTCAAGGAGTTCCCACAGAGATCTAGAAAAGACAGGGGTGTTCACTCTCACCACTGCTCTTCAACATAGTACTAGAAGTACTATCCCAAGCAATAAGGACTCAAAGCCAGGCATGGTGGCACACGCCTTTAATCCCAGCACTCAGGAGGCAGAGGTAGAAGGATCACCACGAGTTTGAGGCCACCCTGAGGCTACATAGTGAATTCCAGGTCAGCCTGAGCTAGAGTGAGACCCTACCTCAACCCCCCCCAAAAAAGGGGGGTTCAAATTGGAAAGAAAGAAGTCAAGTTAGCCCTATTTGCAAATGACATGAAGATATATATATATATATATATATATATATATATATATATATATATCCCAAAAGTCTCCATCCCAAAACTTCTAAAAGTGATAATTCCTTTACCAAAGTGCCAGGATACAAAATCAATGTATAAAAATCAGTAGTTTATCTATATACAAAGGAAAAATATACAGAAAAAGAAATCAGTGAGGCTGTCCAATTTTCAATAGCAACAAAGAATATTAAATACCTTGGAAAAACCCTAACAATGGATGTGAAAGAACTATATAATGAAAACATAAAAACACTCAAGGAAGAAAGAGGAGGACTTGAAAAGATGGAAAGACCTCCCATGCCCCTGGATTGGTAGAATTAATACTGTGAAAATGACATTTTTACCCAAAGAATTATTCAGATTTAATTCAATAAAAATACCAGCATCAGTGTTCACTGAGACTGAAAAATTGATCTCAAAATTCATATGGAGTGGCAGAAGGCCTCAGATATCCAAACATATCCTCAGAGAAAGAAAAACTCTGGTGTTATCACCACACCTGATCTAAAGCTATATTAAAAAGCCATAGTGACAAAAACACCATTGCCGCAGACCACCCAGTGGGGATGTCTCTGCAGGGGGACCAGGCTTGGATATTCAGGTAAGGAACGGATTCGACGCGACAGACAGACAACACAGGTTGTGATTGCTGCTGCAAAGAACTTTACTTTCAGGTCTCAGCTATATACAGAAACAATCAGGAACTGCTCCATTTGGCAGGTTTTCAAAAAATGAAATCCGGACAATAACTCCTTATGACATATACTCAGTATAAACTTGCTATACCCAGGAACTTCCTCTTTCTGTAGCTGCTGGAGGACCAGACACTTGTGGTTAATGACTAACATCTAAAGATTTCTAATATTAACATCTTACATTCACATTGGGGTCCCACATTTCATCCCAAACTCTTAGGTCTTTCAACATTCTTTCTTGACTTAAAGGGTTTCCAAATATATCATACAATCTTTTATTCCTAACAGCAAAGAATACATATACTTCCCATCTAAGTTCTTGTTGCTGTTTATCCGTCAAAGCACACCATGGGGGCTGGCTTCTCCTAATCATTTCCTATATGTTCAATGAATAATATTTGATTCTCTTTCCTTTAAATGTTACCCATCTGATTAGATTCTCATTATATTTTCCTGTCCAAGGGAGTGGTGCATCACTAGGATCAAAATTATAAGGCTCTCTATATTTAGGTGGTTCCCTCCATCTGCCATGAATCAGAAACTGCAGACCGCCAAACAATTCTGTTAGTGGAGGGTCATATGGAGTTAAAGTTACATTCTCAGCAAGAATAAAAATTAGCTATTCAAGCTTTTCAGACACAGCCGGCGTCGCGGTTAAGGCTGCTGGGGTCACTGAGGCTAGGGCTGTCTCCATAGGTGGAAGCTTCCGTTTTTGTGCTCTTAGTTTCTGGAACATCTAAAGGCCCATCGAGATTATCTGCTGAGAGCATGATTTATCAGTATAAAGTTGAGTGGGCTTAGTTCCTAGAATCAATAAGGCAAGCACCCAGAGAAAGAACACACTGCAGAATGAGACCCAAATCACAAAACACCAAAGACTCTGCCAGGGACCTCCAGGGGGCCTAATCACGTGTGATGCAAAACCCCAGGTCTAGTAGCCATTCGAGCTGTTTAGGCTCTATGCTACACAGACTCCACTGGAGTTGGTGTGGCACACCATGGTACTGGAATTAAAACAGAATCATAGACCAATAGAACAGAATTGAAGACCCAGACTTTAGGGCAAGCAACTACAGCTGCTTGATCTTTAACAAAGGTGCCAATAAGGTAGAATGTAGAAAAGACAGCATCTTCAACAAATGGTGTTGGACAAATTGGATGACCATATGCAGAAAAATGAAATTAGACCCACTCATTTTGCCATACACAAAAATCAAGTCAAAATGGATTAAAGACTTCAATGTAAGACATGAAACTCTTCAACTACTGGAAGAAAAAATAGGAAGCACTCTCCATGATGTAGGACTGAGAAAATACTTCCTGAACAAAACTCCAGTAGCCAAGGAAATTAAACAAGCACTCAACAAATGAGATCCCATGAAGCTAAAAACCTTTTGCACAGACAAACATACTATAAGCAGAGCCAATAGATGACCCACTAAATGGGAGAAAATCTTTGCCAATTATAACACTGACAGATGCCTAATATCTAGAATCTATAAAGAACACAAAAACTAATCAAATCAAACAACCCAGTCCAAAAGTGGGGCTGAGAACTAAATAGGGAGTTCTCAGAGGAAGAATTACAAATGGTTATCACACACTTAAGAAAATGTTCAACATCCCTAACCATTAGGGAAATGCAAATTAAAACAACTATGAGATTCCACCTTACCCCAATAAGGATAGCAGACATTTAAAAATCAAATGAAAATAAATGTTGGTGAGGCTGTGGAGAAATAGGAACTCTCATTCACTTTTGATCGAAATGTACACTGTTACAACCACTGTGGAAATAAATTTGGAGACTCCTGAAAAGGATGAATATAGAGTTACCAGCAGACCCTGTTATTCCCTTACTGGGCATTTACCCTAAATGCTCCACATCTCAGTTCAAAAATATTTGCTTATCCATGTTAATAGCTGGTCAATTAATAATAGCTAAGAACTGGAATCAACCTAGGTGCCCATCATTGAATGAATAGATAACCAAGATGTGGTATATCTACACAATGGAATTCTACTCAGCAGTAAGAAAAAAAAATGACATATTCAAATTTGTAGAAATATGGTCAAACTTGGAATAGATCATTTTAAGTTAACTCATACAATCACAGAAACACAATTGTCGCATGATCTCACTCATCTGCAGTTCGTAACCTGGATCATCCCAAGTTGCTGACATACATGAATAGCATCTTGAGACTTGGACAATAGGGAGGGAATTAGGGGAATGGAAAGGCTTGGGGGGGACACAAATTCTGAACCCAAATTGAACTGATACCCTAGAATCCTATATCCTGGAAATCAGACTAAAAGGTGGAACCCTCAAGTGGACCTTCAAGGGAACACCTGAATCGAAGGGCCCTGGAGAGAGTGAGACGAAACCTAACCTCAAATTTCTCCTATTTCTCTTCTTCCCTGGCTTTTTCTTTTTTCTTCTCCCTTGGTGCTAGCTTGTAATTTTATGTACCAGGATGAAGTCTACATCCACTATGAGCTGTTGATCAGATATCTACTAGATCACCCAAAACAAACAAGACAGACTTCTGTCAGAACAGTTAATTACCCACCAGAGGTTAATGGTAAGGCCCTACTGCTGAAGACACTAATCACTGTCAGCACAGACCATGGAGAGACCTGATTGGAATCCAGAGGAGAGCCAGTCCTCAGATAATTAGGCAATCCAGTGCTGGAAAGCACTACATGAGCTGCTAGGGGAAAGTGGCCAACATCTGTCCAAGCAACTCAAAGGCTAAGTGACTCCAAAGCAAACAACTTCATGTGATGCTTACACAAGTGCAATAGTGGCACACAGCTATGGTGGGTAACCAACTGATATACCATTGTGTTAGTAAGCTTTTCATTGCTATATTGAAATACCTCAGAAGCTCAGCTTATAAAAAGAAAATAATATTTTGGCTTACAGTTTTCGAGGCTTCATTCCATGATAGGCTGGCCCCATTCTGTGGGTTTGTGGAGAGGCAGTGATAGTGGGAACATCTGTTGGAGAAGAATAACTCATCTCATGGCCAGGAAGCAAATGAAGGGAAGGAAAGAGCCAAGGTATTTAGTCTCTTGACCTAGATGTTTCCTTATGCGTCACTTTTTAAAGGTTCTATCACCTCCCAATAAGGACCACATAGGGCACTTTCTCTTCAGCCCATGGATGATTGGGGCACATATAGCATCTAAAAGGAGAGCAAATGCTCAACTTTTGCTCTGTGTACTAATTGTCTAAATCATTTTATCCACTCTTCAGGTCTACATTCAGTCCTTATGCCAATTTCTCTCCCACATGACTACAATATAATCTTTTTCTATAGAGGAATTTTACTCATTTCCCCTTTGTGGTTTGGTTTGATTTCAGTTTTTCTTTTGGGGGTTATTTTTTTGTGCATACACACATGTGTGAGTTTGTGTGTATGTGACATTTTGCATGCTTGCCTGCATGTGGGCAAGCATTGGTGTGGATGCATGAGCACATACATGTGCATGTACATATCGAGGTTGGCCTTGAGAGTCTTCCTCAATTTCTCTCCAACTATTTATTGAGAGAGGACCTCTCACTTGAACATGGAGCCCACCGATTAATCTAACTAGCCATATTGCCCAGGGAATAACCTCATCTTCCAAGCACTGGGCTTATAAACCAGCCGCCGTGCCTTTCTAGCCTTTATATTGGTACCCATAATCTGAATTCAAATTCCCATGCTTGCACAGTGAGTGCTTTACAAACTGCGCCATCTCCCTAGTCTCTACCAACTCCTTTTGCTTTATTAAGTGTACTTTTACTTTGTTTTATTACTAAATGTTCTGTGATTTTTGTGAGAATTGTTTCACCTAATGCTGAAAAGAAAAATAAAATGGCAAATTGGCAGCTGAAGAACCTTTCTATTTTAGCCAGTATTAATAGTGGATATCAAAAATCAATAGGTACTAATAAACCATTTCTGTTACTATGTACATGTTAGAAATCTTTTCCTAGATTATAACATATAGTGAGCCTTATACAATTTGGAGTATTTAAATGGGGTTGCTGGATTGGAGAGATAGCTCAGTGGTTAAAAGTGCTTGCTTCAAAGCCTGATGGCCTGGCTTTGATTCCCTAGAACCACATAAAGCCACATGCACAAAGTAGCACATGTGTTGGGAGTTCCTCTGTAGTGGAAAGAGGCCCTGGTGTGCTCGTTCTCTCTCTGTGTCTCTCTCTCTCTCTCTCTCACTCACTCATTCTCTCTCTCTTAAGTATCTAAATAAAAATATTTTTAAAATAAAAATAAATTGAGATGCTGATGATCATTAAAATCAAACCCAGAATAGAGGCATGATTAGATGGTAGAGCACTTACCTAGCATGTATGATGGCATTAGTTTGATCCCCAGGCTGTGATAAATATGGAAATAAAATGCAAAATACACAATCTTTTGTCAAGAGATTCAGTCCCATCCTTACAACGTGAAGGAGAAAAGATTGACTGAACGAGTATTCCAGACAATTTGCCATGTGAATATGTTCCTGCACACATGCGCATACATTTACACCTGTGAATACAAAGCTTCTTAGGACAGTACCCTAAATGACTCACCTTCTCAATACTTTTCAGGTATCTTGAGATTCAGTAAATATTAAGTTTAACATAAATAATAGTCATTCATCCCCATAATCTCTAAAGAGTCAAGTTACTATTAGTTGGACTGCCTTAGTTTAGAATTACCTAAGGCAAAGGGCCAGGATTACAATGGGGAGATTGGTAATTTTACATGTTTAAATCCATAATCTTAAACCTGTTCAGAAGGACATAACCCTGCAATCATTGTCCCTCTACCTCTTTCTCCCTGTTGACTCAGTACTAATCAAATATAGGTAATAAGGTTACAAATAAAGAAAGCAAGAAAATGCTACACAAATGTCAGGGATGAGTGAGGTTTTTGAAAAGGGAGAGCAGACCTTCTACCTGGCAAACATTTGTTCACAAAAATGGACAGTTCAAGATTAAGCACCTACTTCCAATGCTGTCACTACTTAAAATGTGACAAAATAATGTGAATTCCCAAAGCCAAAAGTCATCATTTGTGATTATATAACATCCCTAACCTGGATTATTTGGATGTTCCCTTCCCAGGAATGAAGCTTCAAGGCTTTTGCAAACTTTTTGAATTGGCTTTATGTTTCAGTCCAGGCCCAACAGATATAGAACTTACTGAAGACCAGAAATAAAATTATCTTCATTTTAGGGGAAAAATATGAAAAGAAACAACCTTTGAAAAATGCTGATGAAATGTAACTTTTTTCCATAATAATTTTCTGGCATTTATGACAAAGATCCTCTGTTACTTACAACTTGCAGTGAATTTCATTCTTGGCTTAGTTGCAACCCAAAGAGCTGACAGGGAGGGATATTAATACATCTCTGAGCAGTGAGGGAGCTGTTTTTCAAGTGAGACAGAAGCAATAAGTGTTTGGAACACCTCATCCTTCAATGAAATCCAATTTTCTCTTACAGGTTTCACTCAGTAGCAAGAAGTCACACAGATGGCAATGTTCAGGTTTTAACAGTGTATAAAAGAGAAAAGTCACTCTGCAGTGACGTTTAGGTTTTTAGTTACTTGCAAATGCATTTCAATCTTGTCTAAATCCAGTGAAGTCTAGCCACTGAGGCAAGACCTCGGACATCTCATGATTTGTAGAGAATCTTATTACCAGTAGTTTCACATATCCATCATATCATATCTCTGGGTTCTGTGAAAGCATTCTGCCAGGGAGGTGCTGGCAGAGTAGGTGGTATTTTATAGCAAATGAGTCAATGGTAGTGAGAAAGAGGGATTTCAACAGGATGCTATGGCATGCAAGCTTGAAAATACAGATACGTTCTTGTAGGGAGGCACTAAAGGGTCATAAGTCTGTTTGGACTCAGTAAACACAATGGGTACCTATTGTGTGTCAAATTTCCAAAAGCTCCTATCTAGTCATCAGAGGGCCTTGGCACATCTATTTTATTAAATCTTGGAAGGCTGCATCCTTTTTGTTAAATCAGTTTGATGTTGAAAAGAAAATTAAAAAGGCTATTTCTAGTCATGAAGATAAGGCAGTGTCCACTGAAAACTCAGCTACCATCACCTAGAACTACTGTTAGGGGTTTCCAAATCTGAGAGTGAGATCACAGAAGTACTTTCAATCTGTTTGTCTGTGTTCAAATATTTTTGTTTATTTATTTTAGTCACGGAAAGAAAGTCAAATACATTTTAAATATGATGAGAGTTTTATAAAACTTAATATTCCTAATAAATTAAGATTCTTTTGTTCAGAAAGTATATCTGTTGGGGGAAAGGAGGTTAAGGAACCTGAGGTTTAACCTATATTGTGTATAAATCTCAGAAATAAATGGACCACTTTTGGAGCACTTAATGTAGATCAGACACAAATTAACCATGGCTCGTAACCTCAGGAAGTTCTCACAATACCTGTATGAGTTCCATATTACTGATATTCCTTTATTATTGATATAAATAGTAAAGCCATGGCTAAGTATATAGTCCATCATCAGCTAAACTTGAAACTGATAATGATGCGTTAGTAGCAGATTTTCTTACACTTGAGATCAGATACCTTGTTACTCTACTCCAGATTTATTATTGTACAAATAACCTACATGAAAATGGGAAATGGTATAAAGATTGTAAAGATAATATTGTGGCATCTTGTCCTAGACAATAAAATCCATTGAATTTAGAGAAGTCTAGAGAAACATTTCCATGAATTTATGAATAAGATGATAAAATATTTTCAATCAACAAATGACCAAAGCTGGAGGTGCAACTCAGGGGTTGTTGCAGTCAGTTCTACATCCAACCAGACATAGTTTATGGGAGAAACAGGTTTATTTCAGGCTTATAGAGTCCGGGGGAACACCATCAATGGTGGAAGAAGCTGGCTCCCTCTCATAGATCTAAACAGAGAGAAATCACCAACAGACAGCACCATCAGCAAGCACGAACTGCTAGAGCTCAAACTGCTCTCAATATATCTAATAGGGATGTACTCAGATCCATTCTCCAGTGACAGGCCTCCCCAAAACAGGTATCTGCCTGCAGGGGGCACACGTGTCTGGAGTTCCTTTGCAGTAGCTGGAAGCCCTGATGCGCGCACTCTCTCTCTTCTCTCTCTCTTTCTCTCTCTCTCTGACTCTGATAAATAAATTAATTAATGAAAATAAATTTTAAAAATGTTTGAGTCTGAGACCAAACATTCATTCAAACTATCACATTCAAACTACCACAGGGGTAGAATGCTTGACTAGTAAGCAAGCAAGAATGAGGCCCTTCATTTCATCCCTAGTACCATAAGTGAGAGAGAGGAAAGAGAGATAGAGACAGAAATAGACAGAGAAAAGGATTGTTGAAAGAAAGGTAAAAGGAAAGAAAGAAAGAAAGAAAGAAAGAAAGAAAGAGAGAGAGAGAGAGAGAGAGAGAGAGAGAGAAAAGAAAGCCAGCTACACAGCCAAAGTGCACCACCTTTCAATACAGTGATGTTTGGCAGAGGTTGGAACAACCATTCTTCAACCTGATATCAGTAGAAGTAATTAGCATCCAGGGGATGTGTTAACTTATATGAACATACCAATAAAAATAATGTTTCAGAAAATGGTGCACTTGCCATTTTATTCATTGTGTTTGTTGGCTTTTTCATCTTGGTTTTGAATGAGAAAATTCAAGTTGATAATGGCAGTTAAAATTGGTAGAAGTCCAAAGCTTCATCAATTGTAAGAAGCACAGCTCTGCGTGAGATACTTTTTTTTCCTCTCTGGCATATCACAACTTTTGTCAGGAGAAATTGAAGAGAACTCCCCCCTCCCACAACCCATTTTACTTCCTTCCTCTTCCTCCTCACTCTCCCCCCTCACCACCACCGCTACATTGTTGGAGGGAAGACCTGACCCACTGGAGCCAAACAGACTCAAGTATAATTCACCACTTTAGAAGTTACTTGCAAAATTCAATTGTGACATACAAAAAAAAAAAAAAAAAAAAAAGTCTCCAGATGCCTGCAGGAGGGCAAAAGAAAACCTGATCATGCAGGCAGAAACCTCATTACCTAGCATAAGTGGTAATGAGTTTTTTTTTTTTTTTTTTTCCTGTGTGGGAGAGGGTGAGAGGGGAGAATCATTGAGTTTTCCTCATATAGTATACATGGTGTGGGCTTTAGACTGTTTCTCTTTGATTTCTTCCAGAACTTGGCACCCCTACTACTGCGTGTGTTAAACAATAAGATGGAGTGGTTAAACCTGCCTGAGGTTAAAGGACTTTGTGATTATTTTTTCAATTAGTGGGTGCCCTTAGTTGAGCAAAGCTCTGATGCTACATTGACTCAACCACAAAGTGATCTAGCAAATCAGTGTTCACACATATGTCTTTTAAAAAGCATTTTATTTCTATTTATTTATTTGAGAGAGAGAGAGAGATACAGAAATAGGCATAGAGAGAGAGAGAGACAGAATGGGTGTTCCAGGGCCTTTAGCCACTGCGAAGGAACTCCAGATGCATGTGCCCCCTTGTGCATCTGGCTAACGTGGGTCCTGGGGAGTTGAACTTGGGTCCTTTGGCTTTGCAGGCAAGTGCCTTAACTGCAAAGCCATCTCTCCAGCCCTACACATATGTCTTGATCCTCTCTCCCACTGCCCACTCTACTCATTCAAAATAGTCACGACTGCTGCAGGTAGTTATGACTGGAATGTAAGATGCCCTCATAGACTCACGTGTTAAGTAAGGCCTAGGTATCCAGATGGTGGTACTATTTGGGGAGGATTGGGAATCTTAAGCAGTAGACCTAGCTGGAAGAACTAGATCACTAGGGATAGATCCTCGGGGTGTCTTGTCCCTGGCCCTTCCCTATACTGTGTGTCGATATGGTGAGAAAGCTCCTCTACCACATTTCTCACCACAGTGGTATTCTGTGCTAGTGCATTAGACCACGCAGCCATGGACTGAATCACCTGAAACCTTGAGCCAAAGAAGTGTTTCCTTCCTTAAGTTGTTTCCATAAGGCACATGGATCACAATAACAAAAGGGAAATTATACAGCAGACAACTGTGAAGTAGAAATGGGTGCTCTGAAGTGTTTTATTCCCCCCCTCCTATACATAAACACAAAATACAGTACCCCACAAATATGTATACATATGTTTTCTGTATCAGCACCCCACTCTGGAGACCAACAAGAGGTATGATAACCAATCATTGAAAAGAACTCTCTAGAGGACTGGAAGTAGTGAGAAGGTACTAATTGTTCTGCAGGTTCTAAGGAAGTCATTTTCTAAAAGATGAATTACACTCTAAGCCAATGAGTCAATAGGCGTTTGCATGTTATTTGTTCAAGGACTCATATTCCAAACCCTATGTCCTTTCTTTGTGGTCAGAGTAAAGCCAAGTATAACACTGGTTAACTCTCCTGAATGGTCATTCTACCTGCAAAGCCTAGAGCTATGGGAAACTTCCTGTGATTCAAAACTGCAATAACTTGATTTCACTAAAGCCAGTCTGGTCACATGTTTCTCCTTGTCACAAATGCACAGAAAACTACAGTACACCTAAGGAATTTTGAATAAGAAAAGAGATACATTAAGATTACTTAGACTCTGAGAGAAAAATAAGTAATTTTTAAGGCCTTGTATGACCCGTTGGTTTTCTGTTTTTAGATTTTGTTTTGCAGTGCTGGAAGGTGAACCCAAGGCCTTGTGCATAATGGGCAAGTGTGCTAACACACTGAACTCCAGTTGCAGCTTTGTCTGTGATGTGATTATGGCAGGAGATCATAAGGGCTTCAGATACAGAGATTTCACTGTCAAGGATCAAGTTTTCACAAACCATTTTCCAATCCCACTTCTGCTCACGTGGATCTCTTCTATTTTCATTGTAAGATATCAACTTTCATTTATTTGATTGCTTTTCAAACTCTTTTGTTATAACTATTTAAATTTAAAATGCAAAATAAATACAAAGGATCTTAGCTAATTCTAAGTGAAATGTTGAGGTTTTTATGATGCAAATTTCTCTTGTGGTCCAGCATGCTAGTCAATGTTTTCCAAGTCAGTGTTTATGATATGACTCCAACTTTCTTTTGTGGAGAGAAGCTCATCATATTTTATTCTCCCTGGACTTGCTGCTGGCTCTCTTTTCCCAAGGTTGAATTACATTCAGCTGAACATGAAGAAATTTTAAGTTGGGAACTGCCTGCCAATGAAAGCCATATGTAATCTCAAATTCTGATTTTAATCATTAGTTTGAACTTTTTTCACTAAGTAAATCTTTATGCCAGAATGCTCATGAGACAACGCCAGAGTATCATTAGCATAATGGTGCAACTCTTGGGATTACGGGTCTGGGCCAGAGTCCAGCTCTGCCACTGACAAGCTATATGACCTTGAGACAGTTACTTAATTTCTGTGAAGCTCGGGTAGTACTCTCTCATCTAGCTTCTGTGAGGACTAAATATGCTAAGGCATAAAGAATGCATTATTTAATGCCTGGAACATGATGAGTCCTTAATAAATATTACCTAATGTTATCCTTCTCCTTTCTCCTTTCAAGCTTTAAGGAAATGAACACAAGTCTTTGAACAAACCCAGATTGACACCAGACTGTTCATCAGAAAGTCTGAGGCATGCCGGGCATGGTGGTGCACACCTTTAATCCCAGCACTGGGGATGCTGAGGTAGGTGGATCACTGTGAATACAAGGCCAGTCTGAGACTACATAATGAATTCCAGGCTATCCTGGGCTAGAGTGAGGCCCGACCTCAAAAAAAAAGAAGGGAAGAAAGGAAGGAAGGAAGAAAAGAAGGAAGTCTGAGGCTAGCAGAAAGCAGAGCAAAATTCCTGAAGTTCTGAGATAGGGAAATTTTAAGCCTAGAATTCTATGTCTGTCCAAATCACAAATAAAGTATGTGAATGCCCACCAAACAAAGTCTAACCAGGGGTGCACTTGTAGTTGAACAGATTGGGTAATTGATTCTTGATATAATTCAAAAGATGATACTCCATGGAGATCCATGAGAAAGTGTATAAAAAGATATTGGGGGGCTGAGGAAATGGCTTTGTCGTTAAAGAGGTTTGTCTGCAAAGCTTAAGCACCCTGGTTCGATCCCCTAGGACTCACAAAGCCAGATATACAAGGGGCACATGTGTCTGGAGTTCATTTGCATTGGCTAGAGGCCCTGGTGTGCCCATTCTCTCTCTCTCTCTCTCTCTCTCTCTCTCTAATAAATAAATGAAATATTTCTTTAAAAAAGGATTAGGGCCAAGCTTGGTGGTGCACACCTTTAATTCCAGCACTTGGGAGGCAGAGATAGGAGGATCACTGAGAGTTTGAGGCCACCCTGAGACTACATGGTGAATTCCAGGTCAGCCTGGGCTAGAATGAAACCCTACCTGAGAAAACAAAAAAAAAAAAAAAAAAATGGAATACTTTATGTCATAGAATTAAGGCTTGTTTCAAGTGATTTTGGAGAGATGAAGTAAATGGGGGTTTTAGTGCTGTCATGAGGTGGGACCAGTTCTGTAATGTTTACAAGCTTTCACTGAACAATCAGAGAAAGTGGGACACAGAGGTCTATGGCATAGAAGCAAGAGCCAGTAATGGGGACTAAAAGAACAGGTTTTAGCTATTTTTGTGGTGTACACAGGGTTCTTTCTGTTGCCTGTGTTCAGAGATAATTTTGAAGTGATTTTGTTTTAATTTGATTTACTATGGTCCCAGAACATTGCATCTTGTCTGATGTGGCCTGTGACATCATCTGCATTAAGCAAGGCCATCACTCATCACTGCTACTAAAAGGCCTTACATTTGCTTGCCCTACCTGTTTGTTTTCAGGTGGGAAAGCAGATTAAGGGCTGTGTCAAACATGAGCAGACTCAAATATTCTCAAATACTCCACCTCATACACACTTTCATGAGAAGCTACTTGAGGATGCATGAAGGAAAAAGAAAATGGAATGTATCACCTTAAAAGAAGACTTAGAATTCAAAACCTGTTGGCACAATCCAAGCAGAAGCCATCTTAGATTAGAAAAGAGAGAGAGGTACACCAAAAAGGCAAAAGGGGAGAGTAGATGAGTCAGGAGACCACATCAATGAAAGACAGAACTGAAAACATAGAGATGCGGATACAGTCAAACACTGTATTAGATAAAAGAAAAAATTAAATACTACATAAAGCAAATATAATGATCTGTCCTTATTATATTATCCTTGTTATCTTTATTATATTTTTATATTATGTTCTCTGTTCTTCAAAATAGTTCATGCAAACACCTTATTAAGTAATTTTTTAGACATAAGCTATGAAACTGATGAGAAAACTTCAATGTAACTTATAGAATGTGAGTGTTTTCTCCTAGCAATGTGAAAATAATGGTTCAGCTATCCAGGTGGGAGGGAAGGAGGGGGCTGAAAGAAATAGAGCTGGGAGATCATGGGTCTCCAAAGCAGGATTCAGGGGTTCTAAGAAAACTCATGGAACAAGTTATAGTTGTGTTATTAATGTTATCATAGTCACAAAATCATACCTATTCCAAAATTAGCTATATAAATCTATTAGGAAATTGCAAAAAGAAGATTAGAAATGGTGGTCAAGTGAAGTGAATCTTCAATAATCAAAACAAGAAATTTTAATCTCTTAATCACAAAATAGGGATGTAAACAAAATGGTAGGAATAAAAATCCGATCTTGGAACCAGCCCAAACTGTTAAGATCTTGTTTCTCTTCAGCACGTTCCCATTAAACAGGGACATGCGAGAAGATGGCTTTTTTTTTTTTTTTCGTTTTGAGTTTTTGTTGCTGTCCTTGCTGCATAGATTATCTTACCAGAAGCTAATTTAACTAAATGATTAGTTGTAGAATTAACATGGGAATTGCTTAGAAAATATTTGTTGAATGAATTGCTTACTCCAGGTTACATATGAGAAAAGTATAGTCTAGGAAGCAAAAGTTTGAATAATAGTAACTTCTTTTTGGAAAAAAGGTAACTTTTTAATTGTCATATAGTTGTTCAGAAATCTAGCTCCTTCAGAGTAACTTTGGCATGATAGGATGCTGTTTTTTAAATTTCCTCCTTCCAACTAACTAATATTATAAAGTGTGCAACTGACTTCTGCAATCAGTTTCTATCTACTGTGCATTCATTAGTCCTTTCCGGATACTTTTCACATGCTGCCACATTGCCTGAGGGTGGCTCGCAGCAGAAGCTAAGGCATGCTGAGTGAGCACCACCAACCCTGTCCTGCCCTCCCAGGGTTTATGGCACTCCTTATCAAGAATTGTCAAAAGATGCCTGGGCCTTCTGCTTCCATCTGAGCTCTCCAGTGCCCATCCACAATATTGCTCTTTAGAGTCAAAAGCATCCTGAAACATGAGACCACCATTCAAATATCTTAAAGTTGGTATTCAAGACTACAAAGAGTACAAATTCTAAATGAGATTCTTTTTCAACATACTTTATCCAATGCTGTTGGTTTTTGACATCTTAGAATCAATTTTCCCTTCTTAGTAACATCTCTGTCAGTGCACAATCATGTCTTCTTACAATTTAGTCAGACTCTAATAGGAGGGATCCTTTCACAGAACGTGACTCTGGCACACAGACCAGTTTACCTAGGCCTTTCTGAGGACAGGCTGCTTTGCATGGAATAGTTATGTTCCTACCATGCAGTTCAGTTTTTAGGGGAACTTGAGATGTGCCTGTTGCCAAGATTGAGTTCTCAGAGTCCTATGGTTTCTGCAAATGCTCGCAGTCCTGACTGTGTTAGCTTGTACTACAAAGAACCAAAGGACCTGGACTAAACCTTCAGCATGAATGACTTCTGTGCTTACCTATAGAGAGCTTGAATATGAAAGTACAAAGGAAGGATGAGTGATTTTTCCCAATTTTATGATGAGATATTGTGTCTACATGTATTTTCCTATAAAAGGCAGAACTGGAAATAGAAAGGAAGCAACTTTTGAGTGTACCTAGGACCTGATGCAACTCTACATGTGATAACCCAAGTTCCACAATTTTTTTGTAGGTATGAACCAATTGAACATTGTAGACAATGATTTAAACCACTTTTTGAGGTAGGGTTTCCCTCTACCCCACGCTAACCTGGAATTCACTATGTAGTCTCAGGGTGACCTTGAACTCACACTATTCCTCCTACCTCTGCCTCCCCAGTGCTGGGATTAAAGGTGTGCACCATCATGGCTGGCTTCATTTATTTCTTGGAAAAAAAATGAATCATTGAGAAATCATGGTAAATTAGACATCTCAATTAGCAGATACACTAATCTAATTCACAACTTTGATGTCACACAAATGATGTCAGACTGAATTTGAAAAACATGATCTCAAATTAGTAAGTAAATATATTTAAAAGTCATCTCATTCAGCTAATTCTACAGTACGAAAATACGAACTGCATTACACCTTCAGTAGCCATCTCATCTGTTTAACGGTGAAGAGGGTTCAGAGCAAAGATTATGTTGACAAGATGAACAAGTGAAATAAAGAAGTCAGTGTGTGGAAGGGTATGAGGAACAGGATGAGAAGGTGTGGAATAACAAACTACACGGGGAAGGAGGATTGATGACTGCAGTTACAATGAAGAGCAACTGAAGCAGTTGCTAAAACCTCTTTAAACTTTTCACTAATAAAGAAATGTGATTCAAATAGAAAAGAGCGAGGTGATATCTACACTTTCCAAAGAATATCACTGGAAATTGTTGCTCTATTATTTCATATTACTAAACATTTATGGAAAAGTGAAATAAAATAGTAGTTTATATATTTGACAGGAGATGGGATGAGAGGGGGAAAAACACTTAATCTGTTGGTAGGAATGTGGATTTGTGCATTATGGAAAACATAAGGTGAAGTATATAGCCAATTTTCATATCTCTAAAAACTACAATAGGACTACAATTTGACCAAGCCATCCCTCTGCTTGGTATGTATCTAAAGAAAGTGAAATCAGTATTGTGAAAGAGATGTCTTCCTTCCCAAGTTCTTTACAGCTCTATACATGATAACCAAGATACAAAAAAAAAGTTATGTGTTCCTTAATAAATACTTCAGGAGATGGTAATGTATATGTACCATGTAATAATAATGCCTTAAAAATGTAAATACTAGTACTTATGACAACATAGTAAAACCAAGAGGATATTACACTAAAAGAAATGTCAAGCACAAAAATAAAAAAAAAAACTACATGATTTTAAGACAAATTTGAACATACAGAGTATAATGATGCTTTCCAGATGGTGTTGGGAGGAATCATGGAGAGAAGTAAGACAGAGGGTACTCACCAGAAGTTATAATGTATGAATGAGTCTACAGGCCTATTGTATGTCATGAGAATTCTAATTAATAATGTTGCAAAATTGTACTTCATACTGGAAATTTGTTGAAGTAGACACTAGACATTCCTTTTATTTTTAAATTTTTATTTATTTATTTTAGAGCGACAGAGGCCTTTAGCTACTGGAAACAAACTCCAAACACGTGTGCCCCATTGTGCTTCTGGCTAACGTGGGTCCTGGGGAATTGAGCCTCGAACCAGCATCCTTAGGCTTCACAGGCAAGTGTTTAACCACTAAGCAATCTCTCCAGTCCTAGATACTAGACATTCTTATCAACCAACACACACACACACACACACACACACACACACACACACACACACACGCAGTTATGGATGGGGTATTTAACTGTGTGAATCACATATATGTTGGGGCAGAAGAAGATGGTTCAGTCAATAAAGTGCTTGCTGCATAAGCATGAAGACTTGAGTTCAGAACCCCCACATCCCTATAAAAAGCTGGATGTGGTGGCTCACACCTGTAATTCCAGTGCAGGGAGGTAGACAGGAGGATCCCTAGGGATTGCTGGGTAGTGCTAGTGTAGATGAATAGTGACCTCCAAGTTCAATGAGAAATCCTGTTTCAAAATCAAGGTGGATATTGACTGAGATAGACACCTGATGTTAACCTCTGGCCTGTACACACACACATGTATGCATATCTCCACATGCACATATCACACACACACACACACACACACACACACACAGCAACATGCTGAATGCTTTAAATATATAAATTTTTAACAATAATTATCATGACAGCAAATAAGTTGTTTTAAAATTTATAAAATATAAATGAAATAAAATTTCAAGAATAATATATACAACTAAAATCAATTCACAGCTCAAATAAAGCAGGCTTAATATAAAGAATAAAAATACACCTATCACATTTACTATATTGTAAGTGTAAGTAGTAGTCTCTAGAATTTAGGAATAAGGATTTATGATGAACTCAATTGTTTTAAGGTAGGTGGGGAAAACTATAAGACACATTCTGAATATGGAGAGCAGATGAAATGCTCAGGAAATGGCAAGACTACATCAACTTAGATGAGTTGGCTTGGAATTTGGCTGGCAGGCTGTAAAATGAATGGCAACACACATGGATGTTCTAAGTACTTGAGGTGTCCCAGCAGCAGTGACTTTACCTTCTTTTAAAAAATAAGATATTTTTATTCATTTATTTGCAAGCAGAAATAAATAGAGAGAAGTGAAACAGAAAGAATGGGCATGCTAGGGCCTCCAGCTGCAGCAAACGAACACCAGATGCATGTGCCACTTTGTGAATCTGACTTTACATGGTGACTAGGAAACTGAACCAAACCCAGATTATTAGGCTTTGCAGGCAAGTGTCTTAACCACTGAGCTATCTCTCCAGCCCCCTAATTCAACCTTCTTAAATGCACAAACAGAACAGTGCCCTTTCTAAGGCAATAGCTTAATAAATCTTCATAGGGAAATTTTGTAACTCATTAGGATTCTAGGATAAAAACGTTCATGATATTTGGATTGTAGGGGTTTAGGTATCAACTTATCACTGCTTAGAATTTTTCCTTTTAAAAAACAGTTAAGTAGTCAGATGTAGAGTAAAAGACTGGTAAAAGTTAACAAATGAGGGGCTGGGGAGATTGCTTAGTGGTTAAAGATGTATGTTTACAAAGCATACAGGCCGAAGTTCAATTCCTTAGCCACCCACATAAAGCCAGCTCAGTGTTCATTTCAGTGGCAAGAGACCCTGCAAGCCTACACACACACACACACACACACACACACACACACAAAGTAAATTTTTAAAATTTATTTATTTATTTTTCTTTATTACTTGTGTACATACTCAGTATGTAAACAGCCATGTTGGTACCATTGTTAGCCTCCTTCCTATCCTCCCCCCTCCAAAGGAACCCTCCTCACTGGGGAATGTGGGTCATGCATTGTGGGGGTAGCCATCAGTTATGGGGAGGAGGCAATGTTTCTGTGCAAAAAGTCCCAACATGTGGCTCTAACAATCTTTCTTCCCCCTCTTCTGCAAATTTCCCTGAGCCATGTTGGGTTCATTTTAGGTCTACTTCAGTGATGAGGTCTTGAGAGTCTCTGTGTCTCTGGAGATCTGATTTCGTAGGAGTTGAGTATTCTCTGTGTCTACCTCCTTCACCCTTGTGCTGATACCAGGTTCAACAAGAAAGCAGAACTCTTGCTTATTTTCCCAATTACTCTATGGTTTCAGCTGGGGCCCTGGTGAGGTGTGATGGGCTGATTCTCTCCTTAGGTTCTGTGTCCATCTGAAAAAGAGAAGCAGATTCTTCTGTGGAGAATGAAGTCAGCACCAGATAAACGGGATAACCATTATTATTTTAGAGATAATTTAATAGTTGTAAGCTCTCTTGTAGCCCAAGATTGGTGGGAGCTTGATATTGGAGAGTGAACTCCTTTTTTTGTATATGGTTCTGACTTGTTTCCCAGTTCCAGCTATGGCTTCTGTTCCACTGAGCAGATCCATTAGCCAATTCAAGAGCAGTTGGTTACCCACCATGACTGTGTGCCACTATTGCACTTGGTGAACAGCCCATTAGGTTGTTTGCTGGTAAGTAGCTTAGACCCTGAGTTGCTTGGACAGATGCTGGCTATTTCTCCCCAGTTGCTCATGTAGCACCTTCTGGCACCAGAGAAGCTAACTGTCTGGGGACTGACACTATTCCAGATTCCAGCCAGGTCTCTCCATGTTCTGTACCAACAGAATATGGTGTCTTCTGCAGCAGAGTCTTACCATTAACCTTTGGTGTGTAATCAAGTGCCTCTGACAGAAATCTGTCTTCTTTTGGGAAACTCTGTAGGTCTTTCTGATCAATAGCTCATTGTGGATGTTAACAGTGTCCTGGTACTGGGAGTTACAGGCCACTGCCAAGGGAAGAGAAGGAAGAAAAAGATAGGTAATATACAAGAGAAAGAGATAAGAGAGAGGGATACAGACAGAGAGAGAGATTGAGAATAACAGGAGAACATTAAGGTTAGCCTGCATCATAGCCTCTCCAGGACCCTTTGATTCAGGTGTTCCCTCTTAGGACCTGATGAAGGTTTAACCTTTTAGTCTGTCTTTCAGGATATAGGATTTTATGGTACCAGTTCCATTTGGGTCAGTTTTGTGCCACCCCACACCCTTACCCTCCCCTCCTGCCCTGCCCTCCCTATTTGAGATGACTATTAGGTATGTCAGCATCTCAGGCAGATTCAGATTAGGAGCCACAGATGACTGAGACCATGCAACGATTGTCTTTCTGTGATTGGGTGAGTTTGCTGAGAATGATCTGTTCCAAGTTCAACCATTTTCTTCAAATTTCATTGTGTCATTTTTCCTTACTGTTGTGTAGAATTCCATCATGTAGATATGCCACATTTTGGTTATCCATTCATCTAATGATGGGCATCTGGGTTGATTCCAGTTCTTAGCTATTGTGAATTGAGCAGTATAAATATGGTTGAGCAAATCTCTCTGAACTGAGGTATGGAGCTGTTAGGGTAAATGCCCAGTAAGGGAATAACTGGCTCTGTTGGTAACTGTATAGTCAACCTTTTTAGGAGTCTCCATATTGCTTCCCATAGTTGTTGTACCATCTTACCTTCCCACCAACATTTAATGAGTGTTCCTATTTCTCCACATCCTTGCCAGAACTTGTTTTCATTTGAGTTTTTAATGTTTGTTATTTTTACTGTGGTAAGGTGGAATCTCATAGTTGTTTTAATTTGCATTTACCTGATGGTTAGGGATATTGAACACTTTCTTAAGTGTGTGTTTGCCATTTGTATTTCTTCCTCTGAGAACTCTCTGTTCAATTCTATGTCCCATTTTGTGAGTGGGTTCTTTGACTTTTTATTGTTTAGAGTTTTGAGTACTTTGTAGATTCTAGAAATTAGGCCTCTGTCAGATGTATAGCTGGCAAAAATTTTCTCCCATTATGTGGGTAATCTATTGGCTCTGCTTATTGTATGTTTGTCTGGGAAAAAAATCTTTTCATCTTCATGAGATTCCAATGGTTGAATGATTGTTTAAGATCCTGTGCTATGGGGTTTTGTTCAGGAAGTCTTTTTCCATTCCTATATTGTGGAAAGTTCCTCCCATTTTTTCTTTCAGTACTAGCAGAGTTTCCAGTCATATATCCAGGTCTTTGATCTATTTGGGCTTTAATTTTGTGCATGGCTAGATGTGTGGATTTAGTTTCATTTTCTTGCATATGGCTATCCAGTTTTTCCAGCACCATTTGTTGAAGATGCTATCCATTGTCCACTGTACATTGTTAGGGACTTTGTGGAATATCAATTATCTGTAGTCACTTGACCCAAAGTCTGGGTCCTCTATTCTGTTCCATTGGTCTATAATCTTGTTTTCATGCCAGTACCATGTTCTTTTTGTTACTATAGTTTTGTAATATAGGTTTAGATCAGGTATGGTGATGCCTCCGGAGGTATTTTCTTTCTTTTTTTCTGAGTACGTGCTTGGATATCTGAGGCTTTCTGCCATCCCATGTGAATTTTGAGATATTTTTTTTTACTTCTGTGAAGAAAATTTTGGGGATTTTTATTGGTATTTTAGTAAAA
The DNA here is from genome assembly GCA_036346955.1 of Dipus sagitta. Classification (NCBI taxonomy): domain Eukaryota; kingdom Metazoa; phylum Chordata; class Mammalia; order Rodentia; family Dipodidae; genus Dipus; species Dipus sagitta. The sequence continues at coordinate 101,408,517 of CM070771.1, read as the reverse complement.
CTGTATATTGCTTTTGGTAAGGTTGCCATTTTCACAATGTTAGTTCTGCCTATCCTGGAGCATGGGAGGTCTTTCCATTTTCTAAAGTCCTCCTCAATTTCTTTCTTGAGTATTTTTATGTTTTCATTATATAGGTCTTTCACATCCTTGGTTAATGTTATTCCAAGGTATTTTATTTTATTTCTGTTGCTATTGAAAATGGGACAATGTCACTACTTTCTTTTTCTTTATCTTTTGCATATAGAAAGGCTACTGATTTTTGTACATTGATTTTGTATCATGATACTTTGCTGAAGGAATTATTCACCTTTAAGCGTTTTGAGATGGAGGTTCAATTTTTTTAAAAAAATAATTTAACAAATGATAATTCCTCTGTTTGCCTTGTGTTGATGATTTACAGATAGGATACAGGCAGGAGAGACAGAGAGAAAGAGAGAGAGAGAGAGAGAAAGCCAGCAATGAGACTTCCTCTGGCTGTGAAAGAACTCCTAGAAGAGAGACACATGGGAGGCATCATAGTTGGTCCAGGTGGCAGAGAGCGGAGTGAGCAAAGGGAGCTCAAAAACATTCTACACCAGGTTCCCACTCTACACAGCAAGTCTTTTGGAAGCTGAAAATCCACCTCCTCCGGCATTTTGTGCCAGCAATTACATGTGAACATTCTTCACACCTGTTCCTGTTCCTAAGGCAAAGTACTGACAGAAATGAGAACTACAATATGCATCTCCGGTTACACTGAGAAAATTATTTTATTTTTGTAAAAATCTCACCTTTAATCATGTAGTACATCAGCTGCCCCATCTGTAAACACAGAAATTCTTTGCCTCCACAATCCTTATGGGATGGCACTAGGATTCATAAAGTCCAGAATATATTTTCCTTAGAGAAAGGAATTACATGAACATGGAAATTTTCCTTACCTATAGTGAAATATTGACTTCCTTGTAAACACATATAGAAATATTATGATCTTCCAGCGTATCACCTGCCTTCCAAATAAAAATTATGATCCATTTTGAAGTTGCTTGCATGAAAGAACTCGGGTGAATGTAATTATATACCTGACATAGTTTCATTATGAAAACTGAGGGGTGGAAAACAATCAGTAAGCAATCAATGTATAATATGGGCCTTTGTAATTGTGGAGAGATATAATTAGCTAGTTCATATTGCTGAAATGAGGGGCTGAATATAAAAGGATGAATAAAGAAATTTCATTCACAAATGAATAATGTTTCTCTATGGCCATATTTCTTTTGTTTTTATGTGTACTCAGTTTTTGTTTGAATAAAGGTGTGTGGGTGGGTGGGGGGTTATGTGTGTGTTGTCAAGAGTCCATTTACACCAGGTATGCCCTTTACCTTTGGATGCATCCAGCAGAAATCATCCTTTCCTGGACCCAAACACTGCAGTGACAATAGACAGGCTATCCCTGTCCCCCCCCCCCATTCCTATTCCACACACAGGAAAGGGAGCAGTCAGAGTAATCTAGAAGCCACTGAGACCTCATAATCAAGAGGAGGAGACAAGCTTCTGCTTCTACTTAGCCTGAGTTCCCTTCCCGCTCTCTGCCCTTTACACACCTACATTCACATGCAGTAAAACACCCTAATCCTTAAAAACCTTTATCATATAGGCTCATGGTATTTCATACACATTTATGTCCCTAACAGGTGTATTCAATGGAGAATCTGGTGCCTGGCCATGTAATGTCCTATCTCTACGTCCTCCAGGACTCACCACACCAATCATGTGTGTCATACTCATTTGCATCATCAACCATTCCTTTGCAGGCATCCAAAAGACCCCACCTGAAACCTCATGTGTAGATTGATTGTATTGCCTTACATTTATTGGCTTGATTCATAACCTTTAATTACATCTGTTTCAGGGCTAGAGATATGGCTTAGTAGTTTAAGGTATTTGTTTGCAAAGCCTAATGGTCCGGGTTCAATTCCCCAGTACCATCATAAATAGTGACATGGATAAATAGTGCCTGGAGTTCATTTGCATTGGCAGGAGGCTCTGGTATGCCCATCCTAACTCTCTCTGCCTGTTTCTCTCTCTAGCTCACTCATTCTTTCTCCCTGTCTGTCAAATAAATATTTTAAAAACGCTAAAAAGGTCTCTGACTAGTTTAATTACATCTGTTTCTTTGAATTTCTCAGAATCAACAGATTATTTTTCTTCCCTATGACATAATCCTCTCCTGCAGCAGAACTACTGTGAGAGTGCTACTAATCTTCCAAAGCCAGCTCTAATGTTGCCTGCTTGTTTGTCTTTTCATTTGCTTGGTTGGTTTTTCCCATCACATACATCCTGATCTCTACAGGTACACACTCTCTGCATCACATGCATCACATCTACTTTTGTTGCTTCGTTTTCTCCCTTTCTTTCTTCCTTACTTTCTTTCTTTCCTCCTTTCTTTCCTTCTCTATTTTTCTCTCTCTCTCAATCCCCTTCTCTCATCATCATCATCAACTTTAATCTTCCTCCTCATCATATTTGGAATACCTAGATATCTTTACATTCCAGCTGACATTATGAGTATGTATATATCCATCACCCTCTATTATATAGTAAACCCTGCAGGCCATGGTGCTTTGTCTGGAAAATATGCCTCATCTATGTTGAGTGACTAAATGAATGGCTTTGTTCCATAGTATTTTTCTCAATTCTGCAAATGACAAAATAAAATGCAATGATTCAGTGGTAAAGATTAAATCAGGGCACACCCAAGGGCCAAAAGTCCACTTACCTTTTTCCCTCACTGGTTAATTTATTCTCTCGAACATACTGCTTTTTAAGAAGAAAAGGAGTAAACGTAAGGTGGTGCTTTTGAAGGGAAAATCAAGATGCAATATGTAAGATTACAAGAAAGTAAAAGTAAATAAATAAGCACCATTTCCATATTTTCTAGATCAGTGATTCTCTCCCTTCCCATAGAAGATATAAGAGAAAGGCAAAACTACATTTGAAAATGGAGATTGAATTATGTCCTTTATTCCCACAATGAAATGATTAAAGTGTCAGAAAATCAGCAAGGAGGCCCTGGGAAGATCCTCTGCCATCCTAATATCATCGATCCATTTTCCTCAGCTTATTGCTGTCAAGAGAGACAGTGGTCCCTCTGGAATCCATCATCCCTAAGGAGAATTGCTAACCAATGGCCACTGCAATGTTAGTATTGTGACTATACTTGATATACAATAATCAAATAATGAATTCACAGTGTCATTCCAGCATCACACACAGTTTTTGCAATCAGTCACTAATACTCACATGTGATCAACCATGGTCAGAAACAACAGCACTGAGGCCATATTTGTTGAACATTTCCCAGGGGAACACATGCAAGGCCCTTAGCAAGATGCTTAGCTCATACTAAATGTTGAATAGGACAAGGTACATATAAATAGCTCTGTGGTGAGGAATTAAGTATCCCTTCTTCCAAAACTCATTTCAGTACAGTTAGACAACTGAGTATTATAAAAGACATTCCACTTTTCCCATGTTGGTATGCCATCCATAGAATTTTGATGTGAACTGGATTTGCCAGTGATTGGGCACCATGTACCTAAATCATCCATGACATAGAGCTCGCAGTAGTTATTGCACACAGCTTCTGTGAAGTTAAGCTGAGAAGGCAGTGGTCCTTGAGGTTATGTGCAAGGAGCTATTCTCAGACTCCATAGAAGCCCAATATAACATGCACAGATTCCTGTGAAGGAATTTTTAAACAGAGACACAAACCAGTGACTGTCTACCAGTAATGTGGTTCAAGGGGTAGGACAACGGGCCACCTGGTATTGAGCCAGGGCAATGCCCCAGTGGAGCTGTCCTTCCCTCTTAGAGCTCAGTTCAAATGTAAGGCACCTCAAATGTGGACCTACAGTCACTGTTTCAATGGCAGCTAAATGGCAGGCTCTGTTGCTGCCTTTTCTGCAGTCTCATTCCAAACTCAACTTTATTACACCCTGTAGTGTCTAAATTGCTATGTAGGATTTTCTGGGGACTCATCTGTGAGAACATCGTGGGCTTCTGGATATGTGCACGCACTCACAAAAGGAATGCAGAGCTGGTTCATGCAGTAGGAATTTTTTTTCCCTCAAATGACATATTTGAGCATTAAAAGCAATGTGTTCTGTTCTCCTGCTAGCAAGGAATAATGAAACCACAGTGCAGCCTTCTCAGCAGCTCCTGCCTTTGAATCATGCAAAGCAGAAATGATCCTGTGTCTGTAGGCAGGAGCAGCCTCCAGAGCTATGGGAACATTGCCAAGAGCCCTGAACAACCTCCCCTGCTAATTGGGAACTGGCTTATTAGTGACACTTTTGAGAGTCAGGTTGTCATTGAAGACAAATGAAGGGGAACACGGTGGGCGCTGTAGCCTGGAATTAGGTGGTGGGAGGGAGGCTGATTCTTGTTCTTCACAGGAACACGGCTCTGTAATTTGCTCAGAGGCTGTGCTCAGCTGCCTTGCAAGCACAAGGGCTCTTGGGAGGCAGCAGGCAATCCCTTAGGCTCTACCCTACCTCCAGCACTGTCCCCTGCCATACGTATCAGGAGAGCTGTGAGGCCATTTCAAAAGTACCTAGAGTTACTTAACACTACAAATAGAAATTTGCAAAGTCCTCCTCATGGCCTTTGGAACATGTGTCTGCATTCTGTGTGTCTAAAGCAGACCAAATAAATTTTATTTCATAATCTGTAGCTCATACTTCATCTGATTCTATATAATGATTAAAAACTCATAAATGGAAAAATGAGTTGACACACTTAGGAATCAAAGTTTAATTAAATCAAATTTTCAGATAGATCATTTAGTTCAGAAACATCACAAGAAATGCATATGCCTAGTGGCTTCATTTAAAAGCCTTGATTTTTTTTGGCATGTGTGTACATATGCATGTAGTTGTACTGCATGGTAGCACATGTGTGCGTGTGCATGTGGAAGCCAGAGGCCAACCTCAGATGTTGTTCCTAAGATATGTATGTCATTTTTCTGAGACAGTGTCATTCATTGACCTAGATCTCATCAATTAGGCTAGACTGGCTGACCAATGATCCACAGGGATCCATCCGGCTTCCCCTCACCTGCACTGGGATGACAGGTACATGCTACCATACCCTGCATTGACATGAGTACTGGGGATAAATGTAGCTCCTTATGCTTGTAAAGTAAGCACTTTTCTGACTTAGCTAGCACCCCAGCCTTAGGGGTTCTTGTGTTGGTTTTGTTCTTTAACAAGGCCGAGGACACAGAGATTACGAACATCTGCCTCAGTCAAGCAGATGATGGTCACGCTGCCTTTCAGCTCCCAGTGAGGTGTTGCTCTGGTAACAAAGTTCTTTCACTTTCTCCCCACTGATATGATATTTCCTCATGAGGATAACACTTCCTGATTTATTTGCTGATATCTCAACAACTACATGTTAAAAAGAAGAATTTGCCATGTCATTCAACACACTAGCAAGAAAGTTGTGTATCATGAGTAAGCCTCACATCTTCCAGTTTCTCTGTTCCCTTCTGGGTAAAGTGATGGAACCTTGTAGCTGCCATATCAGAACAAAATCTGGGCCATAGAATGGCCTCCTGGGGTTGTACAGTGAGTTGGTGAAGAGCCCTGAGGAGGTTTTTGATAGTATTAGAAGTCATCCTGAGCACAGAGATACTAGAACATGGAAAACCTATTTCATAGGCACCCGTTTGTTGTCATCCTCTATTGCCTCTCTCACCATTTGTCAGCAAATCTATTCTTCTCTTAATAATGATTTAGCCCTTGCACCAAGAAGCTCAGCCAATGATAGAATACATTCCTTGAATGATATGAACCTTCTCTCTTCAGCTCTTGCTTTAAACATCACACACAGACCTGCAAGTACATGCAGCCACATAGCTTCACATGTATGTACCCTAATTATAGACAACATGAGGTTGAGTATCCAATCAATATTGGCCATGCCTCCCATTCTTTTTTGTTAGTAGAGTCTCTCTCAAGAGATGCTGATATGCCAGTAATCAGCATTTGCAGCCTTCTCACTTTTAGAGATAATGATACCAGACTATATAGGGTTATCCATGTGAGAAAATCATGAGATGAATGTGTGGCACAACTGTTGAGTGCAGTCTGACAGAATTCTGAAACTTCAATAAAGTAATGTGACCCAATTCTGGAGGACTCATGTGTAAAGTTCACAGGTGAAAAATGATACGATTTTGAAATGGTTGAGTGACACATTCCTGAGGTAACTATGAGACATCATATGTAGGTGGCAATTTAACATGCAGGAAGTCACAGAACACAGTCCTGAACACATGTCAAAATGATCCAGTTCTAAATGGCCACATGAAACATCTCTGAAGTAATCATGAGATACATTTCTGGTCTTGAGTTCATGTGAAATATCATTAGCCAATGAAGTCAAAAGAATATTTGCTGGAGAACAAAAATGATTCTATATTTAATATACAGTAGGAGCTAGAAAAACATTTTCCTCAGCATGGGGTCTGCCCCTTTGTTTTTCTAACCTTTGAACAGTTTCTCAGGGTCACATGCTGTTTGGATTTAATGCTTTGGCCAGTATACTACAAGGATGACTGTGTTTGACCTTGATGGTGTCTTGTGAAAGTGCAGGAACCTATTATCTATCTTAGATTTTTTCTTCAGTGATATGATAAACACCTGTCATTTATACCACCTACAAATGTATAAACTGTGTGTATCATACAGGTACAATTCTGTTATCACAGGAAATTTTAAGTATTTACTTCTAGGAATTAATTTTTGCAAGCAAAGATACAGGTTGCTTTATTATAAAGGGTCAGGAAAAAATTTAATCTGAAACTTCATAAACAATATGAGTCGTTCCCTTCAGTTATAAAAACATGTCATAGAGACCCTCAGCTGGAATAAAGACATGAGAACTTTTTACTTGACTAGGTAATATGCTCAAGATTTGGCAGAGTGTGAGCCACCCATTTGCTCAAGAAGCCCAAGAGCTTCTGGGAGATTAGAAGTCTCCTGTAGTTCAAAATATCCAAAATAATCAACTTGTCTCAAGCTGGCCATAACTACCTACAATAAAATAGTGAGGCTATTCTTCAGATATGGGGTTCAGTGAAGAGTAACCTGCATGGTTTTCATCTTCCAGTATCAGTGACTTGAATTCAGGAAGCAATGAAGTATTAAATGGAAACTCCTTAGTATTGGTGTGAAAGTATATAAACAAGCAAGCATGCAACAAAGCCAGTGCACAATAGTGTCATCTGTCAAACTGTGCATGACATGGACATCTGTAATGATAACAATGGCATTCACAGATGATAGCTCCCTATATTTTGTAATTGGAACCAGACTAAATCTCCACTCCATTGGGTGGTATGAGCCAGAGATGTAAACTTTTGGACAAATTGGGACTAAGGAAACCTGAAGGGAGAGATAACAAAATTCTTAATAGAACTTGTACGTTACCCACAAGTAGCTAAGGCATCCATTTTCCCATATTGAAGCAAGGTATATAAATACTTGCCTTGTTGTACATTTATCTTAACTACCATCATGAAGAATTAAATAACTCAATGGCTCAAAAATAAAATGATTCAGTTCAGTTTATTCTTTCTTAACATAATCATTCTGCTCTCTGCCAAAATGTTTTATTTCAGACAGAATTTCCTAATATTATAACAAATGTTTTTCAAAAATGTTTTCTAAGGTCAAATATGTATGGAAGGTGCTCTACACATCCACACACAGCACACACACACACACACACACACACACAGCACACGCACACACACACACACACACACACATACACACACACTTGTGCTTTGATGCAAGCATCCTAAAGTCTTAAAACTGTGGAATGAATATCCAAGTTTGGATAACACACAAACCTCTCCTCTAAATATTATGTAACCACTCAGGACTTCTCACAAAGCATCACATGATCACATGATATGAGCTTATAGCAGAATGTGATTTAAGAAATATTGGTTTGGGTTGAATGTAAGGCACAAATGTATAATTGCTTTAAAATATTTTTAAATTAAATATATTTAAATATGTTATAGTTATTGAGAAATTAACCTTGCATTCAATTGCTTTCTTACTCATCAGCATTCCCTTTATGAAATGTGCTGGAGGTTTTAAGATTAATGCATGCCCTAAGGACTCTACATTACGTACTATAGAAATACTTACTCAGCCATGTTAGTTGTTGCTCTACTCACAATAGCTACACAAAACTAAAAATATGATGGATAAGTCATATAATAACCTACTGCTTCATTATCTGATTAAAAATATAACTTTTAAGAAAAATATTAGTAAGAAGTACCCTGCTAAGTTAGAGAATGCTGTGATCAGAAGTCATAGATTGTTGCAGGTAAATCCCAGTACAAGGAGGTGAGTCACCACCTCCTTCCACACAGTGAGTTTTTCATCATGGTTACCCAAATGCTCCCCTCCACACCCCCACAGAAAAGCAGTGAGGCTGTTAACAATGTTCTTGGTTGTTTACCAGAACTACATGATAAGACCCTATTGCAGAAAGTATCACGTGTTTCAGTCACAGGACACTGAGAAATCAATCAAGCTATAGGTGAGCTAGAAGCCTCTTTCCTGCTTCCTAGCTGACATAGTGCTGGAATGTGCCATGCAGGCCGCTGAGGGAGGAAAGTCATTAATAGCCTTAGCCAACAGTGGATCTCATAATCTCCACATTGGACCATCCAGATAAGATGTGTCCATCAGTACAATAGTGGCAGGTAAGTTATGGGAATAACCAACTGCTCCCTAATTGGATTCGAAGCCCACTCAGTGGTGAGAGGGGAGCCATCCTTGGCAGTGATAAACAAGTCAAAAACCTGTAGCTTGTTAGGTTATAGGTTATATGAGAAAGCTACCATTGTCATCTGGATAAATAGGTACATTGTGCCCATCAAACTGTCCTCTAAATGGTTATGTTTATACCCACTGGTTAGAACTGCTTTCAAGTTTGGTTAGAGAAGTTTCCTGTTGTATATGTCAGTGAACTATTGTGGAGAGCCAAGACTCATCAAGGTGATGAGAAGAGGCAGTACAGTTCTGAGCAGGACGAGGCATCTCTGTCACATCGTCCAGGCACAAGGAACATTTCAGAGGAGATGGTAGAAACAATACTGGTGCTGTTCTCACTGTCAGCCAAAGAAGCTTCGCTAAGGAAATGGAAGTAGATACTGAGGAGACTCAAAATTCATCCAAGTGCTAAAAATAAGAGGCCGTTGATAGCTCAGCACTAAATGGACATCTCTATCATGCCCTACATGGCACAGGGAATATGGCAGAAGAGGGGTGGAAAGAGTATAACAATCACTGGGTGGGAAGGGGTAACTCTGGGCACTGACGTGCATTCATGAAAGCACATTGAATGTCTTTAAATCCACAAAACCTGTGCAATATTGAGCCCATCAATGTTTTGATATAGAGGTCAGAGGACGACAAAAGAGAATGAGACATCAAAATAGAAGAAGGACTACTTGGAAAGAGGAGGTTCAGTGAAATAATAGTTAAGGGGGAGAGAAAAAAGAGGGTAATAAGAGGGGTATGATCAAATTATAATCTGTTCATTACTGAAATTCTCAGTAAATAAATAAAGATTAATGTGTGACTTTTTAAACTGGGTTAACTATAGGAGGCCTGAAAACAAGGAGCCATCAAGTCAGGTAGCCTGGGAATACACAGTAATAAGTCCTGAGTGGGAAAACACTACACAAGGCACTAATAAATGTCCAGAGGGCTGGAGAAAGAAATGCTAAAGAGCTTAGTGGTGAGAGGATAAGGCATGGAAGACTTTGAGCAACGAAGGGCTGCACTGTTGTGGGTGGACTTCCATGGAGACTGACTGCACCAAGCCAGAGGTAAGCAGACTGCTTGAACTTGATGGCCACTTATCCACCATGCACCTATTAATGGGCAACAAGCAAGATGACTAAAGGAATTGATAGTCTCAAGTCAGAAGACAAAGGGCAGGTATAATTTGTGGTTTCCTGTTTACCATGTAGATTTTTGTTGGATGGTTGGATTTTGCTAATTTCTTCTATTGTCACTGGTGGTACAATACTTGGCCTTTATCAATTTAAATTTAAAATTTTATATCTGGTTTAGTTCAGTCAGTGCTGCTACAGGATTTTATTTTTTCCTCTCTAAGTGATACTATGCATTGGTCCCTAAGGTGAAAGCTGCTTATGAAAAAAGTTGTTCCAAATGAAACCAAAAGAGATACACATCCCAACAGATGTGCTAAGCTCAACATTGAAGCATAGTAAACATGAAAAATCAAAGTAACATAACTCCTCCACGAGATCTGAACTCCTTAACTACAATAGGAAGGGAAGGAAGACTACCAAACTCATCCTCTGAAGCCAGTTTAACCTTAATACCAAAACCAGGTAAGGGAAGAACAAAAACAGAATAGTGTAGACCAATTTCTCTGATAAATATAGGCAGAAAATCCTCAATAAAATATTTGAAAATTCATGGTACTAGAGAGATTGATCGATGGTTAAGGTGCTTTCCTGCAAAGCCTAACAACTCAGGTTCAGTTCCTCAGTACCCATATGAAGCCAGATACACAAAACAGTGCATATGTCTGGAGTTTGTTTACAATGGCTGGAGACCCTGGCACACCCATTCTGTCTGTCTCTCTCTTCTCTCTCTCTCCTTGCAAATAAATATTAAAAAAAATTTAATAACTCAACTCAACAACATATTTAAAAATATGATATATCTGTAGCAACTTAATTCCACCCCATGTTTGTAAGGATGATGGCTCAACACACCTAAATCCATAAATGTAGTACAGCGCATAAAGAGATTCAAGGGCTGAAATCAAGGGTTAAGCTCAATTGATACATACAAGGTCATTGACAAAGTTTGATATCCTCTCATGAAAAAAGCTCTGAAGAAGGTAGAAATTGAAGATATATGCTTTAACATAATATAGGCTATATATTTGTTATACTAAACAGAGAAAACCTAAAAGCAGTTACTCTAAAATTAGGAGACAACCATGAATGAATCAAGGTGCCAACTTCCCCCCTCCTTTTTTTTTAGTTTTTACTCAGTGTATACAGACAAGTTGGTACCATTGTCAGCCTCCTCCCTGTCTTCCCCCTTCCACAGGGACCCTCCTCATTGGGGAATATGGGCTGTGCATTGTGGAGATGGCCATCTTATTAAACATATTGCTTGAAGACTTCATATGAAAATAAAGCAAGAGAAAATAATAAAATTGATGCAAATATGAAAGAAAATGTCTAATAACTACTTGTAGATGATATGGACTTATAATTAAAAGACATTTAAATTTCCACCAGACACACTTAGCAAGGCTAAGGGAACTTAGCAGAAGAGGGCGCAGAAAGAATATAAGAGCTACAAGATAGGAAGGCATATTCTGAGGCATTGTTCCCCAGCCCCTCCACAGGAACATGACCCCACAGTGATTGCTGAAAACCCCTACTGAGGAGTACACTCAATGAAATGGGGGTGGGGAGAGGGACATAAGAGTATAACTTCATGGAAATATGACCAATTTTCGATATTTCTATGTATTAAAATTATTAATAAAAATAAAAAATCAGAAAAATCTTAAATCTTTCATCAAAATAACAGAATGCAAAATCAATATACAAAAGCCTGTGGCTTTTCTATATACCAATATAAAACATGCTTTGAAAGAAATAAAAAAAAAATCTCATTCATAATAGATTAACAACAACAACAACAGGAATAAAAAAAAACTAGGAATAAACTTGAGGAAGGTAAAGAGCTCCACAGTGAAAATGTTCAAAGAATGAAGAAATAAACAGAATACACTACAAAACAGAAAGACCTCTCATAAACATGGATTGGAAGACATAATATTGTGGAAGTGACTCTATCAGTGAATAATACACAGATTCAGTGAATTTTTTTCTTTTCAAATTCCAAAGAATATGAACACCATATATATATATGTGTGTGTGTCCCCCTCATATGGAAGTATAGAAGATCCCAAACATCCAAAGCAATCCTAAGCAAGCAAAGCAAAGTACGACAACACCTCTGCTCAAATTATACTACAGAGCCACAGTAAGGGAAACAGCAAGTGATTAGCACAAGAATAGTCACATATACCAATGAAATATAATAAATGACCCATAAATGAACTGATACAGCTATAGTCACCTAATTAAAGAAAACAAAGGCTTCAAAAGCACACATTGGAGAAAAGATAGCCTGTTCAACAAATTGTGCCAGGAAAAATGAACACCAACATAGAAGTATGCAACTATATCTCAGTCTCTCACCCTGTACAAAATCCAACTCAAAACTGATGAAAGAGCTTAATATAAAACATAAAACTTCAAAATGATCAGAGGAAAATATTTGATAAAACACTTTGAGATACAGGCATAAGCAAAGATTTTCTGAAAAGGACTCCAAAAGCTCAGGAAATATTTGCAGAATTGACAATTGACACATGAGATGAGAAATTCATAGAAGAATGAAAGAGGAAAACAGTCAGCTACACTTTTGACAGAAGGTGCATATCTAGAATTTACAACAAACTCACAAAAGTAAATACCACCCAAACAAACTACCAAATCAATAAATGGGCAGTTGAATTGAAAAGTATTTTTATAAAAAGAAATGCAAATGGTAATTATATATATATATGTGAAAAGTGTTTATTATCTTTACTCATCAAGAAGATGCAAATTATAATGGCATTGAGATTCCACTTCAACTCTGGGATAATGACTATCATCAGTAAAACATGACAAACAAGTGCTGGTAACAATAAGAGGAAAGAATAACTAATACTAGTGGTAGAAATGTAGATTGATATAAGCACTGTGGAAATCAATATGGAGATTCCTCAAACCACCATACAATTCAGGTATATAATCCCATGGTTTATACCTGAAGAAATGTAAATCTGCATAACACAGTGTATTAGCTAATGTTCTCATTTCTGTCACTAAATACATAAGAATCAATTTAGGAGTTTATTTTGGCATATGAGATTTAGTCCATCATAGTGGCGAGAGTATGGTTGGTATAGCATGAGGTGCATGGCCACACCATGTCCAAAGTCAGGAAACACACACAGACATGGGGAGGGAGAGAAGAGAGAGAGAGAGAGAGAGAGAGAGAGAGAGAGAGAGAGAGAACTGGAACTTTTCTTGTCCTCTCCTTTTATTTCAGTTTGGGCTCCCAGGCCATGTAATAGGATTACTCCTACCTAGCATGGGACTTTCCTTCTCAATTAAACCTTTATGGAACCACCCTCATAGACACACCCAGAAGACTGCTTCTGTGATAATTTTAAATCCAGTCAAGTTGACAAGGAAGATAAACCATGACAAATCCATCTACTGTCAACTTGACACCAAAACACATCATTTTAAATCATCACACTCTACCTCTGACCCAAAAAATCTCTTGTTTTAATTTCATAATGCAAAATACTTTTAGTCCATTTCTAAAAAGTCCTCATAGTATTTAATAATCCCAACACTTTCCAAAATTCCAAAGTCTCTTAAGAAACTCAAAGCAATCTCTTAACTGGGATCCCTAGTGAAATTAAAACCCAAGTTACATACTTCTAATATGCAGTGACTTAGACTTGACAGTGCCATTCCAAAAGGGAGAAATGGGACATCAGAAAAAAAACACTGGGCCAAAGCAAGACTAAAACCTAGGACAGCAGACAGTGAATTCTGAGGCTCTGTGTCTGTCACATTGGGTTCATGATGGAATCATTTGGGTTCCAAAAGCCGTGGGAAGTCCCACACCACCTGAAATAAACTCTTTCCTCCCATGAGCTACTTCTGGTTGGGTATTTGTCCCAGCAACAAGATGGTAACTGCAATACTGCTTGAAAAAATGCTAAAGAAAGTATTTACAGCCTTCAAAACACAGAGGGCACTACAAGTCTGGCAAAAGTGGGAGGGCATAATGAGGCTATGACTTAACAGCATCTTCCATGTGATATTAGTTCATAAAAAATGAAAGAGTGAGAGGATTATGAAGGCTTTCACCAAGGTTCAAGAATGCTGCTGAGACCAAGCAATACGGACAGAATTCGGTTTCTGGCTAGAAGGTTCTCCAAGGTGCTTGGTGACAGGTGATACATAAATTGCAATGAAGATCCCAGAATTTGGAGATGCTAAGATCATGGAGCCTATGCCAAGGAAAGCTACAGGTATGCCACTAAACAAAGCAGTCTATGACTTTTGTATTCAGCCTCATCCAAGTTCTCAAGTCATTAAAAAATATGCAGAAAAAAAAATGCCAGAAGGAAACCCAAATGACCTCTTGCCCAGTTTTAGATAGTGTTTATTCCCTTCTAAAAATAATGATTTAGACCTTCACTATTTGCATTTTTCTCACCATTCTGGTCTTCTAAACTATCCCTGGAATAGCCCATTTTTCGTCTCTGATTACAAAACTCTTGGGTAATCTACCTAACAGGTCTAAACTCTGCCACTTTCCATTGACAAAAATGTTCCAAAGGCCTAAGAACCACATGATCAAGTTTATCACAGCAATAGCTCCGTCTTCACTACCAATTTTATCTATTAGTGGTTTTGTTGTTGGTGGTGGTGGTGTTGGTGTTGTTTTGCTGTGACTAAATACCCAACAAGAAGCTTAAGGGAGGAAGGGTTTATTTTGTCTTACAGTTTGAGGACATAATCCATCATGGTGGGGAAGGTATGGCAGCAAGAATGTGAGGCAGCTGGTCACAATGTGTGGACAGGAAATAGGGACTCTGTTTGCTTCTCCTTTGCATGCAGTTTAGGCTCTGGTTTATGGATTGGTGCCACCAAGTCATGACCCTGAGAGCTCCAGTTCTGGAATCTTCTTTGCAAGTTGGATTTTACCTTCCCTTCTTCACATGGTAGCTTTGCCTTTATACCTAACAGAAAGTTCCACCCTGTCACACCTTTCCTGATCTCAGCAGCAGGTGGTAATACTTGAATGAAGAGGTTTGAAGTAAAACAGAGCTCTTATGTAGAGCCCACTTCCATGGTCCTCCCTATTCAATTAGCTTTTCTGTAACCAACCTCCAGAGGTATGTGTCCATGGGAATTCTATTTTTTAATCAATTTAATTTTATTATTTCTATTTATTTATTTGAGAGAGAAACAGAGGCACAAATAGAGAGAGAATTGACATGCCAGGATCCCCAGCCACTGAAAATGAACTCCAGACGAATGCTCCATCTTGTGCATCTTGCTTACATGGGTCCTGGGTAATTGAACCTGAGTCTTTTGGCTTTACAGGCAAGTGCCTTAACCACTAAGCAATCCCTCCAGCCTTCCATGGGGATTCTAAATTCTTGTTTACAAAGTTTAGTAACCATCACACACAGAGATCCTTGCACATCCATGTTTATTGCAACATCATTCAAAACAGCCAAGATATGGAAACAGCATTGATGCTCTTCAACCAATACATGTATAAAGGAAGGTGCTATATAAACACAATGAAGTTTTATTCAGGGGTAAAAAAAAAATAAGAATGAAATTTTGTCATTTGCGGGAAAATAGGTGCAACTGAAGATCATCCTGTGTTGCTGGATCCCCCCAAACATCCCTTGGGGGTGGGGGTAAGAAGGCACAGGGTCAATGACATAGAGGGAGTCAAGTGAGAAGCTGAAAGCGACTTGTTTATTGAGGAAAACAGACATCTCTAAAAACCCCTTCCCTGCTTCCCATTGGTCCCTTTGTTGTTGTTTGACATTATGTTGTCCCTTTTTCATTGGCTCATTTTCTGCATCAGCGGTGTCCAGGTGTTCAGGCAGGGTATGGTTGGCTCACAGGGGAAGTAGCAGTCTGGCATGTGCTGTAATCTCAGGGCCTCGTCCCCCTGGCTATGCTTCTCCTACATATCCAGACTTTTTTATTTCTTTTGGCATTCCAGCGGGAGTTTGAGCCCAGTGCTCTGGTTTTATTACTCCCACCTCAGAGGGCACCCAGCATAATGGACCTTGTCTGTTTTAGGTTGTCCTCTTCAAAGTTAAGCCTTACCCGTCATTGGCACATGAATTTTTAATTGACTACTGGCCCTGAAAGGATGACCACTCTGGGAGACATGCTGGGGTGGTTGGGAGGGCAATTTATACAGAGGCTTCACGGATTTCCGAGAGCCAGGCTAGAATGACGTCATGAGGCGGACCACGATTAGCATGTTCAATAGCCACGAGTACCTGGAGTGTAGACTTACTGATGGTGCATTGGAGTGACACATGCTGTAGGAGACACTTAAGGAGAACAATTAGAAACAAAATAACACCGCCCATAATAGCATATGTAACGATCCAGGAGGGGTCAAATAGTCTTTTAATATTATCCCAGATCTTTTGGATGAAGGAGTCATCAAATGACAGTACTTCAACCTGTGTCTGATTGAGACCATATTGAATATTAAGGCAGGCTTGGGCCTCTGTTTGGTCATCATAAGCAGAGCCAGCTGAGGAGAACGGAGGGCTCCAGGACAGCCTTAAGAAGGTGCTACCAATCATAATGTGTCTGGAGCTGCATGGCCCATTGTCGGAGGACTTGTTCAAAGAAAGGAAAGTCAGGGCCGGACTCATTGGCTGCCTTGCCAATGAGGGAGAGATCAGTAAGGGCGGTAGGTATCCACGGCTGGTTGGCCACATTGGGGCCCAGATTAACCGGATAGGCCTCAGTTGGCCGCCTGTATGTAATGGGGGACACGAGGGCAGATGTAGGCTGTCCCGTGGGGCACTGGGAAGGAGAGATGTGAGTGGCTCCACCATGTAGGCGACAGCGCGGAGTTCCGGCCAAGGATACTGGGGAGGGAGACCGGACGCGGTAGCCAGGGGATCGGGCTGGGACAGGCGTGGGGGCTTGGCAGGGGGCACTGAGTTAGATGTATGGTCCCCTTCATCATCAGAGGATGGGGGGGGCATCTAATGTGGCCCCGGTAGAGGGCGCTGGTGGGATGATGGAAAGGTTGACACTAGCCTGCTCCTGACAATGTTCATTATGGGTGGCTCTGACTTCTTCAGGAGAAGAAGACTTCAAACTTGCTATGATGGCAAGGAGAATACGGACAAAAGAGGCAAGGGGAACAATCCCCGAGCCAACTTCATGCTTCCTGTTGAGGAAGAGAAACCTCATCCATAAGTCTAGGTCCCACATGTTATCGGGAGAGATCCAGGGTGCCAGTATCGCAGCCTCATTCCAAAAATCCTCCAACTCTGCAGACTTAACCTTAAGTCCCTGAGTAACAAGAAGGGATTTGAGTGCCCTGACCTGGGGCTCCTTGCAGTGTGATGGCAGGTTGTCCATCTCATAGGCAAAGCGAAAGCAGAAGAGACAAGAATTGTGTCGGACTGAGTGTCTTGGGATTAGTGGGGTCTTCCGTGGTTCGTTAGGCCACAGCCGTATGCCCACATGGTGTCTCCCGTCAAGGAGGGTCAGATGGGTGACCACTCCGGGGTTCCATCTCCTGGGGGCTCAGCCCTTATGTGGAGATGCCAGGCATACCGAATATGAAGAATGTACCTCCCTAACGTTCAGATGGACAAGCACCGAGAGAAAAACAAAGAGAAGCCACCTAACTCACCTTCGAGGGGCAAAAAACACGGAACACAAAAGGGGCAAACTTACAGAGCAAACACCGAGTAGGGGGCGCCACATTGTGGTGCTAGAGAGGAAGGGTGTCTGCGAGGTTGCAAGGGGGAGAAAACAAAAGTACAGCCAGCGAAAGGGAGTAAAAATCAGAACCCAAGACGCGAGGTCAGAACCCATGCCCACACAGGTAAGGAGTGCCACGTTGGGCGCCAGCTGTTGCTGGATCCCCCCTCCCCCAACAACCCTTGGGGATGGGGTTAAGAAGGCGCAGAGTCAACAACACAGACTCCAGAAGTCAGGTGAGAAGCTGAAAGCAGACTCATTTACTGAGGAAAACAGACATCTCTATATACCCCTTCCCTATTTCCCATTGGTCCTATCATATAGCCCTTCCCGCTTCCCATTGGTCCTTTCGTTGTTTGGCATTGTGTTGTCCCTTTTTCATTGGCTCGTTTCCAGTGTCAGCGGTGTCACGGTGGTTAAGCAGGGTTTAGGTTGGCTCACAGGGGAAGTAGCAGTCCAGTATGTGCTGTAATCTCAGGGCCTCATCCCAGGGCCCTGGCTGTGCTTCTCTTACAATCCTGTGGAACCAAAGGTGCCTGACTCAGTAAAACAAGCATTGCCTGTATTCTTCATATGAAGACTAGATTTAAAAATACATACATAAACACATATGTATGTATTCACAAGAAAATATAAAAGTGACAGTGTGGAGAAGGAAGAGGTCTAAACAGAAGGGGAAAAGGAAACTGAAAATGGTAATGAGAAGAATTGTTTTCTATCCCATTTTGATTTAGGTGTAAATATGTGTTCATGAATGTGTGTGTGTGTGTGTGTGTGTGTGTGTGTAACATGAAATCAAATGGAGGATTACTTGTGGGTAGGGAAAGCACCAGTGAGAGAAGGAATGGTGTTAGGAGGGTGATGGAGGGCTAATGGAAGAAAGTACAGTGATATACACATATGCAAAAGACATCAAAGACATTTTGTATGTTTTCTAAAATTAATTGTGAAAACCAAAAAGATTAACAGATGGCTTGGTTTGATGGAGTAATTTCTTCAATAAATAATTATTTAATTTTTTTTATTTTTTTGTGAGCACAGGAAAAGAGCGGAAAAGAATGGGCATCCCAGCGCACATGATCTCCAGAAGCATTAGCAACTTTGTGCATCTGACTTACATGGGTGCTGGGGAATCAAACCCAGGCCGTGAGGCTTTATAAGCATGTACCTTTAACTGCTGAGCCATTTCTTGGGTCCCCCCTTTTTTTTAAAAAGAACAGTAAATTATTTTAAAGTTATTCACAGGTTATACATTTTATGATCCCATATAAATGTGTGGAAATATTCCACATTATGGTTTCTTATGTGATAGTCATTCTGGCTATACACAACATAACTGAATTCTCAAATTATTCTCTCAAGATTTAAGATAAAATCTTTTAGATATAATATATGGAAGTTCAGTACAAGTGCAAATTTGTTCTTTTGTGCATAACTATTGTAAGGTATGTGCAGAGTTAAACCACATACTCATATCCTATTTGTTTTGATTCACATGATTCAAATTTTTGCAAGGATGTGTTAGTGTGTGTATCCAAAGTAATTTTGAATGAAATCTGAAACATTGTAATTTGCATGATTCAGTTCCTATAAAATCTCAATTTGTCAAGACATAGACATGAAAAGCATTCATTTTATCCAGTAATTGACACTGTCTCTGTTCAATGATGAACTCCGTCACTCCTAGTAGCCAGTTTCCTAACTCACATCTCAGTTTGAGTGAGTAGATTGTCATTTATTCTACCATCTCATTTGAATTATTAAGAGATGGCATAGATATTTTGGCTTGAAATTCAATTCAAAGTTATCCCCACTCATCCTATCATCTCCCTTCTTCAAGCTGGATTTCTGTTTTCAGTTCTTGAAATGAAGAGGTTTGGGGTAAAATGGGGCTCTATGGACAACCCACCTCCAGCACAGGTTCGTTATTCACTTCCTAACACTTTATCACTCACTGTTGCCTTGCATACTTGCTAATTGTCTGTATCATTATATATGCAAATAATTACTATTTTCACATAACACTGTGGAAATGAAGGGCACTGGGGGCTTCATATGCCATATGAATTGTCATAATCTTTTATTATGAGACTATGAAATGCCAAATATAGTTGTATCTTGATAAACATGAGGGATTGATTCCAGGACCTGCTGCTGCTAACAAAATCTGCAAATAATCAAGTCTCATATATATAATGGCAGAGTAGTTCCATATAATCCACCATTTCCAATGTTTAATCACCTCTAATATATAATACCTAATACAAGATGAATTCTGTATCAATAGTTTTTACATTATGTTGTTCAGCAAATAATGGTCCAAGAAAGTCTATACATGTTTTTAGGGAAGCATTTTTTTCTGAATATTCTGGATCTGCAGTGGTTGCATTCATAGATGTATAACCTATTACACAGAGCAATGACTATATTAAATATATATTAAATATTGAATTTGTTCCCACCAGTTAGAACACTAATAGTGATTTTAATCAACTACTTGATCTTATTCCTCAAAAAACCATTTTAGTGAACCATTATAATCTTCTCCTCCTTCCATTGGTGAGTGGCTACTAATCTGCTTTGTTATTTTATATTTGACTTTTTCAAGTTTTATATAAATGTAATTATGTAACATGTATTCTCTTTTATCCTGATTCTTCCATGTAGCCCAATTATTTTGAGATTCATCCATATTGGTGCATGTATCAATACTTTATTCATATTCATTTCATTTATTCATTTCAGTGATATTTTATTATAAACACCTTACAATTTTTTATGGGTTCATATATTGAAGGTCTCTTGGGTGTTTCCACTTTTGGGTTGTCATAAACATAGCTTTTAATAACACCTATATTCACATCTTCTCATAAATGTTTGCTTTCATTTCTCTTAAATGAATCCTTAGAATTTAAATGATTGGATCAAAAATAATGGTTATAACACATAACAGATGTATCTTCACAGTTTTACAAAACTGCCAAATTCTTGCATAAAGTAATTTTCCCATTTGAACTTACAACAAACAACATATGAAAGTTCCAGAACATAACATGGTTATCACATATTTAAGTCATTTCTCTAGTGACTCAAGAATTATTTTTTCCTTGTTCGTAGTATCTTTTTAGGAGAACAAACGTTCTTAATTTTGATGAAATATAATGCATTCTTTTTTCTATAGTTATTTTATTTTATAATTATTTTATTTCTTAAATTGAAGAAACCAGCACCAAACCAGCACCATGAATATTGAATCCTAACAGTTTAAAATATTTTTAACTTTTACATTAGAAAAGACTGATAGATAAGTTCAACTTAATGTTTGTGTATCATATGAAGAAAAGGAAAGCCTTACTTTCTCCAAGTGACTATCCAGTTCTTGGAGCAGTATTTGTAAGAAATATCGTTTCCTCTTGAATTTTCTTACCAATTTGCTATTATCAGTTGATAGTAGATGACTAGGTTTATTTTTGGACTGTTTTTTATTCCATTGGTCTAATTTTTATTCTTTATGCTAATAGTACATTATTTTGTTTTACTTGCCAAATAAGTCTTTAAATCAACTTAGTCCTATAACATTTGCTTTCTAAAACTTGTTTTAGCTATTCTCAATCTTTTGTATGCTTACATAAAAATCAGAATTTATTTGTCAAAGAATAAAAGGATTATAATACTTCGATTGGAACTACACTGGAATTACATATTAAGTCTGTGATTCTTTTTTATATTTTTTGAGGCAATTCCAACAGACTAGCCTATTTTATTGTGTGTGTGAGAGAGAGAATTGGCATGCCAGGGTCTCAAGCCACTGCAATCAAACTTCAGACGTGTGCGCCACCTTGGGCACTTGTATCACCTTGTGTGTCTGGCGGATGTAGGATCTGAAGAGTTGAACATGGGTCCTTAGGCTTTGTAGGCAAGCACCTTAACCACTAAGCAATCTCTCCAGCCCTCTTTTTAATATTTTTGTTTATTTATCTATTTGAGAGAGATAGTGATAGAGGAGGAGAGAAATAGAGAGAAGGAGGGAGAATGAGAGAGAGAATAGGCATGCCTTAGCCTCTTGCCACTGCACTAGAACTCCAGAAGTATGAGCCATTTGGTGCATCTGGCTTTATATGGATACTGGGGATTCAAACCCAAGCTGTCAAGTTTTGCAAGCAAGTACTTTAACTGCTGAACCATCTCCCTACCCAAAATCTGTGATTCTTAAGTGTATATACTCTAGTTTAGTGTTTCACTTTTTTTTCCTGTATGTTTTGTAGCTGTTCTCTTCAGATATTACATATTCTTAAATTATTTTTTCCTAAACATTCTTATTTTTAAGTGCTGCTACAAATTGCATTATTTTAAAATTGTATTTACTTATTTCTGGTATAATTATAGTTGGGATTGTATACTGCTCATGTATCTTACTAAGACACCAAATTCACATTTTCCCTCAGATTCACCAATTGTAACAATTGCATTATATAGACAATTATAATGGCACTGCTTTTGCCTTTCTAATCTAAATGCTTTTCCTATCTCATTTTTTCTTATACTACCTCCCACACAGGGGTTCTTAGAAGTATATATCTTCAACCTTAAAGAACAATTTGTATGAAACTGAGTTAGCATATTCTTGTTCAATACAATTTGTTAATAGAGCAACCTGGACTTGCAGCATTCTTTTGGAAAAGATATATTTTATTAAAAATTAAACTTTAGGGCTGGAGATATGGCTCAGTAGTCAAGTGTAATTCCTACATAAGCATGAGGGGCCACGACTGCCTGAGTTCAAACCTTCTGAACCCCCCACACAGCTGGGCATAGCCATGCCACCATGCACATCTCTAGTCCTAGTTTTAGGGGAAGAGAAGACCAGATTATCACAAGTATTCATGGAAGGCAAGCTCTGAAATCAGTAACAGACTCTTCCACAAGGAAAAGCAGGCAGGTCAGCAATAGAGTAGGACACCTATATGTTCTCATCCAGCCTCTGTGCGTGAGTGCTGGGAAGCTGCAGGCCAGCCAGCAAGGTGCCACAGGCAAGCACATGGGAGACATGCACCACACATACCACACTACACATATTACACACACCAAGAAAGAAACAAAATATATTTGGCAACCACTGATGGGTGGCTTAGCCTCTCACTCACCACACTACTTTCTTTCTCCCCCTCCCACCACCACCACCACTGCTGGAGTCCCACACATAAGTGTAAATGTAGCAGCCCTCCCCTCAGAACTCCTTCCCCTCCACTTACCCACTGGTTCCAGGCTCCCATGTGTGAGTCTAGACACAGCCAAACAGTAGCAATTCTTGTTCTCCCACTACCAGCCAACACTGCCTATGGGGTATATAATGCATCTACCCTGGCCTACAGAACCAGACAAATTATTGTCACTTCACTATCCCATCTACCAATAAATACCCTGTGTTTCCACAGCTGAACCTCACACAGCACTAAGCAGAGCAAAGACAAGCTAAGACAAAGGAACATCAAGCATCAGTCAAAATACACCCTTCAAATGAGTGTGCCAGAAAAATGGCCAAGGCATTATCTCCACATGGGAAGTCTCAATGCAAAATGAGTAACTCCAAAAAGTAAGGCAATATGTCTCCTCCAAGAATGATCATTCCCATAGTTGAGGCCCTCTGAGAGATACTAAGAGGAAATTCAAGATGAAGAATTCAAAAGGACCATTAAAAATATAAACAAAGAACTCAAAGAGGACACAAGTGAATGCCAGAATGAAAACCCAAGAGAATATAGACAACTGAATGAATTCAAAGAGGGCATAGGCAACATCCTGAATGAAGTCCAGGAGAACATAAACAGCTGAGTGAAATGAAGTCAGACTGAGATATGAAACTAAAATTTAGTAACTAGAAAGAAATATTGGAGAGAAAACAAGCTTATATAACACTGGAAAAGAAAAACACACTAAGTCAAATATGAAGCTCTGCAGAAAGCCTCACCATTAGAAGAGATCATGTGGAGGACAGGATATGAGGGCTTAAAGGCAGGGTAGGAGGAGTGCATCAGTTAAACAAAATCAGTGATAAGTTTAAATAAAACATATGAATAGACACGAGAGATAAATACAACTCTAGCCACCCTTATAAGGAATAAGGTACTGTTATAAGGGGAAAAAAAGCACCATTATAAGGAATAAGGCAAACAATTGACAAATAGGATCTCATGAAATTAAAATGTTTCTGTGCAACAGAAAAAAACTGTTCTTCGAGTGAAGTGATAGCCTTTGAAATGATCAAAACATATCAATAACTTCCAGTTATATGTGGCAGATGATTAATATCTATAATATATAAAGAAATAAGAAACTATAATAAAACAAAAACAAATTAAAAATGTTTTATAGAGTCAGAGTCCTCAAAAGAAGAAATATAAATGGCTAAGAAGTATTTTAAAAACATGTTCAACATCTGTAGCCATCAGGAAAATGCAAATTAAAAATATTCACACCAAGCTGGAGAAATGGCTTAGTGGTTAAAATGCTTGCCTGCAAAGCCAAAGGACCCAGGTTCGATTCCCCAGGACCTACATAAGCCATATGCACAAGGTGGCACATGTGTCTGGAGAGCATTTGCAGTGGTTGGGGGCCCTGGTGTGCCAATTCTCATTCTCAATCTCTCTCTCTCTCTCTTTCAAATAAATAAAAACAAAATATTTTTTAAAAATACTCATACCACTCCAAGTGAGAATGGCAACAATTGCTGGTGAGGATGTGGGGAAAAAGGAGCATTTATTCACTGCAGGTGTGGGTATAAACTGGCCTAGTCACCATAGGAATCAATGTGAGGCCCTTCAAAAAGTTAAAATTAGAACTACCATATGACTCAGCTGTACTAGTTCTGGACACATACCCTAAGAACTCTACACTTTACTACAGAGATTCTTGTACATCCATGTTCATTGCTGTTCTAGTCACAATAGCAAGGAAAGGGAATCAGCCTAGATCTCCATCAGTGGGTGACTAGATAATGAAAATGTGGTACATATGCAAGATGGGATTTTATTCAGCTGTAAAGGAAAATAAAAACTTTCAAGAAAATGGGTGGAACTGTAAAACATCATATTGAGCGAGGTAACTCAGGCTCAAAAAGATGAATGTTTCATGATCTTTCTCATATGTGAACCCAGGCTTTGATTATCCAGACCTGTGAGTATAAAAGGACTGGGCAGCAGGGTAAGTTCTGAAGGGGAAGACATAGTAGAACGTAAATGGTTCTACCACTTATGAGGGTTATACTGGGTTTGGAAATGGCTAAGCAGGATTGAGGACAGGGAGATGGGCCAGAAGAAGGAGTCAGAGGAGGGCTCACCAGACCTTAGGGGATATTAAAACACAGTAACACCTACTACTTGGTGAACTTAATAAGAAATATATAAATAGAAAAAGTCATAATAGAGTGGAGGTACCCTACACAGAAGGATGATGCTGTCCTAGTAGGTATGGGCTATCAAACTATAATATCAGTGCCAGATATGGGATACATCCTTGCAAGTTGTTATTCAGGGAAGTCTCTGAGGCTTCCCAACAGAACTGAAAGATAAGACTGCTATCATTGTTGAGTTGTACATTTTCTGTTATGTATGCAAAATATGAACACTTTCAGACTTTCCCCAGTTTTCTTGCCTGTGATAGGCAGAGCCATGCATTGCACTTGGTTCCTGAAGTAAATATCCACACGATAGTAAAACTCAGCGCCTGGTTAAACTCAGCGCCATCAAGATGTTTATGCTTGCAGTGCTAAACCAACAGAGCCTGCTCCAGTTGATCCATCTATTCCCAGATTCAGTTGTCTAGATTGCTTGTGGCTATGACTGGGGAAGATGCTACAACCATCCCAGCTAACTACTGCCCCACAGACATTCCTGGCACCCCCAAGTACTAAATACCCTCCTTAGTGCTGTGTGAGGAAGATTCTGTTCAGTATTGACTTCTTTTGTGGTTCAAGTCAGTGTGTCACTACTACGTTACTCTCACCTAGAAGAGAACCTTTTCTGAAAAGTGCCCAATGCTGTCTACCTGACACAGATGGCATACCAAACAGTGCGACTGCAGGCTCCTCATGGGCCTGCATGGATGCCTCAATGCTGCTGATTCCTCTCTACATCCTTTCCCAACTTGCAGCAAGATACTTGGTTTTCATTTTGTCACTTGGCTCTTACAGACAAGTAGTATGGCAGAGGGCAGTTTAGGCAGCTGTGGTGTTTTATTGTGCAGCTATTGAACATGTATACCGGACTCTCACCGAGCCTTGGTGGTGGGTCTCTATCCCCAGACTCCAGCCGTTCCCAGTTCACTTGCTCTTGTTCTCAGCCACAGGCTTCGGTAGCCATTTTCCAGACAATAGAAAACAATGACCTACAGCATTTTATATAATCTTATTATATCAACATGCAATAGTTTGCTTTTCTTTACCACAGGAAGTTTTCTTTGACTGTTGGTTCTATTTTTTTTTTATTTCTTTCAGAACAGCTAACTTGCTTAAGCTGTCTATTCCTTTGAGCAGCCTTTCTAGTTATTTTCTAAGTAGGAACCAAAAAGCTGTCCAGACATAGATTATGAAGGGAAGAAAATTAATAAAAATCACATATGTGTGTGTGTGTGTATGCGTACGTGTACTTTTTTCTCATTATAGAAAAGCAAGTGAGACAGGAAATTAAGACACAATTCCAATGAAATGTTATTCAATAGGGTATTTAGAGAGCACATTAGATATTCAGTGCTGAAGGAAAACTGACAAATTCAGAATTTGCAGATTCAATGTGAATGTCAAAAGAAAATGCTTATACGCCTCTGAATCTCAGGCCAGGCTGAATGTAGGGGATATGTTTGAAAACCATTACAATTAATATGTAAATTTTATCTCATAGTAGCTTTCTCTCATCATTTTTTCTACCTTTCAGATGATCTTTAAAAGTTTGAGCTCCACATTACTAATTTAGTTTTGTGCTAAAGAAGTTTTATTAAATGTGTAATTTATCCTTATTTCACTAGATTCTCTTTTCATTTTCCTCATATCCTCATAATCTTGTACTGTCTTATAACTGTCAATTCACATTACATAGTTTTGATTTTTATTGGTACTTTCAGGTAGTTTTTAAAATTCTCTCTGGGTTTCTATATTAAAACATTTTTCTTGATTATGCTCATTCATTTCCTGCTTAGGATGTTTATATTCCAATGCAATGCCATCTTTTTTTTCTGTGTGTGGGCCTTGAGCCTTGCATTTTTGGCCATCTCATTCATTATTAGTCAAGAAGATTCTCTAGTTTTGGTTCTCCATGCCCTAGAGAAATAAAATAAACAACAACAACAACAAAATAAAAAACTCTAGGCATGTAGTTAATTTGAAGAAAAAAAAAAAGAAAGAAAGAAACATGAAAAGAAGAGAAGGAAAGACACAGGTCAGGAAAGCAATAGTTAAGGGTGCATGGCCAAACCAAAGACCACTGAAGGTAAGTCCCTGTGAATCCCCAGGAACCAGCCTTCAATACATACTTGACCACTTAAGGAGCAGGGCAGGGCGAAGGGCTATCACAGTTTTGGCAGAGCTGCCTTCCACAGTTTAGTTCTAGTCTGTCAGAAAAGCATATATTAGTGGTTGGAGACCTGTCAAAGCTCTCTGAAGTGGTGATTGAGAATATTTGCATGGTGCTGGACCAACTACAGAGACTGTCAACACATAATACAGAAAGAGCATAGGTGTTCTGTTCATTTACCTCTTGTTCCATTTCACTAACAACGGGATATCCAGCAGTGTAATTCCAATGAAAACCAAAAAGGACTTTTAGTCTTCACAACTAAATGCTCTTCCATAAGACTTTCCTTTCTTCAGATGCCAGCCACATCTCAAGGGTTCTCAGACCACTGATACTTCTGATCAATTGACTATAACTTCAGGGGTTTCCACAACTTCTGTGAAATCAACAGTTCTAAAATCACTCACAGAACTCATAAAGTGCTATGCAGATTCTTTAATTCTATGATAAATGAAACACTCAGGATAGCATTTAGGGAGAAAGAAGCAGAAGGTCCAGCTCTTGTCGCACATCAGTGAGTATTCATTGAGATCTGTATTTGGAGGGTTTTCTTTTTGAATGAAGGTTTCATTACCTAGGTATGCATAATTAAATCACTGAAAAATAACTGATCTCAATCCTCCAGGCTTTGTCTCCTGGAGAATGGGAGGTCAGCTGACAGGAAGTAAGTAGATCAAAGCTCCAACTCTCTAGGCCCAGGGCTAGTCTTCCTATCCAGAGTTCCTATCCAGACTGTTCCTATCCAGAGATTATTCATTAGCATTAATGATCATGACCCACTATAAATAATAAAGAGCTTGTCATTTGGGATATTCCAAGGATTTAGTTTTCCTCCATGAAACAGAGACAAAGATCAGTCAAATTCTCTAAAACCTCACCATTCTCCCCGCAAATCATTGGATTTCCTGAGATCTCTATTAGGAGAGAGAGGTGCTATATGCTTCTGCTAATCTGTGTTGTCTACCAAGCATACATTTAGTTAACCTTTGCATACTAAGAAACACAAATCTAGACCCAAGTGGCAATGGTACCATAAAATTCTACTTACTAAAAGACAGAACAAATGGCTGATCCTTCACCAGGCCCTTACAGGGAACACCTGAACCACAAGACACTGGAGAGGGTAAGATCAAGACTAACCTTAATCTTCTACATCTTCCCTCCCTCATTTCCTCTCTCTCTCTCTCTCTCTCTCTCTCTCTTATCTCTAACTCTTGTATATTAGTTATCTTTTTCCTCATTTTCTTAGTGGGCACTGACCTGTAACTCCCAGATCCAGCATGGGGCTATCATCCACAATGAGCTTTTGATCAGAGAGACCTACAAGGTTTCCTAAAAGACAGACAGATTTCTGTCAGAGTACTTAATGACCCACCAAAGGCTAGTGGTAAGACCCTACTGCTGAAGATACCTTATGTGATTGACATGCAAATTAGAATGGCATGGCTGGAAGTTGGATGAGAGTCAGTCCCCAGACAGTCAGCGCGTCTAGTGCCAGAAGGTGCTACATGGGTGGCTGGGGGAAAATGACCAATATCTGTGGAAGCAACGCATGGTCTAACCTACTTAGCAGCAAATAACTTGTTGTGATGCCCACACAAGTGCAGTAGTGGCACACAGCCATGATGGGGAACCAACTGCTCTCAATTTGGCTAACTGATCCCCTCACTGGTATGGGACCCATAGCTGGAGCTGGGAAACAAGTCAGAACCATATCCAAACATAAGCCCACTCTCCAATATCAAGCTACCACTAATTGTGGGCTACAAGAGGGCCTACACCTATTAAATTCTCTATAAAAAAAAAGTAAGGGTTATCTCATTTGTCCTAGTGCTAACTTACTCTCTGTTGGAGAATCTGCTTCTCTTTTTCAGATAGATGTAGATCCTAAGGAGAGAGCCACCCCATCATACCTCAAAAGGGCCCCGGCTGAAACTAAGAAAAATTGGAGAAACAAGAAAGGGGGCTGTGTTCCTGATGAACCGGATACCAGCACAAGGGGGAAGGAGATCAACACAGAGAAAAATCAACTCCTACCAAATCAGAGAGGCAGAGCCTCAGAGGCCCCCAACACCTCATCACTGAAGCAGACCAAAAATGAACCCAACATGGCTCATGGAAATTTTGCGGAAGAGGGGGCGGAAAGAATGTCAGAGTCACATGTTGGGTCATGATATGCAGAGACATTTAGCTTACCCATAACTGTGGGCTAACTCCACAATGCATGACCCGTATACCTCAACAAGGAGGGGCCAAGGGGAGGGGGTAGATCACGGATGAGCCTAATAATGGTACCAAACTGACTGTATTTGCTGAATACAAAAATAACTAATAAAGAAAAAAAAAAGAAGAAACTTTCTGGGTTTGGCATAATGGTTACACACCTGTAATACCAGAGTTTAGGTAAGCAGAAAAAAGATGACTATTCAAGAGCAACATGGATACCCTGCAAGCTTGAGGCAAGCATGGGCTACTGTGAGTTTCTATATCAAAAATATAACTAAAATAAAAAGGAATCATTCTATTCCCACTACCTGATCCTGTAAAAAGCTCAAGTCTGCTCAAACTATATCCAAGCATACACGGCTTTCCCCCAGGACTCCTCATGGGTATAAACTCAAGTAGGTGTAGTGATAATGATGGAGGATTTGTACCTTTGTATGAGGAAAGCTGAATGAGAAAGCAAACGTCATTTCAAAATTTAATTCCAATAAGTTCTTTTTGTAAATTTTGTTTTTTGCTTGTGTAGATATGTGTGCATACACCTATGTGTAAGTGTATGTATGTGATGTGTATGTGTGTGCATGCACCTGTGTGTATGTGTATGTATGTGATGTGTATGTGTTTGTGCATGCACCTGTGTGCAAGTATATATGATATGTATGTGTGTGCATGCACATGCATGTAAATAAAAGCACGTAATGTGTATGTATGTGCATGCATTTGTGTGTAATTGTATGTATATGATGTAGCATGAGGGGCATGACATGTGCCTTGTTATACCCCATACTCTGCCTGGTCTTGTCTTTGAGTCAAAGTTTCTTTTACTGATTCTGGAGCTTAAATGGCTCCAATAACTCTTGGGTCTCTACTCCCCTGTGGTACTAGATTTATAAGAGTATGTGCCACATTCAGATGTTTTATGCAGGATCTGGAGATTTGAATGCTGCTACGCCCAGACCCCCTCAGACCCTCATGCTTGTGCAGGAAGTACATTTAACCACTGAGCTATCACTTCAGCTTCAATAATTTCCTTTTTAATTGCTTCTTTAAAAATATTATAGTGCTGGAGAGATGGTTCAGTGGTTAAGGTGTTTAACTGCAAAGCCCAATGACCCTGGTTCAATTCCCCAGTAGTCACATAAAGCCAGATGTACAGTGGTGCATGCATCTAGAGTTTATTTGCAATGGCTGAAGGCCCTGGTGCACTCATTCGCTCTGTCTGTCTCTCTTCTCTATTTCTCACTGCTTGCAAATAAATAATCAAAAATATATATGCAAAAAATAAAAATATTATAACCTCTAATCATGGCATTCTACATTTCATGTCCTTTAATTATCAAGCCCTAATTTGTCTGACACTTCAATTATATATGACTTCATCAAAATACTCTTCTCTGGCTGGAGAGATGGCTTAGCGGTTAAGCGCTTGCCTGTGAAGCCTAAGGACCCCGGTTCAAGGCTCGACTCCCCAGGACCCACATTAGCCACATGCACAAGGGGGCGCATGTGTCTTGAGTTCGTTTGCAGTGGCTGGAGGCCCTGGCACGCCCATTCTCTCTCCCTCTGTCTATCTGCCTCTTTCTCTCTCTGTCTGTCACTCTCAAATAAATAAATAAAAATAACAAAAAAAAATGTTTAAAAAAATACTCTTCTCTCTTACCCTACCTTGATGTTGATCTCAGATGAACCACATTTATATGCCAGTAGCATTCAGGCTTCCACCCCACAAAAAGCTGTAGTTGAAGATCTTGGACTAAAGGTCTCTCTTTCCAAATTTTAAATTTCCTTTTTAGTTTTCATGTATTAGAAATCTCAGGAAAAGCCAGGCATGGTGGTGCACACCTTTAATCCCAGCACTCAGGAAGCTGAGGCAGGATGACTGCTGAGAGTACATAGGGAATTCCAGGTCAGCCTGGGCTAGAATGAGACCCTACCTTGAAAAAAGAGAAAGAAAGAGAGAGAGAAATAAAGGAGGGAGGGAAGGAGGGAGGAAAAAAGGTTTAAGGAAAATCCAGTCCCCCGCCCTCAAGAAAGCTATCTGTTTTACAGACTTGAAAAAATTTTATGCATCTATTGGTCTCTCTGGGCACTGTTCACTCTCAACACATGCAGCATGTTATATTAGCTATTTTCTACACCTAGGGGGTGGGGGACACAAATCTCGACCCAAATGGCAATGGTAGCATAAAATTCTATATCCTAAAAGGCAGACCACATGGTTGAACCTTCACCAGGCCCATAGAGGGAACACCTGAGTCACAAGGCCCTGGAGAGTATATGATGAAGACTGACCTAATCTTTTACTGCTTCTCTCTCTCCCTCTTCTCTCTAATTCATTTATATAACTTATTTTTTTCTTCCATCTCTTCATGGGCACTGACCTGTAACTCCCAGTACCATCAGGTGGCTATCATCTACAATGAGCTTTTGATCAGAGAGACCTACAAAGTTTCCTAAAAGAATGACAGATTTCTGTCAGACTACTTGATGACCCACCAAAGGTTTAGTGGTAAGACTCTACTGCTGAAGACACCATATGTGGTTGACAGGTAACTTGGAATGACATGGCTGGCAGCTGGAAGAGAGTCAGTCCCCCGACAGTCAGTGTGTCTAGTGCCAGAAGGTGCTACATAGGCGGCTGGGGGAAAATGACCAATATCTGTCCAAGCAACTCATGGACTAACCTACTTACGAACAAATAACCTGTCGTGATGCTCACACAAGTGCAGTAGTGATGCACAGCCATGGTAGGAAACCAACTGCTCTTGATTTGGCTAACTGGTCTGCTCACTGGAACAGAACCCATAGCTAGAGCTGAGAAACAAGTCAGAACCATATCCAAAAATGAGCCCACTCTCCATTATCAAACTACCACCAATCATGGGCTACAAGAGGGCCTACACCTATTAAATTGTCTCTAAAAAAAACAATGGTTATTCCATTTATCTGGTGCTAACTTTACTCTCTGATGGAGAATCTGCTTCTCTTTCCCAGATAGACACAGATCCTAAGAAGAGAACCACACCATCATACCACAAAAGGGCCCCAGCTGAAACTAAGAATAATTGGCGAAACAAGCAAGGGTGCTGTTTTCTTGGTGAACCTGATACCAGCACAAGGGTGAAGGAAATCGACACAGAGAACAATCAACTCTTACCAAATCAGATATCCAGAGACACAGAGGCTCCCAAGACCTCATCACTGAAGCAGACCTAAAATGAACCTGACATGGCTCAGGGAAATTTGTAGAAGAGGGGTGTGGAAAGAATGTCATAGCCACATGTTGGGTCATGATACAGACATTTCCTCCTACCCATAACTGAGGGCTAACCCCACAATGCATGACCCATATACCTCAACAAGGAGGGGCCATGGGGAGGACAGGGAGGAGGCTAACAATGGTACCAACTTGACTGTATTCACTGAGTTCAAAAGTAATTAATAATAAAAAAATAAAAATTTTAAAAAACTTAAAAAATTATCAATTCAGAACCTGGTATGGTGGCACATGCCTTTAATTATAGCACTTGGGAGGGAGAGGTAGGAGGATCGCTATGAGTTCAAGGCCAGCTTGAAACTACTCAGTGAGTTCCAAGCCAGCCTAGGCTAGAGTGAGACCCTAGTATCTGAGCTCATTAAAAAATATAGCCACAAACTAATCCTCCATCAGCCTTATACCTTGCTTCCAGAATCTAATTATCCCTCTTTCTTTCCTTGGAATTAGCTATCCGGCATAATATGCTGTTCAGATTGACCCTCTGTAATGTCACAAATTTTGCATCCCAGAAGGATAAATTTGCAGCTGTGCATTAAATAATTCAGTAGGGTAGGTAAGCATGAGCTGATGAGTTTAAAGGTGAACGATCATCTGTTGTCACCAACAAGCATCGTGCTTGGAGGAAAACACCAGGGGAAAATATTAGGCACAAGAATAATTTAAACAACATCTGCTTCATTCACTGTTATAATCCTCCCTGAGACAACTGAAAAGGTAATCATTTTTGTCACATGAGAATACTGTGTTGTGTTCTAAATGGGTTAAGTACATGCTGTAGCAGTACACAGATGAAAGTCAATATTGAAAAACTATTAAGAGAGGATGGTTCCACTATGAGCCATACAGCCTTATTTCAAAAAATAACAAGTTAATCCATGGAGAAACTTTCTCTGACAAACTTCCATTAGCTCAGCCAAGCATGAGCCTTCGAGTTCCCTCCCCAGGCAGCCAGTCACTAAACTCATGCTGCTTTAATTTTCTTAACCCATAATAACACTCAGCCAGAGTGGAGACTCTATGAAGGTAGATGTGGTGTCAGTTCAGTCAACAAATGGTAGAAAGAGATGAAGTACAAAATATATACAAGTTTGACTGATATCTAAGAGGAAGAAGAGCGGCTCCTTAAGATTGGAAACTATTTCTGACTGTTTGCCAGACACTATTCTGAGCTGCGAGTATAAAAGAACAAAATGCAAGACTCCTGTTTTTGTAGAGCTTGTGATCTAATGGAGAAGAAAGGCATAGCACTATGTCATACTTTCAGCTTCCTTTTTTAGGGTTTACTCATTTAAATTCCAGCTTCTCAGAATATTGGCCTTCATTGTTTATAGCTATGTCCTTCACTGTCAATTATCTTTATCCAAAGTCAGGTGGGGGTACATAGCCTATGATTAGCTGACAAAGACATATAGAGCCCATTACTCCTCTTCTCTTTCAATTTGGGGTCAAGCCAAGCCTCCAGAGCTACCACAGATTTCCTGAGGCTACCTCCTCAACCATCTTAAAAGTCAATTCATTTCCTTGTCCAATCCTGCATCTCTCAGAAGCAATCACCAAAAGCAACCTTCAAACAAACTATAAAGTTTTGCCAGGGAGACCATCAGTGCTGGGAGTCATCTAATCAATCAGACTCAAAATAGGATATGTGAAATGGATCACTGGTCATAACATGGCAGGCGGTGAGAACAGTTCTGCTAGTGATAGATGGATCATGGAGAGGACCCAGTCTGCAGTAACAGGGCAGTGGTCAAAGGTGTCACCAGTGATATGGATGAGCTATATTTGAAAGAAGATTCAATGTGAAAACATATCTAGACCTTTAGTGCACTTACCTGTGAAGCCTATGGACCCAGATTCAATTCTTCAGTATCCATGTAAGCCAGTTGCACAAGGTGGCACATGCATCTGGAGTTTGTTTGCAATGGCTGAAGGCCTTGACATGCCTATTCTCTCTTCCTCTCTCTCTCTCTCTCAAATAAATTAATTAATTAAATTAATATTTTTTAAAAACCTACTCCAGTTTAACATGGTGGTACATTCCTATAATATCAGCACTTGGAATGATCCAGTAGGATTGTTGTGAGTTTGAAGCCAGTTTTGGTTACAGAGTGAGCTCAAGGTCATCCGGGGCTAGAGTGAAACATTGCCTCAAAAAGTCCTACCCCTAGAAAATGAATCCAGAAAAGCATAATGGTAAGGGAATGAGAACAAATACCTCTTACTTGAAGAATACACAAACAAGTAAAATTATCAAGTAAAAAAAAATAGTAAACTATTAAAATTCTAAGATAAATAAGGAAGAAAGAAACAGATAGTTCAAGATACTTACGAGAGAAAACTGATAGGAATTGTATTACATCCCTTTCAATAATAACCCTAAATGTAGATGCTCTTCATTCTCCAAATGTACAGAATGGATGATTGGATTTAAAAAGCAAAGCACAATTTGTTGCCTGCAAGAAAATCAAATAACTGGTTTAAAACACAAAAAGACTGGAGATGACATGGTAGAAATGATATTCCAAACAAATAGGATCAGAAAATAATCAGGAGTATCTAAAATCATATCCAAGAAAATGGACATTCATCTAAAATAAGTCATAAGAGACAAAGAAGTCACAACAGAGCCAGCCTTGCCTGACTGCTCCAGTCCACAGAGATCTCTGGGAAGGCAGCATGACCAGAACATCCGGAGTAGCCTGTGGGGACCCAGGTTCACAAGCCTCAGAGACTTCAGCAGGGTAGGTGCAGCCAGTCCAGCCTACATGCACAGTTAGGCAGAAAGAAGATCCTGGAAGCTGGCCCATCCATTCAAACCACCCTGGAGAACACTAGTCAGCTTGATATCAACTTCTACAGTGACTCCACACAGGGCCATCAGTGTAATGGAATAGAGTTCTCTACTCCTAAGCACAACCAGATTGATTGAATTGAGCTGAGCACTACACTCACTAGTGAAGAGACCTCTAAGAGTCACACACAAGAAAATGCAAACACCAATTAGCCCTGAAAAAACCATGAAGTCAAATCTGGGTCAGCTGAAAAAATATGCAACAAAGAATATGAAGTATCAACCAGCCTTTCAATGACCCTATGATATAAACTATAACCACTGATAAAGGGGAGATGTCAGTGAATGAAATCAGAATCCTACTTCTAAAAAACATTAATTACCATATACATGGCTCAAACAACCAGATGAATGAACCAAAGAAATATTCAAGATTGTGACGAAGAAGCCATTCAAGTGAATGAAACTATAAGTATGTTGGAGGAGAAAGTCCACGGAGTATAAATACAGAAAGAAAATTGAAACACTGAGAAAGAATGAAACAAGAATTGTATAAAAAAGAAACAATCACTCAAATAAAAACCTCAACAGTGAGCACTATGCATAGACAAAACATGCAAAAGATCAAAGTTCAGAGACAAAGGGCAGAGTCAATACAATAACTCACACAAACATATACAAATTAAAAAAAAACATGATCAATATTTCTAAGAAGTCTTATATATGTGCAAGAGACCAAACCTTCTCATTCATCATGTAGAAGAAAGAGCTTAAATAACATGTAGAGCAATTAAAGGTTTACTTAATAAAATCATAGCAGAAATCTTTCCAAGTCAACATGTAAACACAAGAGACATTGAGAACCCAAACACACTTGACCACAGAGGGACTTCATGACAAGTCCTAGTCAAGAGGTCAAAGACACAAAGTAAAGAAACCATACAAAAAGCTATAAGGGAAAACATGTCCATTCACCCAAAAAGTTAAGTACTTCAGAATAACTTTAAGACTTTCTTCAGAGACACTAAAAGCCAGAAAAGCATGAAATGATATATTTCAGGTCCAGAAAGTTAGCAACTTCCATCCAAGAGTGCTATACCCAACAAAGTTTTCTTTAAAAATTAATGGAGAAACAAGGACATACCAAGATTAAAAATAGCAAGGATGAAGCTGGGCATAGTGCTGCACGCCTGCAATCCCAACACTTGGGAGGCTACTGGAGGAGCTCTGCAGCAAGTTCAAGTCCTGTTTGGGTGACAGAGTGAGTTCCAGGTCATCCTGGGTTTGAGAGAGACCCTACATTGAAAAAAGAAAAGCAAGGATGAGTCTATGAAGCATGGCTGTAAGAGTGTTTTCTTGCCACTTTCAGTTAAAATGCACGTAGATTGTTATCTCAGCAGTTCTGTTTCTAGGATTTTATACTAGAGACATTGTTGCATACTTGCATAAGATGATTACTAGAATGATCATCAACATCAGTGTTTGTAAACAAAAATTAAAAAATAATTTCATTAATAGGAAAATGTTTAACAGTGTCCTCACCAGTGCATACATAAAAGTGTTAAATGGATACAAGTGAGATTGTAATTTTTGAAGAGATATAGAATAGTATATTTGTTAATACACTCATATGTGGTAACAGTCTAAAGACATAGATGACAAGACATCCAATCCAATATAGTATTTATCTCCGGAAAGGAAAGAGTTAGGGTGTCAGGTGAAAATTCATAGGAACCTCAAGAGCTGGCCATAGTAGAGCATAGCTATGGCCCCAATACTCTGGAAGCTGAAGCAAGAATATCTTGAGTTCAAAGCTCTTCTGGACTACATAGTAACTCCTCATCAAAGCATAGAGAAGTTAACTTATAGTTATAATATTTATAGGGAACTAAGGAATGGGAGCAAAATGCTAATACCCACAGAAAGCCATTTTCTGTTACCTAGAAGATCTGACTGATTAAAGGATATAATTTTGAGTGTGGCAAAAATGGAATGGTGGTAGTATAATTTGGTGGCATAATCAGTTGTTCTTTGGAGTGGTTTGGATGTTAGACAGAGGGAGATATTCCAGTTAAGGGTGATTCTTATATTCTAACTAGAGCATTTGGTGGTGGCTGATGTTGTCAGTCATTGAGAGATAAGGACTGGGGTAGAAATTGGTTTAAAAATGATGGTACCTTCGCAGGTAGGTAGGTGGTAAGGTGTATGAGTTTTCTAATATTGAGATTCAAAAAAAAAGTTTAGTAGTCACAGCTCATGGTACTGGAAAACCTTAAGAATGGGGAACCCTGGTCTGATCATGACATTGGATACATGTATTGAGATAAAGCACTGTGCCCCTAAATATGTACAATTAAATTACTATGTGTAAATTAAAAACACAAAATATAAGCCTAGCAGGACATGGTGGCTCACACCTGCATGTTTGAGGTAGTACAATTTTTAGCCTTTTGAGAAATCTCCACACTGGTTTTCATAGTTTCTGTACTAGTTTACACTCCTATGAACAATGAATAGGTGCTCCTTTTCTCTACAACCTCACCAGCATTTCTTTCATTAGATTTCTTGATGGTAGCCATTCTGACTTGGGTGAGACACATTTTCCTGATGGGTAAGGACTACCATATGACCCAGTACTACCATCCTTAGGCATATACACAAAACACTGTCTATTCTAACACACAGATACTGGTACATGCATATTTATTACTGCTGAATTCACAGTAACTGCAAAATGGAGTCAACTCAAATGTCCATCAACTGATGACTATACAATGAAAATGTCGAACACATATGCAGTATAGATTTACTAAGCTGCAAAGAAAACTGAAGTTATAAATATCATAAGAAAACCTATAGAATTGGAAAGAATTGTACTAAGTGAGGTAACCCAAGCTCAGAAAGACAAAAATCACAAGTACTTTCTCACATAGGACCCTAACTTTTAATGCTTGTATGCATGTGAATAAGGGGATGGGAGACTAAGTTTGGGCTATGATTCTAGATAAGAAAACATGTGAAGGGAACAAAAGATGACAAGAAGTGCGAGAAAGAACAAAAGGAAACATGTAGTATGAAAGCAAAAAGGAGGCTGTGCTGTGAAAAAGGGCACAAGGAGGAGAAGGAAAGAGAGGGATGTGAAAAAAAAACTGTTTGGGGGCTGAAGATATGGCTCTGTGGCTAACACACTTGCCTCCAAAGCCTAATGACTGAGGTTTGATTCCCCAGTACACATGTACAGCCAGATTCACAAGATGCCACCTGCATCTGAAATTCATTTGCACTGGCAAATGACCCTGGTATGCCCATTCTCTTTCTCTTTCTCTCTGTCTCTGTATCTCTGCTTATAAATAAATAAATAAAATATATTTTTAAAAAATTTTATATGAAAACACTATAATGATACCTAACTTTTTGTATTGAAATAAGAAGAAAGAAGAAAGGAGGGAAGGAGGGTGAGTGAGATGAAGGGATGAAAGAAGGAAGGAAAGTATGTAGGGAAGGAGGGAGGGAGGGAGGACTCACTATATACTGATAAAGGGAACAACCCATGAATATAATTTAACAGTTGAAAATACAGGTTCTGAACACAGGAACAACTAATTAACAAAAAAAAAAAAAAAAAAAAAAAAAAAACCACTACTGGAGAACAGGACAGATAAGGTGCAACACACACAAAAAAAAATGTTTGGTAACTTCCAAATCCCAATCTCAGCTATGGATATATATCTATATATCCAGACTAAAAGAAAAATCAATTCATTCCAGACTTCAATTATACCTAAATGAAATGGACTTAGCAGACATCTAAAAAAATAACCTGTCCAATAGCTGTAGAACACACATTCTTTTCATCAACACATGGACCTTTTTCCACTAGATATCATATTTTATGACATCAGGCAAATCTTAACAAAGATGCAAACATTAAAATTTGTGTTTGAACATAAGGAATTAAACTAAAAAAATGTATATATAGTAAGAGAATCTACAGAAAATATAAATACATGAATACTGAACAATACTCTTTATTTTATTTTTAATCTTTTTTTATTAGAGAGAAAGAGAGAACATGAATGTATCAGGGCCTCTTGCCACTGCAAATTAACTCCAAATGAATGTACCCCTTTGTGTATCTGGCTTTACATGGGTCCTGGGGAAACGGACCCAGGTGGGCAGGCTTTCAAGCAAACACTTGTAATAGCTGAACCATCTACTCAGCCCAACAGAACTCTTTTGGACAAAGAGTATATTACTGAATACTCAAGAGATAAATTTAAAATCAAATGAAAATGTAAACTTGTTATGCCAGAAAATGTCAGGTACAGAGAAGCTAGTGCCAAGCAGAAAGCTGATATCTATTATGTTTAAAAAAAATGGATAGATCTCAAGCACATAACAACTAAGAATGACAAGCTCTTAGACAAACAAAAGCCAAACAAACCCAAAACCAGAACAGGAAAATAAGTTATAAAGATCAGAGCAGAACTAAACGAATTAGAGACCAAAATACCAATATAAACATTCAATTAAATAGTTGGCTATTTGTAATGAAGAAAAACACTTAGCCAAACAACCAAAAGAAAAGGACATGCAAATGAATAAGATTAGATATTAAAGAGTAGCTATCACAATAGATACTAATAAAATTCAGAGCATCATTAGGAAATATTTTGAAAATTTACAGTTCAATGAACTGAAAAATTTGAAGAAATGCACAAATTACTAGACACATATGACTTACAAATTGAACCAGAAAATATTAAAAGTCATAATACATCCATATTAATGATAGTGACTGTAATAAAAAAAAAGTATTCCAACAAGGCTAAAACTGCAAGTATTCACTGTGGAATTTTACCAAACTTTTAAGGAAGAACTAATTCCAGTGCAATACATTAAAAGGATAATACACCATGATTAAGTTTCTTTCATTCCATGGATGCTAGAAAAATTTAACATCCACAGATAAATAAATAAGGGACTAGTGCTTGCTATGCAGAGGACCTGAGTTCGGTTCCCTCAAATTAGAAAGGAAAACCTTTCCAAACCCTTTATATGAAGCTGGTATACACTGATCCTTGCCTGGTAACCGCACAACAATAAAAAGAAAAATGATAGATATATGAATAATCTTGAGGAGCAGCAATACAAAATAAACTCCCCAATTAAAAACTGTAAATTCAGGCACACATTAGGGCTGGAGGGATGGCTTAGAAGTTAAAGCGTTTGCCTGCAATCCCAAAGGATCCAGGTTTGATTCCCCAGGACCCACATTAGCCAGATGCACAAGGAGGTGCACACGTCTGGAGTTCAGCTGCAATGGCTGGAGGCCTTGGCATGCTCTCTCTCTCTCTCTCAATCTCTCTCTCTCTCTAAATAAAGAAATGAAAAAAATTAAAAAGAAGACATTAAAAGTACCCTATTCCGTAATTAACTTTG
Organism: Dipus sagitta; assembly: GCA_036346955.1. NCBI lineage: Eukaryota > Metazoa > Chordata > Mammalia > Rodentia > Dipodidae > Dipus > Dipus sagitta. The sequence continues at coordinate 101,367,520 of CM070771.1, read as the reverse complement.
TTTCATTCCAGTCAGTAAAGTACATCATGAGGACCTGAGTGCACTGTGAAGGCAGACAGAGGGGATCCCTGGAGCTTGTTGGCTAGTTTGCCTGGCCAAATCAGTGAGCTCTCTTGTTCACTGAGAGAACCTGTGTCAAAAGTAAAGTGGAAGGGCTCAGCGTGATGGCACATGTCTTTAATCCCAGCACTCAGGAGGCAGAGGTAGGAGGATTGCCATGAGTTCGAGGCCACCCTGAGAGTACATAGTGAATTCCAGGTCAGCCTGGACTAGAGTGAGACCCTACCTTGAAAAAAAAAAAACAAAAGGAAAGTGGAAAGCTATCAAAAAACATACTCGCCATCAACATTTGGCCTCTACATACATATGTTCAATTGTGCACAGGCACATATGAGCATCCACATACAATGCAAATACGCCACATATATATATGCAAAATATAAGTATAATGAAGCACATAATTCAAATAAATAATACAAATTACATCATCACCTCAATGTGCAAAGAAAAAGGACTTTGTTATAATTCAACAATACCTTCTGGATAACAGCCCTGAGTAAATTAGATACAGAATGATCATCAACTTCACACAGTAAAGTCTACATATGACAAACCCATAGACAAGATAATAGAAAATAGGGGAAAACTGAAACTATGTCTGTAAAAGTAAGGAATGAGACAAGGGCCTCAATCCACTCTTATTCAATATAGTGCTTGAAATTATAACCATCACAGAAGCAAGGGAAAGAAAGAAATGGCATTCCAATAGGAAAGGAAGAAGTCAATGTATTAATGTTTGAAGATGAGACAATTTTCTACACAGAAAATGCAGAATTTAAGCATCAAGAAACAAGTTCAAAAGAGCAACACATAATCAACATGCAATATCAGCAGTTTTCTATATACCAATCATGAACTCACTGAAAAGGAAACCAGGAAATAATGGAAATATGTTCAATATTCTCAAAAATATCTAGTTCAAATTAATCAAGGTTATGAGAATTATAAAATGCTAAAGAAAGTAAATGAAGAAGACACTAAAAGATGGAAATACCTTTAATATTCAGTGAGGGAGAATTAATACTACTAAAATAGGCCGTAATTCTGAGAGCCATCTTCAAGTTAAGTGGAATCTCCATCAGAATGCCAATCACATTTTTCACTGAAATATAAAACCATAGAATTCATGTGGTGACACAAAAGACCCCAAGTAGCAAAAGTCCTGAGCAGACTGACGATGGAAGCATCACAATGCTGCATTTCATGTTGTGCCACAGGACCACAGCAAGGACAACACCATGACACACTGCTTAGAGGTCCAGGTAAACTACACATGCAGCACAGCTGTGTTATTCAGATTCTCATCACTCTCACAAATACTTACGATGAAAGTGAAATGCTTTATTTGGGTTCATGGTCTCAGAAATTTCAGTATATAAAATCAGATTTAGGGCTGGAGAAATAACTCAGTGGTTAAGTTGCTTGCCTGAAAAGCCTCACAACCTGAGTTCAATTCCCCTGCACCCACATAAGGCCAAACACACAAAATGGTGCATGCATCTGCAGTCTATTTACAGTGGCTGGAGGTCCTGAAATGTCTTTTATCACTACCTGTCTCTCTTCTATGTCTCTCTGCTTGCAAATAAAGAAATAATGTTTTTAAAAGCAGATTGACAAAGGGGATAACATCACATTGTAAGATATAATATGCAAACAATGTATGTAAGAAACACTATGTAAAAAACAAAAACAATATGGTGAAAAGACAACTTACAGAATGGGAGAAAATCTTTGCTAACCATTCGTGTGACAGCATCATACTTTTATCCATCCAACATAAATAACACAAAGTATGATAAACAAGAAATGGGCAAATATCTGAACAAATCCATAATGGAGTATATTACGCAGCCACTGAGAAAGTTGATATCATGTTATTTGTAGGTAAACGGGTGGAACTGGAGGTAGGTTGAGATGCTTGGCAAAATAATCCAGACACAGAACAAATATGGCATGTTTTACTCCTATGTGGAATATGGAAATAGAACGAACTTCACCTGAAAATAAAAAAGGGACTATTTGGGAAGGGGATGGGGGACTAGGTCGAGGTTTTGGAGGTTCAGCAAGAGAAGGAAGTAGGGAATTCACAGTGTCAGGATATCTTAGATGCATTATGGATATGTCACAGTGTACACCATTCATTTGCATAAGTCATATTGTTGCAGTCAGGTTCACATTGCTGGTAAAAATCACCCGACCAAGAGCAGCTCTTGGGAAAAACAAAAAGGATTTATTTTGACTTACAGACTCAAGGGGAAGCTCCATGATGGCAGGGAAAACGATGGCATGAGCAGAGGTTGGACATCACCCCCTAACCCACATAAGGTAGACAATAGGAACAGAAGAGTGTGCCAAACACTGGCTTGGGGAAACTGGCTATAACACCCATAAGCCCACCCCCAACAATACACTCCCTCCAGGAGGCGTTAATTTACAAATCTTCTGCAGCTGGGAACCTAGCATTCAGAACACCTAAGTTTATGGGGGACACCTGAATCAAACCACCACACATATGCGATGATAATAACACTAAAATATAATGAAGCTTTAGTGATGGGTGTATTTCGGTTTTGGCATGTTTCTTATGTCAAAGACAGGTATCTGTTAAAGAAAAAACATGGCATTAACACACAGAATGTGCATACCTAAGAGAATACAATAGAGAATAGTTTTTATGTTTTATTTATTCGTAAGGGGAGAAAGAGAGAGAATAGGCACATAGGCACTCTAGCCACTGCAAATGAACTCCAGACACATGTGCCATCTTGGTGTCTGCTTTTATATGGGTACTGGGGAAGTGAACCTGGGTTGTTAGGCTGTGCAGGCAAGTGCCTTAAACACTGAGCAATCTCTCCAACCCCCAGTGGAGAACATTGATTGGCCAAATTACCTGAAGGTACTGGACCTGAAGCAGGAGCAGCCCATTTCCTAGACAGTGGCTTCATAGGAAGCAAGCAAGTCATAGAACAATGCGTCATGCTTCCCTCCCTAAGGAACTTCCTCTCTGCACAATAATTAGACAATAAGAACTGAATCATGGTCCAGAAGTGTTGTGCTGCTGAGGAAAGGAACCGCGATGTTTGGCTCATCTGCATTGCCAAGAGCTGGGCTCTGATGTATCATAAGTAGTACATGGAATAGAATCCTGATGAGGCCAAGTGTTGCTCATGGAATTGTACTAAGACTCTGCAGGGTAGTGGACCTGGAAGTAGACTTTGGGTATTCTTGACCACACACTATAAGCTGGAAACAGATAATGTATACTCCTCATCAACTGGCCCTGTGAGCACAACAGTGGCAGAAGTTCCTGAGGGAACACTCTCTTACGATGCTGAATTAGAGAGTCAAAGGAGGAATGTGCTAAGGGGATGATGTTAGAAACTTGGGGAATTTTCTGGATATTGCTAAATTATATAGAATTGTCCGAACCACTATACCTCAAGAAGATCAGAGACATGAATATGCTAGATTGGAAAATCCAGCAGAATCTTTTATCACTTACTCTATGAATATACTCTAATAATCCAAGTAGTGAAGTATGTATTGATAAGAGGAGGGAAAAGCACAGTGTTACTGTCATAAACAGAAGGAGGCTAGTCCAGTACTGGGTGATCTGACAGCAACAAGACTGATGGGAAGAGTGATAATAGAGACCACATATTCAGAAGCAAAGTGAGTTCAATTGTCACAACTAACAACAAAGTCAATATGGGCCCTAATCCACCAAAGACTGTTCCTAAGGGCAAGAAGCACAGGAACATTGTACGTAACACTTCACGTATACAATCAAAAGAAATCCACGGCTGATGTTTGTAAGTCTAAAGGCAATTGCTCAAGTGAGGAGTCATAATCCCTTGCCCAGTTTTTAGACATAGTCAGTCCTTTGACCTAGAAGCCAATCATGAAAATAAGGCAGCTAATTGAAAAAATTAAAAACACCATACCATCAATGGAATGAACATATCACGTATACATTCTCCTGTTCTTAACTATCAAAGAGACATACACACAATGGTTCATGGCTAAGTCTCTAAATCCTTCGTTACATAAAATAGCACAAAATAAAAAAAAAAACTCATTGTGATTGTAAGGGAAAGAAATTAGAGAGATCTAAATCCCTACTTCACTTAATTTTGTTTAATATCCCTAACCAAAATTAAAAATAAAAAATTAATTGGGGGCTGGAGAGATGGCTTAGTGGTTAAGCACTTGCCTATGAAGCCTAAGGACCCCAGTTCGAGGCTTGATTCCCCATGATGCACGTTAGCCAGATGCACAAGGGGGCACACGCGTCTGGAGTTCGTTTGCAGTGGCTGGAGGCCCTGGCGTGCCCATTCTCTCCCTCTCTCTCTCTCTCTATCTCTCTCTCTCTCAGTCTCAAATAAATAAATAAAAATAAACCAAAAAAATAAAAATAAATGAGTTGTGCTCAGTGGTAGAGCACTTGCCTAGCATACATGATTCTCAGGACCACAAAAATATAAGTATGGAAAGCTATTAGGCCTTAGCAATTTAAAATATGAGAATAATGGGTTTACTCTAAAGTATGTTTGGTTTGAATGTAAAAATGCTTGACCTGGATATTCTAGCTTTCTTGTCACTGTGACCAAATGCCTTACTTAAAAACCTTAAAAGGAGCGATTCTTTATTTTAAACCATAAGCTCAAAGGTACCAATCCATCATGGCATGGAGTGCATAGTGGACAGAAAAGACCACATAATGGTGATCTGGACACAGAGAATGAAAGAATTCAGAAGGAGGAAGAGTAACATATAACCCTAAGGACACATTCTCAGGGACCTACTTTTTCCAAAAGCCCCATCCCTTACTTTTCATCACCTCCCAAGAATGGCATCATGTTATGGACTCATTATGAGCCAAGCCCTATAGAGTAGCATAGCAATGTAGCTTTTATGACCACTTCTTAGCAGTCATCTCTACATTTTTCAAGTAGAGATACAGCAGTTTTATCAAACTAGTACAGTCTATCAGTTTTCAATATTTTAAACATTTTTAGAAGCTTACTCAGACCTGTAATTTATGATTTATATTTTTCTTGAGATAGGCTCATGTCTTAACATGTTTAAGTAACACTTCCATTACAATACTCTTAGTTAACATTGAAGGAAAGGATTTGCCTCTGAACAATTTGAGTTTAATATTACAGTGTCTGCAAAAGAACTAAAGTACACCTGTCCATATATAATGTGAAACTTGATGAACTGGTGTCCAGGGATAGTCCCAGGCATCAGGAGTCACCAGCCTAAAGAAATGCTAGGGCAGTTTCAGCAAGAAGTAGTGCTGGGAAATTTTCCATAAAACCCACAGAAGTTTTTCTCATATTATATGTATGGCCTTTTGAATTTCAGACAGAAGTACTTCAGAGATTGAATTCAATAATACCTATTTGTGTTTGTGGTATTTATCACAATATCATGTACATTTATGCAGAGTCTTAAATCATAATTTAGTGTTTTGTCTCAGTGAGGACTGAATTATCGAAATGCAGAAAGTATTTTGGATCTCCTGGCAACCATAGATTTAAAGTAGTGCTGAAAGGTGACATAATTAGGTATTATAATGTTGGTATGGCAATGGAACATTTCTGTTTAAACACTCATGGATCCATAATTTTAAATCACACCTTATGAACAAAGACTGTATTGATAGGTAATCAATCCATATTCAGTCATTCCTACTCACACTTGAATACTACTTGCCTCCCTTTAATTCTTATTATCATTATTCAATGTGAGTTTTTGAGCAATTACAGCACCATACTCTTTAGTTTAGATGAAATTACAATTGAATTTGGTCTCTTTCTCTCTTCAGTTCCTTGTTACTGTGTGTCCATTTTGAATTAAGCTGTAGTCAAACAGAAATTCCTTTCTCTGAACAGGTCATGTTCTCTAGTTTTAAAAATACCTGTCAAATAGTCATGCCATGAGTCCGTCACTTTCACTAGCTTTTCCCAAGATATCGTCGCACTTAGGTATGCATGCTAAATTCAGTGAATAAAAACATAGGGCAGCTAGTTATATTTGAATATTAGAAAAACAGCGAAACTTTTATTAAAAACATCATTCTTATATTGCCTAAGACAGTATACTAAAAATTACTTGTTCATCTGAAATTCTAATTTTATTGGGGTCTTCATTTTCCAGGGTAACCTTGAACCTGGAAAGATTTTCAGTGCTTTAGTATTTAGTTTTTCTTAAACCACACCCTCTCCCTGTGGCAAGACTAATAAAAAGTAGAATCATTTGTACAGAACAGTCCTTTAACCTGTTCCTGGCAGCCTTAGGTGGAAGTGCTGTCAAGTGCTTTTTCCCTACTAACATCCTGTGTGTCTTTCCGAAGTAACTTCATAGCCTATGGTGCTATATCAGTATTACTGAATCTGTTTCTGGATTTTTGGCCTTTTAACCCATTCCTAAATTCCAATGGAACAAAACCAACTTTTAGAACATTGCAGCCCTATATATCTCATTTAAATAGGCCACAAAAAAATTTGTTTTAGAAAGTAGATTATGTGCTCCTAGTTAATATCCTACCAGATATTTTGAGTCTTGAATATTGGTTTAATATACAACAAAATTTGGTAAATGTCATACATATACTGGAAAGAATACATATTCTACAATTATCAGGTACAATATAATAATATTAATTAAATTGACATTATTGACCATGCTTTTAAAGTACTCTTTATATTTCTTTATTTTACCTCTTGTTCAACCAGTTGTAACAAGACAGAATTTTGAAGATAGTATAAAAATCTTCCAATATGATTTTAGCTTTGTCTGTCTGTTTTTCTCATTCTGTTATTCTTGCTTCATGACATAAAATATTAATTGTCTGATTAATATGAGAGTCATATTTCAAATTGCTTCTGATTAATTAATCTATCATAATGAAATATCTTCTTTTAATTATTAAATAACACAGACTTAAATACAAAAAGTTACACTTATACATAATCCAAAAGTCAAAGATGAAATCACAATAATTCCAAAATATTTTTAATCAAATATATATTAAAATACAATACAGCAAAGCTTTTACAATATATCTAAAGCAGCATCAAAGAAAATTTATATTATTAAATTAATATAATAGAACAGAAGATATAAAAAGCACCACTAATTCAAATATCTATCTCAAATTATAAAAAAATGTTTAAATGCATAAAGATAAAAGAAGGAGGGAGGGTCAATCAAAATTCAAGATATTCTGAATAAGTCATATGAAAATCTACTTTCTTAAATAATTCCACATCCAGAAGCCATAGATCTTTACTAGAAAATTTTAAGTGCCAGGGATGGGATACCTTCCAGTGAATTGTTGGCCAGGGAGGTCCCTGTTGCCTCCCAAACATATTTCCAAGGCCCTTGGTTTCCCATGAGAAAAAGATGGCAAGACCCTATTGCTGAAGACTTCACATGCCTGAGCAGCAAAGTCACTGAGAAATCAAGCCTGTTCTGAGTAGAAAACCTTCTCCCTGTAGACCAGCTAACTGAAAGCTGGTAAAAGCTGCACTGTATACAGCCCTATGGGAGACGGATGTCATCAGTGGTAAAAATAGTGGACACTGGAAGCCTCAAGTTTGGCCAGACAGCCCAAATGACTGAACGAGTGCACTAGTGGTATGTCTGCTCTGGGAGAAACCAAATGCTCTCTAATTGGACTGAAGAGCTGCTCTGTGGGAAAGAATACATGCCTGGTACTGAAAACCTAATCAAAAGCCTATGGCAGGGGAAGTTATGAGCCTGGGTATAAAGCCTGCTCTTGTCAGGATAAATATATATATTACTCTCACCAAATTGCCCTGAAAGCATTACACTTTTAATGTTCATATCATATATTACTGCTACTCTCACTTCTGGTTAGAGAAGCTTCTCTTTTCAGATGGCGATGACCACTGGAATGACCCAAAAGGCAACACAGTGCTGAGAAGAAGGGACAGAGGAGTGTCCAGCACTGAAACATCTCACATCCTCCAAGGCTCAGGGTCCACTGCAGAAGAGGTGGCAGAAAGAATGTAAGAGCCAAAGGAAGGGTACTACTCCTTACATACAAGACCTTGCAGTGCCCAGCAATACCTACACAAGGCCCTCATAATAGGAGAAAAAGATGAGACTAATGGAGAGAAGCAGGGGATACGAAGGAGAGCAGAGTTATGAAGGGAAAAGTGGGGGAGGGGAGGGAAATACCATGGTTTGTTGTCTGTGAATATAGAAGTTGTCAATAAAATTTTTATTTTGGGCTGGAGAGATGGCTTAGCTGTTAAGCGCTTGCCTGTGAAGCCTAAGGACCCCCGTTCAAGGCTCAGTTCCCCAGGACCCATGTTAGTCAGATGCACAAGGGGCGGCAAGCATCCAGAGCTCGTTTGCAGTGGCTGGAGGCCCTGGCGTGCCCATTCTCTCTCTCTCTGATTTTCTCTCTCCGTCTGTTGCTCTCAAATAAATAAATAAATAAAAATAAACAAAAAAATTTTTTTAATTTATTTTAAAAAAGAACCAGGGAAACATGAACACCTGGAATATTTAGACCACCGTTTGTATTTCTTTGCAATTTCAATAGGAGTCAACTTTCAATTTTTATTTTTTGTTATACAAACTTAGTTACTCCATGTTTTCTATAACTTAGTCATTCCATTCTAATTCATATCTTTTAGTCATTAAATAGAATATATTTAAATCTCTTGAGAAAATATCCAAATTTCTACTTTTGTAAAATAAATCTTCATTGAACCTTGATTGTCATCCACTTCCTTTATTTCTCTTTCAGAATATCAGAAAAATGTACAAATGAGTTTGGTACATATGTTCATGTAAAGTTCTACTAAATATTTTTGTATACCCATAAATGCAATTACTTTGGATTTATTTTTAAAGAACTGCTTACTATTTTATTTCTTTGATAACAATATAATGAAGTGGTTCTACTAATAAGTTAAGGCTATCTTTAAAACAAAAAAAAAAGGTAATTTTAAATATAAAATAGGAAGTTCCTTGTTTCCTATTAGGTAGCTTCTTCTCAATGAAGCTGATGACCAAGAGTTTACTATTGTGATTTCTTTTTTTAATATATTTTATTTTTATTTACTTTACAGAGGGAGACAGAGAAAGAATGGGCATGCCAGGGCCTTCAGCTGCTGCAGATGAACTCCAGGTTCATATGCCACGTTGTACATCTGGCTTACATGAGTCCTAGGGAACCAAACGTGGGTCCTTTGGCTTTGTGTGCAAGTGCCTTAACCACTAAACAATCCCTCTAGCCCACTATTGTGATTTCTTAATCCACATACATCTCCCTGTAGCAGCAACAGTAACAATCATAACTAAGATGTTATTATGAAAAGAACATGCAATATTTCCTTTAATCCTACACTGAAAAAAACTACTGCTTTTTCTACTCTGTAAGTGAGAAAAACTGAAACTTGGAAGGTTGTGGAATTTGCCTGAGGTCACACCAGGTAATCTAACTTCAAGGCCAGTCCTCTCAGATGGACACTATACACACTGCTCCCATGGTTGTAAGCACAGAGCATATTCCAGAGGGAACTAACTCTTTATTTCCCAGGAGATTTAGCAGAAACTGGTCCATGCAGCCACCTTTGAGAAGGGTCCTCTTAACCAGCAAGATCCAAATGTATGTGCTGCATTTCGGGTAGCTACAAACTTTTCTTTTGAGGCAAGCCTGACAGAATGACCTTTTTCTTTTTTTCTATGTGAGAGAGAGTGAGAAAAAGAGAGAGAAAATTGGTGTGTCAGGGCCTCCAGCATTAGGTTCAGTCAGATTTTTTGAATGTACTGCACTAATCAGTGACACTCAATTCTCCTGAGACAGTGCTAGAAATCAAATTTTATGGGCTACACATTTTTCTATGTATTAGTCATACATGTCATTGCATACAGTTGACTATAGATCTGAAAAGTATACCGTTTGACTTTTTGTATGTAATTACCATCTCATTATAAGCACTCTGATGGGTTAGATTCCCAGCTCTGGCTAGGAAATTTCAGTATAAATTATAACTTGCTTCTAGGCAGATTGTCTCAGATAGTACATCCCATCTTAATCCTCATCTCTTATGACTTGGCTGCTATCTTGTGCAAAATGGCCCTAGGACTCTTTCAGAAACAATGTTTCTTTCAGAATGTTTCACCGCCTGTCCTTTGTGTTCCATATAGAAAAAAGAATCTTACATTTCTTGTGAAAATAGGGTATAATTGCCTTAAGGAAAATAAAGCTAGTTGGGAACAGGAGATTAAGAGTTTATTTGGCTGTGGAAACACGGAAACAGAGCCCCTGAGCAGCAGTTGAGGTGCCATACATCTGGGAATTTGTTTTGTGGTACTAAGCACAGTCTCACTCTTTCCAAACAAAGAACATCACCAGACCTTTCTGTACTTGATGCCAATTTAACTGAGCACATTCAGTTCCATTATTACATGAAGAAAAATGGACCTACTGTTTTTGACAAGAAACTGACCCCATTGTGAAAACACATGAACATATGCAGTCACCTATTAGAACAGCCAGTAAATTGGTCAACAATTATGAGCCTGCTTTTGTCTATCACAGCACTTACAACAAGATGGTAATTATCAACAGAAGAACTAAAGAACACACTTCTATGATCTCTTATAGACTACTTTCACCCTCACCAAAAAAACATAAAATGAATGTTCAGAAACCATTGTTTTCCTTTCTTTGCATTAATAGGTCTAAGGCTTAAAGCATCCACCTTATTTATTGCAGAAAAGTTTTTACCTGTATTCACCATAGGTTGTAAAAATAGAGGAATTAGGGCTGGAGAGATGGCTTAGCAGTTAAGCACTTGCCTGTGAAGCCTAAGGACCCCAGTTCGAGGCTCGATTCCCCAGGACCCACGTTAGCCAGATGCACAAGGGGGCGCATGCGTCTGGAGTTCGTTTGCAGTGGCTGGAGGCCCTGGCGCGCCCATTCTCTCTCTCTCTCTCTCTCCTCCTCCTCCTTCCTTCTGTCTGTCACTCTCAAATAAATAAAAATAAAAAATAGAGGAATTAACACTTAACAACTATTTTAAAATGAGGATGCAGATGCAAAATAGCATTCAGCATCACAGTCATCATCACAATAAGGCAGCCCTAAAGGAGGTCAATTAGTCTCAGCAGGTGGAAGCTTCTATGGTTTGGGCACCAGGGAAATCTAGGTTTGATATTTATCTTAAACACAAACATATGTAGTATTGCGTGACTTTAGGTATGTAACACAAAATAAGTCACAATTTTGTCAATAAAGTAGGAAAAAATTGATCCATCAGGTTGTTGAAAATATTGAATAAATCAAAATGTTTAGCAGATAAGTTACAAATAAATGGTAGCTGTTTTGACTGAACTTTGGTTTGCTGTATTTGCCTAGATTCCATCTTAGAAGCATCAGTCAGGAAATCTAAGTATCAAAATGGAAAAGGAACACTTAACCACTCAAGCAGGTGTACAACTAAAACATGAGAATTGGAATATTTGTGGGGCTTAGACTTCATAGAATTTCAAGCAGTAGACAGGATGGATTACTAAAGACACATGTAAACATTTTCTGTAGACTAAGACCAGCTTCCACTATGAATACTATCATTGACTCAAAATCACCTGGGTCTGTGGAATTGAAACATGTTATGCAACTAAGAAATTTATCTGTCATGTGCTAGAGGGTTTGCTCACAAGCTCTCTGATGTTACAACTTTTAGGCTTTTTTTCTTTTATAGAAATGAGGATTATGAATCTTCAAGGGATTTATGGTTTTGACAGATCATAAAAGTCAGAAGCAAGGAAATCCAAGTCCCTCTTACTTAACAGCCGGATTTCATGCTTTATGTCCAGGACTTACAGATACATTCTCAAATATTAAGAACACTGCAGTTGAAGGGTTTCTTTTCCATAGAGCCATGAACCAAGAAAGGACAAAATAGAGCAATTTGGCCACAGCTCTAGAGATATGACATACACGTCAACTACTTTAGATTGTAGATGGGAAAAGAGAACTGAGAAAGCTGAAACCTAGTCATTCTATGTGAAATGCTCAGAAATGTCAATCTGGGAAGTTGACGCAAAACTGGTTCAGTACTAGCAAACCTGTTAGAGCTCAGGCAGAGGCAACCATCACACTATCTCAAAGAGACTTATTCACAGGAAGGCAGGCAGATCTTCCATGGAAACGGATCTCTCAAAAAAAAAATTCAAAATAATTCACAGTCAACCTAACAAAAGAGTAAAGGTGCAAACTGCCAGAAAGCATAGTCACAGCTATAATGTCCCAGGGAATTCACATCATGAAATAAGAGAAAAATGGAAAAGATCTTAAAATAGACATGTCTGAGGTGGTCAAATGAATAACAATATGAACAGAAGTCTGAATGAGACAATATGAAAAACTGATTTCTTCAAAAGTATAACTAGAAATAAATGGTATAAGTAAAATCATAGAAATAAAAACTAAGAAAAAAGAACAACTTTAATTTAAATAGATCGCCTAGCATTTTTTATGAGCCTTTATTCCATAAGAATGGTTATTAATGGTTACACTAGTAATAGTACATAGTGATTTATTACTGTTGCAAATGTTATAAGTGCCCCTTAAAATATTAAATTGATACTAAGATATTATTCTAACTGGACAGAGTGGTGGCTCACAACTATAATTCCAGCACTCTGGAGGTTGAAGTAGGATAATCATGATTTTCAGGCCAGCCTAGCCAACAGAATGAGTTCCAGGGTCAGCCTGGGCTACAGTGAGACTCTGCTTCAAAAAATATATTGCTTTACTAAAAACATCTCATTGCTGTGTTTCCTCTTTAGTAATCATTCATCTTATTTTTACATAATATGAAAGTAACTAGCAGGTTTTATAACAACTTTTGCCTACTTGGTTTCTAAATAAAACTAGTGTAAATGAAAATTCTAACTTTTCCTTTTCATATTGCCAGTATCAGTTAATGTACTACATTGGTTGTGTATTCAACATTCTTATGAATACTCTTACAAGTAATATATGATTATGTGAATGAGACCAGAGCAAGCATTGGGGTTCCTGGGTTTTGGAATGAATTAATGTACTCAAAACAAAAGGAAGCTTGAACTCTGGTAATTTGGGAAAATACTGAGATTAGCCACAAAATATGCATTGATAGTAAACAGTGGGGTTGATAAAGATTTCTTGAAGCTATCTGATTTTCACCTAATCTCTTTTACCTTTGAGATAATTGAGTTGAAACATTTTCCATTTACAAAACTTAAGTACAGTTTACAACCTACTGAACTCTTTAGAGATTATCTGTATTGAAAAAAGTTTAATTAAAAGGGCATTTGTACAGCACTAACTATAAAGGAGTGGTGATTGAAAATGTCAATTTACTTTGCCCAAGACACTGTTAAACTTGGTATAATGAGGGTCTAGTAAGAGTAAAGCAAAATGAAGTAGAATGAGAGAAGAAATATTATGTTCTACCCATTTTCTAACTTCAGAAAAGTTGAGATCTATGGAATACTTTTGATAGACAGGAATTTCAATACAACATTCCTTCATGCTGAATGTTATTTGTATATTGGAAGTTTGATTCAATTTTTATAATGTTGGGCAGATAGAAAATATTGCATAAGCATGAACTGTGGGACCAAACATATAGATATGTCTTATTTACCTTAATTATTTATCATGTAGTTTCAGTTTAATTCAATGTCATAGTAAGGATTCTTTATAAAATAGAGAAATATTTTGATATAAAAATTAGAACTTCATACTGTGGTCTTCATGTGTCCATATGATTAAAAATGGATCCCACAAATCAAGGCAACCTTCAGAACTTTTTCCTCCATTGAAGTGTAGCTTATGGACTGGGAAGTTATGAATGAATACCTACCTGGAGATACCCATGAAAATTTTCACATTCTAATATCAGTGCCTTCTCAAGACTGTAATTAAACCTACTTTCAAAGCAGGATTTTAAAGGGTAGAGAAAATTTTGTTCATCTCATGAGTTTATTTTCTCTTCTTCCATCAGATCCTTTCCACATGCCATTTTCTTCTATGCCATTTTCTTCTATTCATTGTTATTCATGTCATATTCTGCTAATTTTAAAGTTTCAATAGAGAATCTGAATATGTATCTTGCCTTTAAAACTTCTGCTTGTGAGCTGGGGAGATGGCTAAGTGGTAAAGGTGCTTTGTGCAAATTCTGGTGGTCTGGGTTTGATTCTCCAGTACTTATGTAAAGCACACTCACATGTGTCTGTGTTTTGTTTATAGGGAGTACTTACCTGGCATAAACAGAGCTCCGGGTTGATTCCCAACACTGCACAAATCAAGAATGATGGTGCACAACTGTAACCCCAGTCCTCTGGAAATAGAGGCAGGAGGATCAGAAGTTCAAATCCATCCTCAGTAACATAGTGAGTTCAAGGCCAATTTTGGATGTATGAAACCTTGTCTCAAAAAAAGCCCCATAAAACCTATAAAACTAAACTATAACTACAATGTATGAGCCATAAAAGGATAGATTTATGGCCTAGCAGTTATGTTCTCAGTAGTAAATGACTTGTTTTATATGAGTCCATAATCTACAGGACAGAAATACTACATAAATTAACCCTGATATAGTGTCCCAGGTTCAGAAGTGACAGTAATGACCACACATATGCAACTCAATTATTGCCTCCATCATCTGGGAACAAGACCAACCAAAGCAATACATATAAGGTGCTGTGGTTGGTCATCCATCAAATTCAGCTTAATTTTTAAGTGAGACCTCGGAATAAAGAGACATCTTTATAGCAGTAATGAATGTGGAATGACAGTGGAAACCTTTTCCTCCATAGAAACATTTACATGTGGATATGGACTGAAGCAAGTCTAAATCCTACAATTCTTCCAGACACATTTCAATCAAAGAGAGAGGGAGATGGACAGAGAGTGAAAAAGAGAGATTGTTTGCTTTTCTGAATGGTACAGAGATGCTGTTGGTATAATACAGATATTTAAAAATATAAACTGTGTTTAACCAATCCTTAATGAGGAAAGGTGATATTATTATAAAGAATGACAGTTTTACATATATAAGAGAACAAGATACAGAAGGAAGTTTTGAAAACCTATAATTGAAATTATTCCCTCATTGTTTCTTTTTCTGAAAATAATGAGCATTACATCAAAAAGCACATCTACACTTTTAAGAACTTGTTAACAGTCTTCCACATGATGTTACTAAAGGTTCCTAACCCAGTTGTTTAAACAAGTTAACAGTGCAACACCTTATCTGATTAGCATAAAAGAGCCAAGCCCTACATGCTGCCTGGGCACTGAGTGGAAGTTCCTGATTAACAAGCATACCACTCATGTTAGCACTGAGATTTCCCTGCAGTAACATTCATAGCTCCAAAAGATGTTCAAATACTTATAACTTCTGTATGAAATAAATCAAATCTTCACACTGGATTAAACAAGAGACTTTTTTCAATAATGAGTGACACGCACTCAAAATATTGGTTTTGGTAACACTGATGAAATATTAAATTTAATTAATTATTAATTTAATTATTAGTCCTTATGGGGCTGGAGAAATGGTTTAGTGGTTAAAGCTCTTACCTGCAAAGCCAAAAGACCCAGGTTGATTCTCCAGGACCCACACAAGCCAGATGCACAAGGTTGCACATGCATCTGGAGTTCATTTACAGTGGGTAGAGGCCCTGGCACACCCATTCTCTCCCACTCCCACCCTCCCTCTCTCTTCCTCTGCTTCTTTGTCTTTCTGATAAATAAGTAAATAAATAAAATTTAAGAGAAAGAAAATGAGCACACATTATAATCTATACATAATGCATAGGCTTATAAATATAAACACATTGTTGGTGGCAGCTTAAATTTTTTACTGATACAATCTGAAATCTGATTGTAATTATGTACTTCTTTTTTCACTGATACTAGCTTTAGCTTAATGTCTTTCAAAACCTTTAGTAAGTACACAAATATCAAGAAGATTGTGAGCTCTGATGATGAGTGCCCATCTCTGTCATTATGTTCTTCTGCACCACTGTGGTCATTGTCATCTGTCTGACATTAATATAGCCACTGCAGCATCTTTCAGATTAATACAGGATGTCTTTTTTCCAAACTTTTTCCTTTAACATATTTGCTTTTATATGTAAAGTGGACTCATTAGAGAATCACAGAAATGGCAGCTATCTTAAACCTCTGAATTATATTTTGTGGATACATTTAGACTAAGAGTTGGTAAGATGTAGGTAACTGGAGAAATCTGGCCAGAGGCATGTTTTGTATGGCCTGTGAACACGGAGTAGGTTTTTACACTTTTAAGAGTTTGCTAATAAGATCACACAGAGACCGCCAGTGCAAATGGCCCAAAAAGTCTAAAATATTTACTAAAATCCTACATGCATTTTTCGGAGTAAATTAGCTTCTCTTGAGTATAGACCATTTACACTCAATGCAGTCACTGTTACTTAGATTTCATTCTATGACCTTTTTATCAGTTTTTGCTTCTCTCTCTTTTTTTCTTTCCTTAGGTCATTTATATTATTAATCATCCAATCTTACTTCCTTGGCTCAGCTACTCAGACTGTTTTTTATGTTATTTTAGTGGCTGCTTTAGGATTAGAGTATAATCCTCCACTTAGTCACTGCTCAAGTACATTGATTACTTCACATATTCTGAATGGACCTGAAAACGCTTCTGTCCTCCTGAACTTTTGCTCTTGTTGTTAAATATTTTCTGTCTGCATGCATGCCCTAAATCTCACAGTGATTATATAGTTTTACTGTAAGCAGTTATCTAAGATATCTGTGGTGGTTTGAATAGAATAGATGACCCACAATATATTCAGTTGTTTGTTTGTAGTTTGCATCTGCAGCCACCTGGCTGGAGTCAGTGCCATTGTGTGGATCTTAAGGTGTGGTGGTGGGTTTCAGATTTCAATCTAAAGATATGCAAAGTGTGCCTAGCTGGAGTTCCTGAAGTGTGCTGTGGCTTTTGACCTTTAGGCTTCTGCTTCTCTGTCTCTGCTTGTCCTGTGAAGGCAGACCAGCTTCTTCTGCCATTATGGAACTTCCCCTGGATCTGTAAGCGTCAATAAATATCCCTTCCTCCATAACTGTGCCTGGTCTGGAAGTTTATCTCAGCGAACCTAAAGCTGCCTGCTACAGTATCTAAATAAAAAAATCTTTTATAATTTCCCCCATGTGATTTTCATTTATACATTTATTATCTTTGTGTAGGCCTAGAATTCCTGCTGACATAATTGTCCTTAAAGTAAATGATTTCCTTCGACCTTTCTTGTAATGCAATTGAGAAACAAAAGCAAGATAACTTTTTATAGGCAGTCAGCCAGGAACAAGACCCAAGGAGGAGAATGAGATGCCACTTCATCTGCCCTGAAAGAACTAGAACCCAGGGTTGATCCAGTCTTATCCAGGATGGCTACAGTCAATTCCTCAGCAACAGTGCTTAATACATCTTCCTCAGTCTAGCACACCTTAGTGGGCTGGCCCTTCCTGAGTCAGCTGAGGAAATTCATAAACCCTTACACACCTGAGTCTGGGAAGAAGCTTCATCCTCATTGGATGTCTGACCCACATCAATGGGCCTGCCACGTGCAAAGTCAGTCTCTTGGCTCTCCTGGCTGTATTCTCCTGGCACTATATTCTCCTGATTCTTACATTGGTAAGCTTTTCCCTCTAAGTTCTTGACCCCTTGCTATTCACTTTCTTAGCTTTCTTCTGCAGAGAGGTGAAGTGCTCATGCTTTCATGCTTTTGTACGCATGCATGCTCATGTGTGTGTGTGTGTGTGTGTGTGTGTGTGTATTTGTCCCCTGTCCATGGGCTTCTCCCCTGTTGATCTCCTTACCTTGCCACTCTCCCTTCTCCCTCTCCATCCAGTCAAGGAGGGGATTCCCTTCAGGCTTGAGTCTTTCTAGCCTTCCACTGGATACCAGTTCTCTCTAAATCTACCATATAATTCATAATTTGCCCGCCTCAGAATCCATTTTCTCAATTTTATTCAAATGAATAAGAAACTAAAAGTTGGAGCTCACAGGGCTGGGGTGATCTCCCTGAACCTCAAAATCCTGCATCAGCAGGCCTTCTGGTGGTGAATTCTTTTTTTATAAATATTTTTATTTTTCTGAGAGGAGAGAGTGAGAGTGTGTGTGTGAGTCAGTATGGGCAAGGCAGGGCCTCTTGTTACTGCAAACTAACTCCAGACATGCACCACTTTGTGCATCTGGCATTATGTGGGTTTTGGGGAATTAAACCCAGGCCATCAGGCTTCTCCAGCAAGTGCCTTTAACTACTTCACCCCCTAGTGGTGAATTCTTCTTAGCGAGAGCATCTGTGTCCTTTTCTGTAGCAATTGTGCTTACATCATTGGCAATAATGTCCCAATTATATCATTTGCAGTAGTGCACTGTGCTGTAACAAGCTAAATATCTCCTTTATACCTTTGTTTTGCAGAAAGAATTTCCTTTGGTACAAAATTCTAAGTTAATAGTTTGTATTTTTCATTAACTTAAAGATATTGCTTTGATTTTTTTGTTTTAATTATTTCTAATGAGAAACATGCTCCTATCATTTGTTTTGTTTTCTATACAAGTATATATCTCTAAGTCCCTGTGGGAATTTTTTCATAACTGTTAAATTTGTGTGTGTTATTTGTGTGTACATATGTGGGGCACATGCAGGTGCAGATATGCATACACATGCATGTGTGTGTGCATATGGAGGCCAGAGTTCAAGATACATATATTCCTCAATCATTCTCCAACTTAGTTCTTGAGGAAAGTTTTCTCACTGAACCTAGAGCTCAGTGGTGCAGAGATTCAACAAGACAAACTAGCTAGCACACCCCAAGCTTCCCTTTCCACCTCCCAAGTGCTGTGATTTCAGTTCACACTGCCACATTGGGCTTTGACTGGAGTGCAGGGGATCTGAACTCAGGTCCTCATGCTTGCAACAGCATGTATTTTGCCAACTGAGCCATCTCCTCAGCCTAGCTTTTAATTCTTTGCTTAACATGTTCAGTATGTTCTCTACTTTGTTGAACTTGTTTTAACAGTTCTAGGCTTTTCTTCTTATGGTTTTCATCTATGTCATTCTTGGATCAATTACTATTTGTCAGTTTTTCTCCTTGGTGGAGTGACCAAGGCCAAATTATTTTCCTATTTTTTTGCATATCTAGAAAGCACACGCATGCACCTATGTGTGTGCATTTACATATGTGATATATGCATGTGTGTGTCCAGATGTATGTGCCCCTTGAGCATGAATGCTGAGGCAAGAGGAAAACATCCTCCTCCATCACTTTTTTACCTTATTTTGTTGAGTCAGTCTTTCAATGAAGGAGATCACAATTTTTCAGTTACACTGACCATCAAGGAAGCTCCAGCAATCTTCCTATCTCTGAGCCCTCAGTGCTAGAGTTTTGGCATAGGCAGCCATGCCCAACTCTTCATGTAGGCACTGGGAATCACACTCAGGTCCTCAGCAAGACTCTTTTCCACTGAGTTTTCTCCCCAGACTCCATGTGTAGAAATGCTTATTAGAAATAAGACACTGAATTTGATTTTTTTTTAAGTGTGGTATGTTTGTAGTCCTAGCAGTATACTAGAACTTTGTTCACAGATATAGTTAAGTCATTTGGAAATAATTTGATCCATTTGGGTCTAGCTTTTAAGCATACTTAAGCTGTCTAAGGCAGAGTCTTAGAGCAAGACTCCTAAGAATCAAGGCAGCGGATATATTTCTAAAACCAGAATGTATCTATCTGATATTGTGAATTCTATAAAATTTAGTTCCACTATTGAGCCAAATCTCTGGAGTTGTAATCCTTCTGGGTGTTTTGTTTTCAGTTCTGTCAGGTGTGAGGCTGATCTTGGCTCTTACTATTACCTCTGTCAATTTAAATCACATTTTCAGCACTAGAAAAACTGAGATTTAATTCCACTGTTTTCAAGCAGGGTTTGGACACATCCAGAAGAGCAAAACAGATGGATAAAAATATGGTTTACCTCTTTCCTGTATTTCAAATTCAATAAAGCAATGTGCAAGCCTAACACAATCACATGTCAGTGGCCATGAGTATTCAGAATAAAATATTCTTCTTTGTTTTTTCACAATTTCATACATCTATGCACTTAGCGCCTCCACTTACTCTCTTTCTTCCCTTTTCCACTCCCACTAAAATCCTTCTTCCTGCATCAATGTCTTATTTATTTTATTTCTTGATTCATTGACTTAAATTAGAATTTCTTGCATAGAACACTTCTCATAAGTCTTTTAGTGCTTCTTTGAAGTTCACAGCTAAATAAAGGGTGTCATTTTATTCTATTTGCTATATCTTTTTAATAAAAAATTACTGATATAGGCATTTATAGTAAAAAAAAAAGTCTATGAATTTTAAAAAGGACAGTTAGTATTCACTTTTTTTTTTAAGGTAGGGTCTCACTCTGGCCCAGGCTGACCTGAAATTAACTACGTAGTCTCAGGGTGGCCTCAAACTCACAGCAATCCTCCTACCTCTGCCTGGGATTAAAGGTGTGTGCCACCAGGCTCAGTATTCACTTTTTTTTACTGATTTGTTTTAGTTACTTGACTCGCTATGTAAATTCAGGTAGTAGAAAGGTAAGCATGAATATACCCAACCCTTCCTGTTTTATAAATAGGTAAAGTTGACTCAAAAACAAAGTGGCCTTCCTAAGGGGCAGCATGTGATCACTGAAGGGTTAGGAAAGTCCTGGTCATTGTATGCAAGCCCTCTGTTCCATTGCATGTACGCTTTCCATTGACTCTGTCTCTGTTACACATGGGTAAGCTGCTTATGGACTGAGTAGTGCTGAGTACAGCTGTTAGTGTGCCCTCCAGGAACAGAGACAAAAGTGTCCATAGACAGCATCCTGAGGCACAACACTGGGAAGATAAAACCCGAACAATGGCTCTGCAGGAGCATGAATAAACAGAATGCTTGATTATTTTTAACAGGCACATATGAAAAGAGTTGGTGGCTACAAAAATGTCAAAAAGATTGAAAATACCATTCATTAGAGGATAGTCAAAACACTTCTGGAAACCAGCCTCATTTTGTTTTCATAATCCCTTTTTCAATGGGTTTTTTTTTTTCATTTTTTTTAAAACTTCGAATGTCTATGTTAATAACTTTAGTTAAGAAGATCCAGCTAATGAAGAGAAATGACATGATTCAATATTGATCTGTGCTCTTTGAGTGAACATTTTTTCACACTCACAGAAAAACCCTTTTAAGTTACAAATTCTTTCTTGATGGATTAGAAGTTAATTCTGAGTGTCATGATTGAGTGCTCAGCACAATTTACCTAAGACTTGCCATTGAAATATGTCACTGTCATCTTTGGAATCTTAGATTGAGGGAATATAATATGTACCATTCATAGTGTAGAACTCGGGGTGCTTTTGGGTATACTATGGGGCTGTTTCATATACTCTAAGTCAAGGGCTGTTTTCAAACTTTAACTCTGTTGATTCTGACCTAGAGCATCAAGAAGGTGGTAAAAGGAGATCATTTGATTTTCTGACCTGTTCTTAGGAAAGCTGAAACAGGGTGAGAAGGAGAAGCAGTATCCTGAGCCATTGTCCCGGTACTTTCATGACTCAGAGTGAACACCAATAAACCCAATTAGGAGGTCCCTCAGTGGAATGGGGGAAGAGGAGAGGGGATATAAGAGTATAACCTGATAGGAATATGAACAATATATGATATGTTCATATTATAAAGCTCATTATTAATAATAAAAAATAAATTACCTTATAATTTGACATTAATCCTTAGCAATATCTGATTTCAAAAGTGTACATACACAAGTTTTTCAACCTAAAATTATTGCGGAAATACCACACAAGAAAATCTCTTTTGTTAATAGTTTACCCCATGGGGAATCTTAAAATGACTATATAATAGTAAGTTATGCTGGCAGCAGAAAGATGGTTCATTTATAAAGTTCATATAAATGATGCATTGGGAAAGGGTGTGTTGTTCTGGTTGATAAGAGTTAATCAAAGGCAGGATAGCATGAAACACTCCAGCATGAATCTTCCACAGAGCTCTGCTTGTGCCTTCCTTCTCCCAGGTAGGGAGAACATTCATCTGACTATTTCTAGACTGTCCCAATAAATCTTCAGGTAAGAGAATCATACCAAAGTCACTGACTAATGACTTGTTTTTCAGATCTGTTCTAGTAAATATATTATAAATGGCATCCCAACTCTTCAATTGTCTGTAAGCAGAGACATCTAAATTTCAAGTGAGAATCACACAAGAATGAAATTGAGAAAGGACTATGCTAAATACACAGTTTTCCTTTAATACCAGAGAGCCTTCCTGAAGACAAAGCAAGGGACCATGATGCAGTGCAATGCTACATGCTTTCAAACCATGAGATTTGGGAGGACCCCTTTAAGGCCTCAGCTGACCCTCAGATTCATGAGCAGTGGTGTTCCTAAGCTTAATGGCTACAAATTCTGCTCCAATTCATTTCAGATCATGGAAAAAGTGGAGATACTGATTTCAAAATATAACTTTCTCTTCTTTTCTTAGGATCCCTAAGTGGAAAATAAAGTTCAGAGTGTGGATGAAATGAATGGTTATAGTGTGAAGGCAGACGTATCTACCTCCATGAGCTACTTAGGTCTTCTGACAAGTTTGCCTGTGCATATTTTTGTTCTTGTTTAACTCAGGGTTCCCTAGAAGAGCAGAACTGATAGAATGAATAAATATGAAAAGGGATTTCTTAGACAGGTTTATTCCATAGGGGCTGGGTAGTCCAATAATGGCCATCTGCTCATTGGAGAAGTTGAGAACCTATTGCTCAGCAATGCAGGCAGATGCCTCAGCAATCCCAGTCTGCCTCCAAAGGCCTAGAGGGCAGCTGATCCTCAGTCCATATTAGGAGAGCAAAGAAGCTGCCTTTCGATGCCAGGGAAGATGGGCTGCAGCAGCACAGACAAGAAGGCACACCCCAGCAGGAAGCAGGGGCAGACAGGCAGACACTGCTTTCCCTCCTACCCTTTGCACATGGGTGGCCAGAAGGTACTGCCTACTGTTGGTGGAGGGAAGGGGGCTCATCTTCCCTAAATTAATCCTTCTTGGAAATGTGCTTACAGACCCAATCTGAGCTGTGTCTCCAAGATGATTCCAGATCCAACCATATTGACAATCAAAACCAACCATCACAATGCCAAATCATCAACAATGCCAATCAGACATTTTAAAAATTGTTTAAGTAAGCTTTATGGCATGATATGCAACTTTTCACATCTGACTAATTGGATTGAACTAAGCCCATTTTATATACATCTTAGCATACATTTTAGCATTAGAAACATATATGATGACTACCTCTCACGTACCTGGCCATAAAACCCATTTGTCTGTTTTCTTTCTCCACCCCTCAATATTCATGTGTTATGTCCTTATACACCCAATATTTTTGCTCACTGCAATAGCTACTGCTTAGTGAAAGGCTTCTAAGTGACAAGCTGTTTTTAGAAGTTTTCACCTATGATCATACTTTAGCCACATCACAAACCAAGTCTTTGATCTGTTTAGCCTCATAAAACACAAACATGTTTGCTCCACAGCACAATGCCACTAAACTATTACAATGGTTTGTTTAATGTATAAAAGAAAATAGATAACAAAACATGAAATCTTCCTAGCAGCATTCATTTGAAGCCACTTTTCTTTAAATGTAATACACTAAAGTATATGATACAAAGGAAGGGGAATAGGGGGCATCATAATAAAACAATAAATATGCTTGCATTACATGGTTTGATTGCAGAATAAGAAAGCAAATAACATTACTTATCTATTTTACTTACAGTGACTTTATGTATCTTTGAAAGTGAGACGACATTTCTCCTCTTTTCTCTCTGCCATTGCATTTAATTAAAATGTGATCTTTTCTAAATTGACTGAGTCATTTGGCTCTGCTGTGTATATTTCAGGCTCCACACATAAATTCTTTACCAGATTTCCATTTGGGGAGGATTAACCATTTTGCAATCTAATTTCCTTCCAGCAGAATGTCTCTGGTTCTTTGTCAATATTCAAGAGGAAAAAAATTGAAATCTCTAAGGGTCTAGTTCTTTCCATACAAATGAACTCTGGGGTTAATCTTTGTGATTACTTTCTCTTTCCCACCCTCAAGAGGGTTTGCATATGGACACTTTCTTCTCAAATGGATAAGCATGCATATTATCATTCCCCATGTGTTCAGTCTTTATCTGTGCCAGATTTCATCAGACAAATTCAAGTCTTTAGGCCAGAGTTGTAGTCCAAGGAATTTTCTCATGGAACAAATCTGGACTAATGATTTCAAATTTCAATCTTATTGTTTTTGAGTGCCTTGACTAGAAGCCTTCTGAAATAATTTAGGTCAGATCCCTCATTCCTCACACATTGAAACTGAGAAGCAGACATGAAATGAAAATAGCTTCATGGCAAAAACCTGGACTAGAATGCTTTTAATATATCTCCAATGACCATTCTATATAATGGTGCTGCTTCATACACATAGTTTTCTCATTTAAAAAATTAGGACTGGGGTGATGACTCAAGTTAAGGTGTGCAGACCTGAATTTGGACTCCTGGCACCCACATAAATGCCAGGTGCATGTGGTGGTATTCCCAGCAAAGGGGATTCCAAAGGCAAGTTGATGAGCTAGATGAGCCAAATCAGTGAGCTTTGGGTTCAAGTAAGAAATAAGTTCTCAGTAAATAAGGTGATGAGTGATCAAAGAAGACATCTGATGTCAACATCTGGCCTACACACACATACACACACATGTCCACTCACATGTACCTACACACATGTAATACACTCATGCACTAAACAATCTAATATCACTTTTAATCCACAGAAATAGATTAATTGAATAAATTTTCCTTTATTTCAGCAGCACTAAAATATACTTTTCCACTTATTAACACTTGTAAAATAAGGGTGAGTTAGAAAAGAGTGGCATCTTATTGTTGCTATTACCTGGATATCAGTAATGATAGAAATGCAATTATCTACTCAGATCTCATGTTCGTTGTTGTTGTTGTTGTTGTTGTTGTTTTCATAGTCTGTGAGTCAAACTGAATAACCACAAACCATTGGTTACAAAAATTCTTGTAAAGACTTTGAAAGAAATAAAATATTTTAACTATGGAGTTTGATTATCTACCATAAGACAAAGTTAGATGCAGTACCAAAACATGGAAAATGGGCATCAGACACTTGAATAAAATTTGCAAAGCAATTCTAGAGGACTGGGGAGCATTTGCTCCTGAAGAACGGTTGCCTGGCTGCTACTATTGAAGGGCTGAGAAGGAAAATGTCCTCCAAACAACCAACTGGAAAAGCTACTCAGAAGTGAATATATGAAAATGTTTTAAGAATACCTTAACCAAAGTATTTACTTTATATATTCTATCTTACATGTGTTTAGAGTATTATGTAACCCAAATCTTAATGAGCCAAGAATAATTCTAACTACAGGATTTTTATCTTCCTAATGATACATGAAATAATGATATTTACTAGAAGTAATAACAATATAATAGTTGTGTATAATAAAATAATAGTTGTGATTAGTTTTCTTTTCAGTGTATTACTGACTAAAAATGATCTAGCAGTGTGTGGGCAGGCACAACAGTCTGGAATGAGTAGGCCAGACCCATGTCTTGGCTCTTCCCACATTCAGGGTTTGGGTTCCTTGCAAGGTCATTGTGTGGGCAGGCACAGTGGTCTGGAGTGAGTAGGCTGGACCCATGTCTGGGCTCCTCCCATCTCCCTGTTCAGAGTTCCTTGTAAAGACAGTGTGTGGGCAGGTGTGTCGGTTTAGAGAGATATAGAAAACATACTCAACAAAATTATTAAAGAAAATTTATCGAATCTTGCAAAAGAGAGGTCCATCCAGATACAAGAAGCACACAGAACACCAAACAGGCAGGACCAAAGAAGAAACTCTCCAAGACACATCATAGTTAAAACTCTTAGCAACAAAGACAAAGAGAGAATGTTAATAGCAGCAAGAGAGAAGCAATGCATAACGTAAAAAGACAATCCCATTAGAATAACATCAGATTTCACAATGGAAACACTGAAAGCCAGAAGGGCCGGGACTGGAACACTTCAAAGTGTGAAAAACTATAGCATTCAACCCAAGCTACTTTATCCAGCAAAATTATCCCTCATAATTAATGATTAAAGAAAAACTTTCCATGTAAAAAGTCAACTCTACGATTATATGAACACAAAGCCAATTAATGAATTGGAGATTAAGAAAACAATTTAATTTTTAAAAGATTATAAAATGAAGAGCTAGATTTTTAAAAAAATAAACAAGATTGACAGACCCCTGGCCAAACTGATCAACTAAAAAAAAAAAAAAAGAGAGAGAGAGATAAGTCTCAAATCAACAAAATCAGAAAGCAAAAAGTAAAGATCACTACAGACATCCATGAAATTGGAAGAATCATCAGGGCATAGTTCCAAAACCTCTACTCCAGAAAATTAAATAATCTGGAAGAAATGGATGAATTCCAGACATATGCCATCTAACAAAACTAAACTCAGAGCAGATTAATCTCCTAAACAAACTTATCACATCTATGGAGATTGAAAAGGTAATCAAAGCCTTCCCCACAAAAAGTAACAGTCCAGTATTGGATGGCTTCTCAGCTGAATTATAGCAAACCTTCATAGAAGAACTGAAACCAATTTTTCTCAAACTATTCAAAATAATCTGAGACCAGGAAGTCCTCCCTGACTCCTTTTATGAAGCTAACATCACCCTAATACCAAAACCAGACAGAGATGCAAAAAGAAAAGGAAGTTGTAGCCCTATATCCCTAATGAACTTAGATGCAAAGATCCTGAACAAAATCCTTGCAAACCAAATTTAACTGCATATCAAAACCATTATCCACCTTGATCAAGTAGGCTTCATTCCAGGGATGCAGGAATGGTTTAAGATATAGAAATTGATCAACATAATTCACCACATAACTAAACTAACCATAAGAACCACACAATCATCTCAATTGTTGCAGTGAAGGCCATTGACAAAATACAACACCACTTCATAATCAAAATACTGGGAAGAACAGGCATGGAGTGTTTATATCTCAACACAATAAAGGCTATATATAAAGCTCCTAAAGCCCAAATAATACTAAATGGGAAAAAACTCAGGCATTCCCACTGAGCTCAGGAACAAGAGAGGGGTGCCCACTCTCACCACTGCTCTTCAACATAGTACTAGAAGTATTAGCGCAAGCAAGAAGACAGGAGAGAGCAACAAAATGGATTCAAATTGGAAAGGAAGAAGTCAAGTTAGTCTTATTTTCAGGTGACATGATCCCATATATAAGTGGCCTGAAAGTCTCCATCCCAAAATTTCTAAAGGTGATAAATTTCTTCAGCAAAGTGGCAGGATAAATCAATGCACAAAAATCAGTAGCTTTTCTATATGTAAAGGACAAGTATACAGAGAAAGAAATTAGTGAGGCTGTTGATTTTTCGATAGCAACAAAAAAACTTAAATACCTTGGAAAACACTAATAAAGGATATAAAAGAACTATATAATGAAAACATAAAAACACTCAAGAAAGATATAGAGGGGGACTTGAGAAGATGGAAAGACCTCTCATGCTACTGGATATGTATAATTGATATTGTGAAAATGGCAATTCTATCAAAATAAATGTACAGACTTAACACAATACCAAGAAAAATACCAGCATCATTCCTCCCAGAGATTGAAAAAAAAATGACCTCAAAATTCATATGGAATAGAAGAAGGCCTCATATATTCAAACATATCCTCAGCAAAATAAACACTTCTAATGTCACCAAATCTAATCTAAAGCCATATTACAAAGCCACAGTGACAAAAACAGCTTAGTACTGGAATAAAAACACAAATATTGACCAATGGAACAGAATTAAAGACCCAGAACTTAGGGCAAGCAACTACAGCTGCTTGACCTATGACAAAGGTGCCAATAATGTAGACTGGAGAAAAGACAGCATTTCCAATAAATGGTATTGGACAAATTGGATGACCATATTAGAAAAATGAAATTAGACCCATTCATTTTGCCATACACAAAAATCAAGTCCGAATAGATTAAAGACCTCAATGTAAGACCTGAAACACTTCAAGTAGTGGAAGAAAAAATAGGAAGCACTCTCCATGATATGGGACTGAGAAAATATTTCCTGAAAATAAAACCCAGTAGCCAAGGAAATTAAACAAGCACTCAACCAATGGGATCTCATGAAGCTGAAAAGCTTTTGCACAGACAAACATATCATAATCAGAGCCAATAGATTACCCACTGAATGGGAGAAAATCATTCCCAGCTATACCACTGACAAAGGCCTAATATCTAGAATCTACAAGGAACTCAAAAAGCTAACCAATTAAAAATCTAACAACCCACTCCAATTGTGGGATAGAGAACTAAATAGGGACTTCTCAGAGGAAGAATTACAAACGGCTAACACACACTTAAGAAAATGTTCAACAACTTTAACCATTAAGGAAATGCAAATTAAAACAACTATGAGATTCCACCTTCCCCAGTAAGGATTTACTTACCCCAGTAAGCAAACATTAAAACATCATGAAAAGAAATGTTGGAGAGGCTGTGGAGAAATAGGAACCCTCAATCACTCTTGTTGGGAATGTAAGCTGGTACAACCACTGTGGAAATCAATTTAGAGACTCCTGAAAAGGATGAATATAGAGTTACCATCAGACCCTGTTATTCCTTTACTGAATATCTCATTTCAGAAATATTTGCTCAGCCATCCTTATAGCTGCTCAATTCATAATAGGTGAAAACTGGAATCAACCCAGGTGTCCATCATTGGATGAATAGATAACCAAGATGTGGTATATCTACAAGATGGAATTCTATTAAGCAGTAAGAAAAATGACACATTTAAATTTGTAGAAAAATGGTCAATCTTGGAATGGATAATTTTAAGTGAATTCACACAATCACAGAAACAATAATTACATGATCTCACTCATCTGCAGTTCCTAACCTGGATCAGCTCAGGTTGCTGACATAACTGAATAATATTTTGAGGCTTGGACAATAGAGAGGGTATGGCTTGGGGGAAGGGGAACATGGGAGGGGGGCACAAAACTGAACCCAAATTGAACTGGTCCCACAGACTCCTATATCATGGAAGTCAGAATAAAAGGTGGAACCCTCAATAGGACCTTAGAGGGAGCACCTGAATCAAAGGGCCCTGGAGAGAGTGAGACGAAACCTAACCTCAAATTTCTCCTGTTTCTCTTTCTTCTCTGGATTTTTTGTTTTTCTTTTCCATTTTTGATGGTCTATAATTCCCTGTACCAGGATGTGGTCTAAATCCACAATGAGCTATTGATCAGAGAGACCTACTATATCTCCCAAAACAAACAAGACAGACTTCTGTCAGAGCATTACCCACTGGAGGTTAATGGTAAGACTATACTGTTGAAGACACCATATGCTGTCAGCACCCACCATGGAGAGACCTGGTTGGAATCTGGAGGAGAGCCAGTCCCCAGACAATTAGCCCATATGATGCTGGAAGGTGCTACAGGAACTATCAGGGGAAAGTGGCCAACATCTTTCCAAGCAACTCAGAAGCAAACAACTTGATGTGATGCTCACATAAGTACAATAGTGGCACAAATCCAGGTGGGTAACCAACTGCTCTTGGATTGGCTAAAAGATCTTCTCAGTAGAAAGGGACTCATATCTGGAACTGGAAAACATGTCAGAATCATATCCAAATAATGATTCTGTTTTTTGTTTTTGTCAATCTCCCATTAACCTTAGACAATAAGAGTGTCTAAACCCTTTTAATTCTCTCTAAATTAATAATGCTTATCCCATTTAACCTATACTCACTTCACTCTCCATTGGATAATCTGCTTTTGTTTTTCAGATGGGAACTGGACCTGAGGAGATAAAGGACCTAGGGCACTCCACCCCGGGCCCCAGCTAAAACCACAGAAAAACTGGGGAAATGAGCACAAGTGCTTTTTTCATAGTTTAGCTGATCTCAGCACAAGGGTGATGGAGAAAGATACTGAGGACACTGAAAGCCTACCAAACCAGAGATCCAGACACTCCTAAGTGCCCATCACTGAAGTAGACTTAAAATGCTCCCAGCATGGTTCAGGAAATTTTTTGGAAGAGGAGGTGGAAAGACTGTAGAGCCACAAGTTAGGACATTTTACACAGAGACATTGTCTCCCCCTCCCCACAATGCATGACCCACAATCCCTGTGGGGTTGACCTGCATCTCCAATGAGGAAGGCCTTTTCAGTAAAGGGGCAGAGAGAAGGGAAAGGATGGTACCAACATGTGATGTTTACATACGGAATATGTCCGTATCTAATAATAAAAATAAATTAATTGAACTGGAGGAATGGCTTAGCGGTTAAGGCATTTGCCTGGGAAGCCTAAGGACCTCTGTTTGATTCCCCAGGACCCATGTAAGTCAGATACACAAGGTGGCACATGTATCTGGACTTCGTTTTCAGTGGCTGGAGGCCCTGGCACGCCCATTCTCTCTTTCTCTCTGCCTCTTCGCCTCACTCTCTCTCAAATAAATAAAGAAATAAAATATTTTAAAAATTAATTAATAAAAATGGTCTAAAATATTTTCTCAATCTAGGAAACTTCATAATCCATAAAAATAAATTCCACTCAAAAAGTGTTTGACAAGGAAGGCAGTCCAAAACTTTTTAGAGTAGTGCTGTACTGGGATTTTTCAGCAAAGAGAGACTTTGCAGGATGGTGTCTTCATATAGGAAATAAGGTATCCATAAACGTTGGATTACATTTAAATAAATCAAATGAATATGGAGGAGAAAAACAAATTATACTTATTAGCCAGGTCAACAAAAGTATCTCTGAGATAAGAAGTTGAATATTGCTGTTAAGCACCATTGTGTGTGTGTGTGTGTGTGTGTGTGTGTGTGTGTGTGTGTGTGTGCATGACAGAGGCACCTGAGGATGATAGTGAAGGAGGGTTAAAACCAATGCTATGTAGTACATTAAGCCTAGTATCCCAGCAGGGAGAATAGATGAGTTTTCAGAAAGTGGTGCTTTTACATCTATGTAACTGTGCTAGTTGAAGCCAAGGTTAGCAAATAACACTTGATCACCTTCTCCAGAAGGAAAGAGAGTACTTCGGGGCTAGGTAGAGCCTCACTGAAGGCTAGCAACAGAGAGATGTGTTGTGTATTCACAGAACAATGAAAAGGTTCTTACTAGGGACTAAAGGAGACCAAGAATACATAAGAGAATGTAGTGGCTGGGGATATAGCTCAGTTGGTAGTATGCCCAAGACTCTAGGTTCAACCTCCATCAGCAGCACTGTATTAAGCTAAGCATGGTGGTACATGCCTATAATCCCAGTCATCAGTAGGTAGAAGCAGCAGTTCTGGGTCATCCTTTGTTGCATAGCATATTCGAGGCCAGCCTAGGTTACATGAGACCCTGTTGCAAAAAATAGATTCGAGAGGAGCACATATTCTAAACCATACCTCTGCAGATTCTAGATGAAAGTTGTAAATCAGACTCTTACTTTTTTCATAAGAATAATTATTTGAACTATAAATGAATCCCAGGAAATGGCACTTGTCTAATAAATCTGATGCTTAGGGTGACACAGGCATGTTACAGGAAAGGAAAGAAAAAGCTGTTCTGACTCATTTGAGCTTAACTCTGAAAGAAAAGGAAAAAAACATAGCAATCTTTGAATTTAGGAAGGATACAATGAAAACAATGGTTATGGGGAAAATCTATCATAGCATTAGGGCTGATATACATGAAGAACAAGGCAGCTGGAGTCAGGAGACCAATACTGTGTTTCATGCGTACCTGAGCAGGGTGCAAGTGGCCACAGTCATGGATGGAGAAGGACACATCAATAATGATGCCCACCTTCCCATTATAGGCAGTTAAGAAATTATAGTATTACTGATAAAGAATTCAGGAAAGCAAAATTATTAAGAATTGGTGGGAAGTGATGAGGGACTGTGAAAAAGCCTCATGTCTTTCAAAGATCTACAAAACAATAAAGTACCATCTACTAAAGAAAACATCACATTCAGGATGTAGAAAGAAAGTGTTGCTAGCAGCCTAAATATTATAATTATAACATAAATGTTAAAGGAATGAGAGTTAAATATGGGTGTGGTGGGTAATCCAATAACCCAGAAGTCATAAAGCTGAACTAGGAGGGTGGTGAGTTCAAGACCAGCATTGACTGCATAATCAAGTTTCTGTCTTCCAACCCCCCCCCCAAGAAAAAAGAACTAAGAAGTAAAAAATGTTAAACATCAGTGCCCTTTGTCTGTTCTACATGACCTCAAAATGTCAACTGTACTATTTGCTTTCCTCCAAATGGAATGTATTTTAACCTCATTTATGTTGAGGACTGGTTTAATGTTCTTCTAAAGTCATGACAACACAAAGCAGGGAGGATACAGGCTTGATCCAAGTGCTTGAAGAGACCCTGAACAGAATCCAATCCATGAACTAGCATGAATACGGAGGCACAATGGAGGCATGGGGAAAGGAGACTCATCTTCAGACACTTGGAGAAATCCCAGCACAGCTAATGCCTCATGGTAAATGATAAAAAGACAATAAAAACTGTATCTCTGGGCTGGGGAGATGGCTTAGTGGTTAAGCACTTGTCTGCGAAGCCTAAGGACCCCGGTTGGAGGCTCAATTTCCCAGGACCCAAGTTAGCCAGATGCACAAGGGGGCACACGCGTCTGGAGTTCATTTGCAGTGGCTGGAAGCCCTGGCGCGCCCATTGTCTCTCTCTCTCTCTCTCTCTCTCTCTCTCTCTCTCTCACTCTCAAATAAATAAATAAATAAATGAACAAAAATAATTTTAAAAAAACGGTATCTCCAATAAGTCAAAGATCAAGTCTGAAAATATAACATTGCCAAATTCAGTAGCAATTAAAAAAACCTTCTAGAATCAGACAGACCACTTCAGGACATGTGTTAGCAAACAGAAGGTGCTTAAGTTCTTTCAAATGAGGTTGCACTACCAAAGTAAGGTAAAGTGATATTAAAGCAGGATGCAAATTAAAGAGATCAGTTATACTCTTGACACTCAGGCAAAACTGTGCTTTGAGAGGGCCTGATTTCCAGAGCAAGGAATCTACAAGCAGAGTAGAAAGCACAGATACAGGGTAGAACAGATTCCTCTCCCCTGCCTTCAAGAAAGCTATCAGGTAATGAAAACTACCGTGTGACAGGATGGAGATTTTTCAGTTCTCCAAGCCTCTATTTCCATGCCTGTGACACGAGGACAAGCTGTCTTTCCTCACGTCAGTTCTGAAGCATAGTGTTAATAATAAAAGAGAAATCATTTATGAGCCGCAGCCACACAGAGACTCTGGAAGGCAACACGTCCCTCCGTTGTCAATGGTAACCATGAGCAAAAGAAGGAGGCATGTTAAGTTTTCATAAAAACAATTCTGCTGTTTTAAAAAAGTGTTTTACATGGAGCATGCAGGAGTACAATGCTTTTCAAAGAAAATAAAATTTAAAACATCTAACCTAGGATTATCATGAAGTTGTTAACAAAGACATCTGTTTCTAAAGTGTGTATCACAGGAGAGTCATAGGTAGACCACCACACCATGCTGTTGCTGTTGTCCGCTTTTTGCCGTTTTCAGTCATGGGAAGCCAGGCATCCACACCACACATGAGACCCAGCAGATGGAAAATAAAAGCAAAATCACAGTTAGGAACATAAGCTGGCTATATTTACAGACAAGTGCAGAAGATGGTGAAGCAGGTGACATCAAGCAGGATGTAGTCCACCTGGGAAGGACCTGCGGTGACAGGGCTGATTGAACGGAATTCTGACGGTGGGGAGAGGCGTGACTAGGCAGCAAGGCATAACATAAGAATTATAAAAGACTCAATGATAACAACATAAGAAAGTCTGCTTTCCATTTCAGAACATGGCTGAGTCTTTCTTCTGTTCTGTGATCAAAATATCTAGGACACAGTGGAGAGGTTGTATGTAACCCTTCAGGAGAAGGACATAAACGTGTAGGTTATTTATACATATTGGCCAGCTGATAAAAGACAATTGTCTCACCTTCTCTAGTAGTGTTGGGTACAAAACACACCCACACATTGGATTCTTATTTATGTGGCAATCACAGAAATCCATCCAGCTACTCCTCCTGCCTATACTCCTCTTGGGGGCAGCAGCAACATGGGTACCAGCAGGTGCTCACTTCAGAGCACTGTGGGTGCACCTGCGGGCCTCATTAGCAAGTCTTCAGGTTTCTCAAGGGTGCCCTTTGCAAGGAACTGAGTGGGGGTTTCTGCTTTTGAGACAAGAGCCTTGGGGTTGACACCACTGTTTTCAGAACCATGGACAGGGATTTTATGACCACTCCCCGCCCCCACCACCACCTGAGACACCAGCCCTCTGCACCTGCTGTCTGCTGCCATGATACATTTTTCCCTTTCTTCCTTAAGAGTGTTCTGCTAAGCAAACAGCTCCTGCAGTCTCTGGTCCACATTTTTCCCAATGAGCACAGCCTGGGCCTGAGCTTCCTCTTCCCCAAATTCTCTCATCTCTCACTCAGCTTACCATTTTTCAATTCATGGGCAGTTGTTTCCTATGTCAGCGAATGGAAGTGTGTATATAATCTGTGTCTGAAAGTCCCCTCCTGTCAAATGGTCCATGTGAGAGCATCACTCGCTGGAACCAGGTGCCTTCCTCAGTGTGCTGACCCTTCTCCTGCTCATCAGCATCCAAGACACCATGGAAACCTACGCCCAGTCCCTGACACTTTCCATCAATTTCCATTAAGTCCTCATTTATGGTCTGGGATGGAAGTGGAAGGCAGATGGCAAAATGCTGTAAGAACAGGTCTTCTGCTATCTCCACTTCAGGTTCGGCAAACCAAAGTTCTGGGCAACCTTTGGAGGTAGGATAACGTCAGCATCAGAACACTCGCCTGAAGCTAAGTGCAGGCATGATGTAAAGTGAACATGGGGGGATGTAAGCATGGGCTAAGCAGAGACTGGCAGAGACACTCAGGGCAGAAGAGTGAGTCCACAAGGCAGCACTTGGGTGAGAGGCAAAGGTGTGGAGGCTTTGCTATAACAGCATAGTAGTTCTGCAACATTGCACCTATTCATGAAAAGTGAGTTCAGAAGTTCACGGGTCTGCTCTCTTAAGCCATGACCCAAGGAAGACAACATGATTTATTTCTATGGTAGTTTGATAAAGCCCATCTACCCCAACAAAATGCATGCCTGTGAAGCTTAAATGACATGAAATTACCTCTGCACTCTTTTTGAGGCTGGAAAGTACAACATGAAGTTGCAAGTAAGGTAGACATCATCTTAAAGCCTCTCCTTTTGGTTTGGAAACAGCTGCCATCTCAAAAGGTCTTCACTTGACATTCCCTTAATACATGAGCATGTGTGTGAGAGAGAGAGAGAGAAAGAGAATGAGAGAGAGGGAGGGAGGGAGGTGTCACTATCAGAATGTGTAGGAACATAAACATTCAGTACATAACAAGTCTCTAAGCAAAATACATTTTTTTCAGGAACTTATAAATAATATTTGGGACTGCTCACAATAAATTTATAACTGTTATTTGAATATTAACATAACATATAATACTTGTTTTAACAATAACATGAGAATAATTTTAACAAATAGGATACCAAGTAGGAGTAGGGCATACAGGATAGACCATTTTTCCTAACAAAAGGGGTTGTTATGATGGGGGTGGGATAATAATGTCCTTCACTGGACAAAGGACAGCAGAAGGATTAAGGGTTGAGAGTAAGAATGTGAAGAGAGAACAAAGAAGTGGAGCCAGAAAGTTGAAAGAAGGCCACACAATACACAATGTTATTCAACTCCATCCTCTGAATTCACAAACCACAAGTCTATTGGGGTTTCTTATGAATCTCAGTGTTCGGCTTGTTGGAAATTGTGTTCTACTAGGGTAATGCCACTGTAACAGTTCAAGGAAGCCCTTGGGGATATGTGGCAGTTCTTTTGGATTGCCATGACAACATAAACACCTCATACATTCATGATATCAGGCAATGTAAGGGACAAACTCTAGAATGAAGAGCAGCCTCAGTTACATGCTAGTGAGGGAAGAAACAAACCTTTCTATGTCCCTGAAGAACACTAAAGGGCCAAAGTTGAAATATTTGTGCTATTCACTCATTCTTTCGCCTACAGATACACTTAACATTTATTATTTCTACTAGGTGTTAAAAAAAAACAGGGACAACCAATATAAATAATTAGTGGAACTTACCTTCAAATAATTCTGTAGTAATTGTGTAAACAAAGTAGTAAGGCTGTGATTCATTCATCCTCAGTGTCAATGGAGTGGAGCACATTTGAGCTGAGATGAAACTATATATTAGGATATCAGCAAGTGACCATTATGGAAGAAAGGGCACAGACAAATGAGGCAAAAGAATGAGGTCAGAGGTACAGAGTTGTGAGTGCGTGATGTATAAGAACACAGAGAGAATGGGGTAGGTGAGAATGGAGGGGCAGATTGAAATGATCGTGAAAATACATGTAAGAAACATGGATTTCAAGTTGTAGAAAACATATCTCTATCACAGGGTTTAATTTGAGGAAATAACTAATTAATAAGGTGGGTATCAGAGTATTTGAAGAATATTATGTTATTACAGAGCACAAAAAGCAAGAGAGTAGTGAAGAATTAATAGAATCAAGTAAGTACTTCAGAGCTAGAATCAACCCAAGGTGGGATTCCATGTCATGTTGTCACCAATTGAAGCTAAAAAAGTACAAAAGTACACACACACACACACACACACAGACACAGACACACAGACACACACAAACACCTCCCATATTGAGTTTACTCAAGAGTATATAAAAATCTAAGTATAAAAAACATGACAGAAGGCAATTTATCATGGCAAAAGTGAGATGGTCTCTTGTTAATTAGGACTAAGGCTGTGTTTATTTTCAGAGCATCACTCTTAATCTCCGTAGGGTCTGGTTGGGAGAATCAGCAGCTCTTTTCAAAGCACCAGTGGGTTTTAGAGTCAGGCTTCCATCTCAGTGTGAACAGATTTTACACTGGGGATTTCTCTACCAATTTGGCCATTAACTGAGGTGTTATGTTTCCCTCTGATCTTCAGGACATGGTCCATCTGCTCAATCATGCTTCAGCCTAAAAAATACTGATGGGATAGATGACAAGGGAAAATGCCAGCAACACGGTGAGCTCACTCTTTCTTTAATCATGACATCGTTTAAATATATAGGTCTTATATCTCCACCAATTTAATTCTGAATAGATTATCAATCTGTGCAGAAAAAAATAATATTTTCTTTCTCTTCCTTTGATATACCAGTTTTAACTTGGATTAACATAATCGGACAACATTCTAAGAATTGGCTCTGTTATCACTAATTTCCAAGAATGCTGACAAGATTCTTAAAATGTACTCAGCTTATTGTAAACACTACTGTCAGTAACCAGCTAATACAGTATTTTTGATTCAATGTAAAGGTTTGGGCCTGATTCAGTTGTGGCTTCTGGCACTAAGTGCTGTTGACAGCAATGAGATTTATTCTGCATGTTTCTGTTTTGAATCTCAACTGTCTTTGAACTTTCACAAAGGAAGTCAGGAAGTCAGGAGATGCAGAACCCACTTGGTTTGTATTGTGTGACTGTTACATAATCTTATTTAATAACTGTTTAAAAAATGCCCATATTACATTGACCATAAATCAATAGCAACCATAGTTAGATCCAGCTTTCAAAGATAAAATCCAAGCTTAATATATTCCCATCAAGTAAAAGTTATAATGGTTATATTGATACTATATTCTATATTTCTAGAATTTCACAATAGGATTCATCCTTTTGATTTTTAGAGTATCTCTCTTGCTTACCCAGATAACTCCTATGCATTAAACTTCCAGCCCTTAATAATAAGAAGAGTAAATTAACAATAAGGAATTTTTATTATGTCAAATATTTACTGAGAACTTAGCATATACTAGGTATTGTGATAGAGATTTAAATTCAGTAATTTACTCCACCCTTACAAGAGCCCAGTGAGAAAGAAACTATCATTTTTCATTCCTATTCTTTAAATGCCAGAACAAGAGAGAAATTTTCCCAGGTCACAAAGCTAGTGGAAAAGAGCAGAGGAATTACTCACCCACTCTTGCTCCAGTGTGTGCAAGTTATTGAGTACTGCCAAGGTTTGAATGTAAACTGTCCCCACAGGCTCATGTGTTTAAACATGTGGTTGCTGGGCGGTGGTGCTATTTTTGAATGTTGTGGAACCTTTGGAGCATAAGGCCACATTGACTGACGCAGACCACCAGAGGTGCCTTTGAAGGACATCTACCTATAGTTCCAGTGCAGCACACACATAGAAAGTCAGAAAGAATTATGTTAAGTTTTCCCCATTAGTAAAATTCACTCAGCTAGGAAACTGATGCCAGTGCTTATGGCATCCCCATCTCTGTAGATCTGAAATGCCAGCAGTATTTCTAGAAATGCCCCTGAGGTATTCATGGATCCCACTTGCATTTACTTGTCATGGCTCCTGGGTTTCCTCCAATCTGTGACAGTTCCTCAGTCTTTTCGATCATAACTATGACCCTGTGAATACCACTGTTCAATTCAGAATGTTTGCCAATTTGGGTTTAATCAATTTTTTTCTCACTATTAAACTGAAATTATACTCTTTTATTTACCCAGAATACCACAAAAAATGGTATCCTCAGGCTGGAGGAATGGCTTAGTAGTTAAGGTGCCTTGCCTGCAAAGCCAAAGGACCCAGGTTCAATTCCCCAGGACCCACTTAAGCCAGATGTACAAGGTGGTGCATGTATCTGGAGTTCATTTGCAGTGGCTGGAGGCCCTGATGCACCTATTCATTCTCTCTCTATCTCAAATAAATAAATAAATCCAAAAATGGTATTCTCTATATAATATCATGATTTACCTGATATTGATATATCTTAATTACAATGGTGTCAGTATTACTAATTTTGTTAAGGTGATGTTTGCTAAATTTCTCCAACTATTAAGTAAATGTGATTCTTAGAGATTTGTGCAATGGAAATATCCCATTTATCTTCAAACAGAGAGATCCAGGTGTCAGTCTGCAAGCGTGCATAAATCTTCCTCTCTGGCCAGGCATGGGGTTTATACACATGGCCCTACAGATAAGAACCCTTAAGCCTCCACAAGATGACCAGCCAGGAGGGCATCTGACTGAGGGAGAGTCTCCAGACTCTCCACCACTCCCTGTACACACAAAATGCACCCCTAGGCACATATAAATAAAGATGGGTTCCTACTAGTTGAAGTCCTAACGGTGCTCCAGACCACGTTAGAAAATTTTAAGGCATGCTATTCTAGAAATTATAGTATCAAATTGAAACCATCAAAGCTGAAGACCTCCTGTGAAACTGATTGGCCATGCTTTGATGTAAAATGGATGCCTGAGGACACCCTAAATCTGGGTGCCACATGCAGAGTCAGAGAAGTTTCCATGGAGACCCTGGTCCTCCTATTCGGTTTCTGCACTAGCTTTGTGCCCACCTGCCCGGCTCTGCTTTCATTTACCAAGGAAATCAGCTGCTGTTCTAGCTACATAAACCACCAGACCAAAAGATAAACCTCTGACTCCTCAGATCCCTGAACAGAATACTGAGCTTCCACAGTATATCACACCCATGAACCTGCCCCCTGCAACCTATCAGAAACCAGAGGTGCCACTGACTACCATTTATCTGGCTCTGCCACAGGAAGAAAACCAGATTTCCACTGCTGTCAGCAACCCCCCTACCTGAGAAATGGGGAAGATCCCCAAACTCAGGCTACCTGATAACTCTTTCACTGCTGTCAGAGCCACCCTCCTCCAGCTGGGAAATGGGAAAGATCCCCAAACTCAGGCCACCTGATAATTAGGAAGGAACCAGTACCGCTCTATCCATTGTGACAAAACCCAGGCCTGTCCCTCTCCAGGGCAGATGGAACTTATTGGATGGGCCCGATACAGCATACCTACCAGCCTTTCACCACTACCAACCTCTTGAACTGGAATCACCATACTCTACCATATTCAGAGCAATGCCAAGCCATGCTAGACTTCCTAACTGCCAATCATGCACAGCCACCAGCCAAATTGGGATGATGGCTGTCAGCTGCTGTCCACCTTCTTCACTTCTGAGGAGAGGCAGTATATGTACCAAGCTACTGGAGCCTGGTTGATTATCCAGGAGCCTTCCCCATCCCAAACATTGCCCTTCAAAATGAATGCCCGAACTGGGTCCCTGATACTCAAGAAGGAAAGGCATCCCTCATCTAGATGAGACAAACAATCTTAGAAGGAACCTGAGCAGGTGCACGGGGAGCCACCAATCTGACCAAAGTGAGCAAAGTGACTCAGAAGCTGGACAAGCCTCCTAGCCTATTCTGTGAGAGACTCTGTGACGTGTACCAATGTTTCATTCCATTTAACCTGAGGCAATGCAGCACCGATCCATGGTGAACACAGCCTTCGTCCAGGAGTCAGCTTCAGATGTGCACAGAAAAGTACAAAAGCTAGAAGGCTTCACTGTAATGAATATTGATCAACTCATCAATATTGCAGCCAGAGTGGTAGCTAATGAAGAAGAAATAGCATGCAGAGAAAAGGAAAAATACCTGGACAAAATGGCTAAAATCATGGCAGTGGCTCTCAGAGATGGAAGGACTACTGGAAGACTGAGGCCACCACCTGCCATTAACAGAAGCCATCACTTCCCATTAGAAAAAAAGACCAATGCGCTTATTGTAAGGAAATAGGTCACGGGAAGAGTGAATGCCCTAAGGAGAGGGAAAACAGAAGAACACAAGGTTACAAAGGGACAACACCTGCCGTGACTGCAATCTCCAAGCAGGCCAGTCCACCCAAGGTCGAAGAACCAGGATGAGACTGACTCTGACTGAGGCAAACCAGGCTCAATCACAATCGGCCCCTAAGAGCCCAGGATCAAAATAAACCCGGGGAGCCCAACTATGGATTTTGTTTTAGATACTAGAATGACCATTAGCATGGTGACATCCCCC
The DNA here is from genome assembly GCA_036346955.1 of Dipus sagitta. Classification (NCBI taxonomy): domain Eukaryota; kingdom Metazoa; phylum Chordata; class Mammalia; order Rodentia; family Dipodidae; genus Dipus; species Dipus sagitta. The sequence continues at coordinate 101,326,221 of CM070771.1, read as the reverse complement.
ACCAGCAAACTCACCAAGGACTACATCACAATTAATGGTGTCACAAGGACCACAAAAAAGTACCAGTTTTGTGACCCAAGAGCTAGCTCACTGGGAGGGCATTGAAGTAAGTCCCTGAAGTTCCTGGGCCCATTATAGGCAGGGACTTGTTATCTAAATTAGGCACCATGGTTACAATGGACCTGAGCCCCACTGCCAACTCTGGCACCCTGCCAGTGCTGACTCCAGAAGTTCACCCCTTCACCACGAAGAGGAATGGTGACTGCACTCTGAGGCCCCAGCAGGAAACTTTCAAGACTAATGTCAACTTAGCTGGTATTTGGAGCACTACCCCAATAAGGAGATAAAGGTCACCCACCTGTGGCAGTGACCCTCAAGCCTGATGCCACTCCCACAAGACTGAGACAATACCCAATATCACTCGAAAGCCCAGTTTGGGGTGCCCTCCCCCATCAAGAGGCTCAAAGAAGGAGAAATTCTGCAAGAGATCCAATCTCCCAGTACAGAAACTGGGGACCAACAATTATTGACCTATACAAGATCTCCACTGAGCCAATGATATCACTGAGACTATACACCCTGTTGTCTCCAACTCATACACCCTGTTGAACTTGATAATCTCCCCACAGCAGCAATCTTTACTTGCCTGGACCTAAAGGATGCCTTCTGCTTGTGGTTAGTAGAAGTAAGCCAACCCTTGTTTGTCTTCCAGTGGAAAGATCCAGAGACAGGGACAAAAATCCAACTAACATTTATACAACTGCCCCAAGGGTTCAAAAACTCCCCCAACATCTTTGGGGAAGCACTGGCAAAATACCTAGAAAACTACCAAACCAGCATTGTGCACTATACTCTAATATGTAGATGACCTGCTGCCAGACACCCCTTCCAGACAGGCCTGTGAGAGGGGCACTGATGACTTCTTATGGTTGCTACAGGAGACAGGTGACAGGGTTTTAAAGAAGAAGGCCCAAGTTCTTTCAGGAGGAAGTCACCTACTTAGGATATCATCTCAGCTGTGAAAAAAGGAAATTGGAAGATGGATGAAAACAAATGATTACTCAGTACCCTCACCCCAAGACTAAGGAACAACTCTGGGAATTTCTGGGGGCAGCTTGGTTCTGCCAGCTGTGCATCCCGGAGTTATCTGCCATAGCAAGGCCCCTCCACCACAACCTCTGCACGTCTGAAGCAGACCCTTCAAAACAGACAAGAGGAAGCCTTTAACCACCTGAAAGGAAGATGAAATGAAGCACCCACATTAGCACTCTCAGACATCACTTGGCCTTTCATCCTGTAAGTATATGAAGAGAGTCGAGCTAGGGGTGCTGATCAAACAACTAGGACCATGAAATAGGCTGATGGCCTATTTGTCCAAGTGGCTAGACCCTGTGGTGACAGGGTGGCCACCCTGCCTCTGGGTGTTGGCATCCATAGTATTGCTGTTGTAGGAAGCAGATAATCCAGCTCTGGGAGAGACCATTAAAGTCAGGGTACCCCACCATGTCACTTCATTGCTCAATGGGAAAGCTAGCCATTGGATGGCCAGAGAGCAGGTGGCCCAGTATCAGACTATGCTGAGAAAACATCCCTGGGTGCAGATAAAAGCAGTTCAAGTCCTGAGTCCTGCCACTTATTGGCCAGGAAGGGAAGGAGAGCCCCTGCATTCCTGTGAGGAAGTGGAAGAGGTCCTGATGCAGAGATCCATGGTGGTCCTGAGGCTGGCAGTGCTGGCTCAACAAGCTTACAAAGCATGTCTGCAATGTGCACAGCACAATCCTACACAAGGGCCCTGAGCCCTGCTGCTTCCTCACAAGCAGGGATCTACCTGCTTGAGCATCTGGAAGTGTATTTCATGTATGTCCAGTCTAGTAAGGGCTACTGATACCTGCTGGTGATAGTCTGTACTTTCTCAGGCTGGGTCACACCCTTCCCCACTCACACAAAGAGAGCCCAAGAGGTGTCTCACACTCTGGTCAGATAAATCATCTCTTGCTTTGGGGTCCAAATGAGCATCAAATTAGATAATGGCTCAGCCTTTGTCAGCAAATTTGTCCAGCAGATCAGCAAAACTGTAGGTCTAACTTGGGACCTGCACATAGTACCACCCCCAGTCCTAAGGCAGAGTTGAAAGAATGAACAGATCTCTAAAAACTGCCATGGCGGGCTGGAGGGATGGCTTAGCGGTTAAAGCATTTGCCTGCAAAGCTAAAGGACCCAGGTTCGATTCCCCAGAACCCACATTAGCCATATGCACAAGGGGGCACATGCATCTGGAATTCCTTTGCAGTGGCTGGAGGCCCTGGCGTGCCCATTCTCTCTCTCTCCCTCTCTCTGTCAAATAAATGAATAAAATTAAAAACAAAAAAACTTTTAAAAAAAAACTGCCATGGCCAAATATTGCCAGAAGACAGGTCTGGCTTGGCCAGAAATCTTGCCACTTGTGTTGTTCACAGTGTGCAGCACTCCCCATGAATGCGGGTTTCCCCTTTTGAAATCCTGTTTGGATGTCCTCCACAGTGCTCCCAAGAGACTCTGGTGACCTCCAGGAGTACAGACAGACCCACCTCCACTGGTTTCTAAAATACTTGCTCTACACTGCAAAGGAGATAACCAGGTGCTTAAATCTGCCCCCTCCCTCCATGTCTCAAGGTCCCCTACGCCCCAGAAATCCAGAAGATTGTGTCTGGATCAAGGTCCCTATGAGGAGAAGCCTAGATCCAAGGTGGGAGGGACAATATCAAATTATACTAACAATTCCTTCAGATCTTAAAGTTGTGGGTGTCAAGCTGTGGATACACCATACCCACGCCAAGGTTGCAGCAGATCCAAACCAGGAGTAGAGAACTGAACTACACCAGGACCAGCCCCTGAAGCTGACCTTGTCCAGGAGACTGGATCTGGCTGTGGACACCCCTGCTGCTCTTGAACCTGAACTGGCTGAACGACCTCCACTCAGCTCCATGGCCAGTGCCTTGAACCCAAAAGCTAGTCTAGGAGGAGTCCCTATACCATGGACTGGCCTTGATCCACAAGACTAACTGCCCCCTTTAGGCCTCGTCTCTCATCTCTTTCAGATGGTATTTCTTATGATGATCTGACAACATGATAATCCTCCTTACCACTGCTCAGAAGTGTTGCAGTGTGGATCCCTGCCAAATTACCAGTATGGATTCACAGGAAATGACTGGGGCTATATGGCCTGTAGTACATACCAAGAAATGCTGAGGACTGTAGGAGAGCATACTGATTATACCTTAGATATTGGTCCTGCATGGATTTTGTCACACCAGGGACTTGGAAAGGAGCCCCTGAAAAGGGCAAGGGGTCTCTGTGTCTGATTAAAATTTATTGCTAAACTAGAAAGAGGCCATGGAGTGAATTGGGAATTAATTATTAGAGAGGCGCCAAAAGTGGTTCTCTCAAAACTCTGCGATGGGTTGGTGTACCAAAAACTATTGACAGGGAGCTAACCCACTAACCACAATTGGACTAGTCATTAAGCCTGCTAATGTGTTACTACCCATGAGCAGAGTCAACATGCTGGATCCCTGGATCCCCCATCCAAACCCAAACCCAAGAACCCTTGAGGGCAATAATAATCCTCCCAGATTCAAGCCAGCTGTGCCTCTGATAAAATGCTCCAAACTTGCAAACACCAGCCATGACTTAATAAGGCAAACAGACTTGGAGCTCAGGAAAGATTGCTGGATCTGTTTGAGAGCTAGCCAGATGACCTACACTGGGATAGGAATTACCAACCTAGCCCTATTCAACATGTTCTGAGACAATCTAGCCACCAAAGATGGCATAGTTTTCTCAGAGCCCTTAGTTCAGCACTCTGAGGGAAGCTAACTGTTTGGAAACTGCACCAGGCTGGCTTCTAAGACTAGGGCCCCAAATGGTAAATATTTTTTCTGTCAAGATGGTACCTACACCTGATACTCATAGGGTGACTGTACCCTACCTAGTCTCCTTGACTCCCAACTTAGGCATACTCCCAAGAGATGAGGTCTCCCAATACCCGTCTAGCCACTCCAGACAGAAGAGGAGCCCAGTCTTACTCCCTATCCTCCTGGGTATGACCTTAACAGGGACAGTGGCTACTGGGACAACTGCCACAGAACTCCAATAGGTTCAGCACATCTATCTAATCAGATTAAAGAGGATCTCAGCCTCATCCAGCAAAATATCATTATCATTAAAAAAAAAAACAGATAAAGTTCCTGGCCTCAGTTTTGCTGCAGAATTGCAGGGGGCTAGATTTGATGACAGCAGATAAAGGGAGTATCTGTGTTTTCTTAGGAGAGGAATGTTGTTTTATGCAAGTCAGTCAGGAGTAGTAACAAAAAATACCAGACAAGTCTTGGAAATAATTAAGACATAGGAGAGAGAGCTGGAATGTCTTACTGGCAGAGCACCTGGAGCTCTTATGGACATTGGGTGGCACCCCTAACCAAGACCTTGGTTATGGTACTTTTGGCTCTACGATTTGGCCCCTGTTTGATTAACATCCTGACTTGGTTCACCAAGAATAAGATGGAGGACTGGAGAGATGGCTTAGTGCTTAAGGCACTTGCCTGTGAAACCTAAGAATACATGTTCAAATCTCCAGGTCCTACAAAGCCAGATGCACAGTGATGCAAGAATGTAATGTTGTACATTCACAGAAGGGGATGCATGCATCTGGATTTCATTCACAGCAGCTAAAAGACCCTGGTGCACCCATTCACTGGTTCTCTCTCTCTCTCTCTCTCTCTCCCTCTCTCCCCTACCCCGATTTCTCTCTCTCAAAAAAAGAATCAGATCGAGTGCTGGAGAGATGGCTTGGTGATTAAGGTGCTTTCCTGCAAAGCCTAAGAACTCATGTTTGACTCTCCAGGTCCCACATAAGCCAGATGCACAGTGACACAAGTGCACAACGTTGTACATGCCTACAAAGGGGATCACATGTCTGCAGTTTGACTGCAGTTACTGGAGGCCCTGGCACACCAATTCTCTCTCTCTTTCTCTCTCTCTCATTCATGCACATGCATAAAAAAGGGTCAGCCTGATAAGCTTGCCTCAAAAGAACAGAGAGAAGAATCACATTGAAGCAGTAAGATTACAGGTCATTCATCTCCCAGTATCAGATGATCCCATTAGAGGAAGAGTCATAAGGGATTATGAAGATGAACAGCAGGGTATCTAGTAGAAAATAGCTATATTAAAGGAAACTTGTACCAAGTTGTAAAGTCCCCAACAGTCCAGGAGTTAACCATGTGGAACAGAGATAAGCTTCCACTAGGCTGCAAGCCACCCACAGGGAGAGATGAGGGAACAGAGAGATAAACCCCTACTTGCCTGCAAGTTACCCATAGGGAAAAGCCAGGGAACAGAGATAAACCCCACATGGCCTGAAATTTAGTGATAGACTTGAGCTAACTGGAATGAGACTTACAAAAATTTGAACTGTGCAACTGGTTGATTATACCATGTATGTAACTTTTCCTTGCTTATACCCATCTGTAGATGAAAGATATAAAAGGCTCTGTATGCATAAACTTGGGTTTGCCATTACACTAAGATCCAAGTGTTAGCTGCCCAGCATGAATAAATCTCCCTCTCCTCTGTCCAAATGATTCTGAGTCTCAATCTTGGAATTGCTGCAACATTATCCTTCTTTCTCATAAAGAACATTGTCATATAACTTCATATCTGTAAAAATGTATAGGATATTTTATAATTGTAAAAGGAGAAACTGAGATAATGTGATAATAGATGAATGGTTTTAAAAGGAAAGCAAATATTGATAAACAACATCTTTGGATCTCTTATAAAAGTATATCCCATGAAGTTTGAGGACACATCATGAACCATAGGTTCATGCTGATAAGTTTGCACCCTGGAAACACAATGATATGAACTTGACTTTCTTAAAGACATAACCTTGTGCCAGCAAAGAAGATATGAAATCTCAATACACTAACCATTCCCTCCACAAAGATGAACAACATGTGGGCACTCATACAGAGTAGAACAACTGAAATCCCACTGTTCAAAAAAAGTAATATCTTGATAAATGTAAAACTGAAATAACAGTTCTGCTCAAAATTATCAGTAACTGATAAATGACAAATTTCACAAGTCCAACCTTTATTTTCTAATGAGAATTTTATTAAGAGAGATAGCATTGTGTCTATGCTCACCTACTTCCAAACCATATAATCAATCTTTCAAAATCCTCATAGTTTCTCCAGATAACTGACTTCATCCAGTCCCAGCACTTGTCCTGTCCAGCATCAGCCCACAGGTAAATAGAATCTATTCTATCTATTTGCTGGTAGGAAATAGAGAGTTAATTTTCTTTATTGCTGTGGCAATATGTCTGGCCAAAAATACAAGTTAGTAAGGGTTTGTTTTGACTACCCATTTGAGGGTACAGTCCATCATAGTGGGGTTAGTCAGGAAATCCTTTGCTTTATCCTTTATATTCAGTGCCCAAGCCCAGCCCATAGAATGATGCAGTCCATATTCAGTGTAGGCCTTCCCAGTTCAGTTAAACATTTCTGGAAACATTTTCATAGGCTTACCTGGAGGTGATTTTAAATGCAGTCAATTGAGATTAAACATCACAAGGAGTATCTAAAAACAAAGACCTGAGGGCACTTTTGTTACATTTCCATTAAATTTGCATTTCAGTTTCATTCCTGTGTATTCCTGGAAATCAGGTTAAAAGAAAATAACATTTTGCCTAAGGCATCTGAGGCTATATTTCCTACATAGTATACAAATAAATTTATATACATACATATAAATTTAATTATATATATGACAAATGTTATGTCACAGAACCAAAGATACAACAACAATAAAGCCTTTATCAAAATCTACTTGTCAAATTACATTCTAACACTCAAAAAAATATCTTAGGTGAATGTCATACAATGTTTACACATAGGTCTTAGTGTATTAAAATTTATACATAGAACATGAAAATTGAAGCATGAGTGGGATGAGAACAAGACAGGCTTAACTTGATTGAAGAAAATGTTAAAACCCTCCAAAGAGGTATGAATAAATTGAAGGTAAGTGAAGAAATGTAAGACCTCAACAACCAGTTAATTAAGCTTAATTAAGACTTGGTCAAATGCAAGAATGAACTAAAGGAAACATCAAGAAAATCATACCTCAAAAAAAGAGATGGATATGATACAAAACAACACAACAGAAAACAAAAATCAAACAGAATTTATGAAAACCTCATGAGAACCATTCACCAGCAGTTACTCGTGTGGAAGACAGAACCTCTGACCTGGAAGATAAGACATAAGAAATTGATTGGGAGGCCAAAAACTTTGCAGAGTTCAAAAAGTCAAGTGAACAAAACATGACGGAACTGTGGGACATTCTAAAACAACCAAACATCCAGATTATTGGTATACCAGAAGGAGAGGAAATCCAGACCAGAGCCATAAAGAACATGCTCAACAAAATTATTGAAGAAAGTTTTCTGAATCTTGCAAAAGAGAGGCCCATACAAATACAAGAATTCCACAGAACACCAAACAGGTAGGACCAAGGAAGAAAATCTCTAAGAGACATCATAGTTAAAGCTCTTAACAACGAAAACAAAAAGAGCCTGTTAAAGAAGCAAGAAAGAAGCAATTGACAATAAACAAAGGCAGTCTCCTTAGAATAACGACAGATTTCTCAGTAGAAACCCTAAAAGCCAGAAGGGCCTGGATTGGAACACTTCAAGTCTGAAAAACTATGGCTTCCAACCCAAGCTACTCTACCCAGCAAAAGTGTCTGTCATAATAGATGGTGAAAGAAAAACTTTCCATGAAAAATCTCAACTCTATAATTATATAAACACAAAGCCAAACCTACAGAGAATATTTGAGGGCATATCCCACACAAAACAGTCAAACAACCAATCTCAAGAGCCAACAAGAAGAAGATCACAATAACTAAAATAAACCAGGTTCAAAACAGTACATAACACAAGCAAGCACAAAACCCCATAAAACACCTCATCATGGCAGGGATTAATTCAAACCTCACAGTAATAACCTTAATTATTAACAGTCTTAACTCACCCATCAAAAGACACAGGCTATCAGGATGGATCACAAAACTGGATCCTTCTATCTGCTGCCTTCAAGAGACCCAACTCACCACTAAAAATAAACACCTCCTCAAGGTGAAAGGTTGGAAAATGATATTCCAAGTAAATGGAAATTTTAAAAAAGTGGGTATTACAATATTAATATCTGATAAATATACTTCAAACCAAAAGTAATCAAAAAGGATTAAAAAAAGCAACTTCTTACTCATCAAGGGAATAATCCAACATGAGCACATAACAATCCTAAATATATATGTCCCAAACACAGGGCACCAAAGTTTATAAAACAACAACAATAAAATCAACAATAAAACAGAAATAAACACTAACACCATCATAGATGGAGACTTCAATACTCCACTATCATCTATAGACAGATCATCCAAGCAGAAAATCAACAGGGAAATAATAAAGATAACAACATCATAGAACAAATAGACCTAACAGATATGTATACAACTTTTCATGCCAATTCTACAGAATGCACATTCTTCTCAAGAGCCCGTGGAATCTTCTCCAAAATTGACCATATATTAGGCCATAAGCATGCCTTCATAAAGTCAGGAAAATTGAAGCATCTTCCTGCATCATGTCAGATCACAATGCTTTAAAGCTAGAAATTAGCAACAAGAGACGCATTAAGAACTTTACCAGCTCCTGGAGACTAAACACAACACTTTTAAACAATGAATGGATCATGGAAGAAATCAAAAAAATAAATTATAAAATTCCTAGAGCTGAATGATAATGAATACATAACCTACCAAAAGTTATGAGATTCAATGAAGGCAGTTCTAAGGGGAAAAGCCATAGCCCTAAATGCCTTCATTACAAAGACAGAGAGATCGCAAATTTTTCACAAACTGTTCCACATAATCAGAGACCAGGGAATCCCTCTCAGCTCCTTTTATGAAGCTAGAATCACCCTAAGACCAAAAGCCAATAGAGATGCAACAAGGAAAGAAAATTATAGGTCTATATCCCTAATGAACTTAGATGCAAAGATCCAGAACAAAAACCTTACAAACCAAATTCAACAACACATCAAAAGCATGATCCACATTGATCAAGTAGGCTTCATCCCAGGGATGGTTTAACATATGGAAATCAGTCAACATAACATACCACATACATAAACTGAACCATAAGAACCACATAATCATCTCAGTTGATGCAGAGAAGGCCTTACACAAAATACAATACCACTTCATGATCAAAACACTAGAAAGAATAGGCATGGGATGGCCATATCTCAACACAATTAAAGCCAGATATAAAGCTCCTAAAGCCCATATAATACTTAATGGGGAAAAATTTCCAGGAGTTCCCACTGAGATTGGGAAAAGACAGGGGTGCCCTCTCTCACCACTGCTGTTCAATGTAGTGCTAGAAATATTAGCCCAAGCAATCAGAAAGAAGAGAGAAATAAAAGGGCTTCAAATTGGAAAGGAAGAAGTCAAGTCAGCCCTATTTGCAGATGACATGATCCTATGTAAGTGACCAGAAAGTCTCCATCCCAAGACTTCTAAAGGTGATAAATTCCTTCAGCAATGTGGCAGGATACAAAATAGATCCACAAAATAAGTAGCTTTTCTATATGCAAAGGACAAATATATAGAGAAAGAAATCAGTGAGGCTGTCCCATTTTCAATAGCAACAAAAAATTAAATACCTTGGTAAACCACTAACAAAGGATGTGAAAAAAAAACTGTTTAATAAAAACATAAAAACACTCAAGAAAGAAACAGGAGGACTTGAGAAGATGGAAAAACCTCCCATACTCCTGGATAGGTATAATTAATATTGTGAAAATGGCAATGCTACTAAAAGAAATATACAAACTTAACGCAATACCAATAAAAATACCAGTATCATTCTTCACAGAGAATGAAAAAATTATCTCAAAATTCATATGGAATGGTAGAAGACCTTGGATATCCAAACATAACATCAGCAAAAGAAACACCTCTGGTGGCATCACCATACCTAATTTAAAGCTATATTACAAAGCCACAGTGACAAAAACAGCATAGTACTGGAATAAAAACAGAAATATAAACCAGTGGAACAGAATTGAAGACTCAGGCCTTAGGGCAAGCAACTATAGCTGTTTGATCTTGGACAAAGGTGCCAATAATGTGCACTGGAGAAAGGAGAGCATCTTCAACAAATGGTGTCAGACAAATTGGATGACCATATGTAAAATGAAAATAGACACACTTATTTCACAAAACACAAAAATCAAATACAAATGGATTAAAGACCTCAATATAAGGCCTGAAACATTTCAACTGGTGGAAGAAAAAAATAGGAAGCACTCTCCACAATATAGGACTGAGAAAAGCCTACTTAAACAAAACCCCAGTAGCCAAGGAAATTAAACAAGCACTCAATCAATGGGTTCTCATGAAGCTAAAAAGCTTTTGCACAGACAAACATAACATAAGCAGAGCTAATAGATTACCCACTGAATGTGAGAAAATCTTTCCCAGCTATACCACTGACTGAAGCCTAATATCTAGCATTTACAAAGAACTCAAAAAACTAACCAATAAAAAATCAAACAACCTACTCCAAAAGTGGGGCAGAGAACTAAATAGGGAGTTCTCAGAGGAAGAATTACAAATGGCTAACACACACTTTAGAAAATGTTCAACATCCCTAACCATTGGGGAAATGCATATTGAAATAACTATGAGATTCCACCTTACCCAACTAAGGTTACAAACATTAAAAAATCAAATGAGGAGAACTTCTGGCCAAGATGGCGACCGCCTAACATCCCTGGGAAAGAAAGGAAGTGCATTAAGGGTTCACTGGGTCTTTTAGGGGAGAGAAATCTCCAATAGATTGCCAGTGGGAGGGCACAGAGTGGAAAACACAGGGAATCACTGATTCCTGCGTGGGTGGGCGGGTAGCCCACCCCTCCCCCCAAGCAGCCTACATACCACAGTCCCAGCTTCAGGAAACTCCCACACTTACTGTAGGAATATGGTCAACATACTTCCACTTGCCTCACTGCACAGGGACAATCGCCCTGCTTCCCCTGCCCATGAGTGACCTTGGCCAGGCTACGCCTGCTGGCCCACTGGAGCTCAGGCCCCCTTGATCAATGGCTCAGGGAAATTTTGCGGAAGGGGGGGGGAAAGAATGTCAGAGACACATGTTGGGTCATGATATGCAGAGACATTTATCTTACCCATAACTGTGGGCTAACTCCACAATGCATGACCCATATACCTCAACAAGGAGGGGCCAAGGGGAGGGGGTAGGTCACGGATGAGCATAATAATGGCACCAAACTGACCATATTTGATGAATACAAAACTAAGTGATAAAGAAAAAAATAAATGGCACCCGCCGCCACTCTGATCCCGCATGTAGAACTTTAGTCTGCTCTGCCCACTCTCCCACTTGCTGTTCCAGCCGCTTCACATTCATTCGCACAAGTCCAGGCCAATTTCCAACTCCAAACATCAGCTTAGACTGTATCTGTCACTTACGCTAGCTCAGGTGCCATCACCTCCCTGTCTCCCACACCAGCTGACTGCCATTGTCCTGTTGCGGGGGAGCACAGACTGCTCCCAGGTCCCAGTGTTCTGTCACAGTAGAGTTTGGGCTGCTTCAGTGCCTGGTGCCTCTGTGTCCATCCTAGCACAAGGGCAGGTAGCTTAGGCACATTACCCAGTGAGAGCTCAGGCAACTTTGGCACACCAGGCAGGCAGGAACTCAGGCGGCTTTGGCAAGCAAGAGCGAGACAAGGATGCTTAGCAACAGCCTCAGGCTGCTTCAGATTCCCATTGTGCTTGAGCCCAGGCTGGTCCACCCACCTACATGCCTATACATTGCAATGGGCAGACGACAGCGCAAAAGAAATAACATGAGAAATCAAATGCAAGAAAATCCAGTTAGATCACCCAGTCCTACAATGAACATATCTAATCAAAACAAAGAAGAGTTATTAGGATCAGAACACCAAAATGAAGCTATGAGCAATGCAACCCTGACCAAGCTACTGGTAGAACTTGCAGGAAAGCAACAAAGGACCGATAATCATCTGGATGCTGCCATCACTACACTAGACCTAATTGATAAGAAAATGGAAGGAGTTCAAAGACAGTTAAGAGATAGGAGGGAGACTGAAAAAAAAAGAAGACCTCAAAAATCAGCTGGCAATACTAAATGAAGACATAAAGAAATACAACGATGAATTCCAAGAATCATCAAGAAAATCAGAAAATGATATGAAAAGGGACCTTGACAGAGGGATGGAAATCATACATGGAAAAGTAGTAGAAAATGCAAACCTAATTGAACAAGTCCAAAATTCTATAGAATAGAGTCAGCCGTGTGGAGGATAGAAACTCTGATCTGGAAGACAAGATGGAAGTAATAGTTCAAAAGTTCAAAAATTTCATTAAGTTCAAAAGTCCTGTGAACAGAACATAAGGAAATTGTGGGATAGACTTAAACGTCCAAATATTAGGTACATTGGAATACCAGCAGGAGAAGAAATTCAGAACAAAGGCATGGGGAACTTACTTAACAAAATAATTGAAGAAAACTTCCCCACTCTCCTAAAAGAAAGGCCCACCAAGATACAAGAAGCCAACAAAACTCCAAACAGACTGGACCAAAAGAGAAACTCTCCAAGACATATTGTCATTAAGACACTAAACATTGACACCAAAGAGAAAATCCTAAAAGCAGCTAGGGAAAAACAGCACACCACTTTCAAAGGTAACCCCATCAGAATTAGTCCAGACTTCTCAATGGAAACCCTGAAAGCCAAAAGGGCCTGTAATGAAACACTGCAAAATCTAAGAACCTATGGCTTCCAACCCAAACTACTCTACCCAGAAAAATTATCCCTCATAATAGATGGTGCAAGAAAAACTTTCCATGACAAAACTCAGCTTTACAATTACATGAACACAAAACCAAATCTACAGGGAGTATTTCTGGAAATTCTCCACAGAGAAGAAACAAATAATCAACCACAAATTCCAACAAGAAGCAGATCACAATAACGAAACTCAGAGTAGGCACAAAAAAACTTCAAAGTCCATGAAACCACCAACCCACATCTACCATCACAATATGGCAGGGATCAAATCAAATCTCACAGCCATTGCCCTAAATACCAATGGCCTTAATTCACCCATCAAGAGACACAAGCTAACAGGATGGATCAAAAATTTAGACCCCTGAATCTGTTCTCCTCAAGAAACCCACCTCACCACTAAAGACAGGCACCTCCTCAGGGTGAAAGGATGGAAAACAATATTCCAAGCAAACGGGAATAAGAAACAAGCAGGTGTAGCTATATTAGTATCAGATAAAGTAGACTTCAAACAAAAAATAATCAAAAAAAATACAAAGAAGGCCACTTCCTTCCTATCACAGGAACGTTCCAGCAAGAGAATATTACAGTCATAAAACTGTATGTACCAAACACAGGGGCACCACAGTTCATAAACCAAAACCTACTTAACAATAAAACAGAAATAAGCACCAACACCATCATAGTTGGGTACTTCAATACACCATTCTCAGTAATAGACAGATCATCCAAATAGAAACAGGGAAGTAAGAGAGCTCAACAAAACCATAGATCACTTAGACCTAACGGACATCTACAGAACTTTCCATCCCAAATCCATAGACTACACATTCTTCTCAGCAGCCCATGGAACATTCTCTGAAATAGACCATATACTGGGTCACAAAGACTGCCTCCACATATTTAGGAAGATTGACATAATTCCCTGCATGATATTAGATCACAATGCTATATTGCTAGAAATTAACAACAAAAGACCCACCAAGAATCGCAATGGCACCTGGAAACTGAACAGCACACTTTTAAACAATAAATGGATAGTGGATGAAATAAAAAATGAAACTTCAAAATTTCTAGAACTGAATGACGATGAGAACACATCATACCAAAACTTATGGGACACAATGAAGGTGGTCCTCAGGGGAAAATTCATAGCACTCAATACCTTCATAAAAAAGAGAGATCCCAAATCAATGACCTAAGCATCTACCTAAAGGCACTGGGAAAGCAAGAAAAATCCAACCCAAAGAGCTCCAGAAAGAAAGAAATAATTAAAATCAGAGCAGAAATTACTGAATTGGAAACTAAGAAAACAAGTCAATTGACAAAACAAAGAGCATGTTCTTTGAAAAAATAAACAAGGTTGACAAACCACTAGACAATTTGATCAAGCAGAAAAAAGAGATGCTTCAAATTAACAAAATTCAAAATGAAAAAGAAGAGATCAGAACAGACATAAGTGAAATTGGGAGAATCATCAGAACTTATTTCAAAAATTGCTACTCCACAAAACTGGATAATGTGGAGCAGATTGATAAATTCCTGGAAACATAGCATCTATCAAAGCTAAACTCAGAGCAGATTAATCTCCTAAATGAACCTATAACACTCATTGAGATTGAAAAAGTAATAATAAAAAAAATCCTCCCCAAAAAGAAAAGTCCAGGACCAGATGGCTTCTCAGCTGAATTCTATCAAACCTTTATGGAAGAACTCAAACCAATCTTCCTCAAAGTGTGCCACACAATTGGAGAACAGGGTAAGCTACCCAACTCCTTTGATGAAGCTAGTATCATCCTAATTCCAAAACCAGGCAGAGATGCCACAAGAAAAGAAACTACCGGCATATTTCCCTGATGAACTTAGATACAAAGATCCTGAATAAAATCCTCACAGACCGAATCCAATAACACATCAAAAGCATTATCGACCTTGACCAAGTGGGATTCATCTGAAGAATACAGGGGTGATTCAACATATGGAAATGTGTCAATGTAATACACCACATAAACTAGGTTAAACACAAAAACCACATGATCATTTCGATAGATGCAGAAAAGGCCTTTGACAAGATACAACATCACTTCATGATGAAAACATTGGAGAGAATTGGCATGTTTGGTTCATATGTTAAGATAATAAAGGCAATATACAGAGCTCCTAAGACCCAAATAATACTTAATGGACAGAGACTGAAGGAATTCCCATTAAGATCAGGAGCAAGACAGGGTTGTCCACTCTCACCTCTGCTTTGCAATATAGTACTGGAAGTCCTAGCTCAAGCAATTAGACAGGAGAAGAAAATAAAAGGGAAAAAAATTGGAAAGGAAGAAGTTAAGTTAGCTCTATTCGCTGATGACATGATTCTATATATAAGAGACCTGAGAGACTCCATCCCAAAACTCCTGAAGGTGATTAAATCCTATAGCAAAGTAGCAGGATACAAAATCAATGCAAGAAAATCAGTGGCCTTTCTATATGCAAATGACAAAGATACAGAGAAAGAAATAAGGGACATGTTCCCATTTTCAATAGCAACAAAAAAAATAAAATAAAATACCTTGGAATAATGTTAACAAAGGAAGTGAAAGATCTATAAAACAAAAACATAAAAACACTCAAAAAAGAAATTGAGGACTAGAGAAAATGGAAAGACCTCTCATGCTCCTGGTTGGGCAGAATTAACACTGTGAAGATGATAATCCTACCAAAGACAATATACAGATTTAATGCAATTCCAATTAAAATCCAAGCATTGTTTTTCCCAGAGATAGAAAAAATGATCTCAAATTTCATATGGAAAGGTACAAGGCCTCGCATATCCAAACATATCTTCAGCAAAAGAAATACCTCTGGAGGTATCACCATACCTGATCTAAAGCTATATTACAAAGCCATAGTAATAAAAACAGCATGTTACTGGCATAAAAACAGGAGTGTAGACCAATGGAATATACTTGAGGACCCGGACTTTGGGTCAATCAACTATAGCTACTTAATATTTAACAAAGGCCATAACAATATAGGCTGGGAAAACGACATCATTTTCAACAAATGGTGCTGGACAAACTGGATAACCATATGCAGGAAATTGAAACTTGATCCACACATTTCACCATGCACTATACTCAAGTCCAGATGGATCAAAGACCTCATATAAGACCAGAAACTCGAATACTACTGGAAGAAAATATAGGGAGTACTTTCCATGATATAGGAATGGAAAAATACTTCCTGAACAAAACCCTAGTAGCTCATGATCTAAAACAGTCACTCAACCAATGGGATCACATGAAGCTGAAGAGTTTCTTTACAGACAAGCATACAATAAACAAAGCCAATAGATTACCCACAGAATGGGAGAAAATACTTGCTGGTTATTCAACTGACAGAGACCTAATCTCTAGAATCTACAAAGAACTCAAAAATCTAAACAGTAAAGAGTCAAACACCCCACTCACAAAATGAGGCAAAGAACTCAACAGGCAGTTCACAGAAGAATAAATACAAATGGCAAACACACACTTAAGAAAATGTTCATCATCCCTAATCATCAGGGAAATGCAACTTAAAACAACGATGAGATTCCACCTTACCCCAGTAAGGATAGCAAACATCAAAAAATCAAATAAAAATAAATGCTGATGAGGATGTGGAGAAGTAGGAACACTCATCCACTGTTGGTGGGAATGTAAGATTGTACAACCACTTTGAAAAGCAATCTGGAGACTCCTGAAAAAGCTGAGTATAGAGATACCAACAGACCCAGTTATTCCCTTATTGGGCATCTACGCTAATACCTTCAAACCACAGTCCAGAGAGATTTGCTCAACCATGTTTGTAGCAGCTGAATTCATAATAGCTAAGAGCTAGAATCAACCCAGATGTGCATCACTAGAAGAATGGATAACTAAGATGTGGTATATCTACACAATGGAATTCTATAAAGCACTAAGAAAAAATGACACAATGAAATTTGAGGAAAAATGGTTGAACCTGGAACAGATCATTCTCAGTGAACTTACCCAATCACAGAAAAAATTTGTCACATAGTCTCACTTATCTATAGAACCTAACCTAAATCTACCCAAGATGCCTTACATACCCAGCAAGCTCCTCGTAGGATGGATAGGAGGCAGGGGAGCGGAAGGGAGGGGGAGGGAAACACAAATCTAGACCCAAACGGCAATGGTACCATAAAATTCTACATCCTAAAAGGCAGACCAAATGGCTGAACCTTCACCAGGCCCTTAGAGGGAACACCTGACCCACAAGACACTGAAGAGGGTATGATGAAGACTGACCTTAATCTTCTACAGCCTCTCTCTCTCCCCCCCCCCCTCTCTCTCTGTCTCTCTCTCTTCTCTCTATCTCTTTTATATTACTTATCTTTTTCTTCCTTTTCTCAGTGAGCACTGACCTGTAACTCCCAGTACCAGCAAGTGGCTATCATCTACAATGAGCTTTTAATCAGAGAGACCTACAAGGTTTCCTAAAAGAAAGACAGATTTCTGTCCGAGTACTTGATGACCCACCAAAGGTTAGTGGTAAGACACTACTGCTGAAGACACCTTATGTGGTTGACACATAAAGTGGAATGGCATGACTAGAAGCTGGAAGAGAGTCAGTCCCCAGACAGTTAGCACATCGAGTGCCAGAAGGTGCTACATGGGTGACTGGGGGAAAATGACCAATATCTGTCCAAGCAACTCATGGTCTCATGTACTTAGTAGCAAATAACCTGTTGTGATGCCCACACAAGTGCAATAGTGGCACACAGCCATGGTGGGAAACCAACTGCTCTTGATTTGACTAACTGATCCCCTCAGTGGTATGGGACCCATAGCTGGAGATGGGAAACAAGTCAGTACCATATCCAAACATAAGCCCGCTCTCCACTAGCAAGCTACCGTCCATCATGGGCTACAAGAGGGCCTACACCTATTAAATTCTCTATAAAAAAGTAAGGGTTATCTCATTTGTCTGGTGCTAACTTCCTCTCCTTTGGAGAATGTGCTTCTTTTTTTCAGATAGATGGAGATCCTAAGGAGAGAGCCACCCCATCATACCTCAAAAGTGCCCCGGCTGAAACTAAGAAAAATTGGCAAAACAAGCAAGGGTTCTGTTTTCTTGGTGAGCTGGGTACCAGCACAAGGGTGAAGAAGATCAACACAGAGAAAAATCAACTCCTACCAAATCAGAGATCCAGAGACCCAGAGGCCCCCAATACCTCATCTCTGAAGCAGACCAAAAATGAACCCAACATGGCTCAGGGAAATTTTGCGGAAGAGGGGGCTGAAAGAATGTCAGAGCTGCATGTTGGGTCATGATATGCAGACATTTATTCTACCCATAACTGGGCTAACTCCAGAATGCATGACCCATATACTTCAACAAGGAGAGGCCAAGGGGAGGGGGTAGGTAATGGATGAGCCTAATAATGGTACCAAATTGACTGTATTTGCTGAGTACAAATCTAATTAATAAAATAAAATTAGAATAAGAATGTCAGAAATAGCAAAAGTCATAACCCGTCATATATGAAGAATCCCCAATTAGATCAGCAGCTAGTTTCTTATGGGAAACCATGGCATTGTAAGAAATGGCATTACATAAAGCTCTGAAAGAAACATTTATGAATTAGGAATGTTTATGTAGAAAAATTCTATCATTTTGGGCTCTTTTTTGAGACAGGCTCTCATTCTAATCCAGGTTGACCCAGAACTCATTCTGTAGCCCAGTCTGGCTTTATATATTTTGCTTTTGATATATAATTCTACTTTGCATTGTGTATGTGACCTAAAGATGAATGATAGAATTACTATGAACCTATGCTATTTAACACTCTATAAAATAGTTATTTGTGACGACATAAAAGAGGTTGTATAAGAATATATTTTTCTGATGCTATGAAAATTCAGTTGATATTACTTAAAATTATAAAGATTTCATATGTGAATGATAATTCATGTAGCAACCAACAAGAAAATATATATGTTGTACAAAAATGAAAACAATACAGGAATGAAAAAAAAATGTCAAATGAAGGCAAATGTTGGTGAGAGAAATAGAAATACTCAGTCACTGTTGGTGGGAATGTAAGCTAGTCCAACCAGTGTGGAAATCAATTTGGAGACTCCTGAAAAAGATGAATATAGAGTTACCAGCAGATCCTGTTATTCCTTTACTGAATATCTCATTTCAGAAATATTTGCTCAGCCATCTTTATAGCTGCTAAATTCATAATAGGTGAAAACTGGAATTAACCCAGGTGCCCACTATTGGATGAATAGATAACCAAGATGTGGTGTATCTACACTACGGAATTCTACTCAGCAGTAAGAAAAATGACACATTGAAATTTGTAGAAAAATGGTTGAACTTGGGGCAGATCATTCTAGGTGAATTCATACAATCACAGAAAGACAACCTCCATGATCTCACTCAACTGCAGTTCCAAACCTGGGTCAGCCTAAGTTGTTGACATAACTGAATAGCATCTTGAGGCTTAGACAATAGGGAGGGCATGGCTTGGGGTAAGGAAAACATAGAGAGGCACAAAACTGAACCCAGTTGAACTGGTACCATAGAATCCTATATCCTGGAAGTCAGACTAAAATATGGAACCCTCAAGAGGACCTTAGAAGGAACACCTGAATCAAAGGGCCCTGGAGAGAGTGAGATGAAACCTAACCTCAAATTTCTCCTGTTTCCCTTTCTTCTCTTTCATTTTCTTTTTTCTTTTCCCTTGGGGTGGGACTGTAATCCCCTGTACCAGGATGTGGTCTACATCCACAATGACCTGTTGATCAGAGACACCTACTAGATCTCCCAAAACAAGACAGACTTCTGTCAAGGCACTTGATTACCTACCAGAGGTTAATGGTAAGACCCTACTGCTGAAGCACCAAACAGTCTCAGCACAGACCATGGAGAGACCTGGTTGGAATTCAAAGTAGAGCCAGTCTCCAGACAATTAGTCCATCTAGTGCTGGAAGGTGCTACATAAGCTACCAGGGGAAAGTGGCCAACATCTGTCCAAGCAACTCAAAGTCTAAGTAACTCCAAAGCAAACAGATTGATGTGATGCTCACACAAGTGCAATAGTGGCACACAGCCATGGTGGGTAACCAACTGCTCTTGGATTGGTTAACAGATCCACTCAATGGAAAGAAAATCATATCTGGAACTGGGAAACAAGTCAAAATCATATCCAGATAATGATTCTGCTTTCCATTGTCAAGCTCCCACTAACCTTACACTATAATAGTGTCTAAACTCTTAATTCTCTCTAAAGTAATAATGGTTATCCCATTTAACTGGTGCTGACTTCACTCTCCATTGGAGAATCTGCTTCTTTTTCTCATATGGGAACTGTACCTGAGGAGATAAATGACCCAGCACACTCCACCCCAACCCCTGATGAAACCACAGAGGAACTGGGACATAAGCAAGAATTTTGGTCTCTTAGTTAAGCTGATATCAGCACAAGGGTGATGGAGGAAGATACTGAGGACACTCAATACCTACCAAACCTGAAACCCAGAGGCTTCTATGGGCTCATCACTGATTTGGACTTAAAATGCTCCCAGCAGGGCTCAGGTAATTTTGTGGAAGAGGGGCAGAAAAATTGTTAGAGCCACAAGTTGGGACATTTTGCACAAAGACATTGCCTCTCCCCCATAACTGACTGTTGCCCCTATTATTCATGGCCCACAATCCCCATGTGGTTGACTTGCATCCCCAATGAGGAAGGCCTCTTCTGAAAAGGGGCAGGGAAGAGGTAAATGATGATACCAACATGTCACATTTACTTACAAAATATGTCCATACCTAATAATAAATATAAATAAGTAAGCAAATTTTAAAAATAGAACTAATAAAAAAATGTTGATAGCCTCAGAAGAGTGCAGTTCTTTTGGGAGTGTTGACAACCACCATGAGGTCATCAATGCTCTAATTGATTCATGTCTGGAGGACAGTGCCCCAAAGCATCCCACCCTGTGGCTCTTAAAGTCATTCCATTCTGTCTTGTAAAGTGTATAGCTTGTCGGCTCCATTGCCATTGTTCGTTAAAGATTTTTAATGACTTTTCTCCTCCAGCAGTCAGCATAGCAGTTTCCAGCACTATGACAGGTGATAGCAGGGAGATAGCTTCCAGCTCAGTTCTAGTTTGATTTCACAATGTCTCCCAATCACAGCACCTGGTGTCTTCAGCAGTAGTTTCTTGCCATCTTGTTTTAGTGGGTAACCAAGATCTTTGACAATAGTCTGCAGTGCACTGGGGTTTCATAGGCTTCCCTGACCAACCACCTCTGTAGTCAATAGCTTCATGTTGCTGAAATTAACTTCCAAACCAGGCACAGTTTATTGAAGGAACAGAATTTACTCAAAGCTTACAGATTCAGAAGTCCCATAATGGTGGAAGAAGTTGACCCTCTTTACACAGATCCACGCAAAGAGAAAAGCAACTGCCACCAACCACAAGCAAGCACACTCCAGGAACCCCAGGCAGAGTTCAAGCACTCTGCATATCTTAGGCTGGAATTCAGATCTGCTCCCAGTAACACCTTGGGGTTGGACTCTAGGACCCGCCCACAGTGACACCTCCTCTAGCCAGGCTGGAAATATAAGTTACAATCTTTAATGAACTCCTGAATCTATTAGGGAGACATCCATTCAAATTACCACATTCTGCCCCTGGCCTCCAATAGATTCATAATCATCTCACTTTGTAAATTGTATTCAGTCCAAATTCAATGGTCCTTGTAGTCTTTACCAACTAATAATAGCTCCTAAGTTCCAAGACTCATCTGAGATTCAAGACTATCTCTTAACTGTGAGTCATATAAAATGAAACAAGTTACATACTTCCAACATATAATGGCACAGAGTAGAGTAAACATTTCCAACTGCTGTAAGGCATAACAAGGAGAGACTGGACCAATGCAAACTCAACAACCATTAAGAAAACATCAAACATCTGTATTTCAAGTCCAATATCATAACCAGTGACTGACAGTCTCCTGATTTTCCAATTCCACCCTTCCAGCTAAGCTCAGTAGCCAGGCTAAACTTCCATCCTGAAATAACAGTCCTCTATATTAGCCTTTGCAGTCTTGATACATCCAAACTATCTTTGGGTTTCCATGCAAACCATGCTGTATCTTCCCATGGTTTCATTGGCCTATTTTACCATAGTTATCATGCTTTGTCTCATACTCCATCTAAGCAACAAATCCTGGAACTGTGTGCACTTCGTGACCAACTCCTCCCAAGTGCTGGAATTAAAGGCATGTACAACTATACCCAGATTTTTGTTGTTGTTTTGTTTTTGTTGCTTTTTTGAGATAGGGTCTCTCTCTAGCCAAGGCTGACCTGAAATTCACTATGTCTTCTCAGGCTGGCCTCGAACTCAGGGCAATCTTCCTACTTCTGCCTCCTGAGTATTGGGATTAAAGGCATATGCCAGCACACCCGGATTATTTATTAGCAAGCAGTGAGATAGCGATTGGAAGGAGACAGACAGAGATAATGGGCATGCCAGACCTCCTGTTGCTACAAATGAACTCCAGATTTATGTACCACTTTGTGCATCTGGCATTACATGGGTACTAGAGAACTGAACCCAGGTTGTTGGACTTTGCAGACAAGTGCCTTAACAGCTTAACCATCTCTCCTGCCCAAATTGATAATACTAACGATCACAAGTTGTCTACCCCTTATCAACTTGACATTCAGACATATCACCATTAAGCCAAAAGCATCCAGCTTTTCTCCTCATAGGTTCTTTGGCCACAATGTATTCAGTTCAACTTCAAAAGTCTCTACAGCCCTTGAGAGTCCCAACATTGTTCAAATGTGTAAGTAAAGAATCTCTTCTGAGACTCAGGTAATCTCTTAACCATGGCTGCTCATAACATCCACAAAAAGTTAATGCCTCTTACATAAAATGGCTTAGGTAAATATTGCTATTCCAAAACAGAAGCATGGCGGTATGTTAAGGAAATAACTGGCCAAAGAGAAACCAGACCAAGTAGGGCAAACACAATCCTGCAGCCCCATGTCCACCATCTGGGACTTCTAATGGAATCCACTTATATGAAGTTGGGAGCATGCAAAATTGTTTCTGGACAGGTCAGTCATAATTACTTTATAGGGCAATTTTAAATGAAAAGAGATAGTAATGTCCCAGGACAAAATGGAGAAATTATCAAACTTTGGAAATGAGTCTCACTTACTTATGACATAAGATGGTTCTGAACATTACAATGTTCCCAGAAAGAAGCTTTGAGATAGATGTTAGTTCCTCTAGGTAGTAAGAGTGAAGGTCCACAGTGAATTGCAAGGGAGTGATATTACCCATATGTGGCTCAAGGATGACAAAAGTGACAAAAGTAAAATGACTCAGACAACAGCCTTCAGAATGAGAATAGCCAGTTGAGAGAACAAATGGACCAGATGATCATGATGTGTGATTATGCCCCTGATAGGGTGCGCAATGAGTGATCAGTTTTTCTGTTGGTCCATGGGAACATGCAGTGGCATATAGGCCCACACTGGTTTAGTGACAACCAATCTCAGTAAACATTACCTTAATCTCTGTCTAGTTCCCTCAGTAGATCTTATAAAGGGTCAGTAAACCAAGCAGCTGTGGGCAATCTCTCCCTCAGGTTGCCTCTTACTCACCTCTTGTCAGCATTCCTTAATCCCTCATCTGCATGGGACATCTAACTTGAATCCCTAACTGAAAGTCTGGCTTTGGTAGTCATCGACTTTTCCAGCACTTACCCACCTGAGTTGAGCTCTCCATTGCCCTCAAATCCTATAACAGCTGCACCTACAAGGCTTGTTGAATGATAAGAACTTGAACGGTTGTGGAGAGGTTGGACTGTTGGTTGCAGGTCCACCAGTTGTATTGGGCTAGCTTAGTTTCTTTCATACCCATTTACTTCTTACTTCTGTATATGACCTGACCTCTGTGTCTATTAGGTAAATCATTTTGGAATAAAGGAGTAGACCCCTAGCTCCCACCAACTCAAAAGCCAAGATGTCATCAGATAGCATCTGAAGCTCATAGCAAAGATTTTCTTGCCTCCTTGGAACATGCCTAGCTGGGATTTCCAGCAATGTATTTGAAATATGTTTTGATTTATTACTTTCTGGGTTCTGTTACTATAAAAACTTCAAGAAACTACAGCCATGTTGGAAAATGGATTTGGGGTAATCTAAATCTGTCTTCCTGTGCATTGGTCACTCATATTTGGCTCTTATTTCCTTTGAGGTTGTATCTTTTGTGTTATCAAAGTATAAAGAGTGTAGAGCTAAATAGATGGAGCACAGAAACACAGCTGGACAGAAAAGAGAGGTGTTTAAACCCCAGGCATCATTCACACCCTCCTACTGATAACTTGATTTCATCAATTCTGGCACAAAATAATAAATGGATTATTTTCTATAGAGGTAGCTGAGTTTTCAAGTGAAATCAGTGGATGTTTCAGGTAAACAGCAGCTAATATTTCTAGAGGTCATTTCCTTTGCTTTCCCACAAACACTTTCCATCCAAAGAATCAATCAATATTCAAGTTAAGACACTTGAAACCTAGTCATATGTTAATTCAATTCTACTTGGATGGCTTTTACATAATCCCTAGCGAGGGACCTTGTCAAAATCTTTGCTCAATACAATTCCTGGGGCACTGCTGACATTCAGTTGATGGTGTACATTATAAGTAATGACATAATAACCATAACATATAAGAAAGTACTTTGCTCTTGCAGTTTGCAAAAACACTGAGCTTTAACCACAATAGAATTTTAATTCAGAATCAACAATGGCAAGAGACAGCAGAGGAAGCAAGAGTAATAAGATTCAATGAATTTGCACTCAGTCTACACTGCAGGAAAAACAATACCTATTAGGCAAGCTCTCCTCTAGGAGACAACTAAATTAAGTAGGATAATTTCATGCTTCTAATGCTTTCTGCATAGTGAAGGCTAGTTTTTTAGTAGCTGCATGAAGACAAACCTGTTTCTGAAGTGGAAAGAAATTGAAGACGTGTGTGTGTGTGTGCGTGTGTGTGTTACATCTTTGTATGTAATTGAAAATGTTAATAAGTGTTAATGGACAAAGTAAGAAAGGAAGACAGAGTAATAAAATACTTTGCACCTAGAACATTGCCTGTATAATTAATAAAATTAGTTATACCTTTAGCTCCTTCTTCCCATGGCAGGAAGAAATATTAATATAATCAAGATTAAGAAGCATTCCCTAAGGTTGAGATATGTTTTCTCTTGGAAGAACAGCTGACATCTCATCTTAAATCCTAAAGTCAAGAACATACATCATACTTTGCCACACAAAGAAAGCTCTGGTCTGCATTTCATAGAAATACCTGTAAGAAGTCCCAAAGTTCAGGAGGATTTGTCCAAAGGCAGGCTATTAGGGAAAGGCTCCTTTTACAACACCTAGCCAGTGGCCCTAGAGACCCCTCCCTGAGTAGCAGGGGCACCTGAGAAGTGTGGAATGCAGCTCTGCACACCTGCCCTCCAAGACAGAGGCACTCAATCAGGAAGTCGGAAAGGCCAGCTGCCTGGATGTCCTGTTTGCACTTCAGGTCAGCAGCCCTCTAATGACTCTTGAGCACCTTCAAGTTTAAGTTGTTATCTTTTATATATATATATATATTTGAGAAAGAAAGAGATAAAGAGAGAGAGAAAAAATGGGCACGCCAGAGCCTCCAGCGACTGCAAATGAACTCCAGATGCATGTGCCTCTTTGTGCATGTGGCTTACGTGTGTACTAAGGAATCAAACTGGGGTCCTTTGGCTCTGCAGGCAAATGTCTTAACCACATCTTCTCTAAGCCATCTTCTCTAGCCCAAGTTAAAGTTGTTTTCTATCAGTTCCACATCATCCCCCAAGCCCACCCACATACACTGTCAAACACAAAACTAAAGTAACTGAAACTGAAATGGGATATTAGGGGTTCAGATATAGAGGCCTTGAACCCCAGACCCTTGGTTTGTGTGTCCTTTATACCAAATAATTGGATAAAATAAGACTGAAAAGGATCATTATTAAACTATTATGTTTATTTAGGGAAGTGCAAAATCAAGAAAAGGAAAATAGATCTACCCAAGTGCTCTGGGAGCCCATGTGGGCCTAGAAGGAACATGGAAAGAGATTTGGAGAGAAATTACAGAGAATTTGTGCCATGTGGAGGGCAGGAGGGTTAGAGAGCCTATGTGCAAGTAAGTGGCGGGGGGGAGTTACCCCCTCGTCTTCATTTGGCTGGGACTGGATCAAGGTGAGGGAAGCTTACCAGAACCTAGAAGTTCAGGAGCTGGTCAAGACAGCTGCCCTATCCTGGTAGATATAATTATAACCTTTCCATTGTGGGCTTTGCCTTCTGACTCAGATGAGCCAGACAGAGGCAGCTGATTGGTCTGGGATAGAAGCTGTCTCAGGAAGATACTAGCCATGGCCAATTTCCGGAGGCTGAACTTGACCAACCACAATGGCAGGATTAGATTTAAATTTTAGGAAAGAGGACCTCCCTCCCAGGAGGGGCTCAGGTTGTTTGTGGAAATAAAACAGATCTAAGGAAGAGATAAGAAGTCAGATCATACCTTGATCTCTAGCAAAGTGGAGACATGGCAAGGATAGACCCAAAGACATTCCTGCTTTTTCCTTTCAGGGGCCCAGTCACCCTAAACTACCTAACAAAGCTACCTCACTCCCTCTCACAACTTCTACATCTCTTACATATCACATAGCTGCTGGGGATCTCTTTTTCTCATCTATTATTTCTTTAGATATTCTTGGTAGAATCATATTTCCTACTTGTTACTTTATATTTTATTATTCAAACAATATGCTCTCATCAGAAATTGTTAACTACATGAAATGTGTGTCATGTGGGGTCTTTATTAGTTTGCTTTGATTTTTAATTGTGGCCTTTTGAGACAGGTATTACTCTATAGGCCAGGTTGTCCTAGATTTCATAGCATCCTCCTGCCTCAGCCTCCTGCTTCCACTTCCCAAGTGCTAGGATTAGAAGCATGACCCTGGCATGAAAATTTTTCCTATCCCCGAAGTTTACCAGTATCTATTAAGTTATATCAAAATCACCATTAAACACAATAAATTTTCTGCAACTCACTACAAAACTTCACACTAACACCTCCAATATACAATGCTCTTGCACATGAGTTCAATTTGCATGTAAGACCTCCATGGCAGAGACTGTGGCTTGTTACTCATGTTGAGATAACAGCATATGGAGGAATTAATTGGTGGCTGACATAACTGGATAAAATCCTTTAAGAAGCTGCAGCTCCTTCCCTTTGCCCTCTGAGCACAAATGGTGTGAGAGCAGCAGGCCTAGAGCAGTGGTTCTTGACTATCACTGTGCCTCAGAACCACCCAAAGGACTGTGAAAATTGCTTCCTCTCAAACCGTAACCTCAGAGCTTCTAATTCAGAAAATCTAGGGTGACCTGAAGATTTATATCTGAATAAAGTTCTGGATGAAACTGTTGCTACTAGTTGGGGCAGCACACTAGAAGAACCACTGGTGAGGCTGAAAGGAATCTGGGTCACTGAGTAACCATGTAGACTGTTCAAAACTCATTAACCAAGATTGCCAAATGTTATGTACAAGTGAGCAAAAAATAAACTCTTATATGTTTAATTTTCTATTGCCTACAAACACAGTGCCAGGTAAGGCTGAGGTAAGGTAGGAAGGAAAGTAGGAAGAAAAAGAGGGAGAGAGGGAGGGATGGAGGGAAAAAGAAAACAAACCAGACAAAACTGTAAGATGAACAACCAAAGAGCAAGTATGGAAACACAGATAAGTGGATGATGTTTTATTTTGGCTACTAGATGCTATGTTCCATTAGGTCCTATAGATGTATCCTTCAAATATATCCTCACTTTGTTCCAACCACTGTTCTTATAGTGGGTAATGAAAAAGCACAGAGTCAAGGCCTCTACTCTCAGAGTTTACATCCACATGGAAAAAAAAATGAAAATATTTTTAATGCAATAGAGGACAGATGGAAACAAATGAAAGCAAATAACAGTGAGGGATCGATTCGTTCAGAAGATTGATATAGATGCTGTCATCATTCAAGATCCAGCTTCATAAGCTGTGGTTGGGGGCATGACTGAACGTGATGGATCACAAAAATGGTGGCAATAGGGAAAGGTTTCTGAGTGCATAGTGACTGAAGATTAATTCAAAATCAAGCCTATGACCAATCTGCAGGGCTCTGGCAGGGATCACCCATTTCTTATTGTGCACCTCCACGGCATCCTCAGCGCTAAGCAACAACACACCCTCACTGCCATGCGCACAACACGCAGAAGGGCTGCCTGAGCACTGCAGCTCAGATTCCAGACCATTGTAGGGGATGCACTGTATTGTTACTGCACATCCAAAGATTTCTGATTTCATAGAAACATAAGGGTTATGTTATGGAAAACAGACTTTTTTTTTTTATTTTCCTACCATCATTCCTCAGCATGAAGCACAAGTATGTCTTTGGATTGTGTTGTGTCAAAATGTTTTATTTTTTAAAAGTTCCATTTGATTTGCTGATTTGACTTCATTTAAAAAATAAATCCTTACATCAACTTAACTTGGGGTTAGGATAGAATTTTCAACAATTTCTATAGTAGTCCTAAACATACTTCTACCATTATAACCTATATATTTATATGAAGTGGTGTGCTAAGCACTGATTATTATGAAATGAAAATAGTGATCAACTCTGAAAATCATTGGAGATGCCCTGTGACCTGCAATAGCAAATATTCAGCCAGGATTTAATTATGTATGTAAAAGTACATCTTTTTCATTAGAATACAAAACAGTTTTTATCTCTAATATATGCTAAAATTATACATATTCCAAATAACTGTTTTTAAATAAATTTCTATATGAGTTACATTGTCAATAAACAATTGATTTGTATAGATATTTTATAAACCTATAACTTGGGATCATAAAATTTTTGTGGAATACAAAATGGTCGTGAGTAGAAAAAGTTTAAGAAGCCTCATGTAAGTTGTTTGATATAAGCAAAAGCACTGAGCAAAGTTTATTTAGCATAGGAAATGGAAAGACTTCTATTGCACAAACAATAGTTCACAGTTACTTCCACTTCACCATGTTTAGTTTGACAGAGCACATGAGGATACCACGACCTGCAGACATGCAGTCCTTGATTCTTGTTCTCAACTGCTTGTACTCCCAGGAGTGGAGGAAGAGGGTCTTGGGTGCATTTAATTTTGTCAGAACTTTTGTTAAGTCTCAGAAGCCTGCATAGCAAAAAATGGTTTTCTCTCTTGCCATCTAACATACCAATTTTTTCTTCATGGTCAGTTTATATTTGAAATACATGGGCCAGAAAGTGCTTAATCTATAATAATGTATGGGCTAAAAGCTGTGGTGTCAAATAGACCTGGTTCAAACCCCTCAGCTAATTATGTAGCATTACATCAGTCTGTTCTCTCTAAGGATATTTCATTTAACATTAAATTTAAGTATAAAACAAGAGTCAGTATTTAATGGGATTTAGGGAAAGATTCCATGAGATAATTTCATGTAAAAGATTTACATTATAAACAACAATTAAAGTTATGCAATTGCAATGGAAACCTAGATAAAATATATTCAATAGGAATGAGAAAGTAAAGCAAGGTTAGAAAATGAACATCTCACTTTGAGGCCATAGTGGTAACACAATTGTTGATTTTGAAATTTTACGAGGGGGTCACTGTATCTCTCTCTCAAATAAATAAATAAATTGTAATTTTTAAAGTTATTACTGTCTATCTTCCTTCAAGACTCAAAGTTCCTTGGATGTTAGGACCAGGTACATGTGTTCCAAGGTAGTGGTATTTGTTTGTAAAATTCAGAGAGGAATGGATGGGTGATGGATGGATGGATAGATGGATGGGTGGACAGATGGTAAACAAATAAATAGAACATAGTACTAATATTAACATCAATAGCATCAAGATTAAAGGAGGAGACCTTTTAGAAAAAAGTCAACAAGAACTTGGGAGATGGCTCAGTCAATAAAGTGCATGTCTGAGTTTAGATCTCAGTACCCATATTGATTCAGGTGTTCCCCATAAACTTAGGCATTCTGAATGCTAGTCTCTCTAGCTGATGGCAATTGGAAATTAAAGCTTCCTGGAGGCAGTGTATTGTTGGGGACAGGCTTATGGGTTCTATAGCTGGTTTCCCCTTGGCAATGGTTGGAACACTCTCCTGTTGCTATTGTTCATCTTATGTTGGCCAGGGGGTGATGTCCACCCTCTGCTCATGTAGAGCTTCCCCTTGAGCCTGTAAGCCAAAATAAACCTCTTTTTCCCACAAGCTGCTCTTAGTTGGGAGATTTCTACCAGCAATGCAAACCAGAAGGTTAACACCATATAAATACTGCGTGTGGTGGCATATGCTTGTAACCCCAGCATTTGGGAGGCAGAGACAGGTGGATCCCTAGGATAAGATGGTTAGCTAGACTAGATGAATCAGCAAGCTCTGGGTTCAGTGGGAGACCTTCTCTTAATAAATAAGTTAGAGAGAAATTGAAGAAGATACCTGAAATTGACCTCTAGCCTCCACATGCATGCACATACCCACATACACACATGCACCACGCACATAGGAACATAAGGACTCACCACACACATATACAATCAAAAAATAAAAATGTCAAAAAGATAATTATCAATCAACCAAACTTCTGCTGTCCTCTATCATTAGTAGGTTTTCCACTTCCTAAGCATAGTCCATTTTGCCATTAGATTTGCCCCCAAATTCGGAATGAAATTGTTGTGAATCCTTGTCAAAGGAGCAATTGTTGGGGTTTGCGAGGTTGCACAGTCAGTAAAGTGTTTGTTGTGTGTGGTGGTTTGAATGAAATGTATGATGGCTTGAATCAGATGCCCTCATAAATTCATGTATATTGAATGCTCGATCACCAGCTCATGGCAACTTGGGAGATGGACACTTACTGGAGGAGGTATTTTTCTGGGGATGGACCTTGAGGTTTATCACCTCTAGATTTCCAGTATTATTAGTTCAGCTCACTCTCTTGCTGCTCTTTTCCACCTGCTATGGCAGAAGTAATGTCCAGCCTCTGCTCACGCCATGCTTTTCCCTGCCATCACAAGGCTTCCGTTTAAGACTATAAACCAAAGTGAAAACTTTCCTCCCATCAACTGCCTTTGGTAGGATGCTTTGTCCAAGCAACAAGAAAGTAACCACAACAGAAACTGTCACCTATAGGCTCATGTGTTTTGAATACTTGGTCCTCAGCTGCCATCTTGGGAAGGGTGTGGAAAGTAAAGTCTTGCTGGAGGAGGTGTGCCCTTAGAGATGGACCTTGAGGCAGTTTTTAGTCTAGGCCATTGTACATTCAGAGGCAACTCATTCAGACCACTTTCCTACTGTTGATCTGGAGCTGTGACCTAGGCTTCCTGCTCAGGCCTATCATGCTTTTCCCTTCATAAAACCTTGACTCAAACTATAAGCAAAATAAACCCTTTCCTTGTACCAGCTGCTGTGGTTGGTTGTTATATCCCAGCAAAGAGAAGAAAATGGCTACACCAGGTAAGCATAAGGATCTCAGTTTAGATCCCAGCACCTATATAAATGTCAGGCTTCATTGTGTGTGCTTATAATATTAGTACTGGGGAGTTGGAGACAAGTGGCTTTCCAGGGCAATGTGACTACAGTAGCTAAATCAGTGAACCCAGATTCAGTGAGAATCCCTGGTTCAGTGGAATAAAGGTAGGGGGTGATAGAGTGAGATACACAACATCAATCTCTGACTTCCACACGTGCATACAGATACATGTACATACATACATACATTCACATATACACACACTACATACAAGTGCATGCCAAAAAGAACAACTATACACTCTTTGAAATGATTGCTTAGCTGTGTAAAGAAATGAAACAGATGTAGCATAAATATGTGCAATAACTTATACAAAGGAAATACAGAGTATGTCCTGAAATCACACATCTCCTATGTCCAACCCACCCTAAATTAACTTGATTCACTGACACAGTGCCATAATTTGTATTTACTGTTACCACCTACTTCACTTAGCTTGAATTCTCAGCCACAGAGTGAACAAAGTACACCTATTATATAAATGATTTCAGGGTTTTAGATATTAAAGTCATGCTTTTGCTGTTTTCCACCTGCTGTGGAAGAGGTGATGTCAAGCCTCTGCTCATGCCATACTTTGCCCTGTCACCATAAAACTATCACTTAATAAATTTATTGTTTCTAGTAACAAACAATATATTCCTAAATCTACTCTAAATTATGAATGCTTAGAAGGCCAAATGGAGACTTCCTTGCCCCTCCCACTTACAACCCCCCAGCATAGCTTTAGTGTAATGTACAACTGATTAGATTATTGAGGTACCTTTTTTATTTATTTATTTATTTATTTATTTATTTTGCTCTCCTTCAAATCATTTAACCATCTTTGGCACCCTTCCTGGTTCTTTTCTATTAGGTCTAACCTAGCCAGGACAATATTCATACAATTATTGGAACTTTGTTAATTTTCTGCAAGTTCTGCTAGTTGCTTGGCCAGGGTTGCATGGCTCCTATCTTCATTTTGGGATTCTGGTCCTATTGCCTCTTCTATATTTGACTAGAGACTTCCATTGTGGGACTGGGAAACCTTGTTGGATCTACTTACATTTGATTTTTCATGTTCTTACTTTTTCACTGAGGTCTTCCTATCACAGTATAGGAATCTTATTTAATTTAGGAGGAAGCTCTCGTTTACCCTTGAAGTGTCTACAGTGATTATTCCTTTTTATGTTTGCTTTGACTAGGCCTCTGATGGTAATGGGGCCTGTCTTTCTCAGAGGGAAGGAGCCCACAAGGCTCTCATGAGGGCCCAAGGACCTGATGAAGGGGCTCATTGACCAGTGGTTGGGGTGTGGGACTATATGGTCAATGTGGCCCAAGAAGACAAAGGGTAGGGGGGAATGGGACAAAGCAGACTGCTGTTGTGGGGAAGCGGGGGAGGATGGGGTTTCCTGGTGGTTCTTGGATGCTGAGAGATGAGGGGATGGGACAGTGGGTGGTTGGAACCCTGTAGTGAGAATGGATGGGACTGCCAGGTCCTGTGACACAGCAGGATGGGGATATGGGCGTCTGGTGGAATAGCAGTCCTGAGCGTTAATGTCCTCGGTGGTGGGAAAACCAAAGGAGGGAGGGGTGAATGCTATCCTTCTGGTCTGGGTCTCAGTAGCCTGCAGGAAGTACAGGAGGACCTGGTCCATGCATGGCAGGGTAACCACCTATGGAGGTCACCAGTGGCCAGAAAACAGAGGGAAGGAGGGGAATGCTAGCATGCTGACCTGGGTCCACTTAGCCTGTAGGTAGTGCAGGAGGAACCTGGTGGCAGGGCAGTTGGGACAGTGGCTGGAATGGCTGCTTGAGAGCATTGGTGGACTGGTGGGCTACCTGAGAGCACGGGAATAAGTGGATTCCCTACTTTGCTCCTCCATGCCCACCTACTGGAGGTCTACTAGGATCTGAAAACCTCTAAAAGCCCCAAATGTGTTGCCTTTCCTTCCCTGGGAGGTGAGGTGGTTAGGCTGATGCCATCTTGACTGAAAGTCCCTAGTGTAATGTACACAACAGAAACACTTAAGTCAACAAAGACTAAACTTACCACACATATATAATATATAATTGTTCTTCCTTGGTTGCACTGCCCATAATTGCCTAACTGGTCTACTGGAAAAGCATATTTCAATTATTCTGTCCATCATTCTTTTTGTAATACTACCTTTTTTCCTGTCTACTATCATGTGGAAAAATGAAAAAGAGGTTTAAAATTCAACTAATAGACAAAGTTCTTAAAATAACTTCACTGGAAAGTTGATTTTCTGCAAGTTCTGCTAGTTGCTTGGCCAGGGTTGCATAGCTTGTGTCTTCATTTTAGGATTCTGATCCTATTGTCTCTTCTATGTTTTGATTAGAGACATCCATTGTGGGACTGGGCAACCTTGTTAGATTTACATGCATTTGATTTTTGGTTGGTTAGGAGTTTCATGTTTAATTCATGACACAAGCAATTAGAACCCACCAGACTCTGGTTAACCAAGTCTTGGCCACAGTTGGAATCTCTCTTTAGGTCTCTTCATTAGTTTCAGCCAGAAGTGTACTTGTTGTGATACAAATGAACACATCCTTCACTACAAACCCACAGGAACTGCACCTGTGGCTACCATTTTCTTTTCTAAATACTCCAAGAACATTTATCAACTACAGTGTTTTTTCTAATGTTCTTTTAAAATATTGGAATTTACACCATCCTGATCATTTCAGCATGTACTTCATACCATTTTCCATGCTAAAAAGCTTTCCCTTACTTCAGCCAGAGAGCATGACTCTGAAATGCAAAACTCGTGATTGGGTGTGGGAGGAAAAATGACTAAAATTAGATAGACCAACAAGCTCTAATATTAGAGATTTATTTTGAAAATGTCATTTTTAATGAGAAATAACTAGGAAATTCTTCAAAAATGAATATGCTTG
Organism: Dipus sagitta; assembly: GCA_036346955.1. Classification (NCBI taxonomy): domain Eukaryota; kingdom Metazoa; phylum Chordata; class Mammalia; order Rodentia; family Dipodidae; genus Dipus; species Dipus sagitta. The sequence continues at coordinate 101,291,664 of CM070771.1, read as the reverse complement.
TTTTTGTATGTTGAAGCTTATTCTATCATAAACAGAAGAAATCGCTTGCCACTCAGTGTTATTTTTAAAAACAACCTATAGTCAGCTTCAGGGAAAAAAAATCATCTACTGAATCATGTAGGAAAAAAATAAGACTTGGTCTAAGTGGAGAAGAGTCTGGCCAGGACAGAGATATTCATGTCCATTCTGTTCTTTGTAAGCTGTCCCCTAATTTTCAACCAAATAATTAACACAGAAACAGATATCACATACTGCATTTAAGAGGAGTACCATATCACCATGGTAACTGGTTTTGCTTAAACATAACTGTATGTATGTACAGTATGAATGAGCTACAGAAGAAAAACATCTAAATATTCCTAGAATTTTTAAAAGATCTGCCTGTTATATTTTTCTGAAGGAAAGTATTTGAGTTCATGTTTATAAATCCTCTTTAATTTTTATCCTTTATAGGTGCTTGTCTCAGATATCAATTGCTATAATCTGGGCAATAAATTTACAGGTTATATTTGAAGTGATTATGTGAAAGTAACATGTTTCTGCTTCTGGCTTTGGTCAGTAAGTCAGGACATGGGCATGAGTTGCATAAGCTACCAATTTCCTGACTTCCCTTTTACTTGGCTCAGCCTTATGGAGTATTTTGGATCATTTTTTTTCTTGAAAGCTTATCCCCAAATAGCATTTCCACCCCCACTGACTCCTCCTTATGATAAAATTGGTAAGAAAACAACTTAATGCAAATTAAAGAAACTTTGAAAAAGAGAGGGTATTGCCACAATCTGGTATCCAAATGGAGAAATAATTTCTGGTTGAAGAGTTATCTAACAGAAAAGTAAAATAATTTATGGTTTGAACTTCATAACACATTGGGTGGGGGTAATGGGATTCTTTGTGTTTTCAAGACTATATCTTTTTTATTTTTTTTAATATTTATTTGCAAGGAGAAAGGAGTGAGAGAAAAAGAGGGAGAGAGAAAGAGAGAGAGAGAATATGGGCACCCCAGGGCCTTTTGCTTCTGCAAATGAACTTCAGATGCATGAGCCATCTTGTGCATCTGGCTTCACATGGGTACTGGGGAATCAAACCCAAGCTGTTAGGCTTTGCAAGCAAACTCCTTCACTCCTGAGCTATCTCTTCAGCCCCAAGACTATTTCTGTATTATCTTTCTTCTTCTGTCTTCTAAGAAGAAAATTAAATATGATACAGTTTAGAGAAAACTGCATCTTTTCAAAAATTTTTTTAGGCCCACATTATTTGGAGCACCACATGGTATAATGTCCATAATAGAATATTTAACTGGAAAGAAGGAAAGTTAATCACATTTTCCTTGCTGAACAGTAGTGAGACTGTATTTATGCCTTTGTTTACAAGACAATGTTTGTCCAGTGTCTGCACTGATATTCCTTCCGTTTGAAGGAAAATTGCTGCCACACATTTGAGTCCCAACTATAAACCATGCACTTGGTAGGAAATTTAGTACACTATGTCATTTAATTCACATAAAACCTTGTAAAACAGGGGTCGTCACCACTGTGGGCAGTCGAGGGAGGAACTACTGCGCAGAGAGGTTGTTCAGTTTATCAGCTGGTAGCCTGGGATGTTTGCTCAGAACAGACTTAGCCAGTTTCTAATGATGCAACCATGTATGAAGTTTAGCAGTAGTTAAGGGCTCATCTGCACTAATTGTGTTGGGTTGTGTTTGTTTTTTATTTTTTTATTATTGTTTCATAAACACCCTCATCCCTATGCTAGAGGACCATTATTGTGATCCATCTGGAGGAACCCCGAGAGTAGTTACCTGAACTTCATGTTATTGACATTGGGTTGCTTACAGCCAGTCTCCCCCTGTTCCAAAGTGAACAGAAGAGTAACACTTGTTTCTTTCTCCAGAACATATGTGCCCATTTTGCAGAAATATTTCTTGAAGGTTGTTTGCCTGTGTGGATTTCTGGTCTCCACACAATGGAAGATGAGGAAGATGAGGAGGCTCAGCTAATCTTCTCCAAGCATGCCCTTAATGGCAGAACCTGAGGAAATGGAGGCCACCATGAGGCTCTGAAATTCATCATTGGTGGAAGTAAGGACAAAGCTATTGCCAGTCGCTCAAGAATGGTGGGGACTTCCCCTTAGAGAATGAGAAGGATGAGGAACTACAGTCTGTCTCCTGCAGACAGGCATGAAGACCAGGCAATGACATTCATATGACCAGACAAGGTCCTTGAAAATCAAGCCAGAGATGACCTTCCACAACATCTGGCCCCGTGCTTGTCACACTAGATCCTGGAAAGCTTTTTATGCTGATATCCCTAAGGCAACAATGGGGTAAACTGAGCTGACTTCTGGGAGAAGCGTGGCATTGTGCATCCTTGACTTTTAACTATAGTATATCCATATTCGTCAGGTACATATTTGGGAGTTCCTTTGTAGAACTTGTACCTTTGTAGAAAAGATGCACAGTTTTTAAACTATAAAGATTATCTTGTTTCATAAATGAAGAAATTGAGGCCTAGACAATCATAGTATTTCTTTCTTCTATAATGAGCAAATTCCTTTTTATAGTATGAATATTTATATTTATGATGTTCTTCAAAGTCAAAGCCCACTTTAGATGCCTGCTAAGAGAAATGATCAGCTGAGGGAATGACGAGTTCTCAACCTTAATGCTCTCCAACATTATGACTGCTCTGCACTTTGAAAGGAAATCATGACAGAAGCCTGACTCTTCCCTGAAAGATGAAAGCTCCAAGTCTGTCTCGACTCCTAGAAGAGTCTTCACAGGAGGAAAAACATCACATGTGAAGGAGAGTAAGATTTTCTATTATAACTCAAAGCAGGATGCTTTTGTGCAATGAAGAGACAGAAGATAACAAAGAATAAACCAACCTTAAGATTCTTTGAGGAGACAAAAAGAAAATAACCTCACATTTACAAATTGCTGCACAAAAAAATTCCCAGGAAAAGTTTTCATAATTAGGAGAAGCAGAGGCATCACTGGCCTGGGGCCCAGACATGCCTAGGTGAACACAGAACCACTCTACCTTGAGATAAGTGCCCTCGACCAAGTTATTCAGTCTTTTGGTCTTCATCTTCCTCTTTATGTAAGAGAATGTGTGTGAATGTGCCCAGCATGGTGTCTGAAATCATTGCCAATTATTGCTGTTTTCATTATGACTGGGCCTGAATGTAAGGATTCAAAGCTAGAGGGAAGTGGCAGGTCTGCTTTTCTCACATTGAGGATTGTATTATATTGTCCTCTATTGCTCTACAGCTATTTCATCTAATAGGGACATTCTCCATTCTATCTATCGTGCTGGATGTTTGAAGTGCCACATGGAGCTTTATCAGCAGGAAAGCGATCATCAGTGTAGTTGCAGGAGAAATAGGAGCCAGGTAGTTTTTTTTTATTTTTATTTTTTTTTTAGGTACCCAGTTAGGGAAAGGCCCAAAGAGAGGTAATATGAAATGTCACTCCCTCTGCTTTGGTAGAATGAAATTCAGCATATGATCCAGTCTCATCCCTCAGTGACAGCATCATCTTCCCCAGTCTGACATATTTAAGTATGCAGACCTCTTTGGGGCCAGCTTCTTGCACCCAAACCAGTCAGCTCTTTCCCAGACTCATCTGAGCCTGATGGTAAAGCTCACCCCAATAAGCTATAAGAAAGGCTTACCAGGAGAGCAAGGCCTTCTTCTAGGCTGTTTATTTCTCCTCACCTGAGCCTCTGCGTCCCTGGTCCAGTAAGGAAAGATTTTATTTTTCTACATTTTTTTACTCTCTAAGTTATGGGTCCTTTACTACCTCTTAGCTTCCATTTCTTTTCCCTAATGTGAAGGAAAGGTAAACCCTCTGCCCTCTGCCCTTTCTTTTGCTTTACTTCGTGTGTGTGTGTGTGTGTGTGTGTGTGTGTTTAAACTCTGGTCCTTTCTCATTTTTCCTGGAAAACTCCCTTCACATTGTCCCTCCTCTTCTGTGCTCAGCTTCCCCTATGGGCTCAGGTCCTGCCTCCTCCCTAGATTCTTAATATCCCATTAAATGAATTGACTGATTTATAATTTATCCTCCTAAGTCTCTTTTTCAATTCTTTGTTAAAACAGACAAAAGCCCAAAAGTTGAAGTTAATAAACCCTCTCTGACCTCCAAAGCTCCCATGTCATGGGCATGGAGCTAGAGCACGAGTGGCAGCAGGCACACTGCATGTACACCACCTTTGCGCTGGACTGGCTGCTGTAAGGCAAAAGGAAGACATGTGCTAAGCCCCACCTTTGTGCCCAGTGTGTTCACTCGCATTGCTTCAGATACTGAAGGAAAATCTTGTCCCCTTTCTCTACTGCACTTTTTTTTTTTTAATTTTTCCAAGGAAGGGTGTCATTCTACCCAGGCTTACCTGATATTCACTATGTACTCTCAAGGTGGCCTTGAACTCACAGAGATCCTCCTGCCTCTACTTCCCGAGTGCTAAGATTAAAGGTGTGTGCCACCATGCCCAGCTTTTTTCACTGCAGTTTTTACTGGCTGGTTTGCTTATATTTTGCTATAATAGAACCTTAGAAACTTCAGGGTCAACTTTAAGTGCAAAGAGCAGGAAAGGGGTTTGGGGAGATGGCTGAGTCAGGTAAAGTACTTGCTGCTCATAGTTCAAAACCCCATGTACCTGTGTAAAAACTGGACTTGTTCATACATACCTGTACTCACACTGCTGGGTAGCTGGAGACAGGAAGATCCCAGGCTATTGATGACAAGCTTGTCTAGCCAAATTGGTGAGCGCTAGGTTCAATGAGAGATCATATCTCCAAAACTAAAGAAAGTAATTGAAGGAGATACCCCTCACATGCATACTCACATATGCCTGAACATACATATGTGCACACACACATGAAAACACACATATACACATGCAAGCACACCATACATCAAAATACACAAAGAGCAGGAACAATCAAAGAGAAACTAGAGAAGGGACAACAGGTATGAAAATGTGTATTTTGTCAGCAGCCAACTGCAGGGGCCACTATTCTTTTAAGTGAGAACCCTTCATTTCACCTGCTAGAAGTATTCAACTATTTTGGGATAAATATTAAGGTAATTAGAAAAATATTACCTATGCAGTTTTCTCAAGAAACCTAGAGGTATGGAGACAGTGGGTTTACAGGATCCAAAAACCTTGTCATTAATGATTAAATGCATGGAATTACTGCTGGAACAAGAGAAAAGGGGTAGAATAGAATATGACTGGGGAAAGTTTCCCTAAGATGACTATGGCCATGAGAGCATAGAGTTTGAATTTTTTATGCACTGTGAGGTTTTCCTAGAAAATAAAATACAGAAAAAGAACTGATTTGGGTGCAACTTTCTTTTCAAAGTGTTACATACTTCCTCCTACAAAGTTCCTCAATGTTTCATCTACAAAAAGAAAGCATGACCAGAGGCTTAACTCTCCTTTCCAGTAAGGAGCCTCATTTTCCCACATGGTGTAATTTTATTATGAGATGTATTAGAATGAGGATTGAAAATTACATTCTAGTCACCTCTGGGGCACTGCATTAGGGAGTCTCCTCAGGCCACATTCTAGGTCTGGCAACAGTCACTGTTGATCAGTCATGTTCTCCATGGCTGAGTTCTTTGAGAGAGGAGCATATATGCCCTATACTCAAAATTTATGCATCAGAAACAGAAGGTACCATAAGGTAAGACCAGACACTAATTTCATATTCTTGAATCAGAAATCAGGGTTTGCAGCTGGCATAGGCTGTTGCATATAATGTGGCAAGGATGTTAGCTAAGCAGAGAAGCAAGGTGCATCTACTTTGCATCTGACCTTGTTGAATCCTATGGACCTGTGCTGTGGTCTGAAAATCTGTACACACCACCCCTCCCAAAGTAGTATGTTGAAACCTGAAACTCCATAGCAATGTGATGAGAAGGTGAGACCTTTGCAAGGTGACTGGGTTGTGAGAGTGGAACACTTGTGAATGGGATCATAAAGCCTAAGAGAGACCTTTCACCCCTTCACCCTGTGAGAGCATAGGGAGAAGGTGCATCCTCACCAGACTGCTGGTGCACAGATCTTAGATTTCAAAACCTCAAGGACTATGAGAATTTTATTTCTGTTATTTATAAGCTTCCCAGTTTGTGGTATTTTATTACAGTAGCTCATCTAGACTAAGACAACTTGCCAGGCATATTAATGGTATGAATGCTTGGTTACAGTTGTACAAGTATGTGAACCCATGTCTGCTTATATTCTTACCCTGAGATATGTTAAGATTTGACATCAAAGCAAGTGAGGAACTCAATTCCCTTTTCCTCTCCATCTCATTCTATCATGTCCTGTCTTTATGTTACTTGATCTACTGCCGAGAATTTATCCAGTTTTCAGTAAAATACTTTTAATTTTACATGTAGGCACATATCTTCATAGAACTCAGGCAGATTTTCAGGAGCTGACCCAAGACTGATTTAACAGACAGCAAGTCAAAATCAGACCACTACTGTTATCACTTCACAATTCGTGTGTGTGTGTGTGCTTAAAGAAGGATTCAGGCCCCTATGTGGGTATTTATCCTTACATATATTTTTCCACAAAACTCTTCTGTCTTCATGCAAACAGAGCTATTTAGACATGACTTGATTAGTGTTAATTCCTTTAGAAAGGATTCCTGAGCAGAATTTTCATAATTAACTATGTGACGCTCAAAATAGGTTATTAGGTGGTAATCTGTAACTGCTTTTGGCATCTAGACAATAGCACAAAGACTCTATGAATCAGGAAACATCCAAGTGATTATTTAACATCTATGAAGATGCCTAGAAATGGGCCTGGATAATTTCAAGTTCATATCACTGCATACATAAGATGGTCCTGGCTTCTGCAGCATTCTGTATGAAGAGAATGTTGTTCTATTTGTGTATGACCTGTGGGTCCTACCAGCCCTCAGGAACAACCTAACTAGGTAAGTGAGCTTTTGTCCTCTTTCCTGTTTCTTAAAACCTGGTTCAGTGTTTGTTGTTGGTTTGGTTTTACTTTGTATATTAGATCTCAGAGCAGGGCTGCATGTAGCCTGATTTACATCTGGAACTCATTCACCAAGACCTCAGTGCAGCCCAAGTCTTCACTGCTCAAAATAAGAACAGCATCAGCAGTTAAGTCACAGCTTCTATGAGTCTTCTGGGTAGGTAATTATTCTTTGTGTAGAACCCTCAGCCAGATCCATAATCCCAGATTTGGAGCAAAACTGCTTCATTGCTTTAGAAATCCACAGGTAAAGGTGGAAAAATTTTTCCATGAATTTGCAAAACCCTGATATGTTGACATTTTATAATCAAGACTCAGAGTAACCAAAGGGGTCAGAATTCAAAGCACTTTTTAGAAGGCTACTCTTTGCTGAGGGCAGCTGTGCGATAATGAAAAACCCTCTACACAGGTGACCCAAGCCCTGACCCCTCCACTATGCTGCCAGATACCTCTGTGTACCTCATTGTCTTACCTCAGAAGCAATCACTCAGAGCTCTCTGTAGTGTTTCATACATCTAAGATTGGATAACATAAATGCATATGATGATCACACACATCTAAATGTATATGGTACCATCTTAAAATTGCTAAATAAAGCCAGGTGTGGTGGCACACATATTTAATCCCAATACACAGGAGACAAAGGTAGAATAATTGCTGAGTTTGAGGTCATCCTGAGACTACATAGTGAATTCCAAGAAATCCTGAGCTACAGCAAGACCCTACCTCAAAAATTAAAAAAAAATTGGGGCTGGAGAGATGGCTTAGCAGTTAAGCACTTGCCTGTGAAGCCTAAGGACCCTGGTTCGAGGCTTGATTCCCCAGGACCCACATGAGCCAGATGCACAAGGGGGCGCACACGTCTGGAGTTCGTTTGTAGAGGCTGGAGGCCCTGGTGCACCTATTCTCTCTCTCTCTCTCTCTCTCTCTCTCTCTCTCTCTCTCTCTCTCTCTTTCTCTCTCTCTCTCTCTCTCTGTCTTTGCCTCTTCCTCTCTGTTGCTCTCAAATAAATAAATAAAAATAAACAGACAAAATTTTTAAAAAATTGCTAAATGATGTTTGTGTTGTTCCTAATAAGAAAAGTGTCACATTTCAAGTGGGGAGAATTACTGTCTTATTTTGCTCCCCATCTGAGAAAACAAATAAATAAAAAAGACTAGCTTGTCTTGGATTTCTTGGGGGAAAAACCAATTATCAAACTAGGTTCAGAAGATCAGGTCATGCCAGAATGAGTCTCACTACCAGTTAAAATCTAGAAAAACAAAAACAAAGGAAAATGTTCAATTAAAGAATAAGAGAAAAGTTTCATCCTCAGTCATGGGCTTTAATGAAAGCAAACATTATAACAGAAGGAAATCTCACAAAGTCACATTCTAACAAAGCCAAAACACTCAACCAATAGTCCCTATCTCATGGCTGAATGCTGTAGTTCTCATCATGGTTAATTATTAAAAAGGAGAAGATAAAGCAAAGAAACAAAGAAAAAAGAGGGAAGGAAGGAGAGACTGGCAAGAATAGATAGGGGGAGAGAATTTCAACTCTAAATGTTTTTAAGATTATATGAGCCACTTCATCATCCCATAATCTGTTTTTGTTTGTTTATAGCAGTGTTACTCATTACTAAAATGAAAGATAAATTCTTTAGTAATAAAATGTACATGTTGTCTTAAACTACTCATGTAAAAAGTGAGGCTGAAAATGAAGCCAGGCAGATCTGAAGTTGGGAAATTCTTTCTTTTCAAAGGAATAGAAGACCATTGGTGAGATATAATTAAGCTCCTGTTTTGGGAAAATTACTTTAGATGTTGGAGGAACATTAATTAAAAATTTATTGGAATTTATTGCAAAGGAAACTACTGATTAGAAGAAAGCAAATTAGCAACAAGGTGGTACTATTATACAGTAAGGGTGAATTCCAAGGTGATTCTCAGGGCTGGCCAGATGAGTCCGTGGCTAAAGCTCAGCAGAGTGAGCATCTGTAAGCCAGGCATACCTATATCCAGCTGAGAGGTGGAGACAGAAGAATCCTGCAGGAACTGGTGGGCCGGTTAGCCTAGCAAATGCAGTGGTGAATAATAAGGGTTCCTGCCTCCCACAAAGTGGCAGGTGAAGACCAGCCTCTGACCTCCCTGCCTGTACCATGGCATGCACACACTTGCTGTCATACATATGGATGTGCACACACACACACACACAAACACCAAAAATGTAATTAAGTAATTTGTTTTGTAGAGGGAATTTTAAGACAGAAAGCTTTCAGACTGTGTGGTATGGTTACTGCTCACTACTAGTTTAGTGAAAGACAGTAGCAAGTGGAACAGAAGATGTGGGAAATGTGTAGCTTGGTAAGGAAAGGAGTATGAGCAAGTTGAAAATCATAGACAAGGTGGATTCAGATGAAGAAGCTGTTAGTGGCAAAGAAACCTTTGTGTTTTAGAAAAGATAACCAGAAGGCAAACCACCACCATGAAAGGTTCATTGTGAAGATATAAATTTGTTTGAAAGATTAGAGCATGACTTGAGAATGCCATCACAGGGGTTCCCTGCTTCAAAATAACCACTAAGGAAGAGTTTTCTCAGTGTCAGCCTCAAAGGTGCACAGAGGCTGATGCAACTTTGGTCTAAAGGAGGCAGGCTAAATGTTAAGCTGGCAGCAGAGCGTTGCAGCATTGTATATGTGGTACTGGTTGTTTCAGGCATGAAAGATGCAGGAATTAGGGCAGCATGGAGGCATGCACTAATGGTTCCAGAAAGCTACTGAAGCCAGGCAATGTGTAGCGGGGTCAGATTCCCTTCAAGTAGCCTCTGTGAGGCTATTGCATGGAGCCTTTTTGGGTGAAGAATAGGTTGCAATGCAGACACCAGGTTGTTGAAGATGCCAGGAATGTGGGCTACCCACCAAGGAAAGGTGTGTGTGTGTGTGAAGTTGATGCAGCCCAAGAGAAAGGCTGTGTGGCTGCTGGGGAGGCCAGCCTGCCCAAAGTCATTGATACCTACATCACAAGCCATAGATGTTGGGTATGCAGCCGTACAGTTTGGTATTTGCCCGGTGATGTTTTAGACTGGCTTTGGGTCAGTCCTTGCTCCTTTTTGGATGCTTATTCTGTGCCATTGTATATTAGAAGTAAGTTTTTTTAACATTTTGATTTATTTGAGAGAGACATATATAGAGAGAGTGGGCATGGGCATACCAGGGCCTCCTGCTGGTGCAAATGAACTCTTTGTAAGGCCAGATGCTCAAAGTGGTATCACTCTTAGATGCTTGCTTTACTTTCGTTTTTATTTATTATTTTCTTTTGTTTTCTTTTTTATGTTGGGTCTTACTCTGACCCAGGCTGAACTAAAATTTGCTATGTAGTCCCAGGCTGGCCTCTAACTCATGGCAATCCTACCTCTGCCTTCCAAGTCCTGGGTTAAAGCATGAGGCACCAAGCGTGGCTTTACTTTTACTTTTTTTTTTTAATAAAGGTTAGTGGTAAGACCCTACTGCTGAAGATACCTTATGTGATTGACATGCAAATTAGAATGGCATGGCTGGAAGTTGGATGAGAGTCAGTCCCCAGACAGTCAGCGCGTCTAGTGCCAGAAGGTGCTACATGGGCAACTGGGGGAAATTGACCAATATCTATCGAAGCAATGCATGGTCTAACCTATTTAGCAGCAAATAACTTATTGTGATGCCCACACAAGTGCAGTGGTGGCACACAGCCATGGTGGGGAACCAACTGCTCTCAATTTGGTATTGTCTTTTAAAAAGTTATGTATTTATAAGCAGAACAATAGAACAAAAATGGGCTCACCAGGGATTCTTGCCATTGCAAACAAATTCCCACTTTGTACATCCGGCTTTACATGGGTACTGGGGAATTTAACCCAGGCCAGCAGGTTTTGCAAGCAAGCCCTTTAATTGCTGAGCCATCTCCCCAGTCCAAGATATTGTCTTAAAGGTTTTGATCTACTCAAAACTTTATCCTCATTTCCACATCAGAATTAGCCTTTAATAAACTGTAGCACTGCTTAAAAGTACTAATAAGAAGACAAAAGGGCTAAATTTATAAGGAAGCACACAATGCGGGCCCGAGGTAGTGTGCTTTTCTTGTTTTGAGGAAAAGCACCTTTTAGGCTGGGGATGTAGCTCAGTGTTAGAGTGCTTAGCCTTTCATCACCAGCATAGCCAGAAAGAAAAATACATGCTTTTTATGGGCGAGCAGGACAGAGGTACTGGGTGCTTTCAGGAAATGTTTGGGACCAGTATGGAAATGTGTGTATTATTTTAGGACACTGGAAGTGTAGCCATTACTGGTTATGAAATTTGTACGATACCTACACTTGCATGCCTAGAAAAAGGGAAATATCTTATTGATAGTAACTTTATAATAAAAAGACCAATACAGGCACTGATGACACTAATTCTGTGGTCCAGGAAGCTATGAGGTGGTTGTCCATCACATGGCCCCCACAGCCAGGTAGAAATGTCTGTAGAAAGCAATGCAGCTGGCCGTGCCAGCACCTACACAGGGAACACTTTCTGGGCAGCTAGGCGCTGTGAGGGATGGACCCATAGTGCTACTTGCATACATCATGTTCACAGTTGCATTGAGTCCATAGAAGGAAGGTAGCAGGCACAGAAGGACCCCAGGATGCAGGTACCTCCATACAGACAGCATATTTTATTTAGCACCTCACTGTTCTGAATACCCATGGATCACACAAACTGGAAAGAGGGAGGCTGAACTGCAGGCCCCTCCTAAAATGGAGTGCTGTAATCTGTGAAGGCCAGGTCTCCCAGAGATGGAAGCACCACTTCATGGTGGCCCAACCCAGCAAGGAATTTCCAATTCAAACAGGTTGGCAGTTTCCATGATCAAAACTAAACTGGAAGAGAAATGTGCCATCTCCCCACAGGCCACAGCTCTCAAAAATTTAAGGGAAAGTAAATATAGAGAAAATAAAACTAATAAATTTGGAAAAAAATATTAGTGATGGCTTTAATTCACAAAGCCATTGCCAAAACACCTAAAGGAAAACATTTAATTACTTAAAGTGAAATGGTAATTTAAAAAAAGGAAAAGTATCCCACATGAGAATATGCTTGTCCTGAAGGTCTTCTGGGCTTTTAGAGAGCAGTTTTAGGACTGATAAAGACCTATAGGGACTTTTAGAAATGGAGGCAATGCATTGTGAAATATGAAATGAAAATAAGACTTTTTAAGGGCTTGGAGTGAAAAGGCATGGTTTAATTTCAAAGTGATGTATTTATGTGTTGATTTGGTGAGGAACAGAATTGTGACAGTTAAGCTTCAGTGTCAACTTGACTAGATTTAGAATCAACATGAAAACACACTCCTGGGTGTATCTATAAAGATATTTCCACAAAGGGTTAACTTAAAATGGAAAATGCACCCTGCAAGAAGGTGTCACCATATCATTGACTGGGGTTCTACACTGTATGAAAAGGAGAAGTGAGCTGGGCACCAGCATTGAACTCTAACTGTTCCTCACTGCAGACAGAATATGAGCAGCCATATCACACTCCTGCTGTCATACTTTCCCTCCCCTGAAGGAATGTGCATCAAACAGTGACCTAGAATAAATCCTCTCCTCTTTCAGTTGCTTTTGTAGATAGTTTTCATATAAATAGCAAATTAACTAATATAGTTCCCAAAATAGCACCACCAAGTGGGAATCAAGCCTCCACCACATGGATCATTTGAAGAATACTTAATAAATGTCTGAAGTGTAATGTTCTATCCCAGTCCCCCAAAGACTCATGACCATCTATCTCATAATTCAAAACACATTTATTTTATCTTTGAGTTCCCATAGTCTTCGCAGTTCCAACTGGGTAAAAGTCTGATTTCAGGTTCTCTACTGAGACTTGCTAGCCCCTGTGAAATCTAAAACAAAGTTATATACTTCCAAGACACAATGGCAGAGAGTAAATATCCCTATACCAAAATGAAGAAATGGGGACAAAAAGGAAAAGTTGGACCAAAGCAAGACAGAATCCCATCAGCAGATATTAAATTCTGTAGCTATATGTCTGGTGTTGGAAAATGGAATGTGAAAAGAATGGAATGATCCCTCTGAGCAATGCAGATGTTTACTGTTAACCTAAGGAATGGGATAATTCCTCTGTGCAGTGTACCATGACCTTCCTGTATCTCTTTGTTTCTACATTTCTTTGTGATTACATAGCATAGAATGTTTCTTGCCTCAGTTCTGTCTATGTGACCCATGTAACCTTGTGACTGCTTGTGATAGCCCCCCCTTGTTTAACAATATGGAACTTTGTGGTTTAACTCCCATCCTGTCTTTACTATAAACATGATGTGGTTATTTTCAATAAAAGCTGACATTCTGGACAGTTAGGGGCTGCATCCTGAGATCCTGACCTCTAGGATGCAGATGTGCCACACCAGATTTCTTCTTTTCTTTCTTTTTCACCCAATAAAACTTTGCCTCACATTCCATGAGTTGATGGTCTTACTTGTGTGACAATGAGCCCCATAACATCTTGGGGGGCTTGCCCTGGATCCACGTTTTAAGACTCCCTCCCCGACTTGGTGACCAACCGGAGAATGACCCCTAATCTCAGCCTGTGAACCAGATCTCCACCCTGTCTGCGTGCTCCTGGTATTGAAGTTGGTAGCATGCCATGGACTGGGAACATTGGCCTAGGACTGCCTGCCCCCAACTTTATTGGGTAAGAAAGCTCTGCTCCGGAGGTGCTTTTTCCACTCTTCTTTTTGTTTTTCTTTCTTTTTTTTCTGGTTTTCTGGTTTTGCATGCTTTCCTGGGTCTAAGAGTGAAGCTTGATGCAGCATTAATTTCCCCTGGATGAGGGATCACAGGGCCACCATTGACCCTCTCTAGCTCTGTTTGGAGATTTGGAACAGAGGTCTGTTTCTGGTTCAGTTTCAGTTTGGCAGCCACATGGCAGTGTCAGGAGAGCAGTTAGTGCTAGCATGTTTGTGCTTGGTGTTGTGTTCATTTGTCTTGTCTTCGTCTTTGAAGATATGGGTCAAAATCATTCTGTTGAAAAATCTCCTTTAAAACTGGTTAAAAAGCACTTTGAAAAGCTTTTAAAAAAAAAGATAAAAGATAAACATTAAAATGACTTAGGCCTATTATCCTAGCTACTTGGGATACGGAGTCAGGAGGATCTCCAATTCAAGGTTCCAATGTGCTAGCCTGACTCCACATTTTAAACCATGTGACTTGAACTGTGCCTGATATTTCCTCTTTTGTTTGGGCTTTAAACAAATAATATAGTGTAGGTGTCTTGATTAATCCAAATAGTCCAAAAGGTCTCTCCAAAAGTTTTTGCTGACATTTGATTTCTTGATTTCTGTCAAGGTTTTGTGGTTTTTGTCTTTTAAAGTCAGATTTAACTAAAGCCTATGGAGAGCTAAAATTTATGTAAACAAAGCCATATTTTGTTACACGATCTCACAAATATAATTGAGTTTATGTTCCAGGTCAACTTCAACTTAGAGGATTATTAAAAACAACAAAATTCTCTCTGAGGTGGTGACTCATAATTTGCCAGGTATTTTAAAAGACTGTGATGTCCTGTTACTTAAAAGGAGGAGGCAACTGGCCTGAGTTGTAGGCCAGCCTGCCTCAAGATAGAAACAAAGATTTGCCCTAGTTACTCCTAATAAAAGTGTTTCCAAATGTGTTTGAGGTATTGATAAAGATTATCCCCCAAATGGTTGTCATGTTCTGCCTGCTTTCATGGAAAGTGTATTTCATGGAGTTTATTAATAGAGCTATCTCAAATCAATAGGTTATGTAAAATCTCAAGGTACATATATTGGTATTATAAGGCAAGTGTGGTTGTCAGGTAGAGATTTTTTTGGTGACCTAAATATTAAGGAAGGCTTTTTCTCTACAAATTTCCAATCATAAAATGGTTAACTCTTTGAAGCCAGACTACTTTCTTCTTTGTCAGTGGGTAATAAGATTAATCAATTTGGTGTAGTTTTTCTTAATAATCTTATAAGAAAGATGGTTAATTATGGGTTGAGATGAAATGATTGAAGGGACTGGGAAGGTGTTTTTCAATGTTGGACATAGAATGCTTGTCAGAAATGCTTTTTGAATGGAACTTAGATCAGAATGTCAAAGTGTATGGATGAAGATGTACATATGTAGAAAGGATTTAAGAGATCTAAAAAGACCAAATTTCCTTTTAAGATCAGAAAGTCAATTTTCAGGCTAAACTTAAACACCATGCTCAAAGTTAAAGATTTTTCAGTTGTTTACAGATTTTTAAGGATGTCCTGAAAGTTTTATCTAGGGACATACACTTCATTTTAATTGAGCTTACCTTAGACAGAGGTGATGTCCTATGCTAGGTAGGTCACAAAGTCATAAGCACAGATGTAATTCATATTCTTAGGAGGTCTAACCAGGTTAAACATAGAGAAGATCTTGTCACCTTATGTATTACAAATGGGTAAAATAAATTTCCTAGGTGAAAACAGCTTCAGAGTAAGACAAGGAATGTGAGGATGCTTAGCTCTATGCTGTGTCATTTCCTCTTGCTCTTTCTTACTGTTATATGCTATTTAAACTCCTGACAAGCTGGGCCTCATGCAAGTTTTAGCCATGTGTCCCCCTGACCTTGTCCAGAGACAAAATGGCCAATTGTCTCTGATAAGGAAAAGAGAATGACAAATGACATATAACTTTGCTTCTCTTTATAGTTCTTCTCTTTTGAACACCTAAAGTCACATCTGTTAGATGAAATTTCTCAGTACACAAAAGGTTAAATAGGTAAACTGAGTCAAGGTATTTGATCAAGTTACTAACTCCTTACATACGGCAAACATCAGACTTACCTAAAATGTATATCAGGATATAAACAGATGATTTTTAAAAAGGCATCAAGTAAATGATGGCTTAACAGTTAAGGTGCTTATCTGGGAAAACTAAAGGTCTAGGT
Organism: Dipus sagitta; assembly: GCA_036346955.1. Taxonomy (NCBI): domain Eukaryota; kingdom Metazoa; phylum Chordata; class Mammalia; order Rodentia; family Dipodidae; genus Dipus; species Dipus sagitta. Next base: position 101,275,697 of record CM070771.1, on the reverse strand, counting down.
TCAATTCCCCAGTACCCCCATTCTTACTGCTAAACCCAAGTCTGGTTTAAAGCAGGATCTCTGATATCCCTTCTCGAGACAGTCTTCTATACCCATCAGCCCACATGGGAGGACTGTCAGCAACTCCTGAAGACTCTCTTCACCACAGAGGAACATGAAAGAATCAGTACGGAAGCCAAGAAACTAGTGTTAGGAGCCGACAGCTGCCTCACAGAAAACCCTAATGTAATGACAAGGTCTTCACTTCCATATGACCAGACTGGGATTCCAACACCACTGAAGGTAGGGCATCCCTTAACCTCTTTTGACACACTCTGTTGGGTGGTCTCCAGGCAGCCACTCACTTGGCGTCCTACAGATTTGTCTAAGGTGAATGAAGTGACCCAATGGCCCACAGAATCTCCTGCTGCTTTCTTAGAAAGGCTGCAGGAAGCATATAGGACATAAGCCCCCACCATAGATCCTAAGGCCTATGAGAATAAGTAAGCTATTAACATTGCTTTTGTAACTTAGTCCATATCAGATGTTAGAAAGGAGATTCAGAAAATAGAAGGTTTTGAGGGTAAGCTTCTTTCAGAGTTAATAGATTGATGCCAGGGTATATAATAATAGAGACACTTCAGAAGATAGACAAGCTAAGAAAATGGCTAAGGTTATGGTGGCTACCTTTCAGAAGGCACAAGGCCCCTTGAGACAGCTGTTATACTTTGCTCAGTATGATATCACCTGAAAGGCAAATATATACCATGCTGGACCTAAAGGATGCTTTCTTTAGTATCCCACTGGCAAAGGGAAGTCAACCCGTTCTTTGCCTTTGAATGGACAGACATAGAACAAGACACCAGTGGGCAACTAAGCTGGACCAGGCTTCCACAGGGATTTAAAATTTCCCCCACCATCTTTGATGAGGCTCTTCATACAGACTTGCAGGCCTTTCATAAGGAAATACCTGAGGCAACTCTCCTACAATACATGGATGACCTCCTCCTCTTAGCTACAGAAATGGAGGAGGAATGCCTCTCTGCTACAGAGCATCTCCAAGACAATTTACAACATCTGGGATATTGTGTATCAGCCAGGAAGGCTCAACTCTGTGTGCATAAGTCAACCTACTTGGGATACGAACTCCAAGAAGGTAAGAAGACGCTGTCGGCCCTATGATTCAGGCCATCACTCAAATCCCCCCTAAGAGACAGATCCAAAAATTCCTTGGAACTGTAGGGAATTGCAGAATGTGGATCCCAAGGCTTGCTGAATTAGCCAAGCCTCTATATGAGGTCACAAGAGGATAAAAAAAAAAAAAGATTTTAATTGGACTGAAAATGAGAAACAAACATTCCAAGAACTAAAGTCAGGCTCTGACATCAGCCCCTTCCCTGGTGTTTCCTGACTTAACCAAACCCTTCCACTTGTACATGGATGAAAAGAAGGGGACAGCCAGGGGCTTCTTAACGCAAAGACTGGGGCCATGGCATCACCCAGTGGCCTACTTGTTTAAGAAGCTAGATGAGCTCCCCACCCCTCTGTCTCTAGCTATTGCAGCTACTTCTATTCTGACAAATGACACTGACAAATTAACCTTGGACCAGACTTTGTCAATTATGGCTCACATGTGATAGAGACTCTTGTAAAAAAAAAAAAAAGCCCCACAGACAGATGGCTCTCCAACTCCCACATAACCCACTATCAGGCCTTGCTCTTAGATCAATCAAGAATACAGTTTCACCAAACCAAGGCATTTAACCCAGCCTCCCTGCTGCCAGAAATTGATAAGGCATCTATTCCTCTGCAAGACTGCTTAAAGATCACCTCCACCTTCCATGGACTCCACCAAGACTTGACAGATGTGGCTTGGCCAGACCCTGATCTGATGATGTATTCTGACTTCAGCAGCTTTGTCATGGGTGGAACCAGGTATGCAGGGTGGCTGTGATGACTTTGGAAGAATCCCTGTGGCTGAGGCCTACCTCAGGGTACATCAGCTCAGAAGGCTGAACTGATAGCACTGACCAAGGCTCTGATATTGGGGAAAGATAAGACAGTAAATATCTACCCAGATAGCTGTTATTCCTTTGCCACAGCACATGTTCATGGGACCATCTACTGAGAGTGAGGGCTATTAAGAGCAGAAGGTAAAGACATTAAAAATAAAAAATGCAATTCTGGACTTTTTGGCTGCCATTTGGGTGCCTGGTAAAGTAGCCATAATCCATTGTCTGAGTCATCAGAAAGGGGAGACCACAGAAGCAAGAGGGAACAGACTGGCAGACCTAGCATCAAAGATTCAGCATCTGTCAGATTTTCTGGTCACCCTCCCAGCACCTACTCTTCCTGAGTGACCAATGTACATGGAATAGGACATACAGCACACCTCTCATCTGATAAAGGAACAGACCCCACAAAGATGGTATCAACTAGAGATTAGACAACTGTTGCTTCCTCAAGCCGTAGGGTGGAGACTGGCTAAAAACTACATGAAGGAACTCACTTAGGAAACAACATGTTAGCTGAGCTAATATGGAAAGAGTTTTTCTTCCCAGGTATGGACTCAATCATTAAGGACATCACCACCTGCTGTCAGGCCTGCCAACAGACAAATGCCTCCTCTGGTAAGGTGCCACTAATGGAGGTGAGAGAGTGGGGAACAGAGCCAGGTAGATATTGGGAAGTTGATTTCACAGAGATAAAACCAGATCAGCATGGACGTAAATATTTACTTGGTTATGTTGATGTCTTTTCAGGGTGGGTGGAAGCTGTTCCCACCAAGTCTGAGACAGCCCAAATAGTGACTAAGAAATTGTTACAGGAGATAAGTCCTCCCTATGGATTGTGCCTCAGGATAAGATCATATAATGGGCCTGCCTTTGTGTCAAAAATCACTAGGGGGGCTGGAGAGATGGCTTAGTGGTTAAGTGCTTGCCTCTGAAGCATAAGGACCCCAGTTCAAGGCTCAATTCCCCAGGACCCACGTTAGCCAGATGCACAAGGGGGCGCATGCATCTGGAGTTTGTTGGCAGTGGGTGGAGGCCCTGGCACACCTATTCTCTCTCTCTCTCTCTCTCTTGCTCTGTCTGTCACTTTCAAATAAATAAATAAAAATAAACAAAAAATTACAAAAAAATCACTCAGAATTCACCAAGACATTGGGGATTAATTGGAAATTACATTGTGCCTATCATCCCCAAAGTTTAGGAAAGGTAAAAGGATGAACTGGACCTTGAAGGAGACTTTAACTAAATTAACCCTAGAGACTGGCAAAGGATGGGTGGGACTCCTTCCCTTTTCCCTGTTAAGGGCCAGGTGTGCCCCTTATGTAAAAGGAATTACTCCACTTAAAATTATGTATGGACCCCTCCCCATCCTGCCCCAAATGAGTCTTGAACAGATAACTGAGTTTACAAATGAAAAGCTTCTTTATATCCAAGTCTTACAAAGAGTCCCGCAGTCTATTGTTCTGGCAATCAAGCCTGCTTTTCAGACACACCCTGTTTACCCTCATCCCTTTCAGCCCAGCAACAGAATTCAGATCAAGAGACACCATGTTAGGACATTGGAAGGGCCCCTATCAGGTCATCCTAACCACTCCAATGGCCAAGGAATGGAGGGGACGAAAAAGAAGAGGATTAGACTTATTTTTACAAAACAAGGGGCCTATGTATGGCTTTAGGTAAAACTTACTGTTTTTATGACAATCAGTCTGGAATAATCCAAAATACATGGGCTTTAGTTAGAGAAATTCTCAAAGAAAGAGAACTTCAGAGACAAACCACTAGTAATTGGTTCCAGTCTATGTTTAGTTGGTCTCTTTGGCTAACTTCTCTTGTCTTCTCTATTGTTGGCCCCCTGATACTACTGCACTTAGGCCTTACCATGGGACCTGCATTATTAATGCTCTAAGTAGATATATAAAGAATAAAATAAATTCTGTTAAACTCATGGTATTGTGGACACAATACACCTCCTTAGATACTGTTCTTCATGAGTCAAAGATTTGACTTAGTGTCATATGAGAAGGGGAAATGGAAAATGGGATGTGAAATGAATGGGATGATGATCCCTCTGTGCAAGGTACCATGACCTTCCTGTATCTCTTTGTTTCTAAATATCTTTTTGATTACACAGCATAGAATGTTTCTTTCTTCAGTTCTGCCTATGCAACCTATGTAACCTTGTGACTTCTTGTAATAGCCCCTCTCCCCCACCTTGTTTAACAATATGTAACTTTGTGGTTTAACTCCCATCCTGTTTTTATTATAAACATCATGTGGTTATTTCCAATAAAAGCTGACACTACAAACAGTTCAGGGCTGCATCCTGAGATCCTGACCTCTGGGATGAAGACCTGTTACACCAGCTTTCTTCTTCTTTTTCTTTCTTTTTTACCCAGTGAAACTTTGCCTCTCATTCCATGGGTCAATCGTCTTACTTCTGTGACAATGGACTCCATAAGAGTTTTTGGGATTTGTGGTATCAGAGTATGAGTTCCATAAGGCCTAGGTACCTCCAGCCCTATAGCCTTGCTATTTGCAGCCCACATTATATATCTCTTGGGCTGGCTCCACAATGATGTTGGCTTTTCTTAGCACATGTTCCGTGTTTATGGCATCTCTAATACCCCAGGGTCTCCACTGCAGCTTAAACTTTAACTTAACAGCTTTATGAATTTATGTTTCAGGGACTGGCTATAGAGATGTTGAGGCAGGTTAGAGGTAACAGGGCCTCCAAAAAGTAAAAGCAAGGAATGTCCTTGAGCCTGCCCTTGCAGTCTCCATTGTGCTAAAGGTCAGAGAAGGGTCTGGATTCTCCTTACCTTTTTCTGCCTAAAAGCTGTTTTTCCTTAAAATCAACCTAAGTCCCCCCCCCTAGAAGGAGTTCCCCTTTCCTAGAATAGCTCCCATTCCTGGAAGATTAAGATTTCTGGAAGGATTAAATTATATCTCTTTTAAGAAACCTGGTTTGGGGTAGGAGGGATTGTATACCCTTTCAGAACCTACAAAATCACCAGTATGGGGCTCTAGGTGGGCTTTTTCACTTTTTGGAACCACATCTTGCCTTTACTATCTGCATTCATTCCTTCCTGAATGAATTCTAGATTTTCTCATTTCTGGGATAGTAGCTCTGTAATCTTTCCTTGTTCCTTCTCTTTTTTTTAAAAAAAAAATTTTGTTTTAGTTTATAATTTATTTGATAGAGAGAAAGAGAGAGAGAGAGATAGATAGATAGATAGATAGATAGATAGATAGATAGATAGATAGACAGAGAGAGAGAATGGGTGCACCAGGGCCTCTAACCACTGCAAACTAACTCCATATGCATGCTCCACCTTGTGCATCTGGCTTACGTGGGTACTGGGGAGTCAAGCCTTGAACTAGGTTCCTTAGGCTTCACAGGCAAGTGCTTAACTGCTAAGACATCTTTCCAGCCCATTGTTCCTTCTCTTAAGATCTATCTCTAAAAGAGCCCAATCTAAGTCTCAAGATGGGCTTTCCCATTTTTAGGATCTCTGCTTCTGTCTATCATGGGAGTTGCTCTGCATATTTATTCCTTTTTGGTTCTCTTAATCTCTTAATTTTTATAATAAAATCCCTCAAAGCTTCACCCTCTGTTCTGTGGATTTCAATTCTTTGAATTCATAAAACAAGAGTGTGGAGGCCACTGACTCAGTGGAAGTTTTGTGTGATTATGACCCAGACTGGCACCCAGAATCCTGGATTAAAGTCCAACCAAGAACCAAGGAAGGCTCTGTCACTATCAAATACATCCCATGTTCCAATTTTGAAGGACGAAAGGAGAAAACTAGCCTCTTTTAGGTAGTTTTAGTTAGAGATTGAGGCCTAAAGAGAACCAGGAGTTTACTCTCCACATGCCACCTTACCCTGGAACAAGAATGGAACTCTGGTCAGAAATGAAATTCATTTCTGATCAAGAATGATCTATAGCACCCTCTGCTGCCCACAGTCTAACAGATGACCCAGGGGGACTGGCTCTGGGGTCATCCCTCCAAATCTACAAACCAATCAGGTCTTCCCTTGCATATAAGGCTCTCATCTTTTTCCTGTCTTGCCTTTTTTTTTTCTCTCTGTGAGATTCTCCTGGACTTACTCCTATGCTGCTTTCATTCATGTAATTCTGGCTTCCCCCTCACCTAGCTTGTGTGTATGGGTTGGGGGAGCAGTATACTGTTTCTGTCTCTGGGAAACTCTTTTGCTTGCCTCTGTTTTATAGTTTGGGCAACTTCCCACTTTAATTACATGCATGATTTCCCTCTGGTCTCTGAATCTACCATGTGTATTTTCCCCTTACACTCTAGATCTACCATGTGGATTCTCCCACCAACTCCAAGCCAGACACCTGTGTAATTTATTTAAATTTGGGCTAACCATGAGTATAACTTTCTTCAGTACTCAGTTCTCCTTGGAATTTCTTGGTCCCTGCTTTGACATATTCCCTCTTATTTTTCCTAGACCCTCACCATTTTCCCTTTTAACTCCTTTCCATGTGTTTGCAGCTCCACCTCAACCTTTCCTTGTAGGTCTCATTTTAACACACCTCCAAATGTCTTTCCCCAAAACCTCAATTAAATGAACCTTATAAACCATGAAGTGTTCCACATGAGAGCATGTTTCCTATTTCCCATTAATTATAACTCTGCTCTAGCCTTCCCAGATCCCAATATCCCTTTACTAAACCCCATAATTTGTGATTTCTCCCTAAATAAAGTTAATAATTCATAATTCAACCTTCTTGAGACCATCTTTATCAATTCTTTGTTAAAGGTAGGAGAGAACCCAAACTTGCTGTTCATAAATTTGGGGAAATCCCTCCTGAACCCCCAAATCCTGTATCAATATCATATTTGTACATGGCCTGGGCACGTGACTATGATGCACTAAATTCCCATAACATTATAAACCTGACCAAACTTTCCTTCCTTTTCAAACCTTTCTTTAAAATCTGTATGGAAACCTCAGTGACTAGGTGTATAGCTTTAATAACAGCATCATGTAGATGGTGCCAAAATTTGTTGCCATCTTAAGCAGTAACCAGATTCCTTAGACCTTGGCTGCTGTCGGTTTTGAGTGCTTGGGTGGCTGATTAAGGTGAAAGGAATCCTGGGGGAAAACTTTCCCAGACTTTCCTTTGCCAACAGTGTGCCCTGGAACTGATCTCTTCTCAAGGAAAAATCTTCAAATGACTTTTCTCTTTCATACCCTTAAGCCTATGATGATTGGATCTGGTCAACTCCTAAAATGAACTCAATGAAATTTTCTATTGTGCCAATGTAAAGTAGTCAATTTCTTTTTAATAGTGCTAATCTCTTTAGCAGCCATGGCTTCCTTGTCCAAACTAACTAGTCCATTATGTTTTACTGCCTCAAAATCTCAGGACATAGACCAAATGTTAACAAATCCTTTGCCAGAACATAACATTATTGATCTCTAGTCCAATTCACACAAGAGTTCTCATTTCTATGGGAGATATATGAGCCTGGCTTTCTCTGCCTTCCTGATGGTATTTAGTTCTGAGCTCCCAATAGAATTTTTCTTTTTAAAAAATATTTTATTTATTTAATTATTTGAGAGAGACAGAGAAAGGCAGAGAATGGGAGCACCAGGGACTCTAGCCATTGAAAACTCTAGATGCATGCACACTACCTTATGCATCTGGCTTTACATTGGTACTGGGGAACTGAATCTGAGTCCTTTGGTTTTGCAGGTAAGCTCTTTAACATCTAAGCCATCTCTCCAGCACACAAGAATTGTCCCTTAAACTCTGTTTTGAACACTGTTTCTCTAGCCTGTTTCTCCAAAATTTTTCAAAATCTTTCTTACAAGCCAGCTTTAAATATTAAAGACCCACATGAGAAGGTTAGTAATAGGAAAAAACAGACTTTTCTCCTACTCAATATCTGTGTTAGTTAGCTTTACATTCCTGTGCCCAAATACTTGAAAAAGTGAACTTAAAGGAGGAGTTTTTCACTTTTGGTTCACAGTTTCAGAGGGTCCATTGCCCTGGTTGTGTGTTTCCATGCATTTAGACAGCACATCATGGTGGTGAGAGCAAGTAGAGGAGGAAATTCTTCACTTCATTGTGGACAGAAAGGAGAAAAGGGGTCAGGAAGAGGCCAGGGACAAGATAATTCTTAGGACCCATCCCCATTGATCTCCTTCCTTCATTTATACCCACTTCCTAAAACTTCTAGAAATAGCACAATAGGGCTACAAACTTAGATCAAGTGTTTGAAATATAAGCCTTTGAGAGGGGAGCATTTCACATCTAAAAAGTATCAGCAATTAATTGAAATAAGAAACTATGGCTAAGGTTAGAAATCAAGAGAGAGAGAGAGAGAGAGAGATCAGAAAAATAAACAGATAGCACATATAAACTAAGTCTAGTGGAGGTTAAGCATTGAGAAAAAATTAAAGCAGGGGGGAACTAGGAATGTTGGGAAATAAGGTGACATCTGGACAGAAATCTGAATGAAATGAGAGAGGAGCCATGTGGAGTGTTCTGCAGAAAGCATTCCAAGCAGAGGTGTCAACAAGCTACTGGAAGAGTCTCTTGGTGCAATTCAGGAAATTAAAACATATTGCTCTTGGTGCTGTGTAGTGAAGAAGGAGAAGAACATTGGAAAGGAGGATAGAGAAAGGGAGACAGACTACTGTGTCATCTACAGTGCAAAAGTATTGGAAGATTGAAGAAGAATTTCATGATCACGCTAATTTTTTAAGATCATTCTGGTATCACATGAACAATATGTATAGGAAGAGAAGCCGATGTGGTCACTGGCATAGGTAGAAGGAGAGGGCAAGGATAACTCTTTAGAATCAATGCCGCTGCTCACTACTGGAAAATGTTTGAGCTTTCTGAAGCTATGGCAAAGTGATCACTGGAAGATGCAATATATTTTGGACACTAGAATATGAGGCACTTTGTGATATTTTGCAGAAATGTAAGGGGAGTCATCAGTAAACAGGAGGAGATTTAAATTGTGGCTATTTGTCAGACTGCCTACTGAACAGAGAGGGCCAAAGATCCAGAGGTCAACAACAGCAACAATGAGGCTGGAAGAAAGAATCATAATCACTGCAATGACCACAGCAATACATAAAGCAAGGAAGAGGAAGAAGAATTTATCAAGTTCTAATTATGTTTCAGGCACAAACCTTTATTCCTTACATGTATTACTGAATCTCTACAACATTCATATCAGGGTCCTTTCATTTCCCTTGAATTTCAATAACTTAACTGACTATAAAGTTCTATTGTCAGCTCAGCATTAATTTTTCTCAGATATCTACAGATTCAGTTGTTCTTTGTTTTAGGAAATACTTATTATTTATGCCTTTAGACACTTTTGTTATTTTTTCCATAATGTTCTGACCTCCTTGGCCCTCTATATCTTCTATTCCCATTGGGTGTTTTTCACGCCTGCTTTTCTAAAATGGCTTTAATATCTTTGAGTTTCTTTTAATGTTTATTATTATTATTATTAACAAGATGTTTTATATGGATACATCATGTGTTGGTACCCTCGTCCCTGCCCCCATTCCACTGGGGCACTCCCCAGTGGGGTTACAGGTATTCCCCAAGGCATTATAGCTTATGCATTGTGGGATCAGTAGTCAGTTATTTGGGGGGCAATTAACAAGATGTTTTATATGGATACATCATGTGTTGGTACCCTCATCCCTGCCCCCATTCCACTGGGGCACTCCCCAGTGGGGTTACAGGTATTCCCCAAGACATTATAGCTTATGCATTGTGGGATCAGTAGTCAGTTATTTGGGGGCAATGCTTCTGGGCATGACGTCCCAACCTGTCCCTCTTACAATATTTCCATCCCCCTCTTCCACAAAATTCCCTGAGCTAGGGTGGGTGATTTTTAAGTCTACTTCAGTGATGAGCTCTTAGGAGCCTCTGGATCTCTGCTTTGGTAGGTATTGAGTATCTTCAGGGTCCATCTCCTGCACCCTGGTGCTGATTATCAGGAACAGCATGGAAGCAGCACTCTTGTTAGTCTCCCCAATTCTTTTTTTTTGTTTTGTTTATTTTTATTTATTTATTTGAAAGTGATGGACAGAGAGAGAGAGAGAAGCAGATATAGACAGAGAGAGAATGGGCGTGCCAGGGCATCCAGCCACTGCAAACGAACTCCGGATGCTTGCGCCCCCTTGTGCATCTGGCTAACATGGGTCCTGGAGAATCGAGCCTCAAACCGGCGTCCTCAGGCTTCACAGGCAAGCGCTTAACTGCTAAGCCGTCTCTCCAGCCCCATCCCCAATTCTTTTTTTTTTTTTTTTTTATTAGTCAGTTCTGTATTCAGCAAATACAGTCAGTTTGGTACCATTATTAGGCTCATCCGTGACCTACCCCCTCCCCTTGGCCCCTCTTTGTTGAGGTATGCGGGTCATGCATTGTGGAGTTAGCCCACAGTTATGGGTAAGCTAAATGTCTCTGCATATCATGACCCAACATGTGACTCTGACATTCTTTCCGCCCCCTCTTCCGCAAAATTTCCCTGAGCCATGTTGGGGACCCATAGCTGGAGCTGGGAAACAAGTCAGAACCATATCCAAACATAAGCCCACTCTCCAGTATCAACCTACTATCAATTGTGGGCTACAAGAGGGCCTACACATATTAAATTCCCCAATTCTTTTTTAAAACATTTTTTATATTTATTTATTTATTTGACAGAGAAAGAAGGGGGGAGAGAGAGAGAGAGAGAGGGAGAGAGAGAGAGAGAGAGAATGGGTGCGCCAGGGCTTCCAGACACTGTAAATGAACTCCAGACGCTTGCACCCCCTTGTGCATCTAGCTAACATGGGTCCTGGGGAATCAAATCTGGGTCCTTTGGCTTTGCAGGCAAATGCCTTAACTGCTAAGCTATCCCTCCAGCCCTAGTCTTCCCAATTCTTCTGTGGATTCATCTGCGGCTTGACTGAACTGCATGGGGTAGTTTATCTCTCCAGACTTGCTACCTTCTGAAAAAGAAGAACAGATTCTCCAACAGAGAGAGAAGTCAGCATTGTTTAAATGAGATAAGCATTATTAATTTAGGGAGAGTTTGATTTTTGTAGCCCCTCTTTTAGCCAAAGACTAGTGAGAGCTTGACACTGAAGAACATAATCTTTGTCTCCACAGGATCTGATCTGGTTCCTAATCCAGATATGGGTTCCTTTACACTGAGTGGATCTCTTAGCCAATCAGAAAGCTATTGGTTACCCAGCAAGGCTGTGTGTCATTACTGCACTGGTGTGTACATCATCTCAGGGTGTTTGCCTCTGAGTAGTTTAGACCTCTGGTTGCTCAGATTGCTGTTGCCCATTTCCCCCCAGTAGCTCATGTAGCGCTTTCCATCATTGATTTTTTTTCTTTTTTATTTTGCGCAATATACCAATCCATTTGTATTTGCTGATATATTGTTTCCTTATGGCTTTCATGTCTGATTTGCTTTTTTTTCTTTTGCGCTTTCTTGAACTTCTTCCTCGGGAACCTCTGTTGGCTCTCATGCTACCTCTCTTTTGGTGGATTCCCCCACAGGATTCCCCTTCTCCATGTTCCTTTTCAGCTCTTTCCATTCTCCCTGAGGCTCAAACAGACCAATCAAGTCTCAGTCTTAGCCTCTGATTTCTCTCTCTACCAGTAATTCTTTATATTCATGTAATAGATTTAATATCCATTTCCTTGTGATCCAACACTTAAATTCTTGGTTTATCTCTTTACCTTGAGACTTACTTCAGCCTTCTAATAAATTCACTTCAAAGTGCACTTACCTCTCATACAAGAAGTAAAGATGCGGCTCTGGGTGTTCTCTCACACACTTTTCTATGGCCCATAGTTTCTTTCTTTCTATAAGTGGTTCCACTGCATCTCTAGCTGTTCACACACAAAGCAGTTTTCATTATCAGTGCCCATTTCCAAATTCAGTCCCCAACATGAGAGACTTTGGATCATATCATGTCTTCAAAAAAGGATGCTGAATGTCATTTCCCAGCAAAGTGTTCCATCTATTGAAAATTTGACATCAATTTTCTTGAGATGAATGATAAACTGTATAGAGAAGGAAAAAAATCATTTAATCAATAGGCAAAATGTCTTCAGACTTGAATACATTGTAAATTAAGATTAGAGTTGATGAAGCAAATTAAATTTGCTTTAGAGTGGAAAATGTGTCTGGGAATATAGCTCTGTGATATAATACTTCTTTAGAATGGATGAGCCCTAGACTATAACCCTGGTACCCAAAACCTGTAGGAAATACTCCTATATATTTTTATATTGTTTCAAGTTTTAGGAGAATTTGACATGTTTCAATGGTGAGGACAAATTGTCTATTTTTGTTGTTGTTGTTGTGAGTGAAGTTTAAAATTATTTTTATTTTTTTTACTTTTTTGAGCCAGGGTTTCACTCTAGTCCAGGCTGACCTGAAATCCACTATGTAGTCTCCAGAGTGCTGGGATTAAAGGCGTGCACCACCACACCCGGCAAGTGTCTAAGTTTTCATTTGTATCTGTGCTTTTTAAGTTGACCAAGCCTAGGAAAATTTTCTTACATATTTAATATATACTATATTTTACAAATCCACATTATTAGAGTTTCTTGAGTATATTTTGTTAGTCATATCACTGAAATTATTGAAATGCTTAAAAGAATACAGTAAAGGTATAAATGGAACTTAAAATGTAAAAGTGTCCTACAAGTAATCATTTCAGATTTTAAGTAGGAAAATAAGGCTTCAATAAGAGAAACCAGTATTTTCAATCCTATAAGTGAAAGGAAGGACAGAAAGGCCCTATCAGGAAATACTAGTGAGTGACAGTGACAAAGTCACCTTTAAACAAATATCTAATGCAAGGAAAATTGAATCTATATCTACCTTAAAAGAATTTACAATCGATGGGCAATCTAGGCACATAGTTTGACAATATAATGAAAATTTTAAAGACAGTGTAGGGGAAGTATCAAAGATCCCATGGATTCTAATAACTTAATAGCAACAATATACTATCTTTTTTGTTGTTGTTTTTTGAGGTAGGGTATCACTCTAGTCCAGGCTAACCTGGAATTCACTATGTAGTCTCAGGGTGACCTCGAACTCATGGGAAGCTTCCTGCTTCTGACCCCCTAGTGCCGGGATTAAAGGTGTGCCCTACCATGCCCAGCTCAGCAACAATGTACTTGATTACTCCTTGATAGTTCTAGGCCCAAAACACCAACCAATCCTCTTCTCTGTGTTGGTGCCCCTGTTTTCCAAATGCATACAGATCAACACTAACCTCATATTTCTGAGTGGCTCTCCAGGGAGAAGCTATTGCACACATGGACACCAGAAACTTCTTTGCAAAGGCCCATGTCCACATTAGCAGCCAGTTCAGATGACCCTATGACTGATTTTCTCACAGACCAGAAAATCCAAACCTTCTAGCTTGGCAATGTTTCAGACTAGATAAGGCTTCCTTTGCTTAGACAAACTTGTGAAAACTGCTTTTGATGAGCCTCGACTTCCATCTAAAAATAATCAGGCATGCCTCACATTGCAGACTGAAAGCTGGAATGCCCTCTCCTCAGAAGCACATCTTGTCACACTATACAGGGATCTTCCCAGGCCCACCTGTCATATCCACATCCTTATGCCAATTTTATACATTGCAATCATTTGTAGGGTAGAATACTAAGAAACTTCTTGAAGGCAGACCTGACTTTTCCTTCAGTAATCTGTGTTTTGATATGTAAATTCTGTAGATGCATCTGTTTTGAATTACATAAATACACCAAAAATGTATCTTATAGCAGGAAAATATATGCATTCCATATTCTCACAGCTTGAAAAATGACTAAATTTATTCTCTTGAATAAATGCACAGGAGATAAAATCAAAAGAACAACTCCAAAGCAATATTTTGAGAATTTCAGCTAGCACAAGGGAAGACAGCACATAAAAATAGACTCATGTATGTAACACACACACACACACACACACACACACATACATATATATAGCTGCTTACGTTGAGATAGGAGAGACATTATAGAAAGTTCCAAATGGATTGATGGTGCCATTTTTAAAATCTTGTCTTAAAATACATTTTATGTAAATATTTTCATTGAATTTAGGTGTGTCTAATGGTCTTACTTCAGCTGAAAGGAAATACTGGAGATGAGAGTATGCCACTGGGGCCTGATTTCTGATGCGTTGGTATGTTACTGGAAAGTACTCACCATCAAGGTGGCACAGACATTGAGACGTATGAAGCCTTCCACCTCTATCAGCAGACAAGAAGAGATGATCTTTGGGCAAGTATCCTCTCTTGTCCCCTTTCACAGAAAAATAGGAGTCTGGGGTAGACATCCTTCACCATACTCTCTTCATACCTCCTAGACAGCTGGCACAGACAATTCTAGTTGAAATCAAGGATGAGCAGTTGGTCAATCTGGACACAATTTCCTGGAAGGGTAACAAAAATTATTAATGAGTCCTTGTCGTAGATCTACTGTGTGCTTCTGTGCAGAAGTCCCTGAAAGTTTTCCAATGATAACTGGTATCTCAGGACATTAACCTCGTTCTACACCAGCTTCTTAGTGCTTGAGGTACTCAGCTAGCTCCATCCCTGTGACCATAAGAAGCCACACCCATTGTTTTGGTATGTTCACCCTTCCAGTACCCATGGACATTTCCCAAGCAACATTAGTACTACTGCATTATGAGGATAAGCTAGAGAAAATGTTGGAAAGCTGTGCAATTTTCTGGTTTTATCTTTTTATAAGTGATTCTAATTAAAGCTGAAGCATCCTGTCTTTTGGGAACCACTCACTAATCTGTTTCTGCAATACATTCTTTTGTGCTGGCCACATTTTGTAATTTGACTTTTCTTCCTTCTTTTTTCTCATTTCTCATTAATGAGGCCAATATTAATCCAACTCTAGCTGATAAGTGTGGAGAAAAACTTCTATCAAGACAAAAGCTTCTTCATATATAATTAGTCATAGTAAAAATTAACACTCTCAAAATATAAGTTCTGGGGACTACAGAGGTGGTTCAACAGTTAAAGGCACTTGCTTGCAAATCTGCCCAGGTTATATTCTGTCTTACCCACATAAAACCAGCTGAAAAAGTGGTGCCTGAGTCTGAAGATCATTTGTAATAGCAAAAGGCCCTGGCATACTCACTCTTTCTCTATTTTTGTCTCTCCTCTCTTCTCATACTCTCAAATAAATAAATATAAAAATATAAATTATTGTAATAATTTCTGACATTCCTTAGCAGATTTCCATAAACCTTTACATCTCTTCCTGCTTCTTCCAAGAATTTTATTTAATAGCAACATAAGTTAAGTATTAGTAGTATTTCTTTAAATTTATGCAAGTTTTAGTGTAGAAAATCATATATTACATATTAATTTTATTATAAATGTGTACTTTTTCAGGTTATAAATATAAGAGATGTCTCAGTGCTGAACTACTTAATCAGTAATTTAATCAAAAAGAATACTAAAATAAATATCAAAAAGTTTTCCGAATACAAATATTTTAATTAATGTATGTATGACTACATACTTCAAAATATATAAACATCTCCATCTCTAAGTGTACAAGTTTAGTAAGTTTTCTATTTCATTGCAACAGGTGTGGCATAAAATATGCAATTAATTCTTCAATTACCTTTATAGGCAAGTCAGCTTGAAGGTGTGGGTCGAGTCAACATGGTCTGCTCAGTTTAACACATCATTCTTCAACAATCAGGAATTGAACAGGGTACAAAGCAGCCAACTGCCTTGATTTCAGTGTCTGACAAGAAGTTACTGTAAGCTTCATTAGTAGAAAAAGTGGTCTGTTCTATTTGCCTGGGTTTAAAACCTTGCTGTTGCACCTTTTGTAAAAATACAGTTTAACTTGTATGCTCTGTCGTGAAAAATCTTCAGTTATATGCCTCCAAAACTAAACTTCTATGGGCATAAAAACATGTTCCAGAAGTTTTGATTTTGCAAATCCTTGAAGATTAATGGTTTGTTTACAGCACCTTTGTTTTAGAGCCCTGCTTGAGCAAGATGAAGGCTTCAGGGTTTGGAAGCAGAATGAAGCAGACACAGTTCTCCTTAATTTTTAAAAATCTGCAGAATACAGCTTTCATGGCCCACCAATCAAATCCTTGAAATAAATTATGTATCTAGTGTTTGACATATTTTATTAGCTTTATAGCTAACTGAATGTTCTCAAATGATCTATGCTCTAGTGATTTCATACTTAATTGATCTTGAGTTCATGGAGAAGAATTTAAATTTAATTTCCTGAAAAGTTACTCCAAAATTATTTTCATCAAGTGCAATCTTCTCAATGTTTTTCCATCCAAACTCTAGATTATTCTTTGGGAGCTCACTTTATTTGAATAAAATCAAACACTATATTCTCAGAATAAAGTAAAATGCAATTTATTCAAATATTAACTGAGTTCCTAAAATATCTAATCCAGATAAAGTAATTAATTGATTGCTAAACCAGCTAATTTTGTACTAGTGGAAACTTCACTTAGATGGTATTTATTGAATATTTGTAACACTTACCTTCTTGTTGCTGGGAGAAAACACCTGACCAGAAGCAGCTTATGGGATACGAGGATTCATTTTGCCTTACAGTTTCAAGGGGAAGTCTCAGCATGGATGGGAAAGCATGGAAGAGCAGGCAGCTGGGGCATTCCATCCTGTCACAGCAGCAGTAAGGAAGTAGTCTCAGATTGAGCTACCACTGATCATCCAGTAGGCTGGACTAATTAACCTCAAGGTTTGACCTCAGTGGCCCACCACCTTCAGCAAGACTCCATTTACAAAAGATTCCATAATCTCCTCACATTGGCCAACTGCTGGGGACAAAGTGTTCAAAATATATGAGGCTGTGGGGGACATTTCACATTCAAATACTCAGCATTATAATTAATATTTTTTTTTTTGAGGTAGGGTTTCATTCTAGCCCAGGCTGACCTGGAATCTACCATGTGGTCTCAGGGCGGCCTTGAACTCAGGGTGATCCCCCTACCTCTGCCTGCAGAGTGCTGGGATTAAAGGTGTGCGCCACCACGCCCAGCTATAATTAATATTTATTGAATTTTATGTTCTCAGTCCCATTTGATTATAGGTACACAGGTAAACAATTGGAAGATCCAGCTCTTACAAAACTCATAATGTTGCCAGGTAGATGGAAATAAATAAATACAACGAAATAAATGTCCGGTAGGAGTGCTGCATGAAGTCTTATGAAATTAAAACCAGGAAAGGGTCTCATGTTAACATGAGGCAAACAGCCAAAGTCTGCAAAAGAAGCTCTTGAACTGATGCATATATGAGTGGTACCTAAAAATGTTATGATTTTTTGAAAAGAAAATTTAAATTATCTAATTTATTTCTGAGGGAGAGGGAGGGAGAGGAAGAGAGAGGGAGAGAGAATGGGAACATCAGGGCCTCCAGCCCCTGCAAATAAACTCCAAATGCATGGGCCACCATGTGCATCTGTCTTACATTGATACTGGAGAATAGAACCTGGGTCCTTAGGCTTTGCAGACAAGCACCTTAACCACTAAACCATCTCTCTAGCCCCATTTTTTTGAAAAATTTTTAAAATTTTATTTATGAGAGAGAGAGAATGAGAATTAACACACCATGGCTTCCAGCCACTGCAATGGAACTCCCAATGTATGTGCCATCTTGTGCTCATGCATGACCTTGTGCACATGTGTCACCTTGTGCATCTGCCTTGTGTGGGTTTGGGGGAGCTGAACCTGGGTCCTTAGGCTTCACAGGCAAGCGCCTTAACCGATAAGCCATCTCTCCAGCCTGAATGTTATCATTTGAATCACACAGTTTCATGGTAAACTCTCAGGATTGTTGATGGTACACACACATACACACACACACAACACACACACACACACACACACACACACACACACATATATATATATATATATATATATATATATGCACACACACACATTATTAATTAGTTTTGTACTCAGAGAATACAGTCAATTTGGTACCATTATTAGGCTCATCCATGACCTACCCCCTCCCCATGGCCCCTCCTTCTTGAGGTATATGGGTCATGCATTCTGGAGTTAGATGGTACCTTTTTTTTTGGCCTCTGTGTTTGCTGATGCAGAAGCAAACTTGGGACTAGGAAATCGTGAAGACTCCAGGTGTTCAGAGTGGATCTACACATCATTTTCAATTTGAAGACTGAGAAAGGCTCTAGTTAGGCTAACTTTTCAGTTGTCTTTAGTAACAGCCTCAGGAACACATTTCCACAGGGTCTTCTGGTGGGACCGAGACCCTGGACCAGCCTCAGAAAGTTCTCTGATTCATTTTCTGCTTTGTATGATAATTTCTTGCCCATCAGAGACAGTTTATAACCTTAAATTTTCTTTTCTTCTGTTTATTTTTATGTAGAAACTGTGTATGGATACATCATGTGTTGGTACCATTATTTCCCTCCTCTCTGTGCCCATTTCAGTGAGGACACTCCTTAGTGAGATTGCTGGTATTTGCCATGGAGTTGTGGGTTATGAGTTGTGAGAGCAACAGTCAGTCAGTGTGGGAGGGGAGCAATGCCTCTGGAGGTTCCCTCCCAACCTGTGGTTCCTACAGTCTTTCTGCTCCTTCTTCTGAAAAATTCACTGAGCCTTCGTGGGTATGTTTTAAGTTTACATTAGTGTTGAGCTCTCAGCACCTTCTGGATTTCTGCTTTGGTGTGTTTTGAGTATCCTCAAATTGAAGAAACAGGAACATATATCTGTATATCATATTATAAGCAATGAAATAAAATTTGTCAGGTGGTCACAATCAGTGTGATGAACTCACTAGGAAAAATGAACATGAAACACACAGAAAAACTGACAATAAGGCCCTGGTCAGTTCTCCACAAATTTCAAATGCTAAAAACATTCGAGTATGTTCTTAAAACATAGTGAAAATAATCTAGAAGATAACAAAAGCTATCTACAGCAGGCCATAAATTAATACAATATATTTTGTAAATTCATTATAAAGTCAATAAGAAGCAATTAGAGATAACTATATGATAAAATCTTTTAAATTATCATGAAATGGATAACTTCCACAAAACACATTCTGTATCAAGTTGACACCAGAAAGAAAAACAAAGTCTGCTTAGTCTCATGTCTATCAAAGAAAGCAATTTTGTATTGCAGTGTTTTCCCATAAAAAGAAACCCAGCTCAAATTAATTCTGGCCTGTGTACAATATATACATAAACCCTCCACATCATTTTAAGTCAGAAAAATCAATAGAAAGAGGAGCAACAGACTTAAGTAGAAACTTCAAAGGAGCACATCCAAACAGCCAATAAGCACATGAACAGTGGTACTTTGGGCAATTGTTTGAACTTGCTTACAAATATGCTGTCTCTGCAATCCAGCTATCAGAAATCAGGCAGAAGCACATTCATAACACTATTCCTCATATCCCCCAGATGGAAATAATAAAAAGTCTGTTAGTAAGAGAATAAGTTGCAGAGTTCTCAATCAAATGTTGTTCATCAGTAATAATGCCTGAGTATTACTATATGCAACAACATGGATGATTCTCAAATATAGAACAAAAGATTCTAGACACAAATATTGTATCTCTTTGTACTTAAAATTTAAGAGTAGAGCACGAGAAGCTGGGAGCAGGGCTTGCTGCGAGCCATTGTGAGATGGAAGGGGTCACATGCCAAGGGTAGAGCCATCCATGGATGGGTTCCCAGGAGGGCAAGGTGAGCGCAAGGAAGGCTGGAAGCAGGGCCATGCTATATGTTGTTTGCCATTGTGACACAGGGCAGAGCTCAGGGGTTGTGTGTCAAGGGTAAGGCAATCCCTGGGCTGCCACCTAGGAGGGAAAAAACAGCTAAAGAACAGCTGGAAGCAGACAACCAACTTGGATCTCATGTCTGATATTCATTTTCCAAGCCCACACCCCCCAAAAACTTATCCAAAGAAAGGCTGAAGTATAGGGTAACTGTGCACCAGCCTCAGTCCCTAGGAGAAACTTTGAACTGATATCATCCCAAAAAGTCAAGTAGTGAATGAGAGAGGATGAGAAGCACCCAGCTTAGACACTAAGAAAGCAAGGTCTCCCAAGGTCTTACCCAAACTAGCCAAGAGGAGCAACAATCAAAGTAGACCCTGTTAAGGCTCAAGTGCATCCACCCCAATCCAGTGGACAGTTTGCAATTCCACACCTACTCTGATCAATTTAGGCCAGGCTACCCAACACAGGCTATAAAAGAGCTGCTACTGCTGTATCCTTAGTGACATAACTGAACTCAAGATGGGCAGACCCCAACACAAAGCAAATAAGAAACACTCAGCAGGGTATCCCCACCAAGATTACCTACTATCAAAATGAAGGCCTCTAATGAAAGCTTAGAGGAAACCCAAAATATAGAAGCCAAGAATAAAATCTCAGTAAGCATTTTGAATGAACCTCATAAGACCATGAACAATTGGCTGGTTGAATGGGAAGAAACAGGCCAAAAAGTAATCAACAAGGAACTCCAAGAATGGCTAAAGGAAACAGAAGAAAATTGGCAAAAAGAATTCAAATTACACGTCAAAGTTTGGCTCAATGAATTGGAAGAAAGACAACATAAAGAACTCAAAAGATGGATGAAGAAAATGAAAGACAATCACCAAGAACCCCTCAATAGACAGCTAAAAAGAACCAAGGAGAATCAGGAAACATTATTCCATTGATGGCTTAATGAAATCAAAGTCAATCAAAAAGAGATCAACAGAAGGCAATTTGGAGAGAGAACTTGAAGAGAACCAACAAATAAACAAGCTCATGGGCAAATGGCACAAGCTCAATGAGGACATATACCAGCACAGGCATCAGGCATTTAATCTCAGCACTTGGGAGGCAGAGGTAGGAGGATTGCTGTGAGTTTGAGGCCACCCTGAGAATACAGAATAAATTCCAGGTCAGTTTGGCCTAGAGCAATAACCTACCTTGCACAACAAAATAAAATAAAATAAAACAAAACAAAACAAATAGGCAGGAACTCCAAGAGACAATTAAAAAGTTAAATCAAGAGATGAAAATGGAGAAGAGACTTCCTGTTAAGATGGCAACATAGATACCATGACAAAACAGCCTAGGGGGGGAAAAGCAAAAAAAAAAAAAAAAAAAAAAAAAAAAAAAAAAACCTTAGCAAAATACACACTTTTATTAAAAAGTAAAGTGTATAGGAAATTGAAACAGCAGTGGAGAAGTATGAGAGATCCAGAGCATCCAGAGCCCACACAGGCTGGCAGAAGTGGGAGTTTCCACTCACACCACAGCTCTCCGCTAACACAAGAAACGTGAAGGAGAACAGCAGTGAACAACGGAGGAGCAGATCACAAAGTAGAAGAACACGTGGAACAGCGAGAGAACTAGAGCAGCATCGGCAGCCTCCCCTCCCCCACCGCCAGTGCCCAGCTCCAACAAACAGAGCAGCGGTCCAGGGACCCGGCCATGACTACTCAAACCAACAGAAAGACCCAAGAAGGAGCAGAGGTAACTGAGATTACACCAGGGAAGGGTCTCACCTGGTCACAAGCTGACTTGGAACCCTCAACAGACCAGAAATCTTAACCTACTTGTTGTCAGGATTAAGGGTATGGGTGGGGCACCACACACCCTAAGGGACACTTAGAGGATCTGGTTGTCATAATACCTACTCTTGGATAAATACTCTGAGCTGTTTCTCATTGAAAGTGTACATTGTTTAGTTAAATTTTAGAAACTATCTGTATTTGGTTCCACTCAGCCTACTTGAATACTCTCATAGCAGTCAAACCCAACTCCTAGGGTCACTTTTGTATATACTCTGAGAGTCTTGAGAGACACACCTAGTGCCTTAAGCTCCTACACTGAAGTTATATAACATCCCATTGAATGATACATCTAATAATACCCAGCTAACTAGAAAATCCATTCATTAAATAATCCAGGATGCAAAAACATATACATTATAACACAAGAAACACCAAAAATCAAGACAATATAAATCCACCAAAAAGTATTAATGCATCAGTAATGACCTCCAGTGAAAATGAGCTGGAGAAAATGCCTGAGAAAGATTTCAAAAGAATGATTATAAATATGTTCAAAGAAGTCAAAGAAGAAACCAAAGGAATGAAAGAGGAAATCAAAGGAATAATAAAAAAAAAAAAAATACCCACAGGACACCAATTTAATGAAATAAAGAGGTCAATACTAGACATAAATAAGGAAATAGAAATAATAAAGAAAAACCAGTCAGAATTACTAGCAATGAAGAACACAGTTAATGAAATAAAAAACTCTGTAGAAAATCTCACCAGTAGAATGGATGAAGGAGAGGACAGAATATCTAAGCAAGAAGACCAGGTGGAAGATCTAATACAGTCTAACAAAGAGAAAGACAAACTAATAGAAAAGTATGAGTGGGAATTTCAAGATATTCAGGACACTATGGAAAGATCAAACATAAGAATTCAGGGCATAGTAGAAGGAGAAGAATTTCACTCCAAAGGCATAGTAGACATCTTCAACAAAATCACAGAAGAAAACTTCCCCAAAATTGGGAAAGAGGTACCAATGCAGATACAGGAATCCTTTAGTGCACCAGCCAGACAAAACCTGAAAAGAACCTCTCCTAGCCATATGATAATCAAACTACCAAACACACAAACTAAAGAAAAAATATTGAAAGCAGTCAGAGAGAAAAATAAAGTTACCTACAAAGGCAAGCCTATCAGGATTACAGCAGATTACTCAACACAAACGTTAAAAGCCAGAAGGGTGTGGAGTGATGTATTCCAAGTCCTGAAAGATAACAACTGTCAACCAAGGTTACTTTATCCTGCAAAGCTATCCATTCAAATATACAGAGAAATAAGGACAGTCCACGACAGAAGCAAGCTAAGGGAGTATTTGAAGACAAAACCAGCTGTACAGAAAATACTTGAAAGAATCCTCTATGCTGAAGAAAAAGGAAAGCACACATATAAGGAACCAGAAAAAAAAAACAATACTTAAATACTAATTAACATAACAGAGCAAAGGTAAAACTGGAAAAACTACAAAAAATAATGGCAAAAATGAATACACAACTTTCAATAATATCTCTTAATATCAATGGTCTCAATGCCCCAACCAAAAGGCAAAGGTTTGCAGACTGGGTTAAAAAGCAGGATCCTTCAATTTGTTGCCTCCAAGAAACCCACCTTTCTAAAAAGGATGGACACTATCTTATGGTGAAAGGTTGGAAAATGGTATTTCAAGCAAATGGACCTAGAAAACAACCAGGGGTTGCTATCTTAATATCTGACAAGGAAGATTTCAGTCCAACATTGGTTAAGAAATATAAGGAAGGCCACTTTATATTGATTAAAGGCACCCTCCAACAGGAGGACATTACAATCCTAAACATATATGCACCTAACATGGGGGCCCCCAAATTCGTCAAACAAATGCTATTAGAACTAAGTTCACAGATAACACCAAAAACAGTGGTAGTGGGTAACTTCAACACCCCACTCTCATCAATTGACAGGTCATCCAGGGAAAAAATAAACAGGCATCTGGACTAAATGAGGTCATAGAAGGAATGGACCTAACAGATATATACAGGACATTTCATCCAACTGCTGCAGAATATACATTCTTTTCAGCAGCACATGGAACATTCTCTAAAATAGACCATATATTAGGACACAAAGCAAATCTTAACAACTACAGGAAAATTGAAATAATTCCTTGCATTCTATCTGACCACAATGTAATCAAACTACAAATCAATAGCAAGAAAGGCTATAGAGCCTTATAGAGTCAAATGATAATGAGAACACAACATAATGAGAACACAACATACAAAAATCTCTGGGACACAATGAAGGCAGTCCTAAGAGGTAAATTTATAGCTTTAAGTGCCTAAATTAAGAAATTAGAAAGGTTTCAAGTACATGACCTAATGCTTCACCTTAACGCCTTGGAAAAAGAAGAACAAGGCAAACCAACAATCAGCAGATGGGAAGAAATAATAAAGATTAGGGCAGAAATTAATGAAATGTACACCAAAAAAAAAAAAATCCAAAGAATCAATGAAACAAAGAGTTGGTTCTTTGAAAAGATAAACAAGATTGATAAACCCTTAGCAAATCTGACAAAAAGAAAGAGAGAAGAGACACAAATTAATAAAATTAGAGATGAAAAAGGTAACATCACAACAGATAACAAAGAAATTCAAAAACTCATAGGTACAAACTATAGAAGCATATACTCCACAAAGTATGAAAGTCTGAAAGAAATGGATGATTTCCCTGATTTATATGACCTACATAAATTAAATCGAGATGAGATTAATCTCTTAAATAGACCTATAACAAGTATGCAGATCCAAGCAGTTATCAAAAGTCTCCCAACTAAAAATAGTCCAGGCCCAGATGGATTCACTGGTGAATTTTATCAGACCTTCAAGGAAGAACTAACACCATTGCTTCTTAAGCTTTTCCATAAAATAGAAAAAGAAGGAATCCTACCAAATTCCTTCTATGAAGCCAGCATCACCCTGATACCAAAACCAGGCAAAGATAGAACAAAAAAAAAATTACAGACAAATCTCCCTCATGAACATAGATGCAAAAATTCTCAACAAAATATTGGCAAACAGAATACAAGAATATATCAGAAAGATCATTCACCCTAACAGAGTAGGCTTTATCCCAGAGATGCAGGGATGGTTCAACATATGCAAATCAATAAATGTAATACATTACATAAATGGACTGCAGGACAAAAATCATATGATCATCTCATTAGATGCAGAGAAAGCGTTTGACAAAACCTAACATCCCTTCACGATAAAAGTCCTACAGAGACTGGGAATAGAAGGAACATATCTCAATATAATAAAGGCTATTTATGACAAGCCTATAGCCAACATATTACTAAATGGGGAAAAATTGGAAGCTTTTCCACTAAAATCAGGAATTAGACAAGGGTGTCCACTGTCCCCACTTTTATTTAATATAGTACTGGAAGTCTTAGCCATAGCAATAAGGCAAGAGACATGCATAAAAGGGATACAAATTGGAAAGGAAGAAATCAAGTTATCATTATTTGCAGATGACATGATTCTATATATAAAGGACCCTAAAGACTCTACCAGCAAACTCTTAGAGCTGATAAACACCTACAGCCATGTAGCAGGATACAAAATAAACAAATACACAGAAATCAGTAGCCTTCCTATATGCTAACAACAAACACACAGAGGATGAAATCAGAGAATCTCTCCCATTCAAAATTGCATCAAAGAAAATAAATTACCTTGGAATAAACCTAACCAAGGAAGTAAAGGATCTCTGCAATGAAAACTATACAGCACTCAAGCGAGAAACTGCAGAAGACCCTAGGAAATGGACAAACATCCCTTGTTCCTGGATTGGAAGAATCAATATTGTGAAAATGGCAATCTTACCAAAAGCAATCTACACATTTAATGCAATTCCTATCAAAATTCCAATGGCCTTCTTCACACAAATAGAAAAAAACAATCCAAAAATTCATTTGGAATCACAAAAAACCTTGAATATCTAAAATAGTACTGAGCAACAAAAATAAGGTGGGTGGTATCACCACACCTGATTCTAACATATACTATATAGTAACAAAAACAGCATGGTACTGGCACAAAAGCAGACATGTAGATCAGTGGAACAGAATAAAGGACCCAGATGTAAGTCCAGGTAGCTATAGCCACCTGATATTCAATAAAAATGCCAAAAATACTCATTGGAGAAAAGACAGCCTCTTCAGCAAATGGTGCTGGGAAAACTGGATATGTATCTGTAGAAGGATGAAAATAGATTCTTCTCTCTCTCCATGCACAAGAATTAAGTCCAAATGGACTAAAGGCCTTAACAACAGACCTGAAACTCTGAAGCAGCTTGAAGAAAAAGTAGGGGAAACCCTTCAACATATGGGTCTTGCCAAAGACTTTCTCAATATAACCCCAATTGCTCAGCCAATAAAACCACAGATTCACCACTGGGACCTCATTAAATTACAAAGATTTTGTACAACAAAGGACACTGTGAATAAAGCAAAGAGGCAACCTACAGAATGGGAAAAAAAATCTTTGCCAGCTATATATCTGATAGAGGATTAATATCTAGGATATACAAAGAACTCAAAAAGTTAAATAATAAATCAAATAAGCCAATTAAAAAATGGGCTATGGAGCTAAATAGAGACTCAAAAGTAGAAATATGGATGGTATATAAGCATCTAAAAAAAGTTCTACATCCCTAGTCATCAGGAAAATGCATATTAAAACTACATTGAGATTCCATCTCACTCCTATCAGATTGGCTACCATCATGAAAACAAATGATCATAAATGCTGGCAGGAATGTGGAAAAAGAGGAACTCTTCTACACTATTGGTGGAAATGCAATCTGGTCCAGCCATTGTTCAAATTAGTGTGGAGGTTCCTAAGACAGCTAAAAATTGATTTGACCCAGCTATAGCACTCCTAGGCATATATCCTAAGGACTCATCCCATTTCCTTAGAAGTACATGCTAAACCATGTTAATTGCCGCTCAATTCATAATAGCTGGGAAATGGAACCAGCCTAGATGTCCCTCAACTGATGAGTGGATAATGAAGATATGGCACATTTACACAATGGAGTTCTACTCAGCAGTAAATAAAAATGAAGTTATGAAAATTGCAGGGAAATGGATGGATCTGGAAAGGATTATACTAAGTGAGGTAACCCAGGTGTAGAAAGCCAAGCGCCACATGTTCTCTCTCATATGTGGATCCTAGCTAGAGATGATTGGGCTTCTGTGTGAGAAGAGAAAAAACTCACTAGCAGAGGCCAGTAATTTAAAAAGGAGATATAAAGGGAAGAGAAAGGAAGGGAGGAGGGTACTTAATAGGTTGGTATTGTATATATGTAAGTAGAAGAATAGATTTACGTGGGTGAAAAGGCCCAAAGTGAGGTCAGAGGAAGAGATTGAGTAAAGGAAAGGTGGAGGGAGGGCTAATCAAAATCTAAGAGGATACAAATAAATTATATGGAATCCTCCAATTTTGGACAATGGAACACTCAGGAGCCATACTTCATTGTTATAAAATTTTCAGTGCCAGGGATGGGATACCTACAGTGCGTTGTTGGCCAGGGAGGTCCCTGATGCTCCCAAAACATTATAGGCCATTGCCGAGGCCCTTGGTTTCCCACCAGGAATAGATGGTAAGACCCTATTGCTGAAAACTCCACATACTTGGGCTGCAAGGCCACTGAGAAATCCTGCTGGAACCAAGCTGATAACCTCCTCCATGTAGACCAGCTGACAGAAAGCTGGAAGAAGCCATTATAAATGTAGTTCAATGGAAGAAAGAGAAATCACCAGTGAAGATACTGAACAGTGGACACTGCAAGCCTTATAATTGGCCAGCCAGGCCAAATGAGCCAATGGGTGCAATAGTGGAACGTCTGTCATGGTGGAAAACAACTGCCCTCCAATTGGACTGGAGGCCCACTCCATGAGAGGGAGTATGTCCCTGATACTGAAAACTTAGAACAGGAGTAGTCGTGAGCCCTAGGGGTTAACATGTGCTGATGTCTGGATAAATGTATATACTATGTTATCAAACTGCCCAGTAAGCACTTCTCTTAATAGTTATACCCTAATATTAAAGCAACTCTCACTTTGGGTAGAGAATCTTCTCTTTTCAGATGGCAGTGACCTTGAGACGACTCAGAAGGTATCATAGTGCTGGAAAGAAGTGACTGCAGTACTAAGTAACATCTTGATCACACATTCCAAGGCTCAGGATCTAATGCAGAAGAGGTGGTGGAAAGAATGTAAGAGCCAAAGGAAGGGTGGGCTACAATAGGGCATACACCTATTAAATTCTCTCTAAAATAACAATGGTTATCCCATTTATCTCATGCTGACTTTACTCTCTATTGGAGAATTTGCTGTCTTTTTCAGATGGACGCATACCCTGAGGAGACAATCAGCCCATCATACCTCAATAGGACCCAAGCTGAAACCAAGAGTAACTGGAAAAATGAGCAAGAGTGCTGCTTTCTTGGTGAACCTGGTACCACCACAAGGGTGAAGGAGATAGACATACAGAACACTCAACTCCTACCAAACCAGATATACAGAGACACAGAGGCTCTCAAGACCTCATCACTGAAGTAGACCTAAAACAAACCCAACCTGGCTCAGGGAAATTTGCAGAAGAGGGGTAGGAAAGATAGAGCCACATGTTGGGTCACTATGCACAGGGATATTGCCTCTTACCCATAACTGATGGCTAACCCCACAATACATGAACCATATTCCCCAATGAGGAGGGTCCCTGCATGGGGGTGGGGGGGAGGGAGGAGGCTAATGATGGTACCAACATGACTATATACACACTGTGTACATAACTAATGAAAAATTTAAAAAAGCAGAAATTAATGAACTGGAAATAAAGAACACAATTAAAAAGATTGATGAAATGAAGAGCTGGTTCTTTGAAAAAATAAACAAGATTGATAAATCACTGGCCAATTTGATCAAAGGAAAACAAGAGAAAACTCAAATCATCAAGATTAGAAATGAAAATTGAGGACTCATAACAAAGAAATTGGAAGAATCATAAGAACATATTTCAAAAACCTGTCTTAATGGTTTTGTTGTTAACTTGATCTGCTTAGGAATCCACAGACATACCTCTTGAGTGGGTCTCTGATGTTGCTTCCAGGAATGGTTAACTGAAGGAGGAAGTCATTCCCCCAAATTGACCCCTTCCCTCAGAGCGAATGGCCCCTCTCACAGGGGGCTTAATCTAAGGAAGCTCTGGGAGAAAAGAATCCCTTCCTTCTAACTGGCTGCTGGTGCTGCTTGCTGACAGGCAGAGTGAACTGAAGACTACAGTGAACTGAAGACTGCATGGACTGAAGACCAGCGGCTCTCTAGGAAACTGCAGGCCTTCAGTGATGGATCGGGACTGTTGAAGCATCCAGCCTGTTGGACTGAGAAGCTACTGAGTTTCTTGATTCTTGGGCCTCCAAACTGCTATTGTTGGACAGGTATAAGCTAATCCAATAAACTCCCTTTTTAAATACAACTCATTTATTGGGTCTGTTCTTCTAGAGAACCCTGACTAATACACTTGTACTCTACACAATTGGAAAACCTGGTACAAATAGATAAATTCATTGACTCTTATCAACTCCTAAAATGAAATCCAGAACAGATAGACTTCCTAAACAAACCTATTACTTCTAATGAAATTGAATTAAAAATTAAATTAATTAAAAAATTTCCCAACAAAAAAGTCCAGGCACTGGTGGATTTACCACTGAGTTCTACCAAATCTCCAGTCAAGAACTACAACCACTTCTCTTCAAATTATTTTGCACAATTGAAAAAGAAGGAGTGTTCCCAAACTCCTTCTATTAAGTCAGCATTACTCTTGTACCTAAACCACACAGAGAACCAACAAAAATAGAAAAATTATAGACCAATGTCCCTAATGAACTGAGATGCAAAAATGATCAATAAAATCCTTGCAAGCCAAACTAAAGAACATATCCAAAACAACATCCACCTCAATCAAGTAGGTTCATCCCAGGGATGCAGGGATAGGTTCAACATATGGAAATTGATTATGTAGTTCTGCACATAAATAAACTTACACATAAAAATCATATGATTATTTCAACAGATGCAGAAAAGGCATTTGACAGAATATAATACCCCTTCATGATTAAGACACTGGAGACACTTGGTATTGAGCAACCATATCTCAACATAATAAAGTCTATTTATAAAGCACTTAAGGCTCAGATTATAGTAAATGGGGAAAAACTTGAAGCATTCTCATTAAGATCTAGAACAAGACAGGGGTGCCTACTCTCACCATTGCTTTTCAACCTAGTTCTTGAAGTTTTACTAAAACAGCATGGTACTGGCACAAAAGCAGACATGTAGATCAGTGGAACAGAATAAAGGACCCAGATGTAAGTCCAGGTAGCTATAGCCACCTGATATTCAATAAAAATGCCAAAAATACTTATTGGAGAAAAGACAGCCTCTTCAGCAAATGGTGCTGGGAAAACTGGATATGTATCTGTAGAAGGATGAAAATAGATTCTTCTCTCTCTCCATGCACAAGAATTAAGTCCAAATGGACTAAAGGCCTTAACATCAGACCTGAAACTCTGAAGCAGCTTGAAGAAAAAGTAGGGGAAACCCTTCAACATATGGGTCTTGCCAAAGACTTTCTCAATATAACCCCAATTGCTCAGCCAATAAAACCACAGATTCACCACTGGGACCTCATGAAATTACAAAGATTTTGTACAACAAAGGACACTGTGAATAAAGCAAAGAGGCAACCTACAGAATGGGAAAAAAAATCTTTGCCAGCTATATATCTGATAGAGGATTAATATCTAGGATATACAAAGAACTCAAAAAGTTAAATAATAAATCAAATAAGCCAATTAAAAAATGGGCTATGGAGCTAAATAGAGACTCAAAAGTAGAAATATGGATGGTATATAAGCATCTAAAAAAGGTTCTACATCCCTAGTCATCAGGAAAATGCATATTAAAACTACATTGAGATTCCATCTCACTCCTATCAGATTGGCTACCATCATGAAAACAAATGATCATAAATGCTGGCAGGGGATGTGGAAAAAGAGGAACCCTTCTACACTATTGGTGGAAATGCAATCTGGCCCAGCCATTGTTCAAATTAGTGTGGAGGTTCCTAAGACAGCTAAAAATTGATTTGACCCAGCTATAGCACTCCTAGGCATATATCCTAAGGACTCATCCCATTTCCTTAGAAGTACATGCTAAACCATGTTAATTGCCGCTCAATTCATAATAGCTGGGAAATGGAACCAGCCTAGATGTCCCTCAACTGATGAGTGGATAATGAAGATATGGCACATTTACACAATGGAGTTCTACTCAGCAGTAAATAAAAATGAAGTTATGAAATTTGCAGGAAAATGGATGGATCTGGAAAGGATTATACTAAGTGAGGTAACCCAGGTCTAGAAAGTCGAGCGCCACATGTTCTCTCTCATATGTGGATCCTAGCTAGAGATGATTGGGCTTCTGTGTGAGAAGGGAAAAACTCACTAGCAGAGGCCAGTAATTTAAAAAGGTGATATAAAGGGAAGAGAAAGGAAGGGAGGAGGGTACTTAATAGGTTGGTATTGTATATATGTAAGTAGAAGAATAGATTTACGTGGGTGAAAAGGCCCAAAGTGAGGTCAGAGGAAGAGATTGAGCAAAGGAAAGGTGGAGGGAGGGCTAATCAAAATCTAAGAGGATACAAATAAATTATATGGAATCCTCCAATTTTGGACAATGGAACACTCAGGAGCCATAGATCATTGTTATAAAATTTTCAGTGCCAGGGATGGGATACCTACAGTGCGTTGTTGGCCAGGGAGGTCCCTGATGCTCCCAAAACTTTATAGGCCATTGCCGAGGCCCTTGGTTTCCCACCAGGAATAGATGGTAAGACCCTATTGCTGAAGACTCCACATACTTGGGCTGCAAGGCCACTGAGAAATCCTGCTGGAACCAAGCTGATAACCTCCTCCATGTAGACCAGCTGACAGAAAGCTGGAAGAAGCCATTATAAATGTAGTTCAATGGAAGAAAGAGAAATCACCAGTGAAGATACTGAACAGTGGACACTGCAAGCCTTATAATTGGCCAGCCAGGCCAAATGAGCCAACGGGTGCAATAGTGGAACGTCTGTCATGGTGGAAAACAACTGCCCTCCAATTGGACTGGAGGCGCACTCCATGAGAGGGAGTATGTCCCTGATACTGAAAACTTAGAACAGGAGTAGTCGTGAGCCCTAGGGGTTAACATGTGCTGATGTCTGGATAAATGTATATACTATGCTTATCAAACTGCCCAGTAAGCACTTCTCTTAATAGTTATACCCTAATATTAAAGCAACTCTCACTTTGGGTAGAGAATCTTCTCTTTTCAGATGGCAGTGACCTTGGGACGACTCAGAAGGTATCATAGTGCTGGAAAGAAGTGACTGCAGTACTAAGTAACATCTTGATCACACATTCCAAGGCTCAGGGTCTAATGCAGAAGAGGTGGTGGAAAGAATGTAAGAGCCAAAGGAAGGGTGGGCTACAATAGGGCATACACCTATTAAATTCTCTCTAAAATAACAATGGTTATCCCATTTATCTCATGCTGACTTTACTCTCTATTGGAGAATTTGCTGTCTTTTTCAGATGGACGCATACCCTGAGGAGACAATCAGCCCATCATACCTCAATAGGACCCAAGCTGAAACCAAGAGTAACTGGAAAAATGAGCAAGAGTGCTGCTTTCTTGGTGAACCTGGTACCACAACAAGGGTGAAGGAGATAGACATACAGAACACTCAACTCCTACCAAACCAGATATACAGAGACACAGAGGCTCTCAAGACCTCATCACTGAAGTAGACCTAAAACAAACCCAACCTGGCTCAGGGAAATTTGCAGAAGAGGGGTAGGAAAGATAGAGCCACATGTTGGGTCACTATGCACAGGGATATTGCCTCTTACCCATAACTGATGGCTAACCCCACAATACATGAACCATATTCCCCAATGAGGAGGGTCCCTGCATGGGGGTTGGGGGGAGGGAGGAGGCTAATGATGGTACCAACATGACTATATACACACTGTGTACATAACTAATGAAAAATTAAAAAAAGCAGAAATTAATGAACTGGAAATAAAGAACACAATTAAAAAGATTGATGAAATGAAGAGCTGGTTCTTTGAAAAAATAAACAAGATTGATAAATCACCGGCCAATTTGATCAAAGGAAAACAAGAGAAAACTCAAATCATCAAGATTAGAAATGAAAATTGAGGACTCATAACAAAGAAATTGGAAGAATCATAAGAACATATTTCAAAAACCTGTTTTAATGGTTTTGTTGTTAACTTGATCTGCTTAGGAATCCACAGACATACCTCTTTAGTGGGTCTCTGATGTTGCTTCCAGGAATGGTTAACTGAAGGAGGAAGTCATTCCCCCAAATTGACCCCTTCCCTCAGAGCGAATGGCCCCTCTCACAGGGGGCTTAGTCTAAGGAAGCTCTGGGAGAAAAGAATCCCTTCCTTCTAACTGGCTGCTGGTGCTGCTTGCTGACAGGCAGAGTGAACTGAAGACTACAGTGAACTGAAGACTGCATGGACTGAAGACCAGCGGCTCTCTAGGAAACTGCAGGCCTTCAGTGATGGATCGGGACTGTTGAAGCATCCAGCCTGTTGGACTGAGAAGCTACTGAGTTCCTTGATTCTTGGGCCTCCAAACTGCTATTGTTGGACAGGTATAAGCTAATCCAATAAACTCCCTTTTTAAATACAACTCATTTATTGGGTCTGTTCTTCTAGAGAACCCTGACTAATACACTTGTACTCTACACAATTGGAAAACCTGGTACAAATGGATAAATTCATTGACTCTTATCAATTCCTAAAATGAAATCCAGAACAGATAGACTTCCTAAACAAACCTATTACTTCTAATGAAATTGAATTAAAAATTAAATTAAAAAATTAAATTAATTAAAAAATTTCCCAACAAAAAAGTCCAGGCACTGGTGGATTTACCACTGAGTTCTACCAAATCTCCAGTCAAGAACTACAACCACTTCTCTTCAAATTATTTTGCACAATTGAAAAAGAAGGAATGTTCCCAAACTCCTTCTATTAAGTCAGCATTACTCTTGTACCTAAACCACACAGAGAACCAACAAAAATAGAAAAATTATAGACCAATGTCCCTAATGAACTGAGATGCAAAAATGATCAATAAAATCCTTGCAAGCCAAACTAAAGAACATATCCAAAACAACATCCACCTCAATCAAGTAGGTTCATCCCAGGGATGCAGGGATAGGTTCAACATATGGAAATTGATTATGTAGTTCTGCACATAAATAAACTTACACATAAAAATCATATGATTATTTCAACAGATGCAGAAAAGGCATTTGACAGAATATAATACCCCTTCCTGATTAAGACACTGGAGACACTTGGTATTGAGCAACCATATCTCAACATAATAAAGTCTATTTATAAAGCACTTAAGGCTCAGATTATAGTAAATGGGGAAAAACTTGAAGCATTCCCATTAAGATCTAGAACAAGACAGGGGTGCCTACTCTCACCATTGCTTTTCAACCTAGTTCTTGAAGTTTTACTTCAGGTAACAAGACAACAGAAACAGATAAAGGGGATATAAATTTGTAAGAAAGAACTCAAACTAGCCCTATTTGTAGATAACACACACACACACACACACACACACACACACACAAAAAAAAAAAACTTCCAAAAGTGATAAATTCCTTCAGTATAGTGGCAGGATACAAAATCAATACAAAAAAATCAGTAGCCTTCCAACATGGAGAAAGAGATAAGTCACACTATCTTGTTTTCAATAGCCACAAAAAGAATACTTTGGAATATCACTAACCAAGAAAGTGAAAGATTTGTACAGTGAGGACATGTAATAAACAAGGAAAGAATTTGAGGAGGATATGACAATATGGAAAGATCTTCTATGCTCATGTATTGAAAGAATTAATATTATGACAATGACCACCCTAGCAAAACTATTATGTAGATTCAGTGCAATTCTAATAAAAATTCTAGCAATGTTCTTCACAGAGATAGAAAAAATAGTCTCAAAATTCATATGGAAGAACAGAAGGCCTTCAGTAGCCAAAGATATCCTCAGTAAAAGAAATGTGTCTAGAGGTATCACCACACCTAATTGCAATATATACGACAAAGCCACACTCACTAAAACAGCATGGTACTGGCACAAAAACAGACATACAGATCAATGGAATAGAATAGAAGACCCATCTCTATATATAAGCACATACAGCTACCTCATGTTTGATAAAGGAGCCCAAAATACACACTGGAGAAAAGACAACATCATCAACAAATGGAAGTAGAGAAATTGGATAACCACATGTAGAAGAATGAAGTTAGACCCACTTCTTTCATCCTGCACAGAAGTCAACTCTAAGTGGATTAAATACCTCAATATAAGATCTGAAACTATAAAATAACTAGAAGAAAAAATAGGAAGTACACTCTATGATATAGGCTTAGGGAAAGACTTCCTTAATAAGACCCCAGTAGCACCCACAGAATGGGAGAAAATATTCACCACCTATACCTCTGAAGCAAACAAGTTGACATGATGCTCATACAAGTGCAATAGTGGAACACTGTCATGGTGGGTAACCAACTGCTCTTGGATTGGCTAACAGATCCACTCAATGGAAAGGAAACCATATCTGGAACTGGGAAAATAAGTCAGAATCATATCCAGATAATGATTCTGCTTTCCATTTTCAAGCTCCCACTAACCTTAGACTATAAAAGTGTCTAAACTCTTTTAATTCTCTCTAAATTAATAATGGTTATCCCATTTAGCTGGTGCTGACTTCGTTCTCCATTGGAGCACCTGCTTCTGTTTTTCAGATGGGAGCTGGACTTGAGGAGATAAGTGACCCAGTGAGCTCCACCCCAGCCTCAGCTGAAACCACAGAGGAAATAGGGAAATGAGCAAGAATGATGCTCTCTTTTTTAATCTGATATCAGCACAAGGGTTATGGAGAAAGATACTGAGGACACTCAACACCTACCAAACGAGAGAGCTAGATGCTCCTAAGTACCCATCACTGAAGTGAACTTAAATGCTCCAAACATGGCTCAGGGAATTTTGTGGAAGAGGGGGCAGAAAGATTGTTAGAGCCACAGATTGGGACATTTTGCACAGAGACATTTCCCCTCCCCACATAATGCATAACCTATCATCCCCATGGAGTTGTCCTGCATCCCCAATGAGGAATACCTTTTCAGAAAAGTGGCAGGGAGGAGGCAAAGGATGGTACCAACATGTGATGCTTACATACAAAATATGTTCATATCTAATAATAAAAAAGAAATGTAAGCCAGATGTGGTGGCACACACCTTTAATTCCAGCACTTGGGAGGTAGAGGTAGGAGAATCGCCATGAGTTCAAGGCCACCCTGAGATTATGTTGTAGATTCCAGGTCAGCCTGAGCTAGAGTGAAACCCTACCTCAAAAAACAAACAAAAATGTATTTTCATTATGAAGATTAAAAAAAAATCTGTTTTCTGACTGGACATGAGGCCCATTCAGTGGGGGACTTATACCAGGACTGATACCTGGTACTGAAAACCAAGTCAGATTTCTATAGTCAGGAAACTGACTTCTCACCACAAGGCTTGCTACCTCTTCCCCATCTGCCAGGGCTCAGGAGAACTTGCAGTGGAAACAGCACCACAAATACTGTTCTTACTACTAGCCTGACATCTACCTCCAGGATGATGGCAGCTGTCACAGTGATCAAGAAAAACCTATCAAAGCAGAAATCCCAAGGCTACAACAAACTCAACACTAAATCAGACCACCAACAGGCCTGCCATGGCTCAGGGATCATTGCAGAAGAGGGGTCTGAAAGATCGCAAAAACCACGAGTAGTGGCAAATACTCTGAGGCACAGTACTCCCACTATGCCATTGGAACGGACGGAGGCATTCAGGACCTCATAGTAAATCCCATAACCACACAGAGAAAGGCCTCAAGGAAATGGGAACAAGCAAGAGGAAATAAAAGAGTATATTATGTTAAAAATATATTAAAAATTTAACAGTATGCCAAACTTACCTATGTTGATAGAATTTAGGAGAAGGGGGTGTTTAATAACTGAGAGAGGGCTTCAGGAAGTCATCCAAGGTCCTGAAAATGTTCCAATTTCTTCATCTTAGTGATGCTCACAAGAGTCTTTCATTTCATGAGAATTTACCAAGCTGCGTACTTTGTGCAGATTAAATTGTTTCGATTGGCTGAAGGAAATTCAGCATTGTGAAAAAGAATTCAATTCAATTCAATTTTACACTGTCAATAATTTTATTCTACATTTGGCTTTCCTTTGAAGCTTTTTCCTAGACCATATACCTCTTGAGATGCAAGGGATAAAATTTGGATAATAAAATAATCATTGGTTCCAGATAAGGCATTAAGCATCCCATGAATTATTTAGTTTTATAATTTCAGCTTATTTTGCCTGCATATGTGTGCCAGAAAAAAAAACACCCATTTTTGTTGATTCCAGCTAGATTGTTTTTTTCTTTCCACTTCAGTGCTGAGTATTGCAGCAGGATTTGGGTCAAATGATTTTTACCAAATTCAATTGTTTCTTCTGACCAATTCCTGAGTCGTCTGTGGAGAGTTGAAGATAGTGGGTAGATTTATTGTTGCTCAGTTCCAGGGTCCTCCCAGCTCCCAAAATTCTAATGATGACACAGGAGACAATGACGGACCCTCCCTGTCACAATGGATATACGATTTCACACAGTTCATCATTATCTAACTGAAAAATATTGATTGCTATCATCAGAACATGGAGAAATACAGTCAAACAAAAGGTATTCTGAAGATACACTGTGTACACTATTTGGGATGAAGGCCGTTCATCGCCTATGTTCCAAGTTAGCTGTAGTAGCATGGATTAGTCCACTATCCATTGTTAAGAATAAAACCCCTGATGCTGGGTAATAATATATAAAGATTTATTTAGCTCAGAGTTTTGGATACTGAAAGTCAAATATGACCTTCAGTGATGAAGCATCAGTGGATGGTGTCATGCCTGGAGCTTAAGAAAGAGAGTGTGACAGGACCAGTATTTTTTTAAATTATTTTTTGAATTATACATCTCTTTGAGAACCAACCAGGGTCTCAAGAGAACTATCATTATCCTCTTCAAAGTGCTGTGTTTCCGACGGACTAGTTACTTTGCTCTAGTTCTCACCATTTTTTTTTGCACATTTATATGTGTATATGTGTGTGCTCATGTGTGGTGTGTGTGTGTGTGTGTGTGTGTGTGTGTGTGTGTGTGTGTGTGTGTGTTGCAGGCCAGAAGACAACCTTGGGTATTGTTACTCAGGAATGCCATCTATATATTTTTTTTTGAGACAGGGTCTCTTATTGGCCTGGAGGCTCTCCAAGAAAGCTAGACTGACTGGCCAGAGAGCCCCAAGTATCCTCCTTTCTCCACTTCCCTAGCACTGAAACACAAACCCATGTGACCACACTCAGCTTTTTTACATGGCTCCTGAGGATTGAACTAAGGTCCCAGTGCTTTCAAGGCAGTAACTATACCAACTAAGCCCCAGCTCCAAGTTCCATCTTCTTTCACATGGAGCACCACGTCCTGAGCACATGTCCTTCATAGGACAAGCCACCTCCAAAGCCTAGCACAACATGCACATTGAAAATTTCCCCCAAGCATTCCTCTTTCGATAAAGCTGTTTAGAGAAATGTATGTTGCTAGGGGAAAATTTAGACGTTGCTTTCTGGTTCTTAACTTTAATGAAGATGGGTGAAGAGCTCATAGTGTGAACCTGCCTAGCCCTCCTGGGGGGGGGTTCTCTTTTCACATAGTTAAAAATAATTATGTTGCATGCATGACAGATTTGTTTTTCTCTGCCATGAAAAGTCAACTTTTTAGAATTTTATTTTTTGTGTATGGGTATGTGTGAGTATACACATGCTTTTGTGCATGAGTGTGTGAGTGTGTGTGTGTGTTTCTATGTGTGCAGGCATGCATACACATATGTGCACATGCGTGTGGAGCCAGCCAGAGGTCAATATCAAGTATCAAATATGGCTCTCTACCTTATATTTTGAATCAGGGTCTCTCACTGAACTAAGAACATTCTGGTTCACCCAAGACATGCAACCTAGTGAGCCTTGGGGATCCTCCTATCACAGTGCTGGGATTACAGGTGATGCCAAGATGCCAGGCATTTTAGATAGGTAGTGGAGATTTGGACTCAGGTTCTTATGCTTGCACAAAAAATTACTTTCCTCACTGAACCACTTTCCTCAAAGTTTATTAAAAAAAAACAACAACTTCTAGGTCTGGCAAAGGTAATTAAGGAGGCTCTGCTTATCTAGTCAGTACTGACAGCTAAGTAGACCCCACAGGGCTTTCAATGTAAAGAGATTCAGAATTCTGGAAAATGGTGCTCCCTGTGTATGACCCTTCAGGAAAACACTGTGTGTCTCTGATATCATCCCAGTGCCCCTAGGTGATGGTGGTGTGAGCTACATAAGGCAGTTTTTCATAGATTTGCCATCCCAGAGGGCTTGTCTTCTTTCCTCTCTGACATCAGTCCTAAAATCCTCTTTCAAAATTGGAAAACGTCATTAACATCTGGGACCATTCTAACTCCTCTATAGGTCCAACTGTCACCTGAGATTAAGGTCAGATACGTCAGGGGCCTCCATGCATAAGGCAAAAATGACTTTGAACTGAAATAATGGACTAAAGATGCGGAGGCAGAACAAGTTCTGTGTAAACCTCCAGCGACAAATTTTCAGAATCAGGTCTCGCTGAAAACAAGGTGAAAGCAGCAGTACCTCCACTTGGAGCCAGCAGAAGGAAAGGCTGATTGGCTGTAAACCAGCCAAGTTCCTGCTATTAAAAATACCACAGTGTTACTGCCAAAAGTGGTGCTAGTACAAATTGCCAGAGGTAACTGTTACATAAGCCAGAGCTCGCTCTGCCAATTAGCCAGAAGCTATTGCTCCGTCTCTGGGGCCACAGTTACTCCAACAGGTAACTTGCAAGATGTCTAGCAGTTTAAAGCCTAAAGTGGAAGACATCATTCTACTGTGTGACAAGAAAAAAATTCATCTTTAGGACAAGCTAGTCTGGGGGGGGGGGCATTGGCTCTTTGAGGAATAGGGATTCCAGCCCAGTCCAGCTCTTGGTTAGTAAGTTGGTACACTAAGAAAGTGTAGGTCTCAGAGAACTCAGTCATGAGTTTTAAAAATTGCTGTATCTGTTAGGGGCACAATGGGAATAAAAGCAAAGAAATGTGCTGTAGCTTACAAAACAGAAGAAAGGAAGCAAGGGAGAGAGGGAGGGAAGATGGAAGAAAGGAAGGCAGGAAGGGAGGAAGAAAGGAAGGAAATCCATTGAGCTACCTCATTTTCTTTCTGAGACATTTACCACTCAACTAGGCTTGTCCTCGCAGTAAAAGGATGGAAAGGACAATGGACAGCTTGGCAGGTGATTCAGATACAGCTTCCTTTCCCTTCCCGGTAGAAAGTGGGGGTATACGTTTGGAGTGGCCACATGACCCCATGTTGACCAGGGTGCGGTAGTTATGGTAAGGTTGGAATGGCCAGGTAACCCCAT
Organism: Dipus sagitta; assembly: GCA_036346955.1. Lineage (NCBI taxonomy): Eukaryota > Metazoa > Chordata > Mammalia > Rodentia > Dipodidae > Dipus > Dipus sagitta. Next base: position 101,235,349 of record CM070771.1, on the reverse strand, counting down.
GTTCAACAGGGTACAGGAGTTATGGTAAGGTTAGGGTACTCCAGGCGACTCCATATTTACCAGGGTGCGGTAGTTATGGTAAGGTTGGAGTACTCCACGTGACCCCATGTTCACCTGGGTGCAGTAGCTTTTGTAAGGTTGGTGTACTGCAGGTGACCTCACATTCACCAGGGTGCAGTAGTTATGGTAAGGTTAGAGTGTTCCAGGCGACCCCACGTTCCTCTGGATGCAGTAATTATGGTAAGGTTAGAGTACTCCAGGGAACCCCATATTCATCAGGGTATAGTAGTTGTAGTAAGGTTAGACTTTTCCATATGACCCCTCATTCACAAGGGTGCAGTAGATATGGTAAGGTTTGAAGGCTCCCAGGTGACCGCATGTTCACCACGGAGCAATAGTTATGGTAAGGTTGCAGTACTCCAGGTGACCCTACATTCCCCAGGGTGTAGTAGTTATGGTAAGGCTGGAGTGCTCCAGTTGTCCCCATGCTCACTAGCATGGGGTTGTTACGGTAACATTGGAGTGCTCCAGGTGACCCTACGTTCATCAGGGTGCAGTTGTTATGGTAATATTAGAGTACTCCAGGGGACTCCAGGTTCTCCAGAGTGCAGTAGCTGTAGCATGTTTGCAGTTTTCTATGTGACACCACAGTCACCAGGGTGCAGTAGTTATGGTAAGAGTGGAGTGCTCCAGGTGACCCCACGTTCACCAGGGTACAATTGTTATGCTAAGGTTGGAGTACTCTAGGTGACACCACATTCACCAGGTTGAATTCATTATGGTAGAGTTTGGAGTACTCAAGAGACCCTGTGTTCACTAGGGTGCAGTCATTATAGTAAGGTTTAAGTGCACCACGTAACCCCACACTCACCAAAGTACAGTAGTTTTGGTAAGGTTGTAGTACTCCAGGTAATCCTACATTCACCATGGTGTAGTCATTATGGTAAGGTTGGAATGCTCCAGGTGACCCCACGCTGATCATGGTGAGGTAGTTTTGGTAAGGTTGGGGTATTCCATGTGACCCCACATTCACTAGGGTGCAGGTCTTATGGTAAGGTTGAAGTGCTCCAGGTGTCCTCACATTCACCAGGGTGCAGTAGATATGGTAAGGGTGGAGCGCTTCAGGTGACACCCATGTTCACCTGGGTACAGTCATTATGGTAAGGTTTGAGTGCTCCTAGCTACCCCACATTCACCAGGGTGCAGTAGTTATGGAAAGTCTGGAGTGCTCCTGGTGAACCCACATTCACCAGGGTGCAGTAGTTATGGTAACATTGGGGTGTTCCCAGCAACCCCATATTCATGAGGGTATAGTAAATATGGTAAGGTTTGAGGGCTCCAAGTAACCCCATGTTCACCATGGTGCAGTCACAGTAAGTTGGAAATACTCCAGGTGACCCCACATTCGCCAGTGCAGCCATTATGGTAAGGTTGAAGTGTTCCCCGTGACCCACATTGACCAGGGTGCAGTAATTATGGTAAGTTTGGAATGCTCCTGGTGAACCCATTTTCACCAGAGCATAGTAGTTATGGTAATGTTGGGGTGCTACAGGTGACCCCACATTCACAAGGGTGCAGTAGTTATGGTAAGGTTTGAGGGCTCCAGGGGACCCCATGTTCACCAGGGTGCAATAGTTATGGTATGGTTGGAGTACTCCTGGTAACCCCACATCCCCCAGGGTGCAGTAGTTATAGTAAGGTTGGAGTACTCGAGGCAACCCCACATTCCCCAGGGTGTAGTAGTTATGGTGAGGTTGGAGTACTCCAGGCAACCCCACATTCCCCAGGGTGTAGTAGTTATGGTGAGGTTGGAGTGCTCCAGGTGTCCCCGCATTCACTGGGGTGCAGTTGTTATGATGTTTTGGGTGCTCTAGATGACCCCATGTTCACCAGGGTGTAGTTGATAAGGTAAGGTTGAATACTCCAGGTGACCCCACATTCACTAGGTTGTGGTAGTTATGGTAAAGTTGGAGTACTCCAGGTGACCTCACGTTCTCCAGGGTGCAATAGTTATGGTCAGGTTACAGTTCTCCAGGTGTCCCCATGTTCTCCTCAGTGCAACAGTTATGGTAAGGTTGGAGTACTGAAGGTGACCCCATGTTCACCAGGATGCAGTAGCTTTTGTAAGGTGGGTGTGCTGCAGGTGACCTCACATTCACCAGGGTGCAGTAGTTGTAGTAAGTTTGGAGTTTTCCATGTGACTCCACCCTCACTAGGGTACAGTTGCTATGGTAAGGTTGGAGTGCTCCAGGTGACCCATGTTCCCCAGGGTGCAGTAGTTATGGTAAAGTTAGATTTCACCAGGTGTCCCCACATTCACCTTGATGCAGTAGTTATGGTAAGGTTGGAGTGTACCAGGTTACCCCATGTTCGCCAGGGTACAGTAGTTATGGTAACACTGGAGTGCACCCAGGTTTACCAGGGAGTAGTAGTTATGTTAAGTTTAGAGTATTCCAGGTAACCGCATATTCACCAGGGTGTTGCAGTTGTATTAAGTTTGGAGTTATCCATGTGACCTCAAGTTCAACAGGTTGCAATAGTAATAGTAAGGTTGGAGTGCTCCAGGTGACCCCATGTTCAACAGGGTACAGTCATTTTGGAAAGGTTGGAGTGCTCTAGGTGACCCCATGTTCACCAACGTGCAGTAGTTATGGTATGGCTGGAGTGCTGCTGGTTACCCCATGTTCATTGGGTGCAGTAGTTTTGGTAAGGTTGGATTATTCCAGGTGACTCTCAGTCATAGGCTTCTTCAAAAACATGTCTTCAGAACAAAAACAAACACGTATTTCTCCTCCCCTCCCATACATACTTAGGAGTGTTTTATTGAATCTTGCCATTCCCTTACCACCTATCAAAGATCTCTACTGCTCTTACCATTTACCTGTACAAAATCTCTAAGGGAATTTCATTGTCTATGAAATTAAGTCTATGCTGCACATAGAAAAGTTCACCCCCTTAACAGCCTCATGTCTACTCTTTGCTCAGTCACTTTGCCTTCCATAAAGAGAGTTATGGAGTGCCTCTCAATCTTCACAGTACATTCTGAAGGAGGTTTTGTAAATCCCAACAATGAATTACCTATGCAACTATGCATAGGTAACTATGCAACTAAAGCATCAGTATCAACTAAAACATTTTCTGTGGTGACAATAGTGAGAACCATCACATTATGCCAGCTCTTACAATTTTGCACAAGAATTTTCCGAAGTCAGAAATGTATCAACTGTCATCTTTTGTAATTTGCTACCTGTTCTTCCTGTGGACAATAGGTGAAGTGTCTACACCTTGACACTTTGCAGACATTCATTGGCTTTTCCATAACAATCGGTGTACACTTAAATCCTAATTCATGCTCTTTTGTCTTTTTTTTCTCTAACTGAATGAAAAAAAAAACAACACGATAGGAATTGTGTTCCATTTCTTTACCTCTGCAGCCACAGCACCTATGGAGTAAGAACAATTGCACACCAACACTGGTTGACTTCCTTCTCCAAGTTCTTCCAGCTTCCAGAATATAATCTTTAGCAAACACCTCACAAGCTTCCTCATTTTAGGACACAATAAAGTAGACAATAAATACATCTGGAAGATGAGGGCATCTAGCATCCTGAAGAGTGCCTGTCATTCTCTATTGCTGTGCTTAGCTCAGCTCAGGGTCCCTTGTTAAGCTTTCACCAGAAAGATTTGAGAATGGCATTACAAAGTCCTCAATCAAGGGTGTGAAGGCTCAGAAGCAGTGTGATTTTGTGTCATTTGCCCAAATAGATTTTTGTCCTTAGAGCATTTTGGAAAGACAGGGTCCACAACTGTAAAAAGATACTTAGATAAAGTGCACACTAAGGGCTTGGTTTCCATTAAGTGAAAACTCAGAACCTTTCCAAACCAGAAAAGGCTCCTGGATATGATGCAAGAGGGACATTGTGAAAAGAGATCCAGATTTAGCAAGAAGGACACAAACATGAAAGCAATTCCTTGCTGAAAGCACATTTTAAATTCGAAGATCTACAGGCCAGAGTTTGCCATCAGAATTGGCAAAGAAAGAAGAAACAACTGCCTTTCGTTTTGGCCCTGCCACAAGTGCGATTCCTTTGTGATTCTTGCCCAGAGTCTCTGAATTAGATGCTTAGTGTATTCTCCAAAGTTCCACATTCTGAGGCCAGAATGGAAGACCAACACACTCTTTTCCCTTCCTTCACAGGGAAAGAGCTTTGGAAATGTATCTGCTTTGAATGCTGTGTTGAACGCATAGTTTATTTTCCAGCATAGTTGGTGACCTGATGATTCGTACTTAGGAAAATCACAGGGAAGTAAAAAGCCAAGAATGAGATACAAATAGCAAGCAGAGAGAGATGGTATTTTTATCTGGTTTTCCTGTGTACTTTTTGGAATTCTAAGAATTCTCTCGAGAAAAAATTCACACTTTTCTTAACATAGATCTTTTTGTGTTAAGGAAGTTCTACTTTCAGGAGAGAACAGAACAAGGCATAACATCTTGTGAAACACTGGTACCCTAATACAGTCACTTTCTGGGTCTCCAGATACATATGTTGGATAGACACAGGGTAGAGGGCTAATTGACCATGGTGTTCAGAATGGACATTAAATTTTAATAGTATTTATTTATTACAGAGAGAGAGGGTAGGGGAATGGATGCATGAAGACGTCTCGTCATTGCAAATGAACTCCAGAAGCAACTGATTTTAGGTAGATACTGGGGAAATAGAATGCAGGATTTTCAGATTTTGCATACGCATGCCTTTAACCACTGAGCAATCTTTAGCCCTTGATATTGAATCTTTAATTGCCTATTTAATTCTTTGTTACATCTCACTCTTTGCATACAATAATACTAAGTTAAATCATAGAAAATGACCATTTCTATGGGTCAAAAACTGTATGATAACAAAAAGTGCATTTATTCACACTGATGACAAGTTGATTTCAAAGTAACAGAAATACTGGTCCCCAGTGGAAAATAAAGCCACTGTTAATTTCATCTTTACATCTCAACGTTTTCCTTACCAGTTTATACATATATGGTAATTTTCATTTTGCAGATGATAATATACTAATATAATATAGAATACTGGGGCTTATAAAAGTTAAGGAAGTTTCCCATGGACATACAACTTGGTGAAGTCTGAGACTCAAAATTGAGTTCTGACTAACACACTGTGATCCTGCTTCTCATTGACGGAGGGGCCATTGGGGCATTTGGGCCACTTCAAAGGTCTAATTTAGAAGGCATTAAAGCATTATGCAAAGTTTAAGGAAATGAATAAACTACCCAGAATTCTTTCCTGAGCCACTCCTCCCACCCAAGTGCTGTGTTGGTTGGGAGACATATTCTGTTAGGCTACAGGTCTGAGGAAAATGTGGAGGGGAAGGGTGAACAAGGTGTGAAGTAGCTCACATTGTATGAATGCCCCTCACATCATACTTTACAAGTTTACCGAAGTTGATTGTTCTGTTCCAAGATACACCAATAGCTATCGATCAATATTAAGCCTGGGGAGTAGACCACATGGATCTGCCTTTGCCTTGCCCACTGTGGCTACAGTTCACTAGTTTGTGATCTGTTTATCCTGAAACTCTCCACATAGTTGGCATGATTGCATAGATACTTGGGCATATCTTCACTTGGAAACAAAAGGCACATCTTGGGGATCAAATAACTAAAAGCATAGTGAGGCCAAAGATCCAAAAGCATTAAAATGTCCCTAAGCCTTTCCTAGCCAGGCTTATTTTTCCACTGCTTTTAAGTCACCAGCCCTGTGTCCCAGTTGCGTGAAGGCTTAAGCAACTGTGCAACTCAAGAACTGCTCTTGCTTCCCAGAGCACACACATGTAGACTTTTAACTAGAGCTTGCATGTGAAGGAACAGGCTTGCTTCAAAAATCATCCATTAAGAGAACCCTAGAACTTTTGATCTTAATTAGCTAGACATGTTCCTAGGGCTTATTGGCAGATCTAGCTCAACTAATTTCACTTGATCACATTTCTCTTGGTGGTATAGTAACTTAAGAAGATAACTAAGATACGCAAAAATAATTTTCAGTGGAAAAAATGCTATCTAAAGACAACCATTTTCTTTTTTCTTTTTTTTTTTTTTTTTTTTTTTTTGGTTTTTTGGTTTTTCGAGGTAGGGTTTCACTCTAGCTCAGGCTGACCTGGAATTAACTATGTAGTCTCAGGGTGGCCTCGAACTCATGGCGATCCTCCTACCTCTGCCTCCCGAGTGCTGGGATTAAAGGCGTGCGCCACCACACCTGGCCCATTTTCTTTTTTAAAAAAATATTTTATTTTTATTTATTTATTTGACAGAAAGAGAGAGAGAGAGAGAGAGAGAGAAAGAGAGAGAGAAAGAGAATGGTCACGGCACGCCAGAGCCTCTAGCCACTGCAAATGAACTCCATACGCATGTGCCACCTTGTGCATATGGCTAACATGGGTGCTGGGGAATCAAACCTGGGTCCTTTGGCTTTGTAGGCAAGTGGCTTAACTGCTAAGCCATCCCTCCAGCCCCAAGGCAACCATCTTCTGAGACCTGTGACTAGAAGTACTGAGTACACTGCACATAGCAAGCTTCAACTCCGGCATCTCATTTGATTGCTACAGCCCTGTATTTAACAAAGACACCAACCAATCAGAAAAGACTTTAACTGTCAGAACTAGTCTCTATTACTTCTTTGTACCTCCTAAATATGACCTTTGATATTTAAAGTTTTCACTGTTGACTCAGAAAGGTTTTAACAGTGTAAATAAGAAAACGTTGGAAGTTTCTTTGCATTTTTCTATTAATGCAAAATATTTAGCAGTTAACTTGAAAACAAAATGGGTTGACTACTCGGATATCTGCATAAAGCTTTTTCCTTCTGTTGAGGCTTAGAATTTATAAGGAAACCAGTCTGAATAGAAGTGAGTACATGCATAGAACCATGCACATTTCATACACTGATTTAGGAACTTGATAATAGTTGCATGTTACCAACATTTGTTTTCATATTCTGCATTCATTTTGGAGAATAATCCTCATGATTCTTCTGAAGATATGAACAACTGGGTTCTTCAAGGGCTGAAAACACATTCAGATTGAACTGCCATGCCAGGCCATGAGCAGCATTTCTTCATCATTGGCCTTGTTTCACAATGTGATCTGTCTTCAGACATATATAGGACAGGGCATTACAAGGCTGTAAATTCCTCTTGAGTACAGTGAGGCTTTTCTATGGCAACTCCTTCTTTTGAGAGGAGAGTCTTTTCAGGAAGGACAGGGAGGGCTCTAAGACTTTTAGGCTTCTGAAGTCTCAGAACTTCCCTCCAGTACTTGTGAAAGACACAGTGGTAGGTAGGATCATAATAAGGTAAGTCACCCCTGGAGACAAAGTCAACCACCACCTTCTTTCTGTCTTTTCCCTTTCTAATTCATATGCCCTGAGCAGCTGACAGAGGTTATTGCAAGTGCTGGGTACCAGACTAGTGGAAATGACAGCTGCCACGGAAAAGCATGACCAGTCTGCTCAAACTCTTCCAGGAAATGTTCACAAGACAGGAGAACTCCCTGGTGGTCTGCAGATGCCACACACACAAAATGCTTGCCTAAATACAAAAACATTTTATTTTATCTCCCAAGGAATCAAGTTGATTTGTCAAGCAATCCACTTACTGACCATGGAGCTAGGTTGTACCATGTGTTCTTATGAAAATCCTGTCTCTTGTTCTTGAAGCTTTCATTTGCACATGAAAAGGAACTGAATATTGAAAATGAGACCTGGATTCTAATCCTGACTCTGTCATTAATATACATTGTAACCATGATCCTCTCATTTAATAGTTTTTCTTTCTTCCTTTTTATGGAACTTATTTTTAATGAATTTCAATTTAAAAATTATACTAAAATTTTTTAAAATTATATATACATATTATATTTGGGGGCTGAAAATCCCCCAAAAGATTGAATACTTTGAGTAAAGAGAATGGAGTGGTCATGAAAACCAGATTTCTTTCCAATATAAAAGTTCATTAGGCCGGGTGTGGTGGTGCACGCCTTTAATCCTAGCACTCAGGAGGCAGAGGTAGGAGGATCGTCATGAGTTCAAGGCCACCCTGAGACTACATAGTTAATTCCAGGTCAGCCTGGACCAGCGTGAGACCCTACCTTGAAAAACCAAAAAAAAAAAAAAAAGTTCATTAAAACCAGGGAGAAAGGCTGGAGAGATGGCTTAGTGGTTAATGCACTTGCCCGTGAAGCCTAAGGAGCCAGGTTCAATTCCCCAGTACACACATAGGCCAGATGCACAAGGTGGTACATGCATTTAGAGTTTGTTTGTAGTGGATAAAGGCCCTGGTGAGCTCATTTTTTCTCTATCTGCCTCTCTCTCCCTCAAATAAATATTCTTTAAATTTTATTTTTATTCATTTATGAGAGAGAGTATGAATGGGAGTACTAGGGCCTCTATCCTCTGCAGATGAACTCCAGATATATTCACCACAATGTGCATGTGTCTTGTGTGGGTTCTGGGGAATGGAACCTAGGTCCTTAGGCCCTGCAGGCAAGCTCCTTAACTGCTAAGCCATTTTTTCCAGTCCTGAAATAAACAAATGAAATATTTTTAAAAACCAGGCAGGGAGAACACAAATTAGTACTGTGACTGGTGGACTTGAGCTCTGAGATTTCTAATATTCTCTCTTTTGTGATTTAGTATAGTCAGCTTTCATGAAAAATTAGTAAACTGGGTATGCATATATTCTTTCATCCAAGAATCTAATTTCAAAATAACTTGACAAAGGCCATAGCATAGTATTATCTGTAATAGTAAAGACACAAAGCCACCATGTGCTCATCATTGAAACACTGTTTGAATAAACAATGGTTTATCCACATGGTGGAATACTATAAAACTAAAAATAGGGCAGAAGTATCTCTATAGAGTGAATAGGTTGACCTCAAAAATGTTAGGTCAGGGGGCTGGCGAGATGGCGTAGCTGTTAAGAACTTGCCTGTGAAGCCTAAAGACCCCGGTTAGAGGCTTGATTCCCCAGGACCCACATTAGCCAGATGCACAAGGGGGCGCACGCGTCTGGAGTCCGTTTGCAGTCGCTGGAAGCCCTGGCGTGCCCATTCTCTCTTTCTCTCTTCTCTCTCTCTCTCTCTCTCTCTCTCTCTCTCTCTCTCTCCCCCTCCCTTTTTCTCTCTCTGTCTGTCACTCTCACATAAATAAATAAAAATAAACAACAAAAAATAATTTTAAAAATGTTAGGTTGGGACGGGCTCCCAAAATGGAGTCACCAAGGGCAGCAAAATGGCGACAGGCATAATGAAGTGGATTATTCACATTTCTCAAGAAACCACTCAACCATTATCCCTTTCTTGCCTAACAATGCCCTCAGGCATTTATAAATAGTGTATCAAATGTCTATGAATTTGGTCCAGAAGCATAGGCTGTCACCCTCCTTTAGATCACTTGATGACAAATGCTTGCTACTGGTCAGAAGAACCCAGGCTAAGGAATGCAATGATGAAAGTAAACCATCACCATCGTAGTGAGGTGTGTGGCAGCATGTGGTAATTGTGATGGCTAGAACACACCAGTCAAGTATCAATAAAAGCATGATTTTTAGAGAGAAGTAGTTCTTGCTTGCTCCTTTACCAAAGGCTATGTGATCCATCTGTTTGCTGTTCTGTAACTTCTGCTTCTTTACTTCATGATAGCAACTTCCAGCAACTAAGGCCATGATACTGAGGGGGCTATGGTAGAGAGAAGAAAGCCATGGGAACCAAACTATTTTATTTGGATGACCCACGGGTATTTCCCAAGTTGGAAAAACCTAACAAAGGAAGGTGCTTTAGGACTAAGGTCTCCTCGCCAAATGAATTTTATAGGAACCACTGAGCATTCTGCTATTTCCTTTCTCTCTTGGAGATTTTAATCTTGTTTTTGTTCAGCACCAAGGAAGGCAGTCCTAATGCGCATTTGAGGTAGAGGCCCTGGGTCTCTGCCATCGGTCCTCAACCCCTGCACTTCTGTCTCTGTACAGCTGCAGTGGGCAGTTCTGGGAGACTGTAAACAAGGGCCTTTCAACATTCTTCCCCTGTGCTTAGCCACAGAAGGGGCTTTTGTGATCCCCATGCAAGCACTGAGTGGGGATCTGGTCAGGCTGAGAGGTCCTTCGTCGCCCTCCAGCCTTTAAGGTGGCAGTGGAGTCCTCACTTTTCCATCAGGCTCTGTTTCCTCTTGCTTCCTGTGATAAGCAATGACATGCAGACTTGTTCTGGCTCTGCTTTTGGGAAAGTCAACCTGAAATATGTTGTATTCCCTTGTATATTTAATAGCTGCTTTGCTGAAGATCACCAGGCTTAACTGACTGCTTTGCTATGCTTCTTTAATCCACAGTTTAATTCCCAGATCCCATCACATGACTTGAGAAAGCAAATTAAAATTTTACAAATGCCAAGTCACTGACAAATTAAAAAGAAACAAAAGAAAATTGAATTGGTACTGCATTCTTCTCCAAGTTGTATAGCTCTATTAAAATCAAATAACTACTCCTCATTCTTAGACTACTGTACAGAATTTGGTAAGATGATGTTCCTGTGTGAAGTTCTCTGACTTGTGGATCCATTTGTGGATTGGCATCTGAGAATATCCACCATGAGGTGCACCCTCCACTTTGGTATTGCCCTCAATGGTTTCTTCCATGTAGACTGTGTACAGTCTGAGGATAGGAACCATCTCATCTTCACATCAACAGTACTCGGCTTCCACCCTGGAACTCGGTGTTATTAATAGTCATGTAATCCGCAAACAAAAACTCCCTTGAACAATAGTTTGCTGTGCTCAGAAAGTATGAACAGCGTAATATGGGAGGAGAAGATGGGAGGAGAGAAAAGAAAGGAAAGAATAAAAGGAAAATGAAGGAAAGAGGAAAAGACAAAAGAGGGAGAGGAAGAGAAAAGGGAAAAAGAACCTAGGAAAGTCATTTCTCAATCAGCAGCTTTTACTAATTGCCTTTGAGTGTGAGAAGAAAACAGATTTACTAAAGGAAATTATAGAGTAAACTGAACCAAATACTGTCCTCTAGTCTGGATTTCATTCTTTGACATCTCAAGATAAGGATTCTGGAATACCCCCAAATTATCGGTACATTGGCAGAAGAACCCTCAAATTCCTGTATAAATACTGTTTGCTCTATTCCATTTCATGCATTCTAAAATGACACAGTGTTTTCATTTTGTTCTGAAGACATAATTTGCCTAGATCAAATACTGGACTCATTAGTTAAGCAATTCCCAACTTAACCTGGATATACCTGAACTAGAGATTACTGAGATCATATCTGTACCACTTTTGATGTCTAACCTGGCTTTGTCCTACACTCTGATTGAAGGCATTATTTCCTCTACCTTTCCCACTTCCTTTCATTTAAAGTCTGTTTAGCAATCCTGTTTCTTCAGATTATGTGAACCAGAGAAATGCAGTTTCTTTTCTAAAGAATCAATAGGTTGGTGGTCTGCCTATTTTTAACTGAGCTAAGAAGGCAAATTTTGGTGTAATATTCCCTGCAAAAGGATAGGTAACTTCACAAGTGGGTGAAATCGCAACAATTTAAGTTGAGCCTGTCAGATTCAAATCTCCTTTCTCAGCTTGTCATTTTCCAAACCTATGGGTTGTCTTGGAGGGAAACTGTGACTTTCCTTGCCCAGTGTGAAAGGAAGTATTATACACATCTTTCATCTGAGGAGAAAAACATTGTGTAACTCATTTTCCTTCCTGGATGACTGTTGTGCATGTGTACCTGTACACAGAGATGCATGCGAGCATGTGTGCACCTGGGCGCCTGGGTGGGGGTGTGAGGCAGCAGATGCCCTAGCACAGAATAATCAAGTTTTAGAGTCCAGCACACCGGCTCTTGTCCTTCCCCTGCTTCGGCCACCACCCTCTGATGACCTATATAAGCTGAGACAGTTTCAATCACACTCTTTACAATTGACACTCGGATTGACCTGGGCTCTCAGCTGCTGCACACTACTGGCTGTCATTCTAACCAGTGCGTAAATGCCCTGTAATTTGAGTTTATTATATATTTCTGAGCCTTCTCTTTGATCATATTCATGTTCCCTAACATTTCCCACCTGCCATTAATCTTGACCAGTACTTCCCTCTCACTTCATTGTTTCTTTTAGTCTTCGGTAAACAAGTCCCAGGGCATCAGGAGAACCTTCCTCCTTAAGATATTAAAGCATCTTGTGAACTCTAACAATCATTTTAGTTTTTTATGACATCATATTGCTTAAAGTAATATTTGATTGGGAATATAGGGCTTGAACCATAGATAATAAGTGAAAAAGACATGTTTATCACTATTAGAATAAAAGTGTCTTTGTAAGGAAATTGTTTAATAGTCCTGTGAGGAAGGTTTGAGTCACAAAAATTCCTTTTTAAATGCCATGGGCTGGTTGGAGAAAGAACTTTGCTTATAAAGCCTGATATCACAGGTTCAATTCACAAGTACTCACTTAAAGCCAGATGTACAAAGTGGCACATGCACCTGGACTTCGTTTGCAGTGGTAAGAAGCCCCGTGTGCCCATTCTCTCTCTCTCTCCCTCCTTCCCTCCCTTCCTCCTCACAAGTAAATATGTAACTTAAAAAGTAATTATTTATTATCAGAGACAGAGAGAGAGAGAGAGAGAGAGGTACAGAGAATGGACCCAACAGGGCCTCTAGACACTACAAACTCCAGATACATGCACCACTTTGTGCACCTGGCTTTATGTTGGCACTCAGTGATCGAACTGGGGTTGTTAGGCTTTTTAGGTAAGTGCCTTAACAACTAAGCAATCTCTCCATCATACACACACACACACACACACACACACACACACATATATATATAATTAAAACTTAGGAAGATTTTTTTCAGGGGAAAGAGCTGTGCCTCCTGACTAGATTTTGCCAGAACTTTTCTAAGGAAGTCACCATTCTTGCAATGTTCAGAGATGTGCTCTATCTCATTGGTAACATTTGCTTGTACCAGGCTCTCTACAGACCAGTGCCACTACAAGAAAATGCCTTAGACCTGTACTCCCATTTTCATGACTTCCTTGTAGACAGTCACGTAACAGAGCCACCAAAGTTTTCTCACAATTAAAATGAGGCCAGGACATAACTTGTCACATAAATAAATTTGCCTTATAAACCATTTGTGTTTGTAATTTTACCAACAATTGCTGCAGCTAAAAAAAAAATGTGATATCTACTAACAAAAGACAAAAATCTGCTACGAACACAGAGATGAGAAAGAATCCAAAAAAGATTGACAAAGAAAATCATATTAAGTTGTACAACTTAAGGCTGCAAATAAATGACATGGAGACATGAGTCAGAACCACATAACAACCCTAATGTGTGGATGTGGCCAAGTTATGAGAAGGATGAATGCAATCAACTTAGGAAACTGATTTTATCATAGATTTTGGAGGAAAATAAAAATATTAGGAGGTTTTAGGGAAAGAATCAGAAGCAAGAATACTTTTCTTGGTGTTTTTTGGTGCCTTCCTTTAGTGAGGTAGGTCAATTCATTTCCCTCTATTCCTTATTTCAAGAACCAAAGCTTCAGGAAGTTACTGTGATGCAGTTAAGGATAGAGTCGAAGGTGAAATGTGAGACTACTCTGCTGGGTTTTAAAAGCTGTTACATTGAATCTTTATTCTCTTTTTTCAGCCACTATATTTACTGACCTAAGTCCTTAATTTACACATAATATCTATTCCTTGTAGAAAGACTTGGTAATGGGAGGTCAAAAGCATTTGTTATGAAATTAATTAGCCATCCTCAAGCTGGTTCCAAAGGCATGGGCTCTGCCTTAGGACACAGTCTGAGAGTTTAAAGTGGCAATGTTCTTTACAAGAGAAAAAAAATATTGGAAAAGAAATTAAAACTCAGGGCAGATGGCCTGGTTCGCAATGGGAAAAGAGGTCAGGTGTAATTCAGCAACCCATTTCATTTGTAAAATGAAAAATGCTTGTGTAGTGGCAGCAAAAGCCTGGTCTTCTGATTCAGCCAAGGAGGTCAGGTCAAAACTTCATCTTTTAAAGAAATAGATCGTGTAATTGGTTTCTTGAAAGTAATTGAAAGTTGGCACAATTGGAGAACCATTTCCCCCAGAGACTAAGTTCTCTTAAATTGAGCAAATGTCAGAACCAGACATTAAAAACCTAATGTTTGTCTTCTAATTCTCAGAGACTTTACTGTGTGTGTTTCCTGTGGACTTGTGTACATGAACTTTCCTAGGTTTGTGAAAACTGGTCAAAACCTCTGATTACTGATCCCTTAAGTAGAAGAGCACCTCCGAGACTACAGTAGACAACACACTGGAGGAAAAGCTACAAGAGTGATATGTGGCTCTTTCTGATCCAATGTCCTAGCTTTTATTATAATTTAATTTTTTAATTGACAAATTCCATAATTATAGACAATAAACCATAATAATTCCCTCCCTCCATGTCCCATTTCTTTAACAAACATTGACTGTCATTTTTTTTGTTTTTTGAAAATATATTATTTATTTATTTGCAAGAGAGAAAGAGGAGGGGAGAGAGAGAGAAAGAGAAGAGAGAGAATGGGCACACCAAGTCCTCCAGCCACTGTAAAAGAACTCCGGATGAATGCATCCTCTTGTGCATCTGGCTTACGTGGGTCCTGTAGCGTTGAACTGGGATCCTTTGGCTTTACAGGAAAACGCCTTAACTGCTAAGCAATCTCTCCAGCTCTCCCGCCTTTTTTTTTTTTTTTTTTTTTTTTTTTTTTTTTGATGTAGGGTCTCACTCTAGCACAGGCTGACCTGGCATTCACTATGTAGTCTCAGGATCCTTTGAACTCACAACGACCTTCTTCCCTCTTGCCTCCCGAGTGCTGGGATTAAAGGCCTGCACCACCACTCCCAGAACATATTTCATTTTTGTTCAGTTTTCATATTCCTAATTTACATTCAGCAAAGTTAGTTGGACAGTTCTGAATTTTAAACGCATTAGTTTACTTACATAACCAGAATAATTTTATCAATTCTCACAGTTGTAATCCCAACACCCAGGAGTTGATGCAAGAAGAGTGAGTTTGAGGTCATTCTGGGCTACAACAGCAAATTCCGGTCCAGCCTGGCCTATATACTAAAACCCTCTTCCAACAACCACCCTCTCCCCTCCCCTAAGAACAGTTCTGTCACACCAAAAGTCCCCTCTTCCTTACTTGAATTTTCATCCCTTCCCTCACCCCTCAGAACCATTGACTTTTGATACCTGTCATTAATAGTATTGCTTTTTCCATAATATCATATAGAAAGAATCATTATAGTATGCAATCTTCTGACAATGGCATTGTGGGGTAACTCTCCATTGTGTTTCTGGGCATCTTATGATCATTTTTGCCGCAGGGTATCTGTATAAGGCTGTTTGCTAAGATAGAGGTGGACTCTCCCTCTGAGGCTGAAGGTAGATTTATTTCCTGATGTCTCCTTTGAAGCAAAATTTAACAGGTTTGCTTGAAGTCCCCTATAAAAGGTGTAATTCTCCAACTCTGACAAAAAGCCACTGGCCTTTGTCTAGGTATGTCATTTTACTGTGCCCACGATCGATCTGGGGGCTAGAAAAACTGATTAGATGATAAACCTCATTGTTGGGTGCAAAACTGTGAATTCTAAAGTCCTTTGTGTCTCTTCTAGGAGTCTAACTGTTCTAATGTAATTTTCTGAAAATGCTATCCTTTACTCCATTGAAATGTCTTTGCACATTCTTTATCTTTTCATCAATATAATACCCTTGTAGTATGAATTAATAATGAAGTTTATCTGTGTTTACTTATCTTTGATTGTAATGGGACCGGACCCAGTGTGTGAGGTTTGCTACCATCGACCCACATTCCCCAGCTCAAAATTTAAATTTTAAAACTGAGTAGAGTGAATCCAATATTGTTGAACTTAACCAAAAATATTTTTGCCATTCTAGTTCTTTATTCTTTCACTATAGGTTCTAGAATCAGTTTGCTTTTATCTGTAAGAAAATCCTGCTGGGGTATGGGTTGGAAGCTTTTAATCTATAAATTCATTTGAGAAGAACTGATCTCTTCACTATATCTTACAATCCATGAACTGGGATGCCTCAACAAATTTTAGTTCTTGGACTTTGCTTTACTGCAATATTATCTTTCTTTGCTTCAGTTGTCAAATATCTTAAGGAACTTGAGAAGCAAATAGAGTCTACTTCTATTCCCTAGATATTTACTGCTAGCTCTTCAGAACTCTTCATAACTGTCGTCTTGCTGCTTCTACCAATTTCAAACTATATATCCAAAAACTTCCTCCAATTTTTATTAGACTCTAACGTGTAAAGGCCAGCCTTAACCAAACAAAACATCGTAAATACTTTGCTTTTCCCTTCTACATGTCTAGATTTACTGTGACTCTGTGAAGGTAGTGGTTATGTTGCTGCAGTGAGCCATAAATTCAGCTCTGCTATATTTATAGGCGATTTTGCTGTTATTTTCCAGTAGTCAAACAGTGTTGTGTGAAGAAGTGATACCTGGTGCTTTAATAAATCCTTGCAGCCGAGGACAGTATGAGGATGAGAAAAACCTTGATGATAACTTCTGATTCATCAATGCTAGGATCACATGGCCACAGCAGTCCATGTTAAGTAAGTATCAATGCCTAGGTGGCTGGTGCATGGGAAGTCAGGTACTTGGTTGCTCACAATGAAGATGTAGATAAGAAACAACCGATGTGGCTGCAGCTTTCACACCTCTCCTATGCTTAACCCACATTACTGACCTATCTTCTCCTTTGCGCTTATTTTTACTCCCAGGTTAGAGTGTGTCCCATGCCTGCCTGCTTACCAGCTTAGCCGTCTCTCCTCCTTCTACCAATCCATCCTCCCAGGAAAGATCCAACCAAATATCATTTCTCTACTAGGTTTTTTGGAGTACACATACACTCACAGGATTTCTAGTTACAGAATGGTAAGCCTTCCTGGAACTCAGCATGCTGCTAAATCCTATAAAAGAAGTTTATTGAGTGTTTATTCAGTGACCAGCACTATGCCACCACACTCCATTTATGCTATCCTTTAATCGCTATGCAGAGCTTATAAATTTATTATTCATTTGATCAAGAATGACATGTAGTTTTAAAAAGCTTAGTAAGTTTCTCAGTCACATAGGCTTGTGGTGAGTTGTAGAGCTATAAAACTTCTAACTTAAGACCAACTCTAGATCAGAACCAGTATAGAGCGTATTTCAGAGAAATGAGCATTTGTGAGGTCCATGATGTATTTCCACTACTTTGCATATTGTGAGAGAGGTGACTATATCTTGAATTTCACTGTACTGTGATCTACTGGGCCCCCTGCCTAGAACAGATAGCTGTGTAAGGATCCCAGTTAGTCTTTTCTCTGATAGTCTCCTGAAGCACTTGCCCATGCTCCAACAGCCATTTTTCTAGGAATGGCTTGTCCTTACTAGTCTCTGATCGGATCTGTCAGAACTGTGATTTTTTTCTGATGATGTCAGTAGCTGGCAATGGCTTTTCATTCTCTAATATGTATCTTTTTTTTTGAGGTAGGGTCTCACTCCAGCTCAGGCTGACCTGGAATTCACTATGTAGTCTCAGGGTGGCCTTGAACTCTTGGTGATCCTCCTACCTTTGCCGCCCGAGTGCTAGGATTAAAGGCATGCACCACCACACCCGGCTCTAATATGTATCTTTTAATTAAAGACTTTTGGGGCTATGGAGGTGGCTCAGCAGGTGAGAGCATTGCTGCACAAACATAAGGACCTTAGTGTGATGCTTAGCATCCATGTAAAGGCTGGACATGGCAGTAAACACCTGTAATCCCAGTGGCAGTGGAGGGGAAGGCAGGAGAATCACTGAAGCTAACAGATTAGTCTGATCACCCCAAAATGGCATTTCTAAGTTCAGGGAAAGACTCTGTTCCAAGGAAGTAAGGTGGACGAGCAACGGAGAACACCTGATATCCTCTTGTGACCTCCACATGCGTGTGCACGTCTGCACACACAGCAAAAAATGAAACACTTTTGAAAAATAGTTCTATTGTGAACCCAAAGGAATTCTTCTCATAGTAAATCTTCAGCAACATTATAAAGGTTTTGGAAGGTGGAAGGAGCGACATGAAAGAAGCAAGTTTTAAATCAGGAAGCATTCCAGTTTGTTTCCAGGCACATAAGCCTCTTAAAATTCATTCTTCACCTATGTGTCAGGCAGGTTAACACTGAACCTCCTTTTCTTGGATGAAGTCCCTTTTAATTAAAGAAGCCCATGTTTGTCCGAATTCATATTCATTATGCAATTACAAAGTTTATTATGAATAATTCTGTGTAGTGGCAATGGTAAGCAGTAAAATATGTTGTGAACATTCAGGAAAAAATCTATAGAATTAACAATGCAAGATGTAATTTTCAGTTTGCTGTAGAAGTAAAATGGGAACGTTTTTCTAAATTTGTCTGACCAGACGAATTTTGGTGTTGCTAGGTTAAAGATGGGCTCCACTTTGGACTACGGGCACTAGGGGTTCTTATGTGGAAGAGAAGGGACTCTTGAGTGGCACCACGTGTTTGGACATAGTCTCCAGTGGAGGTTTGCTGCCTGGAATCTGGGAGTGTCCCATCCAGGAAGGATGTTTTCCACTGTTTCCTAGCTCTTCACCAGTGGACACCATTTTTGCAGTATGGCAGGCTTAGAATTCACAGAGGAGTGAGGGACGACTCTCACTATGGGGCCAAAGATAGTCAGTGGATTAAGTGCTGAAACACAAGCAGCATAGGATGTGGGTGTTCTTTGAATGGGGGAAACAACTCATCATAGTGCTGATGTCTGCAAGAGAAAGCCCACATAGAAACGACTACATCCATTTCCACGCAACTAACGACCCAGAGGGCTGAGGATGCCTGGCATTTCCTGAGCACTGTACGAAGTCTAGCTCCGCTGAAGCTTGGAGTCAGGCAGGGGATGAGACAAGACTAGCCTAAGATGATGAGTAGTCTTTCATGTCATCTTGAAGAAATCAGCCCAGCTATTAGACATTTTGGAGTTACTGAGAGGAAACCTAGACATCTCCAAGAATTGGTATAAAAGTAACTTCAAAATACAGGTTGAGCATCACTATAACTTAAAAATACAAAATCTGAAAAATTTTGAAGGAAGTCCTGACACAACTTAAACCACTTTGAATTTTGGAACATTTCAGAGTTCAGATTAGGTATGCTCAGTACTTAAATCTATGTATATATTACAGCATCTGAAGAATTCTAAGACCTGCAAGCATTCTGGAGAAGTCCTAGTCAATCTGTATTTAGGACTGGAGTTTAAGTGAACTCTGTACTGAGCTAATAGCTTACTGGCTCAGTGTAAAGCTTTCCTCTTCTAGCAAGCAGAAAGGCTTCTCAGCCACTCTGGTACAGAAACTGCATGTGCATAGCTCCTAGTAGACTGCTTTAGCTGACACAGGGCTCAGCCAAGCTAGGACAGAACAGGCTAGATGGAAAAACTGAAAAGGATTCTTTGACCCTTACTGTTGAAGGGATATTTGAAACTACTGTTGTCAGGTTATTTAGATAGGATGCAGGTAATTCTCCACCTTTGAAGATAGTACCTTCTACCATGCCTAGTGTGTAGGCCTTCCATGCAGCGTCACTCAAGAGGTGCTGGACTCAGTCTGCCTGGTTGTGAGCACTTCCCTGGTGAGGAGGTGCTCGCGTGCTCTTGCAGTTTATCCTTCTGCCAAACAGGCTCATTGCATGGCCACTTCAAACTCATAATAAACAGATTTTTTTTTTTTCTGAGTTAAACAGTATCTTTTAGAATATGACTATCTGGGCTCCCATTTTTTCCCCCTTTATGTTTCTTCAGTATTTACTTAAAGCAGACTTTCCTGCTGGGTCTCCATTCTCCAACATACTTTCTAATCTATCAATGTTGCCATGCAGATTTTCCTGCTGGGTCTCCATTCTCCAACATACTTTCTAATCTATCAATGTTGTCTCTTGACAACACAGCTCCCAGAAATCATTCATTCCTCACTTCGTCATCTCTTGTTACTATTTACACATTAGAAAATGGACTTAGAAAGCCGGGCGTGGTGGCGCACGCCTTTAATCCCAGCACTTGGGAGGCAGAGATAGGAGGGTCACCATGAGTTGGAGGCCACCCTGAGAATACAGTGAATTCCAGGTCAGCCTGGGCTAGGGTGAGACCCTACCTTGAAAAAAAACCAAAAAACCAAACAACAACAACAACAACAACAAACAACAAAATGGACATAGAATGAAAAGGCCTAGTCAGGGGCATCTCTTGTTTACAATATTTAAAAATAGTATCCATGAAGCAAAGTGAAAAGAACCCAGTGTTGTGAGACACTGACTTACTGTTTGATGGAATGCTGATGTTTAATATTGCAATGAAAGCTCATATGCTGGCATTGCCAGACATTTTTGTGTGTGTGTGTGTGCGTGCGTGCGTTGTATATGTGTGTGTGTGTGTGTGTGTGTATGTGTAAAATAAAAATGTGGAACAGTGGGAGGAACCTAACAGAAACTTGATATTTGTACAGTAAAGTGGAAGATCACATCATATGGAGAAGGGTAATATCTTTAATTTTGGAGACTTCAGGTTTGTCCAGTTCATATGGCTCTTAGTCTTAAAGGAATGCCAATACTCAGTCTGGGCAAACTGAAAGGTCCCTGCCTAATGGTTCCAGTGAGTGACAAACCTGAAATAGTCAAGTAAAGGTGTGAGACTTTTAAGTAAGGCCACACACACCATCTCCCCTGTGGTGCTGACTTCTGCTGGGGCCGTTTTCAGCGTAGGAAAATATATTTGTACTAAAACTGAACTCACATGGATATGGCAAGGAAGAGCCAAAAGTAAACATTTTAGCTCAAAATGGCTTAGGAAGGCTTCCCCCGTGCCCCCATTAGTCGAGTACCATGCTCTGGGCTGATGCCATGAGACACTCCAGCCTCAAATCTACCTGTCATGTGTTGTGGACAGCCAGTGATGCTGCACGTGGTTCTCATCACACAAAGTAATTCTCACAACAGTTTTTCCTTCTTTCTTCAAAACCCATATAAGAAGAATGTAAGTGGGAGATACTGCAAACAAGAAAAACTTGTTGACTCAGGATTTGTCACACTTACCTCTGGATACTTAGGTGACATGAAAACTCCTAAGGCACACTATGGGTGGGCAAAGGATGTTGGGGACAGGAGGCTGTCTCCAAGGGTACACAAGCATGCACACCCTTGAATACACGCATGCATGTGAGTGTGCAGACACAGGCCCGTGGTAAAAGTATTCAAGAATTCAATAATTTCTTCACAACTTAAGAAGACAGATGTAATAACTGAGCTTTGAAAGTATTATTCTTTTCTGGAGAAATAACCTCAAATCTATACTAATATGTAGATTTATTTGATAGACAAAATTATTATGCAAAAAAGCCACACTACTTTCCTAACAACTGACCAGAAAAACCAAGCAATACTCACATCGACTGCTTACTTCAATGTCAAACGTTTATTTCTATGCCATAGTTGCTTTAGCACAATCTGAAAAGAAAGGAATCCAAAAAAAAAAAACCCATTTTTTTTTTTGTCAGGATATTTTTCCTGCAGTTATGAGAAAGAAAATAAACACATGGGTACCAGAATTAGCATTTCTCTTATACCATTCTAATAAGATGCATCTATTTTCCTTGGATATCATTTTTGTTTTAGGATGGGAAAATATCCACAGGAAAAATGTTCTGATTCATTCAAATAAACACAGGAAAGCCTTTGTCAGAGAATATATCTTTGTTTTGGTATACTCTATCACTAATTGTCATATTCTTACTATTTAATATAGTAGGCATAGTTTATTACATAAACAAAGTGCACTAAAGAATGAACAATGTCAGAAACAAACTGAAATTTGGTGTTTCTTAAACTTCTGCATGATTAGATAGTAGCTAAAGCCTGGGGATACAAATTTCATATCAATACACATGAACTGTTCTGTGATGCAAATGCACTTAGTAACCAAGTTCTCTTTGCTTTAGCAGGTAGTAGGGTACCCAATACAATGGAAACAACCTGATGACACACTGATTTGTTTTCAATAAAAAGGAATGATCTGGTTTCTCAGCTGGGACCCGCATTCAAGGGAACCAGGAGATGACATTTGTTCTTTGAATAGACTTCTCTTGTCTGATTTGAGCACAAATCCACTGAGATCTGACAGCAGAAATGGGCAACACTCCTCAGATGGCGAGGCCCTTGGAAATCAGCCTGTCAAAGTAAGAGTGCCATGTGGTGTAGGGCCAGCACCTAGAGGACCCGTGGTGGCTGTGCACGTGGATCCCTTCAGCGGACTCAGTGAAAGGATGAGAGGGCTTTACGTTCATGCACATTTTATTGAGTAGTAATATAAAATGCTTTTTCTTTGTCATTGTTACAAGTGCATGCTTTGATTGCCAACATTTCAGAAGTCAAATTACAAAGGCAAGGCTTTAGGCTGTAGTGAATTACTTGGGCACTTATACAATTGTTAAAAAATATGAATGGGCTGTTTTTTTTTTTTTTTCAGAATGAACCAGATGTAACCCGTAACTGATATACAAAGAGAAAAAAAGTGAAAAAAGTACATACTTTGTGGCACATGACAGGACAGAATGAATTAACTAAACTGTTATGACACTAACAGTTACCATGCATTTAGAGTTTCACATGTAACTACAAACGTATTCAAATTTCACAAGGTTTGCTAAACATGCTAACCATCTATGTGTGCGCTGACAAGCTTATGTTAAAAACCTTTAAGAATACTCTCCCCTTTAGATTTTTTCAAAGCTTTTTTGATTACAAAATTTCAAAGGCATTAAGCATTTTAGAGAATATAAAGTACGCCAGTATACATACATTTCCAGTATATGTCAGACCACTAAGCGCATTACAGTCCCATACAGGCCGATACAGCCATTTTTTTTTTCTTAAAAAACATGCATAGGCAGATTTTTTTTACATAATATAGATGCTTTATCACTGCACTTAATATGGTGTCTTGTTCACTATACTTAAAAATGCACCACTCATAAATATTTAATTCAGCAAGCCACAACCAAGACTTGATTTATCAACAAAACCCCTAAATATAAACAGCAAAAAAGATAGGTGTAATTATTCCAGTTTTTTTAAACTTAAAGAAAAGAAAGGGTACTCACTGCCAAATTAATAAGTGTAATATGGAAAGAAGGGCATTCAAGCACACTAAAGAAACCTGAGGTAAGCAGAATCTGTACAAAATTAAACTGTCCTTTTTGGCATTTTAACAAATTTGCAACATTCTTTTTTTTCTTTTTCTGTTTTTTTTTTTTTTAAGACTGCCTAATTCAGTTTATAGCCATTGTCTGACAAGAGTAGCAAAACATTATCAATAAATAGTCCTTATTTAGTTTATACATCATTTTTGTTAAAAATGTTTGATGTCATCCATTTTTAGTGCTGCAACTGTAAACGTACAATAGAGTAAGAAATTAGACAAAGTTTTCATGTCCAGTAACAGAATAAAAGGCCTTTCATTAACCTATCTAGAAGTCCCCAATGCAGTAGGAAACATGTTCATTCCCCTAACATTGCAGTATATACTAGCGTTAGCTTTCTTTAAAATTTTTTTTCTTATCAGCATATTTAAAAGGCATACCCAAAAGAGGTGTTTAATCACCACCCTCACCAAAATATAGTTTATTATCTCTCTCCCTCTTTTTTTTCATGATAGTGTAAACTGAATCCAATTCCTGGCCCCCAGAGCAAATAAGCTACTGTCAGAGGCAAGAACATCCAACTGCTGAGATGCAGCAATCCCATCATGCCCTGCAGCTCAAAAAAAAAAAGTGAACAGGAAATGGTCACTGAATATTGCTGCTATTACTGCCATTGCTGTCCGTGCCGTTAGTCTCTGAGGCGAGAGCCTTGTTGATGGAGTTAAGGTTGGCGTCAGAGGGCATGGCGTCTCTGCGAGGTGGCATCCTCTCGTTAATTCGGTCTAAGCCCTTGGCCTCCTCGAAGCTAGTGATCTTATGTTGTGGTGAAAATCCTTTGATAGCTAAACAAAAAATCATTAAAAGAGAGAGACAGTGTTAGCCAGAGGAACACAAAAGGCACTGGGGTTGGTTCAGGTGATGTTAGAGACTTCGCAGTGAGTGGGAATCCTTTAGTGGAGAACAACGTGATGGACCTGAACACAACACAACAGACTCCTTACCATACTTGGAGAGAACCAAAGGTTTGAAAAAAGCCAATGTCTCTTGCCAACCAAAGTGTCCTCTTGAAGTGATTCAGATGTAAACATTATTTTTGTCTTCATCAAATTTTCGATTAAAGACATCCAAAATGGATATGAAGTGGGAAGCTGAGCTGGGGGCAGGCTTGTGGAACTAGCATGACTGGACATACCATCAGCGTGATTACCACATCCACTTTCCTAATCTAGAGAGACTGTATCCTTCCCTCCTTACTTTCCCATGGTGCGGTGATGGCAAATTCAGTGGGCCACTGGGTCTGCTATACCCCCAAACTCTAGCAACAGGCTTGGAATAGAAGGTGAAGGGAATGACATGGCCTTTTTTTTTTTTTTTTTTTTTTTTTTGTTTGTTTGCCATCTCGGAGTTTCACAAACTTCTCCTCAGCAAATAACTCAGTGGTGCCATGAAAAACATGAAATTGTAAGCTGCTGTTTAAACATCCCACCCAACTTTGGAAGCATGTAGAGTGGGTGACAAGGTAAAGAAACTCAGAAAAATCAAGATCAAATCACTAAGCAGAAAAGCACTGTCTGCTCTTCAGCAGTGAACAGGTCAAACTGATGTTCATCTGGTACCCATTACTGCCTAGACCAAAGAAAAACTTCATCTTAATAGATCAAGGCAGACATTAAATGGTGGATAAAGGAGAATCAGGGAAAGTGCTTTTTCATAATTTTGAGGAAAAAAATGGATTGGTTTAGAACTTTTTGATTGAAACATGGACTTCTCCAAGTACATGCAGTGATAATTGTTTTTCATCTAGTAACCCTTAGTGTGCTACAGAAATAGGTAAGGCATTTGTGCAAGAAGCTATTTTTTCAGTGAGTGTACCAACAGTGAGCTGAAAATAAACCACACAAATGGGAAACCAATGACATCAGTTTGCTTTACTCCCTGTGAAGTGCAAGCCAAGTACGTACGGGCCAATCACCAATGCTGAAATGGGTTGCATCTCCATGGCTGATTAAGGACAATTTCATGGTACCTTTATCATCCTCACCTTATTAGGAAAAAAAAGAGTAAAGCAGTTTCAAGCTGACACGTTGCCAGCCACTCCTACACAATGTGCAGTGCCTTTCATTAGTACGGATGAGATTCTTTAAAAGATACACATAGTTGTTTAAAAGCTCATTATAATAACGATGAGAAATAGATTGCTCCCCCTCTGCATTTTAAAGGTTAGCATAATGGTGATTAGTCAACTGTGAGAGGAATAAGATGGGGGAATAGGGAAAGACCAAGGCCCAAAGCAAAGCTTCTTAATTCTTCTGTAATTCAGTAATAAATTGCAAAATACTAGAGCTCTCTAGTGAGCACCCACCCTGAAAACTAATTCAATTGTTTTAAGGGACAGAATCATAACACAAAAGTGGCACTTTCCTCTTTGTCTAAAAGACTATAAAGATTGTCTCATTATTATGACAAATTATGATGCTATTTCATTAATCGAAAAGGAAAAAGTAGAAGTTCTAGGTTTTCAAAGCCAATAGGTAAGGACAGAGGAACGGAGTAACATGGCTAGCTTGGGATGGGGCTCTGCTTCTCGTTGTATTGGTCCACCCTAGGGCGAAGAACGTGCTCTGCTGTAGTTGCTGGTCAGACAATGGGTATTAGCAATTTACATTGGTAGTATATTCAACACAACACAGTCACAGAAACCACAGAAAACAGCCAAACTATCAACAAGAACGCACACTGCAGATTAGAATTTGCTGAGAGGAATGGAGGATTCCCACATAAATAGCAGTTTGTTCACTGCTATTTAGGAAGCAGTTGTATTTTTCTCTTACATTGCTGTCATTTCCCCTACCATATCCAAATCATGAGCAAATTGTAAATCTAAAGTGGCACTTTGTACAACATAACAAAGGACTATATGTACACAATTTTGGGAAAAATAAGTTATTCTGCAAGAACAAAATACAACTGAAGAATTTTGTTTTAAAGGGGAACTTTAAATTATTCTTTTTAAAATTTCCAGACGATGTGGTGTATATTGATAATATAAAAAACTATTTTCATGTATAGTTCTTTCATAATGATATAGGTAAAAGCATTCAATTAAAACGTAGCTAATAAAGGGTCAACTATACTGTTCTGCTGGGGCTAGGAGACAGTTGGAGATGTATAATTCTAGAGTTCCTCTGCAGCTCTTGGCAGAGCACATGGCTTGGCATGAAACAGACACTCAGCAAACACTAATTAATTGAGTGGCTGCTTGATAGTCACTGTTCTTGTTACTGGCACTTCTACAGCTACTAGATGCTTTTAGATTCCTTGCAATATTTTGTTGTTCTACACATACCAATAGGTTAAAATTGATACACTGTTTATATCTCCACATCTGTCTCCTGTTTAGAGAATATTTTTAGAGACATAATATTGAACTATAGCAAAACACTATATAAACATTATTATTATTTTTTGCTACAAAGTTGCATAGACTAGAAGAAAACTATTTTTACTCTCCTCTTCTCAGTCCTGCCTGAATGTGAATTGAGGGAGGGATGGTTCAGCTCAGAGCATACTGTTTTACATGTCATTTGTCAAAGCAGCTGCCATAACCCCCACCCCACATCATTCAAGATATATAATCCTTTAGTTTTCTGTGATTAGACTAGATTCACTGTATACAAAAGGCAAACATAGCTTTAAGGGAAAAACAAACAAACCGACCATAGGAGGACATTTTCCCCTTTAAAGCAAGAACATCTTGGTTAATACTGAGCCACAACCGTTAGCCCAACACCCACACACTCTGTACAAGCTACAGCAAATAAATAAATAAATAAAATAAAAAAAATGAATACACCCAGCAGAGCCCTTATCTGTTGCAGGTACAACAGAAAGGGGACTGGCCAATTTACCTTCATCAGCCTCAATAGCCTCAACAGTAGCTGAAGAGAAGAAAGGGGGTGCAAAATGAATGAGAAAAATGAGCAGAGGATTTTTTTTTAAGTCTAAGAACAAATCAGTGACGATCAAAGGAGCTAAGGGAACTAATGTTCCTGAAAGTGCTGGATTTTGTCATAGAAAACAAAACAGAAATATGAAAGAAACAGAGAGAGAGAGAGAGAGAGAGAGAGAGAGAGAGAGAGAGAGAGAGATAGAAAGAGAAAATAAATCACCACAGAAATGAGAAGTTTCATTTATGACCTAGACATATCTGAGTGAAATGACTGGGTTTTTGCTCACTAGTAAGTGACCAAACAATGAACTGCTTAGGAAAGCACTCAGCAACGTTTTGTGTTTCTTGGATTGAATGATGAAAGTTTATGCAAATATAGTATGTGTTTCTAGTTCACAGGGCACCTGTAGAACCTCTGCTATGCTTGGTGATTTCTAGTTTAAAGTGTCAGACAAAAGGGAGGACTTGACTCTGAGCTATGTCAGAGGGATAGTATCATACTACTGAATGTTAAACAGCCTATTCCCCACTGTGATACAAAGACAAGGAAGGGGGATTGAAATTTAATGGAGGACAAAATTAAGCTAAATTCACAATGCATGTGACACTTTAAAGAGGAACATTTGGGGAGGAGACAAGACAGTGAAGAAGAAAGGAACAAGGGAGGGGATGACAATATCCTGGACTTCCTTTGTTAGGAGACAGATGTAAAGTAGCTTTCTATTCCTTATTGGAATGTAACTTTTGAAAATAATGTTCTGGAAATGTTACAAGTCAAGTGGGCAGGTAGCTGTAGTGGTAATAATTCTATGAGCACCTTAGAGAACAAGCAGCATAAGGGTAGCTTCTTATCAATGTATTGTGTTATATTCTTCTTATAAATGTATTGTATTCCTCACAGGTGGAACTTTAAAAGCCATCCCTTCCTTAGCAACTTTTATCACAAGATCAGGCACCACACTGCCACTGCACAGGTGTATGAGCCTTTCTGTGTTACTAAGGAGATAGTTCCTTAATTATTTGATTTTTTAAAAGTAAATGTTAAGATGAAAGACTTTTCTGTAACAATAAAATGCTGAATACTGAAATTCTACCCCTTTGACTTTAATTTGCATTTTCTCCATCAGTAAAAAATTTAAAACTAGAGCAACTGTCAAATCTGCATTGTACTTAGGATACATTCTCAATTCTTGATGACAGGAGAGACTGGTCACTACCATGCAGATGAGCTACACTGTAGGCAAACTGGGGGGATGCCACACATGAATTGTGAAATTCTATCAATGTATGTGGTTTAAAATATACACTTGTTTTCAAATTCTCAGGACAAATACAGCCTCAATACATACATCTGTTTTGAGTCTGTGTGTGTGTGTGTGTGTGTGTGTGTGTGAGAGAGAGAGAGAGAGAGAGAGAGAGAGAGAGAGAGAAAGAGAAAGCGAGAGAGAGAGACAGACAGACAGAATACAACGAAGAATAAAATCAACAAAAGAATTTAAAATAAAGAAAACTGAATAACAAACTAAAAATACTGGTGAAGATCTGGAAATGACTCAAAAGAGTTGTAAATAAAGAATGTAGTATACATTGGGAGCCACACCAGCACTGACTCACTAGCAATGCGCATGGCCCACTGTGTGCCGCTGGCTGTGTCCTGAGCAGGAGGCTCTGCTCTGCCTTCCACTGGGGATCAGAAAGTGCAGAGCCAGCAGCAGGGCAGGACCCCATTCTGTACTTCAAGTGATCTCCTCGTGCTAACATGTCAGTGAGCATGCTGAGGGTGGTGGGGAATCTTTGTTTTGATGATGTGACTGAAGTCATTTCTAGGCATAGATTTAAAGAGGGAATTTGCTTTTGTACTACAGATGTTCCTACTTCCAAATAAAGTTAAAAAAAATAAATCCATCTGAAAACAAATACTATGATGCTGATAGGGTTAGGGTGCGACTCTTTGTAATGCTGTATTCATGAAGCTTACTATAATTCTTCATGTGGAACTATCTAATGATATAACTGTAGAAAGTACCTGAATTTTCTAGGATGAACAGGGATGGAAAACAACATATGAGACAGGCTTACGGAAAGATACAGGAAAATAAGCAAGAGGCTGAGACTGTTTAAAAATGTTATAGTGAGTGTACTTTATTTTCATGTTTGTTTTTCCTATGAAAGTCTAATATAATAGAAAATTTCTATATTGTTAACAAAAACTATATCCTAATTAATGATAATGACACTTAAAGTTGATAACAAAACAAAACTAACAAAATTACGAGTGGCTGACTACCATGGGTGCCACTAGGCATAGGTAGAGCCTTAGATTTAATAAAAGTTAGAAAGCATTTAAAAAGCTTTTCCACTGTACTAGCTGTATGTCAAATGCTCAATAGTTATGTATCACTAGTGACTTTTGGACAGATACAGGGCATTTCATCACCACAAAAGGTTGTTGAACAGTACGTGTCTAGAAAGTTATGAACTGAAAATAAGATGTTTACTTTAAAGGAAATGTTCTTATTCTTTAAAAAATAACATGTTGCTTTACTCTCTTATATTAGAGAAAATATGTATATGATTCTCAAATTCTGTTCAAGTGGTTAATGAAATTATCTTTTTATATTTTTCCTCTAATAAATCTAGTTATGCATGTGTATCTGTGTGTGTTTCATCAATCATGTAGTTAATAAGAACATTTATTTAAATGTAACTAAAAAGTTGTTTCTAGCAACTCATTATCTCCAAGCAGTCAGACCTATTATGCATGTAGGCAACCTAAATGAGATGTCTCACTCGTTGGCCTGAGGACACATACATTCATATGCCATGAAGGAGATGGGTTGAGTGAAGAGCAGCCTGTAGTGAGTGAGGGCACTATGTTGGGCATGATTGATCAAACTGATGTGTGAGTTTCAGTCCTTCTTCCAGCCAAGAAGTGAGGATCAAAACAAGCTTAGATGAATGAATATATCAGGGCTCTATGGCACAGCTGGCTGAGATGTTCCAGGCGCACAGGGTCATACCACTGGGCCTGCTTACCGCTCTGCAGGGTCTGTTTCCCTCCAGAAAGCACTCCGCTGGGGAGCATGCCGGTTGGGGTCAAGCCCTTCAGCGTCAGCACACTCTCACTTTCTTCTCTGGAAAGCACAAAGGAAGAGGTAAAGTTTTGTTCTCTTGTGAAAAGAAATGACTGGAATGAAAAGATGCACATAAGAACCCACATTTTCCTCATACAGACTCTGGATCTTTGGTTCATTTAAACAGAGATAGCTCATTTGGTAAAGTGCTTGCCTCATTAGCGTGAGGACCTGAGTTTGATTCTCAGAACCTTGTAAAAATGCAGGGGTGTGGTGATCTGTGCTTATAATCCCAGCACTGGAGACCTGGACACAGTAGAATCTTTGCCCAGGTAGTTTAGCCTAATTGGAGCCTGCCTCAAAAAAATGTTGGGTGACACCTGAGAGGAACAATACCTGATGTTCTCTGGCCTCTACAAGCATGTGCATTCACATGAATGCACACATGCTCACACAAGTGCACTCACCACATGAACATGAACACACCCACATACAACTTATATTTCTATATTCATCGAGAAATAATAGTCTCTCAATTACTAGTATGATAAAATTATAGTATACAGTTGTGGAGGTATAGTCTCTTCTGAATATTGAAGATACTCATGAGAATTCTAGCTTTGTAACCAGGCATGATGATACAAAGTGTTTGTTGTACATCCTTCATAACAAAGAAATATGTGCCAGGTAAGTGGTAAGCTCAGCAACCATCAGCAGAACTGATCTGACTCAGCAGGGGAAACCAGAAAGTATACGTAAGATTAAATTGAATCTTATCTATGGATTAAATATATAGGAGTTATTACAGGAGACTGTAAAAGAATTTCGTTAAATGACAAAAGCAAAATACTGTCAACTAAATAAAGCAGCTGGTAACATTTCTTAGCTTCTCTTTTAGTCACATTCCCCACTGAAAAGCTCACATAAAACTAGTTCACTGTTCACTATGATCACTATTTAAAAAGTATAAATAGACCATTTCATTTATATTTACTCATTTAACAGTATCAATCACTTCAATTTACTAACAGACTTAAATAACCATGGAATAAGAAGAAACCTTTCTACATAGCAAACTGCACATGCAGAAAATGTCCATACGTGTGTGTATACATTCCTTACTATGTACAACCATCAAGGTTTTAATGAGTATTTTAAACATCACCAAAAAGTAATTCCCAAACACCTCCCCAAACCTGTTATTTCTTCAACTGAGAAATAAGATATAACATCTTTTAGTTGCTTAATCTTAGAGGATCACCTCGTAACTCCTTTTGTCCTCTCATTTCACAACCCTCTCTCCATTAGTAAATCTTGATGGCTTTACCTTCAACATTCCCTTGATCTTAGCCCTTCTCCTAAACACATCATCTCAAGTCTTTAAAGAGCTTCTTATGGTGACCTGTACAGCTCACTTCTTCTGTGCCTTCAAGTCACTGAAGAACCTTTTAATGTTCTTCCAAAGAAAAGTCACCCCATAACTCCTACTGTTTATTTACTTGTTTGTTTTTGGTCTCTCTCACCCACCTCTCCCCACCTGGCTAGACTAGCTTCCTGAGAGTGTCCTTCTTCCGCTTTGCCAAGCTCTGCCTCATAGTATGCATCTAAAAAGTATTTACCAAAAGGATGGGGTACAAAAACATTGGACAGAGAATAATTTAGAGTCCAGTCTTACTTGACTGCAAAGTTTACTCAAGAATATTAGGCATGTGATGGTCAGTCATTGTTAACATTCATGCAGGTATTTCAACCTTTTTAAGCTTCTGCTGTCAAGCCCTTGGAAATCACATAAAGAAGAAATACCTTGAATTTAATAATAAGTGAATTTGGGAAAATTGGCAGCACCTCTATAGAAATGAATATTTTTCCCCTTACATTAATATTCAAAATCAAGCTTTAGCCTTTATTTTTTAATATTTTTATTTATTTATTTGAGAGAGAGATACAGAAATAGACAGGGAGAGAAAGAGAGAGAGAGAGAGAGAGAGAGAGGGAGAGAGGGAGGGAGAATGGGCATGACAGGGCCTCCAGCCACTGCAAACAAACTCCAGATGCATGCGCCCCCTTGTGCATCTGGCTATATGGGTCCTGGGGAGTTGAAT
Organism: Dipus sagitta; assembly: GCA_036346955.1. Lineage (NCBI taxonomy): Eukaryota > Metazoa > Chordata > Mammalia > Rodentia > Dipodidae > Dipus > Dipus sagitta. The sequence continues at coordinate 101,202,921 of CM070771.1, read as the reverse complement.
CTGGATCCTTAGGCTTTGCAGGCAAGTGCCTTAACTGCTAAGCCATCTCTCCACCCCCATTATTTTTATACATAGAATCCTTGTATGAAATCCCATTCCAACAGCAGGGGCTCAAACAAAATTATCACTGGAAGCCTATGAGGCTCAGAGATGATTCATCAGGTTATACATTTTCTACTGTCAAAAGCTTTCTGGTGATCTGGTTTTTCATTTTCAAAATTAAAATTTTAAACCAATGGTAATGAGACTCTTTTTTTGTTTTGTTTTGTTTTTTAAAATCACACTTTGGAGTGATAAAACTCCCATGCTAATATACAACTCCAATGATGGAGGTGCAGATGTTCATCACTATTCCGTCTTCAGTTTCTTCATCTAGAAGATCACTTTTGCAATTATAGGAATTAACAGAGAAACTATGCAGAAGTCCTAACACTGTAATGACCACTGCCTATCCCAACAAATGTGTTTGACATTTAAGGAAATATTTTCTCTTTCATAGGAAATAGCATCTTATCAAACAGATAGGTAAATGACTGTATAAAGTATTTTTAATATAATTTTGTTTGTGTGGGTAGGTGTCTATGGTGTGTGTTTGTGTTCAGGCCAGAAGTTAATGTCGCCAATCTCCTCAATTGCTCTCCACGTTAGTTTCTGAGGCAGGGTTTCTCACTGAAACCAGAGTTTACTGATTTGGCTAGACTAGCCAGCCAGTGAGCTCCAGGGATTCTCTGTCTCGCCAGTGCTGGGATTGCAGGCATGTAACATCACACGTGGTATTTATGTGGGTCCTGGAGATTCAGACTCAGGTCTTCACGCATACATAGTAAGTACTACATCTCCCTAGCTGCTGTTTGGAGAATATTGTTAAAATATTTTCTCTCCTTTATCACTGCTTAAGTAGGTAAGGATTCTACCAACAAGGAAATCTGGGCTAATTTTAACAGTGAATGGCTGTTTTAAGAGGACATTTGAGACCAAGAGAAATGCCCTTGAGGAGTACAAGAGCCCACCTACCACATAGGCTTGCCTTCGCTCAGCTCACAAAACGCTGCCTCAGAGCCAGCACCTAAGCTCATGTGAACACTAAACCGTTACCCACAAAAGGCCAATGCAGAAGCTCTTCCACTGCTGACTTCTCATCCACACCTGACAGAACAACTGCTTCTTCACTTGTTGCCCCTCATGGCACTCATTTTAATGCACGACGTCTGTGCTCCTATTTCTGACTGGCAGATCCCAGGCAACCTGCCTATACCTCAAATGCAAAGGTTATTTATTGAAGGAGAGTTTTTTGGTTCCCCTATGTTGTACATTTCTGAAACACATGGTATGCATCTAGTATCTATACCTGCGTCATTTGTGCCACCATTCATGTTCAATTCACCATGGTCCAGGTGTGTAAGGTGTAACTCCCAAATTCCTTACATTTTCCCTTCGTTTGCATTTCCTATCCCATAGCCTGATTCCAATTTTTGCTTAGATTATCCCAATAGCTTTTTAAAATGTTCTTCCTGCTGCCCGTCATCCCACCAGAGCCAGTCTTAACACTGTGATTAGCATGCATATAAATATATAAGTATGTATATATACATATATATATATCTAAGTGTGAGTTAGAGTAAGTGTATCATTCACTGATAATATCTGACAACTGTTTATTGCATAACTATATTGCACTGTTCAAAGGCTACTGAGGATCTGTATTTAAATGCATTTTCAGCTTCAATTATTACTAGATTACTCATTCACCTTCATGTCTTTTTATTATTGAGCCTTTTCATGCATGTAGAATTCAGTACTAGACTCCTGGCACTACTTATTGTCATACTAGAAAACAGTTTAATTTTCAGTTAGACACGTGTTGATGCTCTCTGTAACTTAGTCTGGCACATAGCTTAGTCTCTCTCTGTCCCCTCATTGTAAAGGGAGTTCACCTCAATCTTCTAAGCTTGCTAGGTAGATTATTGCTAAATGTGAATAATATGGTGCCTAGCACCTCATAAAAAGATTCCACTGGCACTGCTCCTAGAACCGTATGACTGTGCTCCTGACGACTTCTCCTCTAGGAATGCCTTCACTGCTACAGTTCTACCTACTCAAATCCAGCCTATCCTCCACATGAAAGTTCCCTCCTGTTCCACGCACAGACAGAGTCTGTTCATATGGTCAGCACACACTTCATAGTCTTCTATTAGTCTATATGCCTATCATTCAAATTTGGCTATCTGGATTGCCTAATTAAAATTCCAGTTAACATTTAGTGCTCACTCATGACCTTAGTGTAGGTTACTTTTGCCTGATATGACCCCTGTATTCTAGGTAAGTCCTACAATATTTTCACTGTAAGAAAGCAACAACATATACCTTGCTTTTGTTTCCCACAAACATGAGCAATAGTAAGTGGACGATCATCACTGGTTGTAAACAGTCCATTTCTCACTGAGAAGCATTTCTCTTTATATAACAGAGAATTAGAGACCTATATGATTCCAGACCATTCCTCCTATACCTTCATGTGGCTGGGAGCTCAGATGAAAACAATTTTTTTTTGAAATTAGGCATGGTTTCTTTTCCTTTCCTATGTGTACTGTCAAATGGAAATCCTACAGGTGTTTTTATTTTCTCTCCTAGAGTACTCAATTACAAAAAATAGCATTTTTTTGGTAATTATTTAAGGCATAATACATATGCAGGTGTTAATCATGAGGTAACAGTTAAACTTATGATGCTACTATATTCCTTTGTTCCACACAGGTCTTCTTGGTGGTCCTCAAAACTGCTAGGCTTGTTTCTAATTAAGGATCTTTGCATTTGAAATCCCTTAGCCTTGACTTGAACTCTCTTACGGCATGGCATTTGTTTTTAAGTTCATGAACCTGTGCCCAAATGCCTTTTTCACTTTTACTTTTACTCAGCGAGTTCTATGCTGAGCGCAGGAAGTGTCCTGTCTCCCACTGGATACCCCTCTTATTGCTTTATTTTTCCCTTCATGGTACATAGTAAGTTTTAGAAGTTTTATTATAGTAATTAATTGAATTGTAATATAGTATTTCATTGAATTAATTCAAAATATAGTAATTAACTGAACCAAATCCTAAAAGTTTGATTAGAAGTAGAGCATTCGCCATGGCACAGGGAGCAATTATGAACCCTTACAGGTTCCGTGTAACCTCTCATGACAGAACCAGCTGCCTCAGGGTTAGTGCTGACTTTGCCTATGTTTGCAAAAGAGTGGATATTTTGTATCCTTCTTATGGCCCCCTGATTTCAGCATCAGGTCGTTTAGTTAAATGCTAGTGACTGTCAGGAATAGGGCAGAAATAGCAGGAAGAGAAATTAAGAGCTGGCATAGCTCCTCTTCGAGAAAGAATCAAAGCTAAATTAGAAAAATATCATGAAAATACACAACACATAGCTGTAGGATTTCCTAAGGCAAGTCTACTTATCTCAATCAATGTGTGCAATTGTGAACCAATTTCACTCAAGTAAAAAGCACCATATTTGCTGCTAAGTAGGTGAGACCATGAGTTCTATAACTGTGGGCTGACTCCAGAATGCATGACCCATATACCTCAACAAGGAGGGGCAAAGGGGAGGGGGTAGGTAATGGATGAGCCTAATAATGGTATCAAATTGACTGTATTCACTGAGTACAAACTAATTAATAAAAAAGCACCATATTTTAAAGTAATCTTCTGAAGAGAAATATAGTTATCCTCCATTATCTAGGAATAGGTAACTAAAGTGTAGGGAATCCCCTTCAAGAAAATATTGATTTTCGGGCTGGAGAGATGGCTTAGCGGTTGAGCGCTTGCCTGTGAAGCCTAAGAACCCTGGTTTGAGGCTCGATTCCCCAGGACCCACGTTAGCCAGATGCACAAGAGAGCGCATGTGTCTGGAGATCGTTTGCAGTGGCTGGAGGCCCTGGCGCTCCCATTCTCTCTCTCTCTCTCTGTCACTCTCAAATAAATAAATAAAAATAAACAAACAAAAAAAGAAAATATTGATTTTCAAAACATATATCAACAGCAGGATTCATATGTTTGCAAAACATAGAGAGTGCTGCATGGGAACAATAACAAGAAGCAATGGTTCTCTTCCTACTCAGTGATTCAGCAGAAGGATATGGGCTCACAGCAACAGCTGTATGGTTGGTGCTCATTTCCTGGAAATCTGGAGAAGTGCACCTGATAAAGTTATCTTTTAGAACAAAGCCAGAATAAAAACCAAAAAGGATTATAATGGCTTTCCCTGTTTCATAAGTTCAACTTATTGTGAAATAAAAGGTTTAAAATCATAGAGCAACGGGAGGGATAAAATGTGATGTAATCTGCTTACGTGCACTCTCTTCCCAGGAAGAATTGAGTAGAATGCAATGTCAGTGAACTGGTGGTGATAAACTGACAATTCCATTTAAAAAGCAAAAAAGTAATTCAATGAAAACAAGTACTTAATAGTAAAATATTTAAATTACTAGATGAAAGCAGTAATCTAGCTATTCAGTGACATATAATAAAAATAAAAGCAGAAATAGAGGACAAATGACCAACCTGAGAACTGAGAACACTCTGGCCATTTTGCCTATTGCTCGGATCTTGTTCCTGATCACCTCCTTTCGGGCGGCAGCTGTTGCTCCTGAATTTGAAAAGAGTTTTGCAGTTAGTGACTTTTTATCTAACATCAGTGATTTGCAAATTTGCCTATGAAACACATTTCAGTAGGCAGGATCACTTTTGCTTGGTTTTTGTTTATATTTAAGAGGAATTTTCTTTTAATCAAATTTGAAAATCTCTATTTTTGCGTACTTATAGCAGGTGGCGAGACTAACTGAAACACAATGACAGATAATGGTAGCTTCCTTCCCTTGTTCATGTTCTTTCATCTTCTAGAAGGTTCATAAGCTCTATGGATAATATGGAAAACTGAATTTGAATTGGCAAGAGGAGAGGCAGTAGTTATGTTAAAAAGTTATCAGGAGGCAGAAGTAGGAGGATCACCATGAGTTCGAGGCCACCCTGAGACTACGTAGTGAGTTCCAGATCAGCCTGAGCTAGAATGAGACCCTACCTCGAAAACCAAAAAAGTTATGCACATTTCTGTCCAGATAAGTTTTAGAGCTTGCTGAATTTTTTAAATGGCTAAAAAAAAAATCAGTCTACACAGGTTTTTTAGTAATATAAGCCTTTAAAAAGCATTTTCTTATAATGCCATATGATTTGTAGTGAAATTAATTTTTCTTCAAATCACAAAATAAATCTGAAGCACATAACACAGAAAAACACCTCTCATCATTGTATGTATGTATGTACATATACACTACTGGGGATTAAACTTGCAAGTGACCTTACCCTGAGCTGCATGCCCAGCTTTTCTTAACTTTTCATAATCCTAGTCAAAGGATGAGATATCTGTGATGGTTAATCTTCATTGCCAATTTGATTGGTCTAACAAGTGCCTAGAAATTAGTAAATCATGCCCCTGGATATATCCATGATGGTATTTCTATGTTAACCAGGGATAAAAGACCTGGATGTGGGTGGCTCCACCCCATATGGTGGGGACCCAGATGGAATACAAGGGAAAAAGGAGAGAACCAGCAACAATAGAATGAATGCTTTGAAACCATGAGCCAAAATAGATACTTACTTTCCCTTAAGTTGTTTCTTCAGGTATTTTGTTACAGTGATTAAAAAAAATGCTTTGTAAACATTATATGGGACTATATCAGAAGTATTAACAGAAGTAGATTTTTGTTTCTATTCCACTGTGTCTAAATAAATACACATATGCATATGCACATTTTTCTAGATGACAAAAATATTCTTTAACTGAATATTTATTTGAGGGAGAGAGATAGAGACAGAGGGAAAGAGGCAGACATGGAGAAAGTGGGCATGAGCACACAGTGTCTCCTGCTACTGCAAACAAATTCCAGGTGCCTGTACCACTTTGTGCATCTGGTTTTATGAGTGACTCAAACCAGGGTCTCTGGCTTTGCAAACAAGTGCCTTTAACTGCTGAGCTATCTCCCCAGCTCCAATATCCTTTATCTAAAAGAACAATTTAAGTCTTTAAAATTTGCTGAGACTGGAATCTATGGGTGGTAACTGGTGTGTGTTTTGATGTAAAGAACATGTAAATCAATGTAAAGAACAATGTAAAGAACTTCTGTTTCTTTTAGACAGTTTTTGTGAATGCAATTTGGATTGCTTTTTCACTGTCTGTGATGGGCCTCATTAATAATCATCACCTTTACATTTCTATAAGAACACTCGCAACAGCATGTACAATTTTGAAATAACTACAGAAAGACCTTCATTTTTGCTCTCCTTTCCAATAATGTAAAAACGCAGTAGACCACGTTCTTCACCAAAGCAGACTGATCTTCAGAGGGGATGCTAATGCATATTCATCTCAAAAGTGCCGAAGATGGTATCAGCCAGTGAGCTGGCATCCTTCCAACTTCTCTCTGACCTGGAAGCAGCCTGAATCTTTCCCTTTCTCTCTTTTGGCAAACACACTATGGCTTTTACCTTCCTCATATGCTATCAGCAAGATACCACTGCCAGCTATTCTTCCTACAATTGACTGGAGTGAGATTAAATCCATGTGGAAAATAACCATTCTCCAACACAACCCCTGGTAATCAAGGACTACAGGATTTCATTCACTATGAATTCCTTGAATTATCTTTCGGCCTAAACACTAGAAGACAAAATGCAATGTAGGTAGTATCCTTGCCTCATCTTCTTATGAGATTCTCACATTGCTGATAATTAAGATTGTTTGCCCAATTTTTTTTTTTTTGGTCCTAGAGATTAATCTAAAATCTAAATTTATTGTGCTTGAACTTTAGATTATTAAGCAACTACTAAAGGACATCAGTTACAAAAAATTCCCGAGGTGGGATGGAGATAGTCTCCTTATGGTGGTCTTCCTAGTTACTTTTTTTTTTTTTTTTTTTAGCTTGGAACTGCTTCCAGACTAACACTTTACTATTCCTACTCTCTTTTAATATTTTACAGACTTACTGACCCAATCAGCTCAAAGGTCATAATGTTCTAGGTAAGGAAAAAGAATATGCCCCTTTCCAATGTACTAGACATCTCACCGATCCACCAACACAGATAATAGAAAATGTCTGCAAGCTCCAAAAAAGGGACTATATTTAGACACATAAGAACAAAAAAGAGCAAGGAATGGCCAAAATATCTAGATTTAAAATCACATACATTTACTAGAAATGGGAAGGGTCAAACATAGAATAAGTGAAAAATATGTAAGAATGATTGCACAAAAAAAATTCCAGTGAAGAGCTTGTGAAAACCACAACCCCAGCAACAGAAAATAAGAATCTACATAGGAAAAGGAGAAAATAAATTATGTAGAACAATGCTCAATACTAGATTGTAAATGTGAAACAAGCACCGTGACAGAACAGTATCCCGTTGCTTATATCTTCATATTACATGAATCACTGCAATGTACACCCAAGTACTGTGCATTGCTTACATCTTCCTAGCACATGAATTATTGCAATGTACGTCACCCTTTAAAAATTCTTCAATGACTCAGATAAGAAGTTCCATCATTTTTTCCATAAAATTAAAATGCAATTACTCAAATATTCCAAAGGATCTTATTACAGACTCTAAGAAGAGATATTAAGACTATTCTAAATCTCTCTCTTTCTTCTCTCTGACAGAGTGTTACTTTATACCTCACGCTGGCCTTAAGTTCACTATGTAGCCCAGGTTGGCCACTTATTTGTGGCATTTCTCTTGCTTTATTCTCCCACATGCTCAGATTACAGTGTAGGCTTGTATTTCCAACAAACCTAAGTTCTTAACATTTTGTACTGGTGATTCTCTTCAATATTTTTTAATTACTCAAAATCTATCTTAAAATGTATAGATTAATATATGTGAATTATATGAATTTCATGTATTGTAACAGAATTTTAAAGAAGTAAATCACAGAAGAATAGAATTAAATTCCCATGTATACGTCCTAGTATACTTAGTATACTATTCCTGTTGCTATGGTTTGAATATAAAATATGTCCCATAGGCTCATGTGTCTGAACACTTGGTCCCCAGATGGTGGCACTGTTTGGGAAGGTTGGGAAACCTTTGAGGGATAAAGCTTTTTTTTAAGAAATGGGCCACTGGGGGTGGGCCTTGAGGGCTTTATAGCCTGGGTGTACTGCCTGATCACTATGGACTTTTCTGACTCTGGATACAATGTCACTTGTTGGCTTCCTGATCCTGCTCCCATGCTTCCCCAGATACAATGAACCCTGTTTTTCCTTAGGTTGCTTTCTGTAAGGTACTTGGTTAGCAAGAGTAGAGTAAGTACAATGGTTTTTGTCATTTTTCAGAGATCACTAAAACTTTGTCTTGAAAATGTATGTTCCACTGCAAGTTCTCACAGTCCATAATTCAGTGGAAAGATAGGGAAACATACATATTTTTTTCAGGATGTTATCTGACATGTGCAAGTATAATGATCCTGGATATACTCGGCTTAAATTGTGTTGACGTACCATAGCACCTCAAAATCCAACTTTAGGACAAGCAAGGAAGATACATAAAATATCTCATACATAAAATGTTCCAATAATTTGTTTTTATTCATTTTTATTTTAACAAAGTCTAAAACTGAGCATTTCATGTAAGAAATTAATAATTTTAATTGAAACTTCATTTTACGTCTTCATAATTACCATTTTTTCCCCCATTTTGCTTCACTTTTCATCTTTTAAGCTCTGCTCTTTTCATGCCTGGGCCATTATTCTACAATTTCCAGAATCTAAACAACCCTGCACACTTAATTTTCTACAAAGTTGAAGAAGTCAATATAGTCTTAGGGAATCTTTAAAGATTTCTTTTTCGTGTGTACTTCCTGCCCTTAACGGTGCACCTTGCTAACTTCCCACGATGTTTTAAAGGTATCTACGCAAGTGGCCTGCTCAGTAAGTGCTGCTTCCCACAGGGTGCACCTCAGCCGCCACGGGAGCTGGAGGTGGCAGCACCACCACCGAGAGAAGGGGCCATGTGCTAGAAGAGGGGGAAGGTTCCCATGCTGGGGTCTGCCACATATCAGATGCTGGCCCTGTCACCCAGCTCACAGTTGCCACTGTGGAGCTAGTGTAAACTCAGTTTAAAGGTACACAGAAAGTACTATGTAGAATACAACATCTAAACCCATCAAGCATTCACTCATGAGATGGTCATGTGAACCTATTCTATACAGTCTTCTGTGGTTCGTGAAGTACAGAAGAACGAATAAGGGACAGTCTATGTTTTAAGAGGTCACACAAGGACTGGGAGGTACTATATTAAACAGTGATGAACAGTAGAAGTGGCAGAAGTGTTCAGGTGCAGACAAAAGACAGCTGGCCAGAGTTGGCTAAAAGCCTGTTTTTAACTCTATGCCCCCAAATTTTGAGCAGTAGCTTGAAAGAAGCCAGGAGAGGGGGGCAAATGCCACAAACCAGGGCCATTTCCTTCTGGAGGGATGGGTTGTTAAACATTTAAAAAACCAGTTGCTTGGTAGCACAAGACAGTGATATTTGATAGCTGACAATAATAGGTGAGAGATTTTAAAGGATGTTCTTGAAGGAAAGAAGTATCTAAAACATGTAAAAAGAGCATTTTCTATAGAGAGCTCTGAAACATGCTGGGACAGAAAGTACTTTTCCATGTTCAGATAATGCCTGAGAGTAGACATCTAGTGTGAATGGAGTTGGGTACATGGGAGGATGGTCAGCTTGGGTGAGGACAGGAAATGCCCGAGGCTGGAATGCCTCAGCACAGGAGTCCAAGCAGACAACAGTTATGGAGTTATCATATGGCAGCAGAAGTAAATAGAACTTATTTTTCCAGGTACTGAAAATGGAAAAATAAAAATGTTGTGATTGAAAGATGGGGAGAGGGAAGGTCAGATTGACTTTTTAACAAAATGTGAAAAAATGAAAACTATTTTTGGAAAAACGTTGATTTTAAAGGAGAATAGCAAGCAGTTCAGAAAGAAATCTTCATATCAGAGTGTTCTTCATGCAACAGTCACATGAAGATGCATGGGTCTGTTAAAGGAGGGAGGGAGAAAATTTTCCATGTGGGTCATATTCTCCGCCCTCTTCTCCAGAACAAAACAGCACAGAGCTGGATGAGAAAATTCTGTTTTCCAAGTCTAAGATTCCTATTAAGTTCAATCCATTTTTACTACTTTAAGTAATGAAGCAGACCAGCTACACAGCAACTTTACAAAAGAGGAATACTTTCTTATTAGAACGCGAAATAGCAGCTTTAAAAATGACTGTTTTCAGCTGGGCCTGGTGGTGCACGCCTTTAAGCCCAGCACTCGGGGGAGAGGTATGAGGATCACCGTGAGTTTGAGGCCACCCTGAGACTCCATAAATTCCAGGAGAACCTGGGATAGAGTGAAACCCTACCTTGAAAAACCAAAAACCAAAAAAAAAAAAAAAAAAAGACTGTTTTTGGGCTAGAGAGATGGCTTAATGGTTAAATGCTTGCCTATGAAGCCTAAGGACCCCAGTTCAAGGCTTGATTCCCCAGGACCCACGTTAGCCAGATGCACAGGGGGGCGCACACGTCTGGAGTTCCTTTTCAGTGGCTGGAGACCCTGGTGCACCCATCCTCTCTCTTTCTCTGTTTGTTGCTTTTAAATAAATAAATAAATAAAAATAAACAAAATAATTTTTTAAAAAATGACTGTTTTCAGTGAATCAGTTTTTAGGGGAAAAGCTACCAGAGCTTTTTACTGTTTTTATCACATTAGTCTCAAATATTTTGCTATTATTTAGGTCTCCATCTTTAAAGAATTTAAAATGATACAAGTATATCTATATTATGTGGAATTGAGGAAAATATGTCATACAAAACATATGTCACACAAACATGTATTTATACTAATATTAAATACCCTCTTATCTGACAGGCATATTTTAAAGTGTATATGTGCTAGTCAACTCAGTATTTATGTTCCTAACTTGTATTTTAAGCACACACTAATATTATATATCATAGTTTTCCCAAATTTGTTAAAAGTTAACTAAGTTCATTAAAACTAGTCTATAAGAAAGAAACCTTTACCATGGATTACTTCTAGTAAGAGGAGTTTTGAGATCTCTCTCTCTCTCTCTCTCTCTCTCTATATATATATATATGTGTGTGTGTGTGTGTGTGTGTGTGTGTGTGTGTGTATATTCTTTTTTCTGTTTGGTTTTTCGAGGTAGGGTCTTGTTGTAGTCCAGGCTGACCTGGAATTCACTATGTAGTCTCAGGCTGGCCTTGAACTCACAGCGATCCTCTACCTTCCACCTCTTGAGTGAGAGTGAGTGACTGCTGGGATTCAGGGTGTGTGCCAACCACACCTGTACAGATTTCACTTTTTGACAAAGTTAACAACAGGTATATTTGAATAAGGCTAGTGTTGGAATGAAACATAAGGTGATGAGATAAGAGTTATCTTTTTGTGTTACATTAAAGACAAAAATGAGTTTGGTTTTTATCTAAAATTAATACTTTTGAAATATCGGCTGCAGTGAAAACTTACATAATTGGTCTTTAAGGATTTTTACAGATGGTGGTTAATTTACAGAATCTCTTATTTGGGCAATGCAGATTCTGAAGTTGAGATAAACCCTCCCTAAACCTGGGATCCTTTATCCTTTCATTCTTGACCTAGTTTAAGAATAACAAACTTGAGCATCAATATCCATGATATCCACTTCAATATCCATCTGATGCAGCCTGGGCACTTGCTTGTGGTGAGTACAACCCTACATTTTCCTACCTCACTATGATCTGGAGTCCTGGATTTATGGAGGGTGCCACAGGCATCGAGGAATTTTTATTCTGATGGAATGTCTTCAAAAGTATAACCCTGGAAAACTTTACTCATGTAGCTCCCAAGCAGTATTCTCTATTTGTAACTCCAAGTTTAAATATTTGTAAAGGATGTAATACTATTAACATGATCATTTTAAAACGAAATGGCCATATCACTCTGCTGCCAATATATATTTTATTTCAGCAATTTAATCCTCACTGTCATCCATTTAAAGAAAAATCTGCAAACAAGACCTTCATATGTATTTATAAACGCTATTTCTTTTTTGTCTTTGAAATGTATTTCCATTTTAATTTATTCAATTTTACTCCAGTGCATTCTGTATTCTAACTTTAAAATAGTTTCACATCTTTAAATTTCCCATAGCAATAGGCCCTACTTATTTGTTTGGGATATATGCCACTACTGTTATTAGTTCATAATTGAGCTAAACAGTGTGCACGTATGAGAGGAGTTTATAAATATTTAGTATGCAAAGAGATATATTTTATTGGAATGCATCTCCTATTGATAGGGATGGAAGGAAAGCCTACTGCTTTAAGGAGACTTCTTGATGTTCACTCTGTTCATGGAGGGGAAGTCGGTCATTAGAATGAGAGAGGGCAGTTGAGGAAGGTAGAGGAGGGGAAGACTCTATCCTTAAGGTCAAGTGGTGTGTTGTCAGGCCATCTACCTTAAGAAGAAGGATGTGATGATAGGGTCTCTTTTAACTTCCCTTGAAATGCCATTTGGTGATCCATGTAGAGCCAACACTCCAGCCTTTAGACTGCTGTACTACAGAGAACTAGACGCTGTAAGGTTCTGGATGTAACAGCTGTTGGAAAGTTGCTTCCTGACTAGCTACTGTTTGGGAATATGCATTGTTACCTGTGCAGGGTCAGTGCTGCTATCTAATCCAGAGACAGTCAGGTTCTCTGAATTTATGCTATATTCTCATTTGCATCCTAATGGGACTGTATTACCCACTGATAGGCAATAGAGTTGGAAGTCACTACAAACCTCTTCAAGCCACACATTCTGAATTTCTTCCATATGTTTTGTGACTTAACAAAAGTCTCACCATGTAATAGAGCCTCTAGTGGTGTGAAAGTTGGTGTACACTATTCTAATATCCTATTTTGGAAACACCAAAGTACCTTTTCAAATATGATATTTGGAATAAAATCCTCTACTGTGTGATACATTTCAAGACAAGCCAGGAGACTATTTTCTTTATTCTATGATCACAAAACATAACTGAATTCTTTGCAGGGGAAGTCTTAAAAAATGTATAGATTCAGCTGCCCAATTCCTGCATGATGTAGTTACTTTCCATGTTAGTTACTTCACTCACATACTGTAATTTGATCTTCTGCACTGTTGTCTGAGATGGTGCATCCCAACCGCTCAGTGCTTACTTTATAGAGTCACAGAAATTGAGGATAATTAAAGACTTTAGGTAGTCTAGCAATCTTCTCTAGATTTCCAGTTCAGAGAAGGATCACATGATCAACATGTCTTAATAAGGAAACAATTATCAAATTAGTATTATTTTCTGATCCTCCTGCCTCTGCCTCTTCAGCAATTTCCTACCAGCATGCACCACCTTAGCGAGGCAAATTAATATTATTTTCTAAAAGTGAAGTAACCATAATGGCTATCTATACAAAAGATTACTCTGGATACAGAAAAGGATGTAATGGCTTTAAAATGTACTTGCATTTGTATGGGCATGTGCATGTTTGTATGTATATGGGTGCACATTTGTGTGTGGGGAGTGTGAATACCCTTGTGCATGTGGAGGTCAGAGTACTCTTGGATGTCATTCTCAGGAACATCATCCTCTTCTTTCTGAGACAGGGTCCCTCACTGGCCTGGAGCTCACCAATTAGACTTAAGCTGGTTGGCCAGTAATTCCCAGAAACCTGCATGGCTCTACTTCCCGAGTGCTAGGATCACAGCCATGAACCATCATGGTTGGCATTTTTCTAGTACTCAGTAGGACTAAAGTCAAAGGGATTAAACTCAACTGGAAGGAGATGACACAGGGTTCACTGTAGCTAGTGTATAGACTGATGTATTTCATAGACAGTTACAAGAACTAAATTAATAGTATGTTCATTCATTCTCAACTTTCAGCAAATATATTTGCAGGTACTGTGCTACTTGCTAAAGGCACATAGCCCACAGCTTTGCTATATAGTTAATACTCAAAAACCCTTAGTATTAAGAATAAAATTTTGCCCTGACATGACATTTCTCTCTGTAAATTAAAAGATAGATCATGTAAATATCAAGTGGTCCTGAGGTTAGGCCTGACAAGTTTTATTACATTTAGATCCAATGCTGGACCCTAGATGATGGAAAATCCCTAGAGGATAACATCATAATATCACTTGTTAGGCTCTTTGATCCAAATGAACACCCTCCTAAGTTGTGCTGTCCAAATAAAATCAAGATTTCTATTTATATAGAATTATGAAAAAATGGAAGATTAGCTTCTCATGGCCTAAGAAAACACAGGAAAGAATAATTTTTTTATAAGACTGAAAGTTGAAGTCATCATATATGTGTCAAAGGTGAAGCATATTCTCTGAGGAAAATGTTTCGCACATGTTGACCTCATGACAACTCTTCCACAGTGGTTTAGTAAGTTAGTATTACTCTTACAAGACAATAATATCCATGTTGAGAACCCAAACCTTTAAAATACACTGTTATGAAGAAGAGATTGTGGAAGATGGCTGCACATGAGTGACACTAATCCAGTCTAGGGAAGGACTTGAGCAAAACCACACCAAAATACACTCTTCATCTGAAGGTGTATAGGTTTTTATTGGCAATAGGGGGGAAGCAGGAAAGTCTAAGATCTATCAGAAAAGAGGAAATGGTCAGAATGCCACTGAGGAGATTGTGGACCTGGACCCATACCCCATGGACGGGATCAGAGCCTGCCTGCCTGGTGACCAGCTATAGGAACAGAGACCAAAGGGATTTTCCAGCCTCATCAGCCTCCTTAAGAAGCCAACAAACCTGAAGTGGAGACAGCAGAGGAGGCACTGAACAGGACACAGGCGGTACCAGCTGAGCAGTTCCAGTAGAACTCCAGGCTTCCTGCACTCTCCCATCCCCTAACTGACAGCACCGCGACCCTCCAGAAAACACATTCATCTCCCAGCCGCAGGGCATCCAGTGCAGCTGATCAGAACACCAGATTCACAGCACAACACGGAGGGACCGAAGTGGACACTCAGACTTGCTGAGATTTGAAGCCACCTCAAAAGGTAATGAGGCCAACTGACAAAAAAGCAGGTATATAAGCCTGCACTGGAAGTGCCAATCTCTCTTTACATGTCAGGGCAGGTTATGGGTTATATATTCTTGGTTGGCTTTATCATTCTCAATTAAGCTGTATTTGGGGGTTGACTATTGTTGCCTTTCAGATTCATAGAGCCTTTGTCCTTTTTTCCTGTCATTATTGGGGGCAGTGTCTGATTCAGACCCAGGCTGACCAGGCACCCATTTCGGAACAGAAATCTCAACCTCCCAGCAGACAGGACTAAGGGTGTAGAGCAACACACACCCTTAGGGATTTTGGTTGTATAAAGTTATTTGTTTGTTTCAATCCCCATACTTACATACTCCGTGCTGGTTTTTATTGAATGTATATTGCTCAGTTGAATTTTAGAATTTTCCAGTAAATTGCTCCACCTAGCCCACTAGAATACTTGAACAGCAGGCAAACTCAACACCTAGATTACTTCTTCATATGGACTGGAGTACAAGAGCTACACTTGGCACTTTAAACTCCTACTCTGAAGGTACATAAAGTTGGATTTCCAAATCTAAAAGCACCTGAGATTATTAGAGCACTGAAGCAATAAAACCAACTCAAGATGCAAAATCACAACATTATCATACAGGAAACACAAAGAATCAAGATAATACAATCCCATGTAAAATTATAAATTCATCAGAAATGACCCCCAATGAGACTGTTTCAGATAAAATCCCTGACAAAGATTAAAAAAAATGATTTCATCTATATTCAAAGAAATCAAAGGAATCAAGGAAGAAAAACTCCTGAAAGAATTCCAAGAGAACACAGGAAACCATCTTAATGAAATAAGGAGGTCACTACAAGACATGAGTAAGGAAATAGAAATACTAAGGAAAAGCCAGGCAGAAATTTTAGAACTAAAAAACACAGTCAAATAAAAAACTCTGTGGAAAGCTTCACCAGTAGAGTGGATGAAGGAGAGGACAGAATATCTAAACTAGAAACCAGGTGGCAGATCTAATACAGTCCAACAGAGAGAAAGACAAGCTAATAGGAAGGTATGAATGAGAATTTCAAGATATCTTGGACACTATGAAAAGATCAAAAATAGGAATTCAGGGTATAGTGGAAGGAGAATTTCAATCCAGAGGTTTAGCAGGCATTTTCAAAAAAATTCATAGAAGAAAAATTTCCCCAAATTGGGAAAGAAATGCCAATGCAGATACAAGAAGCTTTTAGAACACCAAACAGACAAAACCTAGAAAGAACCTCTCCTCGCCATGTTACAATTACACTACTAAACACACAAACCAAAGAAAACATATTGAAAGCATTTAGAGAGTAAAAGTACTATATAGGCCCGCCCATTAGGATCACAGCACATTACTCAACACAAACTTTAAAAGCCGGAAGGGCTAAGAGTGATATATTCCATGTTCTGAAAGATAACAACTGTCAACTAAGAATACTCTATTTTGCAAAGCTATCTAGCCAAATTGATGGAGAAATAAGGACATACCACAACAAAAATAGCTAAAAGAATTTATGACAACTAAGCCAGCTCTACAGAAAATACTTGAAGGGATCCTTCATGCTAAAGAGAAAGCAAAGCACACACATGAGGAAATAGGAAAAAATAAACCATACTCAAATAACAGTTAAAACAAGAGAGTAAAGGTAAATCAGGAAGCACTACAAAACAAGAAGAATGGTGAGAACAAACACCTTTCAATAATAAATCTTAGTATCAATGACATTAATGCCCCAACCAAAAGACACAGGCTTGCAGACTGGATTGGAAGGCAGGATCCAGCGGTTTGTTGCCTCCAGGAAACTCATCTCTCAATAAAATATAGATACCATCTTAGGGTGAAAGGATGGAAAACAGTAGTTCAAGCAAACGGGCCTAAGAAACAAGCAGGGGTTGCTATCCTAGTATCTCACAGGACAGACTTCAAACCAACACAGGTAAGGAAAGATAAAGAAGGTAATTTTAAGCTGGGCATGGTGGCGCATGCCTTTAATCCCAGCACTCCGGAGGCAGAAGTAGGAGGATCATCATGAGTTCGAGGCCACCCTGAGACTACATAGTGAATTCCAGGTCAGGCTTAGCTAGAGTGGACCCTACCTCAAAAACCAAAAGGAAAGAAAAAAAAAAAAAAGAAAGAAAGTAATTTTACACTGATTAAAGAACTGATTAAAGAAACATTCCAACAGGAGGATCTTGCAATCATAAACATATATGCACCTAACATGGGGCTCGAAATTTCATTAAGCAAACACTATTAGACTTAAGGTCACAGATAATACCAAACACAATTATAGTGGGTGACTTCAATACCCCACTCTTATCAATTGACAGGTCATCCTGGCACAAAATAAACAAAGAGACATCTGGATTAAATGATGTTATAGAGCAAATGGACCAAACAGATATGTACAGAACATTACAACCAAATGTTGCAGAATATACATTTTTCTCAGCATCACATGGAACATTGTCTAACATAGATCATATATTAGGACACAAAGAAAATCACAACAAATTCAGGAAAACTGAAATAATCCCTTGTACTCTATATGACCACAATGGGATTGAACTGTAAACAGCAACAAAACAACTACAGAGCATACAGATATTCATGGAAACTAAAGAATATACTATTGAATGATGAATGGGTCATTGAAGAAATAAAAACGGAAATCAATAAATTCACAGAATCAAATGATGACAATAATACAACATACCAAAACCTTTGGGACACAATGAAGGCAGTCCTAATAGGGAAATTCATAGCTCTAGGTGCCTATATTAAGAAACTAGAGAGTTTACAAGTAATCAATTTACTGTAAGGCCTTGGAAAAAGAAGAACAAGGCAAACCGAAGTAACAAAATTAATAAGATTAGAAATGAAAAGGCACCATTACAACAGGCACCTAAGAAATTCAGAAAATCATAAGGACATACTTTAAGAACTTATATGCTTCTAAGTTTAAAAATCTAGAAGAAATGGATGATTTCCTTGATTCATATGATTATGACCTAACACAATTAAATCAAGATGAGATAAACCATTTAAATAGACCTATAACAAGTGTGGAGATCCAAGTAGTTATAAAAAGTCTACTAACTAAAAAATGCCCAGTCCCAGATGGATTCACAGGTGAATTTTACCAAACCTCCATGGAAAAACTAACACCACTGCTACTCAAACTTTTCCATAAAATAGAAAAGGAAGGAATTCTACCAAATAACCTACAATGTCAGCATCACCCTGATACCAAAAACAGACAAACATAGGATCAAAAAAGAAAGTTATAGACCAATCTCCCTCGTGAACATAGATGCAAAAATTCTCAACAAAATATTGGCAAACACAACACAAGAATATATCAGAAAGATTATTCACTTCAACCAAGTAGGTTTTATCCCCGAGATGCATGGATGGTTCAACATTTGCCAATCGATAAATATAATACACTATATAAATGGACTGAAGGACAAAAAAAATCACATGATCATCTCAATATACGCATCAAAGACATTTGACAGAATCCAACATCCCTTCATGGTAAAAGTCCTACAGAAACTGGAAATAGAAGGAACATATTTCAACATAACAAAAGGTATTTACGACAAACCTACAGCCAACATAATACTAAATGGGGAAAAACTTGAAGTTTTCCACTAAATTCAGGAACAAGGCAAGGGTTCCGCTGTCCCCACTTTTACTTAATATAGTACTGGAAGTCCTAGCTATAGCAATAAGGCAAGAGACACTCATAAAAGGGATATAAATTGGAAATGAAGAGATCAACTTATCATTATTTGCAGATGATGATTCTATACATAAAGGACCCTAAAGAGTCTATCAGCAAACTGTTAGAGCTGATAAACACTTTTAGCATCATAGCAGGATGCAAAATAAACACACAGAAATGAGTAGACTTCCAATATACTAACAACAATCATGCAGAGGATGAAATCAGGGAATCTCTCCCATTCACAATTTCCTCAAAAAAAAAATGTACATTGGAATAAACCACACCAAGGAAGTAAAGGATCTCTACAATAAGAACTTTAAAACACTTAAGCAAGAAATTACAGAAGACACTAGGAAATGGAAAGACATTCCATGTTCTTGGATTGGAAGAATCAATATTGTGAAAATGCCTATCTCACCAAAAGCAATCTGTACATTTAATGCAATCCCCATTAAATTTCTAATGGCATTGTTCATAGAAATAGAAAAAAAAATCCTAAAATTCATTTGGAAGCACAAAAAACCTCAAATAGCCAAAACAATTAAAAGCAACAAAAATAAGGCTGGTGGTATCACCATATCCAATTTTAAGCTATATTGCAAGGCCATAGGAACAAAAACAGCATGGTACTGGTACAAAGACATGTAGATCAATGGAACATAATAGAGGACTCAGATGTTAATCCAGGCAGCTACAGCCATCTGATTTTTGACAAAAATGCCAAAAATATTCATTGGAGAAAAGACAGCCTCTTCACCAAGTGGTGCTGGGAGAACTGGATATCTATATGTAGAAGGATGAAAGTAGATACTTGTCTCTCTCCATGCACAAGTATCAAGTCCAAATGGATCAGGGACCTCAACATGAGACCTGAAACTTTGAAAATGCTAGAGGAAAAAGTATGGGAAACCCTTCAACATATTGGCATAGGAATGACTTTCTGAATATAACCCCAATTGCTCAGAAAATAAAACCACTAATCAACCACTGGGATCTCATGAAATTAAAAGGCTTTTGTACAGCAAAGGACATTGTAGACAGAGCAAAGAGACAAACTACAGAATGGGAGATAATCTTTGCCAGCTACATAGCTGACAGAGGATAAATATCTAGAATATAAAAAGAACTAAAATAACCAAAATAAGAATAAATCAAAGAACCCAATTAAAAAGTGGGCTATGGAACTAAATAGAGTCCTCAAAGGAAGAAATGCAGATGGCATATAAACATCTAAAAAAGTGTTCTACAACCTTAGCCATCAGGGAAATGCTAATTAAAGCTACTTTGAGATTATATCTCACTCCTGTCAGAATGGCTATCATCAAGTAAACAAATGACAATAAGTGTTGGTGAGGATGTGGAAAAAGGGGAACCCTTCTACACTCCTGGTGGGAATGTATTCTGGTTCAGTCGTTGTGAAAATCAGTGTGGGGGTTCTTGAGATAGCTAAAAGTAGATTTACCATATGATCCAGCTATAGTACTCCTAGGCATATATCCTAATGTCTCTTCTCACTACCTTAGGGATACTTGCACAACCATGTTTACTGCTGCTCTATTCACAGCAGCTAGGAAATGGAACCAGCTTAGATGTCCCTCAACAAGTGAATGGATAATAAATACGTGGTACATTTACACAATGGAGTTCTATTCAGTGGTAAAGAAAAAATGAAATTATGAAATTTGCAGGGAAATGGATGGATTTGGAAATGATTATACCAAGTGATGTAACCCATACCCAGAAAGCCCAATGTTGCATGTTCTCTCTCATATGTGGATCCAAAGTACAAATGTTTAGACTTGTGTGTGAGCTGGAACCAAAAATCAGTACCAGAGACCAGTAAGTAGAAAAAGGCTGTAAGGGAGGGAGGAGAGGGAAGGACTTTAGGGAATGATATTATATATATTTAAGTAGAAGAACTGATTACAGCCAGTGGAGTAGCCTAAGTGAGGCCAGGGGAAGAGATTAAGAGAAGGGTAGGGGGAGGGTCAATCAAAACTCAAGATATTCTGAATAAGACGTATGAAAGCCTACTGTTTTGGATAATGCATACCCAGAAGCCACAGACTGCTACTAGAAAATTTTAGTGCCAGGGTTGGGATACCTACCAGTGAGTTGTTGGCCAGGGAGGTCCCTGTTCCCTCCAAACATTATAGGCTATTGCCAAGGCCCTTGGTTTCCCACGAGTAACAGATGGTAAGACCCTATTGCTGAAGACTTCACATGCTTGGGCAGCAAGGTCACTGAGAAATCAAGATGGTGCTGAGTTGAAAACCTTCTCCCTGTAGACCAGCCAACTGAAAGTTGGAAAAGCTGCACTGCATGCAGCCCTATGGGATACAGAAGTCATCAGCAGTGCAAACAGTGGACACTGGAAGCCTCAAGTTTGGCCAGACAGGCCAAATGACCAAATGGGTGCAATAGTGGCATGTCTGCTCTGGGGAAAAGCAACTGCTCTCTAATTGGGCCTACTCTGTGGGAGGGAATACATGCCTAGTACTCAAAACCTAATCAAAAGCCTATGGCTGAGGAGGTCATGTGCTTTAAGGGGTATAAAGCCTGCTCTTGTCTGGCTAAATGCATGTATTACTCTCACCAAACTTCTCTGAAAGCACTACAACTAGTGTTCATATTCATATTAATGTTACTCTCACTTTTGGTTAGAGAAGCTCCTCTTTTCTGATGGCAGTGACCACCGGGATGACCCAAAGGGCAACATAGTGCTGAGGAGAAGTGATAGAGGAGTGTCCACCACTGATACATTGCTATCACACCCTCAAAGGCTCAGAGTTCATTCTGGAAGAAGTGTGGAAAGAATGTAGGAGCCAAAGGAAGGATACCACTCCTTACAATGCAACTGTGCAGAGAGAAATTGGCCTTGATATTCATGACCTCACAGTGCCAAGCAATACCTTCACAAGACCTTTGTAATAGGAGAAAAGATGATGACATCAAAATAAAAAAGAGACTAATGGATAGAGTGAGGGGATATGATGGAGACTGGAGTTGTGAAGGGGAAAGTGGGGGAGGAGATGAAATTATCATGGTTTATTGTCTGTAAGTATAGAAATGGTCAATAAAAAATTTAAAAAGAAGAGATTATGAATTCTCTGAATGAAAAAAACACATATATCATATTAGCCCACAGTCTTATTTTTCAGCAGGCTGACAGGAACCATTTATAGCTTCCTTTGTAAAGAGTTTCCCAGGACAATTAATTCAGCTCAGTTTGTGGGATGTGAAATTATCTTACAACACTGACACATATATGTGCCTGTACATACATACATGTATATATGTATAAATATATATACTCAGTGAGTTCTTGCCTTAGTTAGGATACAGAGTTATAATAATAATTATTATTATTGTTATAATAATTATTATTTTTGGTTTTTTGAGGTAGTGTCTCACTCTGGCTCAGGCTGACCTGGAATGCACTATGTAGTCTCAGGGTGGCCTCGAACTCACGGTGATCCTCCTACCTCTGCCTCCCAAGTGGGATTAAAGATGTGCGCCACCATGTCTGGCTTTTAAAGAGTTATTTTAATGATTCTCAAATAAGGAATGAATTAAGACATACGGGACATATGCATAGGGGACGCAGTTATGCTTTTGCAACATGGTTTGTTTCTTGAAATAAATTTAATAAATAGATTTATGCTTAGATATGCAATAGATCATGTTTGCTGTAATTGGCTAATCTTACCATTATTTGAAGAGATGATGCAATGCTAAAATCAATTATTTTAAAAATGATATTAACATATGCCATGTTATATCATGTATGCATGTAGTACTTTATATGGAAGTTGTTTATCTTCTGTAGCAGGATATTAATGGGAACGTAAGAGTCCACCTGAGGTGGACATAAACCAAACAATTACCTAAAGGGCATACATCTACTGCTACTAGCATTTGGTCTACAAGGTCTGAGATTCTATGCACCAAGAAAAGTAGGATAGGTAATTAAGAAACACATTTGTGAAAAGTTATAATCATATCATATTCAGAGGTAGTACTTTTGAAACCTGTAGTAGCACAGCTCTTTAATTAATGAGGAACTTTAATTATTGAAATGAATTATAGGCCCGATGGTTAAAATACAATGGCTGACTAGATAGTTTATGGTCAAGGCATAAAACATCAATAGGTGTGAATGTGAAAGGAACCTTCCCCCATTATCTACTAAATGCTCATAAATTTTGCAGATATGTTTCAGATTTAATGGTACTGGGTATAAAATGTTTCCCCTTAAAGGTATAACTACAATAAAAATCTGTTATAAAGTATAACATAGGGTACAAACAATAAGGACTAAATTTACATTGAGAAATAGGACTTAATTTATAAATCAGATATTTAAATGTTAGGCAATTAAAAAAATCAGCACAAAATAGGAGAAGAATTAGCAAAGGGCTGACATAAAATTTCAAGAACTTTAATAAAATATTATGGAATATTTCTTCCCTATATATGCTGTCCTTTTCCTTTTTACTCTAATTACAACATGAAAGGTAAGTTATAAAAAAAATGAATGGTAAGCTGATATTTAATCCTTCATTTAGTTTCCTAGGAAAATAATATGGATTCCTTATCTGGCCATGTTTTCTAATAGCCAAACAGATAAAAATATTTCTCTTGGTCATTCCAGATGACAGGAAAGATGTTCTGTTCTCCATGTTCCTTCTTTGGGTTATTAAATATTTTGTTGCAATTTCACTTCCTCAAACTTCATAATCTTTTGTTGGCTAGTGTACTTAAAATTGGTTGACAGTGTTTCTGTGGCAAATCAGTTAGTGTGCCTATAAAATTGGTTTAATTGCACCACTAGAGATATGGCGCATGAAGGTAGGGACCGTATGTGTTCTGTTCACCACTGAATATGCAGAAGAAAGATATTCTGTGAATATTTACTGTTGATAAGTATTAGGAATATATTTGTGAAATACAAACTGAAAATGTAATATTAAAACTGAAGAACTTTGTGTTTTATTCATTTTTGCTCACTTTTTTCGGTTTTCTTTTAGTTTTGCCATAAAATCTTTCTCTTCTCTTTTTTATGAGAGAGAGAGAGAGAGAAAGAGAAAGAGACAAAAAGAAAGAGAGGGTGAGAAAGAGTGAAAGGGAGGGAGAATTGGTGTGCCAGGGCTTTTAGTC
Source organism: Dipus sagitta (assembly GCA_036346955.1). Taxonomy (NCBI): domain Eukaryota; kingdom Metazoa; phylum Chordata; class Mammalia; order Rodentia; family Dipodidae; genus Dipus; species Dipus sagitta. The sequence continues at coordinate 101,178,860 of CM070771.1, read as the reverse complement.
ACTGTAATTGAACTCCAGATGTGTGCACCACCTTGTGTGCATATGTGACCTTGTACAAGTGTCACCTATGCGTGTGGCTTATGTTGGTTGTGGAGAGTCAATCATCCTGGGTCCTTATGCTTTGCAGGCAAGCACCTTAACTGCTAAGCCACCTCTCCAGTCCCCTATTCTCCTCTTTTTAATAATCTTATGTCTGATAATCAAAGTTATTGTTGTGATATTTCATTTTTGGCCACACTTATGTCTCCCATTATTTTTGCTGCACTGTGCAAGGATATATTTAAACAGCGGCTGCCTAAACTGCTACGTAACCCTAGCTCTTGTGCATTCTCTTTGACAATTCCTCTTTGTCTTTCATTGGCTTGCATTTTTCTCCAGCTTCCTTCTGATGGGTTAGCCATAAGGACCACCCCTTAAATTTCTGATATTGTCTTCTACCTCAGCAATTTCAGAGGACTCCTTCCTTGCTAATGGAGTCAGATCTGATATAATCCCAAGCCTTTGTCACCAGCCCAGACTTCTTTTCCATTTTCAGGACTCCATTTCCAAATTTTGTATGGTACTTCCTAAGTAATATTGAATAGGTTATACATAAATATAAGTCTATAACAGAGGTCATGTGTCTCTGAAACTGACTGTTCCATAAATGCCATTGTTCCCATAGGCTCCTAGGTTTGAGCCATCAAACTTTCATTTCCATAGCCCGTAAGTGTCTGTGAATTCTGTAGTTTTAAGTGCTTAGAGTGTCCTTTTGAATAGGTTCTGTTACGTTTTTTTTTGTAAGCTCTTCCTTTATTTAGATTCAGCCTCTTCTATTGAGACTATTTAACCTTTTTCTAAATCAAATCCCTTTTCATTATTTACTTTCAAGTATGATTTTGAGCTTAGGAAAATTACTTGTTTATACTCCAATTTTACTTTTATTATGTTAACTTGCCTTCACATTATGCTTTAGTGTAGACAGAATAAGAATCCCATAGCCACTCACCAGATAGCATTTAATCTTTCTTTCCTGTTCTGTACTTCTATATAAAAAATACAAAGGTGTAGTACAGTATTTGTCTTGTAGGCATGAGGACCTGGGTTTGATTACAGCACTGCCAAATAACAACTAAATAAATATTTTATACATTCCCCCCTAATTATTACAGGGCATTCATCGTCTTTCCTTCTCAGATTGGGCACCGAAAATGCTGCCTACTACAAAGAAGTTCTTAGAAACAGCAATTACAGCTGCAGATGAGCTCTAAGTTAAAAGCTCCTCATCATGTGTGCTACCAGATGCATGAAGCAGAGGGGACTTCTAGGATGAAAATTTCAGGCTTAACTTATTCATCCTTTTAGATTTTTAAACTATCCAATCACATCAAGATGCTGCCAGTATTTGCTGAAAATAATTCTGTAATTTTTTTTTGGTGGTAAACCCTGTGTTTTCAGGGTCCCCCAGTATTTCTCCAAGAGAATTATTAGTGTCAAATGCTTCTGTGATAAGTCAAACATTTATTCTGACACAAAACACAGTTTTGATAGAAAATATTATCAAAATTTCTGAGTTACTTCCAGTACTAATACAATGACACATTTGTCAGTCTAGTTCTCAGCTAGAACACACACACAAAAGTTCCATGTGACTTTTTAAAGTGAGAAAGACTAAGTAGGCAGGCGCTCTGAAACTGTGATATGAGATGTGAGGAATTATATAACAATTCAAAGCAAGATAATTGCCTTTCATACAGTTTAGATAGTTCCACAGAAGCATGCGAAAATCTGCTCTGCTTCCATAGTCAACGAATTGCTTGCGGTTAACATTAGGATAAGGCAAAAATGTGCATGAGGACAGAAGTTCTACCATGTGGTTTTTCTCTTTAGTTGAAAGCAGAGACATAAATTCTAATTTAATATTAAGTCTTTCCAGGGCAGCCTGAACCTCCATTTGGTTTGAAATGCATTCGTTTTATTATTTTTTCTTTCCTTTCTTCTTCAGTTTTACCTTTACATTTTGTTTTTAGTGAGTTATCAAACATCATAGTCTGCAACATAACTTGCATTTAAGAAAAAAGTGACCTCAGAGTCTATGACTTTAAGATCTAAAATAAAACTTCAAGTAAATAAATAAATAAATAATTCCTAACTCACATAGCTGTTGCTGGGTTTCAGTGCTTATTGCTTTGTCAGATTTCCTCACTATCATAATGAATAAAACAGAGCACTTTCTATTGAAGGCTGCTTCATGTCTCTCTACTTTGGGATCATTTCCTAATCTTTACTTTGTAATGAGTCTTCTTCATTAATGAGGATCAACTATGAAGTGAGATTCATCTAGTTGGATTTCTTTCTTCTCTAAAGTGTTCTCCTAAGTAACAACCCTAAATTGAAAGCAGATGATCGTTTTATTATCCAAAAGTCAGAAGTAGAAAGAAAGCAAAGACCCCTAACACATATAAAGAAGATCCTCAAAAGACTCATTGGCAGCAAACTGTTTCCAAACTTTACAAGATGACAGAAGTTTTGTATTTGGCTTTAATATTAACACACACACACACACACAGACATAGAACAGCAATGATTTTGTAGATGGCTATCAAATCCGTTTGTGTGTGGCAGAAGTGAGTGAGGCCAGAATAAGCACGTGGTTTCTATCTACCCCAAGCCTGTGTGCTCCAGAACACTTCTTGCGCACTCAGATATACCTACCTTTTTCATGTGCGAAGCACAACTTCTTAGAGAAGACTGTGGTTAAATGAGCAGAATGAAATGATTTCATTTGCAAACCAGTTCTACGAGGGCAGGGTCTCCACTGAAAACCTGGCTGTCTAACTCAACCTGGTCTCACACTCGACATGACCTTCGACTCATAACCCTCCTGGCTTTATAGCTTCCCAAGTGTTTCACTACAGAATAGTTCGAAAAATCAATTTATTTACAGATTATTCTAGGTATATTTAACAGGACAAATCAAAGTATATTACTAATTTCCTTACTGTCTTTCTTTGGCATCATGTGTCTCTAAGGAAAATATTTCAGCTACTGTAATCTCAGGTGGTGGAAAGTTCAAAGCAGGAGGAAGCAGGCAGAGTGAATTTCAACTGTTTCTTTACAAGCTGTATGACCTTATGCTTTAAACTGACTGACTTTGAGTAATATGTGGAACTGGTGCAATACTAGTGTACACATATCACAGAAAGTTGACTACGTAAAAACTTCCCAATAGATTAGTACTGTTACTTAATAGTTATGATTTTTGCTGGTCAAAATGGTGAAATTATTAGTGTTACACAGAGAAGTATCAGAATGATGCTCTATACAGTGCCACTTACTGTCATCATCCTCATCATTACATGCTAAAGGGGAACCGACAGACACAGAAGAATCCCTACTTGTGAAAGGCCCTGCAGACACTTGAGAGTGGTAAAGGAACTATTATTAACTTTGGCAGTTTAGTTGACATTGGATATGAGATAAATAACTCATCAAGAGGTCCCCACCTAAAATAAGCAGCAGTGAAGGAGGAGCTGTACTTGAGTCGTTTGACTCCTGTGGGTCCCACTTTCATCCCTGTAGTGAACAGGCAAGGAGCCTGGCAAGCAATAGCAGAGGGCTGCCCCTGAGTGATGGGCAGGTTGCAGTCTGCTCACTGCAAGGATGGCAAGAGGAGAAATGGTACCTTTAAGCTCACCCAAAGTGGGTCAAAGAACTCTTGGAACATTGTTTTTTGAGTACCTTTGAAGAAATCCATATACTGTTTTGAGTCATATTAAAATAAGTTGCTAGGCTTCAACCTTGATTGCCCCCTTCAAATGTTTAATACCTTAATTTGAATATAGTTTTCATTTTAACCTGTATTTCTGTTTTTATTTGCTTAATAGAAAAACTTTTGAGAATCACATGTAATGTCTGTACTGTTCAAACAGCCTGTTAAGCTGCCATCTACTTAAGTAACCGCAGGGAGTACTGTATGAATGCTAGAAAATGCTGCATGCTCTTTACACACTCTGTGTATATTAGCTTACACTGGCTGGCCGGTGAGCCCTGTCTGCCTCTCCAACACTGAGATTACGCATGAATGCCACCATATGTGACATTTTATAAGGGTGCTTGGCATCAAACTCAGGACCACATGCTTGTGAAGAAAGAGGCAAGCACTTTTACTGATAGAACCATCTCTTTAGCCTCTAAATCTGTATTTCTGATGACTCCTGTGTCACTCTACACTCTGATGAGATTAGATTATGCTTGCTTGTGGACCTTCCCATTGTTACAGGAGTATTGGCCATGGGCTTTATGATGGGTGAAGAGAGCTATATCACATAAAAAGTAAAAGGGACATAACAGAAAGTAGCTATTTAAAAATGTACCTATCTATCTGTTTATATATGCACACACAATACATGTACATATATATATGTATATATATACATATATACACACACACACATACATACATATTACACACACATGCACACACATACATTTAAGATTATGATATTCTCTCTGGTTAATATCCTACCTTTAGGAAACAGGTCTCTGCCATCATGAAAATTATGATCTTTTAAGTGACAGTGTTACATTCATGGAAAAGTTAATGTAGAAAACTGGCTGTAACATATAAAATCTAGAATCTAGACATAGACACAGCAGAAATTTTTTATTCATCTCCCATACATTGAAAAATATACCACTGTATTTGCTTAATGAATCCTTATACTTATTTATACAGTGATATATTGTATATCCCTGTTCCTTTGTAATGTGATACATGATTCAGAAACAGTATGTGAGGAGAAGTGATGTGATTAGAAAAGGTATACAAAAGATAGTATGTATTAGATATTAGGAATAAGCTGAGTATCTTACTAACATATATAGATTCTACCTATACAAGTATGTGAACATTTTTATTTTATTGAGCCTGAAGCAATAAGCATTTTGTATTATAAGCTGTAACAAGTATGGAGGCTAAGTAAATAGTAAATCATGCATTAAGATACTAATTTTCATAAAGGGCCATATTCTCTTTTCATTTTAACAAAAGACTTTTTTTTCATCCTTTTTATTTTGGTGTTGGGGACTGGACCCAGGGCCATATGATTGACAGACAAGTACTCTATCACTGGACTAAATCCACAAGTCCCAGTGTAGGTATTAATGGCTTAAATGTTATACATTTAAATTGATCATGATATCTAATTTCCTCTGCTACAGTAATTCTTTATTTCATAATTTGTTTTATTATATTTATGCTGTGAGCTACACATTAGTTTCTCTAACTCGACTGCACCGTCTTCAAGATTAGGTATTCAAGGCATCATGGACTGTAGAATGCCCCATACAGAGAGGAACTTATGTTTATGAAAATGAAGTTGACTCTCTCATGTTCCAACTCAACTTTTTGACCCCTTTCAAGTATTTTTGTGTGCTTTTACAAAACACACTATTTTTTCCTTCCGTTTGAGCCTCATGGATTACTGACCTTTGTAGAAAATATATGTTCTTTGAGGTAACTGGATACCATACAGTATCTCAAAACAAAACAAAAAATTCTGTCTCATTTATTACTTAAAAGAACTGATAATAAAAACTACTGGCATTGGCATAAATACCAATGCTCAACATAAAATGCTTTCTTTTAGCATATACATCAAAGTATGAGTAATTTACACGTAAAATCCCACTAAAGGGCACTTTAAAAAGTTCCTCAGTAAATAATAATATCTATTAGAAAAGAAAAAGCATTATCCTTTCATCAAGGAGAAAAAAGTCAATTTGTATTGTGAATATCTGAGCTATGGTTATTAAAACAGTTTACTACTTCAAAATACTTTCAAAGAAATGGACATTTTCTCTCATGGTTTTATTGCTCACATTTTTAGAAAAATTAACTAGAATAGATGGTTTCCTTCTTAGTAGTGTTTATTAAAAATAAACCAATTGTAAACATTTATCACTAGGGTTAGCAATGGGATCCCCAGTAATTAGCTGGCAAAAGGCACTGTTATATGGCTCAGCATCTTACCATCAAATCCATCTTCTTCTGAGCCTAGTTCATCGTCTGAGCAGATGTTGAGGACATTCACCAGCATCTCAGTCACTACAGTTAGAAAGGAAGAGAGTCAGTTTTTCTGTTATGTTAATTATTTCTCTAGCACCATTAATTGACAACCTTTGCAAAAACATTTCGTATCTAGTTTCTATAAAATCTATGTCAGAAACGATAACCAGGTTTTTGTTTTATTAAATTATTCTCGTCTTTATGAAGCCTCCTTGTATTACTTATTAAATATAGGTAGAGCGATATAAAAGTGACAAATCAAATACATAAATGTGAATATTCAATAAATCTAAGAGGAAGAAAACAGCTATCTTGTATTATTTTTACTTATTTTCACACCAATGGTGCCTGATCTTGATTTGATTGCAGACTTCTGCTCATAGGGACTGAGGAGGTGCCATAGTCCTTTTGCTTAATTTGTCTAATCCTGCAGGGAATCCAGCAGAGGGATAAGTGGGTAGCTTTGTGTTTTATAAAAACTGTTCATTGGTAGAATAATGTATTTGATATCATTTTGAGAATTTTGATTTTAGAAATGGATGTGTTGACAGAAATATCACTGTATGTGATTTCCAAAAGGCTTTAAGATACTACCTTAAGAGGTAGAGTTGGATCAAAATTTTAATTCAGTAAATAGATCGATAAGCTTTATATACCAATATTATACCCCCAAAATTAGTGCTGTATTACTTTTCCGTCAGTGTGTATGCTATCACATTTAAAAGCTCTTGAAATTAGGTTGCGTTTGTCCATGTGTGTAATAAATAAGCTTGCTACCAATACATCAGAAGCTATACTTTAAAGTAATGTTGTAATTTAAGAAATGTTCATTCTGAATTAAAGATAAATGATAAAATGTAAAACTTCAGTAGCATCATTATCAGAGTTCCAGTTTAATTATCAAAACTGAATCATGTTTACCAAAATACATCGTCACTGAGTTCCTTTTTAATGGCCAAAATCTAAACAATTTACATAAATCCCCCACTAAAGGGTCTTCTAGGGTGCCAAGTAGGTGTCAGAATTCCCACTGCTTCAGTTTCCAGAGGACTTGACAGATGACTGTCCCACACAGTGACTCGATCAGTGCAAGAAAGTGCCACATAAGTCCCAAGTGAACAGTTTCAAGGTACTTCTGATTCATTTGGGTAGCCAAAGGAAAAAATTCTTCACCGAAACTCCTACCTTGACCTGTTTAATTATTCTTGGACATTTAAAGGGGGAGAAAAGCTCACCAATATTGTAAGGTTTCAAAAACATGAATAGCTTTTCTCATAGGAAAGGAATTATGGAAGCTTATTTTTATGGCAGTGCCCACTGTCTTCTCCTAAGCTGCATGAGATGCAAGAGGAATCAGCTAGTCTAGCAGCTAGGCCTCTTGACTAGAGTCGGTGACTGGTGGCTTTCAAATGATATTTGTGGCTGAAGTTTGAGATCAAAATGTGTAAACAAAACAAAAAAGTGAGAAAGGCCTCATTCTCACTTGCTGCTCTCTGCCATGTGCCTCACTAGTGCATGCTCTGTTTTTAAGCATTGGCACATAGTGATTATTCACATGAGGAATAAAAGGAAAGCATGACTATCCTAACCTCTTAATTTGACAGGTTAATTTGTAAAACAAAATTTTACTTCACCCAGCCTGTGAATTTAGTGAGCTAAACAAAAGTGCTTCTGCCTGAATGCTCATTGTAAAACAGAACATATTTCCACTTTCTTTCCAAGATATCTTATTAAGGATATCACAGAATTCTACAACAAACCTTTCTCCCCAACAAATGGCAGGGACCAAGTGAAAACATCCATGAAATTTGGAAGCCAATATGGATGAGGAGAACAGTTGAATTGCCTGATATTCATAACGTTGTTCTCATACTTCAATACTGCGGCTAAAAAATAAACAACAGAAAAGCACGTTAGATTTGTGTTTCTACACACGGTTTTAGTTGATTAAGAAAATTCCACTACTTGCCTTCAGTATCAAATGAGCAAAACACATAGCTTAATGAGATTTGTATGCTTGCACTGTTCATGGACTTAAGCTTCACTTAGTGGAAGATGCTATTTTACAATTTAGGAACAGTAAATACGGACTTACATTATAATTTAGAAAATATTAATATAAACCAGTCAACTGTCTGTCAATAATGATATCAAGCACCTCTTGCAGCCAACAACATTCTAACCATAGTACCTGTTGAAATGAATAAAAGTGGCAATGCTAAATTAGTGTCACAAAATTTAATATTCTCCCCCAAATACTTGAATTTCTTTTCTAACAATAGGATACCCCTTTCTTCTAGTATAAAACACAATGGTTATACAAAGTAACATAAACTATATTGTGTTTCTGACAATGATATATTTGGACTGAATCTTATCTAAAATAACATGCTGACAGCTCTACCCTTGACTACTGAAAACCCTGTACTGCCTATGACCTCCAAAAAGCCCATCTGCATGCGTCACTCTGTCCTGTGGTGTCTGTAGGCCAGAGGTTCACACAGGATGCTATGAGAAATCCATGAGTACAGTTAGCTTTGCTTCTCACTGGATACAGAAACTCAGTCCATGGCAATCTAGTCAACTAATATGAAGTCAGAGGTCTCTGTAAACAATTTCAACAAAGGTGCGGCCACCACTTGGGGCTTCCTGGTCTATGGAGAGTTAATATTAAGTTTTCAGATAATCTCAAGTTAAATTAAAACTTTCTTTTACCACCCATTGACCCTAACTTTCCTACCTACAAAGAGAGAATATGCCAATGTTTGTAAATAACAGCCCTTTAACTAGTCACAATGATGCTCTCTCATTATATAAACATGCACACATCTTTGACAAGCTTTTGTTATCCTAACATGATACGATTTCCTTATATTACTGTGCTAGAGAGTAATGAATAGATTCTACATAGTGTCAAATGAGCTACTTAAGTTTATTTATTGAATATATAAAAATAATCATTTCATAATTTTATTTTAAGGTGATTTTTATATATTGTAGCATGTGATTTAAGACAACAACAAAAATGGCGCTTAAAATCTATTTACTAAAAAAGTTATTGAGTGTTTATTAGTCTTGAGATTTTATAGAACTTCTTACACATTGGTATCTTTCCCATAATAATACTTTCAAAAACTGCACTTGCGCTCCCATGTGCAATGTTTTCTCAGTTTCTGAATATCCAAATCATTTCGCATTGCTTGGTACATACACAGTGAAACCTTTGCTGATTTGTTCTGAAGGACAAATTCTCTCCCTTTCCTCCAAATTCCAAAATCTCTGGTCTTATAACTCCTTCATAGTGTACCTGGCATTAAACTTTGACCAGGGTTATTATATATATATATGTATCTGGCTTCTCCCACTGTCCTAAAGGACTATTGTCATTCAATAGGTATTAAGAGATTTTTGGCTCACTTATCACCTTAGAGTAGTTACTGTGAAGTCAGACACAAATCTCAGTACTTTTCTTATACTCTTTTAAGTAAAATTTTCCTAATCATTTTGACCCTCAATATGTGATGCTTCTTGTTACCTTTACCTTTTGTGTTCCCTTTCTGAATGTTGCCAGACAGTCAGTGACTGATATTGTGACTAATAAGATCTTTTAGCTGGGCTAGATCAGTGCAGAGTACAGAACAATACATTTTTCTAAAGTGTGATTTGTCCACAACACACAGTCTGACAATATTCTGATATTTTTAGCAACATGCACTTAATTTACATTTGTGTCCATTATGGTGTTTGCTTTGAATTACAAATCTAGTTAACAAACACAGATCAATATAACATGTAATCACAGACACTTTGGGAAGAAGAAATTATATGAAGGGAGTCATCCTCATTGTACTATAGAATACTGAATCCTGCATACATTTCTGGAAACCATTCTCTTTTACATGGTTTTATCACTTATGGTATATGACAATGGGCCAAGACAATATTTATGTGATATTACAAGCATGCAAAAAGTGGAAAAAATCAGGACAAATTACCATAGTAGTACCTCCGATCTTCAGAACAGAAAAGGCAAAGTATTTCCAATGTCTGCCAAATGCTACTTGAGTACCAGACCCATGGTAAAAGGCCTTTATTACTTTGACTACCATTTATTATCAGCATTAGGTTGGCGGCATTGTAGGAAGAAAGGAAAGTACGTCTGGCCGTTTATTTATTTATTTATTTTTTGCCATGGGCTCCATGGACATAGGTTCAGCCAGACCTGCATGGAAGATATTTGCATAAAGACCTGTCTGAACTGACCATGTGCAGATTGCTTTTTCTTGGCATGGATCCCTAAATAGACCAGTGTAGTCTTATTTACAATGCATTCCCACTGGATTTGATGATAAGCGATCAACATGATCTATACATAAAGCACAATGTATATCGGTTACGTGCAAATACAGTGCCACTTTATCTGAGAACTGAGCATCTCTGGGTTTTGGTTTTCAGAGGGTGCTACAACCAATTCCTAGTGGATACGGAGGCCTGACTGTAGCGTACTTAACACTTTCCTGGAGGACAGGGAAGAGCTGTACTCAATCTCAAGACAAATCTGAGAAGCAAAGATGCATGCTCTTATGCTTCATACATCAGGGGAGTTGTATGTGAGGGGGAAGTGAAGAAACCTGCTTAGATCAGGAAACCAGCAAGTGACTGATCTCACTCTGTTCTAAGCCAGCATTTTTGGACACCAAATTCATTCCCTTTCCACTGCTCTCTGTTATCTTTCATAAATTATAAAGGGATGAATTCTAGTCCTAGCCATTATATCAATATAACTTTGAAGGTGGTATTCATTATTAAAGGTGTATTAGCTTTTGGCAAAATACATGCTGGAGTGAAAAGGAGATGGTTGGATGTTTCCAATGGATTAAATGTAGGTTTTGCTTTTAGCTGGGAGTGAAAAAAATAAGTGTTTATTCACTCAACACTATCTTATTACAGCTTTCACACCTACTGATGAAGCAGATACTGTTTGCTTTATTATCAATATCAATAACATATTTCAATAGTAGCCACATTTCTTAGCATCTCTTCATAGTGGGCATCATGTTTGGACCTTCATGAATATAATCATAACTCAGTGATTTCAAAAAGTGGCTCTTTATCATTTGTATTTTCAGACTTAACAGACATTTTAGTTATTTGGCTACACTTGGTAGATGGCAAATGTCAGGTCTGGATTGTATATAGAGCACCTTTTCTTCTAGAACATATGTATGTTCACACTGACAATACAAATCATTCAACGCCTGTTGATGACTAGACACAGACTCTTTCTCCATGCTTAGCACTTTACAGAGTGCAGAGAGTTAGTGGGCTCTTGGTTTTGTCAGTGATTACTCAGGAGAGCCAGTGTTGCTTAAAGTCTCTAGTAAGTCTCAGTTTCCTTAACTGAAATAAATGGGTTTATCTAGAAGATGTGTATGAACACTTTCCCATCTAATTAATGTTAACAAACTTCTAGAGGAAAAATCTCACTATCAATGCAATATTTAATACTCTGTCATTCTCAAGTAACATTGCTGCAAAAACCTTTTCAATTATCTTTACATTAAGTTACCCACAACTTTTGATATTTTTGCATAATAACTATATGTTACCAAAATAAGTGAAAAATTAAACCCAATTAGCCCAAAGTATTGCAGTCACGAAATTCACAGTTAACGATTTCATCTTTCACTTCCCACATCCTCCACCCCTGCCACCTGCCTCTGACTGTCACTGGGAGTACTAAATGCAGTCAAATCTCTAATAGTGTGTGTCTCTCTGAAGTATCTGAAAGACAGTTATCTACACTGCAACATAAATAATAGACATGGTTGCACTGTAAGAATCACTAGACCACCTGCTGGAACTATGTCTAAGGAACAAAGAAAAAAAGGAACAAAAGTTTATACCACTGAGCTTTTCTATTCTGCTGACATTACTACATGACCCCATGCCACTTAACAACTGTATCAGAGGTCTGGAGAGACACTGACATCTATGTGGGTCTTTAGTTTCTCATCATAATTGATAGCAGAACAGACGGCACAGAAGCCAGTGGGTTTCTAGGGTACTGGAGAGATGGCTTAGTGGTTAAGACATTTGCCAGCAAAGCTAAAGGACTCAGGTTCAAATCCCCAGTACCTATGTAAACCCAGATGTACAAGGTGGCACATGCATCTGGAATTTATTTGTAGTGACTAGAGGTGCTGAGGTGCCCATTTTCTCTCTCAAATAAATAAATAAAACAAGATATTTAAAAAAATTTTTGATTTGATGGAAAGCATCCTGATCACTTAAGTCTGGAGGCCAGCTCCTTCATTCTTTTTCAGATGTCAGAATTAATCATTTTAAAAATATACAATTCCTTGGCCCAATAATCTTTCTTGTATCTGTAGAAGGCTACTTTTTTGAAAATATTTTTATTTATTATTTGAGAGACAGAGGAAGAGAGAAATGGCATACCATGGCCTCTAGCCACTGCAAACAAACTCCAGACACATGTACCTCCATGTGCACCTGGCTTTACATGGGTACTGGGCAATCACAATTAAACCTGGGTCCTTTAGCTTTGCAGGCTAGTGCCTTAACCATTAAGCCATGCCTCCAGCCCTGGAAGGCTACTTTTGAAAGCATGTTTCTGTTGATTGAAAATCACTAAGTATCTAGACTTATTAAACAAATGGGAAAAAGGAACTGGGTTTCTATCATTTCTTTATCTATCTTTGGCAGTGATGGAGAGTGAGCCTAGGACCCCATGTGTGTTTGGCAAGCTCTTTACTACAGAGCTTCATCCTCATCCATATATTGTTTTTTAAAAAATATTTTACTTTTATTTATTTGACAGAGAAAGAGAGAGAGAGAGACAGAGAACACGGACACGCCACGCCAGGGCCTCCAGCCACTGCAAATGAACTTCAGACACATGCGCCCCCTTCTGCATCTGGCTAACATGGGTCCTGTGGAATTGAACCTGGGTCCTTTGGCTTTTCAGGCAAATGCCATAACTGTTAAGCCATCCCTCCAGCCCCATATATTATTTTTAATAACACCAATGGACCCCCTGCACAGAGTTAAGTCCAAGAAATAGAATTCATATATTATCCATTGCTTTGTCTACCAAGCAATGCACTGAATCTTTACAACAGAGTCATATTCGTGATATAAAGGGCTCTAATTTTACATTTGAAATTGGTAGAACACATAGAAGTTCTTACTTCATTACAACTTCATAACATTTGTCAACATATTCTCCAAAATTGTTACCAGTAAGGGAAGCTGGCAAAAGCATAAGAACAAAGGATAAAAATGCAATGTCAAAAAGATTGTAACTTAAGAGAAATAGCAATACTGCTACCAAGAGACAGTAACTAGTTCTTCAAGAAATGTGCTCAACACATTCTAAGCAGACTTTGAGAGGAGTACACATACTTTTCTGAAGTAAAAACATTAGATTAGCAGCGAAAATATTCCCAACATACCCAGACTTTTATCATTATTAGTCATATTTTAAGATAGGGCAGAATAGAGATCAATGATGCAAATGACTTGAATGCTATTTTTTTCTTACTCTACTATTAAGATTTTTCATTTCCTTGTCTGTAATTGACCATCCAATTCTATCTTCAAAGATGGAAAACAGGAACAGAAAAGAAATAAAGAGTATCATGAGGTAAATGGGGGCAAACCAGTCAGAATCATCATACTCTAACCAGAAATAGCAAAAAAAAAAAAAAAAAAATTGCATAATAGACCCAGGATGTATTTTCCTTCCAATTTTTCCACCCACAGATGCCCTAGCAGAAAAACTAGCATCAATGTGTTTCTTTGGCATAGTTCTATCTTCACAGAAGGAGGCATAAGGGCTTGGTGGATATAATTCTTGAAGTAGGACCCATGCACTCATAATATTTCACAGCAATATTTTAGAATTATGCTAGGATGCTGTATGCAAGTGGATTTAGATTCTGAGGAAAACAGCATACATTTTAAAAATCTGTATTTTATCCTGAAGATTACTCTAGGTATTTACAATTTTCACATAAGATTATGTAAAGCTATGCATGTATATCCGTGTATTTTTACAGTGTATATTATAGTATATATATGAACACAGACGTAATGATTCATTGGATTTCTAAACTGGATTCATAATGTATTCCCCCTAATGTCCTATTCTTGCTTGATGGTTTTTATGTGAAATTATTTTAATATTATTAGTGACTTAAGAAAAAAGCAATTTACTAAGTCATGATGATTACTGTATTTGTTTTGGTGAGCAAGGATTGCCCTTATAAGTCACTGTTCCTCTACACCCAATAAGGTTAAGTGCATAGTATGTGTTCAAGTCATTTGTGAAGATTCAAACCTTCAAATTTTAGTCAATTTGATCATGATGATATTCTTTTTAAAATATTTTATTTATTTACAAGGAGAGAGAGAGAGAGAGAGAGAGAGAGAGAAAGAGAGAGAGAGAGAGAAAGAGAGAGAGAGAGAGAGCAAGAGAGAGAGAATGAGAATGAATAAGTGAATGCCAGGGCTTCTAGCTACTATAAATGAACTCCAGATGCATGTGCCACTTTGCGTATCTGGCTTTATATGGGTACTGGGGAATTAAACTTGGATCATGAGACTTTGTAAGCAAATGCTTTAATCACTGAGCAATCTCTCCAACCCATAATGTTCTTCAATAAGAGAAATTAAATGAATCCACTATGTGATTCAGTATCCAATATAGATACTTAAATATTTACATGTAAAGAGTTAATTTCAAATAACTGAAAATGGTTCATAATGCATACAAACAATATATCTTACTTGAAATAAAATAGTGATTTTGTGAGTAATATATTTACCTGTATATATTTAAGGTGATAATTTCATTGTGTGTGTGTGTGTGTGTGTATGGCTTGAGCAGCTAAATTCTACTGAATGTAGGAGGAATACACAGGTATATCAGCAATATCTATCCTTTCATATCCACATTAAGACTTTGTTTCAGACCTCTTACACTCTGGGTGGGAATGTCTTTGCAATCTCAATATACTGTCATCTTTGTAGCTGCATCATTCATGCTACATAGGATATATTTTAATTTTTTTACAAGCTCTTTGTGTAAAATCTGGGTAATATTCTTTTACCTAAATGAAGAGAGGAGACTATACTAGCTATATTTGTGAAGTATGATGAACTGATCTTATGATCCATATGTGTATGTACACACATATGTGTGAATATATATGCTTCCTTATTGTGTTTATCAGGACTGGAGTCTGCACTTAGTGCATCACATGGTAAGCACTCTACCACCCTAGTCCTTTTTTTTGTTCTATTTTTATTTCTGAGATAAAATCTCACTAAGTTGCACAGATTGGACTTGCACTTAATCTGTAGCCCAGGCAGAGGCCTTGCATGCACAATTCTCTTGCCTCAGCCTACTATATTTCGCTTGTAACACACCGTTAGCAAATTTTGAACAAGGTTATTATTCAAATATAGAATTTTGGTAGCAGACAGAAAGTAATGTAATGGAGGAAGGTGTATAAAAAGGTTGGGAAAAAGACAAATAATTTCTCAGAAACATAAAACATATCAGGATACTGCAAACAGAACCTACCATAAATGAAAAAAAGAAGTCTAAAGGGAGCACAAAGTAATTCAGGAAAGGCACTGTGTCACCTCAAAGGTGAAACTCCTACCAATGAGCTATACCCCCAGCCTCGAAACTCTTTTTTAAAACTATAAATAAATGTATAAGACAGGTGGTGACAGAAATAACGCTGGCACTATTAGATCAACTGAGAGAATCTGGGCATTTCCCATTATTCAAGCCTTACCTTTTAAAGTTATAAAATATAGATAACATCTGCTTTACCTTAAAAGCCTGAAAATGAAATAATTTAGTATTTATGATAAATGTACATAATAAAATATATGATAAAATATCGGTCACTTAAGAAATTTAACATTTTATATTTTGCTTTAATTTCCTCAAGGGGATGTCTGTGTTTCTGAAAATTTGCCCTTTTATAATCCTATCTTGTGAGTCACATCTATATTCTGACATACAGAGAATTGGAAGCCACAATATAATGGAATCAGCTCAAGCCTAATCAACACTGTGAATCATTAACACTACAATTTCACATAGAGAATTTGAAATTATTCCAGCTTCAGCTTTTATATTTATCTATTTGACATAGACAGAAAGAGGGAGGGAGGCAGGGAAAGGGGGAGGCAGAGGGGGAGGGGGGACGGAGAGGGGAGGGAGGGAGGGAAAGAGAGAATGAATATGAATATGGGCATGCCAGGGCCTATAGCCACTGCAAACAAACTCCAAATGCTTGTGCCACCTTGTGCATCTTGCTTTACGTGGCTATTGTGGAATCGAACCTGGGACCTTTGGATTTGCAGGCAAGCACCTTAACCACTAAGCCATCTCTCCAGCTCTAGCTTCAGCTTTTATTTTAGATGGGTTCGGGCTCCAATCCATCTTATTATAACATTTATGGCTTAAATCAGGCTTGAATGAAAACACAGGGGAGCTTTAGTTGAAACTTAAAGATATGAATACAATCAGCATTGTGCCATGGCTTGTGCTCCTTGAGCCAGTTGAGATTTACAAGCTCCAAATGCCACAGGGTAGGGATCCTGAAGTGGAGTCATTGCTATGCAATACTAGAGCAACCATTCATCTTCATACTTTTACTTGGTATCAAGCCTTGAGCTATAGCTTATAGTGATTCTGGGTTTTTACTGTTAAGATATCCTTGGTCCTAAATAAATATTAAGTTTATAAACCTGCCATCAATATTATTTTCATGAAAATAATATTGTGGAAGTCTATGTGACATTGTCTGGATAAAGGTCAAGAGATTCCCACAGGTCTACAATTTCATGATGGTAATAAGTGACCACCCATTAAGATGAATCTTCACTTCAACATTATTAACATTATCCCTTCTGTTTCCCCTGTTAAAGCTTTGTGGGTTCCTAGATAAGCAGGTCTCAGTCAAGTGCAAGGATGTTCTAATCACTGGAGCTATTAGAAAATGGATATAAAGTGTCAAGATGCATCCCTGGATGTTTCTGTTGGTCCATCAAAAGGGCAGTCAACAGTGATCTGCATGGACGGGGAGGAGTCTTGGTCACCTCTAAAGTTCCATAGAACCTTGAGTAGTGAGATCCAGCATTTTTATACACAAACCTCTGTGAAAACAAGTATTTTCATTGTGTTATTGTTTTGTTAAAGGTCTACAATTACTTCACTGACTAAATTCACAATTATGCAGTGGAGATTTTTATGAAATCATGAGGCTATCTGCTATAGCAAGGATGCATAGATTTTACATATATATTAAATTAAAATATAACTGATTCAAATAAAACATAAAATTCATGCCCTTAATGATTTATTTTCTTCTTCATTCTCCCCTCCCAGTGAAGGTCTGAAACTGTCCTATAGAAACCATGGCCTCAGCAACGACACTAACATTGCAGAGCTGAATAAACAAAACCACACTGTAGGTGCTCCAGGGGACACATTGTAAAGGGAGAGATGAATTATTTATTTTAGGAAGATGGAAAAGGTACTCTAGCTCCATCCTTTTAATAATGCAAATATTTGGTATATAACACTCATGCAATTTTAAAGTGATAACAAATGAATTTTCATTTCAAAAGCTTTCCTTTACTTATTGAAGAACAGTGAGACTCACCTAAACACGCCTGAGCCATGAGTGAAGGAGCAGGTCCTGCAAACATTGCCCCACGACCTATGTTATAACAGTGACAGTAGAGCACAGAGGTTACTAACATGTGCCCTCTGGGATCAATGCACTGTGACCACCTTCCGTGAACCTGAGAGAAGTATGTCAGCTCCTTGGGCCCTAGTTTTCCATCAACAAAATCAAGATTATAAGATAGTTCATAGAATTGTGGAAAGATTAAACACACTGGCAAATAGAAACTCTTTGGGCAGTGTTGCGCACATGGTAAATGATTAAATATGTTGTTGTTATGATGATATGCTGTTGTAGGCACAGAACAGATAGTGTATGCATGGCATGCAATCAAAATGGAAATGAAACATGTATTTTCTAGCTCTATTACCTGCTTAAGATTTTATAGCAAACATATCTAGTATCACTCCAGGTGGCAATGGTTAAAGAAATGATAGCAATTACAGTTGGTTCTTTGCACACAGAGAAGAGTCCTGGTCACAAGAGGTAGCCAATGGAAATGCCACGATGGAGTCCCTGCCACCCATTCATCTCACAGAAATGGGTGCTCTGAAAACCAATCCACATGTCCTAACCTTAAATTCTCCCAATCTTCTTTTTTAGTATCTCAAAGTGGAAATAAAAACTTATTAACACTAAGAGTTTTATTCTACTTTGCTCCATCATAAATATTTATACTATATTTCTTGGTAGATTCACTTGGGCTTAATAATTATTATGAAGTAATTATTTTTCTAGCGTGTAATTCTACCATGATCATAGGGCTAAAGAATGAGAATGACTATTAAATAAATGAAGTACTAAAAAGCCTTTGAAAGCAAGTATCTTTATTGCTGTGCTTACGTAAAATAATGAAAGCAAAACAGTAACAACAGTAGTGAAAAAAGAAGAGATTTTCAATTAGCTAATGTCAAAAAAAGAACTACCTTGATTATACAATTTATTTCTACATTCAAATGTGGTTTGAGGCAAAGAGTTGCTTAATACCAATTAAGATCCTTAGATTACACAGGAGACTATTACATGAGGAGGACAGAGGAACTGGGCATAGGGAAATGTGTCTAGTTTAATCTTACTCAATTTGTAAGGGGCCAGTGACCCTTTTTAGGCATAAAGTTGAAGGTACGCAGTGTTTCAAAATGTTTGTGTCTATGCTAAAAGTTCCGCCCATTTAAGACAATCCCCAGACTCTGCAGAAATAAACTTTATTAAAGAAATGCATTTTTCCCCCATACTGTATACTAAGAGGCAGAGACACAGCACTCAAGGGTGCCTGGGCTCACGTTCCAATCTCCTTCAGGATACTCTCAATTCCTCCCACCTGTGACAAAAATCCGATCTGGCTGGCTCTGTATTTTGGTCTTAAACCAGTAGCATACCAAGTACGGAGTTCTTAATAGCAAGTAACATTCTCGAGCAAGGTGGACCAAGCAAGTCCAGCTGGCAACACACTGCGTAGATGGTGCCTGTGAAGGCCACGCTTGAAGCCAGGCACCAAGGCAAGCTGGCTGCTAATATGTTGCATCTGCTCCTAAATGTTCCCCTCATGACTGTCAAGGTTCTTATCTTGGTGCTTACATCAGCCATTCAACTTCTGGTACAGTGGTTCTGCTACAACTGCCTTTCTGTCAAGCCAGAATTCTCTGTTGATTTATAAATGTTATTTGTTATCCACTTGGAAGTTCATGATTGCTTTTTGATAAGAGAATGATATTAAAATGTCAAGATTTAGTTAAGATAAAGAAAATAATTTTATTATCAGTTCTATAGTGTTGTCTATTTTAAAAATCCAAAATATCATTATACTTGTAAAGTTATGCATTTCAAAATTTCTGCTAATGATGCTTTTCTTATCCATTTTCTTGATTTAATTAAATTTTTTTTAATTTGTAAGCAGACAGAGACAAACAGAGATAATGGGTATGCCATGGCCTCCATCCACTGCAAATGGAGTCCAGATGCATCTCGTATTACATGGGTACTGGAGAATTGAACCTAGGTCACTAGGCTTTGCAGGTAAGCACCTTAAGTACGGAGCCACCTCTCCAACTCATAGATTCCATTTTTTCCTCTCTCTTAATTCCTTTCATAGTCAATTAATTTTTTTCCTGGTTGTCATTTTATTATCTGTTCTTCACTGCTAAATATTTTTGGTTGCTACTTAGATTTTCCTCTCAAATATTAAAATGTGTTTACATTTTAATAAGTTACCTTCATTTTACTGTTGGTAGCCGCCTTCTCTGGAGCTCAGTTAAAACCTCCTGGTATGTATGTGTTTATACCTTTACGTGAACTCCATCCATTCCCTCACCCACTGAAAAACTCATGAGAATTAAAGCACTGGCTCTGGTAGACACTTCCTACTATCTACTTTGGATTCTTCTGAGGAACACTTAAACTTTAAAAAATAAGCTGAGTATGGTGTTGCACACCTTCAATCCTAGTACTTGGGAGGCAGAAGCAGGAGGATCGCCATGATTTTGAGGCCACCCTGATACTACATAGTGAATTCCAGGTCAGCCTGGGCTAGAATGAAATCCTACCTCAAAATAAAATAAAATATAATAAAATAAAGAAAGAAATCTTGATGGAAACACAGATTGAGAGGATATGGCTTACTTAGATGGGCATACCTTTGGGGGGGGGGGAAGATTGACTTGTTTATATCAAGGTACCAGTTACATGTTTTCTGAGGCTTGTTACAGTAGTTAGGCACACTGAATTGCTCAAAGAATCAGTGCCCTTCTGCTACAGAGATTCCCAATGCTAAATGATTTTACTCTGAATATCTCTTTGAGTTATACAACACTCTTCTTTGTAGCAGTTCCCACATATACTTGAATATTTATTGCAGAAACTATTTATTTCAGTATACCCGACTACCAGATTATAAGGTACACTCAGGCAAAGACTATGTGTACCTTATTTACTATATATCTATAATACCTATCATGATGACTTGTACAAAGTAATTTTTTTAAAAGAATGGTGACAAACAGCCTCAGTGGATAAGCAATAGCTTTCTGATTGGCTAAGAGATCTACTCAGTGTAAAGGAACCCAAATCTGGAATTAGAAACCACATTAGAATAATATGGAGACAAAGATTATGCCCTCCAGTGTCAAGTTCTCACTAGTCTTTGGCTAAAAGAGGGCTACATACATCAAATTCTCCCTAAATTAATAATGCTTATCCCATTTCAAATATGCTGGCTTCACTCTCCATTGGAGAATCTGTTCTTCTTTTTCAGAAGGTAGTGAGACCGGAGAGATTAAACTACCCCTCACACTTCTGCCAAGCCACAACTGAATCCACAGAGGAATTGGGGAGATGAGCAAGAGTGCTGCTTCCATGTTGAATCTGATAATCACTGTCAGGGTGCAGGAGACAGACCCTGAGGATACTCAACAACTACCAAAGCAGAGATCCAGAGGCTCCTAGGAGCTCATCACTGAAGTAGACTTAAAACTTACTCACTATGGCTCAGGGAACTTTGCAGAAAGGGAGTGGAAAGATTGCAAGAGTCACAGGTTGAGACATCATGCCCAGAGGCGTTCCCTCCACCTCAAAATAACTGACTGCTGCTCCCACAATGCATAAACCACAACCCCATGGGGAATACCTGCAACCCCACTGAGGAGCATCCCCAATGGAATGGGGACAGGGATGAGGGAAAAATGGGTGCCAACACATGATGTATTCATATGAAATATGTTGTTAATAATAATAATAAAAACATTAAAAATAACTCATTCAGTAGTGGAAATGACATTATCTGTCATTACTGTATTTTTCTTCAGTTTGGTGTACTGAATAATCATGAAATAGCTTTTCATTTTCGGTCTAGAGATTCATATAACAAACAATTCAAAGAGACAAAAATGCTCTGCAAATGTTTAACTCTAATTTTGAAAGAGTATCAGCACTGGGTACAGGAGAAGTGCCGAGTGAGTTAACAACGTCAGTATTGATAGGTTACTACTGCACACTTATTATTAAATTCTAAGAAAGCTCCAATCACTCCTGATATTGACTGCCTACTATGTACAAGGTATAAAACTTGGCTGTATAATGTATACTAAAAGTCCCATGATGTGCAATGTTTATCATTTGATTGACATGTTACTAGTTAGAAAAATATACTATGTATGAGAAAATGATACTGTAAATAGTCAATGGAAACTTTCATAGAAATATAGATGATTTATAATTATTTGACAGAGAGGAAGGGAGTGAGGATGAGAATGTGTCAGATAGAGAGAATAGGCATGGCAGGGTATCCAGCCACTCCAAACAAACTTCAGATGCATTCATCACTTTGTGCATCTGGCTTTATGTGAGTATGGGGGAACTGAACCTGAGTCCTTAGGCTTCACAGGCAAGCACCTTACCTGCTAGGCCATCTTTCTAGCCCAAAATATTTTACTTTTTTTTTTTTTTTCTGATGTAGGGTCTTGCTGTAGCACAGACTGACCTGGAATTCACTATGTAGTCTCAGGGTGGCCTCAAACTCATGGCAATCCTCTTACCTCTTACCTCTGCCTCCCAAGTGGGGGGGGATAGAGAGAGAGAGACAGAATGGGCACACCAGGGCCTTCAGCCATTGCAAATGTACTCCAGACATGTGTGCCCCTTGTGCGCATGTGCAACGTTGCACACTTGCATCACTGCATCTGGCTACATGGGACCTGGAGATTCGAACATGAATTCTTAGGCTTTGCAGACAAGTGCCTTAACCACTAAGCCATTTCTCCAGCTCCCAAAATATTTTAAATAGAAAGAAATATTTAGATAAAAATGTTGAGAAATAGAAAGTGAAAAGTTGTGTAGGGTAGTAAGTAGAACAAGTTGGCTAGAGAGAAGCAGGGAAATCGGTTGCAATGGTATATTATGGAATCTGCAGGTAGTTATAACTAAAGCACTGTAGGAAAGGACTAATTTATTACCTGCTTGTAAGAAACCCTATAGTAATGTGGCATAATAATAACAAAATATTAAATAACTGTATGTTAATACTGCACTGCATTTAAAAATATTGGTAAGTTTAAAATATGAACATACTGTATTTCAATCATGTTCCCATCACATTATCTCTTTTTTCCCTTTTACTCATGCCCTCACCCCATTTCACTGAGAACCCTCCTCATTGAAGGTAGTCCTTCCTCAGTTTTGTTGTTTCCTTCCCTTTCTGCTGTATGTCAAAATATTTATGGGGTAAGAACAGTGCAGGTCTTTTGGAGGTACTGGTAGTAACATGGGTTCATGAATGCACTATCCAGCTTGTGTCGGGAGGACAGTCACTTTTTAAAAAAAGTTATTTTTCTTTGATAGAAATGTCACTGCATGTCCAATAAATTGAAATGAGTATGTTATTTAATGGAAGAGCTGATTAAAACTTACACCAACTGCCCTGCAGTTGTCACCAGAGTAAGGCAACAATTTAAGCAGGGCAATTTTAAGAACACGATGGTGTCAGTGTGAGCAGAACAGGGTAAGAATTGAGTCAACGTGAACTACACAAAGGGATGGGGCTCTCAGCAGTCACACCTTTCTCAATGCAGCCTATCAACCACAGACAAGTACAAGCAACTAATCAGAACTACTGAATACTAGGCACATATATCTGAACACAACAATTATTTACTTTAAATGGCATAATAAATCTATTTTCTCATTCTTTCATTTGGTCAGAGAGAATCACTATAGTCTTAATTTGCAGGAGCTTTGCCATATTAAACCATACTGTAGCTATTGTAATTCCAGAGTCACTTGTGGTCATGCGTCGGTAACAATTAGTGAACTTGGAGAATCCCCACTGTTTTTATTTTTCCACTGAATTGTGGTGATGCTTGCAACTCACTTTTGCTGCACTGCTTTTGAAAATTCTACTTAACACTGATTTTATTCAAATTGAACAATCCTCACTTCAGCAGTGAATAAGTGACTCCCACTCCCAAACACTGCACATACTTAGCATAACAGTGTTGAAATGCTTCAGAAATTTTACACAAAAGGCTTTTGAAATTATTCTCTAACTGAAGAATACACCTTTTTCCTATCAGTTTGTCTTTTTCTTTTGGGAGATTATGAAACAGTTCCCAAAATAAAAACACCTATATACTTCCTGAAGGTCTGAGATCTCCCCGAGCAAGAGACCTGAGTTAAAGAATATAAAATCTCAAAGATGGTGGTGCACTGACTTATCACAAAGAAGCAACATACACTGCAGTATGAAATGGCCACTGGTCTCAAGCAACACAGCATTACCTGGCAGTATGAAGCATGAAAAGAGTTAAAGGACATTCTTATGGAATTCCAATTTTCTTCATTTTAAATGTTTTGGTTTTGTTTGTTAGAAAACCCCTAAGGATAGTACATGCTATTTACCAAACTGTTTCTGACAAGAAAACATTTTTTTCTAGGCATTCTTTTCCTTAGTTTTGTTGTTATTGTTGATGTTTGTTTGTTTTGGTGAGACAGAATCTCATCAAGCCCAGGCTGGCTCCAAATCCTCTATGCAGCTGAGGATGATCATTAACTTCTGGTCACCAGCCTCTAGAAATGGGTTTACAGGGAGGTGTGAATCACCCTGCTGGCTCCTTAAGGTTTAGTAGGAAAAAAATGAATGTCAGCGGGCAATGAGAACCAGTGTTTATCCTTTATACACTTATGGTATATTACAGGAGCATGGTGTGACATGCTCTCATCAATGCCCACTCCAGTTCAAGGTTGAAATCCAATTCAAAGAATTAGCCTCTATGATGCAAAATAAATTTGTTACTTAAAAAAAATCATTGGCCTTACTTTGTTAAAATCTTTCTCATCAAATGTTGATCATTCCTTAATGTCTATATCAAATTTTATCTTAAATCAAATTGCGATGGTCACTACTGATTGTCACTTGACAATATCTCAAATCACTGAAGGACACATTCCTGGGCATATTCTTGAGTTTCTAGATTAGGTTAATTGAGGTGAGAATTGCCATTTTGAATGAATGTGGTACTGTATGCCACAGGTAGAGTTCTGGACTGAAGAACAAGAAGAAAGACTGTTGAGCAGCAATATTCACTGCTGTCTGCTTCTTGACTGCAGATTAACTGTGACCCGCCACTTTATACTCCTGCCAACACGTCCTCCCTGCCATGATGAACTGCATCCTATCTCTAACTGTGAACCAAAGTAAATCCTTCCTCCATTAAATTGCTTCTTGTCAGGTATTTTGTTATAGTAGCACAGAAAGTTAATTTTACAAAAGCCTTCTCTGACCATTTTGAAAAACTTTTCCTTGTCAACTGTACTTCATTTGGATATTCTTAGTTAACTAAATGGAATTTATTATTATTATTTTATATATATATATATAAATATATATAAACATATTTATATATTATATTATATTATTTATATATTTATAAATAAATATAAATATAACTATATATATTTACATATGTATATATATATATATATATAGTTGTTTATTTGAGAGTGACAGAGAGAAAGAGGGAGAGAGGGAGGGAGAGAGAGAGAGAGAGAGAGAGAGAGAGAGAGAGAGGGAGAGAGAATGGGCACGCCAGGGCCTCCAGCCACTGCAAACGAACTCCAGATGCGTGCGGCCCCTTGTGCATATGGCTGACGTGGGTCCTGGGGTATCGAGCCTCAAACCGGGGTCCTTAGGCTTCACAGGCAAGCGCTTAACCACTAAGCCATCTCTCCAGCCCTAAATGTAATTTTCACTTACAATGATAATCACTTCCATGTCTTACTGTGTCAGTTGCCTTAAAAGAACATGCCGTGCAGAGAACATGTCCTATTGCACTTAGCAAATTCATCACCTCACCAAGGACAGCACCTTTTTTGCTAGGAACTGTCTTGTGCCCTCACCACCTCTGGCTGTGATAGGAACCACACTATGTCCATGTATATCTACACTGCTTAGTTCAGAGGAGAGTCCATCCTAGTCAATGTGGCCAAGAAGAGACTGTGTGGTATCGTGGTACAGCACACAGTATGTCACTCTCTGGCCTAGGATGAGGAGACCTGAGAGTAGAATGTCCTGTCTATAGGCCTGAACAAGCATGAGCAGGAAAATAACTAGACAAGAAGGATTAGATTAGGCCAGTTTTTCTTTTGGAGTAGGAGCCCTGGTAGCGCTCTAAGATATGCGGTCAGGTTCTACTCTGAACAACAGGAAGGAGGAAGTACTATATAGGGAAAGGAGAGCACACACAGCCAAGAACAGCAGTGTCTTAGTACGTAAGAGGACATTCATGAAGCAGTGGGGAATAATGGAGGTCCAGGAGTGTCATGAACACCAGGCCCAGGACAGAGGGCAACCATCACAAATGCCTTACACAAGGGAATCATGCCTGACATCTCAACTCAGACTTGCTTAGAAAGTAGAATGCCTTTTCATGCCCTACCTAGTCTATGTTTCATCTCTTCTTTTCTGTTATTTGACTGATATCTCTTTTTCTAACTCACTCTTTCTTAATCTCTGAATGCCATACTCAGACAAGCTACTTCCACAATGTACAGAGCAATGTCAATTAGACTTAACCCGTTTGCACATGTTGTCACTCACTCTGACACCCTTGGAATACCACATCATTTGTAAATCCTTCTTTTATGGAAAAAAAAAGTGACGGTGGATCCCTTGATCTCTCTATTCTTCATAGTCAGCACACAATGTCCTTTCTTTTCCTTGACGGTGGGTATGGTATTTCACAAAAAAAGCACAGGACACTGAAATAAAACTGTGGGTTTCATCCCAGTTCATTACTTCCTGGTTGAGTGACCTTGGGCAAAGCAATTAACTACAAGAACTCACCTTGACTATTATAAAGTGGGAAGTGCAGCTAACATTTACCTTGAAGTTTAATTTTCCTTTGAAAGAAATGAGCCCATGAACTAATTCACAGCACATGCTCAAGATATACGATCTGAATGTCAAGCTGTAACTGCTGGTTTCTCTAAGCCCTTCTATGGCTCACTACTGAAGCCATAACCACTCTTCATATGGAAACCCACAGCCTTTTCGAGGTAGAGTCTCACTCTAGCCCAGGCTGACTTGGAATTCACTATGTAGTCTCAGGGTGGCTTCAAACTCACTGTGATCCTTGTACCTCTGCCTCCCAAGTGCTGGGATTAAAGGCATGCGCCACCATGCCTGGCTCCACAGCCTTTTTTATGAGCATGATTTTGGCTACTTTTGGTTATTATTTTTCCTAAAACCTCAGTATCAACACAGCAGCTAGCAATTCTACTATTCATTAGGAATATTCTGAAAAGTATTTAAAAAGTAGCAGTGCCTAGGCTCTGCCTCTTACCAACTGAAACTGTATCTCTAGGAAATATCATAAATTTTTTCATCAAACAATAACTGAAAAAGTAAAGGAAAATGGTTAAATGTTTACAGTCAAATCAAAATAAAACAACTTAGACATGAATGCACACTTCATCTAACACTGTAAGATGGGTTTTAAGACACTCACCTTTGTTATTGTAGACATCTAAATAATTTGGTGCTGAAAAAATGGTAATTAGAGATGGGAAGCCTGTTGTTTGGCTTTTCCTGTACATGCGATACCTAAAAGCAACAAGCACAAGTTAAAACAAGGCTAGCATGGGTTAAAAGGTGACATCAAATTATAGATTTTGAAACAGGAAATTAAAAGTCCCAAGAGGATCCAATTACACATGCTAAATAAAATTTACTCCTGAAGCCTTTTAAACACAGGCACCAATCTATTTCAGGAGTCACAACAAGAACACATAATCATATGTGCAATTTCCAAATAGGTACGTGTTAAATTTAGCAAACTTCATAGTTGGGTGTAATTCAGTAGTTATAATTCATTCTCAGGTGCTCAACACAGGGGAATAGAGCTCACTGCTATGTGCAGATGTCCCATATCCAACATAGTTGCCAGAAGGTTGCCAATGTTTTTTGATATAAAACAGTCACTAAAAACCAGGCCAATCATCCTACAAATACATTCTATAAGAGGTTAACACATAAACTTTTATGTTATTTTCTAACACTAAGTGATGCTCTTTTCCAAGATGCCTTTTTTTCCTGTTATGTTACATGTATGCAGTTTACAAATTGAAACTATTTATTGACAATCTCTTTTGGAGTTTGTACCAAAGCTTATAATCTCAGAAGAGTAAGATTTAATCAATCAGTAATGAACAGAGTATCCACAAGAGCTTTGAAAGCAAATCAACAATCCAAATATTTTTCTTCTATCAAGATGAAAACGACTCAAAATATACTTCAGTTCTCTATCAAAAAGTACAAGTGAATGAAGCTTTTTCCATCATGGTGAAAACGTATCTTAAGATTTTTAGGTCATATGTTTAGGAATGTCAGTTTAGCAACAGACCTATACAACACAGTTTTGCAATGTTTTTGACAGTTTTTATAAGTCTGGCAGGCTAACCATGATTAATATGGGTGGCTTCTAAAAGTAGGGTCAATAGTACCTTTAGATAGACAACCACTTTAAAACTGTAATTTTCAACAGACTTGGATTCTTCTCTTTCTGGAAATACTCAGACATTTACTGTTCCCAGAACAAACACCCTATTAAAAACCTTTTAAAATATTTTAAAGTATTTTGCTTATGTAACTATTATGCTTTTATGCGGGGGGCGGTACAGTGAAAGATAGTGACATTCTCAAATCCACAAACTGAGATGGACTTCCCTTCAAAATAAATAAGATCAACAACAAACTGGATGATAATACTCTCAACTTTGCAAAATAATCAACTTCTTTTTTGAAACAAAAAACATTTAGTATTTATTGATACATTCAACCACTTCAAGTAAACAAACAATCTCAGGTGTGTGATGAGATGAAGATAAATCTGCTCCAAATGTTTAGCCTGCCTGCTAGGACAGTCACCCTGTGCCTCAAATGGGAGTAGCACAGCACTGGAAAGTGAAGGAAGGCAATGGTTTGAGGACAGCAAGGCACACGAACAGGTTACTTGAAAGATCAGCTATACCATTCTGAGTATGGAAAATTGTAGGTGCTTATTTTCCTTCATGGTTCAAGGGTGTCTTAGACATTGGCCACCCCAGAAACACAAATATCTATACTTTGAATTTTAGCACATAGGCTTTTTTTCAAGAAAATGCAAAATATGGAAGAAAGATTCTAGTTACTTAAGGGCAAACAATGCCTTTCAGTGGAATCTAGTGGGGCAGGGCATGGGACCTCAAGTCCAAACAAGAGTCATGATCTACTACTCTCATGCTGATTTATAATCATTAAGGCAATCACTTGACATATCTTAGCTTTCTAAATTTTAAAGATAATCTAAAAAATTTAACAGACAAGAAAATTAATTTCATGCAATCATTTGGTAGCTAGGACAGGACTTTCTCCTTTGGGTAATAAGTGTCCCTCTTTTCCCCTTTAACACTCGACAGAGATAAAGAGTGGCTCTTTGAAACAAGAACACAACTTGTAGTGACACTCATTTACCATGTCACCTAGGAATAAAAGAGAATCGGCAATTTACTCCCCCAGATAGCAGTAACTGGAAGAATTGAAAGAAATAAGGGAAGGTGTCACTTAAGAAAACAAGTTGAGACTGGAGTCAAGCTAAAGATGGAAGAACTTCCATAGGGACTTTACCATACATCTGAAGTCACATACTCCCTGGGCTTCTGCCCTATCTGTGCTGCCAGAAGACAATTTTAAGATCTAATTCCTTCCAGAAGTAAGCCTGGCCATGGGTGAGTATGCGGCCTGGGCGCAGGGAGGAGTCCTGACAAAGGGGCTAGCATGGCTTTCACCAACGCTCAGCATTTCTTACCCTGCATCTTGGGCTTCATGGGCTCGGAGTATAGATAACAAGTTATTGTGCTGCAAGAATTCACATACAGCTGGGTAACTGCCAGAGAGAAAAGGAACAGAGAAGTGGTGGTTAGGAAGTCATCAGGAGTCCCACAGTCACCTCCTATACCAGGTCCTGGTGTTATTATGGACAATCAAATAGGGCACTCATGGTGAAACAAGCCCCTTGGCTCTGGGGAGAGGAAGCCTGTTCCCAGCGGCAGATAAACTGGAATCAGAATCCCGGAGTGATTAATTAGTTTTGTACTAAGCGAATACAGTCAGTTTGGTACCATTATTAGGCTCACTTTTATGCCTTTGCAAATATATGCCCTACGTGTGTCTTTTCCCTCTTGAAAAGTCCAACTCTTTTGCTGGTGTTAAATTACCACTTGAGAAGCCTTAACCATCAAGCTCATCTTATTGCAACCAGTATGTTGGCAGATTACCTATCTCATATATCATTTACCACACCATGATCTAAATTATGTTTTTTACATTTGCCCTCTAGCAATAGTGAATTCCATAAAATGGCAATACCCTGAGTCTTTCTCTCCCTATCCTGAAAGCATTGCAACCACCTGTCAGCTTCTTGGAGTTGCTGAAGGAGCCTCCACAGGAGCAGTCAAGCTTGTAGGAGATGGAGAGAGCTCTCCTCGTCATGGCCGTTGCAGCCAAGTGCAGCAGGCAGCCTGCAATTCTTGCCAAGGTTTCGGTAGGAGGCCTCTACTTCCATGGCGTCCCTCCTCTTCTCCAGCCCTGGTAACAGGGTGGATTCTACGCAGGTGCTCAACTCCTCTTCTGCTTCTAGGGGCCTGGCAATGCTCACTCAGCCCAGGGATGCCCTGGGGCTTCCTGGAAGCTATAAGGCTGTTTCCTTGGACTTGCTAAGTGCCTTTTTTGCCTGAGAGGTCACCAATAAATTTGATTTTAAGTTGCTAAGGCTCCAATTTTTCTTGCTAGAAATTTTCCAGAATAAAAGTCCTCCCTTGTGCTCCGCATCTGACTAGTGAAGCAGATTTCATTGTATTTTGCAGATCTGGGGATCAACACTCAGTGCCCTCTCTCTGTATGCTAAGCAGATGCTCTTCTACTGAGCCACATTCTCAACTCTAGGACAAACGTTTGACTGAAGTCAAACATCTGTACAAAGAAGGCTGCACATCAGAAGACAGCACTGGGATCACCTTTGACACAGAGAGCACCTGCATAACTATTGCTCAGATGGAGACCTATACCATTAATTCCCTGGACCTCAGAACTTCTTCAGTGCCACCCTTTTACTAAGGGTCACCACCATCTTGGCTTTTAATATTACAGACGAGTGTTCACAGATGCTGAGTTAATCCCACTGGGAACAGGTTGTAAGCTATAATCTGGCTTCTTGTGCTCATCATCAGACTGGTTCCATTCACTCAGGCTGGAACATACAGCTCAGGTTAGCTCATAATCATTTGCTACACTTGGTGCTTTTCAGTTACATATGCATCCGATGTATATAACTAATGCATACATTAGGATACTTATATCTAAACTTATTTTTTATTCTATTAAGCACACATTCAGGTTTTTTTCTACTTCTTAGCTGTCATGATTAGTATAGTCATGAAAAGTTTTATATATTCTTTTGGTACATATATGTATGTATTTTTACCAGATACAAAAGTAGCAAAATAGCTTAGTTCCATTTGTAGATGTTCAGTATCAGTGGATAATGGAGCAGCTAAGTGCCATTTGGGAGTGGAGGTTAAGATACTTGGTGGCCATCATTGCAGAATTCCAAAAGTGTTAACTCCCTTCAGATTTTCATTTGAGCCATTTTCCCTGTCTATAGAAGACTCAACATTGACTGGGAGAACATGTTTCTCTTATTCTTTAAAACACAGGCTGGTAACGCCTGGCCTTGAGCCCTGGTTCATTTGTTTGTGTGTGTGTACATAGTGTGGGATAGACTGCATAGTTACAATGACACTATTCATCCTATATTCTGTTTTAGCTAGTAGACCAAGAAGGATTCCAATGTATCTCAGCATATGCAGTAAGTGCTTGTCTAGAATACTTATTAAATAAGCACAATGTTTAGTGAATTCTCAAAAAGGATTGCTTATGAATGCAAATTATACAGAAATATATAAAATAAAGCTGGGAATTATAGATCAAACTCCCAGCAACTGAAGATAACTCAAGATAAAACTTGTAGTATAAGATATAGCCAACGATTTACTAGTTAGCGACATTTTTTCTTTTAGCAACCCATTTTAACAAAGTAAGTGTGTTAATGTGTAAGAGAGTGTGGGGTACAGCAAAGGACTCACAAAATAAGTCAACAAATGTAGATAATGATGGACCTTAACAAGCAGCCTTAAACTTTGTTCTTTATATTGCCTTATATATAAGCATGGTATTTGGGATCTAAAAGCTAACAGAATCTATACCTTTAACCCTGAAAGATAGCAAGCCTTACAATAAGTGAGATATAAAATAGAAAGAAATGACTGTCATGTGTCCACCCAGGCAAAACTTGATGACAATTCCACTGGTCATCTTGTGGCTGACATTCCCATTCTTGAAAAGCTCATGGCAGTAAGGGAAAGAAGGCCAGTGTTGCTGAATGGTCTCAGGTTGAGGATAAGGGGGTTGCTACATGACTACTATGAGCCAATGATTTTGCTATGAAGGAACATATGATTTAGATAATGTGTGTTGGAACTGATGTTGGTGATTAATAACAATGAGTAGTAATAATATAATAACAAGCTAGTGCAAAGTCTAAAAAAATAAACTGCCAGTAACTCAAACTAGAAATGACCAGTAAATTTCTTTACTAATTTATGGTTCACCATGTCCATCTACATCTACTTCACGAGCACAACCTCAGAAGATGGCTCTAAATATAACAGGACCAATATGCTCTAGGGGAATGAAGTATTTTCCTCCTGAGGCAAATTATAATCCTAAATCCTATGCCATAGAGTACAGAGTATGAGCTGTGGATTTAGGTATCAGCTATACAGTATTTGTCAAGACTAAAGATTAATATTGAGAACCTCCTATGAGATAAATTAATTATTTTGTGAAGAACTAAAGTATGAAAATATGCTTAATTCTCTGATTATGCAGGTGATGAATATTTATCTCACAAACATCTGTATATATTCTCCAAAACTAAAACAATTCATCACTGCATAAATTTGGTGTGAGATTGTGTTCAAAACATGACTTACATGAATAGTTGGCTCAGAAAACTGATGGTAGAATGCTAGACTGTGAATTAATGTGATGAGTCCATATTAAAACTCAGATTTTGTTTAGTATTATTTTACTAAGAAATGACTCAGTAGAATCCAACAGGTAATTTAAACTGCTATGAGTAACTGGGGATTTAACAGTGAGTTTTCAGAAACTGAACACATGGCTTTAATAACTCCAGCCATATATAACTTTTCACTAAGAGTCTGAGTAACTTTATAAACTATTACTTCCAAATAAATGATTACTAAAATGAAACCTCAGGCCTTTCTGGAAAATCCAATGTTTCTATGTTTTACCTCAGAGCAGTCTCATTGGGCCAGGTGCTCAAGCTTCTAAGGCATAGACTAACCTTGCTGATACAGAAGTTTGAGACCAGCCTCTCTATTGACACATGCCACTCTTGGGATGAAGTGTCACAGACAGCAATATTGTCTGTTCACAAACCAATTTCTCAGCCACATCAAAAACTGAATAAAAGAAACCATTTTACTCATAAGAAAATTTACTATGTAGGAACAGACACCTGATCAAAGTTATACTAAGGATGCTTATTTTCAAGACAAAAGATGTGTATTTAAATGTGTTTTACGGAGCTTTTTTAGCATTACGATTAAATTCAGGGAAGATCAGGTTTACGTTTTCAGATAAAAAGCAGAAAAAAAGGATGTTCTAGAGGTTAAAATTCTCTTCTTCTCCATAACCTATTTCCTCCTGGCAACATTCACATTGTTTCTTGCCTAATGGCAAGCTTCCCAAGAGATGCTGAGTAGTATCCAATCCAGTAGGCTAAAACTGAGGTGACATGTCAGGAAGGCAGTGAGTACACACAGCTGTGCTGTGGACTTCTTTCTGAAGGTTCTAAAATGGACAGAATGTGCATAGGTCCAAGAATTTGCAAATCTAAACCTATAAGAATGTTTTCAACTAGGCATGTCCGGGTGCTAAAAGTGAATTTATAAGGGCACCTATGTAAGTGTAGCTTAGATTTTTCATCTCTGCAGATAGATTGACAGACTTAAAATGTATAAGAAAGCTTGTGGTATAGTTTAGTTAACCAATATAAAGTTGATTTTCTGATTTAACTTATGGGAACTAGTAAAACCTGAGTATGTAACTGCATGCAGAAAGCCAACATTGGTAGTGAATTTTTTTCTTTATAGTTCATGAAGTAGAATAAATTTTCTACTAAGTCCTAGTAAGCTTCCTTAACTGCCACACATCTCATATCACCTGTTCTTTGTTCTGTTTCTTCACAGAAATTATATGTATACATATTTCAAAATTTGTTTATTCATTGACCTACATTTTCACATTCCAGATGGTAAGAACTCACTTGAAACAAACATGGACAGAGAGCTTTTCATTTATAGCTCTTTCCTAAAGTAATAATAAACAAATACCACTAATAAACCAAGCACATGACCAATATATCCCAGCACTATGAGGCAGACAAGTGGCAGCTGAAGAGAGCCTAGTCCTTACCTGTAGAAGTATGAACACCCCCTGACTGTATTGTGAGTAAAATGTTCCTGAGTCTTCTCATTTCCAAAGTCCTCCAGCGGGTCCGACCACAGGATATCACACATGGGTCCATAAGCAGGCGGTTCTTTGAATCGGTCTAACTAAGAAAAATAAAAGGCAGAGAGCAAAATACTAATCTTTGGAAACTGGAATTCTGAAAATGGAAGAAAGAAACCATTGCTGTGCAGTAGCTACCCACCTACCCCAAGCCTCAGATGGGCAGAATATAATTTGAATGAAAAATACACCAATAGGCTCATGTGTTAATACACTCGATCCCCTGATGCCACTGTTTGGGAAGGTTGTGGCACCTTTAGGAGGTGGAGTCTTGATGGAGGAAGTGGGTCTCTATAGATAGGCCTTGAGGTTTTACAGTCTGGCCCCACTTCCTGTTCAACTCTGCTTTCTGCTTGCTTAAGTGTTACTTTCACAACCAGGAAACGTCCCCTGGAAACTGTAAGTGAAGGTAATCTTTTCCTTCCTTAAATTGCTTTTGGCCAGGTATTTGTTGACAGCAATGAGAGATTAATAAAGTTTTCTATCTCTTTTTCTTTCCACTTTCATCCATTCCTCCCCTCCTTTCTTCTCTCTAGATTTACTTCCTTCTTTCTCCAGATAAATTTATTATCTATCATAAACTCGACCTTTACTACCTCTTTATTCTTTAATCTATGTATTTTTTTTTTGGTCCAGTGTCCCTTCTGCTGATTTTCCTTTAAGTTCTCTATTGTTTTCTATCCAAATATTTAATCACTACCACTTAATTTTCCTGTGTCATTTGTGAAAGAGAAGCTTTCATTATTTCAGAAGAGATTTCTCTCACTGTTTACATAGAACTGTGATGTAGATGTTTACATGTCAAGCACACTGTGATTTTTTTCATATCTGACACAAGAATTTTAAAACCAAATCGCATTCATTTTAAGAGTAGTCACTTGAAATGTGACATTTTGATAGTCATTTATTAGGAACCATTTATATTTCCAACTAAAGTATAATTGTTGAAGATGATCTTGCAATAAGAGTATGAGGTCACAATTTTATAGTCTTTCCTGAAGCCTTCATATAAAATGTGTTTTCCAGAGTCAATGTTTAGCAAAACCATACTTCAATTTAGAAAAATGCAAACTATAGACAGCATAGTAACTAGAAATGACATTTCACCAACAATATTGTAGCACTGCTATTTTAACCGGATTTAACTGTAACCAAAGAATCTTTGGTGAAATTTTATGTGGCCTTATGAAAGAGTAGCATAAATTAGCCAAGAAAACCTGTTAACTGATATTTTTCAAATTCAGTACTTTAATGTTTAGGGATATACATTAGAGACAGGTAAAACATTAACTTGACAGCAAGTCAAATTTTCTACTTGACCTGAGACATAAAGGTGATATAATTAATGCTTTTGTGGCATGCTTGCTTTTACTAATATGTAAAGAGAATGAGCAAATATTTCATATTTTAAAAATACAAGAAAGTGTTTCAATGGGATAAAGGACCCTTATATTTCAACCATGTTATCTATTATCTATAAAACAGTCATTACAAGTTTATTCATTACATTTCAGAAATTTATGGGTTTGAAACAATTCATGTAAGAAAAACAATGCATGTACAAAAATGCAGAATTTGTTTTAGAAAAGTAAGAATTTATTAATGTTAGGCTAGCAGAGCAAGAGACTTTCTGTCTGATATGAGTCCCCTAACTAAAAGTACGGGAAAACAACCTAAATGTAAAATTGATTCCAAAAAATTTTAAGAGGATTCTAAAAGAAAATCTACAGGAAAAAAATAGAGTATTAATAATATGGGGTAAATTCCAAACGGCAATAGTACCATAAAATTCTACTTCCTAAAAGGCAGACCAAATGCCTGAACCTTCACCAGGCCCTTAGAGGGAACATCTGAACCACAAGATGAAGACTAACCTTAATCGTCTACAGCTTCCCTTCCTCCCTCCCTCCCTCCTTCTCCCCCCCCCCCCAACTCTTTTATATTAGTTATCTTTTTCCTCCTTTTCTTAGTGGACGCTGACCTGTGACTCCCAGTACCAGCATGGGGCTATCATCCACAATGAGCTTTTGATCAGAGAGACCTAACAAGGTTTCCTAAAAGACAGACAGATTTCTGTCAGAGTACTTGATGACCCACCAAAGGTTAGTGGTAAGACCCTACTGCTGAAGACACCTTATGTAGTTGACATGTAAAATGGAATGGCATGGCTGGAAGCTGGAAGAGAGTCAGTCCGCAGACAGTCAGTGCATCTAGTGCCAGAAGGTGCTACATGGGTGACTGGGGAAAATGACCAATATCTGTCCAAGCAACTCATGGTCTAACTACTGAGCAGCAAATAACCTGTTGTGATGCCCACACAAGTGCAATAGTGGCACATAGCCATGGTGGGGAACCAACTGCTCTTGATTTGGCTAACTGATCCCCTCAGTGGTACGGAACCCATGGCTGGAGCTGGGAAACAAGTCAGAACCATATCCAAACATAAGCCCACTCTCCATTATCAAGCTACCATCAACTGTGGGCTACAAGAGGGCCTACACCTATTAAATTCCCTATAAAAAAAAGTAAGGGTTATCTCATTTGTCCTGGTACTAACTTACTCAACGTTGGAGAATCTGCTTCTCTTTTTCAGATAGATGTAGATCCTAAGGAGAGAGCCACCCTATCATACCTCGAAAGGGCCCTGGCTGAAACTAAGAAAAATTGGCAAAACAAGCAAGGGTGCTGTTTTCCTGGTGAACCAGGTACCAGCACAAGGGTGAAGGAGATCAACACAGAGAAAAATCAACTCCTACCAAATCAGAGAGCCAGAGCCTCTCAGGTCCCCAACACCTCATCACTGAAGCACACCAAAAATGAACCCAACACGGTTCAGGGAAATTTTGCGGAAGAGGGGGCGGAAAGAATGTCAGAGCCATATGTTGGGTCATGATATGCAGAGACATTTATCTTACCCATAACTGTGGGCTAACTCCACAATGCATGACCCATATACCTCAACAAGGAGGGCCAAAGGGAGGGGGTAGGTCATGGATGAGACTAACAATATATAAATATATTAATGATTTAATAGGTTATTTCTTAATTCCATGAGTTCCATAAAGAAAACTGTTAAAGAAATACAAAAATTAGTCATATAAAATTATTATTCATTTTGTTATAGAGGTTTATAAATGTTTATTTTTTGCTGATAACTGCATCTTCAACCAAATATTCGAGTATCTGTATCCCTTTTGCTTTTGTCCCCTTGTACTAGAAAATCTTACACATCAGTTCTAAAAGAAAAAAGAGCTTTAACAAGTGAATTTTCATCAGTTATTCTTGTTGGAAGGATGTTTGATAAGTCTTTCATCTTTCATCTAAGCCCATGAAACTTGATCCAGGTAAGCAAGTGAGACATAAATGAGCATCTCTCTATCCAACATTTGTTATCACAACATCTACAGCTGCTGTGCTGTGACCTACTCCATTCTTCCCAACTACTGCTCTAAGTAGCTATCAGGTTACTATCAGGATATATGGCTGTTTGTCTTCCTTCACCAAAAAAATTAAAAAAACAAACTTACTAACTTAATGTTAATTGAAGGCAACTGATGAAATTAACTTGGAAATTCTGTTTAAAAATATAGACATCTGACACTTAGCACTGTAGACTCCAAACTGAATGTAAATGGGAAAAAATTAAATAGCAATTACTCAAGTGACATCATATGGATTCTTGGACTAATACCCCTAAGTGATAAGGATGAGGTAGAATTTGCCCATGTCTATGATTATTAATCTTAAGCTTATACTTAAGCAATATATCTTGCACACACTGAATTTCTTCACTTTTTATATTTACAGTATCATTTGTTTGACACTGAAGTTACTAATAATACAAGCTTAACTAAATACTAAACAGTATGTGTCTTCCTAGGAAAACTCAGCAAAATTCAATTTTAGTAGTTAAAATACCATAATTTAGAATAATATGGTCAGTTTGTTCTAAATTTATTGGCAAGAATAGTAAGACAAGACAGGAATTACTTTGATACTTTTCTTTTCTTCTTTGGCATAAGAACATAGAGAGTTTCTTAGGTCTCTAAAAGTAAAGAAGGTCCTGCAACATAGCTTTTAGATATCCATAACTTTTACAGGAAAAAAAGAGCTTAGGTTTCCTTAATTGAAAGTTCAGCGGTGAAGGGAATCTCCTAGTCACAACACAATATATATAAAATATATTGGGCATGTTAATATCAGTATATTTATATACTTTAAGGTAATTAATATATGTTATTTTAAGATAATGTTAAGAAAATGTTTTCATTGCTGTACAAAATGCTTTTATTGCTCTAGCTTTTTACAAGATTGGCAACAAATTAAAATTTGTGGCAGGTTTTTCATTATTCATTATTTCTTACACTGCTTGCAATTAATAGCACTGTATGCATATTTTAAGAAATAAAAGATGGGGTCTTCTACACTGTTACCTTCCCTATATTATGAAAAGAAAAGGCCCTCTTTAGTATTCTATCTACATTATCTCACTGCTGGCTAAAATAAGTGTAAAATGCATCTTACAAGCTGGGTTTCCCTTTGTTAGACTGTTACTCAAACATTTCAAGCTATAACAAATAGCAATTAAAAACATAATTAGACATATTTTAAAAGCCCAAATTGTAACATTTCTCTCAAGGGCCATACACCAATTACAGTATAGTATCATTAATGTACAAAAAGATTAAACAAATGGGAAATGAAAAGGCATACATTTGTTAGAGAAAAAATACTCTGTATTTTTTAATAAAACATACCATGTGTTAATACAAACTGGAAATATTTACAGACCTTTCTTCCATTCTAAGATAATAACCTAACTCAAGGTAGAAAGGCATAACTATATTAAATTATTCTAATTCAACAGTAAACTGTTGGCGATAAGTGCAAAGTTATTAGTGTCTTGAAGCTATTGCTAAAGCACTAAGAATGAGCAGACGTGGGAAGTAACAGAACTTACTTTTCTGATGTCATCTAAAGTGTTAATCTCTGGAGACAAACCACCGTGTACACACAGGAACTGCTGGTTCATGAGTGCAGCCAGAGGAAGGCAGTCAAAGGCATCCATACATGCGTCATATACACGTTCTGAATACTTTATTTTACCTTGAAACATGATTCAAAACAACTGTTTACTCACATACTCATAACTAGGACCATTTCATTAAAATAGCTTTGTTTCTTTTAAATGTTTTCTTCTCAGGAAATTTTGAGCAAAAATATACATATTGCAAAATTCCAAAATATTCACATATGATTTTTAAGACATATATTAACCTTAATAGCTAGTATTTGTTACTCATCTATGTCTACACTTTAATAACTGTATAGCAAGGAAGATCTCTTATATATTCTACATCTCCTGCAGATGTATCACAAAAAATATGTATGAAAGTAACAGAAAAACCAACAGAAAGATGGCCATAATGCTGGTGGATGCTCCCCAAAGAGTTTACAGAAGAGTAGATGGCAAGAAACTTTCCAAGGCAGTTACTGCCTCATGAAATGTTGCTTTTCCTTACTGACTTATAACTAATGCTGTGAGGGAGGCCTTTATGATACCCTGACTCTAATAATCAATGATAGCAGAAACAAAATCTAAGTTCCAGTGGGCAATGAGGAAAACTGAAGGGAAGAAAACCAAATTTATTTGAAGTACTCCCCAATGCAGGTACCTCTGTCTAAAGAAAGAAATCATCCTCTGCTCTGTAAAGTGTGCTAGAAGACAGCCTCTGATGAAGTCCCTAAACATGTTCAAGCCAGCCTTCACAAGCTTTGTTTGATAAGTTTAAAGAGTGGAATTACTGTTCCAAACAATAGTATGTAGACTGGTTTAAAGAGGTAAGTTAATGTACGTATTAAGAACCACAAGGATTATTAAATCATTAGCAGATCATATTACACAGGATGTGTAATTAGAAAATAAATTCTGTGTTCTTTTTTATTAAGTAGAAACTTTATATAGACACGTCGGATGTTGGTACCATCATTTTTCTCCTCCCTACCCCCATTCCACTGAGGGTCCTACTCAGTGGGATTGCTGGTATTCACGATGGGGTTGTGGGTTATGAGTTGTAAGAAAAGCAGACAGTCATGTGAGGAGGAACCTGCCCATACACATAAAAAAACTGCAATGACATGAAGTAATATCATTTTAAGCTTTTGACTTCTAGACAAAGGATCATATTGTTACATGCTCTAATATATCAATTAAATATCTATTTAGCATATATGATAATGAAGGAAAAAACTCAAAATATACTTACATTCTTGTTTAAATGTGAAATATTCTGTTAGATGTCTACATTCATGATTTCCACGAAGTAAAAACAGTGTTTTGGGGTAAAGAATTTTCAAGGCCCACAAATACAGCACACACTGAGAAAAATAAAAATACAAATATCATAAGATAGCCGTTCTACATTGTACCTCTGCATCTCATTGGTGCATATCCTGAAGA
Source organism: Dipus sagitta (assembly GCA_036346955.1). Taxonomy (NCBI): domain Eukaryota; kingdom Metazoa; phylum Chordata; class Mammalia; order Rodentia; family Dipodidae; genus Dipus; species Dipus sagitta. The sequence goes on along the minus strand of CM070771.1, from coordinate 101,137,935 downwards.
TATTAACCAAATGAATTATTAAGAACAACAATCTCCAACTGTGATAGTTTGAATGCATGTCCCTCCTAGAGTCAGTTGTTCTATTAAAATGGAGTCTGCAGCTTTAGCCCCTAGTAGGCAGACCCCTGCTGTGGGATGAGGGGTGTCATTGAGGACAGATGTGAATTCCAGTCTAAAGGTATACAGAGGGTTTCTGAGCTCTGGCTGTGTTTGCTTGTGATGCTGGCTGTTTGGCAGTGTCTTTCTCTTGGATTTTATGAATGGAAGCCAGCTTTCCCCGTAAGCTTGAAAGAAATCCCTTACTCCCATAAACCATCTAATTTGGATGTTTATCCCAACAGTGTGGAGCTGACTACAACAAAATTGGTACTGACCAAGTGGATTCTGGTCTTCTGGAACTTGGGTGCTGGAGGAGGAATAGTTATGGACTTGGAACTTGTGGCTCCAGAAACCCTACAGAATGGTAAGCCAAGTTTACGGAGTATTCTGATAAGAGTGTGAAAACGCTAACTGCAGAGAGAATTGTGTTGGCTTATGAACTTTCAAAGGGGAAGGAAAGACCACAGCAAACACTGTTGGAACTGGTGTACTGGCCTGTGCCCAGAGTGCAGAGTGTTTGATCAAGATTGAACTTGAAAGTAATGGGCTAGCAGAAGATATAGAACTGAGAGATATAAAATTTAAAGTTGAGAAAAATCTAAGGAAGTATAAATTTACTGGCACAGAGACATACTGCTAAAGCTGCTACTGCTAAAGAGGTTACCACCATTAAGCATGCTTCAACTATTTTACATTAAAACAATGAAAAGGATGCCTGAGGTGATTCCACCCAGGAAAGACTGAATGACAGAAATGCAAACCTCTTTGGAAGGAAGGAACCTGCTTTCCAAAGTGTAGATTTATGTGCTCCCTAAATGAACAATATTGCTGTGTCCTACACACCTGGTATTTCCTTTGAAAGCATGGAAAGTACTTGGAAGCGGGTCACAAGGTACACAAGGAAGCCACTGGCCACTGCTGGAATGCAGCAGATGAAACAGGGAGTGATGTTCCTCTGCTGGAGGCTGATGAGGCCACTGTCTAAAGTTAAATAAGAGCCTCTGCTGAGACGATCGTGGGAAACAGGATATTCCTGTTTTAAAGGTTGGAAAATCCAACGCATGGAGTTGAAGATGGAACTCTGATTTGAAATGGAGACTCAAAATATTTTGTATATGCCAGGACTGTTCAAGGGCTACCATGGAGCACTACTGGCTCAGGCTAGAAGTATTCCCTAGCTACTCAGCCCATAATTAGAAAATCTAGAGACTGTGGTTACTGGTTACACTTGAACTGCAAATGTTTGCCTAATGGTACTAATTTTATATTAGTCCAGTCTCTCCTTGTTATGCCTTATAGCAATAGAATTGTTTACTCTGTGCCATTATATGTCAGAAATATATAACTTGTTTTGTTTTTATAGGACTCACAGTTAAGAGACAGTCTTAAAGTTGCTAAAACTTATGGGGCTTTTGAAGTTGGACAAAATACAATTGATGATGTGAGATAGTTATGAGTCTATTAGGGGCCTGGGGTGGAATATGCTAGTTTGAATGCATGAACCCCCTTCCCCCATAGACTGGTATTTTATTAAAATTGAGTATTCAGCTTTAGCCCCTAGCAGGCAGACGCTGCTTTGGTGGGGAGGGGGGTGGTTCACTAGTGTAGACCTGAATTCCAACCTAAAGGTATGAAGAGAGGTTTTGATCACTGGCTGTGCTTGCTTCTGGTAATGGATGTTTGGAGGTGTCTCTCTGCTTGAATTTATGAATGGGAGCCAGCTTCTTCTGCCATTTGATGGAACTTCCCCTGGAGATATAAGGTGGAAATAGGCCCCTTCCTCCCCTAAACTGTGCCTGGTTTGGATGCTCATCCCAGCAACATGGAGCTAACTACAATACCAGCCTAGGCTTTAATAGGAAGGACACTGACAAGACAAGAGACTATGCTTTGTGGCAAAGACCAGGTTTATTTGCACCAAAAATAAACACATGTACCAGGCTCATACATTACATGAAAACAATGTGCAGTATAAGGTCAGGGGAGGGAAACAAAGGACCTAAGGGAAGTGGGAAAGGATGGCTTAGAAAAACATGGAAAGAAGAGAAGCCCTAAATGAACATATCCTGATACAATAAAATAGGAGGAAATATGAAAATCTGTATTTTATAAAATGATACTTCTACTTAAATATCTAATAATTTATTTTAAAAAATTCTGAGAAATACATGAAAAAGAAGAGCTTAGCAAAATTTGAAGATAGGGGCTTGGGATATGGCTCAGTTGGTAAAGTGTTTGCTATGAAAGGCTGAAGACCTGAGTTCAACCCTCAGAAACCATGTAAAAAGGTTGGTGCTCTGGCATGTGCTTATAGTCTCAGCACTGTGAAGGTGAAGCTGGGTAGATCCTTAATGCTCAGTGGCCAGCCAGTCCAGACTAGACGGTGAGCTCTAGGTCAATAAGAGACCTTACCTTACAGGAGATGGACAGCATTCCTTAAGTAGAACACCCAAGGTTGCCCTCTAGCCTCCACATGCATACACCCATTCCCATACACACACTCTCATACACACACGCATACATGCTCTCTCTCTCGCTCTCTCTCTCTCTCTCTCTCTCTCTCTCACACACACACACACACACACACACACTTGATAGGAAACAATGACAAACCAGGCTAAATTGGATTATGCCGGTATTAATTTTTCTTTTTCACCAACTCCCCTTCTTCTCATCTCATTATCTTGTCTGTTCTCTCAGGGCCTTGGATATACAGAGCCCTAAAGTTTTGTTTTACACATAAATACATTACATCCAAGGAAATAGAACCTTACCACATGTACTATTAGTAAACACATAATACATTTCTTATACCTTAAAATTCTCAAGGTACTTACTTGGACATTGCAGCTTGTCATAAAATGTTGGGTAGCTATTCATGCAACAATACTGGAGAAAATCCCCAATGTAAGGTGAGGAATGAAGAGTGGAATACTCAAGTATTAGTACTATGCTTTTGTTTTTTATTGTTGTTTTTTTTTATTTATTTATTTGAGATTGACAGAGAGAGAGAGAGAGAAAGAGGCAGATATATATAGAGAGATAATGGGTGTGCCAGGGCCTCCAGCCACTGCAGACAAATTCCAGATGCATGCGCCCCCTTGGGTATCTGGCTAACATGGGTCCTGGGGAATTGAGCCTCGAACCGGGGTCCTTAGGCTTCACAGGCAAGCGCTTAACTGCTAAGCCATCTCTCCAGCCCTATGTTTTTGTTTTTAATCCTCAACTGGAATTCATATAAGAACCCACCCATAGAAGAAGACCATATGTTGAAAAACAAGTCTGCTATCTTTCCCCCACGAAGTTCATGTTCTAAAAGTAAAAGCCGGGGGGGGGGGGGTGAAGATACCATAAATATATTTAGATAAGTCATATTCTGGTTACTAAGATCTGAACACATAGTTTTTACACTACAAATTATAAGTCTTTCAACACGAGGTACGCATGTTGAATAACACCTATATGGAAAATCTATAGGGGACTCATTTGTTGTGCTCTGTGAATAATCATTATCACTGTCAGCTTCTACTATAACTTATGAAGTGAGTAGAAATAATTATGCTTTAATATCCAGCTCAAAGTTTTAAGAAAATACTGATTAATGAAATAAGAGTTTATCATTTAATTATTTAACCAACTTACTATCTCCAAGTACATAATACTGTGTGTGTGTGTGTGTGTGTGTGTGTGTGTATGTGAATGTGTGTATGGGAATGTGTGTATGCATGTGGAGGCTAGAGGGCAACCTTGGGTGTTCTACTTCAGGAATGCTGTCCATCTCCTGTAAGGTAAGGTCTCTTATTGACCTAGAGCTCACCGTCTAGTCTGGACTGGCTGGCCACTGAGCATTAAGGATCTACCCAGCTCCACCTTCACAGCGCTGAGACTATAAGCACATGCCAGAGCACCAACCTTTTTACATGGTTTCTGAGGGTTGAACTCAGGTCTTCAGCCTCTCATAGCAAATACTTTACCAACTGAGCCATATCCCAAGTCCCTATCTTCAAACTTTGCTAAGCTCTTCTTTTTCATGTATTTCTCAGAATTTTTTAAAATAAATTATTAGATATTTAAGTAGAAGTATCATTTTATAGGACAGAACAAGTAGGAGCTGACACTCAATTCTACCCTGGTACCTTTACCTTTGAGGTTGGAGCAGCACTGGTTTTTAAACAGATTCTCCTTGGGTGTTTAACATGCCTACATGCAGAATTAGGCAGGAATCAGACCTACAGTTCTAAGGTAATGGAGACAGTTGCAAAGTGAAGGCAGGGATGACAAGCCATTGTCCTGTTTTAATTACTTTGTAAGCCCAAATAAGGTGTCAATTCCTTTTAGCAACAACAGTTTGTAAGTATCTATTATACACTTTAAAGGTCGTCATATAATTATTCATATTTCAAATTAGACATCCTAGGTTCACCACCAACTTGGAGGAATATGATTATATTCATATACATTATATATGTATTTCAGATTAATTTATAGTCTTATAAATTTTGAATTGAGAGCAATCCTATCATTGACATTCATGATACTTTTATAAATATCTTCTCTGAATTGTGAGACAAAAGTACAGATCTGTGACAGGACCACAGCAGGGACAGACTCTTAAGATAATAAAGACCATGTGTCCAGTGCAGTTAGTCAGCTCCTCCAAAAAACTAAAACCATGATCACATGAACTTTAGCTACTAGCAATAATAAGAAAATGGAAATTAGAAAACGAATCAAAGTAGAATATATACATACTTAATTCTAAGTAACCTATTATATACTGCTGCTCCAACCTCAAAGGTAAAGGTACCAGGGTAGAATTGAGTGTCAGCTCCTACTTGTTCTGTCCTAGTCAATGCCCCAAACCTGCCGTCAACTTGGCTTCCAGGAACATCAGAGCTTTATCACACATCACCCCCTGATGAGATCAGCCTCAAGCAAGAGCAATTATCTCACAGGAATCAGGCTGTTTTCAAGCAAAAATGACTTCTAACCACCTTGCAGAACCAGAACAAGGTAATGATTAAACAGGCCACACTTTGACTAGAACTGCTTGATTACACATAGCATTTTTCTCTTTTCTTTTATTCTTCCTCTATTTAAACTTAAAGCTCATGTCAATATCCCGAAGACCAAGTGACTTGAGGTCATGGAACCTCTTTGTTCCTTTCTTTTTTTTTTAAAGATTTTATTATTTTATTTATTTATTTATTAGAGATGGAGAGGGAGGGAGAGGGAGGGAGGGAGAATGGGCACACCAGAGCCTCCAGCCATTGCAAGCAAACTCCAGATACATATGTCACCTTGTGCATCTGGCTGACATGGGACCTGGAAAATTGAACTGGGATCCTTTGGCTTTGCAGGCAAATGCCTTAACTGCTAAGCCATCTCTCCAGCCCCTCTTTGTTCCTTTTTCAAGGTGGCCATGCTGATTGAATCTACTTTCTCTGCCTTTTTGCACCACTGTCATTAACTGGTGTGTGTGGCTTGTGGCTGACCTCTCTGTTGGGACTCCTGGTGCTGCAGCTTTTGCCTTAAACTCCAGTAGCACAATTCTGAAATTGTTATGTTAAATACATTTATTACAATTTGTGGGAGAGAAAATATTCTTTGCCTAAGTACAAATATCAAAATATTACTTATATAGCACTATGCGCACACGTCTCAAATGAAAGGTCAATACATTTCTGCATATATGTACCTGATACAGCTGTGACACTGATCCACTTAATTTCCAGCATGCAGAAGGCTTCCTTATGCCCTTTTCTGATCAATAATTTTTGAAACTTTAAAAGTTTTGAACTGTTTAGATAGTTTCCCTACAGTTTATTTTAAAGCAAAGCAATTGTCATTTCAACTAAAGTCTGAATTTCTACATTTCTACAGCCCCCACTCAATCATAGGAGTCAGAATTTAAGACCCACACTTTCTTTTTGCCATCTATTAAAAATCTGGTTTTGACATTGGCATGTGACATTTTATTACCTCCAGTCTTAATAACTACAGTTCATTTATAACTGAAACCTAAAAATATGATACATAAAATTCCTAGCATACACAGGTTTTAAATGATGCAACACATACTTAATTTCCTGTATAATTCAGTGGATGCAGAGTATCTACTGTGGTGTAAGTTTAGGTAATACCAACTTTATTTATGGAAATGAAAAGGAAGGAGGTAGAAAAGGAAAAAAAGAAGTAAGTGAGGGAGATAGAGAAGGAGGGAATGGAATAGAAGAAAAAGAACTTCCAAATTCTTGGCTCACAACACTTTAAAAGTGAGTCCTTTTTTCACATTTTCTTTCCTTGCTCCCCTGTGGCAGAATAAAATGTCTTCCCAAACACTAAATCAAGCCACAAACGCAGCCAGCATGGAAGAAGTGGCATAGTGAATGCAAAGGCAAGGGTGTGATGAAGAGAAGAGCCCTGCCAGCCTTTACCCTCACCATCTGGGAAGGCAGAGAGCTGCCAAGCACAACACGGGCTTGCTGGCAATTGTGTTGCCATGTAAAGTTCCAACATTCTGTAGAGATGGAAATCTCAAGAAAAACCATAACCCAACATTAGTTTTTAAAAGTAAAGATTCTCAAAGATTATCCAATCAATGAAGCAGGACAAACAAAAAATTTTTTTTAAATGTTTGCTCATGTCTTTATGGTATCAGATGGCTAGTCTGAATCAACATCTCACTGATTAAATTGGTCAATGCTGAACTACAACTTTGCATTCCATCAACATGGACTGTACAAATTGCTTTAATAATCTTTCCATCCTACTGTTCATTAAACAATATTTATAACTTCACATTAGTCTGAGTTACTCAATATGAACAATTCTGTTACTTTATAACATAGACATAGCTTTCTCTAACTTACTTATCTTTCCTAAGAAGGCAACAGTGCTAAGGATATCTCATTTTCTTGGTGTACTTGCATCACTGACATAATACTGTAATCAGAATTTACTTTGTAACTTAGGCTTCTTAATGGTGACTCTTCTTACAACATTGCATAGGGAAGTAAAAAATGAGGACAAAGCAATAAAGTGAAAAGGAAAATGTAGTTTTAGCTATGTAGTAATCATCTCGCTAAACTGGTAACTATCTGTGCCATGAAACATGCCAATCAAAAGTGAAGTTTTTCCAATCATGAGATCATTAAGCACAGGCTGTGCACCGGCTGTGAAGAGATCCAAACTCCTGCCATGTTGAGTGTGGCTTCTCTATGACACCATTTGCCTGTCTGACATGCATGCAGGGATGTGGCAGGGGAATATCCAAGTGCTATAAAGATCATTGGCACCAGGACATGGCCAGACAATTTCTAGCTCAGGTCTGCCACATTACTGTGTCACTGTACATCACCTGCTATACTACTTGCTTCTTATTCTCAGGGAGGAACATGGATTTCTGCTGTGGTTCCTCCTGGTCTATGAATTCACAGCTAATAAACACAACAACTTCTCATACTTAAATGTATTTGAGGTCTGCACTGAGGTCTGGATGTGAGCAGAACAGGGAGGGCCAATTTGTGGAAGCTCAAGGCAGAATGACTATGAGGAGCTGGACTAAGCAAAAAGAAGGCAACAGCTGTGTGTGCCCATTTGCAATTCCGAGCTGTGCCTAGAGTTCTCAAAGAAACACACCCAGCTGCAGGGCTATATATATTCATGTGCTTGATCAAAGCATTAGGTGGAGTAATGCAATCATCAGAAAGAGGAGTTTTGGGTGTAAGACAAATTACTGCCACAAACAAAATTCCCTCTTTAGTCCCCACTCAATGGCTTGCTTGTTTGAGGGCTAACTTTGTGGGAAATAATTTCTAATCATGGTAGCAGGAGAATGCTGGATGAGCTGGGGGTAGTTCATAACATGAGCTCTGTATGCTGCCCAGAACACAGTGCTTAGAGCCTGCAAATAGACTTAGCAGAGTCCATTAGAAACAGGAGTTGACACTTCAAAGCTGATATGCCAAAATTAGACAAGGTGCTCCTCTTTGCTAAGAGGATAGTCATGGAAGAATACCTGTAGTCTAGCCCTGAGTTAGTGAGATAACTCCAGAAGTTTCTGAAAACAAGTCTTCTTTTAGGTTGGCTATGCCAACAATTACATATTCACAGAGACTACTTTATACCCGAAGATTTAACCTTCAGATGGGAGACAGATTGTGTGTACCTGTCTGAAGCTGCAGGGGTTTATGTAACTATGCACAAGCTTCTATATTACTGATGTGTCCATTTCTGGAGGTACATGTGGAATGGTGACTACACTGTGACCAGGGTGTAGAGTTGTAGGAAGATTCAAGGTTTTAAGTCCTAAAGCTGCCATTTATCATGAGTGTGACCCTCTCGGAGCCTGTTTTAGCACCTTATGAAAGGAAGGCATTTACTAGTTCTTTTCAGAGCCATGGTGAAGAAATGAGGTCATGTATACCATGCAAATAACAGCTAAAGTGTGCAGACGATGCCAGCTGCCTGTCCACAATAGATTTCCCAAATATTTTCAGAAAGTGTATTTGATAAAAATGTCTGTGCTCTTTCAATGTGATGATATCACTGAGCCATCCCAAAGTCCCTCAAAAGTTGCAATCTAACTAAAACGGGTCATTTTATATCACTTAGGAATGAATGTGGTAAGTCCATGTGGCTGTACCGTCAAACTCAAGAGTGTAGCTGAAGAGCTGTTGGTAAAGACAGACACACTAGTATATGCATTTTACAACTCTTAAATGTCCTATGATATGTGCATTGGAAGTCATGAACTAATAGTTTCATTCTTTGATCCTATGCATTAATGTGCAAAGGAGGGTATATATAAAACATTGCAACTTTTTTACTACAAATCTAGGTTGACTATAGTTCTACATAAAAATCTACTGAGGAGTTAGTCCATGATTTCTACTGTTTAAGTTCTCTTTAAAAATAGAGCTCTGTAAAGTTTTAATTAGGAAACATGTAGAATATTTTAAATGGTTTGAGACCAGAGATTCTGAAGCCTTAATTCCTCTTTGTAAACAAAATCATCAAGCTGAGGGTGTGGCTTTGGGGAAAGAATGTTTTGCTAGCTTGTATGAGGCCACGGTGTAATTCTCAGCAATAATAAAAAAAAAATATGAACCTTGGATATACTCCCAAACATCGTACTCAAGCACCTGTTTGTAAGTGGAAGAAATACTAAAACTTATATATGTCGATATGTTGCATACATATGTATTTACATGTGTACATGTCTATGTAAACACATATACATATGTAGGGAGAGAGACAGAGAACACAAGTACACAGGTGAACTGAAGAAACTAAACAACAAACATATGAATGAAATAGGTCCTTGTCTGCATAGTGAATGTGATTTCCACTTACCTAAAGTACATGTAGATGAGAAGCTGGGGAAGAAACTACTCACAGGTTATCTGTTTTATCTTAATTAATGAGTTAGACAAATTATCCTAGTTAGATAACAGTTTAGTTTGCCAAAGCAAACTAAAAGACACACATACACTTTGTATCAGTTTATGAAGGTAACTTAATGTCTCACAATTATACACCTAAACAGCTTTATCAATTTTGATTAGTTCCTGAAATAAAATTATCCACTGTTAAATATGAGAATGCATAACTTGCAAATACACAAAATGTACAAAAGTTAAAATCTTCACAGTAGGCAATTTTGGGACAACCTTATGTATGAGTAGCAGATGGGAAACAACTGAACCGGGATATGTTCACCTCATCAACTAAGTGTATTAAATCTTATTGTGATAGACCAGGGGCTTCTGTAGGACAGTACTATATATGACTTTTACTTTACTATGATTTTGTTGATCCATCACTGAGAAACTAATGGGGAACAATATGGACTTACTTCGATACTGAAGTACCCTCTGTCAACATAGTCCCCTAAGAAGAGGTAGCGAGTGTTGGCAGGAGATCCCCCCACTTCAAAGAGCTTCATCAAGTCAAAGAATTGTCCATGGATGTCCCCACAAACTGAAAGATACAAGTAAAATTCATTTTATGATCATATTAGGTATGACTCTGAGCTAGTTATTAAAATTATTCCAAAGTTAATTAGCAGCAGTCCTCACCATAGCACTGGAAATGTTATAATAATAACAGCACTTAACCATTTTTCATGAGATTAGTAAATATATTTTTGTAGCTGTATCATTGTTCTGTTTTTCAGATAAGAGGTGAAGCAATGACAGGGTCAGGAATTTGGAATGATCTATGTACAACTGAGGCGGGAATTCATTCCTAACATATGTTACTACTTTCAGAAGAAAGATAAATGTTGATATTTATCACAGAAACTGGACTTCATTAGATCTAATGTTTAATTAATACAGCACACTATTATTTTATTTGGCACTAAGAACAAGTTCAATTGAATTTAAAGAACAAGATAAGATTGTATGTAAGAAATTTTAAAAAAACAGTATAAAAGTCACTGAGACTTGGTATTTCTTAAATTTCTTATCTTCTTTTACACCAACAATATTGAAAGAACTAATTAGTTTCATTTCAAAAATTAAAACAAAAATTACTCAGTTCTTATTATCTCATTTGACACCTTTGGAATCTTCAGAAATAAACATTACAATGTCTGTTCTGCAGACAAACAGTGTAGACAGGTTAGATAGTATGATGTAGTCACAAGTAAAATTCAACAGTCAGGGCTTGCACTCAGAGTTTGATTCAAACCTCTTCTTTTCAACACCACCACTGTATGTATATATTTAACTGTTTTAAAATAAAAATATTAAAAACACTGGGGACAGAGAGATTTCTCAGTGGTTAAGGTACCTTCATGAAAAGCCTAAAGACACAGGTTTGATTCCCTAATACCACATAAAACCAGATGCACAAAGTGGCATATGCACTTGGACTTCATTCTCAGTGGCTAGAGGCTCTGGCATGCCCAATCTCTGTCTCTCTGTCTCTCTCTCTCTCTCAGTCTTTCTCTCTCTCAATCTGCTTGCATATAAATAAATAATAGTTTAGAAAATATTTTGCTAAATGATGGACACAGTGTGTTTGCTCCAGCAGCACTTAGTGGGTCATAAAATACCTTAACACATTCTTTACTTAATCACTATTAAGTTACTGAAATATTTTAAATTTCATTCTTTCTCAGGCAGAATTTGACAAGAAATAAGTACCAAAGAGGCTACTGACAAAACAATGGAGTTAAAAATCTGTGTAAAATCCCAATTTTTTTTTTTAAACTTTGGGATAGCTAATCAGAAGGTTGGATCTAGAAGCATGAAATAGGTGTACGTGGACACTGTTTCAGAATGTCTTCTTTGAAATCATGGCCTACAAAAGGATTTAAGTAACAAGGGCCCATCAGTGGTAATGTACACATTTCCTAGTTAGTTTCCAGATCCAAAATCTTTTCCCTCACTGAGTATGACATATTCTGAACATTTCAAAAGCATGCCCTTTCTGTCTTGAAAGAAAATCCCAGCTCAGTCTTTACAGACCAGCACATTTTTATTTTTCTCATTATTCTACAATCTCCTCTTTATCTAAATGGCACAGGAATTTGGATTTGAGACACAGCAGCATATTCTCCCTTATGAAGTGTGGACTACCTGATCAATGTCAAAGAAAGAAAGAGTAGTAAGCATTTTGGGTCATACGCTGCCAAGCATGCTCTGGGGAAACCATCATGAGTAGTTGGGAGCTCCACAAACAACTGTGAACAGGTACAACATAGCCTGATCTAGTGGTTCATGCCTGCAACCCCAGCTACTCAGGAGGCTGAAAAAGGAGGAAAATTGTAAATCCAAGGTCTGCCTGGACTACAATGAGATCAAAACTGGCCTGGCAACCCAATAAAGAAAAAACCCTGGCTCAAAACAACACAACATAAAGCCAGAAAGAACAGGGAGGGCTGGACATGTAACGCAACAAAATGTAAAAGAAAAACATCTATTTTTAAAACTAAATTGGTTCAGCTATTATTACATTTAAAATATTCTCCATGACATAGTATAACAAATTAAAAGAATTCATTATTAAGTGATTCATCATTTGATAGTACAGGTAGCATGGTTATTTATCACAGAACCTGAGAGAAATATCTCTCAAGCTATAGGATCTTTATACTAGTCTATGTTTCAACTCAAAGATGGCAAAGGAAAGGTATTTGCCTAGAACACTTGTGTCTCAGTTCTTGGCGGTGACTGACAATTCCAGAATAATTGATTTTTACTTTATCATGTTAGTGACAAAAATATACAGATCTTAGCCGGGTGTGGTGGCGCACGTCTTTAATCCCAGCACTCGGGAGGCAGAGGTAGGAGGATCACCGTGAGTTTGAGGCCACCCTGAGACTCCATAGTGAATTCCAGGTCAGCCTGGGCTAGAGTGAGACCCTACCTCGAAAAACCAAAAATAAATAAATAAATATATATATACACAAACACACACACATACAGATCTTTATTCAGTTTTCTAGACTACAGGTAAGGAAAGACTTTAGCAATTAACATAACTATAGCATAGTTGAGCAATCATCATAAAAATATAAACAGGTAGGCTCTGTCTTACACCATGAAAAAATTATAAAGATAATTTTCTTTTGTTGGAGTATTGAACTGTGTTATGATGAATGTAATTATCTATGAAGAGAAAATTAAGGTCTTTTTCTTTCCTATTATAACTGGTGAAAAGAAATAATATTGACTTAAGAGATAATTGCAATTGTTAGACCATGATTTAATGACATAAAATAGGAGAGGCTCTACTATATATCAGTCACAGAAAACAAAACACTCTGAAATCCAGTTGCTATCAACAGCTTTACCTCACAATTCAGGATCATGCTTTTACAGAAAGAACCATGATATTATGACATTAGTCAGTAAAGAAAAATAACTTGCACACATAATTATATCTAAGGAACTTGAAGCATAACCAAAGGAAACAGAAACTCAAATAAAGCAAGTCTAAAAAATAGAGAACTTTTATTAAGATATTTAAGGATTTTCAAGACCATTTAAATTTTTTAGGCCAAAGTTTTATTGTGTGTGTTTTTCAGGCCAATGTTTAAGCTTTTTTTTTTTTTTTTTTTCCCCTTCATCAGAGTTTTTCCTGGCTGCCTCCTTTTCATGATGGAGGTGCAAGAAATCCTTTCCTGACCACGCTATGTAAAGGAGCTTCCACTTCCCAAACTCATGCTCCAAGCCACTGCGTTGTTTTATTTTCTTCACAGTTCTTATTTTCATGAATTACCTGGTAGATTTATTTGCCAACTTGTTTCTTCTCTGACTCTCCAAACTGGACTATGGATAATTTGCAGTCTTGTCAATGTATCATAGACACACATGGGCCTGGGCCATGTTCGCTGTGTGCATTTACCAGAAGTCAGAGGTTTTGAGGTGCCGTTAGGACTTACTGACAGGATGAACAGTTTGTAGTTTACCATGGTGTAAGCCAAATGTCTGCAACTTATCTGAGAGCCTAACCATCTTAAGTCTTTGATCATAGAATTCTAAACAGAGTATGGAATACTGGAGCCAGTGCAGGATCTACAAGCATCCTGGTGCTCACCTCACCTGGCATGGGGAGCTTCTGAAAGGATAAATTCCTTGGTGCTATTTGAGAATCTCCAAAAATGCAGATTTAATAACAGGGAGGGATGGAAAGTTGGAGAGCTAACTGACTAGGACCCAGCATTTGCCCTGCATCTCCTGGGAAGAGAGGTGCTGTTGCCTTTTGAAGACAAGGGCTAGGTGTTCAAAGTAAGAACCATAGTTATATATGTGTTAGGTATGCAAATAAGAATTCCCACATCAGAACTTAGTATTTTAAAGATTCCATTGTTTCTAAGCTTTTATTGGCAATTACATTATAGCATTAGAAAAAATATAAACCAACACAGTCTTGGACACATAATGATGACTACAAATACTGCCATGGAACTGATAACTTGAAAAGGCTCTGATAAAAATGCCATTCTGAATCTAAGGCACAAAATAAATGGGATGTAAAATAAACACTTTCAGATAAGAGTATTTGCAACAGCTCCAAGTCGGTGCATAGGCATACACTTTGGACCGTATTTACTTGCCCATAAAAAGGAAACTTATCAAAGAAAAGGACAGAGTCAACTTCTTGTTCACAATGAGCAGAACTTTCATAATATACTGGAGTTCTACTAACAAGACAGATTATACAAATTAGGATGTCAACATACAGGGTAATACACACACGCGCGCGTGCACACACACACACACACACACACACACACAAACACATAAATTATCAAGCAATAAAAGATAAATTACAGATTAAAAAACAAAATTTTACTGGATGGGTATTTCAAAATAGTTTGGCATGCCTAAACCAGTACTGTGATTTACAAGCCAAGTACTTTTAATTCTTGACTCACTGTTTATTTTTCTGAAAAGACCGTTCAGTTCCTCCAAAATACTGACTTTTATCATCTTGGAAGACCTGCATGAAGTAGAATAACTTCTTCTTCAAGATTTTCCAGTTCATACTAAACCAACATCACAATTTGTCCTCTAGAAAAGACATGACTGAGTTATTGAGCAATTTTCACTTTTAGTTCACCCTCCTTTTCAGCTCAGTGGCTTTAACCTAATAATTTCCCTAATTATGAATTTTCACAGGACAATAGAGGTCTTAATGTTAGGGAACTAACATTATGTGTAATCCTCAACAATAAGCATTAATCTATTAGACTTACTGGTTTTATTTTTGAATATTTTGTCTAGAAGAACTTTGTTCCAAAATTTTTCAGAGAAAACTCTGTAATTTTCCAGAGAAAGACTTTGCATGCAGAGAATATGTTAGGGGTTAACTAAAGTGTGCATACCTGTTTTTTTTTTTCCTGATAATTCAAGCTTCAGCAGTGTTTAGATTATGATAAGTTCAAGAGCTAAGCAGCCAGCCTACATACAAATATTTTATTACCAGAATGTGTAAACTTTAGAAACCATGCAATTACTGAGATATGGGTAACACTGGAATTGCATTACAGTTTGCTTATATCCAGTAAACTTCATTAACTACAAGCCAAACAATCTGAAAACAATGATCTAATTCATAGGGGGTATATTTCAAAGTAATGAACATACAAGGCGAATATTATTTTTCAGTTGTTCTTAGAACTTTATAGAAAACAATGATACATTCTTAACCAGATCATGCTGATTTAATAATTTTCAGCAATAATAAAAATCCATATATTAAATTAAAATTTCCTAAATAAATTTTAAGAATTTTAAAAGAAAAAGCTAAAAAATCAAATTAAATCACAATACTGTCAGTGAAGATTACTAACAGTAATTTCAAACTTCATTTCTTTATGAAGAGGTTTTATGAAGGTAGTTATTAATGAGAAACAGAACAAAGCAACTGAAAAAAACCATGAGGAAAATATGATGTTGTTACAAAAGCTGCAATAATCCATGAATCAATATTTCAATACATTCAAAGTCTCAACTTTAAATGAAATCAGACAGAAAGATATCCAATAATCTGTCCTTGTAAACTATTTGATAGAATGAATAAGCAAATACAATATCAATATTCTATCCACAGTGTATCCTAAGCAATGGCTAGGTACATTACTAAATGTTACACTTATCTCTTTTTAAAAATAGTTATTTTTATTTATTTATTTGACAGAGAAAAAGGGGGAGAGAGAGACAGAGAGAGAGAGAATGGGCACTCCAGGGCCTCCAGCCACTGCAAACAAACTCCAGATGCATGCACTCTCTTAAGCATCTGGCTAACATGGGTACTGGGGAATCGAGCCTAAGTCCTTTGGCCTTGCAGGCAAATGTCTTAACTGCTAAGCCATCCCTCCAGCCCACATTTATCTTTTTAAAATCATAATGATGATTGTTCTTTAATTTGCAGTAGGTCTCCCCCAACAGTCCTTTAAGGATTGAATGCTAAAAAAGACTGTTTTCCAGAGAAACTTAAATTTACTAAGTAAGTGTATGTTTGCTGTATCTGTTACACTAATGGTCCATTTCAGCCCAAGTCTAGTATATAACAAAAACAAAGAATTATTAAAGGCTCATGGTGCCATTGGGGAATTATATAAATCACAAAAAAGGTATGAACAATACCCAGGGTAACATTTACATTAAGTCCTCACTGTTTATGTGTCTTGGGAACTACTAGCCATTTGATATGTAAATTTATCTTCTCTCTGCAGGTCACTGACTCCTTGTCCTCATTATTCAATCAAGAAACTCAGATAAACACCAAGAGTTGATACAATTTGAGCCAAATAAATGTAAGTTTGCTAGTACATCTAAACTCTTCAAGTTATTCTTGATAAGTTACTAATACTCTTCACTTTTAGAAATCGTAACTCAGGTTCTATACCCACAGGAACTCTGTGAAAGATGGACTCACCACACTCCACCTAGTTTGAGGGCCAAGGCTATCTTTCTAGATAAATAATAGTTATAATAATGAAGTCTGTGTTCACTTTGAAAACAGCATTCTTTTGTCACATCTTTCTGCTTTTTCCTGAATGTGCTCTTTTAATCCACTGGGAAGGAATAAAGAGCTGTGGCTAAGAACAGACTTTTATGCTAGACAGCTTGGTTTCCCAGACAAACTCTAGCACCTAAGCAGTTAAATGACCGACCCTGGAGAAATCAGCTCATCTCCACATTTTTTTTCTCATTGGTAGAGAACAACATAAAACAGCACCTTCCATGAAGGATTACAACGAAACCAGCTCATCATGTCAGTTATGTCAAGTACCCATAACACCAATGACCTAACAAAGGTTTGCTACCCCCACTATCTCTGCAGCCCACTACTGAGCACCTGCATTGGGACTGTGCTCTTAGATTGTCAGGTTTGTTTTTATTATGCAGTCTGCTTCTTTTACCTTCGACAATAAGCTGGACACTCCCTTAATTACTTTCCAATTCAATCTCCCTGAAGCACCCTCTGCTATCGATGGGATGCATGGACTTTTTCAATCTGCTTTTCCCGGTTTCCTCCTCTGCAAATTCACACTCCATTCTTTTTTAGTACATGTTTTAAGACTTGCACCATCTTGCTCTGTAATTACCATTTGGATAACTGGGTCAGAATATTTATTCTATATAGAAGGCTTCAGCTGGTTCATTTATAAGGCTTCTGAAAGCTGATTTATTGGATTAAAATAATAAATTAAGGGAGTAAAAGGCTTAGAATATATGTACTGATAACTCAAAAGCTAGTTAGAAGGATGGTTATCCCAAAGAATGTAGACACATAAGAAAGATTCTGAAGGTTCTACAAAGTTTAGATAGATGAGTGGCCTGTCTATACTCACAGAGCCATAAATAAAACTCAAGAAAATCAATCTGTGGTCTTCCCCCTTTCTAAGCGAATGTATGCTATCACATATGGTTAATGTCAAGTAGACTTGGTCTCATTCTGTACAATTTGCATTCTATTCTGAGAGGGCAATAAATCCAAATGGCTTTGGCGATATTGCCAGTCCGTTAGTGGGTGGCCCATGACAGTTTCCAGTTAGTTTCATTTTGTTTTTCAGCAAAGCTCATTTACAAGGCCACTCTGTTCTACGGCTGTGGAAATAGTAGTGATGTTTCAAAAGCTGGAAGTGACGTAGTAAAGAAAAAGAAATGCAAGCCATTTCACCAAATAGATTAAAAGAAAAAGACACAGAGAAAGAAACAAAAGAAAAGGAAGAAATAAAAAAGGTTCTTTGTTCTAAGAAACTTAGTTAAAAATCTTCTGACTATGGAAAAGAACAGGTCAACTTTTTTTATTCAAGATTTTCCTGAAATGTGGCAATTTTAATTTAAAATTTCAAGGTAAGCAATTAATAACAGGACTCTAAGCTCTACATGTGTTACTAATTTGGCAATTACAAGCAGAAGGATGCTAGAAGGGTTTATTTTGTTGTGACTTCAAGTTGACAACCCCACGTATGTCTACATACTTGAGAAGCAACTTGTACTACGGCTGAAAGGCAATACCTAAAAGCACCTGCATAGCAGATACTATTAAACTGGCCATATGCTACCATTCCTCAGTAAAAATATGAGTTCACTTGTTATATATAACACAGTTGGAAACTGATGAAAACTGAATTTTTAATTCTGAAATGATTACTATAAGTTTATTATATTCCACCCTCCAAATATGTACCAATTACTCTGCATTAATTTAGAAATGGGGAAATGTCCAATAAAATCAATGCAAAGCTCAGACATATTTGATGGCATTAATTTGAAAGCTACTAAAGAAAACATATTAACTGAAAAATAATTTGGACAAAAGTAACATGCCTGTTCCTTTCATTTTATTTATTTTTGTTTACTTATTACGGAGACACACACAAACATGGCGGGGGGGGGGGGGGAAGAATGGGCACGCCAGGGCCTCTAGCCACTGCAAAGGAACTCCAAGTGCACGAGCCACTGCATCTGCCTTAAGTGGGTACTGCAGAATGAAGGGTCTTTAGGCTTTGCAAGCAAATGCCTAAACCACTGAGCAATCCCTCCAGCCCCAACATGTCTGTTTCTTAATTCTAAATAATTTTCTTTGAATTACATTTTATTTGTCTCTCTTTATGTAGAAATATTTTTTCACATAAGTAAATTAATAACTCATTGGAGTATGACATATGCAGCAAGCATGGGACATTGAAAGGGTGAAGAAGCAACATCTGGGCTGACTTCCTGAGTGTGTGCTACATTGCCCTTGGTCAGTACGACAGGACTCATGATTTCAAGAAGGCTTAAAGAAGCAGTTGGGGGAAAAAAAAAACATACAAAAAATTACTGTTGGAAAGTACTATCTTCCTGATGTCATCATTTTTCCTTCTCTCAGGAAACTTCTGGGCATAGTTAGTTTATGGTCAAAAACCTTTGGCTGGAGAGATGGCTCAATGGTTAAAAGCACTTGCTTAAAAGGGCTGACAGCCTGGGTTCCATTCCCCAATAGCCATATAAAGCCAGACATACAAAGTGGTGCATCCATTTGCAGTTCATCTGAGGTAGCAGCAGACCCTTGCATACCCATATTCATTCATTCTCTCTTTCTCTTTCTGTCTTTCTCTCTCAAATAATGACATTAAGTCTTATGTATTCTGTCTGCCATCGATCAAATTTATTAAGAAGCTACAGCATATATATTTTAAAATTGTTCAATTATAAATATAGTTAATTACAGCAATGATGTTTTCATTTTGATATTTCAAATTGTATTAAGAAAGTGAGGGCTGTAGAGATGTCTTAATGGGCTGTAGAGATGGCTTAGTTGGGCTGGAGAGATGGCTTAGTGGTTAAGCGCTTGCCTGTGAAGCCTAAGGACCCCAGTTCGAGGCTCAACTCCCCAGGACCCACGTTAGCCAGATGCACAAGGGGGCGCACGTGTCTGGGAGGCCCTGGCACGCCCATTCTCTCTGTGTCTCTCTCTCTGCCTCTTTCTCGCTCTGTCACTCTCAAATAAATAAATAAATAAATAACAAAAAAATTTAAATAAAAGAAAGTGAATGGAAGTATTTTGCTTATCCAAAGGCAGAAAAATGTTAACAAATTGAGAACTGGTACTAGAATTTCTCAAGTTCCCATGTCAGACTAATGATCATTCATTTGAAAAATATATAATCTTATGGGGTATATTAGATATTAAAGTGATATAATTTTGATCTTATTTAGGAAAAAAATGAGTCATCATTTCATAAACTGACATAAATCGTTGTAGCCACAAAATCTTAGTACGTTGGTTATACACATTTTTGTTTGTCTCCAACTTAAGTAAGAATCTGCTTTTATGTTTCTTGTTTCTTTAGCACTTAGAAAATACCTAATCATGCAAAATTACACTTGCCTAACATGTTATAGGTAGCATATGAATTGAGTAACCATGGTAAATTAATGCAGGAGTTTGGAAAATACAAAATTCTGCTGATAAGTTATCATAACTTATGATTCATTTTAAATTTAGTTGAATTTTCTTCAATTAAAATGATAATGTTGGTTATGTATTTGAATTGCTAAAGACTGATCAAGACTGACAGTCAACTCTTTCTCTTCCCTTGATAAGAATACAGATTGATAACATGTTTATGATTATGTGTTTCTTAAATCAGTAAACTGCTCTTTATTAGGGACAAAACTTGTTTTATAAAACCACATAGCTTCAAATTACATTTCCTTATTGACCTACACTATTAATAAACATAATTCCTTGCATTTTCTCTATTAAATAAATGTGTTTTATAAAAATACAATATATTCTTTATTATATGTATAAATGTGTATGGGCGCACGTGCATGCGCACGCGCACACACACACACACATACATACACACACACACATATACACTATCTTTTGCAATATAAGTCTGTTACTAGTCTTACCACTACTGTAAAATTACTTTTATTAAAAAATGCTCATTTCACCGGGCGTGGTGGTGCACGCCTTTAATCCCAGCACTCGGGAGGCAGAGGTAGGAGGATTGCCATGAGTTCAAGGCCACCCTGAAACTACAGAGTTAATTCCAGGTCAGCCTGGACCAGAGTGAGACCCTACCTCGAAAAACCAAAAAAAAAAAAAAAAAAATGCTCATTTCTTCTAGGGCATGGTATTCTATACAGAAGGCTTATTTCAGAGAAAAACTTCCCATAATCCTATATATAAATGGCTGGAGAGACAGCTCAGCAGTTCAAGTGCATGCAGCAAAGCCTAATGACTCAGGTTTAATTCCACATAAAGCCAGGTGCACAAAGTGGTGCATGCATCTGGAGTTCGTTTGCAGTGGCTAGAGGCCCTGACATGTCCATTCTCTCTTCTCTCTCTCTCTCCATATGTGTGTGTGTGTGTGTGTGTACATATATACATATATATGCTTGCAAACAAGTAAATAAAATATAAAAAAATATAAATTGGGAGGTCTGGGGAGGTGGCTTAGCTGTTGGGGGCACTTATTGCAAAGCATGTTGGCCTAGGTTCAATTCCACAGTGCCCTTGTAAAGCCAGATACTCAAAGTGGCACATGAGTCTGGAGTTTATTTGCAGTGGTAGGAAGGTCATGATGTGTGTATAATTACTCTCTCTCTTTTCATAAACAAATAAAAATGTTAAAAAAGAAATATAAATTGGGAGCTTATAAAAAAGTAAAAAACAGTTATTCAAACTGGTAGCACGACAGATGTAAAGTAATTTTTATTTGTAATATTAGAGAAAAGGGTAGAAATTTAACAAGTTCTCTTCAGAGACACAGAATAGGTATGATGTATGTAGAATTACTTATCATAATTGAGACCAAATGCTACTTCAGCATGCTAGTGGCTGCTCATCTGGCCTTTCACAAGAATGAAATGTTGGTCACACACTTTCTTCTGTGGCCCTAGAACATGTGAACTGTGGATGGCCAAGGTCTACATTGTGTGCTGGAGTTAGCTAGGCAGTCATAACACCTTCCTTCTGTTTCTGAGTTAAGTAATGTTCCTTCCCACAATACTGAGTCATCTAGACTTATTTTGACCTTTCCTTTGCTAAAAGCAAGGCCAGACAAAGGTCCTGTATGCCTTCAGATGTGCCCTGTAGAAGTGAGGAGGACCCAGGGAATGTTAGGGGTCCTTACTACAGAAAGTTTTGCTTTTATTTTATAGTTCCTTTCATATTAGATATTTTTCTTTGTGTGTGCTTTTGTGGACATGCATGTGTGCATGTTAGAGGTAGAATCTGCTTCTTAGAACTGGTTTTACAATAGTACTAATAGTAAGACTTACAAAATTATACTATGAGAAATGAGGGTTGGGTGGCATTATCAAGGTGACTTAACAAGACGGAAGTGGCTTGCAGTGAGAAGAGGAGGTAACCTTTAGGCAAGCAGAAAGGTCCAAATGAACCAAAATAAGTAGATTGGGGAAAAAATAGTTGGATTGATTAGAGAATATATATGAAGTGACAGGAGATAAATTAGAGTAGGAAAGTAACATTAAATTATGATGAATAACTTTGGGTGGTAGCCTGAGGTATTCAAGAACAATCACAGCAATATTTAAGAAGATAAATCTGGCGGGTGTATGGACATTCAGTGATAGATAATAACATTCACAAGACAATGAGATCAAGTATTATAATAAATTGAATTAATACTTTCAAAGACAATGAGGTCTGGTATTATAAAATCTGGCAGTATGAAAAGATAAAACAGGCCAAACAATGTTCTTAAACTTTTATATGACAATCATAAATTAAATAAAATGTGACGTCATTCATCTCTGCTCTGACTCAATAAGTGCCCATGATGTTCTTAAAATATCTAATTGTATTATGTACTAAGAATGTAACAGAATGATTACAGATAATCAGTACTCTGATAAAATAACTTCTGAATTAATTACTATGTGGATAGCTTAAACCCATGGGATGAAACAGAATCAGAAATAAATGGGGGGATAGAAATATTGCTCAGAGCAGAGAATATTGCTTCTAGGAGAAGAAATAACTTGAAAAATATTAGGAGGTGAAAGCTCTGTAAAGTTGGAGCACAGGTGAGGAAGGAAGAGAGATGACGCATGTGAAGATTCACATCAGGCAGATAACAGGGCCTTGTCATCCAAACTAGGAAGTTTAAACTACATCCAGAGATGCTGGGGAAGGAATTTGGGCAAGAGATATATTCTTTCTTGCCTCTGACAAGTCACTCTGACTCTTTAAGCCTTAATTTCATAATTTGTAGAATAAGGACAACCATACCTCCCACAATGAGTGGAGCAGAAGACTAGAGCAATAAGGCTATACTAACTGGCACAGGTCAGTAATTCAACACAAGGTAACTCTGCTATCCCTATTATGGTTCTACTTAACTGTTCCTTCCACTTAATATATGTTGACAATATTCAGTGTTAAATATCACTGCATCAGCCTGTGCTTAGTGGGGTTTGAATACTGTGTTTTATATTTTACCTTCTTTAATGTGAGGTGATGAGAAGTTGATGGAGCCAGTTTTACAACACTAGATGCAAAGTACAAGCCAGAAGGAATTGTTTCCTTATTTACTTCTTTTCATGTAATTATGAACAAACCAGAAAAAATAACTGCTAAAATATTTAAAATTAAACTCATGTGAACATGCTACACAGATATTGTACTTGTGCTATTGTGCCAGACAGCATAGATTTTACCATGCTTTAAAATTTCCATAATTTAGAGAGTCTATTAATATTCAATATGAAATAAAAGGTTGCTGAACATTCATAGTTCCTAAAATATTATACACAACTACTACAGATGTAATCTGTTTAAAATGAAGCGAAGAATTTAATGTTTTAAAATTGGAAATTGAGTTCATCAAAGCCAACAAATGCACCTAAATATTTGTTTATATATAAGTGGGGAAATAAGATATCACAGCATCTTAAGCCACAGGAGGGATCTGCTCCTAAGATCTTCATACATTTTGCAATTCACAAATACTATGAAGAATTTTTTTTTTATACTAGAAAATTCAGCTAAGTAATATAACCACTCTTCAGGGACAAGGGATCTTGGTTTAAACAAAGTCTTTTAACTCTCTCACTCCTACCAGCTTCCTTTTACACTTTAGTTTTATCTTCTCCATTATGCACACTGACTGAAATTCAGACAACTTAAAGAAATTTTCCAATCACACTCTGCTTTTTTGCTTACTTAGGAGGTAGACCCACTATTTATAGGGAAACTTAGCCAACCAACACTAGTTACGATGTGAACTGAGTGATTTGCATACTCTGACTGGCCAGTGCTGAGACAAAGCATATTACCAACAGGACAGGGAAAACCATTTCAGGCAATAATCACACACAGGGTTATGTACATAACACATACATGCACACACACACACACACACACACACACACGCCAGATGTGCTGGCTCATTTCTATCATCCTGACCCTGGAGAGGTTGAGGTAGGAGGATTTCCATGAGGTTGAAGGCCAGCCTAGCCTACAAAATGAGTTGCTGGTCAGACTGGGCTACAGTGAGATTCTAGCTCAAAATAAACATTTATTTTTTTTACTTCTGTTTATCTTAAAGGTCTTTTGTAGAACCATTTTAGTACATTGGTTACAGTGTCTAAGTTCCCACTACAAAAGTATGGGCCTGAAGAGCTGAGTGACACAGCTGAACATTAACTATCTCTTTACCAATTATGGGACAGTCATGATAGCTTGTTTATACCACAGACTTCAATCGCAGATCAATATGACATTCTACTCTTTAGGTTATCTGAAGCCATTCTTCTTGCAAAGTCATTCACTCCTTACTGTCTTCTCACTCCACTGGAACTGGCTTCGTTATTCTGAGCATCCTTCTGCACAGGAAATATATGTACATACATCAGGGGAGAATAGAGAGTGTAGGTCAACACACGTACATTACAGACATACTTTTTAAATAGTGGAAAATAAGCTTCAGGTATTGAGGGGTCTGCTAACCCAGTTCATGAGCTAAATTAGTTTGTGTAATGAACTACTGAGGAAGGTCATGTCTTAGAATGTTAAAATTGTAAATGCCAAGAGACAACTCTTCTACCATATCCTGTGATGTCTAAAATATGGTGAAAACATTTTCAGCACCATGACTCATGTCTCTGAATATGGCAGCAGTTTTCATACAAAGATCGAGTGTTAGGAAGGCATGGAAAACTGGAAATGAAACAACTATATAAAAACCCACTTAAGGGATGATCTAATCTTCCTTGATTCAAATTCCTATAAGGATTAGAAAATTCTATGTTAAATACATTTTCCATATTTCTTTTTCCACAGTTGTCATTAATTTGGTATTTACAAAAGGCTTCTTGACCAAGATACAATAGTCTCTTAATAGTTCAGTCATATTTCTTCTTTTTTGAAGCTGTAATTATCTACTTGAGGTGTCAAGACTGTTTGCTCTCGAAATATTATTAGTGCAGACACATAGATTATTGTAATAAACCTCTATTTATGATGTACCTTTTAGCCACAGTATCTTTAAACACTTTACAAATGACAATCTCATAATAGTCCACCAAAGCCAGCTAAACAGAAGAGATTTTTTAAATGTTTAGACTAGAAAATAAATACTTTCTCATCCCTAGGAGACTTCAAACATGTCTTGTGTAAGTAAAATTTAACTATCTGCGTTGGAAACTGGCCAGACAACTAAAATCCACACAGTACTGCTTGTACAAAGCCTACTAAAGCTATCTTAGCACCTAGAAGCTGTCAAAACGTTATTTATTGTGTGCTTAAGGAAACTTCCCCAAATGAACACGCTTCATAGTGCCAACTACAGGTAGGCCCATAGCTCATGTCTTGGGAACCTGTTCAGTATTCTACTTCTTCTGGTCTACTTTCCCTCCTCTAAGGGTCTGAAGTTTTGCTATCCCTACCTTGAGGTTTGGTTTCTGCTGTGTTATCTGGTCCAAGAAACCCCTAAAGACCACTCACTGCTGAAATCTCCATGCACCCCCACCATTAAATCTCCCATCTCCCTCCCCATCACGTCAATGTCCTCCCTATGTTATTGGGACATACCAACCTCTTGATTTTTTATGCTAGTACTCTCGAGATTACAAGTTGAACTGTGCAGCCTAATAGATAACCTGAGGTTGCAACCTCTGTATCCACACTGTGACTAATTCGGAAATAAGATCTCTGCAGATGTAATCAGGTTAACATGAGGTCATACTCTAGAGTGAGCCATGATCAGATACAAGTTATTAGGAGAGAGAAATATGAATACTGACAGGGTAGAAAGGCTATGTAGAGATGGAGGCTGAGAACAGTGTTGCAGTCACAAAAGGAGGAAGATCCGTGGCCACCAGAGGCTAGTTGAAGCCAAGAGAAATATCTGTCCCTTGAGGTTTTGCAGTTAAGATGAAACTGCCAACGTCATTTCAGAAATGGGGGAAAATCCATTTTTTGTGAATTTTGTTTTCCTTTGTTTTGTAAGCCAAATGATAAACAGTTAGAAGCAAACCCCAAACCCCAATAGTCCAATAGAGAACTAGTTACTAATACTTTGATATGGCAGCCTTAGAAAATCAATATGTTTAATTTCTACTGCTATAGATGATAACACCCCATCTTGGGTTCTGAAAATCTATCAAGCAGTATTTTTAAGATATGTAAGGTATACTAATTCAACTGCAGTGACCACTGGAGGAGAGCACTATTATTTATCATCATTTTCCAGGCAGAGGATTTTGGAAAGTGAGAGAATTGCTCATCTTGTAAGCGGCAGTGCCGGCACTGGGACCCAGGCGGCCTCACCCAGAGGCCAACACTACACACATGCAGATGAGATCTCAGGCACTGCAGCATGTGGGTCTAAGGAACATGCTCCAGAGGCATATATCCAGGCTGACCCCCTCCCATGTCAGCTTAGGTTATTGGTGGATTTGCCAGCTCATATGAAATTGCTAAAAAATCAGTCAGGCTGAGGGAAGCCTAAGTTCATAAGTACCACCTTGAGAAGGTTCTGGCGGGTTTTGTTGACTGCCAAATGAACTTGTGACCTGTCTGTGCTGAATACCCTAATGCGACAGTTTATGCTAAACTCTGGAGACTAAATATACCAACCAAACAGAATATACTCAGGAAGCTGGGTTAACATTATCTGAGGCCTTGAAACCATGTTTTACAATAAAAATAAGTAAATGGCCACATAATAACTGTTTTCAAGTATTAGCGAGGCATGTATGGGTGAGGACTTAGGGTGGTTTTTTGTTTGTCTGAGGGAGCAGAATTAAGGCAAATTAGTGCAAGTTAAAAGAAAACCCCACTGATCCAATAAAAATGACACATTCTAACCAGAAAGTAATTCAGTGGTATGGCCAGAACTCTGATGTGAGGATCTCAGCCACAAAGAGAAACAAGACAAAAGGGAAGCAACCAGCAGTTACTGTTACTCACCTGCATGTCCCTTTGGCTTTCCTCTCTGATGAATGATGTTCTGGGCTTGCTGTTCAGCTGGAACCTGGTTCAAAGGGCACAATCTCCCCTCACCAGCTATGAGACACTGAGCTGCTCAACAATATCCTCATTTGGGAAATCAGAAAGAGAACAGCTCATCTTGTAGCTCAGAGGAAGAGTGAAAATCATACCACTCTATATGTCAGGATTGCATTTTAATGATCCAGACATGATAAGGATTCATGTACTGCTATGTCACACAAGCAATAAAATCATGTTTTCCTGTCATTTAAAATCTTTACTACAATTTATAAGCAGTAAGTCCTAAATCTTTTGCTGAGTTTGATTCATTGCATTCATTTTATACAATTGTTTCATTCAATTTTTTAAGCCACTATCATCTAAGCTGTTCAGAATGCTCTTGATGCAGTGTTTAAAGGCATGTTCTGGGTATAACAAGGTTTCATTGCTGAGTATTGGGGTCTGATGGTGAATAAGGAACCTTTTGCTTCTGCTTGTACAGTAAGTGAAATAAATTTAATCACCTAATTCTTAATTCTGTGTTTTCCCTGAAAAGTGTTAGTTCTTACACTATGTAAAAAGTATAAACTATAGACAGGACACAAAACAAATATTTCCTTTACTAATAATAAATGACACCTTACTGCTCTATTCCTGTGCCTTTCTGAACAATTACAGGTTGTTCCTTGAGAACAATCAACACATATGGTTCAACAATGTATGTAACTCAGAGACAACAACATAGACAGCTATGTCTACATTTGTGCATACCATGACTGCACTGATTTGGTCTGCAGGCAAACAAGAACATCTGAGCAATGGTGAAATATGGTATTTATTACTGCAATTATCATTAAGTGAAGTGTTTATCTTATAGGTACCTCCATATTTACGTGAGAGGGGGTTAGTATTTGTCAATGGAGTAGAGGTTGACAGGTATTTGACAAAGGGGATTTCCTGGTATTATCTAGAGTAGAAGATCATTCATACTTTCTAAACCTATGATTCTTTCAGCCCAAGGCACTAACAGGTAAGAAGAGGTGAAGGCCTATGGACCTGACTGAGATCATTCCTTGAAATGCAGCTAAAAGACCCATATAATTAGGAACCACAAAGCTAGCTGAAGAATGCCTTGCAGTTCCTGGGCACTGTGCCCAGCTGGTATGAGAAGGCACAGAAACGTGTCCAAGCCTTCCCAGGTGTACTGCTGGGAGTCATGCCATTTCCACAGCTGCTCTAAGGACGATCTCAATACCATCCTGCTTTCCCCACCATTCAAACGGAAGGTTAGGTAACCCAGAGCAAGGCTGGCTGCCTGCCTGGAGCAGTTGAGCTGCCCTTGTTGTGCTTTGGGATCCTGCCTATGGGGCCATTTTACAATTTCTCTGTGGTTGATCTGATTCTTTTCAGAGGCTCTTCATCCTGCATTAGTTTTAATTGGCCAATGTGGTGCTGCCCTTCCTCCCCCAGTTTCTTCTCTCTAAATAAGTCATGAGGAAGACAGCAATTTACTATTCTTCATGGACTGAGAACAAGCACACTCATGGAACTGCTGTCCGTCCTCACAGGAAAATAAAATAACCTCCTCAAAAAATAATAGAATCAAACACCAGTACGGGCTGTATTATGTTAAATAGTTCATGAATAAGTGAGCAATTGTATTTTCCTGTCTGTAAAGTTGAGATCTTACAAATGTCCTTAAGTACTGCTTTTTCCTTGGACAGAAATACCCAAGGTTTGCCTTTTGGCTAAAGGACAAAAATGTGAATTCCCCAACATGGCACTAACATGTGTAATCCTGCCATTCTTGCCTGGACCCCTAGTCTATCCCTTTCGGGAAGCAGCTGATGTCTGAGTAGTGGCATAGGCTTCACTGTTTACTCAGCTGATTTAAATCTTGGCTTTGCTACCACTAAGTGCCTAATTTTGGTCCAAGTAATAAAAGCCCAATAGCTTTAAGGTTTTCATCCATAAAATCACTGGCACATTATGTGATATTATATTTAATCACCAAGGACATTAACAGACACACGAAGAATAAATATAAGGAGCTTACTACTGCTACAAAAGCTTTCCACTCTGTATTCTTTTCTGATATCTTACTGGGTGTGTGCATTACTCACACTATGCTTAATAGTAAATTTTATATATAGTTACATATGAGGCTACACATGGAAACCTGAGATCCTATGAAACTTATACATGTAGGAAACCACATATGTTCCTTTATATAACTTTAATTATATTTACTAATTTTATATTACAGTGAATGAACAATATCTAAAATTGAAATATCAGTTTGTTACAGAAACCTTACAGATAAAAACTTCCACTAAAGAAAACTTTCCAAAATAATCTTTTAAAAAGGTGTTCACTTAAAAACTTAAAATGAGGTAAACAGTATAAATTAGCTTATAAAAGTAGAAATTAAGTCTTAGGCTTAAGATGTTGAAAGTGAGTTTGGTGGTTAGTGACAGTCACAGGTCCAGGAGTCTTTTAATTCCTTTTATAATGATACTTATTTCCCCAGATGAATAAAGGGTCAATGTACCCTCATTTTCATGTTCTCCATACTACCCAGTATTACACATTGCATTCATACATTGTCAAAGAATCAAAATATTTTATTTGATCAGTAAATCGATAGGCCAATTGAGTATTAGTACTTCTGATTTATAACAAGAAAGAGTGATGTGAAACGGAATCTGGATACATGAGCAAAGTGGAATGCATCTTTCACCCCAGGTGGATTTGCAATGGTTTATGTTTATTTGTACTATCCCATACTTTCTGAAGAGTAACATAAAGGGTTTTGTTTTCTATTGGCTTTGTGTATAAATCTGTTCCTAGAACTATTTTTTTCATAAAAATACGCTTGCTAAACAGGACAAGAAGATTAACATCCCTAAAGTCCTCACATGATTCCTCCTCCTTTTCTTTGTTTTAAATTGTACTTGTTTTTTTTTAATGTGTGGTGCTATAGAGCAAAGCCTGGGCAAGTGTTCTACCTCTGAGCCACATAACCACCCTCCTCTAATGTCTTTGAAGTAAATTTTCTGGTATAATTTCAAAGCTATATAGAATATAGCTTTAAATATGGCACTGACATATAATTTTGGGATTTGGTCACAAATTATATCATCTGCACAATTTTTCAAATGAATTTTTCATAGAACAGCCATATTTTACTAAGGTGATGATAAGACCTATGTCCTTAGAAGCTATTGACAGCAATCTTTTTTAAAAACTAATGACAATTTCTAAATATTATTGTATTTCCATTTACTAATACACTGGCCTACAAGAATATTTACTGCTTTAGTAATGCAGAACTCAAATTTCTCTTTATAATTTACCATTCACATTCAATTTTAGTGTATAACTATGCTGAGTTCTGAGTGCAGAATCCACCACCAATGTCTTATAAACATTCTAATTCTCCCAACAAGTACATGTGCCCTGTGCAAACTACTGGTCATATTAATGTGAGGGAAGGGCTGGGGGTCTTGACCAGCCTCTTCAGTGGTATATAGAAGAGAAATCACGCACTCTTAGGCTCTGAGGACATCTTCTGTTTCCCATTTCTCTTTTTTGCCAGTGTTATCTTCAGAATAACATGAAAAAAAATACAAAACAAACAATGAAACCCATGCCCTATATCTTGTTTTTATTTAGGGAAATAAGTCTTTTCTTTACTTTTGAACTTATTTCTGGTACAAGTAAAATATATCTGTGACCAGATTATAAATGCTATATGGACAAAATGAAGTGATGTCAGGGCTACCACATATACAGACACATATTTTTTGGAATCACACATTAAAGTTAACAAAACAGTACTAATTTGCTCTATCATTCAACCCACATAAAGCAAATAAAAGTGGGTACATTTTGAGACTTGAGCTTAAATTTGAGATATATTTTACTAGTAATACATTTTCAAAGAATACTGAATAGTTGTTTGGTTTAGTTGTTCATTATTCAAAATAGAGGTTAAGACACAATGGAAACAGATGACATCTCTAGATGTCATAAGAACAACACTTCATGTCCCTGTTCAAACTCTTATGAGGGACCTCCTATTAGAGTTGAATAACAGTACCCTCAACTCCCCAGCTTCCCTCTCACCTCTTCACAAATCTACAAATCTACAAATCTACTTTGCCTCTCTATCATAACACAGTATTACCATGTTGTGCTCACTCCTGAATTCTAACTGTGTCAAAAAGTTTCTTGAATAATTGAATAATTGAATAATTGAATAATTGATTGAATTTGTAGTAACAATATTGTGATGCATATTTTTTAGAAAACATACTGTATAATATGTTCCAGAAAAAAATTATCTTAAGGAACTTAACTTTTTGAATTGGTTATGCATTTTTCTTCCCTAGCACTAAACTATATGACACTGGAAACACTTCTAATTTGACTGAACTGAGGGAAAATATGTGAGTGGAAAAAGTTACAGAATATTTTAAAAGAAATAATATGCTACTTCTTTGAAGTTCACACATTGCTTTAACTATCAAAATGTTAAGGCCTTGGCTTTAATGAAAATATAAAAACAATTTTGTTTTCAACCTCTCTGCTAAAAATCAGCATAAAAATGCCAAATGTTAATCACTTCCTTTGAGGTATGCTTCACATCTTATTAAGTTCAGAAAGCCATTTATTCACAGATGTTTTTACAGTAAATCTCAGTCTAGTCCAGATATTAGTACAAAGAATCTAATTTTTCAAAAGTTCAAGTTTTCTCCACTCATGCTTAAAACTGGCATTTTTTTCACCTATATTCATGCATTTTCTATGAGTCTTAGTCTATAAAGCTTCTAGGGGCATGAAATCCACTTCCCTAATTTATTCAAATACAGAGCAAAGGCAGCAAGATTAGGTAGGAGATTTGTATTAAAGCTGCCATTTACTAAGTGTTTGTACAAGTCACACAACAGTTAGTGGATGACTGGACAATTCCTATGTCATTCATAATTCTCTTGACATCTTAAAGGTCAGTGTTACCCCTATGTACAATGACTAAACTACAATACATGATTTGGACAGACAATTAGCATGACATGGGGCCATTATCAAAACTAGAGAATAATGTTTTATTGAATATATGCTCACTCCCAGACATTGTGCTTTATATGCAATATCTTATTCTAGCTGCAGAACCTTTCTCTGAGATATATACTGCTGTTATACCCATCTTTCACATTCAAAAATTAAAGCAGAGATGAGATACTACCACTCAGCTATAGAGTAGTACAACTGAGGCTTGAATACAGATTGCTTTCAAGATCCAGGCTCTTCTTGCATTTTGCCATGACATACAATACACTGAATTGTTAACCATTGATAAGGTGATCGATTCAGAGTCCAGGGTTTTTTCTATTTAGAATAATTGTTCCAGTTTTTAATACTTCTTTAGAGTATGCAATTACATTCTTTCTTAATTCCTTTAAAATTCTGTTAAAAGTCAGGGCACTGATAAATAATGTAAGACAAATGTGAAAACAATAAATACTTCTCAAACACGAGTGAGAGACTGCTAGCTGGATATAGTATGTGATCAAAGATTCGAGAGGATTCCTTTTATCTGAGAATATCAAAGGCCACTAACTAAAAAAAGATACACAGTTCTTATTACAGTGAAGAGGAAAAGCTGAGTCCATTGAAATATAATACAAGAATGTTGGCATACAGGTAATTCTCAGATATTATTACCTTTGCTATTTGAAACTGGACCAACCTGCATTCTACAAGAGCTATTTTCTTTAAAGTGTGATGTGCTTAGTTAATTTGCTACAAGTCATTTATTTTTCCCTTTGTACTCTCTCCTACATCATCATCACCACACACACATACACACAGACTCTCACTCTCTCTTTCTCTCTCTCTCTCACATGTGTATTCTCAAAGATTCAAATCATAAATCCCTTCACTGTTTTTGCCTCACATGACTAACAGCCCGTACTGCAAAGTAGCTGCTATTTATCAATTTTGAAACTATAAAAAGTTTAAATAAACTGAGTGATTTTTCTAACTTGTGCCAATTCTCTTGCAATTATGAGGGCAACTAGGTATTTCCAAAACCCAACCAATTAAGCATATTGAGAGATTTTCCTAAAGTCCATATTTCTGTTATAGATATACACAATCAAGTAGTTTCACTAGCTTTGGGCATACTAGGGAAAAAAATTTCAAATATCTAAATATTTTTATCACACTCTATCACCCAAAATGTGAACAAAAGTTATAACACTTTTGTCCTAGATTCACCAAAAGTAGAATTACTAGTATACTATAAAAGTTAAAGTCTATTAAAAAAAAACATAAAAACTTAGGTTGTAAAAAACCTTTAACATCCTGGACAAAAATAATCCTATTTAAGCTACATATGAAATAAAAATGAAGCAGGAAAGTTAACTATGATTTATGGCTCTTTAAATTGTGTGTGTTGTTTTCAATAATTATGTCAGGTACGTATGTCCACTGGAATTTGTAAAATTTTATAGCTCCTGATGGGGTTTTTCATGTAGAATTATCTGTAAACATAAGGTTTAGTCAAGATTCTAGTTATGCTGTTCATTAATTTATCAACATATTGTATATGGAAGATAATTTATCTTTTTAAATACAGGAATAACAGGCGCCATTAACAGAAACATTACCATGGTTTATTTTTTATATTTACAAAATATAGCATTCCTTAGCAATATTAATTTCTTTGTTATCCCATCCAGAAGGTAGAATAGTTTAGCTTTGTTAGTTCCTTTTCTAAACAAATGAGTACACATCCTTATAGATAACAAGGAAGTAGTTGGCCTGTCAACTGTGTGCATTTCCAGAAAGGAATCTGGTGCCTGGGTGTGCCCTGCATCTCAGAGGACAAGTGCGCCATCCACTGGTCCCACAAATGGACAGCAAATGAGGCACTCAAGACAGGTGAGAGAGGAAGGGCTTCTCAAAGGTGCCACCATGATTACTTATATTTTATATATTTGTAAAAGAGGTAAAATGTTGTATCCCATTAACAGATAAAATATCAGGTAAGATACTCGAAAGCATAATATATTGAGGTATTTTTTAAAGCAACCAATCAGCAGCTGGACATTGTGACACACACCCAAAACCTCAGCACTTGGGTGGCTGAGGAAGAAGGATCTGGAGTTCCAGCCTAGCCTGGGCTATATAGTGACAGCTTGTCAAAAAAAAAAAAAAAAAACTGGAGGGAAAGAGGGAGAAAGGAAGGAGGAGGAAGAGAGGAAGGGAGGGAGGGAAAGAAGAAAGAAAGGGAGGATAAATGAATATGAATATAAAGAAGAAAAGCAAATGAAAGCAGCATATGGTAGCAGTGGTTCATCTATTGTTTGGTAGTGTAGCATACTGAGAAGAAAGACACATTTTCAAAATAGTTTGTCTCTCTTTGACATTTCCTATTATATTTTAAAATGCACCAATTTCAGAAATTGGTACACTAAAAACTGCTTCTAATGAAAATGGTATGATTTTATATCTTTGAAACCAGTAGAACATGTAAAAATATCACTGTGTTCTGAAAACACTTAAGCAAAAAATAGTTAAGTTTGGAGCTGCAGAGATGGCTCAGCAGTTTAAGGTGCATGCTTGCAAAGCCTAACAGTCCTCATTTGATTCCCCAGTACTCAAGTAAAGCCTGATGCAAAAAAGTGTCACATGTATCTGGAGTTAGTTTGCAGTGGTGGGAGGCCCTGGCATGTCCATACACCCATGCACATGCATACAAGCACACACACTCATTCTCTCCCCCTCATTCCCTCCTTCTCTCTTTCAAACAAATAAATAAAATATATTTTTAAAAATTGATTAATTTGAATCAGGACTCATTAAGAAATTCCCTGAGCACTCAGCCTGTGAATCTTCCTTCCATGCGCTGTGTCACTTAATTCCCATACTAACACCAGAAACCAGAATAAGATTTTCGCCTTATAGAATAAAGAGTGATTTTAGCCTCATAACCTTTATTATATAATTTATGTGATAGAATACATTGTTTTTAGATGTATTATCCATGTCAAAAACCAATGAACATATTAAAGAAAGAAATTAGTTTAATTCTCTTATATAACTAAAAAAATTACCTTTGAAATCCTGCCTTAATTCAATCCAGGAAAAACATAAAGTCAGACATTAAATGAAACTTTTTTTGCTAGATATGCATATACATTCAATATTAAAACCAAAAAATGTTATGTCAATGGTAAATGTAAATTTATTTTGTCTGATGCCTATCATCAGGAAGCCTGAGTTTTTGGTGCTTCTCCATTTTTCAACTGGCACAATCTGTCCTCATCATTAGCCAAAAACTGAATAAAGCAAACCAAACTTAATATTTTCACCCCTTAAACATTTACTCAAAACTCACAGGCTATCAAGCACAGCTGTTAAATTATAATTTAGACTTGCAGGGTCAGACTGTGGCGGCATTAGATGTCAGCTGCCTCAGTGAATCATTAGTGACAAAGGCTGGGTTACTGAGACTGCTGAGTAAAAACTAATGAACAGCAAGGTCTTGTGATTACTTGCTTCACTTGTGCTAAAAACACCATTGCCCACATACCTATTCTGTCTCCAGAGTGATCGCTATGGCTGGAGGCAATACAGTGATGCTCCCCAAGTCACATGTGGTTGGTTATTCTAGTATTTGACATTGGCAATCTTAGCTCCACAGCTGTGTTTCTGATCACTAGACTATAATGGTTCTATTGAATAGTATGGGCAGACTGATAATGCCCATACATTCACCTACCACCACTGTACAAAGACAAGAAGAAAAGAAATAGAGTATTAAGAACATAAAAAGAATGTGAGAATGATTCTGAACAGATCTAGCACTATAAAAAAACCAAAGCCTCTTACACTTAAGCCTCAGCATCCATGATAGATTGGCTCTAGAATTTCCTTTGAGTAAAATATCCATTTTCAAGCTTTTAATGTGAATAGGAAGATCTTCTGATATATTTTAAAGCCCTCAACATTACATACAATACCTAATAGATTATCAGTCAGACTTGGGAGGATCATTGCAAGTTTGTTTTGTTTACAAATCAAGTTTCATATCAATCAGGGCTTCAAGTGAGACCCAGGCTTGAAGAAGAAAGAGGAAAGAAGAAGAAGAAGGAAGAAGGAGGAGGAGGAGGGAAGAGGAAGAGGAGGAGGAAGAAAAAAGAAAGAAGAAAGAAGAAAGAAGAAGAAGAAAAACAGCAATGAAAAAGATATGAACTGTGATATTGTTGTCACACTGTATGACTGAGTCATATATTCAGTATAACACAATCACTATTTTTTGAATAGTTTTCATCTGTGGGTGACGGAGTCTATGAATGCAGTATTAGGGGAAGGAGAGAGAAAGAGAGCATGAGAGAGAAAGAGCTGACTGTGCCGATTACCTTATTCTAGTTTTCCTGCTATCCTTGCATCTAGTTGATGATTTCTGCAAATTCTCTTTCTCTCTCTCTCTCTCTCTCTCTCTCTCTCTGTTGTGTGTGTGTGTGTGTGTGTGTGTGTGTGTGTGTGCGTGCGCGCATTTTCCCCTGCTGGCTCCAGAACTTTCCCTGTGCTCAGAAGTTCTGAGAGTGCTAGGAGCACTGGCCAGTATGAGGAGAGTAAAGAGGTCCCACACTTGACTAACGTGAACTCTCGTCCTGCTTGCCTCGCTTAATTTCCAAGGCAACCTTCAGTAAATTGATTTGAGCACAAAGAACATCATTTTCCCTTAAAACAGAATGATCTGGTAAGTAAGTTATGATCTAACATATTTTTCCATTTAACTCACTCAAAGACAAGTATTTTCTGCTTGAAGATAAATATTGATAATGTACCACATATGACATACTGTATGGAAGAAATACAGCAGTACACAGGCACGATGAGGGTGTGAAAGCTCAATCGAGCACCCATTAGTTAAGAGATTCCTATTAATTTCTTCCTTCTTGGCCTTCACATAGTACTTTATCTTCCATTTAACACTTGGATATCATCACAGCACACATGTTATTTAGAGAAATAACACAATCCCAGTTTTCAGAGTCACCTGCCTTTTCATGTATGTATATTATAGGACTACCCTCCTATATTATTAAGTTATATGTAGTCAATAAAGGCTTGCTTCAAACAAAAAGGCTGCTTAACCACATTTAAAATGATTATAATAATTATAACACCTCAAAATGAAACTAATATGGTTTTTGAATGAGACAGCTTTGTCATTAACATTAGATGTTGTTTTATTTGCTTTGTTTTGAGGCAGGATCTCACTATGTAACAGCTCTAGCAGCTCTGGAACTCCTCATGTACCCAAGACTCCTTTCCCTGAGCCTCCTGAGCGCTGCCATCAGACAGGTAAGCCACCGCATCCGGCTTAGGAACAGCTTTTCTTATAAGTCACTTACCATCAAGTGTTATAGTTCTGCTGTTTCAGGCACCATTGGTCAAGATTTGAATATAATGTCTGTTCTGACCAAATAGCCACCTATTTATTTATATTATATTTTGATGAAGTTAGCATATACACATTCAATATAAAAATATTTACTACTGAGCTGGAGAGATGGCTTAATGGTTAAGTCGCTTGTCTGTGAGACCTAAGGACCCAAGTCTGACCCCCCAGATCCCATGTAAGACAGACACACAAGATAATATATGTATATGTTGTACATGTGCACAAGGTGGTGCACACGTCTGGAGTTTGATTACAATGTTTGGTGGCCCTGGCACACCAATTCCCATTCATTCTCCCCACCCCTCTCAAAAACAAGAAAGGCCAGCCTGTTGGGTGTGCCTCAAAAAAAAAAAAATAAAGAAATATTTACTATCATTTTTCTACCAAGAAAGAAATACAGATTATTCTTCAACTTGAGCTAAGTCATTTATATTTATCTACATATATTAAAATATTCATCTAGTCTAAAAACAAAATACAGAATGGACACATTGTACCATAATGAGAAAAATGATGCTTGAGTTACTGAGAACTCAGAACTTAGAAATATTTACAAATATCTGAGTAAGCACACAAATGAATACAGAGATATAAAATACAACTTTACTATTTGGAAAGTATATATAGTATTCTGACATAGCATATGCTAGATGAATGGAAGCTTTCCTAAGATTTGGTAAGAAATACACAAACTGAGAAATTTGAGAACACTGGTTTATAAGTAAAATAATTTCTCTTGAATGCTTTGGATGCCAGAAGAAGCATTTTCTTTTCAAGAATTATCTTTAAAAACTATCAGTTCAGATTCAGTCCAACTAACTGTTTAATTTAGAAGATGCTAAACAAATACATTTTATTCTCCAGCAGTATGGACTAGTGCAAGGCTATTTATATCTTAAAAGGAAGAAAATATGCAATTACTAATCCAGATTATGTAAGGAAAATAAAATAAAATACAATAATGTAACTTTAGAATTAACTGCACTAGAAACAGTTTTCTCCATCAGGAAATTAAGTTTTTTCACAATATTTCCTTGTTGTCAGTTCATCAGCCAATAAACAAATATTTTACCACCCCTGAGGAAGGCACAGTGTCATACAATTATGAGCCACCAAGAGAGAGATACAGTACTGGCAAGAAATAAATATGCAGTCTAGGAAGGAACATGGGCACTAAACAACAAGGAATGTTGATTCACAGTGAATTAAATACACTGACCTCAAAAGTTAAAAGTATTAGGCAGCGGGTTGCATGTCTTGGGGTAAGGAAAAATTTCTCTCAAGAGTGGCATTTCAGTTGAGATTCAAATGATGAATGTGATTTATCAGGGCTAGATAAAGAAAAGCTTAAATTCATGAAAGATTAGGTATCTAGTAGGGCAAGAGAAGGGTGCAAGGACACAGAGAGGCCAGGAGAAGAAAGTTGCCCTCTGGCCTTCAGATCTATGGCAGTTTGGATTCTGTCCAAAGCGCAAAGAGGAGCTGCTGTGGGGTTTAATGCAAGGGCAGTGGCTTAAAGTGCACAGAGACTCGGAATGTGGGTCTGAATGAGAGAGGCTTTATGCAGAAGAAAGAATTGAGGCTTTTCTCAACATGGAACCTAAACAAAGCATGGCATTGTACCAAGTAGAGGTGCATCCTTTGTTAAGTTCAACTACCAGGATGAAATAAATCACTGTGTTGATTTTATCTTTTTTTAATACGTCATTTCAACAGCACACATGTAGCCCAAGATTTTTGCAGATATGTTAATGACAAACATGACTGTTTCTTGCAGACATGGAATGTAAAATTGGAGTCATCACTTCACGTGTGTTTGTTTAGCTGCTAGCAATCTCTGAACAGAGAACCCTTCAGTAGAGAGGTTGTCAAAGGACCATCAGATAGAGATCTTGTCAGAGCTTAATTAGGTCTTCAATTAGAAAAAAACAACCAAGGAATCTATCAACACTCACCTAACATTCTGCTTGATTAGAAGCACCACTGATTATCTGGCTAACAAAAACAGTTTTAGATGGCCTGATGGGCTTCTGTCAACAAAGAATAAACAGGAAAAGCAAGTCCCAGAATCACACGAAGGGAAGCAGTGTGTGGAGGCTTACTTCCTGCAATGTGGCTGGGTTACCAGCACAGTTCATTTCTAATGCCAACACAGATCTGAAAATAGGCCTAGCCTTGATGGCTGCTATTTCATAAAAGTTATTGGATAAAACCCATGGGCACATTTAACAGAGAAAAATGTTGAAGTCACAAGGGAAAAATTATCTATCTAATATTAGAATCAACTCAGTTTTATGATGTACCACATTTACTTGATTATGTCATCTCTATCTTGAATACCATTGGCCTGCCTTCCTATTTTGAGGAAGAGAATCATTCTTCCCCTTCTGTAATTTATTTCTTTGTCTGAGTACTTTACAAAATGTGAAGGTTTCTTTTAGGAAGATCACCTAAAAACAGAATTTGCTGTTCTGTACAGACCCAACTAATGAGCAAAAAAGAAGTATTTCAACCCAAAGTAGCACAACCAATAACATAATTCTTACTAGAAACTTACAGACCACATCAAACCTCAGATGAGTTTCAACAATCAAGTAGCTGATGGCTTATTCTACACAAATCTGAGAGTGATTCCTTTCCCAGGCTAGTCAACAAGGTGGGTATAAATATTCAATGCTTTGGGGCAATCAAAGTGTTCTTAACATATCACCAAACCAGTAGGGACATAAACTCCAGGATCTTATTGTTGAGATAATATGGAGTGGTTGGCTTTTAGAAATTGCTGGGTAGAATCTAGCCTGGAGTTATCCAATCATCATGACTCCAATGTCACCGGTTCCCTCATCTCCATTAAAGAATCCCCAAGTGCTTGCATGCTTCCCATTGGCGAATTTCCAAAATGCATTGCATTATCTGTCCACTGCTGGTTATGAAGGATTCACTAAAGCATAGCTGCTTCAGAACATACTCATTCCCAGAGGAAATACTGTAGATTTCATTCACCTTGCTATTCCAAAACACACAAATGACAGATCTCTTTACTTAAAAGAGAATGAGGGCTGGAGAGATGGCTCAGCAATTAAGGTGCTTGCCTGCAAAGCCAAAGTACCCAGGTTCGATTCCCCAGGACCCATGTAAGCCAGATGTACAAGGTGGCACAAATATCTGGAGTTTGTTTGCAGTAGCTGTATGCCCTGGTGTGCTCACTCTTTCTCTTGCTCACTCTCTCTCTGCCTCCTTCGCTCTCAAATAAATAAATAAAAATAACACATTAAGAAAAAGAGGAATGAATCTCATCCTTTTTATTTGATATGTCCAAGGCCTGGATTGGTGCTTGTTACCAGGCAAATACCCCATGCATGATGATGAGCAGAATAAAGAATAAAGAGAGAGAAGGATGTATGCATGAATGAAAGCAGATCACACATGGAGAGGAAGAGACATTTATTTTTGTATTTAAGGTAACAGATAAGCTTCCAGAGAGGAATGTTCCCTTCCTGCTTCAAGATCAGGGAGGCAGCAAATGGCACAGAGGGTGGCTAGCCTTTATACTCAAATCTTTGTTTATCCAGGAGAGATAGTTGCTTTCTCCTGGGAATGGATCCATTTGGCAGCAGGTTTCTGAGTAAAGGGATAATTGCAGAACTAACATAAGGAATTGTTAAGCACAGAGAAAACCTTTGTTGTAAGTTCCCACTTTGGGAAGCACCATGTAACTACTTTCTTCACTAAGTGCCTCATTACCACTTATGGGCATATTAGATGAAATTTATTCTAACTAGAGAGACACTATTCTCTTTTTCTTCTTCTTTTTCTTTTTTTGTTGTTGTTGTTTTGTCGAGGTAGGGTCTGGCGTAAGTCCAGGCTGACCTGGAATTCACTATGTAGTCTCAGGGTGGCCTTGAACTCACGGCGATCCTCCTACCTCTGCCTCCCGAGTGCTGGGAATAAAGGTGTGTGCCACCATGCCCATCTGGGACAGACACTATTTTCAAAGCAGAAAATACACTTTAACTTCAAATTAAATGCAGTAAATGCAGAAGAAGAAGGAGAAGGAGAAGGAGAAGGAGAAGAAGGAGAAGAAGAAGAAGAAACAACCTTCAAGTTCCTAAGAAATATCTGTATTGCCACCAATACTACCACTACTACTATTACTGCTGCTGCTAATGGTGGCTCACAGCCACAGAGTTCTAACCATGGACTGCTCTTAGTCTTAGAATTCCTTTAGAGGTAGGTTAGCAGGCCCAATTCTAAGCCCTTTTAGAGACATGGAAATGATGTTCAGGTCAAAGAGCTAGTAGGAATAAGAGTGAAGTTTAACAGCCAGACAATCTGATTCTAGCCCAGCTCCATGATTCCACCATGGCTTTCATAATAAAATAGGAAACATTCCCTAAAGCATAAATGTACCAAAGATAAGCCATTTTACAATGACATGAATGGCTCTTTCAGTGTGTAGTCAACATCACTGTCTTAATTCAATTACCTTTTTGTGTCAATAAACATTAATAATGGATGCAGTGACAGTCCCTTATGTAAGTGCCTGGCATGCCCTGCAAGTCACAGGAGTGCTCCCACCTTTCCCAGGCCAAGCCTAGAGGGCCTAAGCAGACACCAGAGGATCCCATTTGAAAGCTGCTTAAAAGAAGCTCAGAAAAAGGCATAGATAGAGCAAAATGTATAC
Organism: Dipus sagitta; assembly: GCA_036346955.1. NCBI lineage: Eukaryota > Metazoa > Chordata > Mammalia > Rodentia > Dipodidae > Dipus > Dipus sagitta. The sequence goes on along the minus strand of CM070771.1, from coordinate 101,095,738 downwards.
TACACGGACAAAGAATAAACTGATCTGAAGGAAGAGACCAAGAGCTAGGCGGTATGGGCCAGACTGTGGGAGGCCAGCAACCAGCTGCATTAAATCCTGTGAATTCATTTCTGAAGCTAATGGTGAGTCACTACAGATTTCTAAACAAAAGATGAGAAATGCAAAACTGGTATTTTAGCAAAATTAATCTAGCAGATTAAAAAATAAATTGGAAAAGAGATAATCTATCAGCAAAAATGGCAGGAAGTGTCACAGCCCCTTAGCAATCCAGATTTAACATTCACAGTTTCAATTTTTTCCCAAGTGATCTCCAAATGTTCTCATTTCTCATTTTTCTAGGGCACAGCGTTACGAGGTCGGGTTGGGAAAGCAAGCTGTTAGCACCATCCTTGCGCTTCTCTGAGAAGTTCTTTTTCCTCTCCTAGACCAAGGTCCTGGACAGTCTATGCAGTAATTGATGAAATATGTGTGGTACAAATAAATAATGAATTGTGTTAGAAAAGAGTAAATTAGTGATCTAAAAGTACAACTTCTACACATGGGACTTGGTTCTGCAGGAATGTTAAGGCATTCTGTACTTTCCATACATCAGTCAAGAAGAAGGAAACAGACACAGTTAAGGAGGAAAGAGACACAAGTCTTCAGAAACAATATAAGGGTTAGCTGCCAACCACAGATATAAGATGGGAAAATAAGAAATGAAGGTCTCTACAGTTCAGCTTGAAACATGCTTATCTTGAGACACAAGAAGCATGGTGGTGCCTTGAATAGAAATAAATCATAGTGAGGACCCAACCCAGGGAAAAAAGAGCACAGTGTCTACATGCATCTAAAAGACAGATGGATGGCAACTCATATCTAGATTAGACAACTGGCTTTTGAGGGTCATTTGAAACCCATGCAGGTGGATGTCAATTTTTGTTATACCATTAATTCTAGGTTTTCCAAATATATTTGGTCATTATGCCTCTTATTTCAGAACATGTTTTATGAATCCAGAGCAGTTCCCTGACAGTCACAAAAGCTTTCATTCTTCACAATTCAGTTTCCAGATAAGTCTCATCCCAAAGACGCTCTAAGAGTTACGATATCTGAAGTAATGATGCCTGTTGCTACATATGCATCATAATTGAGACAGAAAGGCCACTGGTGAAATAACATTACTCTGGTATGCACTGTGTCTTTGTTTTGTAGAGAAAAAGCATAAGTGACAAATGTTCTGTGAAGCAATTAAAGCTAGACATTTACCAAGAAAGTGGGAGGGAGGGAAGCAGAGAGGGAGGGAAGGAGACCGGGGAAAGAGAGAGAGACCAGAAACCTGCTTCCAATCCAGAGAATTACTCACAATGACAAAGAGTCATTATCAGGTGTCCCCTGGCCTGCTCCTGGTGGCTCAACAGCCTCATCTGTATTCTCCAACAGGCAGCAGCTCCAGGGAAGATCAGCTGTGATAAGAGAATGTGTTATGTGGAAACAGTTTTCAGATATATCACAAATGGGAGCCTGGTGAGGACAGAAAGGTTAAAGTAGTGGGCAACAGAAAAAAAAAAAAGGATTCCATATGCTATTTGTTTCTGTATTTAAATGTATTTGGGGTTCAAATGAGTAAAAGATGAGTCAAGAGGGCTTTCTTTTCAAGTTTAGTGTGTAGGACTTTGGATTTGGGTACCGTATCTTAACTGTCTGAAGACAAATATGGAGAACAGTTAAAACTTGGGGGCTGGAGAGATGGCTTAGTGGTCAAGGCATTTGCCTGCAAAGCCAAAGGACCCAGGTTCAATTCCCCAGGACCCACATTAGCCAGATGCACAAGGGGGTACATGAGTCTGGAGTTTGTTTGCAGTGGCTGGAGGCCCTGATGAGCCCATTCTCTCTCTCTCTCTCTCTCTCTCTCCCTCCCCCTCCTTCTCTGTCAAATAAATAAAATTTTAAAAAAATTTAAAAACTTGGTATACTACGGTGGGTGACATCAGCTGTGGCTTTTTTACTACAATGGCTCCTACCCAGCACTTCAAAAACAGCATTTGTATGGATCTGCCAACTGTAGCATTCCGTAACGAAATACTAAAACATGTATGTTCTATGAATAAATAGTTCTTTGGCAAACATGGAAAAACATTGTTCTATAAATGTCTGATGCAATGTGGAATGTAAGTGAGCTAAAGTATTTTAACCCACCAGAAACTGATTTATAGGTCAGTAACAAAGAGCATTTAATCAATGTCATTCATTTCACTGAATCTTTAGACTACTCATGGCACTCCATTTTATGAATGAGAAAAACTAAGGCCCAAAATGTTTAAGCCACTTAAGCCAGGACAGCAGTGGCTGGCTTAGCTTACTCTGGGGTTTAGTTTATTTAAGCCTCTTCGTCCCTGCTATGCTTCTCTTTCTACTGCAAATGAGAAACTGAGTCTCAGAGTGTTTCAAGAAAGTGGTCCAAATCCTTAAGATAATTCATTCAGCCAAAATGTGAGCTAGTCTGATCCTAGCAGCTTGAACTAAGGCTCATGGGGAGTTCCTTAACTAGACAAGAGGTAGATTCAAAATGCCAGTGATTCAATTCAGAAGCCTTATCTCCTTTAATTGATGTAAGCAGACACTTATGAGTCAGTTTCTCTCTCCCCACATTTCTCTCTCATTCTTCTCACCCCACTGTGCCAAGTCTCCTTTGCAGCCACTCCAGTCTGGCACCAGGATGGGAACAGTAGCCCTGGTATGTGTATGCCTATTATTTCAGAGGAAGGCAGCAGGGATTTTAAATAATCTGATATTTCCATCCAAAAGAAATTGGTTTAGACATGTGATCACTTTTTGATCTGAAATTTTTCAACAGTGTAAACTGAACTGGCCTTTCTGGTATCAACAGGAAGACAGCTCTGTTTATTAATGGTTAATAATGCTCCAATGAACAGCTGTATTTGTATTAAGTAAAGCTTATTTGCAAACTCTCATACTGCCTCTAGTTTTAAACTTGTTTCTGCACAGTTTGCAATGCTGCTGTTACTTTAAAAAAAATCACAGAATATGGTCTTATGACAGCAGAACTTAACTCCAAAAAGAAATCTTTCGAAAAAATGTACATTTATGGATGTAGGACTAATTCTAAAATAGGTATCTACCAGGACTGCCTCTTTCTGCTTGCTCCAGATACCTGAAATACATACATCAAAACCATCTGTACATAGAAATGGGGCCATTGCTAGGGGCAGTATTATTATTAGAATTACAGAAACTGGAGCTACCCATAAAGTATTCTGTGTGGTTCTAATAAAACATATTAATGTGTGCAGAACTGTAGGAATCAAGACAGGATGAGGTGAAAGGGTCTTTTGGAAAATGTCATTAAAAAAAAAAAAGTGGAAAAGTATGGTTGTCAGGTGCCCACCACACTCTACACACCACCTTGCACTGTGATTTGTCATATACTTGTAACAGTGTCTCAAGGACAAACTTTCACCATGATTATGGTGAAGTGGCTGACAAAATCCTGAAATACTCACTCTAATTTCACCAGGGAAAAGCCAGTGACAAAGAACAGTGGCAGTAAATGAGTCTGATTTTTTATACAACTGATCTTTTTTTAAATTTTGACTCCATATTTTTATGCAAAGGAGTAGAGAAATAGCTCATGTGACTTCTTTAGTCTCTCCAAGGTTTAATACTCATCAATGCACCCAAAACTAATAACCTAAAATTTAGGTAGAAAAAAAACATGTGTGGGAGTCCAGTCATGGTCAATGCACAATGAGATGCCAAGGGCTAACTGCGGTGGATATTTTTTATATGCAAAGCATGTCCTGCAAGATGATTAATGATCCCTTTGCTGGTTGCTATGAAGGGCTCCTTTGAGTTGCCCAAAGCAGACGTATCAGCCATTAGTCAAGCAGGCAACTTCTTTCAACCGTTTGCTGCAGAAAAAGACGGTGGTGTGCTTTTTATCTTTATATATCAGTAAGCCATTTTTGCTTTGTTTGTATATCCATAGTCTATCCTTCAAAAACTATCAAGTCACATGAATGAAGATGATCTGTAGATTATGTGTGAATGAAGGTATCTGAATACATAATAATAAGGGATCATGTTTAAAAATATACAGAAAATAAGCATGAAAAATGAGATCTGTTAAATTTTTAAAAAAATCTGAATCCTTGTTGAAGTTCAAAATAACTTTGAATTCAAGGGCTTTTTTTCTTCCTTATGAAAAGAATATTTTTATTGAGTATTTGAACAAGCCTCCCTCCATCACAATGAATTCAATCTGCCATAAATGATTTCACTAAGTGTTATAATATGGTATAATACATTATACATTTTTCTCAGGCAATAATTTTGGTATTTAATAAATGAAACTAAACAAGGTGCTTTGCTGCTATAGGAAGATTTGTCAGATAGCAAGGCATAGGGAGTAAATTTTCCACTTCCAAATGGGAAAGAATTCATTAGCTCTAGAAGACCACCAGTCCCGAGAACGACTTACATCCAGACAGCAAGGGGCAAAAAAGGTTCAGTTGACAGGATCTTGCACAATGTGAAAATGTCTTTTTTTTTTTTTTTTTTTTGCTTTTTCGAGGTAGGGTCTCACTCTAGCCCAGGCTGACCTGGAATTCACTATGGAGTCTCAGGGTGGCTTCGAACTCACGGCGATCCTCCTACCTCTGCCTCCCGAGTGCTGGGATTAAAGGCGTGCGCCACCACGCCCGGCTATGAAAATGTCTTTTAATAAAAGCAAAAACTGTGTTGATCTTTCAAAGCTTTGTGACCAATTCTGCACAAGTTCAACTAGCATACAAATTTCTAAAGCATACAGAAGGAACAGATGGAGTTGACATCTAAAAGAACATTCACTTATTCTCAAAAGAACAGGGAAGGCCATGACAGTCCGCAGCACACAAAACTCACACTATTCCAGTGCTGTTTATTTTATAGCTTTTTTGAAAGGCTAAGATCTGTATATTACTTAGATACACAAGCATTTGTTGCTTGAATTGGAAATTCTCAATAGTGACATTTCCTCACCCTTTTACTTAGCTTTAACTTCATTTGGAATTCTGATATGCCTTTGTCATATCTCCGTTGTCACTCAGCATTGATGACCAGTGTTATATACTCCTCTGCAATTCTGGAGCCTGAAAGCCCAAGACATGCATTTCCTAGATATACTGTCACCAGGACTTTGGACAAGGCTTGGTTGCTGTTGAGATGATGCCTGCACATCACTGGAATGTGAAGGGGGCTAGAAGCTGTTCACTTCCCTAGAACTTTACATAGCTTACTGCCGGTGAGTTTGGCAAATACTTCTTAGTGACTGGCAATTCCAGGTCCCCATATGAATTCCCAGTCTAGGGACTGTAAAGAAGTTATAGCCTGGGCAGGGAGCTCCTGTACTTTTGAATGGTAGCAGTATTTTCCTGGACACAAGTTCATAACAATGTAGTCAACAACATCAGTAACAAAGTTTCCACCAACTCAAAAGGATTTATTTAAAACATTTGCCTCTTTTAAATAGCTAGTATTTCTGTTTCTTGCCCTGGATCTTTAAAGGCACAAAGGACTAGTGTTCTGAGTCTACCAAATTCCATGAAGTGAGCTGGCCCAGAAGGTCAAGACTAGTGTTTTCAGAGAGACCACACAAACAGTGTGTAGAAAGACGTGTGGTCTCCCTGAGATTGTTTGGAAGAACCTCTAAGGAACATGGTGTCAATATCCTTTCATACTTTTTCATCCACATCCTTTCTCCACAGCATAAATAGCTCTTCCCCCACCAAAAAAAATATGTTCATTTTCTCAATCCTACTCCCCCCTTTCCTCCTGCATTTGTGATGGGTCTAGCTAGGTTACAAATCACAGCTCCAGGCTCTGGGATACACATTTAGTCATCATTCTCTTCCTTTCTCTGGCTCATCTATGGATCTGGTCACTATAGTTTAAAGATTCAGGTTCACCTGAAGTTTAAAATAGTAAAATGGAATTTACAGTGTTTCAAGTCTATTACACAGAACCAGAATATGGCTTTTAATTTAGATCAGTAGGCAGTATATTGAGACTCAGGAACAGAGGCTCAGCCAGTAATTGCTTTTCATGAATAAATAGATTTTTCTCATGAGCTCAGGTAGAAGCTGGAAGTTGAAAGGATTTTAGTACTTGCAGTTCTCTGTCCAGGCCTTGCTCCCCTCTACTTAATGTCCACTGGAGCCCATTTTGACACAGTTGAAAGGGGATATTGTTAAAAATGTCCTGCACAATATTATGTAACTTAATCTAATTCACAGCCAATACATATATACATTTCCATTTTATAAAAACAAACTAAAAGTAATGGGAATGTATAGGCATACATTCAAGTACAAATTTCTGTATTTTTATTAGAATCTAATGGTCAGTACTTACTGGGCAGAGAGACTTCAACATTTGAGTATAAGAATCCCTGAAAGTTGATTCCAACCAAACAGTTATTTAGAATTAGCAACTGAACAAAATAGTAGCACATCCATCAAAACTAGTAAGAGTTTATGCTGGATGACTCTTAGAATAGAAAAAATTTCCTATACCTTATAGAAGATTAAAGGATCATGCACATGAATTATAAATGGGATACTCAATGAAGACAGATACCCTAGGCATTTCTTTGCATAACAAGTCAATCATTTTGGAATAAAATAATACTATTTTAAAATATCAAATAAATTCTATACTCAACCACAGAATGTTTGCTCTGTCAATTTCTTAAACATACAGCCCTTCAACCAGAGGAACATGAATTGGCTATCAACCATTTAATGCTAAGGCAGCTCCATATCTTTTCCTCCAATCAGGTACTATTTATAAACTCCTTTCCTTTATTGATTTCCTAAAGAAGAAAATAATTTTTTGAGCATCTAAAATTGCTTATGTCATTAATATCTAAATTATTTCAACAGTATCACGAATACAAGCATACATCAGCAAAATTTACTAACCTATCTAAAAACAAAACAAAAAAAACAACAAAAACAACAACCAAAAAAAGTGGTGGCTATGTTAAGTCTGTTAGGTTGTAGACTCTGTTCCTTTAAGAGGACAGATGTTAGTCCTATAGAGAAGTAGTTACATCCCCTGCAGTTTCTCCTGACCCCAGGTAAAGTGCTAGAGAAAAGCTGCCAGAATGGGCAAGACAAGATAGACAACACCCAAATTTATGACTTTTGCAACCTATTTAGTGCCTGTTTTCAGCCACTGACACTAGTAACTAGTTACTTCTATGCTGCAGGAAGGTCTTCCCTCTACTCTAGTTAGAGGCCTTTCCCCTTAAAGAGTTATAAAAGTGAGAAATTTCCTTTGTCCTTGAGAGTTTCATTCTGTCTTTGGTCATCTTGAGAATCCATTTCACTGACATTACATTCCAATTGGGTCTGAATGTTTATCAGACTAGCACAGAGAAACCCTTCAGGAATTGGCATCAGCTCTGTTAGGGGTGAGACTCAGGCGAGATATATAACATTTTCAAAATAACAACAAAAGTGACTTCTTTGTTAAATAGGTGTTACCTGCCCTGGTTAATTCAAATAAAGGTAGAAGGATGATGCAGTGATTGAATGAACACAGCTTGAAGATGGCAGACTTCCTAAATTAACTGAGTAAAATTTCCAATTATTGGGAGAGTGGACAGTAAGAATACAAGTAAGAAGAAGCTGGAAGACATTTGCACTTGCAAGTTTCAAAAAGTTGAACTTAAACTTATATGCACACTAAGTTAAAAGTAGGATGACGGGCTGGAGAGATGGCTTAGCAGTTAAGGTGTTTGCCTGCAAAGCCAAAGGACCTCCCATTTGATTCCCCAGGACCCATGTAAGCCAGATGCACAGGGTAGCACATGTATCTGGAGTTTGTTTGCAGTGGCTAGAGGCCCTGGTGTGTCCATTCTCTCTCTTTCTATCTCTCAAATAAATAAATAAATAAATAAAATCTTTTTTAAAACAGTAGGATGAGACACATACACAAGTATTTGAATTGCATAACCAAATACTCCTTGGCAAAGAAATTCTCCTTGTTATAGGCAACTGAACAACAATATATCCTCTCTCATGCACAGTGAGGCTTACCGGTGAATATTTTCAGTTCATTTCAACCAACTGTTGCCCTAGTTCTTCCCAAGCACACAGTGTCTGACACGCACTTGTGTGGTGAAGCAATGTCCAGGAGCTCCAACAGCAACTCCAGCCTAACAAGGAGAATTCTCACCATGCAAGAAGACTTTCAACATGTAGGGCCCATGCTTACTCATTTTAGACAATTCCTTTTAACTTCCTAGCATATTTTTTTTTCTGAAAACTCTCTTCATCCCAAAGAAGAAGGGAATGACAACAATATCAACAACAAAGAATAGAAGTTCCTTGAATTTAATTTCTTATTGCCAAGAATATATATATGCAAGTGGTATGGCCTGAACACTGACTCTACCTCACAGAGTTCACTTCTGGAAAGATCACCTTCATCATTTTAGATTTTTATAGCATTCAATATTGATAATCTATGAAATCATTTACCCAAAATACTAGTTCATCCTTTAAAATATAGACAAAAGTTATTAACTCTAAGGAGCCCAAAGAATGCACACAATGTATATTTCCAAGGCATCTGAATGCTGCCTACCTTGAAGCTAAGGCTGAACAATGGCATCTTTGCCTTAAACTCTTGGTGTTAAGGCATAGCTAATGTGTTAGAAAACACTTGGGCAATTTCAGAATGGGAATATCAGCACAGGCCTGTCTCATATTCTTGCTTGCCTTCTCCTTTTATTGCCACTGGACATGTTGGCCTTAATTCAGGAGAAAACTAGGTAAGCAATGATATGCCTAAGTCAAAATCCAAACTTCCATTCTTTTAAATTAAAACATTTGTGCTATGAATTGAAGAAAGTGGGACAAATAAGAAAAAAGTGAGAGCGGTCCTGTGGTAGGCACATAGCTGTCTATCAAGGAGGAATGAGGAGCGTGAATAAGCTCCAGGTTAAAGTGCCTTAAGAGCAAACTGCTTCTTGATCCACATGGAACAGCATGCCTCTATGGGGGAATCACAGACACTTGGATAGCAGACAATCCTACAAAGCTCTAATATACAGCTTTCAGTGCTTAGTCAATATCTAAATTACTGTTCATTGAATGAGTGAACCTTTACCACATGCCTGATATACATCTGGTATTTTCCTAAACACCAGGAGTAGGAAAATGGGGAGAAACAGAACACAATAAACCCTAAATATCTCAGTGAGAAAGACAAGACACTGAATAAACTCAAACCTGAGCTACAAAATGTACTATTGATTATAAATGCATCTGAAGAATGCAAACTGTGGGTGCCTGTTAACAAGCACCTGAGAAGTAAGTAGTAAGTGTTGGTAAGAGGAGTTATCACATGTTGTAGCCAGATAAAGCTGACTCCTGGGTAGAGAATAAGGAGGAAAGGAAGAGGTACAAGAATCCAGTAAGGAAGTCTGTGTCAGGATAAGACTGGACTAGATACAGACAGCACATATCCACACTCTAAGTGTGCATTAAATAATGCATCCATAAATTTTTCATACAGAGTTTACATGGGGTGTGAAAGAGAGAAAGGTGCCAAGAATAGATTTGTCATGTTCTGAGTGGGAAGGAGAGTAGGGCAATCTGATGTATAAAAGAGACTCAAGAGTGAGGCGGCTGACATGTTCAAATCTGAGATGTCTTACTCACACAGCGAGAGGAGCAGACACTTAGAACATAAGACAAGACTGGGAAGGACTAGGCTGGAGACTGAGATCGTAAGGAGGGCTTTGAAATCGAGGGAGATGGTGTCTACAGGGAGCAGATGCAGGTAGAGAAGTCTGAGCACTATACTGGGGACACACTAGGAGGAAGAACTACCAGGAGTCTAAGAAAAATGGTCACAAGCTAAGAGGAAAGCAGATAAGCATGCTGCTCTGCAAGTCCAGTAGAGAAAGTATTGCAAACAGGGAGAATGTCAACTTTCAAGAGCTTCAAATGGAGAAGGACAAAAGGTTCATAAGAAAAAATAATGTGCAGGTGCTTACTGTAAAAATAAATCTTACATACAAAAACAAGAGACACTATTTTTTAAAGATTTAATTAATTAATTAATTTACTTATTAGAGAGAGGGAGGGCAGACAGAGAGAAAATGGTCATATTCCAGGGTCTCTAGTCACTGGAAAATAACTTCAGACTCATGCATAACCTGGTTTTATGTGGATCCTGGGGAATTGAACCTGGGTCCTCTGGCTTTGCAGGCATGTACCTTAAGCTAAGCCATTTCTCCAGTCCTACAGACACACTATTTCTTGAAAGTTATTTTTTCGAAGTTATTCTATGCTATTAAGCTAAACCTTTCATTATTGCATTGACGATTCGCAATAAGCAGTTTGCATCAGACATGATTATTCACCTCTGATAAAGCTATAGTAAGTCTCAGGAAGTATTCCTTGATGATTCTATCTTGTCTGGTATTTACATTTACTGGATGATCAATATGCACTCAAGTACACAGTGATAAGGCTACTTCAAGGATTTCAATAACAAATGCAAACAGAAAATTGAAATGCTCACTTTTCCACATGGGCAATTAATTACAATCAGGAAGTACACCTAAGCAGCTAAGCAAGTAGATCTAGATGCAAGGTCAATGAGCAAGCACGCCAGCTCACTAAAGACCAAACCAGTGCCTAGTATGGTCATTATGTGTACACAAAGTAGGAAACTGATTTCATCAAGTAAGTCCTAACACAGCTGGTAGGTGAACTGAACACTTGCGCCTGGTACCTGAATATAGCACAGCACCAGTAAGATGTGAAGACAGGCAAGAAGAGAGAGTGTGCCCAGTTACTGCAAAGGACCTTGATTCTGGGCCTTTTACCACTGTAGGAATGCCGTTCCCTGGCCCAACACATCATGAGGTCTGTTGAACAAACCTGTTTAACCACATGGGCTGCCCTGGGAATTTCAGTCCTCCAACTGATCCTGACTCAGCTGACTTCTACTTTGCTATGTGTGGCTACATTTTCAGTATTTGACTGTAACCCCTTGGAAGGCAGAGTTTCCTCATGTGGATGCTACACATCAGAACCAGACTCACTTTTTCTAGTTCTATTTCTCGCTTGTGCGGACTTTAACAGCCATCTGTAACAAGAGCCTCAAAAAAGCTCATTCAAGCCTTCCAGCTCAGCGTGGTGGTGCACACCTTTAATCCCAGTACTCAGGAGGCAGAGAGGTAGGAGGTGCACTGTGAGTTGGAGGCTACCCTGAGAGTACATAGTGAATTCCAGATCAGCCTGGGCTAGAACGAGACCCTTCCTTGAAAAACCAATTTAAAAAATGTAAAAAGACTCATTCAGAAGTCATTTTCAAGCCATACTTTTAAAACATGTTGATGGGTGAGTTTTACTCTTAGTTTAGGAAGTGAGTGTTGGTTTTGAAGAGAAAGGATTTTACAATGAGCATCATTATCATACATTGCATATATATGGTGGGGGGGAGGAGGAAGAAGAAGAGGAGGTGGAGGAGTAGGGGAGGGCACAGGAGGGGAGAGAAGAGAGGGAAGTTGTTGAAACATTGTCTTCCTATGTATCCCAGAGTGGACTGGAATTCATCCTCCTACCATTTCCTGCCAACTGCTGGGAGTGCAGGCATGTACTGCCACCATACCTGCCCCATGCTGTACAGTCTGAATTTGGAAACTGTTTGGTTCTGCCAGCAATCACAGAAATGCCCCCACATCTATGGCTTTCAATGTAAAATCCAATCTTTACCAAATCTTCCAGCATTTCCTGATCAGCAATACAACGAATAGCATCCCATTAGCCCTAATACAAATGTCCCTTTAAATAACCCTCAGGCAGTAATGTTAAGATTTCAGGATTAACAATCAAATGCACACAGGCAGTTGATCATAAAATAAAGCACATTAAACCTGTCACTTAAAGATGAAGGCATTATATTGCCCATGATTTTCTAAAACTATGCATAAAAGTAGAAGCAACAGTCTCCTGCATCTTCCTGAAAGTCACTCAGAGGAGCCTCAGCCAGAACCCACTGCTGGCACTTGAGAAGTTCGGCTTCAATCTCCCGCCCTCTTTACATGCTACCTCTTCCTCACTCAGTGCTGCAGCCAATCACACAAGAATCATAGAGCGGCAGCCAGAACCAACCAACAAGAGCAGTGGGCATGCGACCATTACTTCAAGTCATTAAGAAAGATTTAAATGGTGGGAAAGAAGCTGAGGGATCAGAAAAACTACTACAGTGATCAAGAGACAGTTAAAATAATAAAATAAATTAAAATAAAAGGAGCCTTTTGTGTCTATCAGAAAGGGACTTCAGTCAACCTCATACCCAACATCCATTTTTGTGTCTCTGAACCTTTGTTTGATATATCTGTGTTAGGATTTTACTCAGAAAGTTAAAATAATCATCACTGTTTCATCTACCCTCCTTAGAAAATTTCCGCCTAGCACAGGCTTCTTATCCTTTCCAAAATACAATAAGGTTCTTAAAATTTCCTGATCCACTTAAAATCTCTTTTGCAAGCACCCAATATGTGTCAAGGCTTCAATGATACTAACAAAAATCCCCATCCTTGAGAAGCTTATGGCTATTCAACACATGGCAAAATAATTATTTTGGTGTTTTGAACAATTAAGCATCAAATTCTATACAGAAAAAAAATACTATACAGAAAAAATAACTTACTAGGATTTCACTTGATTTCTCATTCCCCAAAGATGTATTAAACATAATTTGTGTAAGTTCTCCTTTCTAAAAACCATACCAGCACTTTGATGCCTTGTATATTGATACTGTAAAACACTGCTAAGAAAATCTCAATACTAGTTGATTTTTACACACAACTCAGACTTCAATCAAGTAATGACACAGTTGACCAGCAGTGTTCTTTACCCTGAAAAACTGTTGTCTGGACACTGAACTTGGCTTTCCCAGTTTTATGATAATCCACATCCTTCCTCATACTCTCCTCAAATGCCTTTGTCTCAGTACTGGGGCAGTCATGTGGCCTGTCAGAGGTGTGGCTAAGACATTAAAGAAATATTCTGGCAACAAATTGTAGAGATAAATCAGTGGCACGGGGCTTTTGAGCATTTTTTTTTCAGGGAGGGGAACAGTACATTATGTAAAATTGTCCTATAGTCCCAGCTATGAGGAAGGCGTGGAAGTGTTATGGGCACAGTGTTTACTCAGTTGTGATCGAAGAAGGGAGAGCCATTATTAGAGTCTGAATACCTGCTGGCTTTCAGTACGAGTGCTAAGGGAAGCTGAATTTAGTTGGAACTACTATTTTCAGCAATAACATGAAACGTTAGATATACCCAACTCTAGCAATCAACATGTTTATTACTGGTTAAAAAGAGCAGTATTAGTAGGGTCTTACCACTAACCTTTGGTGGGTCATCAAGTATTCTGACAGAAATCTGTCTTTCTTTTAGGAAACCTTGTAGGTCTCTCTGATCAAAAGCTCATTGTGGATGATAGCCACATGCTGGTACTGGGAGTTACAGGTCAGTGCCCACTAAGAAAAGGAAGAAAAAGATAACTAATATAAAAGAGTTGGAAGCCGGGCGTGGTGGTGCACGCCTTTAATCCCAGCACTCGGGAGGCAGAGGTAGGAGGAGCCTTGAGTTCGAGGCCACCCTGAGACTCCATAGTGAATTCCAGGACAGCCTGGGCTAGAGTGAGACCCTACCTCGAAAAACCAAAAACAAAACAAAACAAACAAACAAACAAAAAAAAGAGTTGGAGAGGAGGGAGGGAGGGAGGGAAGGAGGGATGGAGGGAGGGAGGGAGGGAGGGGGAGGAGAGAGAGAGAGAGAGAGAGAGAGAGAGAGAGAGAGAGAGAGAGAGAGAAGCTGTAGAAGATTAAGGTCAGTCTTCATCATATCCTCTCCAGTGTCTTGTGGCTCAGGTGTTCCCTCTAAGGGCCTGGTGAAGGTTCAGCCAACTGATCTGCCTTTTAGGATGTAGAATTTTATGGTACCATTGCCGTTTCAGTCTAGATTTGTGTTTCCCACCCCCTCCATATGTGGTTGACACGTAAAATGGAATGGCATGGCTGGAAACTGGAAGATAGTCAGTCCCCAGAGAGTCAGCGTGTCTACTGCCAGAAGGTACTACATGGCAACTGGGGGAAAATGACCAGTATCTGTCCAAGCAACTCATGGTCTAACCTACTTAGCAGCAAATAAGTGCAATAGTGGCACACAGCCATGGTGGGGAACCAACTGCTACTGATTCGGCTAACTGATCCCCTCAGTGGTATGGGTCCCATAGCTGGAACTGGAAAACAAGTCAGAACTACATCCAAACATAAGCCTGCTCTCCATTATCAAGCTACCACCAATCATGGGCTACAAGAGGGCTTACACCTATTAAATTCTCTATAAAAAAGTAAGGGCTATCTCATTTGTCTGGTGCTAACTTATTCTCCATTGGAGAATCTGCTTCTCTTTTTCAGATAGATGTAGATCCTAAAGAGAGAGCTACCCCAATCACACCTCAAGTGGGCCCCAGCTGAAACTAAGAAAAATTGGCGAAACAAGCAAGGGTGCTGTTTTCTTGGTGAACCAGGTACCAGCACAAGGGGGAAGGAGATCAACACAGAGAACAATCAACTCCTCCAAAATCAGATTTCCAGAGACCCAGAGGCCCCCAACAACTCATCACTGAAGCAGATCAAAAATGAGCCCAACACGGCTCAGGGAAATTTTGTGCAAGAATGGGCGGAAAGAATGTCAGAGCCACACATTAGGTCCTGATATGTAGAGACATTTTTCCTACCCATAATTGTGGGCTAATTCCACAATGCATGACCCATATACCTCAACAAGGAGGGGCCAAGCGTAGGGGGTAGGACATGGACGAGCCTAACAATGGTACCAACTTGACTGTATTTGCTGAGTATAAAACTAATTAATAAAAAAAGAGCAGTATTATATTTACAAAGTACTATACTGGGCAAAAGGCAGGCAGTGGTGCCTGGCCAGGCAGATGGAGTCAGCAGTGCAGGCAGCCACATAGGCCCAGAGCTTGTGTTCTTCTAGAAGTTGTAAATATCAGTTTAGAAAAGATGGCTTCCATCCAAATGTCAATCAAAACAATTCCTGTTTCATTAAGTAATAGTGTTATCACAATGATAACACTGGTGCTAACAATATAACAATTAATATACTGATGTGATAATATAACAAAATCACTGAAGTATATGTTATTAACCAATTTTATTTTACAAATAAAACCTCATCAGGGAAATCAGCTGTAGAGATGGTGAACTGCTTAACTGACACAATAAGAAGAGTCTGAATTCAGATTAACCAAGTCCAGCTCCTTCCTTGTGTGGTCTTCCAATCATTACAGAAACCTACGGCAATGACTTTACAGTACGAGTGGAATGGCATAAGAAAACACACTTATGTAGGAAGTAACTCAAACTGAATGCTACCTCCAGCTCAGCTATTAACTAGCTAAATATTACCTTGCAATGTAAAGGCCTCTTTAAGATGAGGTTCTTCACAGGTAGAATGAAGAATATGGTAGCACACGTATGCCCAATTATGTTTCTTCAGGGTCTTGGTACACAGGGAAAGGAGACATCATCCTTTTAACCAGTGTTTTTCAGGTTCTCATTTGAGGCTTTGCATAATATTTAAATTCAAAAGACTTGTGTTGTGAATAACTAGGTTAGAAATCATTGAATCTAATGACCATTACGTACTCAAGTGTGCTGATACATGATCTGAGACAGCATTTGTCTTTTTATCAATAAAGTAGGCTTCTTCAATAATACTTATTACCTCTTTTAAAACATGAACCTAAAAGCTTTATTTTCAAGGAAATGAACAAGCCAAGCTATCTAGTAGATTAATCATCTCCAGTAATATTTCATACAAATTATTGGGGTTAGAAGTCAGTCAGTCAGTCACCAAAGAGCAAAGACTTGATGTATGTTTAATTGTTTAAAGGGGAACTTAAATTCCTTCATATGTATGTATCCTTGTACTCTGGCTTAAACCTTTCCTAAAACATCTTTGTTAATTTAGTACATATCCTCTCAATGATATGTAAAAGCTTCAAGTATTATGACAATGACTTTTAGAACAGGAATATAAACCATATGTGTGGAGACCTAAACAGTGTATGTGTGTGTACATAATTGGAAGTATCTGAGTAGGTGTCAACATATGTGTTCTTAATCAAAAAGAATGCAAAAAAAGCAATAATTTCAAGTCTGGGTAAGAAGGACGTTCTGTTTAAGGAGAGCAGTGAGATGGGGAAGGTACAAAGCCTGTAGCCATGTTACAAAGCTGGCACTATTTCAGGGCATTGGGGACACTAACTCATCAACTCATTGAATCCCGACAATAACCCTATAGTGTAGACCCTGCGGCACAGAGAATCTAAAGAAAATGGTCACAGAACTGAGGAGATGAGAGAGCTAGGATTTAATTCAAGGCTCTTAGGCTCTGAGACATGTACCCAGGAAGGGCCGTGCTTGCCAAATTGGAGATGAGGGAAGAACCAGAGGACAGAGGCGAGATATGCCCTGAAAAATATTTCGAGATATGACGAAGATCTGAGACAATCTGTAATGGTAGAAGAAGAGGACATACAAATGCTCTGAAAGCAAATATTAAAACAAAGATGAAAAAGGAAACAAAGGATTTCCAAAGAGATTGGGATGACACCATCCTTGCTTTTGATGGTGCAGAAATCAGAAGGGCCACGCACTTCTGAGAAGTTAATGCTTCTGAGAGTGAAAGCTTGAACTGGGACACTGGAGCCAACCTGTGGTATCTCTCAAGTATGGTAATAACCAATGTTAGATAAATTAAATCAATGGCAAGCCTTGAACAGATAATTAATTTCCTGCACCGTGTTAGTTGACCCTCTTCTTTCATTGCTGTTCACTGAGAAAAGTGGGACATGATGAAGTGAGGGCAGTAGTGCAAAGGGTATTCTATGTGCTTAGTGGCAGGTTCAACTTTCTTTTCTCTCTACTAACTTGAACTGTTTAGTTTTTCTTTTTTTTTTAATTTTTTTTTTGTTGTTGTTGTTTATTTTTATTTTTATTTATTTGAAAGTGACAGAGAAAGAGGCAGACAGAGAGAGAGAGAGAGAGAATGGGCGCGCCAGGGCATACAGCCACTGTAAACGAACTCCAGACGCGTGTGCCCCCTTGTGCATCTGGCTAACGTGGGTCCTGGGGAATCGAGCCTCGAACCGGGGTCCTTAGGCTTCACAGGCAAGCGCTTAACCGCTAAACCATCTCCCCAGCCCTAGTTTTTCTTTAATCCTCAATGTTTCTTCCAGATCTAAGGCTTTTTAAAACTGTCCAGTTAAGTGTTCACTAGAGATAAATCATGTATATAATGAAAACAGGTAACACACCGTTAATCCTGGCATATGGGAGGCAGAGGTAGGAGGAGCGCCATGAGTTCAAGGCCACCCTGAGACTACATAGTGAATTCCAGGTCAGCCTGGGTTAGAGTGAAACTCTATCTCTTAAAACACAAAAATCAAGCCCTATAATGCATACAGAGGTATTTTTTGAAATCCACAATATTGAAAAAGAATGTATATCTAAATGTGTTCTAAACGCCTGCCCTATTAGAATGCTGCAGCCAAGAAGCAATGGCCTTTGGGGCACAAAACACCTTCAATTTTCAGAGTAAGAGGAATGTCCAAGAAGAAGCCTCCAAAAGGGGCTGAACAGTGTTTGAGGCCGATGATCCCACCCAGAGGTGTTAATTCAGGAAGCTAACACATTCTATTTTATTCCATTTTCCACAGGAAAAAGGGAATGGCCGGTTGTGGTAGTCTCCCATTAGTATCATGTGGTCTGCACACAACCCCACTTTCCTCAAGGCTGAAGCTATTTAAAGGTAATTATGGAGGAAGATGAGAAAAATTTCCCCAGCACTTAAATAGGGACAGCCATGGCATGGACAAACATCATGCTTCTTCAGTTGTCACTTCTGACCTGCTGCCAACAGTGATGTAAGAAGCAGAAGCAAGCACTAGGTCAAAGGCAACATGAAAAGTACCTTAAAAGGTCATGGAAAAGAGTGAGTTAATACCATATTCACGGGCTAGGGGGGAGTAGATAACTTAGATAACTGCGCATAAACGTATTAAACTCTGACGAAGTCAAAAGAAAGTAAATTTCAGAAGTAAAATTAACATTCTACACAAGGAAAACCACCAAGGCTTCCCACTGTCATTCAGAAGGGCATGGTGCTGAGCAATGAGGGCACAGAGGGCACAGAGGGCACCTGGGCTTGGGACCCAACACAGCCTAGCCAGCTGCGTGTAACACTGCCAGAGCACTCCCTCCCAATTCCAAGCTTCCTGACACGGGAGGGCATCAAGTCTGTAAGTCTTATACAAAAGTAAAATTAGCTGAATGTGCACAGCAGGAAAATAATCCCAGTGAAAAACTCAAAGCAGAGAGGAATGCTATGAGCCCTGAAGAAAAGGCAGAAGACACAGCATTGATGAAGGCTCCTTAAATCACTTCTATTACTAATCTACAACTAGTAGGAAGTCCTCAAAAAAAAAAAAAAAAAAAAAAAAGAGAGAGAGAGAGAGAAACATCAGTTGTCATGTGATATATTAGAATATTTTGCTTAAATGTATTCATTTCTCTTTTTCTTTCTCTCTTGTTCTCTTTCTCTCTCTCCTTCCTCCCTCCCCACATCCCTCTGGTCTTTTGCAAGGCAGGCTCTCACTGTAGCCCACGCTGACATGGAACTCACTCTAGAGCCTCAGGCTGCCCTCAAACTCATTGATCCTCCTATTTCTACCTACAGAGTTCTGGGATTAAAGGCGTGTGCATCCATGGCTGGCCTTATTCTCTTTTTTACCGTGTTTTTTCTATAGCAACAATGCAATAATTCAAGTAAAAAGCTGTTGATTCACTTACTTTCACTTACAAGAGAAGAAAGTAAGGCACGTACTTCATTTATTTTTATGAGAAGAATGTAAGGCAGTATGTTTTCCACAAAAGGAAATGATTCTGGTCAAATAGATTTTCTATACTTTAAAGAAAAAGAACTTATGGGAAAAACAAATTATAGTAATGACAGAAATCATTCAGGTTATTGAAGAACTATAAGGCTAGTAATTCTGAAATGTCCAGGAAACTGACACGGTGGGGAGCTGACTCACACAAGAGCAGGAGTGGAGGTTGTCTCTTACTTTGACACTGAGGAGCTCTAAAAGGTAAGTTAAGAAACCCTGATTAGACTAATCAAGTTCCTAATCAAGACAGTCACCTAGAAGCCAGTAATATATACATTTAGTATGAATTCCTTCAGAGAATCAAAGATGAACAAGGCACTGAAATCACAATAATATAGTGAATTACAGGAAGAACACATCAGAGTTGGCACTCCCTGATGTACCAGAAGAGTCCTGTACTCTCACATTCTCTCTCTCTCTCTCTCTCTCTCTCTCTTTCTCTTTCACTCACTCGCTGTTATAGATCAGAGTCTTCATAGGTGCTATGACTTTCCTTTTCTTGAAAAGCTCAGAAAAAGATTCTTTTTAAACAATGACAAGAAGATTTAAGTGAAACAACAGTACTTTTACTTGGAAACAAACACAAAAACAAATGTCAAGCAACTTAGAAATGAGTCAGATGATGAGATAAATTCAGGTGCTTAGTCAACAAATCCAACAAAAGTGTCTTTGTATTCCTATCATAAATTATTTTTAACAGCCAGGCGGGATGGCTTTCACTTGTATTCACAGCATTTGGAATGCTGAAGCAGAAATAATAACTTGAATTCCAGGCCAGCCTGGGATACATAATGAGCTATAGGCTAACCTGACTTAGAGCGTGAGACCCCTGTCTTTAAGAATACATTTTAATGATTTCTGATTTGCACAAAAGAGACAAATCAAAATAAAAACTAGATATGTCAGTTTCTTAGCAAAAATAACCACTAAACTGAGTGGACAAAATAATCTCAAAGATAATGACTAGCACCACCCAGAGGAGCCATCACACATGTAAGGCCACTTCTGGTTGCTAAATATAAACATACTTGCCTGTTCTCTTACAGACATTTTGGGTGAACAAAGAGAGCACATTCTTCAATTTTACTTGTTTGTAACAAATGCCAACTTATGCCCACTGAGTTTCTAGTACTACCAGGTACCAGATGAGGAACAGATTACCTCAATCTCTCTATGGCAGAAGATGAAAACTACAGCCATGAGCTGCATAAAGATGTTTGGTCAATGACTGACTGCACAACACATACAACAGTGGTCCAAGATAACTGTATCACACAGTAAGGAAATAGCTGTCTGTAATTCTAAGTATATTCCATGATGTTCACATATCAACAAAGTTACCTAATGGCACATCTTAGAATTTAGCCCTTGTACACAGCCCATACTGCATTTCAATCATGTGCATAGATGAGTAAATGCTGAGAAGTGTGCTAGGTGACCTGTTAGCTACTTCTGTTCAATTCTACAGCAGCTGTTCTTTCACGAGTTAACAGGGTCACCCTTATAACATCCCCATTACATATACAGACATTACATTAAACATAGCACATGACCCAGGCATGGTGGCTCATGCCTAGAATCCCAGCACTCAGGATGTGAAGGTAACAGGATCATCTTGAGTTCAAGGCCAGCCTAGGCTACAGAGTGAACTCCAGGATAAACACAGGATTAAGTCCATCCATACTTCAGTTTTACTTTTTGCACAAATGTTCCTATTTTACTTGCCAGCAGTGTGGTGAATATTCAATGACTGCATCACTGGTTGATTAAACACAAAATTAAGCTACAGATAACTGTATAATGTAAATGTTATCGAAATTGAGATGATTATGGATCCTTAAAATACTTTACCCAACAAACACAGCCACATCACATCCTAAAGACCTTTGTAAGTTAGCCTGTGCTTGTCTTCCTGGTGACACATCTGGTTTCCCAGACCCCCAGTAACCGAAATGTTTATTTTGCTATATGTCCTGTCCTCTCTGTCACTCCTCTGTCTCACACTACACAATTATCTACAGTGAGTCAACCCTCAAATCTACTCCAAGCTATCCTCAAAAAGGCTGTTGATGCCACTATGATTTTACCTTGCGCCCCTTTCTAGAAATAAGCCCTTGTGATTACTTTTACCTAGTCATCCCTAAACCAAACACACAACCTATAGGCTAGTAAGGGCCTTCTGATCCTCCCTTATATAGGCTGAAGTGGATTGTCCTCTGTGGCCTAATTCTCTATATATAACCAGACCATATGCATATTGCTGTGACAAATCCTTTCTTCACTTTCTGGCATTCTTGTTTCACCCTCAGCTACCAGATAACTAACTATTTCCTGGACTTCTGATTAGCGTCCAAGGACTTTCACTTTATTTGTGAAATTGAGGCCTTTTAGCCAATGGAACAGATGTAGTTCTTTCCCACAAAGTTATGAATCATTCAATTATACTGACTCTTCCCTCTCCACCCTCAATTGTCTTCCTTATCTTAAACTATTTCTAAAGCAATCACCCACTGCCTCAGGTTCATCTCTTGTGCAGGATATCACATAATCTCTTACAGGTGATCTCAGTTCCTGAAGAGGTTAGAAAGAAAGAAAAAACCCAGCTATAGAACTGAGTCTAAATTCTGTCCACAGTCTTATAATGTTTTCAGGAAAACCTTGACATCTTTTGAATACCATCCCTCCAAATCTATTACCTCGATGAAGGAGTTCAGCAACCTAGGTCACTCCTTGCTAAAACTATGTCCATAAGTGGGTCCTCTACTCAACACATGGGCCTCAGTGACATAATTCACTGGTAACAAGAAACTCAGACCACTGGCCTCCATAACCACATTAGCCTCGATAGGGCCCAGGAGGAGCAAGTCCACAGGATTCGGAAGGACCTACTGCTCTAATACCTCTGCCATAATGTATGAATCAAAAAACAAGTCACAGTACTGCCATATGCTGAGCTAATGAAGCACCACTCACCAGTGTGACAAGTCTCAGCACATCATGCAGACTTCATGGCATATTGCCAACCACTGGATACCACTGTATGTCCGTGCCTGTTCCTGAGTAAATGACCCCAAACTGAAAAATAGTTTTAAAGTTTATTTTTTGTCATTTTAATATGTCAGTCTATATTACAGAAGTATAGAAGAATGCAAAAAATTAGTTGTTTTGCTTTGTTAAAATCTTCATCTCTGACAGTCCCACTGTGTTATCCCTACACCACCTTTCTAATGTTTCCCGTATTGTGTTTATAGAAAATCACTCCTCTCAAGTGTAAAAGCACTCCATGTTACGTATACCATTAATGCAGCTGGTACATGTCCACACAGCTGTGTCACCATCCTGTGTTCATCCAGAAATGCCAACTATAATTAACGTACCCAAGGGTATGCAATCCTCTTTAACAATACGGAGAGGACATTTATTCTTCCTGGTTTGTACAACTATGGACTGTGAAGGCACATCTTCATACTCTGGTTTGTTTGGGACAGTCCTAGATTAACATGTTGTGGTCTTGAAACTATTGAAAGCATTCCTATTTATTTTCAAATATAAACTGGCTTGAAAGATAAATTAATTTTCCCACTGCCATTTTTAAAGGCTGCCTGTAAATATCAGTATTTAACCTAAGATACTTCAAAGAGCTGAACACTATCATGGGTTCTAGCAGTTAAATCATATTGTATATTTTTTGTAATTGTATGCCTTAATTACTTTAGGAGGCTGGTCTTCCCTAGGAACTAGGAAACAATGATTACCATTGAGGCTCACCACAAAATAAAAATCAAAGTAACAATGGACTCTCCAACAGTTTCTCATGCTGGGAATTTCAGAGTTACCCATAGTCTAGGTTAATGGTAAATTAAATTAAGAGGTTATGATCATACTAAAAGAAGCATTGCTCTAATAACTCTCTGGCTTAGTGTTTTAAATAGACTGGAAGTGATATTAATACATTTGTCCTTCACTAGTTTTTAACAAAAATGTTTTCAAATTAATATGATGTGAAATATTAAAATAGAAAAATGTCTATTCTTTGAACATTTACTTAATATATTTGAAGTTATTGATGACTAATGAAAAGAAAGAATTAAAATCAGAAGAAATATTACAGATTATAAAAGCTTGAGGATTCTTTATAATGAAGTTCCAGAAAGCTAACATACAGAGCTTAAAGAAAATAATATACTCCAAGTAAATGAAAAAATTTAAATCTAGAATCTAAAAATAAAAACACAAAGGAAAATGAGTAAAATTACAATGGCATGTCCTCTACTATGATTTTCTAATGTTCAATTTTTCTCAAATACCTATTACTTGTAATCTAAAAGCAAATGAAAAAAAAAATACAAACCAGAAATCAGACTACTACCCTTTGTAGTCAGACTGCTGAAATATCACGGGACATATAAACCAGAAAGGCACTAGCAAAATGTTTCATGGCATAGGAAAAAGAAATCCACTGCACTGCAAAAACAAGTTTAGATTAAAGAAAGTCTCTTAAAATTCTATAAACATTTTCATAACTGCTCAGGAGAGGGACACAAGTAAAATATGATATGTTCACATAAGAAATTATAAGGAGACATGTATAGGGTAAGAAAAGGTGAGCACTATAAAAGGGATGCTGTCAACAATAACTGAGAGTTGACAACAGTTTATAAGTGTCACATATGAAAAAAGGTAGGATTTCGGTTAAACAATGCCACACAATGTGACTATTTTCTCATCATAAGCTATCACATACTTTCTCTGTTTCTCTATTTCCCAGACAATGAAACTGGAAAAAGCAAGATAACACCATAATTTTATTTTATGCAATAATAATATCCAAGTATTTAAGTTTTCCAGCTGATGGATTAGTATTGTGATGTTAATCAAATCAACTTAAATTATCATTAACTATCTAAAATAGGCAGGATATTTCATCAGGTTGTTTCTGAAATGTTTTAGATATAGTGATATTCCCCAAAGATCTTGCAGCTAAGTTGGGAGAAAGAAGATGTGACAAAATAAACACTACCTTGGGGGCATGAGAATAAAAATGCTATGGGAGCTAGAGCAAAGCAAAGGTCTTGCTATGTGAAGGGTCAAGGAAATCTCAGACAACCTAAGACCAAAGCTGCTCTTAAAAACTGGACAGAATTCACCTCAACAGAAAAGGAAAACAGTGAGAAAATATATCCTAAGTGCATGGAGTTTCCTTATTGTAGCCCAAAACACAGAAACAAAATAATCAACATTCATTAAAAGGATAATAGATTAACTTCCTTCTGGAAAAGAGTAGTGTTTCCAACAGGCATTTATTTATTATAGCTATGTCCGAAAAAGGAGATAACAATATCAATTGTAGAATAAAATTACAAGCCCCATATCAAAAAGGACTTAAATGTGAGATATGTTTATTTCTTTGAATATAAAATATTCTGGGCTCCCATGGTCAGTACACAGATCTGGGACTCACGGACCTTCTAGGTCAGTGTCTTGCTCTTCTCTATGTAAGACTCATGGCTAGGATGTCACCTTCAATTCTTACCATTGGAATTATACTGGCAAAAATGGATAAGGGAGACAAGGAGGGCATTATAATATTTCTATTTTACTGCATCATGTGAAAGTGACACCTATTACTGTTGCTCAAAGCCCCTGATCAGAACTATCTGCTATGTGTAGCTGCAAAGGAGGCTGCGACATCTAGCCTTCAGTTGAGCAGCTATGCAAACAGCTTAGGAAAGGTGAGAACCAGGAGAACACAAGTTGGGAGACCAAAAAAAAAAAAAAAAAAAAATCTGTGTATAATTCACTCAATTAACAGAACAGTGCTTTAAAGTGACCCCTACTAAAAACTTACTAAAGTCTTTTGCTCACTGTAATTTTTCTTTACATCCTAAAATCATTTGAGCATTTTAAGTACCCATGTACCAAAACATGAACATTGTAGACTCAAATCAAATCAAAGCAATTGCTTCAGGTCATTAAGATAGACTTTTAAACCAGGCACAGTTAACGGAAGAAAGGCTATTTATTGAAGCTTATAGATCCCAGGGAAGTTCCATAATGGCAGAAGTTGGTCCCCTCTTGAAAGACCAGGCAGAGAGAGAAACCTCAAGCTCAAAACCCCAAAAGCTGCACCCTATACAAGCATGCATAGAAATTCCAGATGGAACTGTTTATCTTTAGAGTGGAATGTTAAATCCACCACTACATCTTAGTGCTAGATCCTAAGATACACCCAATGACACCTCCTCCAGCCAGGTGGCTGGAAATCTAAGATGTTTTAATAAACTCCTAAATCTATTGGGGGCATTTATTTAAACTACCACACTATCCCTGTGAAACTTGTTCCACACTGATTAGAGAACTGCCACAGTAAGGAATGGGATGTTTTCTGAGTAATGGAGTGGTAATCAAAAGAACTCCTTAATGAAATGAGTATGATGACTTTATGCAAGATCATCAGAGTGTCTAAAACAAACATGGTGGGTACAGACCAGAAGAATTAGACATAACTATAATTTATGCCAAATGGAAGTAGGAAATACTGCATGTTGTAGAGTCTGAGCTCAGAATTAAGAGGAAGACTACAATAGCTGTCAGGAAAGAAAAAAAAAAGCCAAGTGACTCGCATAGACTTCCAGTAGGCTTTGTGTGGTTTTATGTCCAATGGCCCAACACAGAAAACATCAAAGAATATAGAACTTAATGTCCCTGAAAGACAAAGAGGTAAAAATTAGAACCTGATCATACTAGTTATAGATGAGACAGGTGAAGTCAGAGGAGAGTTTCACAGGGTTTTTGTGTTGTGGACTGAAAGAAAACACCAGCTCCTACTGCCATAGTGCACTGTGTGAGAGCTTGAGGCCCAGACCCAAGAACAACCGCATTTCATTGGAAGATGCTGGGTTTACTAAGCTGTATCATAACAGTTTCAGTTTCTTCAGTTTCTTCCTTGTAACTATTATGTCTAACCTGGTAGCCAGATACAGTTATGTCTAATAGCCACATATGACAAACCGCACTTCTGAAATACAGTCATAATGAAATGCACTGAGTAAGTATAGTAATTCATTGTCATTGAAAACATATTTGAAAATATTTTATTAATAGTTTATTTTGACTACATGTTGAAATGATATTTTAGGAGGCAAAAATTAAGCAAAATATATGACTATAAATTAATTTCAACAAAATTTAAAGGCTATTAGAAATTTTTGAAATTATAAATGTGGCACAAATTGTTTTCCTGGAAAGAGTTCCTCTCTCACAGGGGTTCTATTCCAGCAGCACCAGACCACCTAGCAAGAGCCAAACAAAAGCTGGTTACCATTAGTTAGCTCCTGGAGTTGCTGAGGGGCTGGACTAGAGAGCTTCTTTCCAGGCTGAGGCCAGGCTATGTGGCTGAGACTGCAACCTCAGGAGCCACAGGGTCCTGTGGTAGGGCTGCAGAAGTGGAAGAAAGAGCCCGGGCCCAGGCGGAGAAGTCATGCCTCTGGTAGGCAGAGAGGGAGGCTCTGCTTGGACTTTCAAATAGTAGCCACACACATTATGAACGTTACATTGGTCCCAGCAACTTCCATATCCATTTTCTTCTAAACAGAAAAAAACACATATTTTCAGATAAGAATTGAGGCAATAAATAATCAGACTATGTCATGTCTACCAATGTTTTGCAAGAATACCATTTGATGGATGTTTTAGGAGAAGGGGAAGAAGAAAGAAGAGAAAATTCATTTTGGGTTTCATCTTTCACCAGAGGCTTTATGTTAGCTGAATTTCATTGAGAGGTATTGGAGGAATCTCAAGTTTGTTTGTGAATGATTCCCACATCCCTAACTTTCTGCTATTTAAAGCATACATTATAGAGCTGAACCTTGGAACTGAGGTTATGTGGGGGGAAAAAAAAGCATTCACTTTTGAAATATTACCTGGCTCTGTAAATCTGTAGAACTGAGCCTCGAACCAGGGTCCTTAGGCTTCACAGGCAAGCACTTAACCGCTAAGCCATCTCTCCAGCCCTGTTTGCATTTTCTTGTGTATAAAAATGTATTTTAAAAAGTGAGTATGCACTTCCGCAAGTTATCACTGAAATAGCTACTACTACTTGCAAATGGTTTCTACCGCTCCATGACATACGAAAGAACAAAAGTATTTTCCAATGAGCAGACATTACTTTGATACATGATCTCTTAACCTACAATCTTTTCTCCAAGGGAACTTTCTTCAAAAGAAATTTGATATTTGCATGTTATCACACTCAAAAGACTTATTAACATATCTTGCAATGAACTAAAGTATTGTTACTCAGACATACAGGTCTTCCTATGAACTCTTGAAAGCTTGGAACAAAAAGGCCCATAAAACAACCCCAATAGTCCCAATGGGAAAAAAGAAAACCACGGGAAACCCCTATGACATTTTTCAGATTTATGAGTCAGTAAGAAAATGCAAAATCTAAAAAATATGTACTTTTGTGGCATAAACTGTTGCTTAAAAATTTAAGTCACTAAAATCTAAATTATAAGTGCCTTTGTACCACAGTGATTGCTAATTATCAAATATAAAAAATCATTATTTGACCAGAGATACCTAAAATATCTCACTTTTAATTACTTGTAATTTAAAACAAACTGTTTAATAACATTTCATAGTTTTTTTTTTCTCATTTTCTCCTAACTGACATCTTGGCATTATTGACCAACATTTATGAAAACATATTTTTTAATTAAAATTAAAGCTCATTTGGGATGTAACAGGACAGCCATGGACCCAAAGATCTGACATCATTCCAAAGCCCTCTTGGTCTTCCCTTATATCAAAAGTAGCCATTATCTGTGCTACTTTTCAAATTAATACACTGACAATGTCTCTTCTTCACATTACCACCCAGGGAAATGGAACCAGAAGCTGGTACATCAGCTACAAAGCATTAACAACAGCCATGAGGAAAACAGAACAATTCATAAAAGGACTACTATTCGGGACACTTCCTATACCTGTCCTGTGCATACGTCACTTCACTATATTGAAGCAGCTAGTATGGGACAATTCTGCTGAATGGATAAGGAAGCTGTGGTCAGAGAGGAAATACTCTGTCCAGTGATACCCTGCAAGGAAGAGGGCAAGCAGAACAGCAATCAATGTTGTACCCAGATATCATGCTGGGGAGGGAGAAAAGAAAGCTCACACTGTCATTGGGTGATCAGCACAGAAGGCTGAATCATAGGTGTTAGTCTGACACCATCTCACTCAAAGCTAAAAACAAAAAATATACTGGTTGAACGAGTGTAATAACCAAACAAAACACAACGAGGGGGGAAAAAAGTCTATAGATGGGGTCGCTTTCACAAGCTGTTCATAAACTAAGTTAATCAGTCATGAATTTGTAAATAGGAAAAAGAAATATTTTAGCATTTCCTTTACAGAAATTTTGTGATATCATATATCAGTAATGAAGATAATTTATTAACTCTCACCTAGGTTTGATACATATTTAATAAATATTTCTGCTTACCTCCTGAAAAAAAGGAGAGCAGTAGTTAAGAGTGAGGTACCATTTGCTTCTAAAGGAGAGCTAGCCTTTAATGTTTAAAACATACTGAAGATAATTTCCAATGAATTACTTGTTTCATGATTATCTTATAATCTCTTATTCAACACATGATATAAAAATATGCAATTAAAATTAATCTTTTTAAAAGTATATGAGGAACTAAAGAGTTGGCTCAGAGGCTAAAAGTGCTTGCTTACAAAGACTGATGGCCTGGGATCAACTGCCTCGTATGCACATAAAACCCAGATGTACAAAATGGCTCATGTGTCCAGAGCTCATCTACAGTGGCAGGAGGCACTGGCTTACTCAAATACACACACACACACACACTTTCACTCTCTCTGCCTGCCTCTTTGTCTCAAATAAATAAAAAAATATTTAAAAACTATTATGAAATTGCATAATTAAAATTCAAAAAGGTGATTTTTAGTATCTGCACATTTCTGAGCAAAATTGAACTATTATAATTGGACCTTCATTTGTTTTATAGGGTTTCAAAGGGAAGAATCAGATTATTATACTAAAGAAGACTAAAATAAATATGCATGTCACTTTGAGAAAACAGAAAGGAAAATTTAAAGGATCTATTCTATGAAAATGGAAGCAAGTGTCTTTGCATATCATTTCAAAAATACTCTCCCTCATAACCAATGACAGACAGAGGACTGTGATGGCAAAGCCCAACTAGATGTACCAAATGCAAGCCACCAGGTGGCATCTCAAATCACACAGCACTCTCACCGTCCAGCAGCACCCAAACTGTGCTTCTCAAATGGAAGCAGGCCAATGAATTACAAGTAAGCTTGTCAATATTATAATGTCTAACACCAATCATAAAACCCAACAGGATCCAGCAAAGATTGTCTTTAAAAATAAACTGCATTTAAGTATTACCAAATCATATAAAGGTGACCAGAAAATAAAAAGGTAGATCAGAAGGGTAGGACATGAACAAAAAATTTGAAAAGAATACCTGGGACTAGAAAGATGGCTTAGTGGCTAAGGCACTTTCCTGGAAAGCCTAAGGACCCAGGTTCAATTTCCAAGTACCCATATAAAAGCCAGATGCACAAGATGGAGAATGCAACCAGAACTTCATTTGCAGTGGTTAGAGGCTCTGGCATATCCATTTTCTGCTCTTTTAAATAAATAAATAAACAAATATTTAAAAATAAGAAAATCTGGAGAGAAGACACCAGGTCAAGTTGCTTCCCAAACATATTTGACTGCCATGGACATGACATTCAAAAGCCTTGGTGTCCACACCTAAATGAAACACTGCTGCCTCAGTGGCCCCCACACACACTCATGTCAAGTAGGAGGATAAATGAACTGCAGGAAAGCACAGCATACCATACAAGACTCAAAAAGCGACCACATAAGCAGCTTTACCTAAGACCATGTCCAGAATCTTACAATTCATTGTCCTTGTTAAAATTCTCTGTGAATGAGTGATTAGTCTCTGGATATGGGGCTAACTGCGGTTTTTCTACCATCACAGTATAGCACCATCCTATTCATAGAAAATATGTTATGATAAATGTCATTATCATGTATTCAAAGTAACAAAGTGAGAGTTGGCAGTTTGTTTCTTCTTAGAAATGGAATAAAACACACACTACATCACAAGATTGATAAATATACTGACCCAAACAGAAACACACACACATATAAAAACATACTCCATTTGGAGGTTCCCATGTATTTCCAGTATATTACTGTTTACTTTGTGCAAATCAGCATTTACATTAAAGTTATTTTGCAATTGAAGAACACTCACAAACCACAGTACAAAATCAAGGTCCTCGGGCGTTTAACATTTAGTGGATCAGTAACATGAAACAAGAACCCAGTTCAGGACAACAAAGCTGAGTGCCATACTGCATACAGTTATCCCCAGACTTAATGATTTCTTATAAAACTTACCTGTAAAGAAAATAAGAATAAAAACAGCTGAACTGCCTGTGTTTTCACCCCAACTCTGGCACTTGTAAGCTAAGTAGTCTTAGACAAATACCCAACTTGAGAACAATGTTTCCTTGACAGGGTTGTGTGCTTACAGAATTAAGAAGTACAGTGTGTGATGGTGACTGGCAAAAAAAGAGCTTAAAAAAAATTCAAAACAAGGAAAAACAACTCAATTTGTCTACCAAAAAGCCATAAACATTACCATCTTCTGCCACCACAGGAATTAAAAAAATTACTCTCACCAAAATGAAAAAGGTAATTACATTTTGGTTCTGGGAACAATTTGTCATGGACCACTACCAGCCTGAGACTAGTACTGGGGGTTGCCCACTATAGTTTGTGCTAAGGACTTAGGATAAAACATCAATAGCGAATTTGAATCCAAGGTCAGACTGAAATCACAGATACAATGGGTACAGACAAATGGAAATATCACCATTTCCCCCTAAAGTACCACAGGAGAGACTTCCCTACCTCCTGTCACTTTACTGTTGTACCTCAAAAGCCATAGTGGTGCTGACATTAACTAATCTTCAAAAAAAAAAAAAATCATAGTACTACTATAAGCAATCATTTTCAAAACTTTTAAGCATATCTGATAATCTTCATCTTCCTATGAAAACAACTGTAGCCATTGTTTTATCATTGGTACTCAAGGCCTTCTCTATTTATGTAAACTTGAAATATCTATTCATGTGCTTATGAGCTAACTGTAATGATCATCAAATGTTTCTGGTGAATGGTGGTACATGCTTTGTGATACTAATACCTTATTATTGATGTGCATATAAATACTGTGTTTCTATGGTAGAGACAGTGTTCATTACTCCTGAACACAAAGGTAGTTTTGATCCTGAGACATTTTTCCCTCTCTAAACTGCCCCAATAGTAGATCGCTAAAATAAATTCCCAGAGAGCTTACAAAGACCATCCTATGAATGCTTCTCCTCGGAAAAGTAGGTAGATGGATGGAGGGATGGGGAGATCTATAGATAGGCAGATTCTGTGCTTAAAAATATGCTTGGGGTTAAAGAGATGGCTTTGCAGTTAAAATGCTTGACTGCAAAGCCAAAGGACACAGGTTCAATTCCCCAGTACCCACATAAGCCAGATGTACAAGGTGGTACACGCATGTGCAGTTTTTTTTTTTTTTTTTGCAGTAGCTAAAGGCCCTGGAATGCCCATTCTCATTCTCTCTCTCTCTCCCTCCCTCTCCCTCCCTCCTTCTCTGCCTCTCTCACTACCTGCCTCTATCTATCCTCTTTCAAATGAATAAATAAATTTTAAAAAATATATATGCTTGGCCCTATTGTTTACTGCTCTTGTGCATTTTATTTAAAATATATTAATTGAGCCAGGCATGGTGGTGCACGCCTTTAATCCCAGCACTAGGGAGGCACAGGTAGGAGGATCACAGTGAGTTCAAGGCCACCCTGAGACTACATAGTGAATTCCAGGTCAGCCTGGGTTAGAGTGAGACCCTACCTCGAAAAAAGCCAACCAAAATTTTATATATATATATATATATATATATATATATATATATATATATAGTAACTAGCAAACAAAATAATTTACACCCTTTGTTTCTCAAATACCTTTATTTCTTATGAGAGAGAGAGAAAGCAAGGGATAGTGGGGGAGGGGGAAGAATTGACACACCAGGGCCTCCAGCCACTGCAACTGAACTCCAAATGCATGTGCCACCCTGTGCACATGGGTGAACTTGCATATGTGTCACCTTGTATGTTTGGCTTACATGGGATCTGAGGAGTAGAACATGGGTCCTTAAGTTTTGCAGGCCAGAGCCTTAACTGCTAAGCCATCTCTCCAGCCCTTGAATATATTTAATATCAACATTTTTTATTATGCTTTCTTGAACAATGAGAACAAATTCTAGCCAAATGAACTAAAACCACATAGACATATATAGTGTAATGCGACAACTAACATGAATCTATGGGTGAGTGCCTGATCACAGCAGAGTGCTCACCTCATTAGCTATGAGAACTCAGCCCAACTAGTGAAGCCGGTGGCTGCCATAGTGTGGATTCTCATCAAGAGCATCATTAGGATCTGGAAATTTGATAGATATATTTGGCCCTACTCCCAAACTAGAAAGCCAGGCCACCCTTAAGGTCAGACTCAACAATCTGTGTTTTATGAGGTCCTCCAGGAGACACTGATCAATGCTCAAATTTGCAAAATCTACCTGAAACTCTCTGAGTATGCCTTTTGCAATTGCACCACGATTGATAAAGACCAATGCAAGACCAGAGGGTGGTCAAGAACAGATCTCTGCAAAAGATTTTACCATCAACCTCACCATATGTACCTACCTATCTATTGTTTATATCTATCTATCTATCTATCTATATCTATCTATCTATCTATCTATATCTATCTATCATCATCATCCTTTAATTTATCAATCATCTATCTATATATGTATTTATCACCTATCTATCTTTCTATATCATCTACATATCTATGTATCATCTACCCATCTGTATATTAAAGGCTTACATTAAGGAAAGTAAGGATGACAACAGGATGGGCTGCTGCCACAGGCTGTGTCAGAAACAGGCCAACTTGCCAGCCAGTAGTGAGCCAGGCACCATAATAGGCCTGTGACTGCACAATAAGCCCTAAAGATTTGGCCACTGAAATTGCAAGTGGGCAAAATGCCCCAGAAACAATATTCCATCTCCATATAAACTCAAGCTATGCTGTTCCACAGTGACAATGAAAGCAGAACAATAAACACTGATCTTTCTAGTCCCAATCAGATTTTAAGCCCCACTTGACTACTGGGAGTCCAGGCAAGGGAAACTCTCTTAATTGACGTCAGCTGCTGTAAGGAAGGGAATGCCATGACCTTAAACTTGGCCACAGGTCCACTCTCACATCCAGGAACAAAGCCAGAGGGCTCTCCTGGCAACTGCCTGACGTGCTAAATGGCAGCTCCAGCACTGAGGGAATCCTGTACTGCCCCAGGGACAAATTCCCCCACCACAGGAAACAGACAAACCAGAGAGATTAGCAGTTCGCCCAGCTGATGCTTGCCTGTTCCCTCAGCCCAGAGAGCAGAATAAGTTCTAAATCACTCTGTTCAGAAGCGCAAGCTCCTGGTCCATTCTGGCTTTACAAAGGGTCGGAAAGTACTCCATTAAGTCAAAAGGAAAACAGGAAAATATGAGAATATGAGAGTTCAAGAACAAATGCATCATGTTGGATTTCTGCATTATACTGTATTCAAGACGTCTTTGATATTGATTTTTTAAATGCAAACTAAACAGAAGTTTTAAAATCACTTTCACAATCATTTTTAAAGGCCTTGTTATAAAAATTGAGAGCCAATCCACCAACCCTGCCAAAGGCATGTTTTCCATAATAGTACAGAAAGCATTCCTAACCAATTTCCCCCAAGAATCCCACCCAGCCCATCCAACTGATCCCACTGGGAATGGCATTCCAATTCCCAACTTCTTTAGGTACCTGCCCTGCTTTTCAAAGGCCACTGATTGCCTCTCCCTATTGCTGATACCACAAAAATGGAGGTTGGTCTGGCCCTTTCTACCCCTCACTTACTTCTCTGCTCCTCTACCACCCATTCCCTTCTGAAAACCTTTCTCTTCACAACAAGTCTCCACAATTTATGTGCTGTTATCTCTATTAAGAATGTCACTCTCCCACTTTTTTACACAGGAAAATTTCAATCATGCCACAGAATCTAATTCAAACAAAAGGCCACTTGTCATGCTTGCTGAGCTCTTAACATTCCTCTCTCACTGACCACACCAGTGTTTAGGTATCTCCATTTACCTCCCTGCAGCGTGTGTGTGACCCTAAGCTAGACCTTGAGTATGCTGATTAAGAATGCTATGCTCATATGCTTTATTATCCGTGGTCCTGACTCACTCAAAGATTCTCAGTCCACTGTAGGATCCTAACTGTTTAATAGTTTCTTAACCTCAAAGATGGAATATAAGAAGTCAATAGGTAATGTCAGGGAAATTTTAGCAATTTAGAAGATTTAAAAAAATAGTTTTTGGGGGCTTTTAATTAGCTATACTTAGTTGGCTACTTTTAATTTGAACTTGCGAATTTGTAAATGTAGGCCATATCCTTCAAGTTAATCAGTGGTATGATTGATTATATTTATCTTTGGACAAATATATGTTTCAGCTTTCCTTGTTAGACTGAGCACTTGGAAGGCAGCAAGCAGGTTTTATTCATAAGTTCACACCTCAGAACACCTATCCTGAGTAAACAATAAATGTTTTTTAAGTTGAATTACCAAAATGAGCCACTAAAACAAATAATATCTAGCTATCTTTTTTATTTTTTTCATTTGTATGCTGGCAAAGGAACAAAGATGAAGTACTTCACAATTTTCAAAAGAAAATCAAAGAGAAAAACTATATCTCTTTATAAGATACCTCCGACTAGTAAATATTCTCTTTAAAATAAGCATGCTGAAGCTGGGCATGGTGGCACGCGCCATTAATCCCAGCACTTGGGAGGCAGAGGTAGGAGGATCACCAGGAGTTCGAGGCATATGCTTGTAATCCCAATACTTAAAAGGCAGAGGTAGGAGGACAGGAGTTTGAGGCCATTGCAGAGGTAGTGAATTTCGGGTCAGCCTGAGCTACAGAAAGTCCTACCTCAAAGAAACAAACAAACAAAAAACGGTGCTGTAAAGTCAAGCTTCAGGATTTGATGTCCCTAAGGCAAAATTATATTTGTCTTTGGGGTTTTCTTCCTTCTTTCAGGGTTCTCTGTGTAACTATATTTTTTCCTCACACTTGATCCGTTACTCTCTTTTTTTTTTTTCTCCCTCTTCTTCCTACTCTGAAGTTTTTCATAGATCCTCTTTCAAGTATGGAATCCAGAATCATAAAGATTTTTCATCATGAAAATGTTCAAGTAGAGATTAAGTTAAACTATAACTTCACTGATTCAATTAGCCAAACAGTAAATTCTAAGTTAAAAAAAAAAAAAAAAAAAAAAAAACCTGGTTGGCTCAGCTGTCCAAATAAAATGAAATCTCTCATGACACAAATGCATAAAACTTACTGGACAAATTCTCAGAAGTACAGGCTATCCCTCACCTAAAATGCTTGGGAACAGAGTATTTATGATTTTAGAGTGTTTGCAGAGACTTAATTAGCTGATTATGATTAATCTAAACACAGGAAGTCTGAAACTTTTGATGTGGTACTTATTTTTC
This sequence comes from Dipus sagitta, assembly GCA_036346955.1. NCBI lineage: Eukaryota > Metazoa > Chordata > Mammalia > Rodentia > Dipodidae > Dipus > Dipus sagitta. The sequence goes on along the minus strand of CM070771.1, from coordinate 101,059,934 downwards.
AGTTTCTGATTTGGAAGCATTCTAGATTTCAGATTGTAGACATGTAACTTTGATTTCAAAATACTTTCTTGATCAGTGTGCCCTGTCCCCCCATCCCATCCAGTAGTCCTCATGTTTCGGCTGTTGGTCAGAAAACAGTGGGTTGGGATATATCCTGCATTTTAGCTGTTTTGGTCAGAAAGTTATGTCTCCCCAAAATTCTTACACTGAAATTTAATCCCCTATATGAGATAGGAGTTCTTCAGTGACATTGGGAGGTGACTAAATCAAGACAGTAGAGTCCTGGCAAATGGAACGTCCATCCTTATTATGAACCTAGAAAGATCATTTCCCCTCCCCAATATAAAGGCAGAGAAGAAACATCTGTGAAACCTCAGCACAAAATAGGAAATCTGCCAGAACCTTGATCTTGAACTTCCCAAGCACTACTGTTAGAATTAGATTTCTGGTGTTTAACGGCTACTTGGTTTACGGTATATATTATTGTAGCAGACTGAACAAGGACATTGGCTTTCTGGTGAGTTAAACATAAAAATGTCTTCTCCCCTTTATCCAAATGTTAAAATTAATATTTTCTCATCCATTCTCTTTGCCACTAGTATTAACCTTGTAAGCCCAGAAAAATGGAGTATAGGTCCCAGAAATGGAATTTTCTATATGTTTCCTAAGAGCCTTCCTGCCTTCATTATAAAATACAAACACTCTACTAAGAAAAAGTTGTTTTTTTCCTGTTGATGTTATATTTCATGTTATATTTCTAGTCTGCATATGCTTTCATGTCTAACTACTTTTAAAATACCTTAAAGGATTTTCTCTCCTCGTTGAAAGTTATAGATAACTGAGTCCAGACTTGGAAAGTACCTCCATATCTGCATCCTGAAACCTGTCATTCGTAGTCTGGCTAGAAGAGCCAGGTATGTTCTTAGTGACAACAGCAGTGATTGGTCTATAATCTACAGAAAGGTTTAAAGGCTCAGGGATAAAAACTCAGGGCCCAATGAAACAGAAGAGATGACTAAGCCACTCTAGACAACACATCATCCTAAATACATACTTTACATATTTCATTTTAGCTGTGATTATCACCTCTATTAACACCTACTGGGCTCATTATTTAATTTAACATGAAATCTTCATTGGAAGCCACACACTGTCATGTGAAATGGAGAAAAATAAACCTAATAAAATTCCATACATTTTGTTCTTATCAAAAACAAATATAATACTTAATGATAAAAACAGTATATGGTGCTTATATTTATCATTAACAAATAGAAGAAACCACAATCAACTTTTAATTTCATTGCTTTGGGTCTTGACTAATATTTAGATATGCATGTGTGGGGGGGTCATAGAGAATTATTCAACACAGTCTTACTACCACTTGAGCAAATTCCTCCTGCTGCCTGCCACTAACTATTAATTAAAAATAAAAAAAGAACTGTTAGCCAAAAATAAGCTGCAAAATAATGTTAATTCATTTGGACAAGGAATACATAAGGACTGTTCACTCAACAAAGATGTAGTCAGATATTCAAGACAGCCTATTACACTCATAGCAGTCACATTCAAATATGTACTTGATGAACAAAGTACACAAATGCTGAGAGTATGGCAAAATACTGAGAAAAAGCACCACTCTTGTATATGATGCCCCCATTTCTTTCACAAAGGAAAATAGCCTATCTTGGAGTTCAACAGAATATAAACATTTTTTAATACTCTAGAAGAAAAAAATTCTACAAGCTCAGCAAACTCCATAAAGGGTAGATTAAAATTCTCTAGGTATTAGATGCTCTGTTTTCTACTTAGATTTGGTTTTTATGACCTAAGTTTAGACCACTTCCACAAGATATATATCTGTCCATAAGAAATAAGAACAGAAACTTTTTGTTGTTGTTGTTGTTTTTGTTTTGTTTTTCAAGGCAGGGTCTCACTCTAGATCAGGCTGACCTGGAATTCACTATGGAGTCTCAGGCTGGCCACAAACTCATGGCGATCCTCCTACCTCTGCCTCCCAAGTGCTGGGATTAAAGGTGTACGCCATCATGCCTGGCTTAAGAACAGAAACATTTTATAAAGTAAACCCTTGGGAGAGATAGGAAAGAGATGAAGCTGGCCTTCTCCCTCACCTTACAGACTTCTCACACTAATAGTATCAGAACCACCATCCATCCCCAGGCTGTGGATTCACCCCAGAGAATCTGACTCAGAAGCTGTAGGGTGAGGCCTGAGAAGTTAAACTGCCACCCATTTTCAGGTCCTGGTGAGTGAAGTCTCAGCCTGGAATCTCACACTGAGCACTACTGCTTTGAACCTGTTCTGCAACTAAGGGAGAAGGAACAGGACACTTAGTCTAATCATTCCCAGTGAATGCTCTGTGTGGTTTGTGCTAGTCCTATGGACAAGCAACATCAAGCGATTACATCGAACCATCTGCACCATCTTCCATGCTAGTTGTCACTTGTAAGAGCATAGCAATTTTGTAGACAATACATCAAAATCAAAATATTCTGATAGTCAGATAATATCCTTAGTCCTTCAATGTACAATAATATATAATATTGTTTAGTCTTTTACCCAGCAGTTATAAACCACAAAAAAGAAAGGATGGGACAGAAGGTATTTGAAGACACACTGACAGGTAGGACCTTTAATTTAATGTGATGTACAGCAATGCAGGCACAAATGAGTGGTCTGTACGTCGGAGACTTACCTGTGACTGGCGCATCGATATCCAACAAGTTTTTTTCCTGTCGAAGGATAGAAGCACCCTCTGTTATTATTCTCAATGCCACACTCTCTTCCAGCCTGCCCTCCTTCATGAGATGTGCTTTTAAAATATCCACACGAGGTTTCCCATCATTATCAAACACTTCCTTGGCAGTAAGTCGGTGACTTGGAGGAAATGGAACAGCTGAAAGAGAAAAAGTCAAATTGACATGAACTAAAGCTCCACAAGAGGTTTGATTATAACTACCAAAGGATCACTAACCCTCCAATGATGTATTTTAACCCCCCCCCCATTAAAGTATAGTAAGAGGCTATCAAGAATTAAAGACTACCTTCCTGTTCTGATTCCAGATATAATTAGTAATTGCAGAAAGTAATTTATAGTTCTTAGTTATTCTGTAATATATTTATTTTGCATCTGAGCTTAGTCTGTGTAAGGAGATAGCTTTCTGTCAGGGAATAACCAATTTCATAACAGAAGGCAGTTCCCAAGCACCAAGTCATGAGCTGCCATGTCAACAACGGCCCTCCGTCACGAAGCAGGCTTCTTCTTGGGGAGGAAAACATTGCGAAAGGACAAACTAACTTAAGTTTCTTTTTTGGACTCAAGTCCATCTCTCAGTTAGTTGTTTAAGGAGAGAACAATAATTTGAGAGTAAAAGGACCAAACAAGTAGATAAGAGTTGCATTTGATAGTGTGTACTTATACTAGGGTCACTCTAAAGAGTGAGGGCATACCATATGTCAGAGGCACAAATGATTAGGAAAATGATACTTATTGTTCAAAGAACCAGCCATACCCTCTTCCCCCCACCTCACGCATTCTTACAGTGAAAATGTCTCAACTGTCACTACATGCAGTCACTCATTCTAGTAGAGCATATTCACAAAACTTCTATAAGGTGCCAAGACATCCAATGATCCACCATCATCAGTGACAGTAACCTGGGTTTCTGATAAATAGCTGCAAAATGTTTCAAAGCTAATTATTTTTCTATTTCACTCAAGAGTTCATTCACTAGCCTTTGCAGTTAGTTTTGCGTTATTGGCACAAAGCACCCAACCAAAAGCAGAATATGGGAGGAAAAGGTTTATTTTGGCTTACAGACTCAAGGGGAAGCTCCATGATGGCAGGGAAAAACGTGGTATGAGCAAAAGTTGGACATCACCTCTGGGCCAACATCAGGAATATGGGCCAAACACTGACAAGGGGAAGCTGGCTGTAACACCCACAATCCACCCCCAACAATACACCTCCAAAAAAGTTCCAATTCTCAAATTGCCATCACCTTGGGATCAAGCATTCAGAACACATGAGTTTATCGGCAACAACTAATTCAAACCATCACACTAAACAACTCGAGTCTACTAGCATCACCTGGCAATGAGCATCAATACAGTTCCATCTAACTCTCCCTTGCCATATGTATAAGAACACACCACAGGAGGGCTCTTCTCTGAGGAGCACTGGGAGTTAAGGAAAAACCGTGACCCTCTCACTTCCTCAAAAAGTCTGTCTCAGAGAAGCAAGACTCATGGTAGACACGGGCCAGGAAATTTTGTACAAACTAGCAGAGTAGACTTGTTACCTGAATGCAACTGTAATTTAAAAATCAAGAAACACAATGCTTTTACCTATGGATGCAACCATAATATTGCTAACAACCCAACCACATCCACTTTGCAATGCTGCTGCAACGAAGTGGCAATGATAGGTTCAGTGGTTGACAGAAGTCTTTGTGGTCAGAAGAACCAGGATGCAAACTTTGACACCCAGCAATTCCATGACCTTGGACAAGCAAGTAACTTCTTTTGGCTTCAGTTACTTCACATTTTAAGTACAGATTATGTCTATTGGTAGAGTGTTATAACTAGAATAAATAATAATAGTAGTAGCTAACAGATATATAGCACTTATTTATGGCAGACATTGCTTTGGCAATAAAAGGAGACACAACAGGAAAGCTGTAAGATGAGTAAGACATATGTACATGTGTTTATGTATAAACACATTTAGTGCCCATAACATTGCATGGGGGTGAAACTGGAGGCTCGTACGTATTAAGGACTCACCAGAGATAATTACCTACTGATTTATGTGTGGACTCACTCATTTTAAACCCAGGGAGGCTGATGCCAGAATACTTATGTTAACAATTATACTACACTGCTTCCCAGAAAGTACTTAAGGCAGTGCTTGATTATTAAAAAGCAATTAGTAAACCATACTTCATAACTAAAATTCTAACAAGTACTGGGAGGTATTTCTCATAGAGGAACCATTTTCTTATGATCGAGTCTATTTCCTGGGAAAAAAATGGAGGCATGCCCCATAAAGGAAAATGTATAACGGCAATGTACAGCATAACTCAAGTTTTACACAGGGAAAGGGGAAAGAGCCAAGTATGTCATCAAACATGGGAGTTCTTTGTTTCTTTACCTTCCCTGTACTCCTTGCCTAGGTAATAGTTTTGTTAAGAAAACATGGAGACATTTCAAAGGCCACTATTTTTTTTTTAACCAGAAACTTTATATTTTGAGATTACATACATCTTTCTGGCCATTCTTCAAAATCCCTCAGACTACAGGTCATGGAGGGGTGCAGAAGGAGATACTCTGAAGAGATACTTGAGGGAAGGGCAAGGGCAAGAGCTGATTTAAAGAAAAAGACTGATTTTCCAGGGTGCAAGTTAAGCAACTATTAAAGTTTAAGTAGATGTGTGAGAATGTCAGTTAAAAGCATTGGAGGACAGAACGGAAAGATAAAAGCAGTGGGCTTCTGTCTGGAATGCACTTGGTGGCCTCCTTACACTTAAGGAAGATCAAAGGACTCAACCTGAGAGAGTCTAAGCATTTAAGGTGAAGCAACAAAAGTAGCCCAAGGGAGCCTCTTGGGAAGGAGACCTCCAGTCCTCTACTGTCTCCAAGACCAAGCATGAACCCAGCAGTAACAGATGCTCCACCCTTCATGCTGATTTTACCTTCCACTAATTGCTAACACTAAGGGAACTGGTTTAAGTAAAGCCACCTGCTCTGAGGTTTTGGAGCTGTTTTCAAATAAACAGGAGGAAGAAAGGGGAGACATGGCCAATTGGAGGGCACTATTTCCCACTGCTGACACAGACACTGGGGAGACCTGGCCCTTCACCAGGTAGGCAGATGGTAAGAACTGCAGGGGGCCAAGGTGAGCAGCAACAATGCCAAGTATGGAAGGAGAGATGCTGACATCCAGAGAGAAGTTTCAGGGACAAAAATAAGAGTGGACCAATACTTGTCTATTTGTGTACCTTTTGGCTTCACAAAGAAAATACCAGCCTTACAAAGGTCACATTTATTTGTTTTCTCTGTTCACCTACAGCCCTACATGCAGACCTATGTCAAATATTGAACAAAATCCATTTGGACCATAGGACCCAATGTGCTTGGAAAACATTTTTTTTTTCCATTAAGTCATTGTGAAAGTGTTTGTGCTTACTATAACAACATTAGATTTCCCCCTTCTTTCCTTTGCTTTGAGTGTTATAACAAAGAGCTTTCACTGATACAGGTCCGGACAGAAGAAGGTTCTGTATGCTACTAAAAATTTACAAACAGCTCCTGAGATTTGAGCTAGCTCCTTCCGAAATGACTTTCCTATGAATTGTCTCTAAGTACAGAATATAATGTTAGCATTAATTTGGAGGCATCCCCAAAGAAGGTGGGAACACTAGGTTCCCTCTACTACACAATCTCCACTGAATGTCACTTTTTTCTCAAATTCATTAAAAAAAAAAACATATATTAGCTAAAATATGGGATTTGTAAGTCCTTCACTGACTCCTAACAAACTGGCTTCAAAGCAAATAATTCAACAGACCAGGATCTTGGTCCCTTGCCATTTTTTATTTGCAAATTCCACAACAGCTCAGATATCTGGCATGGAAAAATGCTACTTGTTTTCTGTATTAAATTTAGTCACATGTGTGATGTAGTGGCATCTCTGTAAACAGTGGTGGTGTCAGTTCTACACTCACCATTAAGAAAGACATCCCAAGTCAAAAGAACCTGCAACTAGAGAGACAGAGTTCTGGTCTAACTGACTATAGATGGACCCATTCCTCAGAAAATTCCAGGTCTCTCCCTGTGGTAGCACACACCTGTAATCACAAACTTGAGCTCTCCCGGGTAAGTCGGCTGGCTAGAGTAGGGAAATTAGTGAACTCCAGGGTCGGTGAGAACCTGTCTCCATTAGGAAAATGGACAGTGATTAAGATACCCAACATTGATTTGTGGCCTCCACATATACACAGATGCACGTATCCATGCACATGCACACCCACATGTGCCCACACACATACAAACACAGAAAGAATCCCAGGCAATAGTAAAGTCCAGGTTGAGAGTCACTTGTCTGTATCATGATTGAAAGCAGAGAAAATGCCAATCCCTTTAATCTTCTCCCAAACAGGCTCCCTATCACCATATCAAACACAGCAGATGCAATGTTGCTGCAAGTCCAGACATGTTTGGTTTGACCCTCTCTGTAAAGAGAGTGCGCAGGAAGAGCCCCTGTCCCATATTTCATGTGGCTGCAATGGACAAGGGCTGTCAGAGGTATTTCTGTCAACACATGTTAAGAAAACAGCCTGGGGCTATCACATGTCAGACACAACTTAAAACACACTCTGGCTTCATCTCCTTAGTTTGGCACTCCATCTACTCCCTTGTGGACATCTGTATGTGTCACATAGCACTATTCAAACCAAATCAAGACAGGATAGAAAAATGGGAGGGGCCATGGGACAGGAAAGAAACTTTCATCCAAGCCCCTGGGTTGCCTTCATGGCCTGCTGGGTGAGCATCAAACTTGAACCTTAGTGAACTATCTCAACAAAGGATGTTACAAACAGCAAATGAACTGAGCTTACTCAGGCCAGAATACGTAAGACCTTTGAGTTAAATCTTATCAGCACTCCTCCCTCCCTTATCCCAAACCTGAGTAATGAACCTCATAAACAATCTTACAATTGAATTGGCAAAAAGAAATTCTTTAAGAAAAATAAGTAACAAGCTCATATATATTTATACTCAGTTTTTAAATTTTGCTTAATGTTTAAACTTAGTTGCAAACTATATCCTTTGAGAAATACAAGTTCAAATTCCAAAATATTACAGACATAGCTATTGCTAAAAAGACAGCTATGAATAATTCTCTAGAGAGGCCCACACACATGTGTTTTGGGGTACATACAATTATCCTGTCCTTAAATGCATCTATTCATATTCTTGCCCTCCCTCACCCCCTCTCCCTTCCCCACATCAACTGTTTTTAATTCTACAGCATACACTATCTCTACCTGTACCTTAATAAGCTCAATAACTTTGCTCCATTCTGATTGGTCCTGAAATTGTATATTGAGTTGTATATCCTTGCTGTGGTTGACAAACGGTATCAATTATTCAATCAATCATGAAGTACCTCTTATGAACAAACGCAAGCAGACTTAGATCCTGAAAGGCTGAGGTACAATATTAATTTTATTGTAGGCAGCTGGAAAAAAAACTACAGTACAATGTACAGTCAATAAAAAAAATAGTACCCCACGGTTATATCTAAGTTCATATTTGTCTTATTCAAAGTGTGCAATGTTTATCTAACTTTTTAAAATGACTCCAGATAATGAGGTTCTGTCAGTAAGGGGATACAAATTTACACATGTAAAGAAAATCTACAAAGTTGTGACAGAGAATGAGCCTCATAGAACTGTAGGAATCTTCTACTTTGGCTATTCAGACACACAGCACTTAGCTTTTATAGTTATTAACGTCTGTCATATCAAAATATGCATGCCAATCTCAAGTACAGTTCAACAGATCTTGCAAACAGAAACCTTGTAAATCATATTAAGATTTTTTTAATTTATCATTTATTTGCAAGCAGAGAAGCATAAAAGGAGAGACAGAAAGAAAGAACGTGTGTGACAAAGAGACAGTATGGGTACGTTGGGGCCTATCACCACTGGCAATAAACTCCAGACACGTGACACTTTGTGCATCTGGCTTGATGTGGGTTCCGAGAAATCAAACCAAGTCCATCAGGCTTTGTAATCAAGCACCTTCAACAGCTTAACCATCTCTCCAGTCCCAAGATATTTCATAAAAGGTTATTTTCATATCTAAAAGTTCAGATTTATCAATTTACTACTAATTTTCTTTTTTAAAAATATATTTTATTGGTTTGCTTGAGAAAGAGAAAGAGGAGGAGAGAGAGAGAATGAGCACGCCAGGGTCTCTAGCCACTGCAAACGAACTCCAGAAGCTTGTGTCCCCTTCTGCATCTGGCTTACATGGGTCCTGGGGAGCGGAACTGGGCTCTTTCGGCTTTGCAGGCAAACGGCTTAATCACTAAGCCATCTCTCCAGGGCCCCCCTTTTAAATATATTTTATTTATTTATTTATTCATTCATTTATTTATTTGAGGGAGAGAGAGAGGTAATTCTCTATTACTATGATGGCCTCAAGGACTTCCAAACCCACCTCCTCTAAGTCACATAGGCCCTGAGCCTTATAATATGTTCAGTTACAGATACAGTATGTACCTCAATCATTTCACTAGCAAGCAGAATACCTCGTCTGGTCTTTCTGACTATTGGCATGCATACATAGCTCAATGTATTTTATGCAGCATCTCAAAAAGTATTAATAAAGGACCCTCTGGTACTCAAAGTACTTACTGAAATAAGTAATATTCTTTCTTTTCTATGCCTTACTGGATATACGGCATACACAGTACATTGTGATCCTCACTCTAAAATATGTTGCAAGCAATTTAATAAACATGTACTGAAAACAGATGGGGAACTGCTTGGAGGAAGAAAGGAGAGCAGCAGGGGATGGGAGGGCAGGGAAGAGAAAAAAAGTATAGTGATATATATGTATGAAAATGTGAAAATGAAACCAATTTCTCTGTATGCTAAACAAGAGCTAACTTTTAGAAATTGGACACTAACAGAAAAAAATTATTATGCCAACCACAGAGATTACTAGTTACAGAAAAATGAGTAACTGAACAGGACAAAAATAACTTTTGTATTATATCAATTTCAAAATAAGTGTCATTTAAATATGCTTATTGGTTTATGGCTACTCCTTAGTCTTCATTGGTATATTTTTTTCTTATGTTGTTGCCATTATGCAAACTTGTGCCTGAAGACCCAAGGAAACAGTAACAGGTGGCAGTCTACTTCTCTGTATGCAGTCTTAGGATGTTGTTTCATAAAACTAGGCATATTTGATATTATGGGTGGTTCATTTCATTATAATTGCAAATAGCTTACATAATTAACTATATAATAATGACTCAACATAAATGATTATTTCATGAAAGTTTTAAGAATTTCAAGAAAAATTTAGCACTGCTGAAAAACTTACATACCACTGATTTATTGTTGAAGAACCAAAGTTAGACACATAAGTCCAGTGAATGACAAGTTGGACATAAACATCACAAAAGAAAAGTGAAAATATATTTACTGATTTTGAGCTATGTTATTGTTTATTTAGATTACACTAAACTGTTTGATGAAATATTAAATGTGTTAAGAATTTAAAGCAGGGGCTGGGAAGGTGGATCAGTGGTTAAAGGTGCTCACTTGCAAAGCCTGCCAATCTGGATTCAATTAACAAGCCATCATGTAAGCTGAATTCAAGTGAGTTATTGGTCAGGAAGGTCCATGAGGCCCCAAATGATAAACGCTATTGCCAATTCCTTTGGTTACCCAATTGCACGACATAGGCTGTTGAGAGCTCAACATTGAAACACATATCTCTGCCACACCTCTCCAAGGCTCAGGGAACTTTTTTTGCAGGAGGGGCAGAAAAAACGTAAAAGCCATGGTATGGGAAGGCGTACTTTGGGTTACTGTCACATGAACATGAATTGACTGGTACATTTATGACCTCACAGTAATTGCTACGCCAACAAAATCTCCACAATTCTGAGCCCATCAACATTTTTACTTACATGTGAAAAAGAAAGTGACATCAAAACAGAAGGACTAGTTGGGAAGAAGAAGGTACTTGATAGAATAGGGGTGGGTAGGGGACACAGAAAAGAAATACTATAAAATTATAGTACGTTCTTGTATTAAAATTCTAAATAATTTTTTTGTTCATTTTTATTTATTTGTTTGAGAGTGACAGACAGAGAGAGAGAGAGAGAGAGAGAGAGAGAGAGAATGGGTATGCCAGGGCTTTCAGCCACTGCAAACTCCAGACGCATGCGGCCCCTTGCACATCTGGCTAACGTGGGTCCTGGGGAATCAGGCCTCGAACTGGGGTCCTTAGACTTCACAGGCAAGCATTTAACCGCAAAGCCATCTCTCCAGCCCAAACAATTCTTAATAATTTTTAAGTGGCACATGCATCTATTAATCATTTGCATTGACAAGAACCCCTAGCATGCCACTACATACATGCATGTACCAATTCATGCTACATGCATGCATGCAAATGAATACATTTTATTAAAAGAATTAAACAAAGAAAAATAAGTCCAATAAAATTCTTAAAAATGTTAAATGTATAAATTAAAAAGAAGCCTGCACTATGAGCCTACACCATAGTGGTTTAATTTTAAAATACATATTCATTAATATCAGGAAGTAGCCAACTATAATAGACATCAAGTACTAGAAGAAATGAACAGAACAATATTTAAGCCAATGGTGTTTATAATAATTTTCAGAATGGCAAAGTGAGAATAATGACATAGTCTCCTCACTTAGATGAATTTAAAAAGAGACAGCTTTTATTTTTATTTATTCAAATCATCTTATTTAGCCTTGTATATTTTATCTTTTTCTGTACACAAATATGTAAGAGAAGGACATTAAAATTAAGATATAAGCAAGGAAAGATACTTTAAGGTAAGCTGAATTTATTTTCCAGAAAAAAAAAAAAAACAAACAAACAAACCAAAAACACAAGTCCCTTTAAACATGATAATTACTCATTAGAAATGAGACAATCAGGCTGGAGGGATGGCTTAGAGGTTAAGGCATTTGCCTGCAAAGCCAAAGGACCTAGGTTCTATTCCCCAGGACCCGTGTTAGCCAGATGAATAAGGGGGCGCATGTGTCTGAAGTTTGTCTGCAGCGGCTGGAAGCCCTGGTGCACCCATTCCCTCCCTCCCTCCCTCCCTCTCTCTCTCCCTCTCTTTCTCTCTCTTCCTTCCTCCCTCCCTCCTTCTCTCTTTCTCTATCACACAAATAAAAATAAAATATTTTTAAAAAAGAAGTAAGATAACCTAAGTCTTTAATCCAAACCCCACTTTATCATCCAGAAATCTCCTATTCATGAGCCAAGACTTTACCTATATTGAAGCTGAACTATCTAGTGAAAATCTTCAATAAATATGAAATTTAGAAATGTTTAATAAATATTTATTAAACATAAAGTTTAGAAATGTTTGAAATAAAAACAAACCTGCAGAATATAATGTTGCCTTCTTATAAAATGATATGAAAAAATTGTCTATGCCCACATACAACACTCACATTCATCACTCAACCCTACATACCTGCACATTGTCTGCTCACATACCTACCCACTATCTCTATCCTCTGTGATTAAAACATGTAGAAGCATCAGATTAACTTTAATGAATAAATGTTTGTCTTTGCAAGGGTCTTGAACAAACTGCAGTCCATTCCCCAACTGATGACAATATTAGCTCTAGTGGCAATTTATGGATGTTACTACCTCGGCACTTTCGAGATAAAGGACAGTTTTTTTTTTTTTTTAATATAGTAATAGCAGCATAAAGATCCTTGTATCTCTCAGCTCAATAAAGCAAAGATGGAAACATTTTGCCTCAGCTGCACCCTCCATAGCTAGGGGCTGAGTTCAAGCCCCAGGGGTCCCTGTTGTTCCCTCCTCCCTGCCTAGGCCTGCCCTCTTCCCAGGAGGCTTTCCAGCAGGTTGCATGGCCTGCCTGCCCAGGGGCATCTCCATGTGAGTAATGCTCACAATGTTTGCCTCCAGTGACTGAACCTTTTTGTATTCTGGGTCTCTGGGCTACTTCTATTCATGGCTTACTCATATGAGCAATTTAAAGGCATGCAAAAGGGTCCCATATCTCTGCTTCTCAGATGTCTACTTACTCAGTTCATCACTGTCACACATCGACAAATTTAATAACTGGAATACTACAATGAGTAAAGCCTATAATAAGATATTCTCAAATTTCTTTACATTTGTTCTCCTTATCCTTCAAATAAATGTGTCAATTATGGTTTAATATCAAGGATTCATTTTTAAATCCTTCATATAGGAGAATGGACAAGTTCATAGTGATATTCCAATGGGCCAGATTCTTTTCCTCAAACATGTTCACTCACAGGGTTAGACAGATAGCTCAAAGGAAAAGGTGCTTGCACTGAAAGCCTGCTGGCCTGATTTCAATTCCCCAGCACCCACATAAAGCCAGATACTGCGTCTGAAGCTCATGGTTGTGACAGCAAGAGAGGCCATCTCAGAAGATGGAACACAGTGAGGCTGTCCTCTGATCTCCAACTACATGTGCCCCTCACGACACATACAAGAAAACTCAAAAATTCTTCAATTTGCTATTGCTCTATCATATATATACACACATATATGTGTGTATATATATATATATATATATATATATATATATGTATGTATGTATGTATATATATATATATATATATATGTACACACACACACACACATCGGATGTGCTCATTTATTAAGTACTAAAAGAAAATTCTCATTTTCTGTTCCTTATGCAACTACAAACAAACTAAAATCAAATTTTCATTATAAGCCTAATGTAAGAAAATACAGAAACCTCTAAAATTCTAATGTGCTTCTTCCAAACTGGTCAGTAATGATGATATTTGTGATATTCACCATTAAATAGACATCGTATGTACTTTCACTGCAGAGACTTCAATAGTCAGAAGTATAGTAAGCATTTAAAAAATTAAAGAAATAAATGTGACAGCTAAGCTTTGATTTAACTTGACAGGATATACAATAATCATGGAAACAAATCTCTGGTATTGCCTGTGAAAGATTCTTCAAGATTAGATGAGTTGAGGTGGAAGGACCCACCCTACCTGGGTGCGGCAGGAACCTGTGGGCTGGGAGCTGAACACAGCATCCATCACTCCCGCTCAACTTCTCACAACTCACCTGATAGTACAAGGCTGGCTTCCCGCTCCTGCCATGCTTTCCCTGTGCTGAAATACTTCTACCCTCAGCTGTAATAAACTCTTTCCTTTCCTAAGGTGCTCCGGGTGGGGTATTTTATCTCATGAAAATGAAAGTACAAGGAGTATGAAGTGTGTGTGTGTGTGTGTGTGTGTGTGTGTATTATGATTTACAGAAGAAAAATTTGAGTTATGTCACTAAGTCTATAAAGTTAAAATATCGTTTCTGTATGTTGACGTAACAAAATCCTAAACAGCATGTGAGTTTTACTAGAGCAATTCCTCATAGGTATCTGCTCTCCTGACTCCCTACACATCCAAGGGGGAATAAATTACTACTCCTGCACCAAATGATAAACAAAACAGATACTAATCAGTGACCTACCATCTTCTGAACTCCCTCAGCATGGGACTGTTAATTGTCCCAAGGGTTTTCATTTGACCCCAAGAGACAGACAAAGGTGTGTCCTAGAAGCAGACAGAATCTTAGAGCTGGTTCTTGACAAAAGGCTCTAAAGTGCATTTTGGAGATATGGCTATTATTTTTCTCTTAAGGAAAATACTTTTCTCATGCCAGATAAGAGGTATGCAAACAATAAGTATTTATGAACAAACACTGAATTGACTCTAGAGACTATTAACCACAAAGCCTCCAACCCCCAAATACTCAAGCAACAGAGGAAGAAAAGTGCAAAAAAAAAAAAAAAAAAAAACCTCACTGTTGTTATTTACCTATGTGTTCAGAAACTTGAGATACCAAGTTGAATTGTCATCAAGAATATTCCAGCTAGCCCAGTGTGGTGGTGCACACTTTTAATCCCAGCACTCAGGAGGCAGAGGTAGGAGGATCACTGTGAGTTCAAGGCCACCCTGAGACTCCATAGTGAATTCCAGGTCAGCCGGGGCTAGAGTGAGACACTACCTCGAAAAATAAAAAAATAAAAAATTCCAGCATTATATTTTCTTTTTTTAAAAAAAAAAAGAACTTTATGTTTATTTTTATTTACTTATTTGAGAATGACAGACAGAGAGAGAATGGGCGTGCCAGGGCCTCCAGCCACTGCAAACGAACTCCAGACGCGTGCGCCCCCTTGTGCATCTGGCTAACATGGGGGCCGGGGAATAGAGCCTCAAACTGGGGTTCTTAGGCTTCACAGGCAAGCGCTAAACCACTAAGCCATCTCTCTAGCCCCAGCATTATATTTTCTGAAAGTCAATAAGCAAAGAACAAACACCTTGAAAGGTGAAATACTTTAATGTTTGATTGCCACACACAAAATAATAGAATACAAAGCAAATAACTCCACACTTTCGGAAATCACTATGATTACAAAAGAAAATAAAGCAAGTATAGCAATTCACCAACTAAGTAATGGGTTTATAAAATGTTGTGTTTTCGTTGCAATTGTGTGCTTCACAAAGCTATAGTGAAAAATCTGTTAGCAGATTCTCAAGAGGACATGATCCAAAGAGCTCCAACCCTCCCCATGAATCTTTCCTCACCATTACCATGCTAACTATCTAGTCACTTCTTCATTATGCTTTTTGTCTACAATATTTCTGTTATGGGCAGAGTAACAGATTATTTCTCCATATCCCCAGTTACCTGCTTATAAATGACATTATACCTATACCCTATACAATATGGCTATTCCCAATTATCCAGTACACTTTCCTGGAGCCTTTCAGAGATAGCCTGGGGGAAATGGATAAAAGCACAACCTCAGAAGCCAGCGTGCATGGGGAAACTACATCATCTCAAGCAGGTCATATAACTGCTCTGTGCTACAGTTTCATTTCTATATAAACTCCACATTAAAGAAACTAATATTTGTGAACAGTATGCTATGCTGAGTTCAAAATGGGCACAAATCTGAATATATGTTCCTAAATATTACTCAACTTTATTCCCTGAGTTTCTAGTTGAACAAACTAAGAAAATGAGTAAAAGAATAACTCATCCACTGTTGGTGGGAATGTAGGATGGTACAACCACTTTGGAAAGCAATATGGAGACTTCGGAAAAAGCTGAGTATAGAGATACCAACAGACCCAGTTATTCCCTTACTGGGCATCTACCCTAAAACCTTCAAACCACAGGCTAGAGAGATTTGCTCAACCATGTTTGTAGCAGCTCAATTTGTAATAGCTAAGAGCTGGAATCAACCCAGATGTCCATCACTAGAAGAATGGATAACTAAGATGTGGTATATCTACACAATGGAATTCTACACAGCAGTAAGAAAAAATGACACAATGAAATTTGAGGAAAAATGGTTGAACGTGGAACATATCATTCTCAGTGATCATACCCAATCACAGAAAAAAAATCACCACATAGTCTCACTAAATTACAGCACCTAACCTGAATCTACAAAAGATACCTTACATACCCAGCAAGCATCTTGTGGACTACACAGTAGGATGGAAGGGGAGGGAGGAGAGGGTATCAAAGGGGTGGGAAACACAAATCTAGACCCAAATGGCAATGGTACCATAAAATTCTACTTACTAAATGGCAGACCAAATGGCTGATCCTTCACCAGGCCCTTACAGGGAACACTTGAACCACAAGACACTGGAGAAGGTAGGATCACGACTAACCTTAATCTTCTACATCTTCCCTCCCTCCTTCTCCCTCTCCCTCTCTCTCTTCTTTCTAACTCTTGTATATTAGTTATCTTTTTCCTCATTTTCTTAGTGGGCACTAACCTGTAACTCCTAGTACCAGCATGGGGCTATCATCCACAATGAGCTTTTGATCAGAGAGACCTAACAAGGTTTCCTAAAAGACAGACAGATTTCTGTCAGAGTACTTGATGACCCACCAAAGGTTAGTGGTAAGACCCTACTGCTGAAGACACCTTATGTGGTTGACATGTAAAATGGAATGGCATGGCTGGAAGTTGGAAGAGAGTCAGTCCCCAGACAGTCAGCGCGTCTAGTGCCAGAAGGTGCTACATGGGTGACTGGGGAAAATGACCAATATCTGTCCAAGCAACTCATGGTCTAACTACTGAGCAGCAAATAACCTGTTGTGATGCCCACACAAGTGCAATAGTGGCACATAGCCATGGTGGGGAACCAACTGCTCTTGATTTGGCTAACTGATCACCTCAGTGGTATGGAACCCATAGCTGGAGCTGGGAAACAAGTCAGAACCATATCCAAACATAAGCCCACTCTCAATTATCAAGCTACCATCAGTCATGCGCTACAAGAGGGCCTACACCTATTAAATTCTCTATAAAAAAAAGTAAGCCTTATCTCTTTTGTCCTGGTGCTAACTTACCCTCTGTTGGAGAATCTGCTTCTCTTTTTCAGATAGACGTAGATCCTAAGGAGAGAGCCACCCTATCATACCTCAAAAGGGACCCTGCCGAAACTAAGAAAAATTGGAAAAACAAGCAAGGGTGCTGTTTTCCTGATAAACCGGATACCAGCACAAGGGGGAAGGAGATCAGCACAGAGAAAAATCAACTCCTACCAAATCAGAGAGCCAGAGCCTCTCAGGTCCCCAACACCTCATCACTGAAGCAGACCAAAAATGAACCCAACATGGCTCAGGGAAATTTTGCGGAAGAGGGGGCGGAAAGAATGTCAGAGCCATATGTTGGGTCATTATATGCAGAGACATTTATCTTACCCATAACTGTGGGATAACTCCACAATGCATGACCCATATACCTCAACAAGGAGGGGCCAAGGGGAGGGGGTAGGTCATGGATGAGCCTAATAATGGTACCAAACTGACTGTATTTGCTGAATAAAAAACTAACTAATAAAGAAAAAAAAGAATAATACTAAATAATATAATCATGAACAACTAGCCATTAGTCTATGCATTTTATGTGTGTCAATTCATTGGTATAACTGTTCTATTTTTTTTTTTTTTTTTGCATGGTTAAGAAGTCAGGTACGGACTTCTTCTTCTGGAAGTAGTTTATGATGGTATGGTGGCAAGGCCAGTGACCGAAGCTTTGACAGATGCTGATGTTCATCCAAAGGTCTATCCCCTCGCAGATGCCCACCTCACCAAAAATCTACTGGACCTCGTTCAGCAATTATGTAACTACAAAGAGCTTCATAAAGGAGCCAATGAGGCCACCAAAACACTGAGCGGGGCCTCTCTGCGTTCATCGTCATAGCAGCAGAGGCTGAGCCCTTGGAGATTTTCCTGCACCTCCCACTGCTATGTGAAGACAAGAATGTATGCTATGTGTTCATGTGTTCCAAGCAGGTCCTGAGCTGGGCCAATGAGGTCTCCAGGCCTGTTACCCGTTCTGTCACCATCAAAGCAGGTTCTCCGCTCAAACTGCATATCCAGTCCATTCAGCAGTCTATTGAGAGGCTTTTGGTCTAAGCCTATGGCCTTGGCCATTCTCTTGACACCCTTCCCTCCTTGTGTATCATTCGGTCTGTGTTACCTTATAGTGTTTTCAGCAGCTCTCTATTATAAAATATTGTACTACATCTGCTTTTTGTTATTATTTTGCCTTATGGTTATTTTTGCCTTTATGCTCTTCACCCTGTCATCAGTCTATCATTCTCTAATCTCAAAAGACACAAATTATCAAGATGGATCAAAAAAATGGACCCTTCTGTCTGCTGTCTTCAAGAAACCCACCTCACCACTGAAGATAGACAACTCCTCAGGGTGAAAGGCTAGAAAATTATATTCCAAGCAAATGGAAATAAAAAACAAGTGTATGTGTTGCTATATTAATACCTGATAAATAGACTACAAACCAAAAGTCATCAAAAAGGACAAAGAAGGCCACTTCTTACCCATCAAGGGAATGATCCAACTTGAGAAAATCACAATCATAAATCTATATGTGCAAAACACAGGTTCACCAGTTTATAAAACAAAACCTACTTGACAACACAACAAAAATAAACACCCAACACCATCATAGTCAGAGACTTCAATATGCCACTATCATCAATGGACAGACCATCTAAGCAGAAAATCAACAGGGAAATAATAGAGGTCAACAACACCATAGATGAACTAGACCTACAGGACACCTACACAATTTTTCCACCCCAACTCTACAGAGTACACATTCTTCTCAGTAGCCCATGGAACCTCCTCAAAAATAGACCCTATAATAGGCCATAAAGCCTCCAAAAATTCAGGAAAATTGAAGTAACTTCCTGCATCATATCAGATCACAATGCTTTAAAGGTATAAATCAACAACAAGAGACACATCAAGAACTCCACCAGCTACTGGAGACAAAACAACACACTTTTAAACAATGAATGGATTGTGGAAGAAATCAAAAAATAAATCGTAATTAAACGATAATGAAAACACAACCTATGAAAACTTGTGGAACACAATGAGACAGTCCTAAGGGGGAAATTCATAACACTAAATTCCTTCATAACAAAGACAGAGAGATCCCAAATTAATAACCTAACCAACCACCTAAAGGCACTGGATGAACAGGAAGAATCCCACCCTAAGAGTTCCAGATGGAAAGAAATAATCAAGATCAGAAAAGAAATTACTGAACTGGATATTACAAAAACAGTTAAAAACTCAATGATAAGAAGACCTGGTTCTTTGAAAAAAAAATAAACAAAATTGATAAACCCCTTGCCAATTTGATCAAGCAAAAGAAAAATACCAGAAAATCTCAAATTAACAAAATCAGAAATGAAAAAGGAGAGGTCACAACAGACATCAATGAAATTGGAAGAATCATCAGGGCATATTTCCAAAATCTGTCCTCCACAAAATTAAATAATCTGGAAGAAATGGATAAATTCCTAGACACACACCACCAACCAAAACTAAACTCAGAGCAGATTAATCTCCTACACAAACCTATCACATCCATGGAGATTGAAAAGGTAATTTTGCCCACAAAAAAGAAAAGCCCAGGACGGGATGGCTTCTCAGCTAAATTCTATCAAACCTTCATTGAAGAAATGAAACCAATTTTTTTTTTCTCAAACTGTTTTGTGTAATTGGAGACCAGGAAATCCTCCCCAATTCATTTTCTAAAGCTAACCAGACATATATGCAACAAGCAAAGAAAACTATAGGCATATATCCCTAATGAATGTAGATGCAAAAATGGGCATGGGGGTGGTTATATCTCAAAACAATAAAGGCTACATATAAAGCACCCAAAACCCAAATAATACTTAATTGGGAAAACTCAAGGAATTTCCATTGAGAACAGGAATAAGAAAGGAGTGCCCACTCTCACCACTGCTCTTCAACATAGTACTAGAAGTACTAGCCCAAGCAATAAGACAGGAGAAAAAAATAAAAGGGCAAACTTGGCAAGGAAGAAGTCAAGTTAACCCTATTTGCAGATGACATGATCCTATACATAAGTGACCTGAAAGTCTCCATCTCAAAACTTCTAAAAGTGATTAATCCCTTCAGTAAAGTGGTGGGAAACAAAATCAATGCACGAAAGTCAATAGCCTTTCTATATGCAAAAGACAGATATACAAAGAAATCAGTGAGAGTCCCATTTTCAATAGCAACAAAAAAATGAAATACCTTGGAATAACACTAACCAAGGATGTGAAAGAACTATGTAATGAAAAAATTTAAAAAAAAAACTCAAAGAAATCAATGAGGACTTAAGGAAACGGAAAGACCTTCCATGTTCCTAGATAGGTACAATTAATACTGTGACAATGGCGATTCTACAAAAAAATAAAAATAAAAATACATACAGATTTAATGCAATACCAATAGAAATACCAGCATCTTTCTTCATAGAGATAGAAAAAAATGATTTCAAAATGCATATGGAATGGGAGCAGGCCTCAGAGACCCAAACATATCCTGAGCAAAAAACAAAACAAAAAAAAAAAAAAAAACACTTATGGAGGTATAGTATCACCATACCCAATCTCAAGCAATATTACAAAGCCATATTAACAAAAAACAGCATAATACTGCCGTAAGAACAGAAACACAGACCAATGAAACAGAACTGAAGACTCAGAACTTAGGTCAAATAACTATATGTACTTGATATTAGACAAATGGGCTAATAATGTTGACTGGAGAAAAGACAGCAATTTCAACAAACGGTGATGGACAAATTGGAGGAGCATACGTACATAAAAAATTGGAACTAGACCCACAAATCTCTCCATACAAAAAAATCAAGTCTGAATGCATTAAAGACCTCAATATGAGACATGAAACTCTTCTCCTAATGGAAGAAAAAACAGGAGGCATTCTCCACAATATAGGAGTGGGGGAAAACTTCCTGAAGAAAAGCGCAGTATCCCAGGAAATTAAACAATCACTCAACCAATGGGGTCTCAAGAAGCTAAAAAGATTTTGCACAAATACACCATAAGCAGCACCAAGATATTACCCACTGAATGGGAGAAAATCATTGCCAGCTATAACACTGACAGAAACCTAATTTCTAGAATCTACAAAGAACTCAAAAAACTGAACAAAAAAATCAACCAACCTACTCTAAAAGTGGGGCAGAGAACTTAATAGGGAGTTCTCCGAGGAAGAATTACAAATGGCTAACACACACTTAAGAAAATGTTCAACATCCATAACCATTAGGGAAATGCAAATTAAAACCACCATGAGATTCCACCTTACTCCCGTAAGGATGGCCACCATTAAATAAACCTCAAGAATGTCAGAGCCACACGCTGGGTCATGATACACAGAGACATTTCCTCCTACCCATAACTGATGGCTTACCCTACAATGCACTACCCATATACCCCAAAAGGAAGGTCTCTGTGGAAGGGGGAGGACAGGGAGGAGGCTAACAACGGTACCAACTTAACTATATTCACTGAGTACAAAACTAATAAAAAAAATACAATAAAAATAAATAAATAAATAAACCTCACAATGGCAAACGTTAGCGAGGACATGGGGAGGGAGGAACTATTATCCCCTGTTGGTGGGAATGTAAACTTGTACAATCACTATGGAAATCAACTTAGGGATTCCGGAAAAGGATGAACATTGAGCTATCAACAAATCCAGTTATTCCCTTACTGGACATTTATTCTAAATATTCCACACATCAATACAGAGACATTTGCTGAACCATGTTTATAGCTGCTCAATTCATTATAGCTAAGGACTGGAATCAACCCAGATACCCATCATTGGATGCATGGATGATGAAGGTGTGGTACATTTACACAATGGAATTCTACTCAGCAGTAAGGAAAAAAACAATACAATGAAATTTGTAGAAAAAACGGGCAGACTTGGAACAGGTCATACTCTTCAAACTTGCACAATCACAGAAAGACAAATGCTCCATGGTGTTACTTATCTGCAGTTCATAACCTGTACCTGATCAAGTTGCTGTCATACCTGATAGACAACTCAAGGTCCATATAGTAGGGATGAAAGGGTCTTGTTTGGGGGGGGGGGGAATAACACAAAATTAAATCCAAAATGAGCTGATACCACAGAAACCTTTATCTGTGAAGATAGCCTAAAAGATATAACCCTCAAAAGGAGTAAAGGGGGAGCACCTGAAAAGTAGGGATCTGGTGAGCATGAGATGAAGCCCAAGATTAAAAGAAAAAAAATTCTGTCTCTGACCTATAACTCCCAGTACCAGAGATTGGTTGCTACCCACACTGAACTGTTGATTGGAGAGACCTACAAGGTCCCCAAATCAAAACAGCTTTTTGTCAAAGCACTTGATTACCTGTCTGAGGCAAAAGCTAAGACCCTATTGCTGAAGACACCATATGCTACTGATACAGACCACAGAGAGACCTGGCTGGAATTGAGAAGAAAGCCAGTCCCCAGTTTGCCTGTCTAGTGCTGCAAAGTGCTATATGAGCAACTGGGGGAAAATGGCCAACAAAGTTCTGAGCAACCAGAGGTCTAAGTTACTCAGAAGTGAACACCCTGACATAATGTAAATGCCAGTGCAATAGTGGCACACGGCCTCAATGGGTAACCAATAGCTTTCTGATTGGCTAAGAGACCCGCTCAGTGTAAAGGAACCCATATCTGAAATTGGGAACCAGATCAGAATCCTGCAGAAGCAAAGATTATGTTCTCCACTGTCAAGTTCTCATTAGTCTTTGGCTAAAAGAGGAGTTACATATATCAAATTCTCCCCAAATTAATAATACTTATCCCATTTAAACTACGCTGACTTCAATTTCTGTTGGAGAATCTGTTCCTTTTCAGAAAGTAGTAAGACCAGAGGAGATAAGCTACCCTTCATACTTTAGCAAGCCACAGCTGAAACCACAGAGGAATTGAGAGACAAGCAAAAGTTCTGCTTCCATGTTGTTCCTGATAATCAGCACCAGGGTGTAGGAAACTGAGGATACTCAACACCTACCAAAGTAGAGATCCCGAACCCTTGAGGCTCATCACTATCACTGAAGTAGACTTAAAACTCAGCCACTATGGCTCAGGGAATTTTGCAGAAGAGGAGGAAGAAAGATTGTAAGAGCCACAAGTTGAAACATCATGCCCAGAGGCATTCCCTTCCTCCCAAAATAACTGACTACTACTCCTACAACATATAAACTACAACCCCAAGGGGAATACCTATAACCCCACTGAGAAGTGTCCCCAATGGAATGGGGGCAGAGACGAGGGCAAAGAGGATACCAACACATGATGTATCCATACAAAACATCTTGTTAATAACAACAATAAAATTTTAAAAAGTCAGGCACAAAGAAATAACAAGACTTCACCAAGTTCACATAGCTTGTGAGGAGAGAAAGCCAGTGAGTGCCAGGAGCAGAACCATTGGCCCTGGAGTGGAGCTCTGAACCCTTGCCTCCATAGATAAGAGCTGGCTCATCCAATATCTAAGGAGAATTAGGGACAGCTTTCAGGTTTCCTGAAAAGTACTCTTCCTTTTGTTGAGTCCATAGTTTCTTCACAGTGACAGACATAATATAGACATAATAGCTTTGAAAAAACCTGTGTGGTGAGTACTGACATCTCACTTGCAGTTAGCTCTTATGAACATTTTCCTTGGCTCTTTTGTTTTCTAATTTAATGACTCCCAGTCTAGAAAAGGACAAAGTATTATACGTGTATAGTAGAAACAACAACTGGTTCAGTTTATAAATATGAACTTAGGAAATGATAAGAACATCTTGTTTTCATTTGGTTTTAGATGAGTTAATCCAAAAATAAATGAGTCTCATTAGATAATTTCATTGAGCTTCTGTTGTTCCCATAATTGAAAATACTCCCTCGGTACCTACTGCTCACCTCTCAGACCGGCCTATCATTTTGTGAAGTGTGCCTCTTCTTTCCTCATTCCTTAAAAGCTTTTGAGCTAACCTGCTCTTGACTATTTCAAACAATATGAAGCAGAGCCTGGGCTGTCAATACAGCAAAGGGTAGTAGGTATTAGTTCTGAATTACCTAATTGGCTCTTTGCATTGTGGCTGTAACACTGTGTCCTTGAAACATTGTCAAACTAGTTGCCTCACCTGGAGAGTGGAGACAGTAGTATTTACCTTAGAAGAACGATGCAAGGATGTGATGAGAGCCCACTTGCATAAGTATTAGTACAATGCTTGGTAGGAAGTATGAACTCAATTTTATTAAGGTTATATACTTTCTGCCATTAGTTCTGCTACTATGCTTCTGGGACTGCACTCAGGTTTTCTTTTGCTCTGAGTGCTAGATGTTTAGTGTACAGTTGAAAATTCTCATTACATTTGGCATATCCATATCTCAAGAAACCTAATTATTCATACTGTACCAAACTGGCCCAACAACAAATAAATTATCTGGAAATTCCTAAAAGACCTCAGGAATATTATACATCTTCACTGACAACAAAATGTAAATATATTTACTATAATGTGACCTTTGGGGGAGACTCAGAGGCAAAATTTACACAGAAACCAAGAGAGTACTGGACCTTCAGAGAATGCAAGATTTCATGGATACAGAAACATTTCCCAACTATGGTGCTGGGCTACAGTACTGAGTTTATTTATGTCAAGTTTCCTTGAGAACTGAAGAGACTAGGTAATTTTTGAACACCTAGGAGAATGAGAAATTATGCCAAATTTCCCAAGTTTATTCCCAAAACAACTCAGTCTTCCTAATATACATTTACAGTATGTCTTAAACAAGCATACCAGAAACAAATTAACTAATTACTTTGAGAAAATGAGTTAGTCAACTCATACAAACATGAATATTTAATAATAGAATATCAGTAAAATTGGCCAGATATTTTAATCAAAACCATAAGAATGTTACTTTGCTTAAACTAAAGACATGGTATATTTGTCAATAAAAAAACAAAAACAGAAAAGGCCTATGTATTTCTGATTTCAGCATACTCATAAACACACCATACCACCATATAAAATGGTGTACTATCATCATACAATAAATATTAACTTGTACAGGGGACTTGGCTCAATGGTAGCACATTTGCTTAGCATATGTGAGACCCTAGGTTCGATTCTTATACCACAAACATTTTTTTAAAAAATTAACATAATCTATAAGATACACAGTGCTTACTTAATGGTAATAGCCATCTAATATTGGCACAAATCAAACATGATCTGTATAGAAAATAGTATCTTCAAATTGATAATAGTTACATAAATTCCCAACATATAATTTCACTTCAAAATTTTTTGGTTCTGTTAATTTTTATACCTCTACTGCTTGACAGGACAAATGTCATCATTTGAAAAAAATTTTACTTTTATGATTATAAAAGTTCTAATTTAAAAAAATAACCATCAGGACAAAATGCCTTACATTTTTGAAATGTTTTCAAATGATATTCAATCATCACCATAATCCTGTGTGATAGTAGCACACTGGTCAGTGTATAGATCAATACAGCTATCATGAGGCCAGGACATAATCCTCTAATCTTGACTTGACACTGAAAGCCCTGTGGCTCTAAAGCTCACTACATTCATGTGAAACTGTCTGAAATTGTAGGTTGTCAATAGAAGTAACATTTCTTTTTACAAAGCTAAAAAAGGAAGAAGAAAACTCAAGAATCTTTTGGTGTCTTGACACTGACAAGGTCACTTTGCAAACTGTAGTGAGACATTCTCCATCTGTATCCCTGAGCCAGAACAACTTTCACTATCCAAGCCAGAGAAAACAAAGACCATCAAGGCCCCTGTGCACTCACATTTACCACAAGGAATTTGTACCTGCGTAAGAGATGTGGTCCTTCTTATTTTAGGGCCTTTGTTTGAAGAATTTAGGAACACACATGTTTGTGTCAAGGCTCTGACTCCCACTTTTGGTCAGAGAAACTGCTTTTTGTAGATGGAAATAACTATTGGGGAAACTCAAAACTTGTCAAAGTACTGAAAATGACAGTTTGAGTGCTCAGCTCTAAATGAGACATCTCTATCACACCCTTCAAGGCCCAAGGAACACTGGTGAAGAGGTGTCAGAGAAAATGTAAGAGGCAAAGGACATGGAA
Organism: Dipus sagitta; assembly: GCA_036346955.1. NCBI lineage: Eukaryota > Metazoa > Chordata > Mammalia > Rodentia > Dipodidae > Dipus > Dipus sagitta. The sequence goes on along the minus strand of CM070771.1, from coordinate 101,033,539 downwards.
AAGTGCTTTGGAATGCTGTCTTCCAGACACGAAGTGCATTTCATGTATATAACCTCACAGCAGTCGATGATACTTACGCAATAATAAGTCCATCCACATGCTGCCATGGTGGATGGTGGAGATAGAAAAAAGAAATCAAAATATAAGAGAAATTACTGGGAAAGAAGAGGAGGTTCACAGGAAAGGGGATGGGATGGAGTGGGGGCAAAAGAAATTAATGGGAGGAGATTATGACCAAAATAAATTATGTAAGTATATGAAAATTATGACTAAAAATTAAAAATAATAAAATGAATTAAAAAAAATCTATGAACCACAAATAAAAAGGAGAAAGACAGAGAAAAAGGGACAGGTATTGGCTTTCAGTACCAGTACGTATCTCCAGAGAGGAAGATCTATACCTATCAAATAATCAAAACTTGAAACAAACTGAAGACTTTGACTCCACTCATGGCAGGGTATTCTGGGATGGGTGCCAGTCTCTGGCTGGTACATCCTGGAAAGTCATTCACACAGGTTTATAGACATGATTAACCACCAAAATCATCTGTGAGGTCTTTCTGAAGAAAATGCTGCGAATGAATCACAGGGTCACACTGTGTCAGGAAAATCTGACTTTGACAAGCTCTGACTACCCAGAAGTCCAGAATCACTGACACATTGGATGGACGCATGCTTAAGATTGGCCATGCCAATCTTCCTGGCAGTCATTCAGTGAGTGGAGTATGACAGCTGGAAAGTCATTTAAGCCAAATGTGACACTACAATAATATCTACAACAAATAAGACAAATAGCAACACAGCAATGTATTGCTACATTTTTTCAAGTGTAGTATGTCTTCAAACAGAAAAAGGAAATTCATGTCTTCATACTTTTTAAGAATCAAAACTTGTCTGGTTAACAAAAAGGAAAAAAAAAACTAGGCTATTACCGAAACAGACTACTTTATTGATCAACTGGGGCTGACATTTACTACAGATTTCAATGTATCAACAGTACACTATTCTGATGCTTATACTTAAGACCTAGCTATACCACAACCATATAAAACAAGATTTTTTCCTCCTCCCCATTTCACAGGTTAAGGAAAAAGAGGTTTAATGCCTTGTGCAGTCTTGCTCTAATACTAAGTAGCAGAGTTTGGATATACACCCAGGTGCATCTGGTTTCAACTCTATATAGAATACCATACTTAACCACCTAAACTGTCAACTAAAATGGCATTCGAACTATCTTTCAGAAATATTCAAGTTTCAGACTATCAAAACTAATTTTGTTGATACACAGAGTGGGGAAGATGTCATAGCATTCTGTTTACAGGTCCACATGTCAGAAGAAAGAAATCAGGCGGGGATCAGCTACACAGAAGCCAAGTGACTTTGGCATTTCTCATCATTTCTCAGCAACACAGTTTCCTGGCATGATGGCAGAAGGATCCCTTCCATTTTCATACTTCAAGCCACACAAGCGCAACATGTATTCATCTCTGACAGATTTCACTTGTTAAATCCAGGTGGAGCCTTAGCACATATTTTAGCAAAATCATTTTCAAGAGCAACAGTGAGTGTAAACAGTCTCTGGTAATGAATGGATAATGCACAAAAGGGACTGGATAAGGTGGCAACTGAAATTTAAAAAAAAAAAAAATCCTGACACCTGGTAAGGGAGTCAAACTGTAGTCTTTTCCACTTCCCAAAGGTGGACTCTCAGAGGCCTGAGTGAGGTCAAAGTGAAGCATAAATCAAACATAATGGTTGTTCACCTCTCTACTGTTTTCTGGTGTAGTCCCTAAACAGCCTGATAATAAACAGATTCATAATAAACTTGATAGAAAAAAAATAAAGCAAAGAAATAAAACATGACAAAGAAACCATATGTAGTAAAATGTAAAAACGAAAAAAGAAGAAAAGAAAGGAGAGTGAAGTTCACGTGTGAAGAACATCCTCACAGTTTCCTTCTCTTTACCAAGAAAAGAGAGACTGAGAAGTTATCCCCAGTAAATCCAGATAAGAAACAAACAACAAATAACAGGAAGGTTCAAGAAGTAATTACATGAACCATCAAACATTATTTACCCGGCATTAACTGCATTGGATTACTGAATAACTCCCTTTCCCCCTTAGGAAAAAGTAAATTTGGAATTGAAACATGGAAAATCTGAAGCATATGCTCCCACCCTCATTACTGAATTCCTCCCCCTTCATTTAAAAAAAAAAAAAAAGAATTGTTACACCCAAGTTTTCCCATAGCACTTGATGACATAGGGTCAACCTCTGTTTTCAAAACACTAGGGAGGCTGGACGCTAATGACTCAAAGTTCAAATGCTTTTCTAGAAACAATTGATTTAGAGAAAGCAAAGAAACACTCATGCAGAACAATGAAAAATGCAGTTCATCCCACATCCCAGTGAGAGGAACAGCAATAATGGAATAGTTCAGAGAAAAACACAAGCTAGCAGGCTGTCCTGTGGGAAACATGGAGTCCTCAGGAAGGGAGAAGAAATGAGGGAGACATACCAAGTTCTGAGGATGGAAATGAGAAATATGTTCTTTTTTAAAATGTCATAAATCAGACATAAGCAATCGGTGACCTATAGGAGAAAGCACTCCATTACCATTTGTTGCCTCCTTACTTTTTCTAAAGCTCTTTAAGTTCCTTCATATTACAAACAAACTTTTGATCTTTCTGAGAAGATCTGAGGAAGATTTGAGTTTGTTTATTAGTCTAAAAATCATTAAGTGCTTATTTCATTCCACACCCCAAGCTAGGTGTCATGGAGTAAATATTAAAATTCCTATTTTGTTGCAGGGCATAATAAGTGGAGTGAAGGAGAGTGAGGCTCAGACCCTCAGCTGCACTGTGGTGTGATATACTAGAAATTTATGGTCTTAAACTCAATGTTTCCTCAGTACTTCATCACTGTATCCCACACACATAACATCTAAATAGCAATTTGAATATCCATTAACAATGTGAAGTCACAGAATAAAAAGAAAGTAATAAAGTAAGCAACTGTCCTTTGAAATATGCCTAAGTTAATATACAAGACAGTCACAACCTACATCTCAGAAATTCCCACTCATACAATGAGATGCTTAAAAAAATCTAAAGAGAAGTTACTATTTACTTACTTCTGAAAATCCACAATAGAATATTGTTGATAGTTAAGTTTAAAAAGAAACTAACATTGCTTCAGTGATAATCAATTAACACATTCAGACATTTTCAACTCAAACTTCCTTTATGATATCACTAAACTACATCCAAATCTTTCCTCTACTTTCAACAGAAGAAACTCTTCAATAATACATGCACAAATTTTAAGAAAATATCTTCCAAAATATTTGTGAGAATTGCAGATAACTACATACCCATAAAAAAAGCAAAGCCCAAGTACATTCTATCACAAGACAATGTTTGAATCAAAATTTAAAATTACAAATAAAGGTAAGATATTAGTTATTTAAAGGGTAAGTTAACTATCCATGTTAAACAGTAAAATTTTTATAGCCTGAAGTTTGATTTCCTTTTAATTAAAGTAATCTTAAAAGTAGTCAACACCTATAATGAAATGAATATTCAACAAACATTACTGTCATCTTTTGAGGGGCTGGTTCACAAATTATATTCCATGTAACAATGTAGACTGATTTTTTCTACATGTATTGTTTACACTGCTAGATGAAATGTGGAAATTCAAACTCAAAATTAAAAATAAATTCCTAAATTTCCTTCATTAGCAAGATGTACAAATGTATGGCCTCATAGCACTGACAGGGCATTTCACATGTAATGAAGCCAAATGAGTACCACTGAACACCACAATGATCATTTTCCATGAAGTTAAATACTTAATCCTAAAGTTTGATTAATATGCTCTAGTTTCTTGCATGCCATGCCATCATTATAATCAGAAAACTGGAAGAAATTTGCTTTAATTAAGCAGAACACAGACTGTCACACTTAGGAAGAAAACATGTTTCACTGCCAACTATGGAGTTAAATTACAAACACATATGAATATTTATGTTGAAAGGAAATCAGATTATTAGTAGCTTAATGTTTACAACAGACTCATTTTTCCAGTCCTTTGAGAAGAGTTCAGAGAATAAATTCTGAAAATAAGGCTATGGATACACACTGCTTCCTTTTCAAGTTAGCAGCATATTTTGCATTTTGTTTTGCAGAGTTTTTTGCTTTTACCTTATTTCTTTTATTTAACAATTAAAATAACATTCAAATGAACAGTTAACTAGCTGAAGGTGTTCTATGTTATGCTTATACAATGATTATATTTTGAAGCCATACATGAGATCGTAAACATTCCAAATAGTATCCTCTTTGGTGATACATTATCATCCCTAAAGACTGACACACTTTCCAGGTAACACAGGAAAAACAATATCCTTGGATTGTCATCATTGAGAAAATAATATTCAGACAAATTATGAAAATTTCCGTAATGAATACAAAATGCAAAATACAACATGCTATCAATTTTCAAAAATCAATATTCTTTTCATAAGATGATTCTTTGAAATCATACACAAAATATTATTTGTTTAGTTCAATAGTATTTTATACTAAGTGTGAATTGTTTAAAATAAAAAAAATGCCTAATCGTGTACCCACAGTTAAAATCTGGGTTTACTCATTCTGATTAATAATATTTAATGGTAAGCATAGGCCTATGAAGACCTCTGCCAACACAATTGGATATCATACAACAAAATCTAAGCTAAACCTTCATGAACCAACTCTAGGACTTATTCAGGAGCTTTAGTTCATTTTATCTAGTCTTTTTTTTTTTTTCCTTTTCTCTTAGTATGGAAGAAGGTACCATCTAATTTGAAAAACTATGTATGAGAACCACCTAACTACAGACAGATTTCATTTCCATATATCTGAACTTGTAAAACTTTCCTCTTCCAACCTCACCTCAAACACTTTAAAAATGCACTTACGTAACAATGGTATAACGTAACTGGTCTATTTAGCCATTGTTTTCCCACTCCTAAAAATAAAATTACAGAACAGATTAGCTTCATTTTTTCTTCAATTCTATGTTAAAGTATGTAAAGAGGAATGATTCTCAACACAGCCCAACATCACATGTGGAAACCTGTGTGGTTTTTTTCAGTGGTATTTCATTTGAAGGTTGTGACCTATTGACAGGTATCCAGGAAGAGATGATTCCCTACACTGACAAAAATATTTTCCCAAAGATGGTCCAATCTGACCAGGATAGAATATAGCTCTACTCAGTAAAATAATAAAAATATGAATTTACATTCATTAAAGAGGAATATGCTTTCACCTATTTGAACATAGTCACCTGGCTCCAATATATAAAATGAAAACTATGCCCTACACTGAAAATCAGTCATCAAGATAGCTTAGCTACAAAGACGTAGTTAAAATTTAATAACCCATGTCAATTGTGCAGGAACTGGCACACATAATTCAAGCATCATTTGCATTAGAAACACAGAAACAAGGTATGTTTGACAGTCTATCACTATATCTTTTTCCAGAAAACAATGACATCACTCTCCAAGGCCCGCTTAGGTGTACCTGCCCAGGCTCCCAAACACATCTCACTTTTCACAGTAACTCCTACATTCCTACCAAACAAGGGATAACAAGTGGTCTCCTAGTATAATGAAAATATGGGCTTAAATCTGAGCTTGACACTCTCAATATAATTAATTGATTCCTTCTCTTTGGGAAATAAGTAATTAACTTACTGGTCCAGGAATTCCTTTGGAAAGAAATACTACGCCTCACTTTAAAGGGCTTTTCTCATTTTTGCACATTCAATACACACTCGAGTTTAGATTGAAATGATCATCTATACATCTTTCAACCATATTAGCTTTGTGAGTCTGTGGAACAACCTAGTGACTTAATTTAGAACAAAAAGCCCTCAGACACAGACAGGGTAAATGTCACTTAACAGAGAAACAGAATTAGATTAAAGGCTTTCTGACTCAGGAGTATAATTCTTCCCCACTGATTCCATAATTACATGTCCATTAGAATGTTACAGTAATATTTATAGTAATGCTTCAAAATGAGAAAACATAATAGCAAGTTCTAGTGTCTAGTTCGAGACACACATATGATAGCATCCATTCCAGAAAATTTCTTTTAAAATAGACAGTATTGAGCCGGGCATGCTGGTGAACACCTTTAATGACAGCACTCGGGAGGCAGAGGTAGGAGGACTGCAGTGAGTTCGAGGCTACCCTGAGAATCCATAGTGAATTCCAGGTCAGCCTGGGCTAGGGTAAGACCCTACCTCAAAAAACCAAAAAAAAAAAAAGGATAGTATTATTTTTATCATGCATCTCCCTCTACAAATCAAAACACTAATGCATTTATATAATATATAAAAAGGTAACTTTGAGGGCTGGAGAGATGGCTTAGCAGTTAAGCGCTTGCTTGTGAAGCCTAAGCACCCTGGTTCGAGGCTCAATTCCTCAGAACCCACGTTAGCCAGATGCACAAGGGAGTGCACGCATCTGGAGTTCATTTGCAGTGGCTGGAGGCCCTGGCGTGACTATTCTATCTCTCTCTCTCTCTCTCTCTCTCTCTCTCTCTCTCAAATAAATAAATAAATAAAAATAAACAAGAAATAAAAATAAAATAAAATAAAAAGGTAACTTTGAGAGAATATGCTTAACATGCAATACTCATTTGAAAATTTCTTAATGTAACACAATAGCATGCACAATGAATATACCTAATGAATTTTAAAAATAATATAACATTTTGATAACATATCAAATGCTATACTCTAGAAACCAGATATAACTTTTAATCTAAAATGTTCAAGAAAACTCAATGTAAATATTCCCTAAAATAAACAGTGTATACTCACTGGAATTGCCTAGAATGGGGGCAATCTCCAATTTATTTATGTTTAACACACAGCTATAGAATCAGTGGTTAAAAAAAAAAAACTAGACAAAGATGAGAAAAACAACAATTTAAGGGCTGGAGAAATGGTTAAGGCATTTGCCTGCAAAGTCAAAGGACTCCAGTTTGTTTCCCCAGGACCCACATAAGCCAGATGCTCTGGGGGGGCACATGTATCTGGAGTTTGTTTGCAGTGGCTGGAGACCCTGGAGCACCCATTCTCACTCTCTCTCCTTGTGTCTTTCTCTCTCTGAAATAAATATAATAAAATATTTAAAAAGACTATTTAATACAAATCATTACTCATATCAAACAATTATAAAGGTAGAAAAGTCTGAAAGAACAGCATTGTAAAAGATGTGAAGCACATCTAGGGACTCACATGTGGGGTGACCACAAACTTGCCATCGAAATCAGGACACTGGGATATGAAAGCATGATATTAATTGTACTGCGACAATATATAAATTGGGATTGTTGGGAAGAGTATATGTGGACACTGTGGTCACTCCAATTATGTTCTCAGCAGCTGGATTTGTCTTCAAGGACACTGAGCATCTCTGTTTTTTTTGTTGTTTCTTTGGGATACAACTTTTCTTTTCCCTTCATTCCCACTAAAGAAAAGATTAGTGAGTGAGTCCCTCCAGGTTTCTTCTTTGCAAGTTCACTTCTGTCTACTAAATGAGGCAAGGAATATTTGCTAGCCTGAAAATGTTCCCTTAAAAGCTACTCTTCATACAACTTGAGCTTTATTAATGACCTGTGTTTCACTTCAAAATGCCAACGCAGAGCCATGAGGAGAGAGATAGCAGCCTGGATTCTGCCTGCATTACCACACTGCTCTGCCTGAGAACCACCTGAAAGTGGACTGTGTAAGTGTGCTGTAGACAATCTGAGGCACATACAGCACAAACCTGAAGTCTGCTGAAATTCGGTATTCTCAGTAAGGAACCTTAGGGGTTCAGTAAGGAACTAGCCAATGCATGCTATGCATTAGTGTTTCATGGAGTGAAGTAGGGTCAGAGTTGCTGATAACTTGTTCAGTAACTCTTGCAGCTTAAAGCCTCTCCATTGCTTTTCTTCTCATTCAAAGCCCATGTGTTCAACATTGTGTGATTTCTCCTCCGATCACTGCACGTATATCACCCGCTCTCTGATTCCCCAGCTGCCCAGAGAGCCTCCATATTGCTCCATCATGTATTGTACTTATTTTTTCCATGTCCCTATATAAACTTCATGAAGACAGCAGTATTTTTGTTAAAAATGCTCAACACTATATCCCTATGCCTGCAAAAATTATTGGCACCCCAAAAAGATTCAGTAAATGTTTATAAAATCAGTAAAGAAATGATCTAAGAAATACAATACTTAACAAAACTAACTTCACAAAAAGCTGGCAAACAGTCACACTGTCACAAATATTCTACAAGCACGGTTACCTAAGGATGACTGACAAGTCAGTTTAAATACTAACCTTTGAGATTTATAAGTCATTGGTGTTTCAAACATTTATTTGTTCTAAAATGTCTTTAGCCACAACTGACATAGTAAATTAATTCTGTGAAAAAGTATATTTCTAAAAAATGTAAAATATACACATTTTGGCTCTTAAGAGAAATTGACAATAAATAGAAACAAAGATGTCTTTATGTGCTTTGTGTGTGTGTGTGTGTGTGTGTGTGTGTGTGTGTATGAATACACACACACACACATAGCCCAAGAAATTAGGGGCAAACATCATCTTTCTTTCGTCTCTAAAATACCGCAGTAGATATAGATGTAATAGTGGCTATTTTGCATCTCGTTTTATATAACAATGGAAATATAAACATCTGAAATAATGGCAGTCAAGACTTAGGCTTTCTTCATCCTGATGAACTTTGTGTTTAAGCATGAGAGCAAGAAATGGTAATGAGGGCTGGACAGATGGCTTAGTGGTTAAGCACTTGCCTGTGGAGCCTAAGGACCCCGGTTCAAGGCTCGACTCCCCAAGGCCCACGTTAGCCAGATGCACAAGGGGGTGCACACGTCTGGAGTTCATTTGCATTGGCTGGAGGCCCTGGTGCGCGCATTCTCTATCTCTCTCTCTCTGACTCTTTCTCTCCCTGTAACTCTAAAATAAATAAATAAATAATTTTTTAAAAATTATAAAAAGAAAAGAAATGGTAATGAGAAATCGATAATACATGTGGGCTTTCAATAGAAATATTTATGGAAAAAAACTTTTATTTAGTAGTAGCAATATTACTCTGGTAGTAATAGTAAAATACCTGAATTCAATTCAATTCCCCCATGTAAAACCAGGCACAGAAAGTGGCACATGGGTCTAGGGTTCTTTACAGTGGCTAGGGGCCCTGGCAAGGCCATATTCATTCCTGTTCTCTAGCTCCCCCTACCCCCAGCTCTCTTGTAATTAGATTTCATTTTTAAAAAGTAAAGTATTTCTTGAATTAACTAAGGGGACACATGAAAGTGTGAAACAAATGTATACTTCTGACATCTTTCTCATGCTTCAGTCACCCTGGTGGTGGTTCAAGAACAGAGACAGAATTGTCCTTTATATCCAACAGGCTTTGGCAAGGCTCTGCAAGGGGAAAACTGTACTTGAACAAGTCTAAGTTAAGTAACATATAAAATTTGATATCGTTTTAAATGAATATAAGTTCTTCTTTCTAGTTCAAAAAATAGTTTATTACATATTAGTGCTTTGAAGACATCACAATAAACCATTCCTTTTTAATGATCTGGACCTTTTAGTCACTCACACAGGGAATGTTACTTGAAATCCCCATAGGCTCTCAAAATGTACCTGAGAGAGCATGGCAGAATCATATGCAATTGTCATTTCTGAGCAGTATGTGGAAAGTCTTATAAGAACTAACTAGTTGAACTAACTAGGTCAGAATTTGAACATACAGCATCTACTGCATCTGTGGAAATCAGGATCCAATTTAATTTATATGCAGGCCATTTTCATCTGATAGACACTCTAAAAACAAACTACACAAAAAGCCTTGGTCCAAGGAGCTATAAAAATATGAATTCTATGTTTTATCTTTTCAAATTGTGTTAAATTAGGACAACATTTAACTCATGGGAAATCAAAACAAATTCTATCCGCTCATATCTAAAAACATTCCTTTATTCAATACAGTTGTTTTTGTTGTTGTTTTCCAAGACACTTTTACAAATGAGTAAACCTTACTGAAATTTGCAGAAAACTAACTTCCAAGGATTTAAACTGTAGACAAAGGGCTAGACAGGCCTAACAGAGGAAAAATGTGTCCTGAGTAAAATGCTCCTTTATTAAACACCAGGGACCACAAGCAGAGGCAGACACTACTGTGAAAGGAGCCATTTAATTAGAAGAGCTTGGGAGACCTATAAACCTTACAAAGATAACTTTTGGAAAGTATAGTTGCGACTGTCCCATTTGATATTGGGTTGGTTATCCAATTACCATAATGCAAGAGGTTTGGAGAGAACTTATTTTTGTTTAGACATACAGTACATAAACGCCCACTATCGCAATTACTAGATTTAAAAGAATAAGCTGTTTCCCCTGTAATAGTATATGGGCTTACAACAGACGGTCGTATGCAGTAGAATAATAAAATAAGTCTAATAAATGACTCCATTGCTTCAGGTATATGCTACAAAGTGGTATAAAACAATTTTTTTAGGGACTAGTGGAAAGTAACTCCATACAGCCTAGGAAATAAGAGAGAACTAACAAGGAATAAGATCATTTTCAGAATGAAGACATTTAATATCATTTTAGATGTATGTATATACCAAAAAATGTAATTTGAGAGAAAATGTCTTCGAACTTTGGGACCAAAACTATTTCTAGGAAGCAGCTATCTATTTCGGGGTTCTTGCTGCTGCTTATGACGTAGGTTAAAGAAACTGATTATTCTTTCATATTTGGTTACAAAGTATATAAGAATCAGAGCAGTCTCACAAAAAAAATGACAACAAAAAAAGGGATTTTTGATAACTTCTCTCCCTTTCCAAGAACTATTTTTGTTTTCTTTGCTGATCTAGTTATCCCTTGAAAAAGTAAACACTGGGTAGAAAAACAAGGGTGGCAGTATGTAATGAGGTAAATAAGTGAATTTAGAGACAGTGAGACAGTGGTTACATAAATTGAGCCCTTAGGAGTTGGTCACAGGCTAGTCAGTCTCCACAGATCCCTGGGCCAATGTTCAGTTAATTGCTCCCTTATGTGTTGTATATTACTCCCAGTTTGTCCACAGGCAAAGTTAAATTAAAAGAGCAGCAAGACAAGGGATACAAAGAGAGAAAGGAAAGCACAGAATGCTTTCTGAGTAGTAGTTGTTTAATGTCAACTAAGGCAAAAAGGCAAGTGACAAGATAACAAACGTGACTGGAGAAAATGATCAGGGGAAGGGAAAAAGAGGTAGAGATATTCAAAGGAGAGTCAGAAAATTTTAAGGTATTTATTGGTGGTCTTGAAATTGTAATTTAAAGAAATAGGAAAATAAAATTCTTTTTTTCGTTCAAAGTTTTATACTAAAGTCTCATGCTAATCAGTATGGTTTCATGGGAGTTAGATATCTTTTAAACCCAATTAAGGACTTCTATTTAAGACCAATGTCATTTTTAGTTGAATTGAAAGTTTTTCATTGTCTGTAAAAGGTAATTAATTTATAATTTGCTATCAAAATTACAAGGCATGTCACTTTAGAAATGACTAGAAACTTGTTCATTTCTAAATGGATGACGGCTCCCCACCATTGGTCTTACTTCTGTCTCATCTCCCAACTGCAGCCCATCATCTCCATCACTCTGCCTCCTGAGTTAGCTGGATGTGACAGCACTGCTCAGACAAAGTGCTACTGTCTCCACGCTGCCTACACAGGAGAAATTTACCCAGCTTGTTCACACATCAGAGCCACCAGCTCTCTAGTCTTAACCTTGCTATTCACATGATCACTATCTAGAAGTCACAATGAAGAGGTCTGTTTTATATGAAAACATTCCATGCTCCTTTCAAGACTTCCTGTGTGCTCTGGGAATGGTCAGAACTACTTCCCATCCTACCTTCTTTATTGTAGGGAAATTCTATCATTCATAACTGGATCTTCAGGGAGCATTTTCAAATCCTACAGTCGTCTCAGGTAAGCAATGAGTAATTTTATAGAAATAACTGTCAAATGGTCAATTTCAGAAGACCCTCTTTCCTAAAACTATGTACTGCTGGCACGTAAGTTCTTATTTTCTACCTACAGTCTTCCTTCTACAACTGTTCTTCACATTAAAAGTCTTATGATGACATGCGACTCAGTCTGAAAAACCTCCAGAGCTCTAAGCAAATGAGACAACATTGAGAGCTCTTCTACAGAGAAAATCCTGCAAGAGTGACAAAATACAAGTCAAGATAGAGTTTAATTCATCAGGTCACTAAGCTCCATGATTTGGTGGATCTGTGAGTCAGAAATTGCCTCTCAGTATATTTACCTAGGATTTAATTATCCAGACATAGCTAAATCTAGTTTACAAAACTTAATGGCCCAGGTACAATTCCCCAGTACCCACATAAATACTGATGCACAAAGAGGTGCATGTATCTGGAGTCCATTTTCAGTGGCTAGAGTGTGTGTGCTCATTTTGTGCCTTTCTGCTTCAAATAACAATATTTTTAATATTATTAATTGGGTGCTGGAGAGATGGCTTAGTGTTTGAGGTGCTTGTCGCCGAAGCCAAAGGACCCAGGTTTGATTCCCTAGTACCCACGTAAAGCCAGATACACAAGGTAGCACAGGCATCTGAAATTTGTTTGCAGTGGCTAGAGGCACTGTTGTGCCTCCCATCCCCCACCTCTTTCTCTCAAGTAAATAAATATAAATTAATAAACTAAAAAAATTAATTATCCTCACTGAACTAAGACTAGGTGCTTCATTCATTTTCATTTAAAAAATTTTAGGATGAGCTAACATTCTAAATCCATGTTATATTCCCAACACAAAACACCTTTTCCACTTAAATATTGCCTCATCTAGCTCTCATTTAATTTCTTATTTAGTTATGGATTATGTAATATCTAAATGTTATATAATATTACATATTAGGCTGCTTTTCTCCAAATCATCTTAACTTAATGAACTACAAAACGATATCTGTGTGGTTTGCTTCCTTATCAGTGATTCCTTTAAAGGAAAGACTGCCTAACAAAAAACCTCAAGAAGACACCCATCATACATTTACTAAAGTAGAAAATAATGTCTACAAACTTCACATTAGAAAAGACTTTAAAAAGTGTTGCTACAAAGACAAAAGGAAGGAAACAACAAAACAGAGGAAAGATTACCTAGAATGAAGAGGATCCTTGGGGATGAGGGGCAAAGGGAAGGGACAAAAAGGGATGAGGGGGTGGGAACAGGATGAAAGTACTCTATGTTCATATGATGAAGCTCTCTACATAAAAAAAGTGCTACTACAAAAAATGTCTACCAAGTAGCAGGAAGGAAGTGGCATGCTGGTTAGATGGATTTTACACTGAAGGGGCCAAGCATCTTGGTTTTCCTCTGACTCAGAAACTTTTCCCTGAATGTAGGAATTTTCAGTGCAAAAGCCAGAAAAGTCTTGGTAAATTGTGACCAGTGGGTCACCCTACTTTATAACATAGCTGGAACTTGATATTCATTTACTCTGTACACAAAAGTGGACTCAGACTGGGGAGATAGATGTCTTAGCAGTTAAGGAACCTGCCTTTGAAGCCTAAGGACCCAGGATTGATTCTCCAAGTCCCACGTTAGCCAGATGCACAAGGTGGCACCAGTCTGGAGTTCGTTTGCAGTGACTAGAGAACCTGACATGCCCAGTCTCTCTCTTTCCCTCTGTCTCTGATAAATAAATTTTTAAAAATAAAATAAAAAATCTAAAAGTGCTCAAGATAGGTCTTTAAAAAAGAGGGCTGGAGAGCTGGCTTAGTGGCTAAGGTGCTTGTCTGCAAAGCCTAACAATCTAAGTTTGATTCCTCAAGGTGGCAACAGGTGTTTGGAGTTCATTTGTAGTGGCTAGAAGCCCTGGTGTGCCCATCCTGTCTCTACCTGCTTCTTTCTCTATTAAATAAATAAATATTTTTTTTAAAAAAAGAGAATGAAGCTGGACGTGGTGGCGCATGCCTTTAATCCCAGCACTCGGGAGGCAGAGGTAGGAAGATCACAAGTTCAAGGCCACCCTGAGATGACATAGTGAATTCCAGATCAGCCTGGGCTAGAGTGAGACCCTACTCAAAAAACCAAAAAAAAAAAAAAAAAAAAGAGAGAGAGAGAGAGAGAATGAATGAAAGTAACACGATTTTTTTAACAATTAAGGTTTATGCTTATTTTGCCTGTCTGTGTTAAAAGAAATCTAAATGAGAGTTCCAGGTAAGATGGTGACATACTAGCCACACCAATCCAGACTAGAGAGAGAAATAAACAGAGACACAGAAAAATACACTCTTCTACTGAAAAGTGAAGGTGTATAAGTTATTACCAACCACAGCAGAGAAAAAGGAGATACCAAGTTCTTCCAGAAAGGAGGACACTTGCCCAAATTTGGCCAAGGCACCAGTAGCCCTAATCTGCAAGCCTGCAGAGTTGCAGGAGCAGAAACAAAGTGAGAGATTTTCCACTCAATAGCAGCCCCCTGAAAAAGTCAAGAAACCTGAAAGGGAGGACAGCAGAGACCAGCTGAGGAGCTGCTGAAGGAGAACACAAACGGGACCAGCTGAGCAGCTCCAGTACAACTCCAGGAACCCTGCAAAGTTTCCCATGCGCCAACCATCAGGGCCAAGAACCTCCAGAGAACTCATTCACCATTGGGTGCCCAGCCACATAGCATCAAAAGAGATCAAGGTGAACACTCGGTATTGGTGAGATTGGAAGCCATTTCAAAAGGTAGCAGGGCCTACCTATAAAAACCCAGACATAGGGCTGCACTGGAAGTGCTGCTAATCTGTTTTCATGTCAGGAAAGGCTTTGTATTACATTTGAATGATATATTCTTGGTTGGATTTACCCTTCTCAAATAAGCTGTATTTTTATATAAACTATTGTTGCCTTTGTTTCCTGGTTTTTCAAGGCTTTTGTCTTTTCCTTTTTTCTTTATGGGGGGGGCAGGGACTGACTGGCCCCAGGCTGACTTGGACCCTATTTCAGACAAATCTCAACCTCCAAGTTAACAGGATTAAGGGTGTGGAGCAATACACACCTTTAGGAAGTTTGACATTACTAGATTATCTATTTACTTTAAACCCTATGCTTGTATAAATACTCTGTGTAGGTTTTGACTGTCTACATTGCTCACTTGAATTTTAGAATTTGCCAGTAATTTGCTTCACCCAGCCTACTAGAATACTTGAACAGCAGGCAAACTCAACACCCAAGGTCACTTCTGCTGTTTCTCTTGGAGTATAAAAGCTAAACCAGGCACCTTAAACTCCTACACTGAAGATGTATAAAGTCACATTTACATGGTTAAGAACACTGCAGATAATTAGAAAACCCAAGCATCAAATTAACTCAAGAGGCAAAAATCTCTACATTATAACACAAAAACAAAAAAATCAAGAAAATACAATCCCACCAAAAATTATAAATCCACCAGAAATTACCTCCAGTAAGAATGCTTTATATGAAATGCCTGACAAAGATTTCAAAAAAAATGATCATATCTATGGTTCTTTGAAAGGATAAACAAGATTGATAAGCCCTTAGCAAATCTGAACAAAATAAAGAGAGAAGAGACACAAATTAATAAAATTAGAGATGAAAAAGGCACCATCACAACAGATACCGGAGAAATTCAAAAAATCATGGACATACTGTAAGAACATATACTCCACCAAGTTTAAAAATCTGAAAGAAATGGATGCTTTACTTGATTTTTATGACCTACCAAAATTAAACCAAGATGAGATTAACCTCTTAAATAGACCTATGACAAGTATGGAGATCTAAGCAGTTATCAAAAATCTCCCAAATGAAAAAGTCCAAGCCCAGACAGATTCACTGGTGAATTTTACCAGGCCTTCATAGAAGAATTAACACCAATACTTCTCAGACGTTTCCATAAAATAGAAAAGAAAGGAATTCTATCAAACTCCTTCTACTAAGCCAGCATCACCCTGATACCAAAACCAGACGAAGATAGAACAAAAAAAGAAAATTACAAACCAATATCCCTCATGAACATAGATGCAAAAATTCTCAACAAAACATTAGCAAACAGAATACAAGAATATATCAGAAAGATCATTCACTGCAACCAAATAGGCTTCATCCCAGAGATGGAGGGATGGTTCAACATATGCAAATAGACAGATGTAATACATTGTATGAATAGACTGAATGACAAAAAAAATCACAAACATCCCTTCATGATAAAAGTCCTACAGAAACTAGGAATAGAAAGAACATATCTCAACATAATAAAGACAATGTATGACAAACCTAAAGCCAACATAATACTAAATGGGGAAAAGCTTGGAAGTTTTCCACTAAATTCAGGAACAAGACAAGGGTTCTACTGTCCCTACTTTAATTTCATACAGTACTGGAATTCTTAGCCATAGCAATAAGGCAAGAGACATATATAAAAGGCATACAAATTGGAAAGGAAGAGATTAAGTTATCATTATTTGCAAGTGATATGTTTCTATATGTAAACAAACCAAAGCCTACCGGTGAACTGTTGGAGCTGATAAACACACAGCAACACAGCAGGATACAAAATAAACACACAGGAATCAGTTTTGTAAAGTAGGAAATTTATCAAGTTCATGAGCTTTTACCTATGAATTTAAAAGTCAAGAAAAATAAACAAACAAAATTAGCACACTTAAAACAATGAAATATTAAGAAATCCAAATCTAGGAATTCTGAGGTCTTTTTATGGGCTTCACAATAAGCAACGTTCTTGTCAATTTTTGCTTTCCCTATTACAAATTTTCAGAACTAAATTGCTTGCAATTTAATAAAAGTTGTAGAAAAGTCTCTAGCATGATAAGGCAATTAGCAATTAATGTAGTAGTGAATTTAAATTTTATACTTAAAAGTGAAAATGTACACAGATAAATATTAGCAGGACGTGAGTTCCTTTTACTTATTCATTTCCAGTTTTTTTAAAGTTTCACTAGTTAATGTCCTTATCATAAACTAACAAGGGTGTTGTGGTGGTTTGATTCAGGTGTCCCCCATAAACTTAAGTATTCTGAATGCTAGGTTCCAGGCTGATGGATATTTGGGAATTAATGCCCCTTGGAGGGAGTGTATTGTTGGGGGCGGGCTTATGGGTGTTATAGCCAGTTTCCCCATGCCAGTGTCTGGCACACCCTCCTGTTGCTGTGGTCCACCTTATGTTGGCCAGGGGGTGATATCCACCTTCTGCTCATGCCATCGTTTTCCCCTGCCATCGTGGAGCTTCCCCTCGAGCCTGTAAGCCAAAATAAATCTCTTTTTCCCAGAAGCTACTCTTGGTTGGGTGATTTCTACCAGCAATGCGAACCGGACTGCAACAGGTGTGAATGTGACTCCAGAATTATTAATGAAAGAAATAACTTACTTAGAAGAAATGTGACATCAAATGTGCCACTCATGAATACAAACTGTCAACACTCCTTTTGTTCAAAATTTTCACATACATACACACAAACTACTGAATGGTACAGGGTAAACTGTATATAATGTAAATTACTGATTACTGACATTTTTAAGATATTACTTCAAAAATAAAACATTAAAAAAGACACATCTGAACATAAAACTACTCGCATAGAAATGTATATAATTTGAGGAATTACACACTTTTTATAACAACCTATATCCACTTATCATATTGGTCAAAGGGCTAAACTTAAGAAAAAAATACAATGGGGGCTGGAGAGTTGGCTCAGCGGTTAAAGGCACTTGCCTAAAAAGCCAGAAGGCCTGGCTTCAGTTCCCCAGTACCCACATAAAGCAAGATTCACAATGTGGCAATGTATCTAGAGCCCCTGGAATGCCCACTCCTCCACTGTGTCTCTCTCTGCTTGGAAATAAATATAAAATAAATAAATATTTTTAAAAGAATAAACAAAATGGCTTTTCTAAGGCATCTCATTTGGGCCTTGAAAAATATTACTGATGATTTTCATTCTCCCCACCAAACAATGTCACTTCTGACTATTGCAAGGCTTACAAGTCCTATAGGGCCATAAATAACATCATATTACAGAGACAGAGGAAGAGAGAGAGAGAGAGAGAGAGAGAGAATGGCTGCATGGTGGCATATGTCTGCACTAGTGTCAACTCTGACAAGACTATAAAATGATGTGCATTGGAAAGTGATTGCTAATGAAAAATTCTTCTCTCATGAGACAATAAGTTCCATGTTAGAAATGAAGGATTATATCTACAGTCAGTAAGTATGCTTGGAATATCATATAGCAGTTACTCATGTGCATAGTGAAAGAAACGTAACAGGGCTATTGATACTGATAATAGAATAACCATTAATGGTAAATACTTTGGAAACTTTTCTCAGAATTAGTTGAAATAATCACATAGCTTTGGTAGCAATTTCTCGTGTAAATATTGTACCCCAAATGATGTAATTATGTGATGGCTAACCCATTTAAACTTGTCTAACGCTGAGCTGGAGAGATGGCTCAATCGTTAAGCATAACAGCTAATTCCCTAATAACCACATAAAGCCAGATGCACCAAGTGAAACATGCATCTGGAGTTGGTTTGCAGTGGTTAAAGGCCCTGGTGGACCCACTATCATATTGTCTCTCTCCTCAAAAAATAAATGATTAAATATTTTTTAAATTGTCTTACCTCATGATTAATTTTCCCCACTGAAGCCAAAGAAGGTAAAACATGCATTGTTTTACCAAAATGGCTATGATTTTTTAGATATTTTATTTATCTATTTGAGGGAGGGGCAGACAGAGAGAGAGAGAGAGAAAATGGGCACACCAGAGCCTCTAGCTGCTGCAAACAAACTCCAGATGTATGCACCACCATGTGCATCTGGCTTACATGGGTCCAGGGGAATTGAACCGAGGTCCTTTGGCTTTGCAGGCAAACAAACGCCTTAATACAAAGCCATTTCTCAGGCCTGACTATGAAATTTTTCACAATAATTCTTCTTTACACTGCACAGAACCTTATGACTTTTCTGTAAGAGTGACAATTTTTTTTCAGTGTTGCAATTTAAATCTTCTTTCTACTTTACAAAGTAAAGAAGAAAAGTAAGCAAAGAGGTGAAATTCACCAAATCCTACCAAACTCCTTCTATGAAGGCAGCATCACCCTGATACCAAAACCAGGCAAAGATAGAACAAAAAAAGAAAATTACACATCAATCTAACTCATGAACATACATGCAAAAATTCTGAACAAAATATTGGCAAAAAGAACACAAGAGTGTATCAGAAAGATCATGCACAATGACCAAGTAGGCTTTATCCCAGAGATGCAGGGATGGTTCAACATAAGCAAATAGATAAATGTAATACATTATATAAATGGACTGAAGGACAAAAATCACATGATCATCTCATTAGATGCAGAGAAAGCATTTGACAAAACCCAACAACCCTTCATGATAAAAGTCCTACAGAGACTGGGAATAGAAGGAACATATCTCAATATAATAAAGGCTAATTATGACCAGCCTACAGCCAACATATTACTAAATGGGGAAAAACTGGAAGCTTTTCCACTAAAATCAGGAACAAGACAAGGGTGTCCACCATCCCCACTTTTATTTAATATAGTACTGGAAGTCTTAGCCATAGCAATAAAGCAAGAGACACACATATAAAAGGGATACAAATTGGAAAGAAAGAGATCAAGTTATCATTATTTGCAGATGACATAATTCTATATATAAAGGACCCTAAAGACTCTACCAGCAAATGGTTAGACCTGATAAACACCTACAGTCATGTAGCAGGATACAAAATGAATACACAGAAGTCAGTAGCCTTCCTATATGATAACAACAAACCCACAGAGGATGAAATCAGAGAATCACTCCCATTCACAACTGCATTAAAGAAAATAAAGTACCTTGGAATAAACCTACCCAAGGAAGTAAAGGATCTCTACAATGAAAACTATAAAACACTCAAGTGAGAAATTGCAGAAGATACTAGGAAATGAAAAAAACATCCTCTGTTCCTGGATCGGAGGAATCAATATTGTGAAAATGGCAATCTTACCAAAAGCAATCTACACATTTAATTCAATTCCCATCAAAATTCCAATGGCATTCTTCATGGAAATAGAAAAAACAATCCAAAAATTCATTTGGAATCACAAAAAAAACCTCGAATATCTAAAATAATACTGAGCAACAAAAATAAGGCTGGTGGTAACACTATACCTGATTTTAACCTATACTACAGAGCCATAGTAACAAAAACAGCATGGTACTGGCACAAAAGCAGACATGAGAATCAATGGAACAAAATAGAGGACCCAGATGTTAAGTCCAGGTAGCTATAATAATAAAAATGCCAAAAATACTCATTGGAGAAAAGACAGCCTCTTAAGCAAATGGTGCTGAGAAAACTGGATATGTATCTGTAGAAGGATGAAAATAGATTCTTCTCTCTCTCCATGCACAAGAATTAAGTCCGAATGGATTAAAGACCTTAACTTCAAACCTGAAACTCTGAAACAGCTCGAAGAAAAAGTAGGGGAAACCCTTCAACATATTGGTCTTGGCAAAGACTTTCTCAATATAACCCCAATTGCTCAGCCAATAAAACCACAGATTAACCACTGGGACCTCATGAAATTACAAAGATTTTGTACTGCGAAGGACACTGTGAATAAAGCAAAGAGGCAACCTACAGAATGGGAAAAAAATCTTTGCCAGCTATATATCTGATAGAGGAATAATATGTAGGATATATGAAGAAGTCAAAAAATTAAATAATAAGAAATAAAATAAGCCAATTAAAAAATGGGCTATGGAGCTAAATAGAGAGTTCTCAAAAGTAGAAATATGGATGGCATATAAGCATCTAAAACAATGTTCTACATCCCTAGTCATCAGGGAAATGCAGATTAAAACTACATTGAGATTCCATCTCACTCCTATCAGATTGGCTACCATCATGAAAACAAATGATCATAAATGCTGGCAGGGATGTGGAAAAAGAGGAACCCTTCTACACTGTTGGTGGGAAGGCAATCTGGTCCAGCCATTGTTCAAATCAGTGTGCAGGTTCCTAAGACAGCTAAAAATTGATCTACCATATGACCCAGGTATAGCACTCCTAGGCATATATCCTAAGGTCTTATCCCATTTCCTTAGAAGTACATGCTCTACCATGTTTGTTGCTGCTCAATTCACAAAAGCTGGGAAATGCAACCAGCCTAGATGTCCCTCAACTGATGTGTGGATAATAAAGATATGGCACATTTATACAATGGCGTTCTACTGAGCGGTAAATAAAAATGAAGTTATGAAATTTTCAGGAAAATGGATGGATCTGGAAAGAATTGCACTAAGTGAGGTAACCCAGGACCAGAAAGCCAAGCGCCACATGTTCTCTCTCATATGTGGATCCTAGCTACAGATGATTAGGCTTCAGCATGAGATGGAAAAAACTCAGTAGCACAAGCCATTAAGCTAAAAAAGAGATAAAAAGGGAGGAGAGTACATAATAGAATGGTATTGTATATATGTTAATAGAAGAATAGATTAACAGGGGTGAAAAGGCCCAAAGTGAGGTCAGGGGAAGAGATTGAGAAAAAATAGTATTTTATTTTCATCAAGTATGTATACTATCTTGTTATCCTACTGCATTTAAAACATATAACCAAGAAAGCCTTACAACTGCTTTAAAAAGTTCTAAGTGAGGTCAGGGGAAGAGATCGAATAAAGGAAAGGTCTAATCAAAATCTAAGAAGATATAAATAAATCATATGGAATCCTCCAGTTTGGACAATGGAACACTCAGGAGCTGTAGATCGTTGCTAGAAAAATTTCAGTGCCAGGGATGGGATACCTTCCAGTGAATTGTTGGTCAGGGAGGTCCCTGATGCCCCCAAACATTATAGGCCATTGCCAAGGCCCTTGGCTTCCCACCAGGAATAGATGATAAGACTCCACATACTTGAGCTGCAAGGCCACTGAGAAATCTAGCTGGAACTGTGCTGATGACCTCCTCCATGTAGACCAGCTGACAGAAAGCTGGAAGAAGCCATTCTACATGCAGTTCAATGGGAGAAAGAGATACCACCAGTGAAGATACTCAACAGTGGACACTGCAAGCCTTATAATTGGCCAGCCAGACCAAATGAGCCAACTGGTACAATAGTGGCACGTCTACCATGGTGGAAACCAACTGCACTCTAATTGGACTGGAGGCCCACTCCATGGGAGGGAATACATCCCTGATACTGAAAACTTAAAACGGGTAGTCATGAGCCCTACGGGTGTAACGTCTGCTGATGTCTGGATAAATGTATATACTATGCTTATCAAGCTGCCCAGTAAGCACTTCTCTTAATATTCATGCCTTTATATTAATGCTACTCTCACTTTTGGTAGAGAATCTTCTCTTGTCAGATGGCAGTGTCCTTGGGACGACTCAGAAGGTATCATGGTGCTGGAAAGAAGTGATTGGAGTACTGAGTAATAACTTGATCACACCTTCCAAGGCTCAGGGTCTAATGCAGAAGAGGTGGCAAAAAGAATGTAAGAGCCAAAAGAAGGGTAGGACTCGTTACAACTCCCTCCAGACATAAAATGGCCTGGATATCCATGACCTCACAGTGGCTGACACTACCTACACATGACCATCATAAGAGGAGGAAAAGATCATGACATCAAAATAAAAGAGAGACTGATTGAGATGGGAGGGGATATGATGGAGAATCGAATTTCAAAGGAGAAAGTGGGGGGGGGGGAGGTATCACCATGGGATATTTTTTATAATCATGGAAGGTGTTAATAAAAATTGAGAAAAAAAAAAAAAGAAATTCACTTTACCTGGCTGGAAGTACCATTATATTACCACAAGTGATGACTCATCCAAAAAATACAGAATGCCATGTCTGTCAGACATTTGGTCAAGTTTGAAAAATCATGCAATGAAACAGACATTGTAGTTACATCCTAAAGGACCCAGGTAACAATCACATCAACTCATGAAATCACACATTCAAGCACGTGTTAAGAAGAAAATGTGGGTGCAGAATCAGAATGAAAGGGGAACCAACTATAAATAACTGTGGCAGGCTCCCTGGAGGAAGTTACAGGCCACCAAAGACCTGAAGATGAGAAAACGCAATCATATGAGACAGGAGAAGCTCATTCTAGGCACAGAAACCAGCAAGTTTGAAAGCTTAGTCTCTGGATCTGGAGGGGGTAAGGTAGGAGCATTTAGAAGAACTGAAAGAACCTTGTTGTCCTGAGCAAAGCTGAAGGTTGGGCTGGGAACCTATAGTTGAAGAAGTAATCTAAAGTAAAGAAAGTGTACACATGCACCCTGAGATAGAGGACTAACTGGGTCCAACAGAGGAAAGCAGGAAGAAAAATGGCAGCCAGTGGTGGCCCACTCCTTGGCTCCTGGACAGTAATTAAATCTCACCTCCTGTGGAAGGCAAAGGTAAAGTTGTTTCTTCTCCTCAGAATTACTGAACATCCATGTTTTAAGCCATCTCTGATTTCTCCACTACCAACACATTACTTCAAATAAGCATATTTGAGTGTCCCTAAGAAAATCAAAATAGCAATATCTAGTCTTGGCTCTCCTACTCAGGAATTTAGGGAACATTCCGGTTTCAGTGCCCTCACCTACATGATGGAAATGATAATGGTAGAAATTACAGGTATGTTCATCAAAAGACTAGAAGATATAATGCATGATGTTCTGACAATGGTAAGCTACTGGTTCAACAAGGTAATCCATATGAAGAACTTAGCAACTGCATCTTGATCATCAGAGGTAATAGTTCTAAGAAAGCAATATAAAAGCCTTCTTTTTAAGCTAACCTTTAGGTATTATTTTGAAAATGCAAAACAATTTTTCCTGGAGCTTTTAGACCTACATAAGCATCCTATCTAGAACTGTGACTCCCTAAGTAATCAGATCTCTGTGTACAAACTTTTCCAAAAAACTGAATGAAAATAACTACCACTGGACTGGAGAAGATGGTTTAGCAGTTAAGGCACTTCCCTGCAAAGCCAAAGGTCCCCAGTTCGATTCCCCAGTACCCATGTAAGCCAGATGCACAAGGGGCACATGTGTCTGAAGTTTGTTTGCAGTGGCTGGAGGCCCTGGTGTACCCATTCTCTCTCTCTCTCTCTTTTTCTCTCTCTACCTCTTTCTCTCTATCTCTCTCAAATAAATAAATAAATAATATGCTTTTTAAAAAGAATTTTAAATGACCCCAAAAAATCATAATTTAAGAAAAAGAAAGAAAAGAACTATCATTGGTTCAGCTGAACCCTCTGAATTTGATTTTGACTGATTTATATTGAACAGATAAATAATGTCACTGTGAAATAGAATGAAAGATATAAAGCATGATAAGCTTAGAAAGGGAAACATGTAATGAACTTACATAAAAATTATTTTGACTATTATCAACATTTATTATTGAAGTACTTTGCCTATAACTTCAACACTGATTTTTAACTTCTCATTTATTTATTTGACAGAGAAAGGGGTGGGGAGAGAAAGAGAAAGAAAATGGGTGTTCCAAGGCCTCTAGCCACTGCAAACTAACTCCAGATATGTGCACCCCTTGAGCATCTGGCTAACATGGGTCCCGGGGAATCAAACCTGGGTCCTTTGGCTCCGCAGGCAAACATCTTAACCGATAAGCCATTCTTCCTGCCCTGATTTTTTAACTTTTTCACACAGGATGTTGTAACACAATATAGGTGCTAACATGAAAGACCAAAAGCTTGCTTTCATCTATGTACTTTTTTAGCAATGTTTCTTCCATGGGACAGAGAAAGTACCTGAAAGAACACAGCATGTCTGCTTATTACATACACTGTTGGTGGCCCAAAGGGCTCAGTCTGACTGTTGGTGGACAAATGCACTGGGTGCTGTGACACACTAGAGGCCTCTTGGTCAGGACTTCTTTCAGAATCTAGTCTTGCCCTCAGTGGTAGTTTGAATGCACGTCCCCTAATAAGACTCAGGTGTTTTATTAAAGCTTGCCTCCAGCTGCCTGGCTGGAGGAGGTGTCACTGGGCTGTGCTGGGGTCCCTGCTGTTTGCTGCTGCTTTGTGCTTGTATGTGGTGCTGGCTGGTGATGCCTCTGTGCTTCGATGTTCTTCCACCATTGAAGGAACCTCCCCTTGCATCTGTGAGTTGAAATAAACGCTTCTTCCTATAAACTGTGTCTTTTAGAAGTTCATCCCCGCAATGTGATACTAACTACAACACCTTCTCTTGGCTTCCAGGAGTCCTGGATGCTGACCACCCAAGGATGGTTAAAGAACACTGCAGGACAACCCCAGCTCCAAGGTCTACCAGAACTGGTTCACACTTCTACTGTAACTAAGTCAGTTAGTTTGCTCTCTCCGTATCATGACTGTTCTCAGTCTTGAGTGCTGATCCTGGTACAGCTCCCCTACGGATCTCCTGCACATAAATCTCACATCCTATTTCCCAGCAACCTGGCCTGAAGCATGGCCCACAAATGCATATAGCATTCATGAACAGGACCTCTAGATCCACGTGGACTTCCCAAAAGGAACATGCAACTTCAGCCCTCGGGGAACCAGCAGTGACAAAACACAAACAAGCCCACTGCGCCATCACGCCACTTCAGAATCTCTTCTAGGTGAGGTTAAGGTATGACCAAAATTTAATTTTAATGAATACATTTGACATCTTTTTTTATGCTGAGACCACAGACCAGTTTAAAGGTTCATGACATGAGTTTAATAGGAATTTCATGAAAATTAGCTTTACTTTTATGGAAAAAATTATATAATGATAAAAAAGAAAAGCAATGTAATGGTAAAATACAAAAGTAGGTATCTTAAACTAGACTATTTCTTTTAAATGTCTACACTCAACTACTTTTTCCAAAAGAATATATTTAATGTATATTCATATGAAAAATGTATTAATTCAATAAAAAATTTAAATGAGTTAATACCTTTGTATAATTTTTAAAAGTTTGCAAACTCTTTGGTATATTTATTTCATTCATACAAAAGTGATGATTGATAAAAATTTTTGTTTAAAAATCAAGCACTAAGAAAAAATATGAACATAGAGGTATAGGAAATATATTTAAACCTATTCCAAACAAAGTACTGAATTCCCCTGGTGCTAGTTAAGACTCTAAAAGTACATGAAGAGCTGGGATTCAAAAATCATAGATTTTCCACTTCAAAAATCTATATTTATTTTAGATCACAATTAGAATTTTAATTCTTTTGGGAAAAAAGCTCTTCAATTTTAATGGACATAAAAAGAGAACCTGCTCAGCTCACCAGAAGCTAGAGTTATGTTCTCAAATATTCCCTATCACCTATCCCTCAACTAGCCTTCCGTGAGACTTAATTCTCACTCTGACCTAAGATTTCTTGAATGTCTTGCACAATTATTGCTTTACTGGCACTTTGATGACTCATAATTTTTTTAATTGTTTGTTGATTTTTATTTATTTATTTGAGAGCAACAGACAGAGAAAGAGAGAGAGAGAGAGAGAGAGGGAGAGAATGGGCGTGCCAGGGCCTCCAGCCACTGCAAACGAACACAAGACGCGTGCGCCCCCTTGTGCATGGTCCTGGCGAATTGAGCCTCGAACCGGCGTCCTTAGGCTTCACAGGCAAGCGCTTAACCACTGAGCCATCTCTCCAGCCCAACTCATAATTATATTTTTATTTATTTTTCTTTTTTTTTCTTTTATTATTATTTTTTTTTTACAGTCAGTTTGGTATCATTATTAGGCTCATCCGTGACCTACCCCCTCCCCTTGGCCCCTCCTTGTTCTAACCTACTTAGCAGCAAATAACTTGTTGTGATGCCCACACAAGTGCAGTGGTGGCACACAGCCATGGTGGGGAACCAACTGCTCTCAATTTGGCTAACTGATCCCCTCACTGGTATGGGACCCATAACTGGAGCTGGGAAACGAGTCAGAACCATATCCAAACATAAGCCCACTCTCCAATATCAAGCTACCGTCAATTGTGGGCTACAAGAGGGCTGACACCTATTAAATTCTCATAATTATTTTTAAGATGAAAAATCTAACAGAAGGGTTGGAGAGATGGCTCAGTGGTTAAGCGCTTGCCTGTGAAGCCTAAGGAACCCAGTTTGAGGCTCGATTCACCAGGACCCACGTTAGCCAGATGCACAAGGGGGCGCACATGTCTGGAGTGCATTTGCAGTGGCTGGAAGCCCTGGCGCGCCCATTCTCTCTCTCTCTCTCTCTCTCTCTCTCTCTCTCTCTCTCTCTCTGTCTCTCTCTGTCACTCTCAAATAAATAAATAAAAGTGAACAAAAAATTTTAAAAAAATCTAACAGAACCATTCCGCCACTTGCCAGTACCCCAAGGATAACTGAAACTCACACATCTATCACTGACAGTGAAATTAACTTCCTTTATCCACAAAATCTATTATTCAAACAAAGTTTACTGATAGTCAGGAAACAGATTGTGTGCTGCTGCTGTGCCCCATGAGCAGAAAGTTCAACAGGATTTACCTCTGCCAGTCAACATGGAGGCTGCGTATGAGACTTTTCTGAACTTGCTTCATTTCACATATACTTCGTAGGATCTCCGTCAGAAAAAAGATGAATATAAACTTTTTCAAAAGTCATGGTCTCACTGAATTTTACTTTTCCACCAAATTTAAAGAGTTGGTTTAATTTCATTCCTGAAAGCAGCAAGTGCTTGGAGCCACTGTTTATTAGTCCTTTCTCTTTCAGTCAAGTAATCCCCAAATCTTAGTGTCTAATTTAAAGTTAAGACCACCATGCCAACAAACAAAAAAGCAAACATAGTGGATTTAAAATTCTGCCTTTACTAAAAGCAGTCAGCAGAGTAAGAAGCAAACCAGGCTACCAGCCACACAGGGGGTGGGGGGGGGTGAACCTGTGAAGAATTCAGATATTTACTATCACAATTTAGAAGCCATAAAAATCTATGGAGAAAAATGAGTAGATGACAGACCTGAAAGAGAGTTAATCTAAACTCCTAAGTAGATGGCAAAAATACTAAAACAATGAATTCCTCAACAACTTATCTCTGCTGCCACCCCAACTCCTCTCTGACTGCACTATTATGATAGTCTCCACGTAAAGGTGGAAATGGGCCTTGGACACTAAAAATTTAGTTGTCATAAAAGCCGTTAGCCTACCACAGCTAAAATGATTCATCCAAGTGAATATCCTTTTAGATAATCATCACTTTCATCAGAGATTCTATATATATGTCAAGGCAGTCAAACACCTCATTCCTTAGACATAATAATAAGTGGAATGAAGTTCCCACATTGGTTGTCTCAAATACATTGTACAGTACACTGGTATCAGCTAGGTCTCAAATAAATATAACCCAGAATAGTTGTATTAAGAATGTTTAAGGAAAAAGGAAACTATAATGCCTGGCTACTGGAACATAGAAGCCACTGGTTTGTACATCACTTTACTCTACAGTCCTGCCTATACTTGTATTAAGAAATACAGTCGACCAAGCATTTGGAAAACAGAACTTGCCAAATAAAAGCAAAAGTGAAGCTTGCAAATTCTCAGAAAATTGGTTGGCCCTTTACAGTTTATGTACATAATAGAGTCCTCATCTCTCCAGAGGACATCAGTACACAAAAACAAAGATCTCATGCTGCAATAGAGGCTATTGAAAATTACCAAATTACTTAAAATTAATGAGATGTGGCACTTTGTAATGAATAAATTTATAACAAAATGATGAATGCCTCATGCTTTTTATTCCACTGAGTGAAATAATCAATCCCATCAGATCTACTAAAGAGACCCATTTCACAGCTAAAAGGTAGCTTCATTTTCTTTGCCCCTTGATCAGAGATTTATGTTTGCATAGAAGAAAAAAATAAAGAATTTGGTCTTAGAATTTAAAATCTGGTATGTTGGGCATTTAGGCTATGCTGATGGCAAAAAATTAAAATGAGATGGTAATGTTTAGAGAAGACAAACACAAAAGGATAAAAAGAGATACCCTGAATATTAAAGTGCTTTGAAAATAAAATATTTTAATAATTAGAAATGAAAATTTGGTAATATTTAGAAAACCTTTTTTTTAAGAAAAAAAAATCTAAGGATGGAATTTCTGTGTTCCAACTCTGAAACTGCTGTGCTCTAACCAAATCAGGGTCAAATAGATTCATCAGTGGGTAAAGCAATGATCTTAACAATTTATCTCGGCTGCCACCCCAACTCCTCTCAGATAGCATTTTTATGACAGTCTCCATGTGAAGGCAGGAATGGGCCTTGTACACTCAAAACATAGACGTCATGAAAGCCTGAATTCAATCCCTGGCAACCACTTGTTTTTTTTTTTTTTTTTTTTAAGCCGGGAGTGGTTTTCATGCCTGTAACTCTAGCCATGAAGGTAGAGCAACAGGATGACTGTGGCTGACTGTTAAGCCAGTTTCACTAACACTGGAGAGATCAAGGTTCACTGAAAAACTGTCTCAAGAAAAGAAGGTGAGAGGGTGATAGAAGAGAACCCCCAAAGACCTCCTCTGGCCTCCATACATGTGCATATCTAGGTACATGCATGTGTACACAGGTGCATATACCACACACACAATAATAATAGTAAATAAATAAACAGAAACTAAGTTGGATCCTTGTCCATCTTCAAAGGTAAAGTTTCCTGGGAACATAAGCCAGATATTTCTATGAGAAAATGGTGGTGTATAGAGAAAGAAAAGAGAGTATCTCTTTATTTTTTTTAACGTTTTATTTTATTTGACAGGGGAACAGAAAGAGAAAAACAGAATGGACACAGCAGGGATTCTAACCATTGCAAAGGAGCTCCAGGTGCTTGTGCCCCCTTGTGCATCTGGTTTACATGGGTACTGGGGAATTAAACCTGGGTCCTTCAGCTTCACAGGCAAGCGCCTTAACCACTAAACCATCACTAGCCCATTATCTTTTTAATTCTTTTTTTTTGTTTATTTTTATTTATTTATTTGAAAGTGATAGCCAGAGAAAGAGGCAGGGAGAGAGAGAGAGAGAGAGAGAGAGAGAGAGAGAATGGGTGCACCAGGACCTCCAGCCACTGCAAATGAACTCCAGATGAGAGCACCCCCTTGTCCATCTGGCTAACATGAGTCCTGGGGAATCGAGCCTTGAACCGGGGTCCTTAGGCTTCACAGGCAAGTGCTTAACCACTAAGCCATCTCTCCAGCCCGTCTTTTTAATTCTTAGTGAGGAGAACCTATGAGCCTCCACGAACTCCATCTACAAACTAGCAAGAAGAGGCAGATCACCACCACTGTTTTGTTCAACATCAAGCAAATGGTCAACAGATGTGAATGCATGACAAAACTAATGATCCCAGTGGCATTATACTACATTATTTTCTTAATTTTAACATTATGTTCAAGATTATTCTACTTCACATCATAGCTAGAAACTGATCCCATACTATTTTTCAGACCCTTTTTAAGGAATAGAAATATTAACTTGACAACAATTTTGAGGTAGAATATACTCTTAGAATCCACTTACTCAGTAACTGGGCATGGTGGCACATAGATGCAGTTCCAGGACGTAGGAGATGGAGGCAAGAGGATGAGGAGTTCATGGAATCCTTTACAACACAACGCATTTGAGGCCACACTGGGCCACAAGAAGCCTCATTACAAAACAAAATCCATTTTGCTTCATCTATTTATCTTTATATATAAATGAAAAAAGTAGAGGACTTGATTCAAACCTAAAAAATCTGTATTCACTAATGTATTCACTAATACACTACACGTAATCAAGTAAGTATGGGTATCATTCAAATGATAATATTGCACTGCTTACTATACTATACTGAAAAATTAATATACATATTATATTTTCATATATAGTATATAGTATGTATATTTATATATCACATGCTATATAAATAATATGTAACATACACATATATTCATATATTGTCATACACATATATCCTCCATACACGCATACAGAAAGGAAAAGAAAGGGAGAGACAGAGAGAGAGAGAGAGACTGGAAAGAGAAACTGAAGGTGCATGTATCAATCTTGCTCTGTAGCCCTGGCAGGCCTGAACTCATTATGTGGTCCAGGCTACCTTCAAATTCCGAATCCTCCTGCCTCAATACCTTCTCCCTATACCTAATGCCAAGGCTGCAGGTGTGTACAAGTACTCCCAGCATCAGTCTTTTAGGTTTTGGAACTAACAATCACCTATCAGTTATGGCCTCCTTGTTTCACAATTCTGTCTTCAAAATAGGTCCTGCTATGGTCCTCACGTACACTCACAGGGCTGAGGCTATAACTCACTGTTAAAACCACTTCCATACTACAAATTAGGCATGGGCATATTTTTTCCGTAACACACAATCAGCCCCCATCACACACACACACACACACACACACACGCACACATAAATATGATAAGTTGCTTTCTATAGATGTAAAAATGGTTAATACTAAACTACATAAAGATTCATAGCAGAAACATGTTTTTATAAGCAGTCATTAGCTCATTAGTGACTTATTTACTATTATGCTAGGCACTGAATAAAGACAGACTAGCAATTAAAGACATGACCTTAATCAGTTACTCTTTTATCTTTTAGTGACTATTTTTAAAATCTAATTAAGATACAAACACACTTATGTGAGATGACCTGGAAACTCCCTTTTTAAAAAATCCACTTATCTCTAATTCAAAACTCATAAGCTACTAGTTGAATACATAAGTTCTGGGGGAAAAAAAAAAGTAGAAAGGGTCAAATTCTAGAGACAAGTCCCAGAGAACAGAAATCAAGTTTAATTACTTCATGTGCAAGAAATTGTAAAATTGGACTTTCTATTCATTTCATGCATCATGGAATCACAGAACTTCCAGGCTTTCCTGTATGTGTCATTATCAAAACTCCTTTTACAACCTGACATGTTCCTGGTCCCTTTAATAAGGGTTCATGGTGCCACTGAATTAATGTTCTGTGACCTACCACCATAGAAGTAGCTTCACTGGTCAAGGCTGTTGTGATGAAGTACACACAAGAGTTGATGATCCTGGCAGTGACTCTGAGCCACGAATGTTCCTAAACTGAGGAAACCCACCCTCACAGCCTACAAACTAGATGGTGCCCCTTCTATTTTCCCCTTCTAATCACCTTCCTTAAATTGCCCAACCCCACCCCCATCAATTTCTTTCAGGTAGTATCCTGACTTCCAAGCACACCACATGTGAACACACGTACATACATGCATTACACACACAACCAACTGTAACCACAGCTCTTTGCAGATGCTTTTATTTGTACCCCTATGCTGCCTGTTCGTAACCACCTGATGCTCTAGCCTGAGACATGGCACATCACGTTACAGGAAAGGACTGTGGAAATAAATGGATGGCTCAGAGTTCATACGAGGAGGTTAGACATCCAGAGTTCAAATTCCCATTCTTTCTTATCTCCTCCTATGGTTTAGGATGGTTATTTAACCTTTCTTACTCTCAGTTTGCACATCCATCAACTCTTGAACAAAGAACTGATAATATACTTTCAAGGTCATAACTATTAACTCTTGAAAGAATAAAGGTGAGTGTAAAAGGAGCCCAAACATTTTTGATTTACATGATGAGGTTTGCATACTTTTAATAGAACAAAAGTGGTCTACATCATAAAGACTATAATGACTATGATCATTCTTTCTTATTGACCAGTATGTTGGCTCCCCTGTGCTAATGTGAGATTTGAGCAGCATCCATATCAAACAGGAGAGGGTTCTATCACTCTGTCTTTAAATCAGCTCATTTTTAGTTCGAACATATCAATTCAAAACAGGTTGTATTATAGAGAAGCTTGTTTCTTGAAATGATTTCTGTGGGAAGTCCCTATACCTGACCTCCAATGGCATGCACACCTTTACTCTTTATCAGGCAATGTTTCCTGGTAGACACAAAAATAAGCTAGCCTACACACTTTTACAAGATCTCCTATTTTAATGACTTAATCCTTTTTTAAATGATAATGAAAGAAAAGTAACATAAAGAGGCTATATAATTAACCAATTCAATATGCAAGTTGAACAGTCAAAATCCACACTGGGGTTGGAGGGATGGCTTAAGCAACTAAGGTATTGCTCATGAAGCCTAAAGACCCCGGTTCAGGGCTTGATTCCCCAGGACCCACATAAGCCAGATGTGCAAGGTAGCACATGCATCTGGAGTTCGTTTGCAGTGGCTGGAGGCCCTAGCACTCATTCTACTTATTTATATTTCATTTTCTATCATATAAGTAAATAAATACTTGTAAAAAAAAACACATTGAGGGCTGCAGAGAGGATTTTATGGTTAAGGCACTCGCCTACAAAGCTTAAAGACCTGAGTTCGATCCCAGGTAGCCATGTAAAATAAAGCCAGATGCACGAAGTAGTGTATGCAGCTGATGTTCATTTGCAGCAGCTGGAAGCCCTGGTGTGCCTATTCTGTCTGACTGTTTCTCTTTTCTCTCTCTCCTCTCTCTCTCTCTCTCTGCTTGCCAATAAATAAATAAATTAATTAATTAAAACACACATTGAAAATACCCACACATGCAGTAGCCTATTAAGAGCACTTAACACTGAAATTCAACAGTCCATGAACTATAACAGGAAGCGGGGAAGGAAGTGCTTTTCACAGAGCTAAAGACAGCTTGAACACAGGGAAGTATTCAGTCCCCACCAAATAAGAGAATAGTCAAGAGCTCACATATACTGAGCTGCTGATCAAAGCAAACAGAACAGATTTTGGGGTTTGATGTGGCACTCAAATTTCCTATTTTAGGAGTCACAAGTATTTTGATAGCATTGTCTTTAAAATGTGCAAATGATGATTCAGTCAAGTATGGACCAGTTAAAACAACAGTATCTACCAAGGCAATCTGGTGTTGTCAGAGCTCAGCTCCATTCTGCACTGCACTGTAACACCTGCTTCTTAAATGTTTATACAGAAGCCAAACACAGGTCCCAAGAAGAACTGCTTTAAAAGTGACTATTTCAAGTCATTTTCAAGCTATGTCATAATTTTATACATGTCACTGACAGAAAAAAGTTGACACTGTCTATGAAACTGTGCTATCATAACCATTAGCCCACATATATTTCAAAAAAAATTAATGAAATTTCTCCATAATCATTTGGATGTAATAATTTATAGCTTTCTACCAAGGTTTTTAAAGATAAAAGAGAAGTGATCTGATCACACACTAAAGCTCACAGACCGCTCAAGACAATTTCCAACCTGAACCTCTGACATTCTCCCTGCTCCACTACCCAAGTGTGTTTGCACATCGGGTTCAAATTACCATCTCAGCCCTAGCTCTTCACTGCAGCCTGCATCTCACAGAATATCACCAATATCTCCACTGTCCTCATTGAACTCCTCGGACTTCCATCTGATACAAGAACTGAAAATAACCACTACACACCATGCACACTGCCATCATTTTATTTAATGTGATATGCCTGTAGGATTTTTTTTTGTTTGAATTTTAAAAGGACTTGGACTCGCCTCTTAGCCTCCAAAATCATTGCTGTCACCCTAGCCCAAGCCTCCTTCAACCGTTCTCTTAAGTATTTCAATCGCTTCTATCCTTTACTCCTCTATTTATCTATATTACACAAATGTAAACAATACAGTATTTGTAACTAAATTACTATATCAAAAGGTTCTCTGAAAACTACATTGCATGCATAAATTTTATAGTAAAAATTTGTGGGGTGTGTATCCTTTTCCAAAACCAAGGCAAAACAATACAAATTAAGGAAAAAAAAATCCACTTATGGCCAACTATGTTTGAGATATTCTGCTTCATACAGACTTTTATTCATGCTACATGCACACTAGCTTATTAAAAACCCTGAAGTCAGAGATTAACAAATCTGTTTACCTTTGCTTTAATATAACACAATTCACACTTATTGAACAAATGACCTTTACTTCCTCAAAACTAATAGAAATGTAACAACATGGGCTATGCAACCACCATGTTTAGTTCAAAGCCCTTTCAACTACCTCAGTCCTCCTGGGAACCAATGTATCCATCCCACATTATTTCTCATTCTTTAAATATATTATACTCAACTTCCAGCTCACTGCTCATACTGTCTCTCAACGCCAACTCTACCTCCTTTTTTCCAAACAGTTCAACTCTGCTAGCCTCAGAAACTGAAGGAAGTCAGCCATCATCTATGAAATCTTTTCACCTCCTCACCCTGCTCTGGACTCTCTCACCCTCCTAACCAGAGCATAAATAGTGCCTGGGTGCTATGACTTAGCGGGCTCTCTCTTCACTTCCAGCAAAATATGCATGCAGTAGGGGCAGAATAAAGACTTGATGGCCGTATTACTAATGATCTAATATGGAGAAATAAATGCCCACTTAGAGTGAAGAGACCAACTGCTGTGTCCATTAGAATACTGTTAATGATTTCTCATCAGCTTAAACCAGCAAAGCCATATGATGAAATATGGCAACCACAAGTGACTTAAATACAAAAAGGTTCAAGATATTCCTGCCTAAAACAGCAAAAGTAATATAGAGAAAACTGAAAGGATTTACAAAGAGAAGCAGCAAGCTACCTGGTTTTCAGTCAAAAGATAATCAAGTCTTAACTAATTAGTAATACGTGTCAAATTATTTGACTAATTGGAAGCATTCCATTTTAATCCCACTTTTTTTTTTTTTTTTTTTTTTTTTTTTTTTGGTTTTTCGAGGTAGGGTCTCACTCTAGCTCAGGCTGACCTGGAATTCACTCTGTAGTCTCAGGGTGGCCTCGAACTCTTAGCGATCCTCCTACTTCTGCCTCCCGAGTGCTGGGATTAAAGGCGTGCGCCACCACACCCGGCTATTCCCACTTTATTTTAAAAACGAAATAGCCTACACAAGGCAGTAAATATTGAACAACTGTATGTTCAATCAGTTCAGACACAGACATATAATACAAATACAATATATATTTATAATCAGGGCCCCTGTTTCATGTATGGAGCTAAAAAGACCAGTTACTGTGATTGATTTAATTAGGTCACAATGCTAATAACTCAAAAGATGAAAAGAGCAAATCCTTCTGAGCCAGTAGGGTAAACTTTAATTTGGGAATGTGCTCATGTAACCCTCATCTTGGTCTTCCAAACTGTGCCACAAAATCAAAGGAGAAGAATTATGAGCCTTATGACACAAGCACAGTGTATGCAGTAAATATAACATAAGTAATGCCTTACTAGCAAATAGAATTAATTTACAACCAAATGCAAACTGTGCAATAATTGTAAAAACTAGAACAGAAAACTCCCTGATCAGAATCAAGCAGTGTAAGGCTGTGTGGGATCCTAAAATGTATCAGGGCACTCTTTTTGTTTCAGCCAAGCTGGAGCACTACCACCTATTTCTGCCTCTATCTTCACTGAAGATCTTTCCCTACAAATGCTTTCTGTGTCACAAGCCAATATTGGGCCATATGGAGTAAACACAGTCTTAACATCTTTTCTGCAGTTCTCATGAACAAAGAGTTCACAAAATGATGAGCTGTTGATCAAAGAGACCTACAACGTTTCCCAAAAGAAGACAAATTTCTGTCAGAGCACTTGATGACCCACCAAAGGTTAGTGGTAAGAACCTACTGCCAGAGACACCATATGCTGTTGGTACAGAACATGGCTGGAATCTGGAACAGAGTTAGTCCCTGTACAGTTAGCTCATCTAAGTGCCAAAAGGGGCTACATGAGTGACTACGGGAAATGACCAACATCTGTCCAAGGAACTCGTGGTCTAAGCTACTCAGCAGCAAACAACCTGACATGATGCTCACACAAGTGCAATAGTGGTGCACAGCCATGGTGGGTAAGCAACTGCTCTTGATTTGGCTAACTGATCTGTTCAGAGGAATGGAACCCATAGCTGGAGCTGAGAAGCAGGTTAAAACCATACCCAAAAAACAAGCCCACTCTCCTTTATCAAGCTACCACCAATCTTGGGCTACAAGAGGGCCTACACCTATTAAATTCTCTGTAAAATAATCATGGTTATCCCATTTATCTGATACTGAATTCACTCTCCATTGGAGAATTTGCTTCTCTTTTTCAGATGGACGCAGAACCTGAGGAGAGAATCAGCCCATTGCACCTCACCAGGGCCCCAGCTGGAACCAAGAGTAATTGGAGAAATGAGCAAGAGTGCTGCTTTCTTGGTGAAACTGGTATCAGCACAAGGGTGAAGGAGAGACACAGAGAACACTCAACTCCTACCAAACCATATATCCAGAGACACATAGGCTCCCAAGACCCCATCACTGAAGTAGACCTAAAATGAACCCAACATGACTCAGGGAAATTTGAGGAAGCTGGGGCAGAAAGATTGTTAGAGCCACATGTTGGGACATTATGCAAAAAGACACTGCCTCTTCCTCATAACTGACGGCTAACCCCACAATGCATGACTCACAATCCCCAACGAGGAGGGTCCCTGTGGAGGGAGGAGGACAGCGAGTAGGGTCATGATGGTACCAACATAACTATATACACACTGTGTACATAGCTAATAAAAAATGCAAGTTATCCACCTAATGGACTTTCCCCACACATACTTAAATTATTTTACTGCTTATGAATTTACTGTGTATGTGTTAGAATATAGTCAGGAAACTAGATACCACAGTAGATATTTCAACAGAAGACATCTGATATAGGAAATTGGTTACAATTGTTGAGAAACAGCAATCGTGAAATTTGAGACAAGAAAACAAACAACAGCAATGGCTTACCAATATTTTCAAGTATAGACACATTCACAGATTCTGTTCACTGAATATGTGCAACGGACAAGAATCCCTTTTATGTCTTCTGCACAGAATAAAATGAGTGATTATAGAGAAATAAGTATACATATGAATAAAGGCATGTAGGAAGAATGGAATAATAAAAGCAAAGTCTTAAGAGTATATGCTTAATTGATCCTGAATTGTACTAGAAAGGAGCCCGGAAAGGACCTATACAAGGAATAGGAAGACTAGAATTCTAGTCTGGCCACTATGACATGCTTGTAAGACTCTTTGTCAACCTTCTAGTCCAGTTAAAAACGTAACACTGAACATTTTGTGACATGACCAGTAAGGCTCCTTCTATGTCTAATATCCTACACTCTTTTTCAATGCTGGTGAGGCAGAAGGATGATGTAAAAAGAATTGGAGCTTTAGAGCCAGAGAAACCTGTGTGCACTCAATTTCTAGATCAAAATTCCATGCTTGTATTATTCTTGTTACATTTAAGAGATGAAAAACCTAACTGGTAGGAGAAAACGGCACTTCTCATTGCAGAAAGCTGAATCACAAAATGTAAGATGATTTCCCATCTCTCAAACACTTTAATGAGCCTATGCATCATCCTTTTAACCAACTGGAAAACATACCCAATTCTACAATTCATTCACTATTTTGGGGAAGGGATTTTTTTTTTTGGTGACCATATATATTAACTGATGGAAATATAACATTCATCCACTCACTATTTACTTAACAAAGGTATGTGACTGATTACCACTTCATATTTCAAGTTATACATCTGTCTAGCATCCCTCACCACAAACATTAATGATGCCAACTACAAAATGACAAAATTACACACCTTTCCCATATATATATATATATTAGACAAGGTCTCATTTCGTAGTCCAGGGGAGCCTAGAACTCACAGCTACCCTCCTGCTTCAGTTTTCCAGATGATCCACCACACACACCTCATACCTTTAATTAGTAGAATTCCATTAATTTTCCTCTCGCTGGTAGCTACTTATTGTAATTCAAACGTGTACTAAAATACCTCAAAGATGTCTGTCAGAGTCATATATGTTAAATAAAACAAACAGCAAAACAATTATTAGCAAAAAAAAAAAATGTGGGCTGGAGGGATGGCTTAGCTGTTAAGGCATTTGCCTACAAAGCCAAAGGACCCAGGTTTGATTTCCCCAGGATCCATGTTAGCCAGATGCACAAAGAGGCACAGGTGTCTGGAGTTCATTTGCAGTGGCTGGAGGCCCTGGCGCGCCCATTCTTCCTCTCTCTCTATTTCTCTCCCTCCCTCTCCTCTCCCCCTCTTTCTCTGTCAAATAAATAAATAATTTTTATAAAATAAAACTTTGTTTTAGAATATATATATAATTTGGTTATTAGTTATAGACATACTTAGTATGTAAACAGCACATGTTGGTACCATACTTGCCCTCATCACTGCTTCTTTTCCAAAGGGATCCTCCTTGTTGGGGATGCAGGTTATCCCCATGGGGATTGTGGGTCGTGCATTGTGGAAGTAGCAGTCATTATTGGGGAGAGGCAATGCCTCTGGGTATAATGTTCCAACTTGTGGCTCTAACAATCTTTCAGCCCCCTATTCCACAAAATTCCCTGAGCCATGTTGTGTATGTTTTAAGTACACTTCAGTGATGGGCTCTTAGGAGCCTCTGGATCTCTGCCTTGGTTTTAGAATATTTTGGAAGAATGTAAGCATGACTACAGAGTTACATGTTATCAATTCAAAGGTCATTTTATAGACATTTTATCTACCATGAAGATTAAGTTTACTATGCTGCTTGTAAAAGACAAATAAACAAAGCTTTACATATTTATGTTATATAACATAAAATATTTCTTAAAATAAGGATGTGGCTTATCATAGCCCAATATTAAAGCATTCATTCAAAAGTACAAGAATTTATCTTGGAACAAAATTACTAGAAGTTTTTGTCTATTGCCACAGGAAAGCTGAGTTCTTTTTTCTTTTCTTTTTCAGTTCATTTAATCATGAAATATTAAAGGTAAACAAAGACAAAATGCAGAGTTAATGTTTTGTAAGAACACTTCAATTTCTTGGTATATTCACTTCATTTATCAGAAGTAACTGAGTTTCAAGAACACAAAGGCAAATTTACAGAAGACATTAGATTTTGATTTATGTAAAACAGATAGACTTTAAAGTATTTACATGTACTTGTGACATGACACGACATTATTAACTTTCTGCTTAGCTCTGCACATAAAACATGTAAATCATGTTTGAATATGGCAAGCTAAATTGACACAAAAGAAAACTCATTTAATATTTTCACATTAAATTACATTATATAAAAGTTCAGTAACTTTTGAAAGTAATGAAACATGAGCAAATTAATTTCTTACTAACTTTTCATAAATTATACAAAAATATCCCTTCTCTAATTCCCTCAGTGCTAATGTATATCATTTAATATGTAACTTCTGTAGTATTTTGTATCTGTTTTAAAAACAAGGATAAAAACTGAGTTCTTAGAAGTTAAGAGTCATTGTGACTTTTGATACAGAGTAACTCTTCAATTAACACATGACTATGACTATGCTATCCCCAAACAAATTAAGCCCCTTCACCAAGGTCATAAGTTAATGTGGCACAGACAGAATGCCTAGATTAAGACTGGGACAGACTTAGAAACTAGTCCTAATTCTGCATCTCACTGTGTACAAGGGACTAGACCCTGGAAAGCCTTAATTTCTGCATTTATGGAAAGGACAGAATAATGCATAATTTAAATGCTCCTGTGATAATTAAGCTTATTAAACATGGTATATAAAAGGATGGTAAATTCTTTAACCTTTGTTCATTATCAAAGAAAGAGCTACACGTGATACAAGATTCTTTCCCTTGCTGCCATTGACCAGAATGACTACACATGTGTGACTGCTGCTGCCTTTTGATTCAAAACACATGATTATTTTCTGCTACGTATTGTTGAAAATCATTCCAGTTAATTGAATCTAAAAATTCTAAACTGTACCTTTTGACACCTACATATGGAATTACCATAATTAGTTAATCTGAAGTGACTTTCAAAAATCTTTTCATTTGACTCATAAGATTCAGTTTTACCTCCCCCCACCTCTTGCATGTGAGGTTAATTTTTTTTCTCAGCCACACGCTCTTTTGTAGAGTTAATGAGCAAGGACATTTCCTTTTGCGGATACAATGGATTGCTTAACATTACATTGAGGGAGAATAATTTTTTTAAAGCAAGTAAAATGTGTCCACTGTTATTACTAACAGGCTTTTCCTTTGAACAATTATTTTGGTGTGATGATTAAAAAGGGGAAAGGGGGTGGTTCCTTGTTTCAAATAAAATATCTTTACAGCCTGCAAGAGAATAATGCTTCAAATATACTACAGACTTCTTAACCAAAATAAAATACCTGTGTTTCTTACATTTAATCTTTTCATTATGCAATAACCTCAGTTTAGGCAAAACAATAATTCTTTAGCTTTCAAAGTGTCATAGAATTATGTCTATAAAAAGACAACATGGGGGCTGGAGAGAGATGGCTTAGCAGTTAAGGCGCTTGCCTGCAAAGTCCAAGGACCCAGGTTCAACTTACCAGATCCCATGTAAACCAGATGCACAAGGTGGCACATGCACATGGAGTTCGTTTTCAGTGGCTAGAGACCCTGGTGTGCCCACTGTTTCCCTCTTTCTCCCTCTCTCTTTCTCCCCCTCCCTCCCTGTTTCTCTCTGTCTCTAATAAAAATAAATAAATAAATAAATAAGGTAATGTGGAATACAAAGAAGAAAACAACAGGAAAGTTGAAGAAAGAAAAATATATACATGTATACACTGCATTATATTTTTATAAAGGTAAGTAAATTTCCTGCATTATGGCATCTATAAATGAACAGCCTTAAACATTCTGGGTTAGATTTTGATAACTACAAAATTCAGTCCCAAAGATATTTTTACTGTGTAAATACACAACTACCAGTGTTCCTAACTACTAAAAGTAAATTAAAACATCTAAAAATTACACAGGACAAAAATTAATTTGGATCCAACATTGAAAATTTCTTTGCAATACATTAGTAAGGCAATGAATGCCTTTTAAAATCAACAACCATTTGTTAAATGTTAAATGGTTAACCACAGGGACTCTCTAATGTGCTTCTGAATAATAGAAACCACAGTGTTATAGAGATTAAAAGAAGCAGTGAAGTCCCAAACAAATAAAGGTAGACAATAAACTGCCATTAAAATTAATGTATATTCTAATACCCTCTTTCTTTCTTCTTCCAAGAGGTCAGAGATGAAGGCTATGTTGATTTTAGTCATCTGGAAGTGCCTTTTGCCATTTCTAAAGCATAAAATGAAACAGAACCCCAAGCTTCACCTGTAAGCAAATGTGCTCATAAACAGCAAAGTGTGTTCAGGTATGGAAAAGTCACAGAATGGTCATAGGCCTATTCCTTATATACTTCTTAACCAAAGGCTGAAACAAAAAAATACACACATGCACACATACATACACACATACATCTACATGGAATTTTGAAGTTCCTAGCCCCTCTAAACTACATGTATTAAACCCATACAGGCACAAGTATAATTCTGCTTGATGGATGACTGAAGGTACAGAGCAGAATACTGCTATGATTGGGTCAGTCTTAGCCCATCAGAGCCTTCCCACCTATGTCTCTTTGCTCTCATCTAACCCTCTTGAAGTATTTCTCCTTTCTGACCCACAGCTGTTCTCACACCAGCATGGCTCTATAGCAAATCTCCACCTTGACATCCTGCTGTGGGGCTCTAGGGAGAATGGATGTTGTTCATCTGATCCTCACCCCAGGGTGAGCTTTCTGTTGAGGCACCCCGCCACACCCACCCACTCGCCTCTATGAGGACTGAAAAGCTTGTTGGAGCTGTTGGGTCCATTTTTCCTGAGACAGACTGGCCTGTTTGTCCTGTTCAATTCCAGCACACTTTGTTCAGAAATCAAATGGTTTTATCCAAACATCATCTTCTCCTCCCACCCAAGGCAAATTAACCACAGGGCCATGAGACCATGCTTACTACCAGTTAACTGAACACATAAGCACTTTTCAATCTGTCACAGCACTTTAAACTGTCAATATCCTAAGATTCCTGAGCACTGACCAAACTTTGACCAAGGACTACAACAGTAACAGGTCATACAGGTGAATGACAGAAGAAAAAATAAAAAAGAGAGAGACAGAACATATTCTGAGACTGCTCATAAAGAGTTTTTGCTCGTTTGTTTAACAAAATTATTTATGTTAAAATACAACTATCTCAAAATGGTATCATCTCCCTAGTCAACAACTACAACATGGACAGTCTCTGCTCTATTGTTTCTTAGATCCTTTCTAAGAAATTACATAATGAAGAAACAATAGTGAATGTCAATTTAAAAAATTCCCCCAACCACTCTGTATAGCTAGTTAAATTCAAATCATTAATCAATAATTAAAGAAAAGCAGTAATACTATAGAAAGCAAGAACCCTTTACTGTCTTGAACTCACTTATCATTTATAATATGCATACCAAGCACCTTCAGGGGCAACAACGTATCTATCATCTGTATGCCTGTGTTAATTCTATCTTATTAAACAAAACAAATAAAAGCATTCATTTACAGAAGATAAACAGATCTTTCCTTGACATGAAAAAGTGACACCATTAAAATATATATTTAACAAGAACACAGAAAAGACGTTGCATATTCTACAGAAGGGTGATGCAGAGAAGTACAACCAGGTGTCAACACTTGCTAGAAGTGTTTCTATTTGCATTAAAGAACATGCAGTGTGTTGATACAGACAAACCTCAGCAGCAGGCTAGTTTTATACCAAACTGTGACCAAAGAGTGGCTTTAAAAGTATATTTTACACCATCACATCCCTTGTCTGTACAAAGATTTTTATAATTATTGTACTTAGAAATACAAAAGTGAAACCATTTTGTTCCTAAGCTTCATGAGTTTATGGCCAATTTGGAAGCTAGGTTCTATTTATAACTTTAATTGAGTGCAATAAATTGTATTCATGACAACAAGTACAAGAAAATGATATTACATTTTTAAAAAAATTCACTTAGTTATGTAAATGTATAATACTTATAAATAAGTGGCACTTGTGGCTTAACTAGATGATAAATTTGTAATGTGCTAGCCAATAACACCAAGCCTCTCCACAATGTCAATGTAAGCCAGGCACAGTTCTAGCTGGTTGACATTTAATAATTCTTCTATCCTGAAAACACTCCACCCAGAATAGACTGCATAATTTACAGAGCTATATAAAAAATGAAAAACTTATTAAAAATGGGGGAAAAGGACATTATTTGCACACATGAATGCCATAAAGAAACCCATTATATGTATTTATTAAGGCTCATAAAAATAACAATGCAGGCAAAAGCTGCTTTTGTCTTCCATTCTCCCTCTCTCAACATATCATGGATATGTACAGACCAAAGGCAAGTCCCTATACTTGCTGGGTCCCTTTCTTGACCCAGACACTGAGTCTGAGGAACAACTGGGTTGACCTGACTCTCTAATCCCAGGCCC
Source organism: Dipus sagitta (assembly GCA_036346955.1). NCBI lineage: Eukaryota > Metazoa > Chordata > Mammalia > Rodentia > Dipodidae > Dipus > Dipus sagitta. The sequence continues at coordinate 100,989,032 of CM070771.1, read as the reverse complement.
TCACTGTAGGCAAAAGGTAGAGGAATTAGGAGGAAAGGCCTGCAGCACTTTAAGAGATCTGACACCCAAGGTCATATTCACATGGTTACCTAGCTCACAGAAATGTAAATGTAGCATTTCAAGTATGACTAAAGTTGTCTCAATAAAAACAACTGTCAATGATTGAGGCTGACTGACATCTGCCTGGCAGTTTTATATTTCTTTTCTATCTTTCCTTGTTGGCTATTAACTTCTACAACCACCAACACCTGGTACTATCACCCTACCTAATCAGGAAAAATAAGTTACCTGTTGAATTTTCTATCACTCATACTAATATAAAATTCCAATGTCCCATTTATACTAATATAAAATTCCAGTGTCCCAATTATTTACCTCATTTGGTCATCAAATAGTTATAGAACAAAGATGATTTTCTCATTAGACTTCAAATTTCATGTTTGCAGATTATCTGGTTAACATTATAAGAAATTATAATAATGTTATGACACAAATAAGAGTTTACTCCATCCTCTGAACCACATTCACACTATTCTAGATCTATTGAGAAATACTCATCTCTGAAATGTGTAAATCCATGAAGATAAGAGAGGAAATGGAGCACTTCCCAGGACTCAGTAAAGAAAAAGACAAATCAAGTCCAGTTTCCTCTGGGGGGATATCACAGATAAGACACCTTGGAAATGTGGTAGTCACTGCCTATAAACACCTTTTGCGTCTCTCACCTCTAACTTATAATCACTGAAAGGAATTTCTGAAATGATGAGACAGCCTACAACTGCTTAGCACTACTATCATGTAAAATTCCAAGTGAATTCACTCTGTTCTAAAAGATATCCAGATATCAGGATGACTTAATCTGCTTCATTCCCAACAGTCTGATCTTCTAGGTGCAAAATGAAAACTGTACTAAATGCTTCGGTTTACATATTTGCATGGAGAACCGATATAGTGAGGCCAAGGGTGAGGTTAATAACCATCTCTGAATTCATTAAGAAAAACACAAACATATTAAGCACTTCATGAATAATGAAAGAGTTGTCAGGTATAAATCATGAGTTCATTTCTGCATATATTCTGAGTCCACACATGAGATCAGCATATAAGCCATATGCATTCAATAACTAAGAAAAATTCCCATTAAGGGTACAAAGCAAAACAAAAAAATCTGCCTTGTATTTAAAATATTTAAAAAAACAAAACTGCTTATATAGTTGCTTTATCACTTTCTTTTCACTCCAAATGTTAGTTTTTATAACTAATGTTGATGGTTCTGCCCATGTCTCAATGTATAACAAGTAATAAAATTTGTATATAAGAAGGCAGGTATGCTTTCATACAAAAATGGAGCAATTCTTAATGCCATCATTCACACAGAAATGATCAAAGAAAGCACCCTAAGTGGAGTGTGAGGAACACCCTCTCTTAGTAAACTTAATGAGACAAAGCTGTGAGTGTTAACTAACTGCTCTCTCAGTCCCTACGTTCAGTCCTAAGCTGGCCCTTTGCAAGTTGTGCTGCTCTATGATTGGGCTTGTACTGTCACTCAACCAACATAGAAGAAGTTCCACTGATTCCTCTTCATACTGGAAAACTGCTGAATGTAAACCTGTATCCAGTTCATTTTGTGGATTCCATGTAATACTACACAAGCTCTATGCAGTTAACAGGAAGTAGCATGTAAGTGAAGCAACCACCCACCATCCCCCAGTACTGTGAACACAAACACTGAGTCCAAGGACCAAGAGGTGAAAATACAAAAAAAAAAAAAAAGTTTCTTAACTTTCTTTTTCTTTGAGGAAGAAGAAAACTATGAATTTTATAATGTGAAATCACTTTAAGGGAAAAGCTTATGCCTTGGCAATTTCAAATTTGTTTTTCCTGAAGGGAATTACCCAGCCTTCCCTGAAAAGCCATGGCCAAAGAGCTGACTGCTAAAATTGCACCACAAACCTTTTTAGGTTTGTTCTTTATCTGACCAAAACGCCTACTGCACAGAGCTGTCTGTCACTTCTGAAAAGTCACTGCCATCTCACTGCAAGGATCTTCAAGGGCTCATGAAACCCTATCAAACTCTGAGAGAGTACCTGAATTTGGGATGAAAGGAAAGAGAAAGGGATCTACAGAAGACGGCACTTTGGAGTAGAGGAATCCGCACTGACCTAATTTCTAAATGACACCTAATTTCTAGGCCCTCTCCTTCCAGCTCCCCAACTCAGTGACTTTGTTTCCTATTTCACAAAAAAAAAAAAAAAAAAAGCAAACACTCTGTGCTCTGTGTTCTCATTTTATTTCAAAATATGCTAAAAAATGAAGGTAAAACACCCTCATGTGTTATTATCTGCTTATAAGTAAAAAGTACATTTTTGTTTCTAGTAACTACATTTTTTCAGTTTTATATCAATAGCTAAAGCGGTGCTTTCTAAATCAAAGCTGTGCACCTGAAAAAGCAGTGACCATGACCAAAAAAAAAAGGCAAAAGAAGATACATCCCTGCTTGCCTGTATTTGCCTGTATTTTATTACATTTCTTATTAGAATATCAACTGTGTTCCATAACAACAAATCAGATGGGCGTGGTAGCGCAGGCCTTTAATCCCAGCACTTGGGAGGCAGAGGTAGGAGGATCACTGTGAGTTCAAGGCCACACTGAGAATACATAGTGAATTCCAAGTCAGCCTGGGCTAGAGTGAGACCCTACATCAAAAAACAAAGTAACTAAATTCTTAAAAGATAAATAAATATAAGTATATTGTTTAAATGTTAATCCTCTGAAAATAAGAATGAAATTTTAAAATTTTAAGTAATTGAAGAATTTTTAATTTTTTTAAAATAGTTTTATTCATTTGAGAGAGAATGTGTGTGTGAGACTGAGTATGGGTATGCTAGGTCCTCTTGCCATTGTAAAAGAACTCCCAATGTCCAGATGCATGCACCATGTTGTGCATCTGGCTTATGTAAGTACCAGGGAATCAAACCCAGGCCAGTAGGCTTTACAAGTGTCTACCTGCTGAGTCACCTACCCAGCCCCCTAACTGAAGATTTATCTCATGTTTTCCCATGTCACACTTCTGTATGGTGCCACATATAAATACTTTGTTCAAAGACTTACTGAAGCATTACAACCCCCTTTCCTTTGTTTTATTGTTACTATCCTCACTTATATTGTGTAAATGTTATATATTCATAAGGAAATATATAAACAATCCTCAAGTCTTCTGCCTGCCTTTTTCTCTCCCCCTTTATCCCCCCCCTTTGTAAATAGTGAAAGTGATTTTAAATCCTGTTTCTCTCTTTTATCTATATTATTTTCATTGGATGGCTAAAATAGCAGGTGAATTAGCAATATGTATAGCAATTTCTATTCTTTTTTGATGTTTGATATGGTGTGTTTTCTTTGCCACTCCTAACTATATCAAAGCTTTCAATGAAAATGTGTATTACAAAATTTAGCCAGGGTGCACATACATGGGTTCTTACACAAGATCTGTTATTAGCACCATGCAGAAACTATACCATTATCCTATCGAACTAAAATCACAATACATGGGAGTTAGATTTTTGGATACCACCTAGGGTCAGAAGAGATGACTACCAACCAGGAGAAAGGATGGTACCTTTTGGGTTACAATATTAAAGTGAGCAATGCACAACACCTCACCCTTTTTCCTTCTGGCCAATCACTACAACCTAAGTGATGTTGGTAATTATACAATGGAACCTAAACATTGCCAGAAATTTCAAATGCCCACATGTTAGATGTGTGTTTTCAAAGTAGTGCAGTAATGATCACTGGCCAACAATGAAGTCAAGTATCTGGCTAGCAAAGCCTTATGCTAACACTTGTACTCACTGATATCAAATAAGACATATCCACAGCAGAAATCTCCACTTCAGTGATCGTAAAGATGACTGAGGCAGTTTGACTGACTAATGACGATTGCAGAATTTTAATGATGAAAGGAGTCAACGGGGCTGTTATGAATCAGCTGTGTGTTTTGGGAGTGTTTGCCAGCAGGATTGTCTGGTCCCATGAGTAGCACCATAATCATAGGATTGTTTGTATATGGCAGGAGATTAAGTCACCAAGACTAAGACAAACAATGAGGAAGAAGGAAAATGGCATGGGTTATGTGCCAAGTACAAAACAAAGCACAGAAATAGATATTTTCAAGTACCTTATTTCATTTGTTGTTGTCATTCATGTCATGAAGTTTTATTGCTGCTATGCTTTTACACTTGAAGAAACAAGGGCTGTGAAAGATTAACTTTGGCAAGATCACTAAGAAGGAAGTAGGATCTTAATGGGTCCAACTCAGATCACTGACCCATCATCTCCCTGCTGAGTACCCTTACGCAGGGCCTTGAATCTTGCCCACAGTCACAGTTTCTCTTACCATGGGCTCATATCTACTCCTGATCCATTCAGTTTTGTAGGTTTCTTGTTTATACCTCTATGACCATATAGTGAGAGGCTGCTTAAGGCAGATGAGGTATATTAGTTGTAACAATTAATATTGTCAACTTGGCTAAATTCACTAGGAGACAGATCTCTAGGCATATCTCTAGAAGACTCTAGATAAGGTTAACTGAGGTGGGAAGACACACCTTGTAAGTGGCAGCACCCAGATATCTGAGGTCAAACAAGCTGAACACCAGCCTTGGTTATCCTCTGTGTCCTGGTTGCTGATGCAATGTGATGTGATGCTCTATACTCCAACTTCCAGGCCTTCCTCCCTTCCTCACATGACAGACTGTACCTTTGAACTGAGCAATAAAATAAAACATTCCTGCTTTTTGTTTGTTTGTTTGATTGAAAGATTTTTCGAGGTAGGGTCTTACTCGAGCCCAGGCTGACCTAGAATTCATTCTGTAGTTTCAGGGTGGTCTCAAACTCATGGTAATCCTCTTACCTCTGCCTCCAGAATGCTGTGATTATAGGTGTGCACCACCATACCCCACCCTTCCTCCTTTCAGATATGGCTTGTCAGGTATTTTCCCATAGCAACAAGGAAAGCAACTCATCAGTGTTCCAAAGGAAAAAGGCATTACAGATGGCTAGGCTTAATTATCTTCAACCCAGATTAGAGATTTAGAGGTTTCCATCTGTCCTAGAAAACAGGTTTTATAGTGTACCATAGTCAGTGACAGAATCAAAACACATCAACCATTTTATTATTCAGAAACTATTACTATTTTGCTGTTAAAAAACATATGTAATGTGGATATCAGACAACTGATTTAAATGTATTAACAGAACTTAAAATATAGCAATGTTCTGATCATGAAAAGCATAAAGAATAATTAGACTAGTACCTGGCCTGCTCTGTGAAGTGCTACTTATTTTCATAGCGATAGAAGATGTATCTCACCATCCATGAAACATACAAAGCACTACATAATACAGATAATACTAATTAACATTAATTAATTACAATAGTACCTAACACATATTTAGTAGTGTTAAGGGCTGTGTAAAAGGATTTCTATTTACCATTATATGCTACATATTTGAGTCGAATTGTGCATGTTGATACTGAGAATGTATTCATGAATATTTTCAATTTGTTCCTCTATCACCTAGCTAGAAAATTCAAAATGTCTTATCAGTTTCAAAACAGTAACCAGTATCCTCTTTAAATCATATGGACAAATAAAACTGTATTTAAGTCATGTAAAATTCTATTCAAGCAGAAGACAACTGATACATGTTTGTTATAAAAGCAAATATATAAATGAATGTTTTAAAAGAATATGTCCAGTAAATCATTTAAAGATAAAAAAATTGACTAGAAAAAAACTTTAATAGAGAATGAAATCTAAGGTATAAACAAAAAACTCTTATGATTTATTTATAAAAGAAAACCCTGTGGAGTAAATCTTCTCAAGAGGACACTGGAGGTTCCAGTACATAAGCAACTATGTGGGTGGACCTCCACTGAAGTGAAGGGACTAGATCCTTATCTCCTACTGTGATAGATCTGTTGCTGAATCCAAGAACCAGGAGCAGGCAAGCCAGAAAAGGGATTGTTGCTGCCCTGTCCTCTGAAGCCTTACTTTTAGGGAACAAAAAACAGCCACACGGTACCTTCAATTGGCTCCTTGAGTCACACACTTCTCAAGTGGAAGCAGAAAGACACCATATGACTTAGTTATTTCACATTGCACCCACAGACAGGAAAAAGAAGACAAACAACAAGAAGCTGGTGATTTTAACATGAAAAAAAGAAAAGAAAAGAACGGAGGGGCTGTGGAGAAGACTTAGCGGTTAAGGCCCTTGCCTGCAAAGCCAAAGGACCTAGGTTTGACTCCGCAGGACCCAGATAAGCCAGATGCATAAGGTGGCGCATGCATCAGGAGTTCATTTGCAGTGGCTGGAGGCCCTGGTGCGCCCATTCCCTCTCTCTCTCTCTCTCTCTCTCTCTCTCTCTGCTTCTCTCTCTTCTCTCTCTCAAATAAATAAATAAATATTTTTTATAAAGAAAAGAATTGATGGGAATATGGCTAAGTGCACGTACTGTGTAAATATGAGGAACACCAAAACGCAGGTAAAAACCAAGGCCAATGTAATTCCAGCCCTCTTGTGTCACAACAGGAGTCAGAAACATGAGAATTATGAAAGTTCACAGGCCAGCTAGCCTCATGTATGCAGCAGTGAACAACAAAGAGAGCCTGCCTCAAACAAAGTGGGTGAGGTGAGGATCACCACCCCAAGTTACCCTCAGACTGCAACATGTGAACAGTAGCCTGCATGGGACCAGGGATGGGGATGTGGGGACTACTAGGTCTACAGTTTACCTCATCAAAAACTTTAAATCCATGGACCAAATGTAATATCTTTGAAAAGTAAACAAACACATGGCTGATTCTAGACCCCAACAAGTAAGATTTTCACACAAGCATGCATGGTTGTAAAAGGCACACCTGTCATGTACCAAATCAGACTGCTTCTCGTTGAGTCTAACTGACAGCATCTAGAAGCAGGTCACACCTTTTCATCTCAGTTCTGGGTTTCCCCACTTAGCAAAAACGGTAATCAGAGGTTTACTTCAGTTTGTATTTAAGTATTTTTATTACTGCAAACACTTCCTTTTCTCCACATCAAGCATGCAACACTAGAAATGTGTTCCGCCTCTTCTATCACTGCCCTCTACCATGCCACAGGCCAACTGTTTCCTCTCATGTGTCCTGGAGATAATGTCAATTTGGGAAATTCGTCAAGACATAGGTTATGAACCCAGCTGATATGAATCTTACTGGTGAGCCATTTTCTTTTCATTTTCAGGTTTCCTTCTTGATCTCTGCCTGACAGGTCAATGATTATTCATTTAACAAATATACACAAGGAGATTGGACAGCCACACTATCCAAGACCCCATGGCGACGAAGAAAGCCCAGGAACTTCAATGTCCATCCATTCAAAGCCAGTTCTGAAGAGAGCACTTCCTGTAAGTCAAGGCTTATCTATGGCATATCAGAAAACTCCAAGAACTTTCTTTCATGGGATTTAAAATAATGAGGTATCCTAGTACAGCCATGCCAGAATGTTTCAGATAGGGTATAAAAGTAATCTTGTTACATTTATAAACCGTAACATTGCTTTTCAAGATTTATTTACAGTGCAACACTGAAATTGTTACATTCCAAACAAATGATAAATTCCAAAGGGTGTTAGATTCCTTGGATGGGAAAACACAACTGCAATTTAAAACAGGATTAGCAACCTTCCATCAGAGCAGTAGATCGATCTGTAAGACAAGTTTGCAAAACTTCATTTGCACCCTTGCTCAGCCTGGTTTGTTCTGTGTGTTCCACTGTCCTATTGGCTGTGTCTCTCTGTGACTGTGTAATACCCACAGCGCTCTCAAAAGTGTATAGTAACAAACAATATATGCTGCCCATTCAGAATGCTAAAGAAACTTCTTGACAAGTTTTAATACTAATTGCTCATTTCTCAAGGCAGAAACTGCTGCTTTTGGCCTCTGCCAATTTTAGCTAGCTGACTAGTTTATAAAGCAGCGTTAATATAAAACAGAGTTTTATTGATGAGAGTTTTTCTTAATGACACATCTCAACTGCACATCCTTCTTAAGACAGGACAAATCATATCGAGAAGGATGCAAGCCATTCTCATGAAGTTCTCATGAAGATCTGCATCATGGGCCATCACACTGTTTCTAATTTAAAATTTCCACACATAATTCTAAAGTGACAATGTTATGTCATATTAAGTACAGTAACTTCAACTTTTCTTAGCATGTGGAATTCCTTTCTAGTTTTGCAGAATTGTTTTCAATACAAAAAAGAAAACTCAAATCTATGCTAAAATTTAAATGGCCTGAAAGAAATCATTCCTCAAAATAGTATATATGATATATCATTAATCTTTACTTTCCAATACCATTCTAGTCTGTATGGGTGGAGCTTTCTAGTAACCTTTAAGTTAAAAGGTGTTTAATCACTAAGAACAATTTCTCTTTTGACTCTAAGTCAGATTTTTAACTGAAGACTGGATGCCTAAAGCAATTGTAGCTTCACATGGCCCACTCTCAAAATATCAAGTCCAAGCCATCTTCCTCTTTTCTGAAGCAGAAGCCCCTGCTCATCTAAAGTCACTAGTTGCAGAAACTGACTCCCAACAGTCTTATAATCACATCTAAATTGTTATCGCTGAAGTTGTAATAACACATGTGTTAAACTTCTGATCCTAATCAACCCCATCGTCTTGGTTACTTCTCTCTGGAATAAAAGAGCAGAGCAAACGGTCTATAGCTAGAAACTAGCAACTAAGCTACAAAATAAAACAGGTCAGTCCAGGCTGTTATAGCATTGCACTCCTATAACAGGTCTGACTCTCCTTCCTCAAGACTGTAGTCACTTTGGAACCAAGAGTGAAAGAATATGGTGCAAAATTCTATGAATGGATACAACATACTGATCTACCCTGAGTACCTCAGAAGCAAATGTTTAATCTTAAAACCACAGGACAAATTTCTTCACATTTTACTACTTGTAGCAAGATGTTCTACTTGCTTTAATATATTAGTGTTCCACATTATTTATACCTGTCCTAGATTTTAAAAGGCATGCCCCCCAAAGCTTGAACAAACACCAAAGAGTAATTGTTTTAATATACCAAAAAAGTCTGAAAAAAATAATCACTGTCCTTTATAAATTATAGAGCTATCATGATTCTTTTCACTTAAAAGATAATTCTGTTTCCTGTAAAAGTATCAATGATCTTATTACAAAGTACTGAGCACAGATTTATAACACATGCTACTTAGAAATGCCTTCTTAACTACTGACTATAAACTCTTAATTAGAAAATCACTATGTTATCTCACATATTCTAAACATAACATTTAAAAGTACTAATTTTCATGGGGGCTGGGAGATGGCTCAGTGAATGAAGTGCTTGCTTCACAAGCATTAGATTAGACTCCCTACAACCATGTAAAAAAAACCCAAGCATTGCAGAGCATGTCTATGATCTCAGCACTGGAGAGGTATATACCTAGGGCTCACTGTACACCCAGCATAGCCTAATCTAACCTAATAGGCAAATGATGGGTTCTGTTTCAACAACTGTGTACAACATTCACATGTGCACATATACACACACAACCACTAATATTCTACATGTCATTAGTTGGGCCTTTCCTCCAAAAAGTTATCAAGGAAAACAAAGAATGGAGCCTATATTTCTTCTCTCCAGAATTGCCCAAGGCAATCTATCCTGAGTAATGCCATCTATAGGATTAAAGTAATGAATATTTAGGAAGATTATAAACTTTCCAATATAATAACAAAATTATCTTCAAAGATATTTGCTAAGAATTATTGAGTCAAAGACTGACCAAGATCTAAAGGAAAATGTAATGACTGTTAACATATTATTGTTTTTCTATAGTGAAAAAAGGAGTGTTGCAGTCAGGTTCGCATTACTGTAGAAATCACCCAACCAAAAGCAGTTTGTGGGACAAAGAGGTTTATTTTGGCTTACAGGCTCAAGGGGAAGCTCCACAATGGCAGGGGAAAATGATGACATGAGCAGAGAGTTGACATCACCCCCTGGCCAACATCAGGTGGACAATAGCAACAGAAGAGTGTGCCAAACGCTGGCATTGGGAAACAGGCTATAACACCCATAAGCCTGCTCCCAACAATATACTGCCTCCTGGAGGCATTAATTCCCAAATCTCCATCAGCTGGGAACCTAACATTCAGGCCACCTAAGTTTATGAGGGACACCTGAACCAAACCACCACAAGGAGGAATCTACCAAAGTTTCTACAGTTTACTAATATTCAATCTGTGAACAATCATAGACAATGTCTATAGCATTTAACACAAGCATTTTTTAAATAATTTTTTGGATTATGTGCAGGTGTATGTGTGCACACGCACCATATTTCTTGCCAATACAAATGAGCACTTGTTTTTTTTTTGTTGTTTGTTTGTTTTTGCATCAGGCTTTATGTGGGTGCTGGGGAAATATTCTCAGGCCTGCAGGATATGCAAGCAAGCACCTATATTCATTGAGCAATCTCTGCAGTCCCAGAAGCTTTTTTAGAGAAATCGACAACAAAAGTATACAGCTACACCCATAGCCTTCCTCCTCACCCAAGACAATAAAGATACTTCTAGATGAATAGGATGTTAATTCATAACAGTGATATAGTCCATATAGATACTGCAAAATTAGTGTGTCTATGAAATTATGTAAATTGTTGACATTGTTAATTTCCATTGTTTTAGCTGGACTTTCTTCTATGTTATTAAAATTGTACATAGCAACAAAGGAGTGTTTATGAGAGCAACAAAGTAGTTTTCCAAATTGAATGTACTCCAAGTGCCTAATTCAAGTTTCTCAGTTCACAGAAAAGAAATGAGACAAGGCAAGTGAGTGAGTACTCTTTCAAGAAGCTAGGTCTCTCCATACATCTGAGACTATGAGGCAGGTCTCCTCACTCTCGTAGCTTTAGTTCCTAGGACAACAGTATGTTCTGCAATTATACATACTGCCTCATAAGTATAGCTAGAAAAATGCAAACCAGGCTCATGTTAGCTATACTAATCATCCCCTGATAACACTATTCCCACCATGAGTGAACTAACTATTTTGCTGAAAAGAAAATTTGCATCAAAATCAATACATGGCTGACTCAGTGGCCTTGGTATGTTCACTGAGGCTGTAGAGACTCAGAGATTCTGAGAGAATGAGGAGGGGGGGCACAAAAAGCACCTGGAAGGAAACAAGGCTAAGAATGCCACCCCAAGATCCACAGCAGATGAGTGCACAATCACTGTGTGTGTGTGCATGTGTATTGTATATAGTTGGGATAAGCTGACAAGCTAAATCCACATGATTTTAGATGTTCTCCTTTTTTTTTTTTTCAGCTCTTACTCTTATCAAGGGAACACCTGAGACAAACCTATGTCACTAGACAATGTTAGCTAATGTGTAACATTCAAGAATAGGTAACAATTCTGCCATTTCAGAAAACCTTAACTACATAAGTGACTTAACAATCCAATGTCCTTTAACCCTGAGTGGACATCCCTAATATCTGGACAGCTAACACTAAACATCAGTGCCTCTACTTAATCTCAGATTAATCACATCAGAATTTATAAGAGTGGGATCCAGGTCCCAGTCCCAGTCTCCTAACAGCCTGGTTTATTTTACACCATCAGCTTTACATTGTTCACTTTGATGTCACCCTGGCATTTTGGATTTTTATTTTCACTGTGATTAATGGCAAAAAAAAAAAAAAAAAAAAAGCCAATACACAGCTCTACACATAGAAAAGCATCAGGTACCCTGGTCTTCTCTACAGACATCTCTCTGGACTGATGGGATCCATTAACACTTGCTTTGAGCAAACGGGGATTTAATGTTTCCTGTGGTTCATGCTTTGTTTTATACTTTCTTTTATATTCTGCATTTTTATTTGTTTTATGCATGCTTTATTTTATATCCTATCCATTAAAGTTCATGAAAGAGTTCCAAATATATGCAACAGAAATCCAGTAATGCCATTCAAACTCTCTTCTATTGAGCACTTGCCACACAGTGTGCTCAGGCAGGACAGAGAGGGTGCTGAGGAGAGTGCTTTAACACATATGACATCTATAGCTGTCTTTCCACAGGAACACCTTAGTATACTGACGCACACAGCAACGCTGGCCTTGCGTAGTGATTATAAAGCAAGCAAAAATGTTATACACTCTTTCAATTATATCATAAATCAAATAAAGCATCAATATTTCCCATATATTTTTGTCTATATAACAAAGTTCCTTTAAGAAAGGTACTGCTTCTCTTTCTCTCTCTTTAGGGGGGGAGAGTATGTATTCCTCTCTTTCTCTTAATATACAATATTATTAGTAAATAAAAAAATTCTGTAGGTCACTGTTGCCTCTGGATTGCTTGGAGATGTTAATTTAAACAAGAATTGAAGTTTTACTTTATAATATTTAAAATAAAAACTGATTTGACTTTTGAGGCACATGCATAAAGAAAAAACAAAGCTAAATTCCTTCAACAACTGGTTTTGGAAGTGAGGAGCCAATCACAGTATGGCATATCAAAAAATGCACAGTGCACAAATGCAGATAAAATTCACTTTGTTGTGCTGACCTTGCTTCCCAGTCTCAGTGTTAATCAAAATTCAGTGTGTTCAGGCACAGAGGCCCAGTAGTCCTCAGTTTCTCACAATTGTTTGTTAACTTCAAATAATCATTAAACCAGCATCTCATTTTATCACCAAGAAAAGGCAGCAAACTTCGGTGTACAGGGAGCTAGAAAGGCAAGGTAATTGAAATTTAAGTGAAGGTCAGAAGGAACAGAAAAGACACAGTGGAGTTCAGGTAGCATATACCCTCTTTGAAGAAGTAGGGAAAAGTCAAGTTTCATGAGAAATTTTCACTTCCTCCTGCTGGAAAGTAATGTGAATAGTTTTAAGTCTCTTTGTATTTGTAGGCCAAATAATTTCTGAGAGAAAGAAGCCTCCATCCCAGAAGGTGCTGTAAGAGACAAGGAAATTCTAAGGTACAACTTATCCATAGGCTTTCTTACTTAACTTTCTTTTTTGTAGGCTGCACTGTGCAAGTCTGATTAGAGCCTACTTTAATCAAGATTTTCAAAGATATCTGTATCTCAAGTTTTTCTTATTAATCTAGCCTGAACCCTGGAGGACAGCACAATTAGCTCACACAGAGGACACAAGTTGAAAGAAAAAGCAGTCGCTTTTTGATGACTGTGACTCAGGGAATGGTAAGGAAGCATGATCACTTAGAAACCCAAGTAAACATAAACAGTGGGGTTTGCTCGCTCACCTCTTTTTTTGTCAACATCTGAGGGAGAAGTTGAATAAAAGGTGAGGCATGGCTAAATTCCAAAGACAAGTGATCCACCAAATAAAAACCAGTACATGATCCAGACAGGCAGGAAACTGTCTTAAACTATGCACAGCCATTTAACCTGACCCCAAAAGAAAAAAACTGGATCACCTGAGAAACTGTGTTGTTCATTTGCTTACAGACCCAAGAAAGATCTGAAGGTGTAACAAATACTGCCAGTGAACAAAACAGGACAAACTATAAGGGTTAGTTTGCACTACAAAGTAGCTCATATGCTCAAATTAACACAACCAATGGGAATTTTCGATATTTTTTATCATTACTAGCATGTATTCGCTGCACATAAGTTGACGTGTGAAGATATATACACAATGGAGTTTTATTAGTCACAAAGAAGCACTGAAGATATATGCACAATGGAGTTTTATTAGTCACAAAGAAGCACTGTACTTTTAAAAATGTTTGTAGGACTGGAGAGATGGCTTAGAGGTTAAGGGGCTTGCCTGCAAAGTCTAACAACTGGAGTTCTATTCTATGTAAAGTCAGAAGCACAAGGTGGCAAATGCATCTGGCGTTCATTTGCAGTGGCTGGAGGCCCTGGTGGACCCATTCTCTGTCTCTCTCTTCTCCCCCAACCCCGATCACAAATAAATTAATAAAAATATTTTTTAAAAAAAGTTTGTAAACCCACAGAAGAGTAAAATGGAATTAATATTGTTCTTTCACCTGAATTACCCCTGTATATATTTTCTATATATAAAAAAAGAAAGAAAAATAGTCTTATTCCTCAACTTTATTTTCTTACCAAGTGCTTCCGATATAACTAAAACCAGTAAGCTCTGTGTCTTTGAAATTTCTTGGCCTGTACATTTTTTCTATTTTTCAACAAAACTCAGTCACAGTTCATCTGCACCCAGCTTCATAACTACAGAAGGTAAGCAGAATCTTTAAGTACGTGCATTTTCAATGAAATCATTAAATGCCAAGATGGTTCTGGCTACATGGTGCTACCACAAAACTACAAAGGTCTATCTCATTATACTATACTAAGTGGCTATCTAATTCTTCTCATTGAAGTACATACCTTTAACTCTGTCTATACCAACACCAGCCTAATTATTAATGACCTGGTAGGGCTAGAAAGATGGCTTAGCAGTTAAGGTGCTTGCCTGTTAAGCCTAAGGACCTAGGTTCAATTCTCCAGTACCCACATAAGACAGATGTGCAAGGTGGCACATGCATCAGAAATTCATTTGCAATAGCTGGAGGCCCTGGTGTGCCCATTCTGTATCTCTCTACCCCTCTCCCCCTCCCCAAATAAATATTTTAAATGTGTTTTTAAACATTTTTTGTTTATTTATTTATTTGAGACACAGAGAGAGAGAGAGAGAGAGAGAGAGAGGGAGGGAGAGAGAGAGAATGGGTGCACCAGGGCCTCCAGCCACTGCAAACGAACTCCAGACACGTGTGCCCCCTTGTGCATCTAGCTAACGCGGGTCCTGGGGAATCGAGCCTCAAACCAGGGTCCTTAGGCTTCACAGGCAAGTGCTTAACTGCTATCTCTTCAGCCCTTAAATGTTTTTAAAAAGAATGAGCTATTAAATCTCAAAGGAAAGTCAAGGTTGGGAATAAAATGAAGAAGATGGCTTCATATTGATAGACTTTATCAAAGTTTACTTATAATGAGAACTAAGATAAAAGCCCAGGGCTGGAGAGATGAGCTGGCATAGCAGTTAAGGTGTTTGCCTACAAAGCCGAAGGACCCAGGTTCGACTCCCCAGGACCCATGTAAACCAAGCACACAAGGTGGCACCATGTGTCTGGAGTTCGTTTGCAGGGACTAGAGGACCCGGCACGACCATTCTTTCTCTCTCTATATGCTCCTCTCTGTCAAATAAATAAATAAATAAACAAATATAATTACTAATTAATGACACTGCCTTCTCTCATAGAAAATCTTGACCAGTTAACTCATCTTCAAATAAACCTAATGTTGCCCGTGTGGGGGACAGGTTCCAGATTCCTGCTTCTAAAGGTCCCATTCACACCAGTGACAGACCTATGATGTGAAGTTAGATAAGAATCCTCTTACCAACTGGCCTATACCCTGGCATTTTCTAGGTAGTCTATTCAAGAAATTACATGAAAGTGCAGACTCCCCTGCCTTATACTAGTAGAAAATGGACCTCAGTGACTTCACTATTAGAAAAAAATATATTAGTGGATAATTCAGGTAGTACACAGAATATACATTTAATATAGAATTAATTAGTGGCTCAATTATTAGTTGAACAAAATCACACATCTACTGAATCAAAAGATTTTTCACAAGTCGATATGACACATGGTACATATGAATTATCTACAAGTGTGACTAAAAGATTTTCTCTATTCAGGGGCTGGAGATATGGCTTTGCAGTTAAGGTGCTTGCCTGCAAAGCCAAAGGACCCAGGTTCAATTCCCCAGAACCCATGTAAAGCCAGATACACAATGTGGTACAAGCATCTAGAGTTCCTTTGCAGTGGGTAGAGGCCCTGGTGCACCCATATCTTTCCCATCTCTCTCTCTCTCTCTCTCTCTCTCTCTTTCTCTCTCTCTCTAAAATAAATACATAAATAAAAACATGGGTATTAGATTTGTTTGATTCATATTGATTCGGGGCCTATGATATGCCAGATACTATGTTGCATGAGTAGGATTACCAGACCCCTGTACCCAGGAATCAACTGGGAAAGACAATCAAGCAATCACACAGTTATAGCAGAGAAAAGGAGCTGACTCCTGCTTTGAGCACTATAGGAGAAGTGCATGAAACCCACAATCTACTGATGACAAAGAATAGAAGGAGTGAGTAATGGATTCTAATGGACGTGACACCTAACATGGCCACAAACAGAAGAACATGTGTCCAGCAGACAAGACCACATACAAAGTCTCTGAAGCAAAAGTGGGCCTGGTGAAGAGGACCAGAAGCATCCTGGACTACATACATCCTTCCAGAGCAATCAAACCACAAAGAGATTTTAGTCTAAGAAGGAACATCTCAGTCTACTTTTACATGCCTGTTTGGCTGCTGAACTTTCTCAAGATATGTCTTTCACATAAAATGCCAGCCTATACTAATCATTTTCAATAAAAAAGGAAATACCTACTTGTATATGAACACATATAAACAATGGCAGAAAACTGTCCAAATTTTTCTAATGTACCAAATGAATAAGAAATAGAAGGTCAGGTGGAATAAGAAATGCTAATGGGGCTGGAGAGATGGCTTGCTGGTTAACGTGCTTGCCTGGGAAGCCTAAGAATCCCGTTTGATTCCCCAGTACCCACATAAGCCAGATGCACAAGGTGGCACATACATCTGGAGTTCATTTGCAGTAGCTGGAGGCCTTGGTGTGCCGATTCTCTCTCCCTCCCTCCTCTCTCTCTCTCTCTCTCTCTCTCTCTCTCTCTGATTCTCAAATAAATAAAAACAAAATATCTAAAAAAGAATGTGCTAAAAATACATCTTTTCTAAACATGAAACTATAAGGAGGTTTCAAACAGCATGCTTCTTCAAATCTTAATGATTAACAATCTTTCAAGTCAGACACAAGCAAACAGGCTATGGGTGATTATTTTTCTGGATTACATACTTTCAAGCAGTGTAAATTAAATTGTCACTTTCGTGCAAGAGGATGTTAATATCTAATAATGAGATATATTTTTAATAAATCATAAATTGTCTTCCTCCACAAAGGAAAACCATCATTCTAATTTAGCACATTAATACAAGTTACTAATGTTGCAAGCATGATTATGACCAGATTTAAAGGAATCCTCATTTCAATGCAACCTTACTGGAAAGATTAAATTACTGTACCATTTACAGCTAAGGAAATTTAAACTGAAACTGAAAACCAATGTAACAAAGCAAGCATGGTGGAAAGCTGAGGTATCAGCCCATACTGCGTATCTTAAATATTGTAAAGCAGTGTCTCCCCAAAGAAACTGAAGATGAAATGACCTTTTAATTGCAACATACATTTTATTGCATTCTAACAACTCCTATGTCTAAACATTTAATACAATTTGACTCATGTTTTCCTTAAAAATATTTGATGCACTGATAATTTTATCTAATTAGAGTAAAGCCTGTGCTGGGTAGATGGCTCAGTGCATAAAGCACTTGCCATACACATTGGCTACCAGAGTTCAGATCCCCAGAAGCCACAAAAAAGACAATGCTAGAGCAGAGAGATATCTGTACTCTCAGGGCACCTAAGGAGGGGCGGTGGGGGGAGGGGGCAGGGACAGACATTAGAATTTTTCAGAAGCTCAGAGGCCAACCAACATGGCCAATGTAACAGTGAAGAACAAGAGACTCTACCTCAGATGAAGTGCAAGGCCTGACACCGAGCTGTCCTCTGACAACTTCACCCTCACACACGCAAACATGCATACACACACACACACACACACACACACACACTGAAAAGAGAAGAAAAAGAAACGGTTTAACTATTTTATTTATTTATTCAGAGAGAAAGAGACAGAAAGAAAAAAAAGTGAGAAAATCGGCCCACCAGGATCTCTAGCCACTGCAAACTCCATACCTAGGCGCTACCTTATGGATGTGGCTTTACATGGGTTCTGGGGAATTGAAACTAGGTCCTTTGGCTTTGCTGTAAAGTGCCTTAACCAGTAAGCCCTTCCTCCAGCCATTTTTATTAAAAGAAATATATTTTTTAATTCAACTTAATAAAAATTGTAACTGGGCTTTTTCTGGATTGTTTTTAGAGATAAATGTTTACTAAGTAAAATTATTGAGGAGTTCACTTTTAATCATAGTAATTTATAAGAATGCAACTGTTTATGTATGATCAATAACTGATTCTAAAAAATTATTATTTGTAAAAATGGTATGAGGGTTTTTGGTTATTGGCATGCAAATTTCTTTCTCTCACTCTCTAAAATAAAAAAAATATTTTTAAAAAGGCTTTAAAGACTCTGTCATGGAAATTATTTTTAAAATTAATATATGCTATCTCTGAAAATGAGATTTATAATATTATCAAAAGGGAAATCCAGTCTAGTAAAAATTATTTAAAATGTTTAACAAATTAAAACTAAAACTAGACTTTAATTGTAACTTGAATAAATATAGTCATACCTTACAGATTTATTTCCCTGTTAGTATCCCATGTAATTCACATTACTATTAATTTGTAGAAAATCATGTTTTTATTCTTCTGTAGTTGAAATAAGTAATTAGCTTTATTTCAAGAAAACAGTGCTTTTAATTATAATACAGAAAAATTCAAAGTCCACTTCAACTAAAACAAAGAAAAGGACATTATTCCTTTCCTACAAAAATAGTTGCAGAGAGTATCATTGGCACAGGAAATCCAAGAACCAAAGGCAAACCTATGTCACATCTCACTCATGACATTCTTAAGATGGTTCAGTGATTTGTGGGGCTATGGCAATTTGGGGGAGAATTGTGATCTCTCAGTTCTTACTCTGACCCGTTGATGCTAAGGGACTATAGGCTGTAATAAACTCAACACAAGCCCATCTTCAGTTACAATGTCACCACAGATTTGCAAACATCACTATGAAGTCCTGCAAGGTGAACAAAAAAACAAACAAACAAACAAAAACACTGAATTTAATTCTCCATGAGCTAAAAGTAATAAAATTTCAACCTAATCTCACTTTGTTATCTAAGATTTGGACTCTGTAGTACTTCTAAGAGCATATCCTTACATATGCTGAAATACATTAGGTTTCACACACTAGGCACACATACTCCCCTTTTTATGAGCCAAGTGCACAAACCTTGTCCAATCAAGATATCTTCCTTGAGCAGCTACAAGAAAGAAGCCAAGGACAATGTCACAATTTGATTTCTATGTTGTGTTTATGAACCTGATCATGGCAGGTAATGCTTGTAACTTGGGTTGGTTGTTGGGACTTCATGCTAAGTGTTAGCTGCCTAAAGTTCATAATGTGTTCATCCCAGAAGAAAACTGCTATGAGAATTACAGAAGGACAATCACCAACTTGAACTTTCAGGTCCACATGGTACCAACTTAGTGTTTTTCTTTTTTTGAGGTAAGCCCAACAGACTGTCTTATTTTCTTTATGCAAGAGTGACAGAGAGAGAGAAAATTGGCGTATCGGGACATCCAGCCACTGCAATTGAACTCCAGACATGTGTGCCCCTTGTGCACATGTGTGACCTTGTGTACTTGGGGCTGGCTTATGTTGGACCTGGAGAGACTAACATGTGTCCTTAGGCTTAGCATCAAGTGCCTTAACCGCAAAGCTATCTCTCCAGCCCTGTTTTTCACTTTTATTGTGCATTTTCAGCACTGCTATAACCTGCCTTTAAAAACTTTGTCATGGAGATAGAAGCCTTCTATTGTCATATTCCACTCCTGCCTCCTCAGACTCAAGTCTAAGTCTCTTGCTCTCACTCTCCTTCTCTGTCTGGCCCTTGCTGTCACATCTAATTTAAAATAGAAAAGAAAGAAAAATCTTTCACTTCATCCTGTCCCCCATCAACATATTAATGATGCGTCCCAACCAGGCAGATTTCTGCTACAGGGTATGTGTTACGTGGGGGGGGAGGGGGGGGCACGACATCTTGAGTATAGCCCTAAGGTGTTTGGAGAGCAGTTTTGGAGCGCTAGTTGTTGGTATCTGCTGGTTTATGGTAGTGGTTGGTTGGTAATATCCCTGTGCTATGATCTATGGAAGTGAGCCAGCTTCTTCTGCCATGATGGAACATTCCCTGGACTCTATAAGCCTGAAATAAACTCCTCATTTCCATAAGCTGCTTCTGGTCGGGTGTTTGTCCCAGCAACATGAAGATGACTACAACAGGACTGACTCCATGTTTTCCAAGCCACAATAGTGAAAGAAGTAGCACTCTACAATAGACAAACGATGACTACTAGTAACGCCTGCAAGTATCTAGAAAGTTACATGTAGTATGATGTGCTCTGATAATCTTTCCTCTCACCAATACAAACAAATCTATGCGGCCATGATTGGTAAGTACTAGTTATCTATTGCTCCACATATATACCACAATGCAGAGGTGAAACACTTTAGATGTAAGCAAGATATTCCTCTTTAAACTTCTAATTAAAGGCAGCAAGTATAGATTAAATAACAATAAGCATTACAATTTGCTTTCTCACTGGTAAGCCATTTATACAAGAATATGAACAGAAATACATTCAGCAATGACAACAACTTCTAACCCATGGCTTACTATCATATAACTGGCTTTTTCAACACATCTGTCTTGACTTTGTTCTGGTGGAAAGAGGATCCCCTTCCCCTCCCAGTTTCAGGAATCACTGGTCTTCCTGCTGTGGTATGAGTCAGCACCACCGGAAGTGGATAGCTTCCTGCTGTTAATTAAAAGGAAAATTCTCCTCCTCATGTACTTACAATGCAGCTCAACCACAAACAGAAATAAAAAAAGGACCAAAAATGGAGTGAGAAAAAACTAAATTCACCTCCATGCACAAAAACATACAAAGAGTAAAAATGTAAAGCACAAATGCTAAGCAAATGCCTATAAAGACCTTTGGCATAACCTAACTTTGAAAAAACTTAAAATATATAGTTAGTATCACAAAAAGATATAACAAGATAATGATTATCATTTCACTTAATAACTCAGAACAACACAATTTTTATTTATTATTAATTAGGCATAATTTATGTCAAAGGCTATCCTGAGATATCATTCCCCCATAACTCCAAGTTAGGGTAACATCTTGCCACTTGCCTATGGACACATCACTTGCTGCCCTAGGTTGAAAATAACACTGAAAATAAGTTGTTCAGATTTCTCTACTCTGCTCTAAGATTTTTGTTTGTTTGTTTGTTTGTTTTTGTTTTTTGAGATAGGATCTCACTCTAGCCCAGGCTGACCTGGAATTCACTAGGTAATTTCAGGGTGGCCTCGAACACATGGTGATCATCCTAACTCTGCCTCCCGAGAGCTGGGATTAAAGGCATGCACCACCACGCCCAGCAAGAATTCTTATTCTGTCATTATAATTATAGTACTTAACAAGTCATCACTTGCAGAATGCCTTCAATATACTTAACCTGTTACAAGTATCTTCATTTGATTTCTTAACTACTCATAAAGTACTATGACCTCCATTTTATACTTAAAGACATTACCTAGAATTACAAGTAATTATAAAAATTACAACTAAGTGGCAGTCAGGGGGTAAACTCAGAAATGTCAAGCACTAAAATCTAGGTAACACCCAGAGATATAATGGCATAATACACAATAGCAGTACAACATAATCTACATGATAATAAGGTAACCATACTGTGTTCACCCATCTTCTCAACATGAACATCCAAGAAAATCATGCTTCCCACACAGCTGATCAGTAGCACACTTCCCTTTGGTATACTAATCCTTCCCTTTGTTCAGAGAGATAATGCTGCCCCAGTGGCTATATGCTCTGTTTCTTTTCTCTTTCCTCTTTGTTTTGTTTTGTGTTTTTTTTTTTCTCTTGGTCATGACAAAACTACTACTTTATCTTTATCTTTCATTTACATTTAGTTATGAATATTTAGGTTACTTACATGCAAGCTCCCCTAATGGTTCTTGTCTCCTCAAGGGCCTATCCATTGTTCTCGATTCACAGATGTGTTAATTTACAGTTAGACAAAAATGAAGAGGTTATCCATTCTCGAATAGGGAAGATGTACACAGCCTTGAAATATTGAAACTTGCTCACCCCAAATGAAATGGTTGGTAAATGCATCCTCAGTGATATTATCATGTTCTAGTGACAACTCACAACCAAATCCAAAGTACTATTATTCACAAAGAACCTACTCTGGGAAAGTCAGTAAACTGTTTCTAAACAGGGTCTCCATTTTCTACTTGTTGGAGTGTAAGATGTTCAAATTTCTGTCTGTACCAGTGACTCAGAAGATTCTCCTTAAACAGAAATTTCCATGAAAACCAAAGCAATGAATCATTACACAAGACAGTGACTGCATAACAGTCCTGCAAGGCCTTTTCCTAATCTTCACGGATCACGTTGATTATCCTTAAATCCTACATAACTCCAGGTATTTTTCTCCAAGTCACAATCTGAACCAGCTAATATATGTGTCTATTTATTTTTATGTGGAGAGTCACCTCTTAAATGTAGCAGCAAACAAAAAAATTAATTATTAAAAACATTGCTAAAAATTAATGTTACTTTAATTATGATTTTAAAATCCAGCATTTTGGAATACATGTACTAGTGTACCTTTTAAAATAATAAACATAATGAAATGAACATATCTGTGATTTATTTAAAGATTTTGCAAGTACCCTGACTTGACCACTACATATAATATGTAGAATTTTCACACCATGCCTCATAAATACTACTAGAAAAATACATTGAAGGGATTATGATTTTTAATAAGTTAGTCCACTGCTATTGCCTCATTATTCTAAATAGTGAGTCTCTAACCCACAGAATGAGGAACACTAACTACCCAAAGAGAGACCGGATGGCCACACAGCAATTCCCCTACCAGCTGCCCATCGCTATGCTTTAAAAATTCTGTCCATTCTGTTCCCAGGGATCCTGAACTGATATCTAAGTCTCTCACTCTGGAATCAAGGTACAACCCAGGCAGACTGTGGGCACCATCCAGTCCAACCAGACCTATGCATTACCTGTAATTCTAGTGGATATTAGCTTTGCAATGTCACAAGGTTGAATTTACAAAGGCAGTATCAGTTTAGGCCTCTAATATTTCTTTTTCTGCAAAGAATCCTTGTTGAAACAAACATTCATCCTGATTATAAGCACCCTTCCCACTATGTACATATGCCCTACTATCCCTTGTACTCAAAAGACACCCAAACCCTTTCATGCCATAGTCTATCCAATCTCTCAGACACCGAACTACAGGCCAGCTCCTGGTTGTGCCATTTCATATACATTATGTCCTATACTGCAGTCTTACCACATGTGACCAGAATTTGCCAATAAATAGTTTGCTTACAAACTAAAAAAATATGATTAAAATGTCTTGTTTCAGATTTTGGAGCACAGCTTCCCTAAAAGTGAATCCCAAGCCTATCTCCTTTCCACTAAGGAAAGTTTAATGTTCTACTGTCAAAATAGCAAGTGTTGTAGGGGACCCAAAACTCAAGTCAAGAGAAGCACGTAGAAATGAAGTAGACATGGGAAAATTAAAAGCTTGACCACAAGAAAAACACATTTCCATTTCATTTTACAAACTGAAAGTTGAAAAGTAGATAGATGATTGACTGTAGATAAATACACACACACAGAGAGAGACAGACAGACAGACAGACACACACACACACACACACACACACACACACAACAGATGATGTGAAATTAAAAGTGGCCTGGATGAATAAAGAAGACATTTAAGGCTGGAAACTTGGGCATGAAATCTGGGGAATGGCTTTAAAGGCAAAATAAAGTAGCAGGAAGAGAAACGTGTGCCAGCCGAGTGAGAGCCAACAAGCAGGAGGCCAGCAGCACCAGGCCCCTGCCCATGCTGTATTCCTACTGGTGCCACCATTCAGAATTTGCATTTGGGAAGAGTAGAGAAAGGCATCCCTGCAACTTGCATGTGATAACACTCACTGGTTAATGGTTGATACTGTAAATAGCATGTTGTTTTGGGTCAGAATAAGTCTGGCCAGGCAAAAGATAACTTGCAGAGTCATTCACCAGCTTCCACAGAGCAGGCTGATTGAAACCAGCTGGGCCGATGACATCACCACAGGCTTTTTACTATAAAAAGGGCAAGCTCTGTGAGGTCAGGAAGCAGAAGTAAGCTCCACGAGCAGAAGCCAAGCTGAGGAGGGGAAGCCAAGTGAAGTTCAGAGGAGGAGACACTCACTCCAAGCAGCAGCGAGGAGAAGCAGCCTGCGCAGAGGCAGCTGCAGAAGTAAAAGGCACACAATGGAATTTTTCCCTTAAAGAGCCAGAACTGCTGTTCCTCCCAAAGGAAAAACTAATCAAAAGTACAGCCTCAACAGAAAAAGTGAATGAAGCACTTTCTGATTTACAGTGTTCAGAAAAGAATTAATGCATACAATAATCACAGAAAAAATAAAAATTTTTTCATGGTTTTTAAATTTTTTACTTATCACTTGTAAGAGAAAGAAAGCATGTACACATGGGTACACCAGAGCCTTTTGCCCCTGCAAACAGACTCCAGACAAATGGGCCATGTTGTGAAGCTGGTATTATATGGGTACTGGGGAATCAAACACAGGCCAGCACTCTTTGCACCTTTAACCCCTGAGCCATCTCCTGAGCCCATCACTCAGTGTTTATCAACTGAAAAGCCACTACAGCTCAGGCACTACCAGAAGAACTACAATAACCTCAGTGACGAAGCTGAACAAAAAACACTAGACCCTGCAGACATATTCCTGGAATTTAACGCAGTCAGTAGGCAAACATATCACATATCAAATAAGCATAAGAGGAATTAAGAAGAGAATGTGTTGAGGCTGGAGAGATGGCTTAGTGGATGAGGCATTTGCCTGCAAAGCCAAAGGACCCAGATTCGATTACCCAGGTCCCATATATTCCCCATGCCAGATACACAGGGTGGTGCATGCATGCAGAGTTCATCTGCAGTGGCTTAAGGCTCTAGTGTGCCCATTCTCCCCCCACTCCCCCTTCTTATGCACACACACACACACACACACATATATATGTATGTATATGCATATATACATACATACATGTGTATACACACACACATATATGCACAGACAAACAAACAAACAAATAAGAAGAGAATGTGGGTGGATTGAGAGTACTATCTGAGCTATGACTTGGGGAGACAAGCCATGTGGGTACCTGGGAGTAAAGTGTGTGATGGGGGAGCAAAGGCCTGGAGGTGGAGTGTGTCTTCTGTGCTGGCAGAACTTGGAGAAAGCCAATGCTGCTAATTAGAAGGAATGAGGAGAAGCCGCATCTAGCATGGGCCCGTGATTTGAGACAGGCAAATGGAAGTAACAAGCAGGTTTTTGGTAGTAGGAAACTAGGCACTCTCAGGACATCTCCAAACTATAGATAAAATACAGGGTATGAGAATGGCTGAGATCACCCTAGGAACACAATGTACTGGAGAGAGAAGAGGGGCAACCCCAAAAGTGGGAGGATGGAGAAGTAAAGAAGTACCATGAATAAGAACAGGGAATGACCATGATGCACAGCAAAGGTCCAGTGCCCGGAGACAAAAGGTCTCCCAAAAACAGTGTGAGGAAGGCAGTACAATGCTGCAGCTAAGCCAAGTACACAAGACCCACCTCAAACCCAGGGCATGAAGATAACTGAAGATCAGGAGCAAGATCCAAAGTGGAAAAGCCAGAGGGACTTGACAGCTTAAGGAAGACATATATTAAAGAGTAAATACAAGCTGGGTATAGTGGTGCACACCTTCAATCTCAGTCAAGAAGCAAAGGAAGGTGGATCTCTGAGTTCAAGGCCAGCCTGGGACCACAGAGTGAGTTCCAGGTCAGCCTGGGCTAGAGTGAGACCCTACCTTGAAAACAGACAGACAAAAATAAGATAAAATATAATTGTAAATACAGGCAGCTATTTTTTTACACACATATGTTTAATGTAGTTACAGGACTTTATAATGAATTGTATTTTTAATATCACCTAAACAAAGATAAAGATGTTTCATGATAATTATAGGAAATTATACTTAACCAAAAGGCATACAAGCGACTAAAGAAATCATAAAGACAAGAGAAAAATAATACAACATATAAGTTTAAAACAGATGTTTCAGGCAGCTCAGCTCTTTGGGAAGGTCAGGAGAAGAATGTGAACTTAGCCACTGCATAGTAAATAACCTTTCCAGCCATGACTATGCAAGCAACCCTAATTTTACTCAATGGGAAAGAAGATATTAATTAATGGGGAAAGGGGATAAGACAGGGCAATTGAGAGGGGTAGAATCAAAATACATATAAAGATCATGAAAATAGAAAAGATAAATAATTTCTTTTAAATAAAGAATATAGCCAGGCGTGGTGGCACACGCCTTTAATCCCAGCACTCGGGAGGCAGAGGTAGGAGGATCGCCGTGAGTTTGAGGCCACCCTGAGACTCCATAGTGAATTCCAGGTCAGCCTGGGCTAGAGTAAGACCCTAACTCGAAAAAAAAAAAAAAAAAGAATATAGTCTCAGAAAAGGGGTGTTCTAAGAAAGTAAGAATAGCATGTGATAAAATGAAAAGGAAAAATGATGAGGAAGGAGGGACTTTCAGAGGGAATGTTCTTGAATAAATAAGGGGAGAGTCTATAATGAGGTATTTTTAAGTAAAATTTGCTTGGTGGACTACAGGATAATCTGAGTTGTTTCAATTTTGATAATGAAACAGTCACCTATGAATGAAAAGGGGAAAAATTTGCCACAACTTCCTGAAATCCTGAGCTATTTGGCCTATGTCACAGCCAGGTTCTAAATTAATCATGTAATAGTAAGAAATGTGGGAAATATTCTGTATCCAACATACATGCAGAAAAACACAGCACCTAAGTTAGGTAACAAAACAAGGTACTGTCCAAATTTCTTTTCCTAGTTTTTCATAATTTGATAATTTGAAATTTCATAATTTATATAGTATTAAAAAACTCCTCCCTAAATTAGTAAAACTGCTTGCTTTTACATAAGAAAGTTATTAAGAGATTTTCTTCCCATAGTAGGTCCCAAAATAACAAACCCCTGGGAAACAAAGGGCCTGCAAGGACACTTCCATGGGGCTTTCTCTGTGGTGGAGAACTTTTACCCAATAGAAGATCCCTCTTCTGGGAAGACTCAGCCTTACACCAGAGACACAATACCTTCTTACCTAGAGGCAAATTTTAAAGTGCCTTGCATTCTGTAAGTACATTGAATATTCACTAACAAAGTCATTTATAGTCTTGATCACTAAACCAGTTTTAAGCAGGAGCGTTTTTGACAACCTAACCCTGACAACCACTTCACATCCACCTGAGAGCAGCTGCAGCCGGAGACCAGCCTGGTGAGAGGCAAACAGCAGCCCTTTCTCTCTTCTGCCTGCGGAATGCAGAAGGACGGCGAGAGTAACAGAATGGGAGAAACGGGTAGACAAATCCTAGGAGAGTTCAAGTGAAGCTGGATTAATTCTGTGTGATGTGGGTGTAGCAATTTCTAGATGACTGGTTCAATTTGATACAAAGATGAGAAAAGCCAGGCCCTGAATTCAGGTTGCCCTGTTCCAAGTGGGAGCATTGGCAGCACAGTTTCTGTAAACTGCTTAGTCTCAGCTTCTGACCTGCCCTCCCATGTGAAGCCTCTCACACCCATTATCTACGTTTTCCTTAGGTGTCTTCACCTATTGTATTTCCATTCCTAATGCTTTCCTTGTCAAGAGATGCCCAAACACTGCATTAGAGATGAATGTCATATAATGCACATGAGACCCTTACCATGTTAGCAAGTATCCCTCCCTGAGCCTGCCCACTGAAATTCAGAGAGCAGAGCAAGTTCCTGCAACCTCACACCATGGAAACATGGCTGGCACACAGAACAGACTATTCCCAGGAAATCCTCAACACGACTTTCAAAAGCCGACCCAGCTCTGATGTGAACTCTAATAAGTCAGCAGTCATAAGTGAATGTCTGGCCTTTCTACATGTCCTTGACTTATGCAGGTCAAGTATTTTTTTGGTTCAAACGCACTAAGTAAGAAGTGCTTTACTTACTTGATGTGATACAAACATCACATATCTAAGCCCCTTCTTTGAAAGCCAAAACAAAAATAAGAGGAATGAGACTCAAGAATCAAAACTAACATGACTCATATTTCTCACAAAAATTTAGCATTATCAATTTTGTTTTAAAAAGCTTATAGAGGGGCTGGAGAGATGGCTTAACAGTGAAGCACTTGCCTGTGAAGCCTAAGGACCCTGGTTCGAGGCTCGACTCCCCAGGACCCACGTTAGCCAGATGCACAAGAGGGCACATGCATCTGGAGTTTGTTTGCAGTGGCTGGAGGCCCTGGCGCACCCATTTTCTCTCTCTCTCTCTATCTGCCTCTTTCTCTGTCACTCACAAATAAATAAATAATTTAATTTTAAAAAAAGCTTATAGAGAAGACCTAAATTTCAAAAGGATAGTTTTTCAGAACTCTTGTTTTTAACATGTAAGGGCTCAACAACACAGGTTCAAATGAAAGCCAGTATCTGCCCGTGGGTAACATGGCAACTACTTTTGTTACTGTAGCTGTCACGACACAGTCAATAAGCCTTGGTTTCCTCATCTGTTCAAACAGGCTACTCACTAGGGTGATTCATATGGTTCTTTCGGTTGTATTGTTCAATTGTTGCCTTCTGCATGAGGTTAGGGATTTTTTTCTCCCAGATGAATAAATTTATATTTAAAATAGAGTGGAATTTTACGTTTGAAATAGAAAAAGAAATGTCAGGCAAAATTCACGCAAATTAAAAAATAAAGTATTTTCCATGTTAAAAAACCAGTGCTTGCAGGGAAAAAGAAAATTGTTTCGTTTAAGTAATGTGGTAGACATCTTTGATATATTTCCTGGCTCATACCTCCTCCTTCCCTGAGAATTGTCATAAGCACTCCAATATGGACAGATTCTCTCTGCAGTCCAAACAGTACAGGCAAATATAAAACATGTACCCAAGGCTGGAGAGATGGCTTAGTGGTTTAGGCTAAGGACCCAGGTTTGACTCCCCAGAACCCACATAAGCCAGATACACAAGGTGGTGCATGCATCTAGAGTTTGTTTGCAGTAGCTAAGGCCCTGGAATGTGAATGCTCTCTCCCTCCCCCTCTCTCTAGCTCTCTCTCTCTCATTCTCTCTCATAAATAAAATTTTTTAAACAATGAATCCAGTCAAGGAAGCTGACATCTAATGAACCCAGGCTAGCTGCCACCAATGGACTCATGGTGACATGAAAAGCCCACCACTCCAACTTCCTCCAGCTTCCTGTCTACCCACACTTCCTTCCTACCCTTTTCAAAATTGGGACCTCAGTTCCCATGATGCCTATAAATACAAAAACTTCAAATGTGCACCAAACAAAACCAAGTAAAGTTTAAAACCCAGTACCACTGCTGTGTGAGCCACATGTCAACTGCTTATGGTCACAGAGATCCACATACTTCCACCAGGCAGGAAATTTAAGTTTTCATTATTGCCCCTAAACCCTTTGATAAACATTGTCTTTAATAGCTGGGTAAGGATTTATTTTACACATATGTATTTGTTTGTTGTTGTTGTTATGTTATATCCACGTCCTTAGGAGTCTTAACTCAGAAGGTATGAAGGTTACTTCCTGGAAATCATGTCAAGTATTTCTAGGTACCCTTGAGGTTTTTAAGTCTTGAACTTAAAGCACTTAAAAACTTAAAAATTTATTCACATTACTCATGGATTCTTCTTGAGTCATAGCACCATAGAGTCTAAAAGCTTAGAAAACCTTGCTAAATGTCTAATTCAATTTTCGTGTGTGTGTGTGTGTATGTATAAAGATATTAGAACCAGAAAGCTTATAACTAGCTTTTATCTCTGAATTGCACTGAAATTTGGTTTAATGGGTTAGGAAAAAATAAATAAGATACTAACTAAACTGCAATGTGCGTACTTTGCAAAGGTCGTGATTGCACAACAAAGCATAAAGTTTAAATATTTATTTACTCACCAAACTGTTACTACACTGCCTCCGTCCCACCCCTGCTTTCCTCATTAGTTTATGAAGTACATTTGCTGTGGAATCATTGTTTTCAATATCACAGTTCCTACATTTAAGACACAAAAACCATTCTGTACTTTCAAATCAGGGAACAGACAACTATATTTTTATTTTTTCAATAACCACAATTTCAATTTCAAAACAATTTTTATTTTTCAATACAAGCTTTATGTCTCAACTTTCCACATGAGTTTTCATCAACACAGACTGGGATCTGGACAACTGAATATGGTGTTATTCAGTGGCTTTAAAAAAAAAAAAAAAAAAAAAAAAAAAAAAGCAGCTTCCAGAAGTGGTGCCACACACCTTTAATCCCAGCACTTGGGTGGCAGAGGAAGGAGGATTGTTGTGATTTCAAGGCCAGCCTGAGACTACATAATAAATTCCAGGTCAGCTTAGGCTACAGTAAGACCCTATTTCAAAAAATAAATTTAAAAAAAGTTAACAAATACCATTTAAAGTAAGTGGATTAAAATTACATATCTATTGGTCAGTAGATTTGAACTTGCTAATTCACATTATATCAACAAGTCATAAAGCAACAAAGTCATTCTTAACCACAGGGGGAAAAATGAAAAAAGAGAAAAGAGAAGAAAAAGAAAGTAACCATGTACACATGCCTTGATTATTAACAGAGACTTTTTGTATGTTCAGTCAATGTCTCAAACCTAATTACAATGAAATCTGTAATTATTCATTCAGCACAAAATTCACGTTTCTTTCAGGTAAATATACAATTTAAAATTCTTGCAATATCAGTATGGACATAAAGTATTCTTTTTAGGTTAGTCTTATATTATGCTTGCTTAAACCCAAATGGAGATTTGCATGTAATATGACTATAGAATACAACTGTGCACATATCACATCTGTTTATGTTTGTTCCTTCTTATATCTAAGCATGTCAAGACTTTCCTATTACATTACATACCACTAAAACCAGTTTCCTAAACCTCCTGAAACAATGATACACACTTCAAGAATTCACCAAGACTAGTTCCCTTCCCATCTATTTCAGACAACACAGAGCTATCCTTTGTGTACAGGTACTGGTTTCACGGAGTACTAACACACAATGGTGAAGATTGTTCCTATTTTGGGGAAACACCTCTCCCAAAATGGTCAAGCATGACCACTAAGCAAGGGAAGGTCCTGAACTTGTCCGTGGCTGCGCCTCTGAGTCATGTCATTAGTCAATGCTGGCGTGAGTCATCACAAAGCAGCCCAGAGAGCCCAAAGACCTGCAAAAGTTTTGACCAAATAGCTACTCAACAAAAACAAGGGCAAAACAGCATACTCTCCAATACCTAAATTGCATTGCAAAAGCATTTTGTGTTTTTAGAGAAATGTGGTAAAAGTCATAAATACATCTCAAGGCCAATAAACATGAAGACCAACCAACCAAAATCTTGGAACAGTTTTTGCCCAGACACCTGACCCCTTTAAAATGCTTGCACACATCAGGGAGGGAATCACAAATTATTTTAGCTCATAAAATTTTGCACCTGGAAATAAAGTTACCAGG
This sequence comes from Dipus sagitta, assembly GCA_036346955.1. NCBI lineage: Eukaryota > Metazoa > Chordata > Mammalia > Rodentia > Dipodidae > Dipus > Dipus sagitta. The sequence continues at coordinate 100,957,341 of CM070771.1, read as the reverse complement.
AAAGTAGAAAAATCAGGTTCTTTGACAAAAATTTAGAGCACAAATTAGACAGAAGTGTTTCTATATCATTCAAGTAACTCTAATCAAACTCATGAGAATATGCTGGTCCAATCTTCACTGCTCCATGGAATGTCAGATACTATTACAGGTAGTACTGTATGAGTCTGAATTTTGTCAAATCCCATTCTTCCAGCTACACTACAAGTGGTTGGTTACACTAAGGTATAAAAATGGAGTGTCCAGATGTAGCACTAGCAACTGGCCAGGAGAGAGAAGGAAGACTTACAAAGCAGGCTGGTCCTTTAACAAGGTCTGAGAAAGTGGGTCAGCTGTCACATGTGACAGGGCTCAGCCTACAGGAGAGTGCATTAGCAGCAGCCTAGGATCAGCTTTCAACAGCTGGGACTTGAAACTTTAGGCTTTTAAAAGTCATCAATTCTTTCCTTGTGGAAAACACATATTATTTTTCCAGAAAGTTTAAAATTGAACAACATGAAAAATTATGTGTGTCTATTTCTGTACATTTAATATTAATATATCTGTTCTCTTAAAAAAGAGAATAAAGTCAGTATTTTTAGGATATGTTTAAAGATGAAATGAAAAGGTAATTCTCAAATTCATATTTCATTTCAAGTTAATTTATCTTGTTTCAGAAAAGTTTATGATATTTGAAAAGGCCATTAGATTTACAACTTTGATTACTTTAAACATGCTTTAAGCCTTAGACACAACTGAAAATGTCACATTCATTTTTATATACACTTTTAACTGTTTAATTCAAACATTCAGTATTACATCATCAGAGAGAAAAAAAGGGTCAGGGAATGCCTTTAGAACGAACTGATGCTGGCCTTTCTTCCTGACACAGAAATTGTTTTGAAAACTCTCAGCAGGCAGCGAGCACCACCTCTGATGGAAACTGGTAAAGCGGTTTACCTTCCACTTACACAGCCAGTTCCAGCGTGGCAGTGGCAGCAAGGCTCTCAGATGCCCATCAATGCTCTGTGCTCATGAGGTGTACAGACTGGCCCCCATGCAAGACCCGCCTTCATTCCATACCCAGGGAAAGAGATGTGCACTATTTCAACTCAGCATGCACATGCAACTGTTGCCCTGCTTTCCACGAAGTATGGGTCACATGACTTAAAAAAGAAACACATGAGTAGCTAGTTTTTGATTACCCTACCTCCCTTTCTTTTGGTAACTGAAGTGGGAACAGTGGCTTTTCAATAAGTTTGTCAAAATACACCTTTAAAGTTATATTGCTAGTCAAAGGCTGATCACTTAGTTTCTACAAAATCTCAAAGCCTGCATATGAAAGCCAAGTCTTCCACAGTCCATTTTCTAGTGCTTGTCTGTCCAATTTTTCCCTCCTTTGACCCAACTTTGGAAGTCAGGCAGGCTGAAGAGACGGTCACCTTCAAGATAACCCTTTGCCCTGCCAGCTTCAAGTCAGGCCAGCAACCTAAGAAGATTCTGCTATAAAAATAGGAGTCTGAGGAATCCAGGGCCAGCAAGGCTCTAAGTCAGGTCACAGTGTCGACTGCCCTCACCTCTTAATGACTGACGTGCAAGGCGTGACTGCAAGGAGCGACAGTCCTTGCCTGCTCTGTCAAATTCATCAGTTAAATTAATAATCACTACAATGATCCAGTGACTGGCTGACAAAAATAGGGGGACTGTTTGGTATTATAAGAGCCACAAGTAAAGGACACTCATCTTCTTTTTTTATATATAAGACATAGCTTATACATAAGAGTCATTTACTTTAGTGAGCAAAACGCAGGTGACAGTGTTGACACAAATGTAATGGAAAAACTGAAAGTAATCATTTGGAGGTCATTTAAATTTTCATATACCTTATGTTCCAACAAATACACAGATGATAATGAATATTAGAGGAAAGGGACTAAAGTCACAACAGCACTTCCCAAAGCAGATAACCATAATGGCAACAGCATGATGATGTCTGTGAAGCAGTAAAAATATTATCTGTATTTCTTTAAATAACGGAAGCAGCTGTGTAAATATTTTAGCTTTTTTTTTCAAAAAAACAGTTTATGTACTTTTCTGCAGATAGAAATATCCCAAGCCCATGCAAGGCTTTAACAGACAGGCACTCACACGCCCAATCCCACGCATATTCACTGCAGCGCCTGCTTGTGTGCCTCCATCCCTCCTTGGCCAAATCTGATGCATTTCTTCCCACTTTGAAGCACGGAGAAAGTCCTGAAAGAGTCATCCGCAACATGTATCTCTCTGTGTGTGCACGAGAGAAAGTAAAGAGCACAGCTCTCACTTGAGTCAACTTTAAAAAGAACAAAAAGTGACACCGATCTGCCTTTTTTTTTGATAACCCACTGCATGGATAATGCTGCTCTGATGATAGATGAGAGTAAAGAGGCACAGTGACATGAAAACAGAAAATGTACGAGCAGCTCTGTCTATGTGTGTGCTGGTTCTTCGGACACCCTTCACCTCTACATCAGAGCACACAGCAGCGAAGGAACTGCAATCCTGGTGTGCATGTGGTTTTCTATTCTGCATTTTTATGTGACATTTCACCATAGGCGGTACTACTTGGCCCACCTTTTTAGAGCCATAATCGCTAAGAAACCCATACATTCACCAAGTTTAATATGCTACTTGTTATTTCTGTCTATTTCCATCCTGACTTCTTACAGAACAGGCATAAGATGGAATCATTCCTGTTTAAGGTGAAGTAGTATGAGTTCCAGGACACCTATATATTTAAGGGTATTTCTAATTTTTCCTCCTTCTGTAGTTAAATGTGCATTGCTTAACTTCCTGGAATACACTTCCCTTTCTCAATTGAACTACTACTTCATGATTAATTCTCAGGAGAGTCAATAAGTCAAAAGATGCAAACATTTTTAGAAACTCGGGTTACCATCACTTTATAAGATATTCATACCTATTTGTAATACCGAGAATAGCAAAGTAAAAAGGCCCAGAGGTTATTGCAATATCAAGACACCTATGGAGTCAAACTTTTCAATGTATGCAATTTTTTTTACATTTTAGAATTAAAAGAAACACCCTCTTAAACTTCATACACATTTCAGTTTTTTAGAATTATAAAAAGAATAGTACCTTTAAGTAAACTCCAAACACATCTTTCAGATGAGTATAAAATTAGTATTTTTATGATTCCTAATGCTCATTCTCTGATGTGACCACCTTAAAATTTGATATACACCTTCTATTTCATCTATACAAGTATTTGAATATATGAGAATTACTTAAACTTTCATCTCATTTTAAAAGCCTAACTTCTCCCTATAAATAAGTATTAGCTCATAATATGGTTCCTATGACTCTGCATTCCATTACCACGAATCCCTCACCAGTTCAAGACAGCAATACCATTACGTATTCTGTCTACTTGCAACTAGCTGCCAGTTGTGGATAACAAAAAACACCAGATAATTCCAAAATATCTTGTGCATAGATCAGAATTACCTTACTAGTTATGTTTTAGACTAATAATAAGATAGGGTTGCATACCTAAAGCTTGCATTACTAGGGTGACATAAGAAAGCCTTAAGAAGAAAGCTATCCTGACACCAGAAATGTTCCACCCATATGTAAAAATCCAGGCTGTATAATAGTGACTTTGCACCAAGCACAGAAATGTCCTATCATTCTAAAAGATGAATGACAAAGGTAACAGTCAACAGAAGTCACACTTGCCAAGAAATGAGTAGCAAAATTCTCAGAAATAGTGATTTTTCCAAAGACTGTAACTGTATGGCTAATTTGATTAAGCCCTAAGATGTCCTACTAGAAAGACTCACCTTAACACCTCTGACTCACCTCTGATGCAGTAACCCATCTGTATACATACCACTGGTATACAACTAAGATACAAATGCCACACAAATTAAGCCACCCCTGCCAGGTGTCTATCCCCATCACCATATTTTTTAACCATTCATTTAAATGGCATTTCCTCATTTACCTATTGTTGAATATAAATTTTATTTTTTTCCTGAAGTATAAAAAGATTTTATTGTAGAGTAGAATAGATTTAAGAGAAGGCAAAGCTCCTGTAAAACAGGAGGGGTCCTAAGCATGTACTCTCTTGTCAACATTCATATTTGGCATTTTAGTGGCTCCTACTGCTTCTGGAGAACTAAAGTTACACTTCTAAGCATGAAACAGAGGAACCACAATGCTATGACAAAGAATGAGTGAACTTCTATATCCACAATTCTCCTTAATCAGAATATTTTCAATTTATGAAAGAACTGAAAGGACATATGAACTAAGTAGATGTCAGTACTGCTTGCGGTCCTGAGGACAGGAGAAACAAGCAACAAAAAAACGGAGCAAACACACATAAACACCAAGAAGGAGCGAGCGGGCCTGTGTTCCTGAACAAAACTTAAGTCTCAGGAGCTGGTAAGCCTAACGTTGAAGAAAAGTGTTTAAATTTGTAATCAAGTGTTTTCCCATATGATAATCTCACGTGTAAGACCATCAAATATAAATTCTTTAAATCTTTTTCCAAATCCATGTGGGTGTTTACAGGTTACTAACTAGAGCTTTTGAAATGTTTAAAACTGAACTTTTTGACCATCTCGTCCAAGTCTTATCTAATGTTTCAAAATGTTAGGTGAAAATTCTTTATTACCACACAGCTGGTGCTACAGTGAAAATGCAAGATTGGTGATGTCAGTTCTGGCTCCTGCCCAGAAACAATACACATTTGCAATGTGGCCTATGAAAAAAGTTCAGGAAAGAAAAGTAGGTCTTTGCTTCACCCCGCTGTATTTTCTTGCTAACAGTTTAGAGCCATCCCAGGCAATACTACAACTTCATACCCACCTTCCCATGCTGCTCCTTTCCCCAAATAGTAGCTGGAGCTGAGGGCAGGGAATGAGACAAGTTCAGTAACATCTGATTGCAGAGCTTCAAGGAATACTGAGCAAACCCATGGCTTCTGTCCTGCTAATGAAGCTCACTTCTTCTTGGCTTTGGTTTTTCCCTTGACATTACTGCAAGTCTTCCAAGAACAGGCAGCAGCTGATTCCATCTGTAAGTCCACTGGTATAGAGGGGCAGAGCAAGACTCCATCCACAGTCAAAAGTCCTCCCTCCATCTGACCAGTCCAGTGATTGGGAGACCTTGGGCAACTCTTACCTGGACCAAGAGCTCATGCAGTGTTTTCACTCCTATTTGTTCCTGATATGCCTACAGCTGAGCTTTTCACAAGTTTGCAAGAGCCAAGTACAAAGTCCATACTCTCCAACATGAGTACTGACTGGGCCAGGCAGACACCTGAGAGGCAATTTCTAAGGGGAAGGGTAATAAAATACTTTTAGAGCTACCTTATCAAAGCAACAGAAGCAGCACAATGATCTGCTTCTCTAGTCTAGGAGTCACCGATTAACATGTCTGATGAGAGGCACTCACACCTTCAAGGCCTCACAGAAAATGAAGATATCTAATGTTTCAAACTGTTAAGTATAAAATAAAAAATTAAAATTAAAATATCAGGTGAAATTTCTCCTTCTATGATAAATTCTGCCACTATCAAAGATGAGTTAGAGCCTAGAGGGCAAAGAGTTAGTAAGAACCACTCAGGGAAAGCACTTGTACAAGGTGAATGAGCTAATACAAAGTACTTCCCAGACCCTTTCTTTGTGTTCCAGGATTACTGTAGAACTGATTCCAGGGCTCTTTTTTTTTAATATTTTATTTTTATTATTTGAGAGACAGAGAGATAAAGAAATAGGCCGGTAGAGAGAGAGAATGGGTGTGCCAGGGCCTCCAGCCACTGCAAACAAACTCCAGATGCATGCACCCCCTTGTGCATCTGGCTTATGTGGGGCCAGGGGAGTCAAACCTGGGTCCTTTGGCTTTGCAGGCAAGAGCCTTAACCGTTAAGCCATCTCTCCAGCCCTCCAGGGCTCTTTTTGAGGACTGTACCTCCTCAGGTAATTCTGGTGCCTGTCAACATAGCACCCCACTTATGAACTATCACAAATCAAATGAGTTTTAGACCTACATCCAGCTCCACCAATAACTAACTATAGAATACACACTAAACATTACCTAGTTTGTGTTTTTCCAAGAGTACTTAAATACTGTAATTTTAAATCCTAAATGTCAAATAGATTCAGTAATTTTTGCCCTATATGTAGATTTAATAATTTATTTTAAGAGCTACATTTAATTCTCTAATCCTACTGTATCTTTAGAGCATAGCTTTGTGGATTTTCATGATGAAAAACATACATGGCAAGGAGGAAAGCAAGACAGCCCCTTCATCCAGGAAGGGGTTTCTTAACCTCAGCACTGTTGATTGTTTGATAACTCTGTTCTGGCACTTTCCTAAGTATGTATTGTGGGACACTGAGCAGTATGCCTGGTCTCTACTCTTTCATTACCAGTACTTTGCCACTTGTTGTAACAACTGAAAATATCAGGGGACACTTCCAAAGGCACCCCACTCCTGTTTGGCAACCATTTGGAAACTATTACATATACATGGGCTAATGGCATGAACAGACAGTTACTTAAAGAAAAGGGGCTATTTGAAAGAATATCCACTCCCATGTTAGTAGCTTAAACATCTTTATGAGAAATCAGACATATTAATACATTAAAATGGGCATCTACTTACTCTACTTTTTAAATTTTTATATAAAGCTTCCCAAGGGAAAAACCTCTAACATTAGCACATGATTGTCCTCAGGCTGAAGGACTTCTAAATAACATTTCCTGAATCTTTCTTCCCTTTGGGAAAACAGTATAACTTCATTCAAAACATGATGGTAAGATCTCATGACTTCAGACCAAGTCTACACAGGACTAAACAAAGTACAAACGTGGCAATATTTTTACATGTGTGTGGCATGTATATTTGTATGTGTGTGTGTGCCCAATTGTGTGGGGTGTCCGTGCATATATGTGGATGCCAGTGTTCAACCTCAGGTGACAATCCTTAGTAACACTGTTTACCTCCTTGAGACAATCTTTCAATGGTCTCTTAATAGTTCACCAAAAGGGCCAGGTTGCCTGGGTAGTGACCCCAGGAATCCTCCCATGTCCTCCTCCCCATCATGTAGATTGTAAGCATGTGCCACCATGACCAGCATTTTCATGGATACCAGGGATGTAACTCAGTTCCTAATGGCTGAGAGACAAGCACTTTATCACTGAACTCTCTCCCTAGGTCCCACAATTCTTTTATACAACTATTTTGTTTCAAACTTTGCTTTTGGGGATTTAAACTGTAGCTTGTTGCTGTCAACACAAATAAATTTAACTAGATAATTAGCAAATCTACAAGTAATGTTTTTAATGTAGGCATTAACTACTGTAATGATTTAAAGATGTTTCTATCTCTTTTCTGTGAGTCCTCTTCAGAATAGGTTCTGAGTCATGGGAGGAAACTGAAAAGAAAATCATTTCATTTGCAGGTCTAACACTAGAAAGTAGGAGCTTTTGTTGTAGTGGGCTACATCAAACAACTTAAGAACATTAACTTTTTTGCAACTCTAAGGCCTCAAGAATGGATTCTTGTCCTAAAATTCTCTTTATAGTAGATATGGAAATGAGCCTGCAGTTTATTTTTATTCTGAATGAATGTATTTATTTCTGAAGGAATATATGTCTTTCCCAAAAAGAGAACCACTGACTGTATAGCTTCAAAATCTATATATGAGGCTGAAGAGATGGATTAGCGGTTAAAGCGTTTGCCTACAAAGCCAAAGGACCTCACTTTGATTCCCCAGCATACATGTAAAGCCAGATGCACAAGGTGGCACATGCATCTGGAGTTCATTTGCAGCAGCTGGAGGTCCTGACGTGCCCATGCATTCATCCATTCATTCCCCCCCCCCCGCCTCTTTATCTCTCTCACTCTCTCATATAAATAAATTTTAAAAATAAATAAAAAGAAAAACAAAATCTATATATATATCTATATATGTACATTTAAACATGACAAAATAAGAGGGATTTCCAAACTTTCTTAAGAATTAGCTGTTTTCTGAAAGTAACTTTTTTCAAATACAATTAAATTGACTTCAACCACAGAAATCCTAAAACCACTTTAAATTTCAACTTATATCTCACTGACAGTAGAAAATAGAGATTTTATCATTACCTACAAACTACTTTGTATACAAAACAGGTAATTTTTGTATTTTAATTAAAACGTTTAAGTTTATGGTTCATTCAGCCTCCAATTGTCTACATTTGGTTCATTTAGTGAAAAGAATAGCTCCTTAACAACTACGGAAGAAAGCTAAAATGAAGGTAACAGAGCTACTGTCATTGTATTAAATATTTTAATAAAACAATTCACCTTTCCGTTTTTGCTTTACATTAACCTCCTCAAAAATCATCAGGTGGTAAATGTGATAAACAGGTGCATTCTCGCATTAAAGATAAAAATACTAGATGCTGGGCTCGAGAGCTAACTCAACAGTTAAGGTGCTTGCCTGAAAAACCTAAGGTTCAGTTCCCTAGTACCCATGTAAAGCCAAATGCACAAAGTAGCACTTGCATCTGGAGTTCCTTTGTAGTGACCAGAGGCCCTGGTGCACCCATTCTCTCTTTCTATCTGTCTCTGCCTGTCTGACTCTCTCTCTCTCTCTCTCTCTCTCTGTCAAATAAATGAAACATGTTTTTAAATGTAAATTTTTGTTAATATTTTTGTTCAGTTTATTTATTTATTATTTGAGATTGACAGAAAGAGGAAGAGGCAGATAGAGAGAAAGAGAGAGAATGGGCGCGCCAGGGCTTCCAGCCACTGCAAACGAACTCCAGACGCGTGCGCCCCCTTGTGCATCTGGCTAACGTGGGTCCTGGGGAATCGAGCCTTGAACCGGGGTCCTTAGGCTTCACAGGCAACCACTTAACCGCTAAGCCATCTCTCCAGCCCACATGAAACATTTTTTAAAAAAATATTAGTCTGTAACTTTTGGTGACTGTTACATTTCAGGCTCATCAAAGGCTTGTTTTCCTGGATGCTTCAATCTGATTATTTGATCCATTTCCTAATTTTGATTTTTAAGTAAGGGGAAGCTTCCCTGAATTTTATTATAGCAGTTGTGAAAAAAATTACATTTCATATACATTAATACAACTGACCACATAAAAAGTTACACATCAACATGTTAGGAGACAATTACAGCTGACTCTGGTCAATGAATAATAGTAAACATTACTAACCTTCTAAATACATGTCTGCAGTAAAACCACAACAAAAGATGTTTTGAATTTAAATAAGAATGTGTTGAGATAACATATATGCAAATTGACAGCCTTGAAATGTTTTAATACATGTACAACTAGATAAAGTATTATCTTAGGAACTTATAATTTTCAAATCCAACTACCATTGGTTTGATGGCAGTAGCAAATAAAATACTTTTTTCTTATCATCTGTTCTTTTAAATTAAGTTTGGTCACCTGTGTCAATGATGCTGACAAGTAACAAGCCCTCTAGCCTCAGCTTCTTTAACCGTGGTTTGTGATCCAACGTGGGGTCACATAGTTGGGATATGGAGGTCACAAAAACTGGGGAACAGTTAATAGTTTCTGAATATACAGTGACCAAAAATGTAATTCAGAATCAGACCTGTTAAGCAGCTGAGGTGCCAGCTGGAGAGAACGTTCAGTGGTTAAAGATGCTTGCTTGCAAAGCCTGCATACCTGGGCTCAATTACCCAGGACCCACTTAAAACCAGATGCACAAAGTGGCACATGCTCCCAAGTTTGCTTGCAGCATCAAAAACAAATTCATTCTCTCTCCCCCCTCTACTGCTTCCCCTACTGTCTTTCTCTTTCTCAAATAAATTAATGCAGAAAACTAAAGTATTTTTTAAAAGACCCCCAAGGTGCTTAGGGCAGCAATCATTCACCCGTGCTGCATGGTGAACCTTCCTGAGCCTTGGCTCTGCATGTGACACGCACACTTTATATTGTATGTACAGTCACACCACAGAACACCCATGACTGCTGCCTACAACACCTTGGCTCAGATTCAATACTGTATGTTACAAGTTATAGTGTATTTAATGTTATAGAAACATAATGGTGTCATTATGGAAAACAAAGACTTTGCTTTTGTCTTCAATAAATGGCAATTATGTACAAGCCAAAGCATTGTTTTAAAATAAATTTCTTTGCTATGTTATCTGTAATTATATGATTTTTATACCTATTTAATATATCTATATACCTTAGGCCATATAAAAATTTCTTTGACAAAAGGATTCATAAATGGATAATAAATTTAAGAAGCTCAATTTATTTTCTAAGCCTCCCTAATCCTCTCTATTTCTTTTGGAGTTACAGTGCAATTCAGCTCATATAGTAAATATTATCCCGCTTACTTGTGTGCCTACCACACAGTAAAAACAAAAGCAACCATTTCAAATAAAGAACTTAAGACATGAGGCAAAGCTAATAAGACCATAGTCACCCTGTCCTGTCCTAAGAGATAACTGTATGAATATCATAGTCTGGCTGTCATATGATATCAGCACATTCATACAAGGTGACAGAATCTGGCCCAAGGTCTCTTCAAAACCACAAAGTGTAACTATGTGGAGGTATACTGGCTAGTTACTCAGGTTTCCAGAAGAGCCACACATAGCCAACGGCTGGCACAGGTCTCTGAGATGTCCTCCTGGGACAGAAGCTTCTGCAGGTCTTTATGCCTCTCCCTTCTGTGCAGAATTCTCCATTTAGACAATGAGGATGCCTTGTACTTATCTGAGACACACTGAACCTGGCTGCCTAGCATATTCACCTTAAATAAGACCTCCAAAGGTCTCTCTGATTGCTTTTCAAGCCTTGTCATAATGCTTTTGTTTCTCCACCCTTTGTTTGAACAGTTCAGCTGTTTTTACTTGATATATGTTTTAGGAGTGAGAACACACTACAAATACAAAGCAATGGTACCAGGAATCAGGGAATCAGCTCTTAAAAACTCACTGCCTCTGCTCCCATTTAATTGAGTGTTTTGTGGCAAATCCCTACAGGCATTCATAGTAGGGACAGACAATTCCAACAAATGACTCCAAAGCTTCCTCTCAGTTCCCCAGGACTATTATTCTAGCATTCTCTTCAGAGATCCTAGAATCAGCAAAAGCACAAGTGGGTCTAATAGTACTTTCTACACCAGTGTTACAAGAAAGTACCCCTTAGATAGATTCCTAAGGAATGAACAATGTTTAGACTTGAAGTCTGAGGCTCCCTTCTAAAACAGACAAAAGCAAGTATACCTTTATTTCTAGACAACCATAACTACTTAAAATATTACACACCAGGATATTCGGTTGGGAGGGAGGGACAGAGGGAGAGAGGGGTTAGGGAAACAGAAATAGAGATAAAGATAAATGGATAGATGGATCGATAACAGACAGTACAGATTGATGATATATTGACAGATAATATGTCCCTGGATAAATTTTTACAAACCAGAATTCATACCTTTATCCTCTCTTCCCTTGAAATACTGACTCAATGTTTTTTTCATCATGATCTACTGTAGTGAGTGTCAGTAATGATATAGCATAACTACATTTCTAAATCTATTACAAAGCACCTAGCTTATTTTCATCAGGTCAAAATCATTGCTGGATACAGCTGATTTACACTATTTTGCCAATATCATAAAAAAACTGGGGGCCATAGCTCAGCTTCAAAGTGACTGCCTAGCATTTTTGAGGCCCTAGGTTCAAGCACTGCAAAATAAGTAAACAAGTAAAAGATATAGCATTACAGAGTTCTCCAGCTACTTTAAAAGGAATTCTTTCAGCAAACTTCTACTGAGTACTTATGTGTGCCCAGCTCTATGATTGGCACTAAATCTGCAAATCTGATTAAGATAATAGCCTCTGCCTTGCAAAAACAGAGTCTACTAGGAAGGAAGAAAAAAGTAAACAAATAGTAGGCTAATACACAGTCTATCTCAGATGCAGAAGTAATTTAGGTCATAGGAACAAATAGGATAAAACACTACCAACTTTATTTAACAGATACAACCTATTAAGATCAGTATGTATACATATTTAAAATGTCAAGCTGTCAAGTCACTGCACTTGTAAATACTTTGTATCCAGGAAATGTGAATCACAGCAGCATTATAAAACATGAGACACATTATAAAAGATTAGTCAGAAAACCTGTTTGCATCAAAGGTTGGCAGTCATACGGCTTGGCCTGGGCTTTCCTGACACACACACAGGACAAAGATCAGCCCAAAACATAAACTGTGATGACAACCAACTACTGAGCAATGTTACCATAGTGATTTTTGTCATTACTTTTTAATTTAATTTTTAAGTCACCTTAAGCCATGTAACATTTCACATACAGTCTTAAATACTATACCAGATTATACTGTAGATCAATTCCTCTCCCCAGGAGTACTGTTTCTCTGAATAATTCTCACTACTTTCTATGTTAAGATTATCACTTTTTCACTACTTCTTACAAATAATTTATTGAAGAAAAAGAAAACAATATTACACTAAAAGCATAACAATTTTTACAAACAACTTAAGGGAATGTTTTACTTTAAAGAATTTCCAACATCCTTAACATAGGTCACCATAATTTAAACCAAGTAATATTAAATGCCAATATGATAAATGTTTTATACAAATTTTTATAAATTTACATACATGGTATTATGCAAAATGTCTCATTTACATAAATACACATACACAGTTTTAAGATATACAGCTTTTGAGTCTTCAGATTTCTAAGATTTACTGAAACTACAAAAGGTCAATTGATTTAATATCAAGTAACAGCATGATATTAACAACACCCTAAATATTAGGACACCCTATTCATACATTCACAACGAATTAGTAATGTGAATCAACCAATATATTTTCTCATTCTTGACCCAATTAATAAAATAAATTCATTCTCCTTTGTTAATGTATGACTTCTATACTATAAAAGTCTTAGCCAGGTGTGGTGGCGCACAGCTTTAATCCCAGCACTCGGGAGGCAGAGGTAGGAGGAATGCCGTGAGTTTGAAGCCACCGTGAGACTACATAGTTATTTCTACGTCAGCCTGAGCCAGAGTGAGACCCCACATTAAAAAAAAAAAAAAAGGTTTTTATACTTCTTACATACTTAATATGGTGCTTACTCCAAATATATTTCAATATTAAAGAAATAATGTCATATAGGAAATGAAAAAGAAACTACTCATTTCACATAATGTTCTTAAATACTATACCAGATTATAGTGTAGATCAATTCCCCTCCCCAGAAATAGCATATCTCTGAATAATTCTGAGTTCTTTCTATATTAAAAGCATCATTTCAGTTAAATTTTTGAAAATTAACTAAAAAAGATACAACATGCAAATGAGTAAATGTTTGTATTTCTTTTTGGAATATACAGTTCATTTAATTTCGTTTACAGGATACCCTAAGAAAACTTCAGTTCGAAAGATAAAAAGTACATGTGAAAATGAAGCTAACTCAGCTTTGAAAGCATGTTCTTTTTCACTGAGATCACAGTTCCTGGGAGACAAGACCTAACCTGTGAATATTTGCTTTGTGTGTCAAGAAATAGTAAGGGAAGTATATAGTGCTATAGGAAAAGCACTAGATTCAGAGTAAGGATATGAACATACTAATTGGTTTCTGCCAGAAATATTCTCTGGCATGGTGCTGGGATGAGTCTCATCTCTGTCTTTAACCAGCTGTGTTCAAGTCAGTCATCTGTGTGTGACCATCTTTAAAATGGAGACACAACTTCACCTCCACCAATTTTCTCGCTTTAACATGAAAGAGATCAAGCTGTAATGATACACTGTTGTAAGCATTTTAGTATTACATAAACTAAAGAAGTCAAGTCAAACTTTCCTTATTTGCTCACAAGCAAATAAGACTTACAATAAGTTATAGCAGCCTTTAATATGAAGACAATTAACATCATATTACATCTCTCAGGACAGTATGTTTACATACAGAACTCAAAGTCTCAAAATACTGACTAGGTACTTCTCAATATTATCATTCCCATTTCAGAAAAGGAGAAAATGAGTTTCAGTGTCCGGATAGAGATTGGCCCTATGGCAACAAGACAGCTCAGCATGACAAGACAAAACTCCCTGGCTCTCAGCCACTACTCTAGATGCTGAGGCAGCTTAGCCTCTCTGACTGGAAAGAATATAAAGCACAGGAGACAAGTTGAACAATGTACAGCCAAGCCTAGGTTTCACACAAAATCTAGGAGTGACCATTAAATGTAGTCTGAATGCTATTCAAAGCTATATTCCAGTTCAAATTCAAGACTTCACTGAGATGGGACAGATATATCTCTCTCAACAATGGATTCAGCCTCCTAACTGAAAAAGTCTTAGGTGAGAAGGCCTAAGTGAGGTCAGGGGAAAAGATTGAGTAAGGAAAGGTAGAGGGAGGACTAGTCAAAATCTAAGAGGATATAAATAAGTCATATGGAAACCTATATTTTTGGACAATGGAAGACACAGGACCCATAGATTGTTACTAGAAAATTTTCAGTGCCAGGGACAGGATATCTTCCAGAGAGTTGTTGGCCAGGGTGGTCCCTGATGCCCCCAAAACATTACAGGTCATTCCCGAGGCCCTTGGTTTCCCAGCAGGAATAGCTGGTAAGACCCTATTGCTGAATACCCCACATACTTGGGCTGCAAGGCCACTGAGAAATCAATCCTGCTGGAGCTGTGCTGAAAACCTCCTCCATGTAGACCAACTGACAGAAAGCTGTAAAAAGTGGCATTGCATGCAGTTCAATGGGACAGAGAGAAATCACCAGTGAAGATACCCAACAGTGGACACTGCAAGCCTTATATTTGGCCAGCTAGGCCAAATGAGCCAACGGGTGCAATAGTGACATAACTGATATGGGGGAAACCAACTGCCCTCTAATTGGACTGCAGGTCCACTCCACGGGAAGGAATACATCCCTGATACTGAAAACCTATAACAGGGGTAGTCATGAGCCCTAGGAGTGTAACATCTGCTGCTGTCTGGCTAAATGTATATACTTTGCTCACCAAACTGCCCAGTAAACACTTCTCTTAATGTTCATACCCATATATTAATGCTACTCTCACTTTTGATTAGAGAACCTTCTCTTTTCAGATGGTAGTGACCTTGGGATGACTCAGAAGGCATCATGGTGCTGAGAAGCAGTGACAGAGGAGTCCTCAGCACTGAAATATCTCTATCACACCTTCCAAGGCTCAGGGTCCATTGCAGAAGAGGTGGCGGAAAGAACATAAGAGCCAAAGGAAGGGTGGGACTCCTTACAACGTGCTCCTCCAGACATAAAATGGCCTGGATATCCATGACCTCACAGTCGCTACCTATACAAGATCATCATAATAGGAAGAAAAGATCATGATGTCAAAATAAAAGAGAGACTGATTGAAAGGGGGAGGGGATATGATGGAAAGTGGAGTTTCAAGGGGAATGTGGGAGGAGGGAGGGAATTACCATGGGATATTGTTTACAATTATGGAAGTTATTGATAAAAAAAATATTAAAAAAAGATGGATTCAACCTCCTAAGGACCACGTCAGTAGGAGAAACACAGACTCTGCAGCTCTGTTTATTTACTCATAAACTCAATAATATTTATTCAATCATATAATGTGTTTCAAAGTAGCATGATTTTGTAAAAAAAAATTGATCAAAATTTCTATTTAAAATGACATTGGTGGGGTAGGGAAGATGGTTCACCAGTTACAGGTACTAGCTTCAAGCCTTTCACCAGAGTTTAATATGCCTTGGCACACTCCTAAAGCCTGCTTCTAAATGACACGTGTCGGTAAACCCAAAGTACCAACATTTATGGGAGGTGGAACCAAGAGAACTCAGAAGCTGGCAAGCATCAAGGAGCAAGAATAGAAGAAGAGAAACTTCCCAGTGATCCTCTGATCTCCACACACTAATGGTACTATACACACCCATAGACACACACAATATACATGCACACATATTTACACATATATACACAGAAAAATTCCAGTGGCATTTTACATAGCAAACGTAAATACTTGTATTTATTTTATCACCAGCCCTCCAATCATCAACAGTAACCTGCCAAAAGGAAACATTTTTTGTCAATATATGCATTAAAAATACAAACAATTGCTTTTGTTAACAAAAAGTGCTATTAAATATACAAACATACACCTATATTATATAATTATGTTCAACTTCATCTGTTCACTTAAAAATGTATTATGTGCATTTTCTGGAGAGAATGGTTATCCAATTATGCCTGATAGAGCTGCATGCTATTCCACAGTTTGGATATACCGAATGTAACTAAATTTTTTTTGAGTAAGTATTTAAATTAATACATATTTGTCAATTGACATTAACACAGAATTTGTTAACAACAGGAATCCATATCCTATATGCTCAGACACTGGCATTTTTTGGCAGAATACAGTCCTAAAAACGGAACTGATACAAAGACTAAGTGCCATTCATATGTGAATATTCACATACTTATCAATTCAATATAAAAATATCAGCTACTCAATAGTTTTATTATTAGCTTTTTTTTCCTTACATTTGCCAATCTGACGTGATGAAATGACACTCGAGCTGTTGACACCACTTCCAATACTCAGAATACTGTATCTGACTGATCATATTTCTGCTGTTTGTCTACAAGTGATGTCCTTTCTAAACGGTTGGGTTTTGTTTTACTTTTTGTAGGTTTCTTAAAGCCTTTTACACTTAACCTGCTGGTCTTTTGCCTTTGTCTTTTACTTTCTATGGTGCCTTTTGTGAGTAAGTCCACAATTAAGTAACTAATCTACTAATCTTACTTGATGGATTAAAGTTTCTCAGTAAGTTTACAAAGACACCTCCATCAATTTGTTTCATTACAGTCTCCTATGTTTTCTCCTATATTTTTCTTAGTTTGAACATGCTCCAGTTTATTTATATTGTTAACAAAATTTAAAATTTTTCATACACAGCCTTAAGCATTGCCAGAAACCACAGCATGTGATTTACTGAGTAACCCATGTTTTTCTTGCTTAACTGACATGCTCTATCATTTCAGTAAGCTTCAATGTCTTATAAGCTGAATTTCTGCCTAGCAATCCCCATTTCTAGCCAATAATGGCTTTGATGTGTAAAATTTTAATTCCTGGTGTAAGGCTAACATTCCCCATTAGTTTCAGTTTTAATTTCATTTCTAAGGAATTTAATTTATGGCTTTTAAAAATAATGCAGTAAAATCTGAACACAGGACACTGTACAATGTGTAAAGTTTGCTAATCAAAATTCTTCAGGTTAAGATTCTAAGCAGAATTGCATTATAGAGAAATAAAGCATGCTTACATAACTAACATGACTTAGTGAAAAATGAACAACTAGTAAGTAAATCTACAAGTTCTATACTCTACTCAAATAATTTTACCAATAAAGAAAGAATACTTAAAAAAATGTTTTGACCTTACATTTTTAAAAGAGGAAAGCAAATTTAAATCTCCAATAAATGTTCCTTATTTTTGTATACCACAATTTATATGGGAGTGCCTAACTTAAACAAGGCAGTTAGTTGGGCCCAGTTCAAGGAAAAACATTGAGGCCACTAAAAGCCAACTGAAATGTCAACCCACTTTAAAAGAAAGCTATTAGTAAAACAGGGGTGAAGTTACAAGCACTTATGAAAAGCACAATAAACAAACAATGAGACCCATTCAAAGACACTGAGGAGACAGTCAGGCTTTACAGGGTTAGAGCATAGAAAGCCAAACCAGTTCCCACATGGACAAAAGTTTGTTTATTTTATTTTGCTTATCTAAAATCAGAGCAAATGATCCCAGTGGTTTGGAATGGCTTGAAGACATTTCTGGGCATCTAGCGAGGAAAACTGGGATATCCACCAGGGTAACTGCTCTGCTCAAGGGGATGTTAAAACCCATGACTAAAACTTGAAGTCTCTAAGGCCATAAAAGGCATGATCCCTTCTTATTCTCACCCTCTTAACATTTTTAGTCATGTTTTCAAGAGGAGATCAGGAAATCGTTTTCTACATAACTCTGGAAGTACAATTACAGTGATGCCAAGAGTTACTTTACTGTTTATGGAAATGTACTTACACAATTACTATATGTCACAAAAGGAAAGATATAAAAATGAATTTTATATCTACCTTTAGTCATAATTGCATTGTTCAAAAACACCCAACAATACTAAAAATATGAACTGCCAATACTTCTTTTAATGATCTTATTTGTAGTGAGACTAATGTATTTTTTAAGCATGTATTTCTTTTGGTATATTAACATGGAGGGAAATCTACAACAGTCTCACTTCTTTCATGGGAGACAAGGAAAGGTAACTTTTTTAATATTTGTAATCGCAAAACTTTCTAGTAAAAGGCTATTTTAGAATGGTATCACTTGTCATAATCTTCGTATGTCAAAGAAATGGCAGGTTATTAAAGGTTAGGGGAGGTATAAAAATCAATAATGAAGCTTTTAATCTATGGCATCTGACAGTATAAAATGTTTTAATAACACAGGCACACATCAATCTACCCTGACAATTTCTAAGTGTTTTTCATGATTCACACAACCACTTCTCTGAATCCCAAATAGTGGCAATGCAGTGTTCTTCTGCACCTGAGAACTTCACTATTGACGAAGTTAATAGATCAATTTGCAGGAAAGGCACATTTAACTAATACATTTTTGCAATTAGAGATGACAAGTGGAAAGTTTAAGCTTCACCTGCTGAAAACCAGAAGACTTAACTATCAAAAAGCACAATAAACGCAAACAGAAAAGCTACAAATCATTTAGCAAAAACATCAGCTCTGTGAGGAAACGTGTAACACCCTGGTGAGCTTGCTAAGGAAAGGGTTTCTCAATTGGTTGGCTGTTATTAATTCAATTGTGTATGGGACAGCTAATTAGAGAAGACACTTTTCAGTTTAAGAAATACTGCCTCAGGTGAGGCTTAATTCTGTAGCCAACTTTCACCCCACACCTCCCACTGGCTCATGAATCAGAGCTCTGTCTTGAACACCTACTGCTCTGCTGTTGGAACAAGCCTACCTCCTCCACTGACCACCAAGGTCCCTTCAGAAAGCCACAAATTACAGTGCTCTGCTTCAGGGAGGTAAAGCCAGCATGAGAAGGAAAGAAAATTTTCCACTGAGAAACTAACACTAATGATAACCTGTGTGAGCTACAGAAAAAGTCAATTTGGGCTTTCCACCCACCAACACCCTTTCTTTTAAAAGGAATAAAGGAAGAGAACAACCATCAATTCATCATAAACAAACCAAAAACACAACAAAACAATAAAGTGAAGGACAGTTTTCTTCTCTGCTATTTTACTGTATCTCTGAAGTTGACAGGCAGGCATTATAGAATTATTGACTGAATGATCTAAATCTAACTTGGGTACCTCATGTGCACTTATAGTTTATGACAGCATCCTAAGTGTGTGAAGAGCACAGGCTCCCATCTTTTTTTTTCTGTTATTCATTTGCATCTTCTACAATTATGATGTGAGAATTATACTAAGGTAAGTGTTTCAGTCAGGTTCCCATTGCTGGCAGAAATCACCCAACCAAGAGCAGCTTTTGGGGAAAAAAAAATAGGTTTATTTTGGTTTACAGACCCGGGAAGCTCCATGATGGCAAGAGAAAACAATGGTGCAAAGATTTTATTTTTTCTGTGCCATATCCCTCTGCTAACATCAGTCTGTTTCTACACAAAGCAATTCTGCAAAAGTTCTCAGAACATGGACTTAACAGCAAGCCTCTCACATAAACAGCTTCTGGCCTAGTTCAGACAAAGCTCTTTCTCACCTTCACAAGCCAAACCTTACAGTTCATAATTATTACTGCATTCAGGTCTTTCAACTCTGACCAGAATACTCCATCAAGCTGTACTTATCAAGCTGTACAGCACCGCAAGGCATCTCTTAGGCCAAGGTTTCAAATCCTTCCCCAATCCTCTTGAAAATCAGCTCTAAAAGGCCAAAGCCACACACTGTGAGGTGTCTAGCAGCAATCCCACTCTTCTGGTACCAATTTTACTGTTACAGTCAGGTTCACATTGCTGGCAGAAAGCACCCAATCAAGAGCAGCTTGTGCAAAAAAAAAAAAATGTTTATTTTGGCTTACAGACGTGAAGGGAAGCTCCATGATGACAGGGGAAAACGATGGCATGAGCAGAGGGTGGACATCACCTCCTGATCAACATCAGATGGACAAGAGAAACAAGAGATGGTGCCAAACTCTGGCCAGGGGAAACTGGCTATAATACCTATAAGGCCTCCCCCAACAAAACACTGCCTCCGGGAGCCATTAGTTCCCAAATCTCTATCATCTGGGAACCTAGCATTCAGAACACCTAAGTTTATGGGAGACACCTGAATCAAACCACCACAATAAACAAGAAAAAAACAGTCAATATCTCAGAGCTAGACCAAGAGAGAGGCAGAAAGGGGCCAAGTACAGAGCTCCCTCCCTTCCTACCCCTTCTCTAGGTATGGAAGATGCTGGAGGCATGGTAGGTAGTAGAGCATTTGCACACACAGCAAATGTTGTCTAGCAAAGCACAAGTGTACACACAGAAATTCAAATGTAATGAAAAGAACCTGCCGCCTGAATTTCATTTTCATTCAAAAAGCAAACTTCATTGGTGTATAGTATTTCTATGAAAGACTTACTGTCTATGGGAGAGAAAAGTCTGAGCTGAGCTCTGCCATATAAACTTTTGTTCTGAGCCAAGTGCTCGGATTGCAACCTCACTCTCCCAGTCCAATGGAATTTAAACACAGAGTATGTTGCAATGTGGATTACTAACTGACATATGTTCAGTGAGGGGGACTTTTTAACTCTGAGTAACTATTCTAAGAATGGAGTTTGACAGCACAAACACAGGAGACCAGACAAGTCAGTACGGCTGGTAAACTTAGTGGCTAAAAATGAATCTTCCCCTGTCACAGCCTAGCAGCTAATGCCCTACAGAAGGTAGCTCTTCTGAGAATTACTTGTCTTTATTATGTAACAAATGGTTACAATATTAACTTAAAGTGTCTCTTTAACTGGTCCTATGTAATATGGTTCAAAAGCTATTACTGCAAGGTCAACTACAGGTAAAAATTTTCTCTTACAGTTCTCAACCTACCTGTTGGAAATAGGTTGCCTACTTTGTGAATCTTTCTAATGAACAAATCCTCTAACACCTTTTCTCTGGCCAAAGAAACCAAGAAGGCTGAAAATGAAATGACCACTGCTTCTCCAAAGACAAATTTCTCATTTTTAGAAATCCTTCTTGTATTCTAGTTCTACGGGAAGAACCACCACAAACTGCCACTTCACATTATGAATGCCTCCTTACCTGAATCTGTGAGCCACAAAAAAATAAAATAAATAAAAAATAAAAAATAAATTTAAAAAAGTGGTGATAATGAAAGCACAATGGTCACTGAGTAATCAAGGGAGAATTTCCTAATTGCATCTTTCATTTTTCAGCCTTTTCATTTATTGGGTGTGTCCCAAAACAATTTAACAATACAACGTAAATGACTCATGTCTCTTGTGTTCCAGGGACTCCTGCTGTTTGTGCTATTATAAAGATTCATATACCAATGTCTGGGCTGGAATGTGAAATGAAAAGTAATTTATCAAGATTTTCATATATTTTTCACATTAAAATCTCTATGCTATGCTAATGGAATTTTAAATGATTTTATTCCAAGATAAATATACCTGAGCCAAAATAGTCCTAGATTTTAAAACAGGAAAGAATAAAACTGTTTTATGAAAGACTAATGTTTGTGCTATACACCTACAATATATGTACTATATTTAGTTACAGCTCTATCATAATACCTAGCATATAAAAATCCCCTTTTATTTAATATTTCAAAATTATTTTAATAAAAGAATTAGAGTTAATTTATTATATAGTCATAAAACATTTCATTGTTCTAGTAAAACACACTTTCTAAAATGTGAGCTTCATTACAGATATGTATGAGATTAAAACTTTGACCTTAGGGAAAAGAAGTTATTCCCCAGAAAAAGGAATTCCCGAGTTTTCAATTCAAACCTCCCCCAAGCCAGCTCACATTCCTCTGTTACTCCTTTTCTGTGCTTGAGAACAAAGCCTGGGCATTGATGATTCACACAAGCAGAGGAATACAAAGAGAAAAAAGATCCTGTACTTGCTGTGTTAGCCTGGACGTCCTGTGGAGCCTACTGCAAGAGCTGTATTCCTGGGGACATTATAAGATGGCACATCCCACTTAACAATGACCCATAAATAATAGAATATAAAAAACACAGCCTAGTGTGATGGAGGCAGCAGGGCTTCTGAAGCAGTTACCCTGTCATGCAAGTTTCACAGATCACCTTAACCCCAACAAACAAAAGGAGGGAGGGACCTCACAGTCCCCTAAATGAATCCTGTTCTAGGGCTCAGAGACAGCATCCTTGAATATGGCTCCAGTAGTAAGTAAACAGGGCCCTATCTAAAATAAATCAGCTAAAAAGGACACGTATATGTATAATCCGCCAGGTAGGACCCTAACAAAATTCCAATTGTAAACTTTTCATAAAGAAACCCAAGTGCACTCTCGAACAATATATTTGATTCTGTTAATGGATTCTTTTCATAGTTTACATTAGTATGTTTAGCAGCCAAAACCAACTTAGTAAGACCCTATCTATCCTCTACTATGTAACTACAGTGTTCTCATTAAAAAGGAAAAAAAAAATCAGGCTGACAAGATGGCTTTGCAGTTAAGGCGCTTTCCTGTGAAACCTAGGGACCCAGGTTTGATTCTCCAGGTCCCATGTAACCCAGATGCAGAAGGTTGCACATGCGTCTGGAGTTCCTTTGCAGTGGCTAGGGGCCCTGATGCTCCCATTCTCTTTTCTCTCTCCCTCTCTCTCTTTTTCTCGCCCTCCCTTCCTCGCCCCTCCCTCCCTCTCTCTGTCTCAAATATAAATAAACTAACTTAAAACAAAATAAAGAAAGAAAGAAAGAAAGAAAAATCATGTATCTGTGAATCTACCCTAATGGTCCAAGAAAGAGAGAGAGAATATGGGTGTACCAAAGCCTCTTGCCACTACAAATGAACTGCAAATCCATGAATCACTTAGCACATCTGGCTCATACGAGCACTTCTTGGGAATGGAACCATGGAACAGAGACTGCCAGCTTTTGCAAGCAAGCACCTTTAAGCACTGAGCCATCTCTCCAGCTCCAAGCACTTCCGTTCTTCGTTCCTTCTTCCATGTCCTGGAAAGCTTAGCACAATATTCCATGTAAAAAGATCAGTATATACGGATTTTCTTAGCTACGTACAATTAGGAAAACTTAACCACTCATCAGGCTACCCAACACCTACTTCAGTTAAGTAAAACCTGTCAGATGTGTTAACTCCAAGAGTTCTGAGCTGTTGTATTTATATCAGTAAAAACAGCTTTCCATAATTAATGTCCTGTTTGTCATTTTAGCTTTCACTGCCAAGATCTTTTAATTATTTAAAGCATTAATACTGTGCTACAATAATAAAAATAAAGCTTAAATTAAATAAGAAAATTTGTTTTCCTAGCAGTCAATAATGATTATTAACCTATATTTTAATACTGATCAACCTGATTCACAAAAGTTTTAATATAATCACATGAGCCTACTATGTTTTTTAAAGAATAATATATGTATGCTGAAAAGAAGAGAATATGTGAATTATATAAATTCAATTTTAACATAATGAATTTGATTTGAAAATTAATTTATGTACTTGAAAAATCTTCTTGAGAATAATAAATGAAATGAATGATAAATGAAAACGTAACATTTTATTTAGGATCCCACTGAATTTTTTAAAAATTCAAGTTTACTTGGGAAGACAAAATTTCATTTTAATTAACACATTTAAAAATGAAAGATTATTTAAAATTCATCACCACAAAAGATTTTAGTAGAAAACTTAATAATACTAGGAAGAACAATGAAAACTATTTTAAAAAACTATTTGAAATGAAGAGTAAAATTACAAAAATAATATGCTTAATGACAAACTAGAAATCAAGACTCATTAGTCAAGTTCACTTAATATTATTTCACAGCAATAGTAATATATATACTCCAGGGTGTCTTGACACTGCAATAGAGACAACGTGTTACTTAAATATTGAAACAGCAATATTGATATTAATTAATGCCTACTGACTCATTGTTTAGTACTTTTCTAATTAGATTTTATTTAATTGCAAGTAGCTCAGAAAAACAACCAAGGGTATAAAAATATGGTAAAAGCAAAAAAAGATTATATGTACTTTAAGGGGGAAATATGGTCTTGTTCCAAAGTCCAGGCTAAATTGATATTTACTATGTAGCCCAGGATAGCCTTAAGCATGTGAGCAATCCTTCTGACTCAGGCACCACTCCAACCATACTTTTGATTTGAAATGGACAGGTGACAAAGGAAGTGCATTTTTGAGGTTGTACACTTACTGAGTAATGCACACACTGGGACTGTACAAAGTAGATCTTTATCATATACTCAATTTCCTTTTAATTGTAGGTATATAAGTGTACATTGAATTATATAGCCCAAAACATGCACAGAAACCTAGTTAATGAAAAGAATTCACCAGCCAGATGATAACATTTGTACCCAATAATATAAAATCATGGGCTGGGGAGATGGCTCAGCAGTTAAAGGTGCTTTCTTGCAAAACCTGCCAGCTTGAATTTGATTCCCAGAACCCATGTTATAGAGATCCTGGTTTGTCCATACACATATTCACACCCCCTACATACATACATACATGCAAATTTAAAAACTGAAGCAAGTTATTAATAAATATAATGTTTTAGAAACTAATTTTACATTCTTACAGAACTAGCATGCATGAATTATATTACTGGTTGCATTGTCTTAGCGGGCACTCACTCTCTTAATGTGCAGAGTTGTGTGAAAATGAAAAAGTTAAATTTAGTAAAATGTCCTTAGGAGAGATAAAGCTGCACAAACATTTGCTGAAGAATCTTCAAATGCCCATTAATTAATAATTTTTAAAAAGAAGATATATAGATCAACATTTTAAGAGACAAGTAGTAAGTTTAAGAACAAACTGTACAGAAGATAATTCCAGTGTGAACCCTGTACACCCAAGTGCTTTCTGACAAGCCCTGTGCCGAGACACCACCAACCAGCACTGACACAGAGACATCCTGGCTATAGAAGACCGGGGATACAGGATAACGGTTACCAAGGTATGAGGCTTTCTATGTTACTGTGAAGAGCATTTCCTTGTCTTTCAATCTACCTAAACCATTTACCATAGATCTCTTAAGCTCTTCAACTTCCTGTAGTCTCCATCGTCCTAAAGATCGTATGGGCAAAATGCAATGTTCCTATTATAAACATCTCTCTCTTAGTTTTTAATGCCAAGGAATTCTGAGTTCTGGAGGAATTAATACATGGAACTAATGTCTGGAATATACTGATGACATTTAAAACAAATGGAGAGTCGCCTTCATGTCCAAGATAGACTGTTTTAGGAGCCTCATTTTCTTAAAGGATGAAACTACATGCATCTATGTAGTGCTGACATCCTTAATATGACAGATATGTGAATTTGTTATTTTCTCTCAGTTCATTTTACACCAAAATGGCTTGCCTCTGCCACTCACAAACAGCTTCACAGAGATCAGCCGTCTATGCTTGTGAAAACTGAATGCAATTTTCAGAGGCTAGACATGCAGTCTGCTAGACAAGCTGCCTGCTTACAAGCCACTGACTGACACAAAATCCCTAGAAGAAAGCATGATTTATTATAAGCAAATGGTTAATTTGACTTTTAGTAGCAAAATTTGACATAGAAATGAAGATATTAAATGCATGCTGTCTGGATGTTTTAAAACTCCACTAAACTTAACTTTTGAAGCATTATAAATAAAAGAAAGTCAAAATAAATTACGTATCAACTCTAGCTGACTAATGAACATGTGGAAACAATGGGGGGAGGTGATGCTAAAACTCTTCTCTAAGGAATGCTGCAATTGGAGGCAAACACTAGGAAAATGTCATCAGTGTTCAACAGGAAACACCAGTCAGTCTATCAATTAATTATGAGAGAAAAGAGACATATTTGCAATTTTAAATGTATTTAATGACCAGAGAATTCATTATCTACTGTACATGTAGGACTGGGAAGCAATCCAGAAAACTAAAGGTAATCAGAAATTTGCAAAACTGTTTGTACTGTGCCATCCAACACTTGTTTTGGCAAAGTTGCTGTGGATATTTCAACATGTGCTGACTTTAAAGAGTATGTGCTTGAGTTAGGCTTCTCATTTATCATATTTTAATTAAGAACATGTTACCAGCCAAATTACCCAAAGATTTAATTTTCTAAACAGTAACTTATGTTGCTGGAGGCCATGCTGTGAGAGCTACAAATGGCACTGTAACACTTTGCACCATAATCATCTCAAATAATTTAATGAAAAACATATTTAACTCAATATATGTTAAGAGAATAAAGGTAAACCTTACTAGACACTTGCCATATATTTTCACTTGAAGCACATCATTCACATCATCTGAATGCTACCTTCCATAGCATCACTGCCTATTTCCTTCTTTTACAAAACCTGCTTTGCAGAACAATACTGTTTATGTATACTCTTTCAAAGCAAAAGCTAGCTCGTGGTTTGATTTTTAAGTATCAGTGTCTCAGTGAGAAAACATGATTACATTAAATGGCTGTTACATTTGCCGCTTGCTACTTGAGGTGGAATGGTTCGCAGATCTCTTGGGGTTACCAATCTGAAAGTATACAACTTCTTTAAAATAAAAGCATTTATGCCCGGCGTGGTGGCATATGTTTATGCGAGGAAAGACAGGGGGAGAGAGAGAAGGGGGTGGCAGAGAAAATAGGTGTACCAGGGCCTCTAGCCACTGCAAATGAACTCCAGATACATGTATCACATTGTGTATCTGACTTTACTTGGGTATTGGGGAATTGAACCAGTCTGCTAGTTTTTTTTCAGGTAAGCATCTTAACCACTAAGCCATTTCTTCAGCCCAGTACAACTTTTATAAAAATGGGATGATGCTTGCATATAACCTATGTATATCCTCCTGTATACGCATCTGTAGATTATTGGTAAGACAATATAAATACTAACTAGCTGTTAAACTGTATTGTTTAAAGAATAAATTATAAGAAGAAAATACCTGCATTTATATAGCAATGACAGCTTGTTTTTTTTTTTTTGAGAAAGCATGTTCGGCTTTATTTTTTTGTACTTTTTTATTTAAATAAGGAGAGTCCTTTCATATGGAAAGAGCTAGTACAATCACATATTTGAAAGGAGAAACAGGTACTGAACTGGAGGGAAGGGAGGGTGAGCGTCCAGCACACTGGGTGAATCAACAGCTTGTTTTTAATATTTTCCCATTTTACCCAAAATGTGAAAGTCATGGACTTAAAGAGACAACTATACAGTTTATACCCTATAATAATCCTTAGAAAAACACTAAACTATGGTCTGTATGTTTACGTCCCAAATTTAACATAGTGAAATCTAATCCTCACCCTCATGGTGACAGTACCAAGAAGTATTAGTTTTGGGAGATTACTTGGTCATAAGAGTGAGGCACTCACGAATGAGATCAGAATCTTTCTATGGGCCCAGTAGAACTCAGTTGCCCTTCCCCAGAATCCAGCCACCTGGCACCATGATCTTGGATTCCCTCCATCCAGGACTGTGACCAATAGATTTCTCTTGCATCCAGACCATAGTCTAAGATGTTTTGTTACAGTAGATTAACACACACCTTAACTGATTTTACAGAATTGGAAACTGAGACTCAATACAGTTAAATAATTTACTAACAATGTGTAGTCTGTGCAATTCAAAGTCAAGTTCATGTTCTTCCTCCTGTAAGTATGTAGCCAGGTCTGTCTGTTCAGTGACATTTGCATGAGAATCAGTGTCACTCAATAAATGCAGTAATATGTCCTGTAGAATAAATTATACAACAAAGATTCTATTCACTGGTCCTTTTACATAAGAGAAAAATTATATCTGTTAGAATATCAATAGCTTAAATTAAGATATATGTTTATCTTACAAAGAAGAGAGGCCAAGATAGATAATCAGCCTTACTGGTCTTCATCAAGGACCCAGAATCCTTTTACCTGATTACTTTATAGCCCTTGATATTCTCTAGTGTGTTTCTTAGCCACATGGCTAAAAATGCATGCCAGAGCTTTAGCCATCATGTCCATATTCTACAAAACTTGATTAAAAAAAAAACAAAACAGAAAAAGAAATATGCTACCTTTTCCTATGGCCCAGATGTGACACTCAACACTTCACTTACTTGCTATAAAGTAGGCTGGGAATGTGTTTTGCTTAACTTAAAGGCAATCTACTAAGCTAAAACTCAGTTTTACTGTTACTAATTCAGAGGGAAAGAATGGATATTTACAGACAACTACATGACCTACCAAAGGAATCTGCAAATATTCTCTAATTTACTCATAACAATATCTATTTTTAAAATAAATCTAAGGTAAGACCAACAAATCTAAAAGAATCTTTCCCTAGGGAATGTATTACCCTATTGTATTTGTCTGAGTACAGGAACTCAGAAAAGTAAATATTTTACATTTGTGGTGAGTTACTTTCAACATAATTCTAAAGGATCGTGATCTATCAGATAAACTCAGGTGAGACTGGTCTTATAAATAGTAACCTTACACTACAGTTACAAAAATAAATAAATAAAACACTGAATTTGATGATTCTAAGTTCTACCAAAGAGAATTCACTTAGTTTAAAGTACTATTTATCATTTAAAATACCTAAAGGTCAGGAGTAAATAACAAAGTAGAGAATGTTGATAAGAACTTAAATATGAAACTGTTTCAATAAATAGGTAATCTAGGCCCTAGTATTTATACAGATCTACAAAGTGTCCTCAAGCACGTCACAGTTAAGTCATTATCTAAAGGAAACATTGGGAAATTTGAACATCTGCGACTTGAACTTGAGTGATCATACTTGGCCCTGCTATGTCCTTCAAGTTCAGACTTCTTTCCAGAAAGTCAGTCTTTCATGACAACAAGCAGTCAAAAAAAGAAAAGAAAGAAAGATTTCAAAATTACCAATTAACACATAGATGGAATTATTTTGTACACAACAGAAACAATGTCCTAAAAAACTTTCTATGTTTTTTTTTTCCTAATGTTGCATTCACCATGGTGCTTACCTCTTCCATCTCCTCCAAATTAAAACCACAACCTTTTCCACAGTCCATATCACTGCACTCAGCTTGACAAAGCTGTGTCCTCAACAAAAGGAAACGAAGCATGTGTTGTCTCTTACTCACACAGTGCTGTGGATCTTACACTCCGCTCCAGACATGCATACATGTGCACACGCACACAGCCCTTAACTTCAACAGTAGAAAGCAGTACTTTTTCTACTAATTTAATCCATAATCAAGATACTGAAATTTTGTCTTCCACTTCATGTATCTAATGAAAGTTACTCAGATAAATGAATTTCTTTATCTCTTTACAATCTTAAATGCAAAAATCCCCACTTTCTTCAAACTCTCTTCATAACATTCTCTTGCAAATGTCTTGGTGTGTTTTACCATTCTTCATATTTACAGATTTCCAAAGATCATCATTCCGCAGGCTGCAAAACTCATCACTGGGTTAAATCCCAAGGCTCAAATTAAATTCAGAAATGATGTCATAGCAAAATACATAACAATATTACTTGCTATATCAAATAATACGTGGCTATTGACTGCTATAGTTTATGTCTTGCCAAGTGCTCCTGTGAGTAGAGGCTTCATCCGTGGGGTAGTGCCCCTGGAAGACAGAGTTCCTCCAAGGGCGGAGGAAGCCTCACTCGTGAGGGCCTCAGTTCACAATGGTCATGTGCTCAGAAGTAGGTGTCACACAACCCTGAGTTCTCAACAGAGGACTGGTATAAGCAGAGCAAGCCAGGCCCCACCCAGCTGTCGTTGCTCTGGTTGGAGATGAAATCTTAGCCTGCATGCATTCCTGCCATTGCTATTCACCACCAAGTGACACAGCCCAGGAGAATTCCCCACAGAACCTGCACTATGCCATCTGGACTCCAAACTTCCAGAACTGTCAGCTAAATGAACCTCTTTTTTTCATCAGTAGCTTGTCAGGTATTTCACTGAAACAACCAAAAGGTAAAATGATGGTAGTGTTTTTCCACTTTTTCAGAGAAGACGACTTAATAAACTAGATGTTTTCTGGATATGGTCTGCTTGGAGGTCCACATGATTCTGGCCTCAGGAGTCTTGGTCCTGAGAAGCAGGCTGCAGAACTCACCACTGGATAGAATCCTAATTTCATGACACACAACCTGCAACTATAACATATGACTCCCTCAGCCATTCAGCCCTTCACCTAGTAAGCAGGGGTGACACTACTTACCTCTTAAGATTATTCTGGGCATCAAATGAATTACTGTGTTAAAAACAGGTTGGGAGAGAACTGTACACGTGGGATAATTCAATAGTGTTGACAATTTTCTCACTTTTGGAAAACAGTAGTTGCAGTGCAGCAAATAATATACCAAAGCAATTAGTAAATTTAGTAAGGTTGCAAACATGCTTGTGAATATTGTAGCTCAATGGGCTCCTTCTTTGATTTTTCATGTGCTTTCTTTTGTGGTTGTATTTTTTGCTTTGTGTCTCTCTGTAGATGTGTGTCTGCGTTCATGTGTGTGTATAGTGATGGGATTGAATCAAGAGTCCTGTGAATGCTAAGCATGTGTTCTACCACTGAGCAATATCCCTTGTCCATGAATTTGTATTTTTAAAGAATAGATTCAAGGAGGTGGGTGCTGGGGATGTAGCTTAGATAGTAAAGTGCTTGCCTCCACGGATAAGGACCTGAGTTTCATCCCCAGAACCCACATAAACATGCCAGATAGGATGGTCCATACTTGCAAGCCAAGCACTGTGAAGGGAGGCAGACAGGAAGATCCCTAGGGATTGCTAGCAGGTCTCTACACCTCTTGAGGTAGAGTAGAATCATCTCTCCTAAGCAAGCAGTGAACTAAAAAGTTTAAGAAAAATGCCTCTTAAAAGCAAACACCCATTGGGAGAATGTTTTATAAGGTAATATTTAAACAAAGAGCATTTCTCTTTCAGAATCAGAGCAGACTGACAACACAGCCTGATGTTAAAAATGGAGAGCAGGGGAGAAAGTTCTCTGATCTTCTTTTAATAATGTATACCCTTCCATCCCCCAAAAGGCACAAATTATATTATCACCTTTAAAAACCAGTTGTCTACTATTTTTAAGTGACTACAGTTTTTGGCTCTCAGGCCTGTCTCCACAGAAGGACTACTATTTGTGAAGGTGACCACTTTAAGGTGACCACTCCCACTCACAAAAATGTGTTTAATGTTCATTAATTTCATTAAGTTTCTAGAATCCCAAGTTCTGTGAACTAGTCTGTCAAGAGTACCAAAAGTTTCACATTACACATCATGTTACTTAAATAAAGAAACCACAACACAGTCCTTTACAACTTGTTATGGTTGAGAGTGGAATGTCCAAATTTCCACACATGTTACCCAAAGGATGGTGATATTTAACTTTTGGCAAGTGAGGCACAGGTGGAGGCAGTGGGTGAGAAGGGGTGTGGGTCTCTGCTTCTCGGCCACATACTCTCCTTGCCACTGGCTGCACTGCTCCCTGGCCTTCCCCACCATGAGGGACAGAAACACCTCTGAAACTATAAGCCAAAGCAAACGTTTCCAAGTTGTTTCTGCCAGGTATCTGGTCACAGTGATGAGCAGGGTTCATGGTATATGACCGACTCATCAATTGTAAGTGGGTTGCAGGTTGGGTGACAATATCAAATTGCCAGCAAAGAACAGGGTAAAGTAGGGGAAAAAAAAACTCAAATTGCTTGAAAAGCTATAGCTAAGAATAAAGAGATTTTCAAAGAATGTACAGAATCATAATTGTATCTATCAATTATCGAAAACTGCTTAAACACTAAAAGAGAAGCTTTGTGTCAACACATTTATTTATACATACAAACAAGTATCACACTAAGGTTATACAGCAGACCCATCAAAACCTCAAGCATATCTGTCTTTGTGGTATCACATATACTAAGTGGTCAAGTATACTTAATAGCTTTACCTCAATTTTCTCACCAATCCCCAATTTTGTCAGGAGTTACAATAGCTAATAAACAGAGGGACAAGCCAAAAATAATCAATAGGAATCATTAAACAAGACCAGTAAATACTCTTAAAAAACCACAAAGAATCAATGCACAGGCACAGCATTTTTTGAACTGAAAATTCTAGAAGCAGCCTTTCCCAATTTAGGACCTTAAGTCTATATCTGAGATACTGCATTGGCATGAAGAGGCAGCAATCCTTAATCGCCACCCTGCCAATTGTGATCAACCGAAACACAACTGTCCACTTACTATAGTGTTGTTAAAAACATGCCAAAGGAAGATGGTGCTTTAAATCTAATCAGCACAGCCACAGAATAGCTTGAATAAAACATTCACATGGACCCTGGCTCAGATCTAGGATCTGTGGACTTTATCATCATATGAAATTGCTACTCATTCAGTAGGAAACTTTACTTCAAATTTTCAATTACAATTTTCTCCCAGGTTAGTGAGGTGAACATGACTCTCATGCTACCAAACAGCAGGAAGATAACACAGTCTGTGGGCCACAAGATGATGGCAGGAAACAATACTTTACAGGGAATCATATGATCAGGAGGTTAGAGTATGTGAAATACATTTTCAACTTAGGATATTTTTGATTTTCAATAAGTTTACAGTGGTCAAGTAACATGTGGCAGAGGATATCCACACACACATGTATATACAGACAATGTTTCTGTGCTTCCTACAGGGAAGGGGCTTTATTCCAGGTGAATGGACAAAGTTTGTTAAGTTATAAACTTTAGGTAGAAAAGAGTACTGCCTAAAGCTGTAAGAGCTTGGGAAAACAGGTCATACCCACAGCTACTCCCTCCTTCTAATCTTGAGTTCCACAAGCAGTATCACATCAGTAATTAGGCTGTTGCTCATTTGTAAATAGGCTGACCTCACAGATGGAGATGTACTCATCTGTGGGCTTATGTCTTTGGGAGAGATGACATGAATTTGATGGGCAGTAGGTCAGCCTTAGACTGGGAGCTGTAGAAAAGGCTCTTGAACTCTGAATCTTTGCAGAGTATCTTTGCCCCAGCATGAAAAGGTCCTGCCTGGCTATATAGCCAGTTAAGGGTAAATCCTTAATAAAGGACACTAGTGTGCTGTGTGTTGAATTTTGCTAACGAAGCAAGGAATCTGAACTCATTTGTATTATTTTGTTCACAAATTGTTTTGTAAAATACATTTGTAGGGCTGGAGGGATAGCTTAGCTTTTAAGGTGTTTGCCTGCAAAGCCAAAAGATCCAGGTTCAATTCCCCAGGACCCATGTTAAACAAATACACAGCAGGGGGCGCACATATCTGGAGTTCATTTGCAGTGGCCGGAGGCCCTGGCACGCCCGTTCTCACTCTCTCTCTTCTTCCCTCCCTCTTTCTCTGTCAAATAAATAAATAAAAACAAAATATAAAAAATACATTTTTAAACACTGAAGTAAATAGCAGCAGATGGAACAACAGCCTTGCAGTTACATTGTTCTTTTTATTAATTTTTGTTTGTTTGTTTGTTTTTATTTATTTGAGAGCAACAGAGAGAGAGAAAGAAAGAGGCAGAGAGAAAGAGAGAGAATGGGTGCGCCAGGGCTTCCAGCCACTGCAAACGAACTCCAGACACATGTGCCCCCTTGTGCATCTGGCTAACGTGGGTCCTGGGGAATCGAGCCTCAAAGCACCGTCCTTAGGCTTCACAGGCAAGCGCTTAACCGCTAAGCCATCTCTCCAACCCAGTTACATTGTTCTTGACATTAATATTATGTATGTTAAAGACATGGTTTAGAAAACATACAAACTTATATGAAGAAACAAACACAAAGCCAATTCAGTGCTGAGTGTTACCATAGCACCCACTATTACATCAGTAATCAGGAAAAGCAATTCTTATCCCGAGGCTTAAAAATATTACCAGGGACCAAAATATCCAAATGCAACAAAGAATGTTACAATGTGACAATACAGTTTGCTTTTATTTTGTGTTTAAGTTTTCTCTTACAGAAAGCTACCTAAGAAAGTACCAGGAAATAAGATTATTTGCTGTCTTCTGGCAGGACACCACCCTTCCAAGCATACTCAGAGCCAGTGTGGCAGCCTGCAAGCCAAAATAGTAACAAAATAAAACAAAGCTTAAAGCAAGGCTGCACAGGCTGAGCTTCAAGTAGAAGACTCAGCCTTGTGCACAAACAAGAGAAAACCCAACAGTCAAAGGGCAGAGTTCAAGTGCCAAAACAAAGGTGTCAGACGCAATGCTCTGAAAAAAGAGGAATAAGGCACCGACCAAGGTGGCTGGTGCAAGAGGATGTTTCAAGACCAAAGCTACGTACAGTTATTTCCCCTGCAGAGGGGCGGCCCTTTCCCTCAACCCCAATCATGATGAATACTTTGTTTTTCAATACTTCTGCGCTAGGAATATTGTCAAGTGAGCTCTTTTGAATATACTTAGGCTTTCTGGTTAAATGTTAAGTAAATAGTCACTTTCTTCCCAAAATATTTTTTCTATGCCAATAAAAACATGCCTAATCTTGCCCATAAAAATTAGATGCCACAGTCTATCTCAAAATGCATGCAAATCATTTTTACTATAGCCAGAATGCTCATGTCTCCCTAAAACTTCTATGTGGAAAGCCTTCTTTTAAAGAAGATGGTATTGGGAAGTGGGCTATGTGTGGGATCAGTAACTGCCTTTAGAAAGAGACTCAGACAGACCCCCTCACTATTCTACCATGTGAGGACTCAGAAAGAAAATAGGTCTTCATCAGAGTCCAGATACTAAATATACTGATCTATCTCAAAAGCCTTCAAAATGGAGACACTAACTCAAAAGACCCCCTTCAAAAGTGACAGAGTGAACAAGATATTACAATTTGGGTATAGGTTAAAGTAAAATATTTCATTTGATATAAATGAGGTAGAATTTTGAGCAGCAAATTAAGCCGCATTTAGTAATTCCACAGCCCAGGACTGTGGGAGGTAAAGGAACTGAAGGGCACAGCATGTTCCTACCTAGGCTCAGCATGCAGTGTTACTCCATCAAAACGTTGTTAATCAATGAGTAATACATAATGAGCAACTCATCAAGAAAACTGAATGCAGACACAGGTTTTGTAGAAAAATATAGCTTCTCTGACCAGTCTTCACACTGTGCTTGTTCTCCTGCTCTCCAACACTTTGGCCACATATTAGGGAGGGAAAAGTAGTAGCTCCACAGTCAAAGTGTGCGCATTTGATCACATGATGGTGAGGATCGGCTTTGAAGTGCGTCCTCAGGAAGGAGGGTAGTGACTGAAAGAAGGGTAGAAAATCTCCATAACTACTCTACAGGATGCATATATGACTGTCTTATCCCTCAACTCCTTAATATATCTAACATCCTTCAAATTGTTTTTTTTTTTAATTTTTATTTTTTAAGAGAGAGAGAGACAGAAATAGGCAAGTTGAGAGAGAAAGAGAGAGATAGAGAGAATGGGTGCTAGGGGCCTCTAGGCACTGCAAACGAACTCAAGACGCATGCGCTCCTCCCTTGTGCATCTGGCTTACGTGGGTTCTGGGGAGTTGAACCTGAATCCTTTGGCTTTGTAGGCAAATGCCTTAAAGGCTAAGCCATCCCTCCAGCCCTCAAATTATTTTTTTAATTCCTTACGTGTGTGTGTGTATGTGTGGTGTGCATGTATATTCTTACATGTGTGGGAGCATGTGTGTGTCCATGCATGTAGACAGACATTAAATGTATTCCTCAGTTGCTCTCCATCATACGAACTGGTCCAAGGTTTCCATTTCAACCACCTGCCAAACTACTTTAGGGAATAAACAAAATAGCATTTATGAGAATACCTGGCACCAAATTAGTTACATTTTAAAGATAAACTTAACTTTAATCGGAGTCCAGAAAAGTAAAACTAATAAAGTGAAAGCCCAAAATAGTAACAGATGTATCTTGAAGACTCTAGACAAGGAGTTACTGTCTTAATGCTGCCACTCTAGTTCCTTCTATCACATCTCTCCACATTCCGAACCAGATTCTATAAGAAACAGCAGTGAGCAGCACTCAAGGAGTTGTCCAGAATGCTGTCATGAGATAAGTGAATAAAATTCTGGTCACATGACAATATATTCAATTACTGGGGGGACATCATTTCTCACCACTAGACACTACTGCTTTGTCTAGCACTGACAGATATCCAGCCCCCGGCACCCCCCTCATCCCCACTCTTCTCACTTGACGAAGGTAGCTAAGGACAGAAGTTCTATAGGAAAGTGACCCCAGGAATAGAGGCCAAACAATCAGAAGTAAAGGAACACTTCAGGAGCTCTCTTCAGAGGACATAAATTCAAAAGAGAACAGAGAGCACCATTGTTATCCATGGCACAATTAGGCACCCTTTAAAAGTATACCATATTGCCAATCATTTCATCATCCTGAAAATGAATCAGATCATTCATAGAACCTTGCAATTAGAAACCTTAAAAGGAAGAAAAGGGCAATTTTACTCCTGTACCACAATCAGCATATGAGGGAAAAGTGAGATATCATTAAAATATTCATGGGGTACCGGGAGTGCTGGTGCACGCCTTTAATCCCAGCACTTGGGGGCAGAGGTAAGAGGATCACTACGAGTTCGAGGCCAGCCTGAGACTAAAGAGTGAATTCCAGGTCAGCCTGGGCTAGAGTGAGACCCTACCTCAAAAAATCAAAAAATAATAAAATAAAATATTCATGGAGCTGGAGAGGTGATGGCTCACTGGTTAAAGGCACCAGGTTACAAACCCTAATGGCCCTGGTTCAATTCCCCAGTACCCATGTAAAACCAGAAGCATAAAGTAGTGCATGTGTCTGAAGTTTGTTTGCAGTGGTAAGTCTCTGATATGCCCATAGTCATTCATTCATTCTCCTATTCAATATGCTTTCTCTTTCTCTCTCTCAAATAAATAAAAAATTTAGGTTAAATATTCAAACTGCTTAAGAACAGAATGGAAGCTGGGATGCTGGCTCATGCATATAATCCTAGACTGAAGGAGTAAGATCTTCCTGTGAGTTCAAGTCAGCTGAGGGCTTTAGAGTGAGTCCCAAATCAGCCTAAGTGAGAATGAAATGCTGCATCCAAAATAAAAAAAATAAAATGTCACACACCATGGGATCTGGAGCTACAGGTTTTTTGCTATTAATCCAATACTTGAGGGTTTTTTGTTGTTGTTGTTGTTTGGTTTTTTTTTTTTTTTGGTTTTTCGAGATAGGGTCTCACTCTAGCCCAGGCTGACCTGGAATTCACTACGGAGTCTCAGGGTGGCCTCGAACTCACGGCAATCCTCCTACCTCTGCCTCCCGAGTGCTGGGATTAAAGGCGTGCGCCACCACGCCCGGCTGAGGTTTATTTTTTTTAACAAAATATTTTTTGCTATTTAGAAACATTCATTTGTTATGTGAAATAAAAGTGGTTAATTTGCATTTTGTTGGTTTTATATTGTTGTTTTTGTAAATTTTTAGCCTTTATTACTATATGAGAACTATAAGCATAAAGAATATATCTATTTTATGTTGATACAAATATAAGAAATATTAAAATATCAATAGTTAAAAAACAATAGCTGATCTCCAAATATGGTAGTATATGCATGTAATCCCAGCATAGAGGAAGCAAAGGAAGGAGAACTCAAGTACAAGTACACCCTGCGCTGCACAGAGAATCTCTATCTCCTAAAAACAAGGGCTGCGGTTGTGGTTCAGGGGTAGAATACTTTCCTATCAAGTCTAAAGGCCCTGAGTTCAATCCCCTGCCCAACACACGACATAAGCACAATTAGTGCAAATATAGAGAACAATTTATTTTCATTTTCATTTTCGACAGTATGTACAAACAATGGTATATTAAGTTTTCTTCTATTCATACCAACTGAATACTAATCAAATTTGGCAACTTAATACTACCATGTCTTTCTTCCACAAAAAAAAAAAAAAATTGTCTGGAACAATGTAGCACAAATATACTAGCCTCCCAAATTAGGTCAAGAAACAAAAAAAAAAAAGTGAAGTTGGATTTACTAAGTGATTTTTCTCAAAAGAAGTGCTCTTTATGTAAACTTCCTACTGTAAAATATATTCTTAAACCACAAATCAAATCCAAATTTCTGAAACCAGCACCCACGTGTTTATATATATATACACATATATATATATAAAACCTCCCCAAGTTCAAACGTGGACGCACTGAATCGTTTAGTCATTGGTTGTTTTACTGAGATGTCCCTACTTAGTACAGACTTACCTATGTTCTTGCTATACTTCTTAAAGTAAAATTACCCCCTTATGTAATAATAAACACTGGACACAGTTACATTTTGTTATCAATATCCATATACGGATAGGTTTATTAAAGCAAGGTCTGATTTCAGAACTAAAATAAACACATACAGCAGGAAAAGTGTGATGAATATTTTGCCTTACATTTCAATTAATATGATTAACAAAACAAGAGCTGTCAATAAAACATTCTAGTTGTACTCCTATTTAAGAATTAAAGTTAGTCAAAATTTTTTCTATATGTTAACCAACACCAAAAATAAGCAAAAATTGAAGCCCAAGGTTCACAAAACTGCCACATGGAACAAAAAAAGAAGAAAAGGAGCCGGGCGTGGTAGCACATGCCTTTAATCTCCGCACTTGGGAGGCAGAGGTAGGAGGATCGCTGTGAGTTCCAGGCGAGCCTGAGACTACATAGTGAATTCCAGGTCAGCCTGGGCTACAGGGAGACCCTACCTCGAAAAACCAAAAAAAAAAAAATGGTGGGGAAGAAAACATGACCCCAGGCAGATTCCAGTGGACAATAAATTTTCCCACATGCAAAGTTCATCATGAAGCAAGGAAAAAGAAGCCCAGGAAGAAATTAGGGCTACCTGACTTAAAGGCCCAGAGAATGAACGCACTGTTAATAAGCCACTCTCCCTCAACAAAGACCTGCTTCACCACAGGATTTCTCAAAGTCAGTCCAACCAAGTTCAGTTGAAACAGAAATATATCAGTCAAGTCATGAGCACACACACACATAAAAAATTATCTAACTACCTGCTTTAGGTGAAGCGCTAAAATAATTTTAATCGATTTTCTTTAACACAATGTATTCTAAATAACCAATTCAAAGTATAACAAGGCCAGCCATGAACATCTGTAATAGTACAGAATAGCTGAGAGTAGTAAATGAAAATGTCTAATCTCAAAACAAGTCACATTTGCATCTAAAATGCTACAGTGAAACCACATAACTCCCTCCTCAAAATGTTTCATGTGATAGCTCCTTGAAGTGGCTTTCACTTAAGCTATGTGTGGCTTCCTATTTGCTTTAGTGACAAAAATATAAAAATGAATATAAGAAAGTAATGTCTCCACAGCGAAGGCCAGCAGGGAACAATACTGACACTGCCATTTTTCAGTTTTAACCTACAGAAAATAAACTCAAGATCCAATAAAAAACGTGCCTACTTTTAAGCCATAGTAGGCAGTTCTGAATTAGTGAAGACTACTTTGTACTTTCATACTCCAGTCCCATTATCTGTACACCTCAGAAATGTTTCTAAACCAACACTAAAGCACTAGATAGATTTTTCCCCTCTCTAGCTCCCAAATAATGAACCCCAACAGCAACACAACTTCATATAGGGATGGAGAGATGGCTTAGTGGTTAAGGTGCTTGCCTGCTAAGCCTAAGGATTCAAGTTCAATTCCCCAGTACCCATGTAAGCCAGATGCACAACTTTATATAAAAGCAAATCCCTAACAAGATCTATTCTCACTCATATGCCCAAAGGAAATAGTTTTACTTGCTCCTAAAATTCATGTAGCAGTGGTGAAGCTCAGAGTTTGCAGTCAATACTTCTGGTGTACAAACACCCATTCCAGGACCCACTCAGGTAGGTACAAAAGGTACTTATCAGTGAGGAAACAAATCGTTGTGCAAGCTAGAGGTGTTACAAGCATTAATTCTCTTTTAGAATACAAAGATCAAAAAAGATAAGCACTTCATCTACCACTGGTTTACTCTAAGCAAATGCCTGTGAAGAACAAAGTAGATCTCCTCAACTGTAAAGGAGAAATAATTCACTGCAAAATATATATAAATAAGAAACAAACATCTCTCCCCAGCCATTATCTCTTGAAATGTGTAACTCACTCTGAAATCACAAAATATCAAATAAAGCACTGAACAAAATCTTTGGACATCTTTTAAAACTGTATCATTCTAAAGAAGTCCAAGGAGAGAGAGATATCCTCTCTCTCAAATAAATAAAAATATTTTTAAAAAATTTAAAAAGAGGGGGCTGGAAAAATGACTTAGCGGTTAATGTGCTTGCCTGTGAAGCCTAAGGTTCAATTCCCCAGTTCCCACGTAAGCCAGATGCACAAGGTAACACAAGCATCTGGAGTTGATTTGCAGTGGCTAGAGGCCCTGGCATGCCCATTCTCATTCATATTCTCTCCCTCCTTTTCTCTCTCTTTCTCTCAAAGAAAGAAAAATATAATATAATAGCCGGGCATGGTGGCCTTTAATCCCAGCACTCGGGAGGCAGATGTTGGAGGATCACCATGAGTTCAAGGACACCCTGAGACTACATTGTTAATTCCAAGTCAGCCTGGGCCAGAGTGAGACCCTACATACATATATATATATATATATATATATATATATATATATACACATACATACATATATATATGTGTGTGTGTGTATACATATTTTAAAAAATTAAAGATGTACAGAAAGATCTACAGGATAAATAAAGGAAACACCTAGGACAAGCAGTGCTTCTTTTCTTTATAGATCCGCAAGCTTCTTTTAAAAACAGATGGAAATTTTTTCCATGTTACAAGTGCAGAACCTAAACTAAATATTTGTGAATGCCCTCATACAAGTTTTCTGCAAAACTTAACTTGGTAACCAGGTTTAGATGCACACCTAGACAAATTACCTACTACAAATTGAAGCAAAACAATTAATAGTTAAAAGAATCTAAATTTTAATCTTAAAAGGGGCTAGAGTAGAGGATAAGTTTAGCAAGATGAAATCAAAATGAGTTGTCATTTTAAACTTTGTGCTTAAAATCACATAATAATTACAAAATCCACAAGGAAGGACACCTGGTTTGCAGATATGTCACTTTAAAAGGCCCTGGGGGAGGGGATAGAAAATAAGTTATTGTGGAAATCAGTGATATTGTGTAGAGTCATGCAACATGAACTACATTAATTTAAAAGTATGATATTAGAAAAAATGACATAATCATTGCTTCTCTTTTACACAGAAATATCTCCTCCAATTTGTTGTAAGAAAAAAAAAAAAAAACGATACAATGATGTGCCAGGCATGCTAACCACTGGGGAGATGGAAAGGATAAGATCTACCCGTAAAGATCTCACTCAGTTAAGGAGATGAAAATTTTGCAAACACTGGTGACACATTTTGTGGGAAACACAAGAAGCACCTTCATGTGCCTATAAGGACCAGGGTTTTACAGAGAAAAGAAACAGTGAGAGGTCCGAAAGTGTCCATGACAGGTATACTTTGATTCTAAAACAGTTTAGCTCAAAACAAGACCTGAGGCACAACTCGGGTGGCTGAGGCAAAAAAATAAAAAATAAATAAACAAACAAAATTGGCACATTCAAAGCCAGCCAGCAACTTAATGAGATAAAATAGGCTGGGGCAGATAGGTCAGTGAATGGAGAGTTTGTCTTACATAGATAAAGTCCTAGGTTCAATCACTAGTACCACAAAAATAAAATAATAAAATAAAATTATGAAAAGTGATTTAGTTTGTTTCTATCAAACACAAACATTCACAATACATATGTTGCTAAAAATGTTCTCATTGCTCTTAAGAACTTCTACTTTAGTAAACTGGAGATATAAATTCAATACAAAAATAACATATGCTTTAAAATAAATACTTTCAGAATTCATATATTCATACAAGGGCCAAATATATGAACTTTTACAAATGAATAAGGCAAAAATCACTCATATAATGGGGAGTGGTAATCATATGTTTATCTTAAGAGAAAATAATGTACTGACAATAAATAAGGGAAGACAGAGAGCAGAGGTGTGTGGGAGGCAGCAGCAGGAGATGTGGCCTTTAAAAGGCCTGAACTGAGTGACATGTTTAATTGACTGGATGGAT
Organism: Dipus sagitta; assembly: GCA_036346955.1. Taxonomy (NCBI): domain Eukaryota; kingdom Metazoa; phylum Chordata; class Mammalia; order Rodentia; family Dipodidae; genus Dipus; species Dipus sagitta. The sequence goes on along the minus strand of CM070771.1, from coordinate 100,914,901 downwards.
GGTGGTAACATCACCAGGACAGGAAACACCAAACAGATTCTCCACTTTATTTGCACCACACCCATACATAGCAACCGTAGTAGGGCTTGAGAAATAGTCCCAAGAAAAAACTAGGTTGTAAATATAGATGTGCTAGTCATCAGTCTACAGGCAGTAATCAACCCAGTGACTTTAAGGAAACAAGACCTCCTGAAAGGACGAGTAAAGAGATATAAGAACATCAACACATAGGATTCAGTCAAGAGGAGCTGGCAAACACACCAAAAGAAACCCATAAAGTGAGGACAACGTTTCATGAAGAAAGAACCAGCCTAGAAATCAAAGATGACAGCAATCTGTAATTAGGCATTGTCATTATTTGCAAACTGCCTTACTGGAATGGTAGAGGCCCCCAAATCACAAGGAGAGAAAGTGGGTAGGAAGCGGCAAAGTACAGACTTAATACAAATTATTTCTAAAAGTAGAAAGCTTGGCATTCAATGGAACTATCCAACAACAAAATCTCTAATACATATTGACGGCTCTTTCTGAGCAGACACTGGCCTAGGAATTCTTACATACAACTCTTCTCAGTGTAACAACCTTACAGTATTAGTACTATCACCTTTAATGTTCAGGGGAAAAAAACCTGAGTTCAATATGGGTACATGACTTGCCCGTGGAAAAAATAAAGAACTTAAATACAAGTCAGCTTGTTTTCTACAGCTGTGCGTTAATGTCTGTCCCATCCTGGTGCTACCTCCCATCAACGGAAATAAATGGAAAAGGAGGAAAGAAGGAGGTGGCCTCTTAACCTTCTGACAAGAATCTCCCCTTCTCTTTTAATTAATTGAACTAGCTGACTTTTAAACTCATTCCTCCCTTCCACAGTCTATGATTCTAGTCCATTATGTTCTACCCACAAGTCAGTTATAAAACAGTGGCAGAACTGCAGATACAAATGCCAGTCACTCCATTTGCACTACCTTTAATACCATCTCATAACTTATACACCCAAGAAAATTAATATACTTTTGCCAAAACTGAATATGTAGTCTATGAAGATAATTCATCATTCTCTCCTGGACTACCCCAGCAGGCCCCAACACCTGTGAGGAGAGTAACACTACTTACATTGTCACGTAAAATTTACTTCGGTCTCCCACACTGGACAGTAGCCAGGGCCTCTTGACACTGCAAATGAACTCCAGATACATGCATCACATTATGCATCCAGCTTTATATGGGAACTGAGGAAATGAACCACAACTGGCAGGCTTTGCCAGCAACTACCTTTCTTTTAAAAATCACTGAGCCATCTCCCTAGGCCTAAATTACTTCTTAATGTTAAATTTGAAACTTAAATATATTCCAAAAAATATTTTTTATCTTAAACATATAACTGATAGTGGAATTTCAAAAATGTTATCCCTAGATAAATACCTAAAATGAGAAGGCTACATAAGGCCCTCTAGAGTACCCTAGTAGTACCCACCTCAATGTTCCAGGTTCTACTCAATTGACAGGCCTGACTCCCAAAGGCATGAAACTTCCCACTGCAGGTACCAGCCATTTTTCCCACAGAGATGCCTGTGTCCTGACCTGACCATAGCTTGCAAAAAAAAGTATTCACAAAATGGAACTGTCACCAGATGTGTTCTCGGAGAAACAGAGTAAAGCACAGTTTGCAGGAACACTACTAGAATACATTGAGACTTCAGATCAAGCAGGCTGCACGCTGCTCCCACGATCATGCAGAACCAGCAGCTTCATCTCACCACCAATGCTTGCACATGGCTACAGAGTCGTGTTCCACAGCAAAGTGTCAGGACATGCACTGCAGTGCCAAGTTCCTGCCTCTTTCAAGTCTCAGTGAAACTTATTATCAAATTACAACTGAATCCATCCAGCTAATAAAATGCAAAGGTCTTAGGAGCTGTTTATCCACACCCCTCAGACTGCATAGTGAGAGCAGGCAGAAAAGGCAGGTTTGGTCTCATCAAGTAGGGTACTGAGTTGCCCTGGTGGTATGCTTTTTAAAAGTTACCAAAGGATGTGCTTCTTGTCATCCCCACACCACCACCACGATGTCATGTCTATATTCCTGCCCACATGGTAACTAAAAGGTGAATACAAAGACTGTAGAAAGCAACTGTTTAAAATGCTAGTGTTTCTACATTTCCAAGTGGCCTCTGCTTTAAGGGTTAGATATCATGCAGCCTGAAAGTGCTAGGGGAATGAAAAATAAAGCAACTTCAATGAGAAAGCCATGGAGACTGTGGTTTGATTCAGGTGACCCTCATAAACTTAGGTGTTCTGAATGCTAGGTTCCCAGATGATGGAGATTTGGGAATTAACAACTCCTGGAGAAGGTGTATTGTTTGAGGCAGGCTTGTGGAAATTATAGCCAGTTTCCCCATGTCAGTGGCACACACTCCTGTTCCTGTTGTGCACCTTATATGGGCCAGAGTGTAATGTCCACCCTCTCATGCCATCATTTTCCCCTGTTATCATGGAGCTTCCCCTCGAGTCTGTAAGCCAAAATAAACCCCTATTTCCCAGACCGCTCTTGGTTGGGTGACTTCTACCAGCAATGTGAACCTAACTGCAACAGTAAAGTGGTAGCAAGGAGTAGGATTGCTGCTAGACACCTGACTATGTGGCTTTAGCCTTTTGGAGCTGATTTTCAACAGGATTGTGGAAGGATTTGAAACTTTGGCTAAGAGAAGCCTTGCAGTGCTGTAAGTACAGCTTGATGGACTATTCTGGTCAGAGTTGAAAGACCTGAATGCAGTAAGAACTATGGACTCTGAGGTTTGGCTTATGAGGGTGAGAAAGAGCTTTGCTTGGACTGAGCTAGCAGTTTATGTGAGAAGCTTGCTATTATACCCGAGTCCTGAGAAGTTGTTCAAGGTTGCTTTGCGTAGATATGAGCTGGTGTGTGCAGAGAGATATGGCACAGAAAGAAAAATCTTTGGGTAAGCTGGGGCCCGTTCAGCTGCAATTGAGAGGCTACAACCTTTGAGATTGGGCCAGGTGACCTGCTGGGGCAATAAGAAGAATGTAGCCTCTTTAGAAGGGGCCTGAGTGCTCAAGGAATGTCCTATTCTTCAAAGTCTGCCTTATCCCCCCCTCCCCGAGAATAACATACTGGCACCCTACCTGGCATTACAGAATATAAAACATGCAGGAAAGAGAGGGTCACTGAGTTTGCAACATGGTCTTGGGTTTTGGAAATGGCCATGGGCAGTGTGAAGAAGGTTTGCTGGATGCCTGCATGGAGACCCCATGGAGTCATGAGGATGAACCATGAGTTGAAGTGGAGACCCAGTGGATATGCCAGGACCACGAGATGGATGCTAAGGAAAGCTGCCGGCCCGATGAAGTTTTCCAGGACTGTGAGTAGCCTAGATGGAGGGGCAGAATTGGAAAGCCACAGCTTTGTTGCTGGTTAGAATTATCAGACTTGGAGATTTGTCACTGACTAGAGTTGTTGGACTTGGAGTTAAAGAGTTTGATGTTTGCCCTGGTTGTTTTAAATCTTGTATTGGTTGAATATTTCTTTGTTATATGTGCCCAGTGCCATCTTTTGCAAAGTATATTCTGTGCCATTATGGTTTGGGGGGGGATTTTTTGGTATTATAGCTCAGTTAAAAGATCTTGAAATACAGGAATGTATGAGCATCATTGGAATTGATAAAAATTATGGAGACTTTTAAAGCTGGATGAATGCATTCCATTTTACATCATGGATGGTTAAAAGTTTATGGGGGCCAGGGGAGGAACATGGTGGTTTGATTCAGGAGTCCCCCATAAACTTAGGTGTTCTGAATGCAGGGTTCCCAACTGATGGCGATTTGGGAATTAACACTTCCAGGAGGCAGTGTATTGTTGGGGGCGGGTTTATGGGTATTACAGCCAGTTTCCCCATGCCAGTGTTTGGCACTGTCCTGTTGCTGCTGTCCACCTTATGTGGGCCAGGGGGTGATGTCCACCCTCTGCTCATGACATTGTCTTCCCCTGCCATCATGGAGCTTCCCCTTGAGTCTGATAAAATAAACCTCTTTTCCCCACAATCTGCTCTTGATTGGGTGACTTCTACCAGCAATGTGAAACTGACTGCAACAGAGACTAAGGGTATAATAAGAGTAGCAATCCTTACCCAGTCAAGGACATCATGGGATGCCAGACTGAGCCCACCTGTTATGACTTCTGATTAGGAGGCAGCTTAAAAGACAGAAAAGAGAAAGGTGCCAGTACTGAAGGAACTGAGCCCCAACTGCTGGTAGTCCATGAAAAAAAGATTAGGCAAGATGAACCCTTGTTCATTCCTGCATTCTCAGGAAACACCAACCACAAGGCTGAAATTTAAAGGAGAACCACAAGAATATAGAAGGACAAGGAAGCCACCCTGTGAGAGTAGTTGGCTAGAAGACTAAGAACAAGGGTGCTGTTTTTAATATCAAATGAGCACCCTTGTTGCAAGGGGGGGGTTAGGGGAGGATAAAACTCATTCTCTGGACTTCTATAAAGCTAAGAACAACAAATGTGTTCATAAGGAAGCATTAAGCCAGGCATGGTGGTGCACACCTTTAATCCCAGCACTCAGGAGGCAGAAGTAGGAGGATTATCATGACTGCAAGTTCAAGGCCAACCTGGGATGTTCCCACGCTGCAATGCTCCCCAGAATACTAAGAGTACTGGTTCTAGGACAGATGCTAGAGTAGATAGATTTCCAAACTACCTCCAGATATATAAATCTTATGGTAATTTTAGACTGTTCTTAAGCATATCAGGTCACACTGACAATCAAAACAAGCAGTAACTGCTTGTTCTAAGGTCCTCAATAATCTATTATAATGTTAATTGTTGCTACCTGATTAAAAAGTTAGGGCTGGAGGGATGGCTTAGCAGTTAAAGCGTTTGTCTGCAAAGCCAAAGGACCCAGGTTCAATTCCCGAGGACCCACATAAGCCAGATGCACAAGGGGGCACATGTGTCTGGAGTTCGTTTGCAGTGACTAGAGCCCTGGCATGCCCATTCTCTCTCTCCCTCTCTTTCTGCCTCGTTCTGTCAAATAAATAAATAAAAATCAAGTATTTTTTTAAATTTTATATTTGTTAAAATGTTGATGCTTCCAAGAACTGGAACAACATATGAGTGAGATTTACTATAGAAAGGGGCTCCCAACACTTGAAACCTTAGTTAAATCACAGCTTTTTCTTATTCAGACTACCTCATCTCCGAGCTCCTGTCACAATTTGAAATACTTTAACCATCATCATGGGGACTTTTTAGTTTTTTAACATACTCCTAAATTTTACATACCCACTCTGTAAGGGCACAGGGAATGAGGCAACATACTCAGAAAGAATTCTGACCAGGCCTAAGGGTAACAAAGACAGTCCTTCCCACTGAATGCATATAGACAGAAGTTAATAATGAGATTTGTATGTGGGAGAACTACATGGTTTTCTTCACCTTAAATGCCTTGAAAAGACATGGTTTGTGTACTAGGGAGACAGAGGTGACCTGGCTCATTTGAGAGAGAGATTTCAGAATACAAAGAAAACGGAGTTGGGAAAGATTGCTTGAATGAGAGGCATGCCTGCCCCTGCTTGAATGAAAAGGCACACAATCCAGTGAGGACTGTGCAGTTCCATGGTTTACAAGGAAAAGCTGTAGAATGATGCCTCACGGTACTGCCTCCCTGATAGTGTGAATCCGAGGTCTGGGCTTTTCTAACACCACTCGGATACAGAAAAAGTTATGAGCTACCTCCAGTCTTACAGAGACTCTTAAGGTTTATTACTGGTATATTCACACTCAGCTATGTCCTATTGTGTGTACAATCTACTTCACATCTATTGCTTTAATTCCGAAACATTAGTTTATTCATTTTCATTTGCACACTGTGATGTTTAATCCTGCCTCTCAGTTGCTTGTCACACAGCCCTCCACATTGCTAGTTTTCCGAGAAGAAATTATCTACAGTCATTGAGAAAATTAATCTGTGCACTGTCCCCATCCCCACCCCTGGTGCTTGAGTTGCAACTGAGGGCCTTGCACATTAGGCAAGTGCTCTGTTACTAAGCACAGTATCCGTCCCACACCTTTTAACTAACTGGGATCCAATAAAGACCACACATGCCCCTGGGAAAACCATTCTTTCCAATGACACTTCTCCATGTGGGCTTTTCAGGGAGAAGCCATGTAAGTCCTGGTAGCCAGAGCCATTCATAATCTCCACAAGAGCACACAAATCCAGAAACTCATCAAAGCTTTACAAGCTGACAATGACAAGACCCACAAAGTTTCAAAACAGAGCTGGATAATATAAAAACCTCAATCCATCTCATCCTTTTTCTATTAATTTACAGATATAACCACACACATCAGATGTGTAGGGCATAGCTGGCTGCCTGCTAGAGCTGAAGATGCAAAGATAAGTGGAGCCAGGCCCTCTCTCCAGGACCCTCCACTTCCTGGGTAGCGACAGACAGACAAGCAGACACCTGCTACTAACAAGGTGCTCTGTGCGGGATAACAAGCTGAGTCCCTTTTCTTCAACGGGAGCTGTCAGAAGAGACACCACAGAGAGAACTGAGAGGACTGAGTGAAGGAAGGACTGAGTGAACAGAACGGCCATTTACCCCATAAGCAGGCTAGTACAGAAAGGTGTGTGTGTGCTTTAATAACATGATACATAATGAACCGCCAAAACCCACCCAAAAAATTGTGATTTTTTTGTGTAAAATGCAAACAAAAAGTAATACTAACCTTCACTCAGATTCTGACATGGTAAGAGGCTATATTATATTATGCTTTTAATTTAGTTTGATAAAATGGTAAAGTTTTTGAGATAGTTAGAAACAAATGAAAGCTGATGGTTCAAAGCCCACTCAGCAGAATATAAGGAGTGAGCAGAGCTACTGCCACATTTCCTTAATGTCCCACAGCCATCCACCTTACCACTGGAGAGCATCAAATGACATGTGGAACATGGGGCATGACAAGAAGTTATACTAGAAAGGACTGTATATATGGATTACAAAAGCATTACAGAAAATAGTAATTTAAAAACTACACAACTTTTTCTTCCCCCTTTTGTTTTGTTGTTGTTTGGGGAACTGGACCATTCTATTTTACTTTCTCCTAAAATTTGCCAGGTCATTCTCTTTACATCCATGTCTGGGCTATAATTAAAATATATAAATCACACAATAAATGATGACTAAATGGTTGGCATAACTTGCCAAAAATTTATTACCCTAATAGAAAATATTAACAACCAAAAAGCAAAAATTCGCAGCCTTCTAGTTCAACTACATGAGCTCAGTTGCAAAGAACTTGAGCTTTTAACTTCAGCTGGCAAAGTCACTTAAATGACCAAACAACAAAACTGTCTTCAACATAACTGTAACACCATTCCTTCTCATATCCAACTCTTGAATAGACTGGAGGAGGAAGTTCACTCACAAACCAGCTAAACTCAATAAACACTTAAGCATGATTTATCTCCATGCACTGCTTCAGATGGCACATGAAAGTTATTCAACAACAAAGTTTTCATTCAGTACCTGACAGGTAAGGCACTGCAGAAGACACCCATGGATCTGATAACCAGTATTTTACAACTTTAAGTATGCATATTGACGAGCAATTTAATGTACTTCCAAGTATATGTAGCAACTTACGAGGCACAATTTAGAAACTGACACACCAGAATTCCCAAGATATTCTACTACATAGAACTGAATATCTTCAATAAGAACAAATAATTTCACCAAAGAAAGAAAAAGTCATGATATAGTCATTCTCGATATCATGTGATACAGCCACTGTACACAGACTCTATAGGCCTTAGTTTTCATTCACGACATTTTCTTTTAAAGTTAGCTCTGTGTCTTTCATTCCCTCTTGCTCTCTCTGAAGGTCAACAATAATTCTTCCGGCTTTATAACTAAAGAAAGTACATAAAATTGACACACACTAGAAGGTGGTATAGCATAACCCAGTGGCAGCTTTCATATGAATCTCAGGTATCTACCTGTTTGCTCCCATCTTCTTCAGATGCATTCAATATTTCTAATTGCACCACACAGAAGTTCACAGGAAACCATATAGACAATCTTTAAACATCAGGTTGGAATGGTTTCGATGAATCCAAAGCAAGGATTAAGGAATAAAAAGAAAAACACATAGTTCTGTTGCTTTTTCATAAGTTACTGCTACTTCATCAGGGCATTTATTATGCTTAATGTGTCATGTAACCACTCCCTCAGTTCACATGGGTGAAAGAGAACTTGTGACACCAGCAATACAACCAGGTCCTTAAGCTGGTTCTCTAGCTGGAAAGACTACTCATGGAAGAATTACTCTTTTTTATTTCAGATATGAAATATAATGGATAATTTCACATAGGAAGTAGAATTACAAAGAAGCAATGAAAGATGAATAAGCATTGTCTGATAATCTTCACCTGAGTGTTCTCCAGAAACTAACAAAATCTTCAAATCACAACTGTCTATGATCACTATTACCACTAAAGCAGAGGCTTACAGCAGCATTCTCCAAAATAAAAGTAAATAAAACTCCTTTGAAGAAGAGAACACTATTTCTATTCCTATACATATATTTATCTGAAAAGAAAGCAACGTTTTATAGTATTTCTTCAGCAAGCCCTGTGCCAAGATCACACCAGTTATGACACTTACCTCCAGAATGTAATTCAAGCTAGCAAAGCATTTTCACTAATGGAAATCCAGTTGCCAAACTACATTCTAGACCTACCTATACCTTTTATCTGTTCTGTCACAATTTCTTTAATTATTTAAAAAAATAAGCAGCATAAAGAACTACTCTTGTAGACCCAAGGCATTCATGGCTTTCAATATTACTATGAATACTGACTGACTCTTCTCTGTGCTGACTCTGCTCCAATGACCTGAAAATACATACCATTTTGTCATTGGTAACTCAGTGTCACCAGTGACAGACTTATTTCCCAAGGAAACAAATCCAAGTGTGACCACTTGGCCTTCCATACACCATGTCATGACCCCATGGTCCTCAGAGTGAGGGTGGGTATAACTACTAGCATCCTGTGTATCAGAGAATGTGGACTGTTCTTATAATAAATGACCTAAAACTATTCAGGTGTTCAAGACCACACCCACTTGAATATCAAAAGATTGTTCTCACTAAGTCACTGAAAAATTGAAAAAATTATTTTTTAGTGATTATCAGAATTTGGTTCCATGAGTCACTGCCTTTCTTCGCAGTTCTAAAGGAAGCCAATGTATTTTCATGAAACATTCAAAACGGTAATTTGGATTTGCTAAAAGGAGAGTGAGTATCTCTAGAAAAATGCAATTTTCCAATGAGGTCACTATAAATGGATTCTTTATTTGGTTTCATAATTAGTTTCAATTTTACACATGGATGACACCAAAAAAAGAAAGGTAAGGAAAATCATAAGAGGACAACTATAAACATATAAATATACAAATTCCTAGCTTTTAAAACATTTTGTAAATTTGAGGCATACAGGAAAAACTGAGACAGATCTGCAGATATTCTAGTGGTTCTATTTTTTTTAGGAATGGGGAATAATCCTTACTTTAAATTATAAAAACATAAATCATAAGAGGACAAGTATAAAAATTATAAATGTACTGTGTAAGTTATATTTTAAAATTACAATTTAAAATAAGTCATAAAAACAAGCATTCATTTTTAAGTAACAGAAATGTTACTGTAAACATCATTACTTAAATTCTGAGGTGCTAGTTTTCCACATTTTAACTGAGTGTCCATTTAAAGTAAAGATACTTACTTCATAGACGTCCTGAAAGAAAATATTACTGAATAGATCAACCTAATTTATAATTAACAGCATGAATCTGCATACTGTTCACTTAATCCTGAAAAGAATTTGTTCCCTTAAGTGTCAGAGCTATGCCATGGGTAGTATTAATTATATTAGCAAATCACTTTATAGCTAGTGCTGATGTAAACTCTACCCAACAAATATTGATGTTTAATGATAATGATTCTAATAATATTGACATAATAAGGTTTCACTATACTCCAATGTAAACCCAGACACATGACAATAAAAAATGTCAGTACACTAAATTCACAATGAGCTCTTCTTGGTACATCAGTCATAAATGTTACTCCATTTCAAATCCAAATATGACAGTCAGTACTGATAAACCATATGCTGATTTGCTGTTTAAGCAGTAATATGACCAGTATTTCTCAGCTAGAAATGCAAATGACTTCCATCCTCATTTACTCAACAATTCACCTTACAAGCTGCACCTTCTTGCTGGTTTGAGCTTACAAATCTTTCCAGAATTTTTCTAAGTCTATCGACACCAAGAGTCTACACATGATAAACCATGAGTAAACAGCTGATTGCCCATGACTAAAAGGAAATGTATGCAGAGCACACGAATGCACCACTTACAGTTGTTGACATAATCCCCCACCATTCTTCTAGGAATTTATCCCAACAACCTTCCAGCATACCTGAAATTTCTATTAAAATAAGTTTGGGATAAAGTGAAAGGTCCACTACAAAACACTTGAGGATGGGAAAAAGCCTTGTCCAAGTATGTACCACCGCCACACACCATCACACAGTTTTATTTGCTCAAAGCACTTTTAACTGCCACAAGTTCAGTTCTGTGGTCCAAAAGAAATGGGAGGGTCCAGCAAATCATTACAGAAAGGAACAGATAGAGAAAACTGAAGAAAAGCCAAAGTTTGCCATAGGCTTTCATAGTGCACTGCAGAGAAAACCAGACCACAAGGTGTGTTGGGAGATGGGGAGAGAGGTGCATTTACTCTTCTATTTATTAGCTTCATTTTTTCCATTTGCAGTATTGTTTATATTTCCTGGAAAACATAATGTAAAACAGGCATGGTGCTACACTCCTGTAATCCCACCACTCTTTAGGCTGAGGCCGAATGATCACAAAATTAGACCCAGCTTGAGCTATGTTACCAGACTGTCTCAAACCACACAACAAATATAATGTAAAAGAATGTCTCATACACTAACTTTTTAAAAAAAATAGACCAAATTTTTCTGATTTCCAACAACCGGCATGACAAAATGTTTTCACTGAATTCTTACAATGTTCAATCATTTAAATCGAAGCAGTCAAGTGAAACCACTACGTTTTTTTTTGTTTTGTTTTGTTTTTTGTTTATATATAATGTAAGTACATGCTTTTCATCTCCACTGCCATCCTTTGCTTTCATCCTAAAAATTTCAAAAATGGACCAGAGTCTTAGTGTTCACAGTAGCAGATCTCAAAAATAACAGAGTTGACAGTAAAACTCACTCTACCTTTCTAAAGCTGAATTCTGGAAATACAAATCAAGAGTGCTGTCATCAGATTACTACAAACAAAACCACAAGCAGGGCTCCATTTGTAAGCAACAATGTGTCCCACAGTGAAAGCCAGAGCACAGCAATACAGATAACTGTAAACAAACAGCACAGTGTGGCCTGCCATGGTGATGGTTTGAATAGTCCCTATTTCTACATGCATGCACAAAAGGCAGAAGGAGCACAAATATTTCTCCAAGGATAATTCATTTCTAGTGTTAGTAAGTCAAAGACTAAGAAATGAGATGAAGTACTCACAAGATCTGGAGTACAACCATGTTTCCATCAACTATATATTATCCACTTTCTGCAAATATGAAAAACAACTGGATAATTTGCCTTCTGCTCCATATACATGCTTGTTTCCACTTTTTAAATGTGTACATATACTCAAAAGGAGCAAACTATATTATCATCTCAAAATAAATACTAATCTTGAAAATCTAACCTATGACACTATGTTGACAAGAACCTTGGGTGATAACTTAAGACAACATAAAGTGTACAAGACACCATAAGAGAAACAACACAAAAGCAGTATGCCACATCAAAGTCAAGAGGGGTCAAGGAAACTCTTTTTCTATAAACAAAATTCCCCATCAGGCTCCCTATCAAAACAAATGTGAGATCAGATTAAGTTTTCACATTGTGAGTCTACTGCCCACATTTGTGTTTTACTTCTGCAAAAATGTATAAATCAAAATTGTGGAATTATGGGTGTATGTGCTGATATGAAAAGTCATTTGTAATAACATTACCCTGGAACATCAGACAGACAAAGGCATTATGGAAAGGGTATCAGGCTCTTCCATGTTTACTACTACTAAAGACATCAAGACAGAATACATGTACATTTTTTATATTGTTTTCTTTACTTGCTTTCTTGATGAAAAACGATGTGAATCAAAATTTACACTAAGAATCCAAATTCTGTGCCTTATAACAGGAGCTGTGACCTTAGGTGTGAATTCTGAACTGCCAACACATTCACTTGATGTAACCTGAATTGTAAATTTCAGCTTGTTTTGAAAAATAACTGATCGTAACCTACAGATTAGAGCTATACCTAAACTTCACACGTTAAGGAGATAATAATTGTTCTCAGATATTTCAGGCAAAAGTTAATTTTTAAAATGTCAACAGCAGCTTTTACTACAAAACAGTTCTTTGGAATGAATTTGCTTTGAATGTTTACATAAGGATCCATGCCTGTAGAAAAATTAGTTATGCATCTGTAGTTCTATTTGGAATCATTTTTGCAGAGCTCTTTTCTACTTAATGTGAAGGGTCTGTGAACCCTGCATGGAAGCAGGAATGATTACCATATAAACAAAAAGAGGGAATATTTTATTTCCTCTCAAAAAAGAGAACACAATTTTCCCCATATGAACACACACACACCCTACTTTAAAAACTGAGCAAACACGAAAGGAGTGAAGAACCTTTCTGAAACCCCAGAGAGAGGAGGTCTTAGACTGCTGGCTTACTTGACTAAGTGCTCCTGGAGCAAACGACTTGATTGCCTTGCACTTTAGCTGCATGCCCTGGCTACATAAGACACCATTCCTGTTCACACAGCGCACACACATGCACATACACCCCCCACTAACGCTGTCTCCAATTCCAGAGGGCCCCTCTGCACACACAGGACCTATCTCTGCTCTGCTCGGTGTCCTGACTCCAAGAATAAGGGACACTACTAATCCCTGGTGGATCTGTTCTGTAGCCTCATCTTTCCAAGATTCACAGGATGGTTCCTCCCCCATCTGTCGGAATACAAAGATGATGATGGGTTGAATCCCTCCAGCAAGGTAGGATGGAGAGGGTAACCACTGTTATCCCCTTCCTCACCCCATATATCCCAAAGGCTTCTCTTAGCCATCACTGAGAGCATCCACTCCAGAAGTAGATATATCCCTAATCCCTGTAATCCCGATAACAAGAGGAAGGAGATGGAGCGGAGTAGGTAGGGTTCCCACCCGGGAGAGGCGTGCAGGAGAAGGGAACCCTTCAAGAGCAATGACAGGTAGGGCGGGCAGGCAGAGGTGGCAAGGGAGGTCTCTCCGGGCATGCGGGGGAATCCCGGGCGGCGGCGGAGGGGGCTCCAGGGCCGTCCCAGGCCTGGCGCGGCCCCCGCGCGTCCCCTTGGCCACCCTCCCCGAGGCGACCGCCCCCGCCACGCGCAGAAGGAAGCGCCGGGCTCCCCCCACGCTCTCCCGCGCTCTCGCGAGTCCTGTGCAGGCCCTTCCAAGAGGGGGAGGGGGCGCCCGGGGAATTGCTGCAATGGAGCGCCCCGAGAAGCCTTGCCCAAGCGATCCGGTCGGAGGAAAGCCACGGGCCACATAAAAATGCCATATTAATTTTTTAAGCCATAAATCAGCCCTCCCTCTGCAAAAAAGAAAGAGAGAGAGAAGAAAACCATAAACCCAATCCCAACGCGAGCCTGCGAGCAGCCACCCACTTCCTATTTCTGTCACAGCAGCTACACCCTGCCAGCAGTCACCCCCCCCCAGGGCGCCCCCTCCCGCCACCGCCCCCGCCCCGCCGCTCAGCCATTTGCCCACTGCCACCCGCGGGCCATTAAAAAAGAAAAAAAAATGCCCCCCGGCGGGGCTGGGTGGGCGGCGCGGGGGAGGGGGCTCGTGGGTGTCACAATATCCTAGAAGGTCCGGGGCTGGAGCCCGGAGAGGAGAACCCGGGGCGGGGGAGGGGAGGACGGGCGAGCCGCCCGGACGCCTGCGGCACCCGGTGCACCGGGCGACCGCGGCGCTCCGCTTACCTTTCACCACCCTGTCGGTCGTCGACAACTTGGGATCAATTGCCTTGGACTCGGACATCTCCAGCCGCCGGGGGGACAGCGACGCGCTGTTGGTCCGTCCGACTGCACACCCCGACCGGACCGGCGGGCCAGACACAGAACGCCGCCGCCGCCGCGCTGCACGCCGCTCGGCCGGAGCTCCGGGCGCTGCACCGGCTGCAAAGTTACTGCTTCTCGGCGTCCCTCCGCCGCCGCCGCCGCCTTCACTCCTCCTCCTCCGCCGCCGCCGCCGCCGCCAGCCCCGCCGACTCGCTCCGGGCTGCGCGAGTGTGCTGGTTATTTATTTATTTTCTGAGCACGCCTCCCGGTTCTTCTTTTATTCTTGGGGGACGGGGGGGTGTGGGGTGGGGGAGGAGGAGAAGCGCACACGAGCACCCACCCCGGCAAGGAGACCGGGCACCGGCGCAATGGAGCCCCCACGCGCGCGCACGGCCGGGATTAAAAGACCGATCACATGGGGAGGGCCGGGGGCGAGGGAGGAGAGGCAGGGCCGCGATGTCAGTGCCACCAGCCGCGCCTCGGAGTCCCGGGTGGCGGAGAGGCGGCCCCTGCTGCTGCTGCTGCTGCCGCTGCTGCTGCTGCTGCTGCCGCCGCCGCCGCCGCCGCCGCCGCCGCCCGGCTGCTTCCCCGCGCCGATGGCCGGTGCCGCGGCCGCCGAGGTCGCCCCGCAGCCACGCTCGTCCGCTGCCTCCGGGCGCCGCTCCTTCACTCACACAACGCTCAGCCGCCAAGCTCGGCAGATACAGTCCCGGGCACCACCTCCCCCTCCTCCGCCACCGCCGCCGCCTCCGCCGGCCGCCGCCACCACCGCGCCCGCCTCCGCCTCCGCCTCCTCCCCTTCCTCCTCGCGGCCCCCGCCTCCAGCGCCCGGGCAGCCACCTCCTCCCCTGGGACCCGGCCTCCCGCCCCGGCGTCGGATCTCCGCGCGCTCATTGGCTAGGGCGCGCGTCCCTCACGGCCAGGCGGTGCCTGCGCGGACGCCCCGCCCCCAAGCCACGCCCCCCGCTCTGTTTTCTCCCAGCTGCCAGGCCAGCGGGCCCGTCGCCTGCACCGCCCAGCGGCTGCTCAGGTGTCGCTGGGGTTGGCAGGCGGGCTTTGGGAGGATGGGCGAGGGTCGGGGCGCGGAGGAGAGGGAATCCGGCTTGCCACCCCGCACACACCCGGAGCCCCCGTGGCAGCTGTGCCCGGGCAGCCGCAGTGAGAGTAGCGTAGGGCGGCCGGTGGCTCGCGGTGTGTGCGTGGCCACGCGCGCAGGAGGGCAGGAGAGGAGGCGGGCACGAGCGCGGGGCGCGTGGGGGGGAGCGACGACGGGAGAGGGCGGAGGAAGGAAGAGCCCGGAGCTCGGGCCCCGCGGCGCAGCTGCTGTCGCCTCCGCAGCTGTCCAGGGACAATCGCCAAGACGCTGACCAATAAACATCTTACCTTGGGGACACCGCCTGGGATAGGTGGCCCCCGAGCACATAGTGGCGCTTCTGTGTTGGCGGCGTGGTGGCCGTGACTGTACCCTCCATTGGGGGAGCACAACTTCGCCGGAGGGGCCGCTCTTCAAAGTGTGTTTCAGCTGCTGCGCGACACGATGGCGACTTGGGACCGGGCCTAAGAGACTAGGGCCAAGCTCAGTGACCCAGGGCGCCCTCTAAGTCTCCAAGGAAATAATGAGGGGACAGAAGAGGTGGCCTTACCCCTGTTCACACGTGCACGCAGCCACCGGTGGGGACACGTGACAACAAATTTTCCTGCTGCTTCCGATCAGTCACTTGATTCTCCAGATACCTGCAGAGCCTTGGAGCCCACTGTTTGCCCTCATGGAAGGAAAGCAAGGGACAGAGTGCGTGACTCTGGGAGCTGTGTTAGTGGTCCATATGTTCCTTTGGCGCCACAGAATGTGAGGAGGGGGTCTCCCTCTGCAAGAGGGCTCTCTGGACACGCCAGTCACCCTGGCCAGTCCTAGTTCCCAGAACCAGCAAGGAAATTAGGAAGAAAGCTGAATAAAATTTTCACACTCCTCTTTCCTGTTTCATCTGTAAATTTCTTCAATATCATGTTTTACCTATTTCCTGAATTAGACCCTGAGTCCAGTAAAAAGCTTAAGCACAGGTTGAGGAAGCTAAAAGATGGAGCCGGGAGAACTTTTTTGGCGACAGGGATTAGATTAAGCTCAAACTAGTATATACATATGTATGTATGTATAACGGAATGATGGCGCTGAAGCATGGAGGAGTGTACGGCTGGCCAGGAATTGGAGCAAACACTGGAAGGCCAGTGACCATGCAGACCTCAGCCAACACAAGGGATGGATAGGCATGTCGCACGAACCAGCAGGGGGAGGCTGCCCCTAGTGGGTAGCTCCTACTGACCAATTTGCAGCCAGGGAATAGTATGTGCTAATTAAGCAGACAAATCACCCAACAAATCTGTAGTAAACACTTTTATATCTGCCACTCTCTGAGGTAGTTCATACAGTAGAGGAGGGGAGTAAGTGAGCCAGGCCCTTGCTTCCAAAAAGGAGCCTAGGGTCCAGTAGAACTTTTAGGGAACATGAATACATGAGCTTAAAGAGGTCACTGTAATCTCCTCAGGAAGGGGCTGTTGCAAACAGCCTCCTGGGCAAGGGCAGAGCTAGTTACCAAGGCAGATTTGGGAAATTGATCCTTGGCCAGATGGCACACAGAGAGAAAAGAATGCCAAGATGTGTGAGAAGGGCCTGCATCAGGAAACCACGTCCAAGGATGCTCACTTCTAAGGCCAAGACTTTCTCATCCACCTGCTGCAAATGCAATTCCCTCTGTTATTTCACTGGGCGTAGGAAAAGCAGCCTTGAATGAAGATCAGAGGCTTAAAATGTTCACAGCATAGAGAAGTTTTATGTTAGAGCTAGGAAATAAAGACATGCTTCTCAGACACACCCTTGAGTTCACTATAAGTCTAGAACACGTTGTAACTAAGGTATGTGTGGGAAATAAAGTTATGATTCATAATCTCTTTACCACACAATGTCTTACCGTCATCATATACCTTTCATGTTCATTCATCAGTCCATAACTGTTGTAACACAGACATCTTAAACAAAATCGGACCCCACTCTAAGTACAAATACACAGAAACAAATTAGCTAGGGGCTACTTCTGGCCAGACACCTGACCAACTCACACAGCCAGATCACCTTTGTTACTCAGATATACTTTCAGATATCCTACTATCTGCTCTCACCATTCTTTAGTTCTTAACCCTGCTAGACTGCCCAGTCTATTCAGGTGATTCTATCACTACTTGCCAAAGATTACCTTACATTTGGAATTCACATGGTTTTGACTAAAGGTCCTCAGCATATGAAGAAGAAGGTTTGAAACATTGACAAAAGACACTTTGTCTACTAAAAAACCATTCTAAAGCCAGGCATGGTGGTGCATGCCTTTAATCCCAGCACTTGGGAGGCAGAGGTAGGAGGATTCCCATGAGTTCCAGGCAACCCTGAGACTACATTGTGAATAAATGATCTTTTCTTGTGTTACTCCATTGTCATTTGAAGATATATTAATTAGAGTAGCTGGTATTACCAAATTAATATTCAATATTTTGTTCAAAAGTAAAATCTCTAGGAAAGTACAGAAGTATTGCATCAGAATAGCCAAAAGTCTAAAAATGCTATCTTTTCAGTACATGAGCATCAAGTCTTTGTTTCTGTAATTAAAAATAATTCATAAGAATTCAGTGATAACTACCTGCAAGAAATAAAGGAGTCAATGATTTACTTCCAGCATTTAATTGTCACAAAGATTTATTATTTAAGTAATATACACATACTGTCTTTGCAGACATTCAAGTGTAAGATGCTGCTTCCACAGAAACTAATTTGCTATGAGTTTCACCAAATTAATAAAGACATTAAATAAGAGAGGAGGAAATGTGGATTTGGTTTCCAGCAAGTAGATGAACCATGCTGCTCACTTCTATTGGTGCAAATCGCAGAAAATGAAAAATGTGTGTGTTTGTTGTGATATGCTGTGCTAGATCTAGAAACACTTTTTTAAGGAAAGGGAACTTTCATATTTTATTTTGAGAATGAGTAGTTTTTGAAATTGTGGACTGGGTTGGTTCTTGGATGAGTGTACTATCCTTTGGACATTTAAAATTGAATAATGATGTTTGATAGTTCATCTGGAGCATACATAATGTTCTGAGCAGCTGATGGGAAACTGTCAGATACTATGTAACAGTGTTGCAAAAGTAACTAACACATCTAACAAGAATATTCAGGAATAAATGTATCTTTCCATGAAGAATTTATAACTCATAGATTTGTATGCTGGGATGACTATAAAGAACTTTATTTTATATAGCATTAGGCAAAAATATTTGTGATCATTGTTCATAAGATTTAGCAATTATATTATATTATAAAATATAATATAAATATAAAATATAACTATAATATAAATATTATATATAAATATATAAATATATAAATATTTGGATATAAATCCATATATATATATATAAATCGAAATTCTGGGCATTCAAGTTTTTTTTTAATATTTTAGTTATCTGATACAGTATTGATAGACAGAAAGAGGCAGAGAGAGAGATTGAGAATGTCAGGGCCTCCAGCTCCTGCACACGAACTCCAGGCATGTGCCACCATGTGCATCTGGCTTATGTGGGTCCTAGGGAATTGAACTGAGCAGGGTCCTTTGACTTTGCAGGCAAATACCTTAACCGCTAAGCCATTTCCCCAGTCCGGCCTATAAGTTTTCAAGTAACTTTGTTGAGTGAAGTGGCAAAATGTTTTAGGGGCTAGGGCTGCAGAAAAGTGGTGCAGAGTAGCCTGGCCCTAAGTTCAGTTTCTTACAATATGCACACGTGCACAGGCATGCTTAATATTCATTATATGAGGTGCTAGGCTAGCCTCTCTTCCAACCAGATCTCAATATGAATGAAAATAAAAGTATAAAAGTACATATGTACATATAAGAAAAATATGATTTGTTCCTTCTCAGTGGTTTTAATTTTCATTTGAATCCCAATTTTGAACTTATGAATAAGCGAATTGTTCCAAGTTATAAGAGTCATTTAAAAATCACTGTATTTGAGCTATTTTAATGAAAAATATAAGAAATTCTCAGGCTGAAATACTTTATAAATATTTTTGTCTTTTCTAAGCTCAAAATGTCAGCATATTTAACCTAAAATGTCCCATATGTATGTGTTTACATATAAAAGTACATATAATTTAAACCTATGTGTGCATGTGAGAAGAAACATAATATTTGTCCTTCTAAATCTGGCTTATTTAGCGTAACATAATGGTCTCTTAGCACATGTTATAATTTCATTCTTTTTTACATCTGAATACAATTCCACCATGTATATATTCCACATTTTCTCTATTGGTGTGTTGATGATGGACATTCCTGGGCTGATTCCATTACTTGACTATTGTGAATACTGCAGTTATAAAGCATGGATATGTAAGTATCACTGTGCTGTTAGAATAGCTTATATCCAGACAATTTTTAAATTTACAAGCAACCCGCATACTGCTTTCCATAGCAGCTATACTAGTTGACATTTCCACCAGCAATCTATAAGGCTTCTTTCTCCATGTTGTTGTTAGCATTTGTGGTCCTTTGCATTCTTAACATCACCCATTCTAACTGGGGCGAGATGGAACCTTGGTGTAATTTTAATTTGGATTTTCCTGATGAATAAGGGTATTTAGTTCACAATAATTTGTGTTTCTTCCACTGAGAAGTCTTTAATATTAGCCCATTTACTGATTTTGTTGGTTTTTAATTTTTAGAGGTCTTTCTAGATTTGGGGTATTAATTCTCTACCAGACGAATAGTTGGCAAAGATTTTCTCCCATTCTGGAGGCTCTCTTTTCACTCTGCTGCTGTTTTACATTACCATTCTGAAGATGTTTTATTTCATGCATTTTTCAATTCATGAGATGATCTGTCATGCTACTAGGATCCTTTTCAGAAATTTCATAGTTATGATTATATTTGAAATGTTTGGCCTATTGTTCCATCTATAGTTTTCAGAGTTTGAGCACTTACATAAAAGTCTCTGGTTCATTTGAATGCATTTTTCTGCAAGGTGGAAGATGTGGATCTTTTTTCAACCTTCTATGTGTGGATAATGAGTTTTTCCAGCACCATCTGCTAAAGAGGATGTCTCTTTCCAATGTGTGTTTTTGCCACTTTGCTCAAACATTAGATGGCTGCAGCTGTGTGGGTTTATTTCTGGGTCCTCTCTCCTCCTGCATAGGTCTAAAAAGTCTATTTTTGAACCACTACCATGCTGTTTTTGTTGCTATGGCTATGTAGTATAATTTGAGATCAGGTATTATAATGCATACAGCATTTCTATCTCTGTTTGGGATTGCTTTGGTTATTCGGGGTCATAGTTGCTTCCATGTGAATTTTGAGATTTGTTTTTCTAGTTCTATAAAGAATTCCACTGTAATTTTATGGGATTGTTTTAAGTTTGTCAAAAGCTTCCAGAAATACAGCAATTTTCACAATATTAATTCTGCCAACCCATTTTCATGGGAGGTATTTCCATGTCCTAGGGTTTTTTCCAGTTTCTGTCTTCAGTCTTTGAAGTATTTCATTAAAGAGCTTGTTCACCTTTTTGAATAGGTTTATTCCTAATAGTATGCTTAAGTGATTGTGAGTGGGATTTTTTTCTGGATTTCTTCTTCTGCAATATTGTTAGTAGTATGTAGAATAGCTACTGATTTTTTAAAAAAAATTTATTTATTTACTTGCAAGCAGAGAGAGAGAGAGGAAAAAAATCGAGAAGAGAGAGAGTGTGTAGTCACACCAGGGCCTCTTGCCACTGAATACAAATCGCAGATGCATGTGCCACCCTATGCATCTGGCTTACATGGGCACTGGAGACTTGAACCCAAACTGCCAGGACTTGCAAGCATGTACCTTTGAAAGTCTCTGGCTTCATAAAACTTAGATTCTAGTGAGAAACATAGATGATAGAAAAAGAGCAATTAGCTCTCTGGTCTATGCTGCCTGCACAGACAGTGTGCAGACAGGTGGGTGTGGTGGTCTGGAGTGAGTAAGCCAGACCTCTTTTGCTGGCCTCCACCCACCTCCGCATCTGAGTTCCTTGCTTGGACAGTGTACAGGCAATCAGGCAGGGCAGTCTGGAGTGAATAGGCCAGACCAAGTTTCCTGGCTTCCCCCACTTCCCCAGTCTGGGTACCCTGTGTGGATAGTGTGTGGGCTAATAGGCCCAGCAGTGTGGAAGGAGTAGGTCAAGACACTTCCTTGCTGGCTCCTCCCAGTCCCCTAGTCCTGGTAGGTCTCATTGTGCCTTGCTTTGGGAGGCCTGGTCCCTGTGTGAGGTATGGAATCAGGCCTTTTGCTCTGGTATCCTGACTGGCCACTGGGTACCAACATCCCTGTTCACCTGAGTCAGAGAGTGCATGGGCCAAAGAACAAAAGCTTGCTTCCTCCTCAATAAAATAAAGAGTCTTCCTAAAATGGGTAGACAACAACACACACACACACACACACACACACACACACAAAAGAAAGTCAGAAAACAGAGATCTCCACCAAAAATGCCTAGTCCTACAATGGGAGCCTCTAGTGAAATCATAGAGAAATCAACAGGAATTCATTCCCAAAATGAAAACACAACAACCAGTGAGACTCTGGTCAAAAATATCACTGAACTGGAAGCAAACAATCAAAGAACCAATAATCATATCAATGAAGTTGAACAGAATTGTCTCCCAGAGCATTCAAGTTTTGACAGTAGGCTTAACTTGATTGAAGAAAGCATTAGAACCCTCCAAAGAGATGAATAAACTGAAAGTAAGTCAAGAAATAGAAGATCTCAACAACCAGTTAGGTTTAATGAAAACTTGATCAAATGCAAGAATTCCAGGAAGCATCAGAACTTAAATTGCAATCGTACCTCAAAAAGAGATGGAAATGATGAAAAATAACACAACAGAAAACAAAAATCAAATACAAATTATAAAAACCTTCTAGAACCCCTTACCAACAGAGTTACCCATGTGGAAGACAGAACCCTGATCTGGAAGACAAGAAAGAAGAAATTGATTGGGAGGCCAAAAGCTTTTCTAAGTTCAAAAAAAAAAAAAAAATCTACTGAGAGTGTGCGGGCAGGCACGGCAGTCTGCAGTGAATAGAACAAACCCATTTCTGCTTCCCTCCCACTGCCCGGGTCTGAATTCCTTGTGCAGTCAGTGTTTGGACAGGCGCTGCAGTCTGGAGAGAGTAGGTCTGGCCCATATCTGGGCTCCTCCAACCTCCTCCTGGATCTGAGTTCCTTGTGCAGCCAATGCATGGGTGGGTGCAGTGGTCTGAAGTGAGTAGGCTGGACCCATTTATGGTTCCCTGCATGTCCAGTGTGTGGTCAGCCACAAAACTCTGGAGTGAGTAGACCAGACCCCTGTATCTGGGCTCGTCCCACCTCCCCAGTTTAGGTTGCCTGCACTGGTCGATATCCTGGAGGGCTCAGCACAAACTAGGCCAGAATCCTGTTCTCTTACTTCTCCTAGTCCCCTGGTTCTGGTAGGTCCCACT
Source organism: Dipus sagitta (assembly GCA_036346955.1). NCBI lineage: Eukaryota > Metazoa > Chordata > Mammalia > Rodentia > Dipodidae > Dipus > Dipus sagitta. Next base: position 100,892,118 of record CM070771.1, on the reverse strand, counting down.
GTGCTTTTCTCCAGGAGACCTAACCCCTGTGTGAGCTGTGGAATCAGGCCTTTTGCTCTGGCATCTTGACTGGACTCTAAGTACCAACATACCTGTTCACCTCAGTCAGAGGGTGAATGGGACAAAGGACACAAGCTTCCTTCATCCTCAATAAAACAGTGTCTTCCCAAAATGGGTAGACAACAATGCAAAAAAAAAAAAAAATAGAAAGTCAGAAAACTGAGATATCTCTACCAAGGATGCCTAGTCCTACTATGGAAGCCTCCAATGATGTTATAGAGAAATGAACCAAAATTCATTCCAGAAATGAAAACACAATGACCAATAAGATGCTGATAAAGAAATTACTGAACTTGAAGCAAACTATCAAAGAACCAACAATTGTTATCAATGAAATTGAACAGAATCATCTCCTAGAGTCTTCAGCTTTTGACAGTAGGCTTAGAAAATGTTAGAACCCTCCAAAGAGATATGAATTGAAGGTAAGTCAAGAAAAGGAAGACCCAACAACAGGTTAATTAAGCTTAATGAAGACTTGATCAAATGCAAGAATGAACTACAACAGGCTTCAAGAAAATCAGAATTCAAATAGAAATCATGCCTCAAAAAAGAGATGGACATTATTCAAAACAACACAGCAGAAAACAAAAATCAAATAGAATTTATGAAAACCTCTCTAGAATGACTCACTATGTGGAAGACAGAACCTCTGATCTGGAAGATAAGACAGAAGAAATGATCAGGAGGCCAAAAACTTTACTAAGTTCAAAAAATCAAGTGAATAGAATACAAAAGAACTGTGGAATACACTATAATAATGAAATATCCAGATAATGGGTATACCAGAAGGAGAGGAAATCCAGACCAGAGATACAGAAAACATACTCACCAAAATTATTGAAGAGCATATTCTGAATCTTGCAAAAGGGAGGCCCATCCGGATACAAGAAGCCCATGGAACACCAAAGAGGCAGGACCAAAAAAGAAACTCTAAGACACATCATACTTAAAACCCTTAACAATGAAAGCAAAAAGAGAGCATCAAAAGTAGCAAGAGAGAAGCAATTCACAACATACAAAGGCAATCCCATTAGAATAATATCAGATTTCTCAGTGGAAACCCTAAAAGCCTAGAATGGAACACTTCAAAGTCTGAAAAACTATGGCTTCCAACCTAAGCCATTTTACCCAGCAAAAGTATCCTACATAATAGATGATGAAAGAAAAACTTTCCATGAAAAAGTCAACTCTATAATTATATGAACACAAAGCCAAACCTATAGAAAATTTGAGAGAATACTCCACACTGAATAGTCAAACAACCAATCCCAGGAGCCAACAAGAAGATCACAATAACCAAAATAAACCAGGCTCAAAAAAGTACATAGCACAAGTAAGCACTCAACCCCATGAAACACCTCACCGTGGCAGGGATTGATTCAAACCCCACAGTAATAACCTTAAATATTAATGGTCTTAACTCACACATCAAAGTACATAAGCTATCAGGATGTATCAAAAAACTGGACCCTTCTATCTGCTGTCTTCAAGAAACCCACTTCAGGGCTGGAGAGATGGCTTGGCAGTTAAGCGCTTCCCTGTGAAGCCTAGGGACCCCGGTTCAAGGCTCGATTCCCCAGGACCCATGTTAGCCAGATGCACAATGGGGCGCAAGCATCTGGAGTTTGTTTGCAGTGGCTGGAAGCCCTGGCACACCGATTCTCTATTTCTCTCTCTCCTTCTCTCTGTCTGTCGCTCTCAAATAAATAAATTAAAATAAACAAAAATAAAAAATAAAAAAATAAATAAACCCACTTCACCAATAAAGATAGATACAACCTCAGGGTAAAAGGTTGGAAAATGATACTCCAGGCAAATGGAAATAAAAAACAAGAGGATGTTGCTATATTAGTATCTGATGAAATAGACTTCAAACCAAAAGCAATCAAAAAGGACAAAGAAGGCAACTTCTTACTCAAGAAGGGAATGATCCAACATGAGCATATCACAATCATAAATATATGTACCCCAAACACGGGGGCACCACAGTTTATAAAACAAAATCTACTAGACAAAAAACTGGAAATAAATACCAGCACCATCATAGTTGGAGACTTCAATACTCTACTATTGTCAATAGACAGATCATCCAAGCAGAAAATCAAAAGGGAACTAATAGAGCTCAACAACATCATAGATCAATTAGACCTAAAGGATATGTACAAAACTTTCCACCCCAACTCTACAGAAACACATTCTTCTCAGCAGCCCAGGGAGCCTTCTCCAAAATTGACCATATTTCAGGCTATAAAGTATGTCTTCATAAAATCAGAAAAATTGAAGTAACTTCCTGCATCATGTCAGATCACAATGCTTTAAAGTGTAAATTTTAAAAACACACGCCAAAAACTCCACCAACTCCTGGAGACTAAACAACATACTTTTAAGCAATTAATGGGTCATGGAAGAAATAAAAAATTGTAAAATTCCAAGAATTTAATGATAATGAAAACACAACCTACCAAAACTTATGGAATACAATGATGGCAATCATAAGGAGAAAATTCATAGCCCTAAATGCCTTCATAGCAAAGACAGTGATATCCCAAATCAATAACTGGACTGTCCATGTAAAGGCACTGGAAAAACCAGAAGAATCCAACCCAAAGAGGTTCAGATAGAAAGAAATAATCAAGATTAGAGCAGAAATTAATAAACTGGAAACTAAGAAAACAATTTTAAAAATGGATGAAATGAAGAGTTGGTCCTTTGAAAAAATAAACAAGATTGAGAAACCACTGGCAAGATTGATCAAGCAAAAAAAAAAAAAAAAAAAAAAAAACTCTCAAAGTAACAAAATCAGAAATGAAAAAGAAATACCACAACAGACATCAATGCAATTGGAAGAATCATCAGGGCATACTTCCAAAACCTCTACCCCACAAAATTAGTAATCAGGAAGAAAAGGATGAATTCCTGGACACATTCCACCTATCAGAACTAAACACAGAGCAGATTAATCTCCTAAACAATCCTACCACATCCATAGAGATTGAAAAAAGTAATCAAAAACCTCCCCCAAAAGAAAAGTCCAGGACCAATGGCTTCTCAGCTGAATTCCATTAATCCTTCATTGCTGAACTGAAACCAATTTTTTTCAAACTGTCCCACATAAACAGAGACCAGGGAATCCTCCCCTGACTCCTTTTATTAAGCTATCATCACCCTAATACCAAAACCAGACAGAGATGCAACAAGAAAAGAAAACTATAGGCCTATATCTCTGATGAACTTAGATGCAAAGATCCTGAACAAAATCCTTGCAAACCAAATTCAGCAGCACATCAAAAGCATTATCCACCTTGATCAAGTAGGCTTCATCCCAGGGATGGTTTAACATATGGAAATTGGTCAATGTAATACACCACATAAATAAACTGAACCATAAGAACCACGTGATCATCTCAATTGATGCAGAGAACGCCTTTGACAAAATACAACACCACTTCATGCTCAAAACACTGGAAGGAATAGGCATGGAGGGTTTATATATCAATACAATAAATGCTATATATAGAGCTCCTAAAGCCCAAATAATACTTAAAGGGGAAAAACTTAAGGAGTTCCCACTGATATTGGGAACAAGACAGTGGTGCCCCCTCTCACCACAGCTCTTCAACATGGTTCTAGAAGTACTAACCCAAGCAATAACACAGGAGAAAGTAATAAAAGGGATTCAAATTGGAAGAAGTCAAGTTAGCCTATTTACAGATGACATGATCCCATATATAAGTGACCTAAAAGTCTCCATTTCAAAATTTTAAAGGTGATGAATCCCTTCAGCAAAGTGCCAGGATGCAAAATCAATGCACAAAACTCAGTAGCTTTTCTATATGCAAACAACAAATATACAGAGAAAGAAATCAGTGATGCTGTTCAGTGAAAATGGCAATTATGCCAAAAGCAATATACAGATTTAATGCAATACCAATAAAAATGCCAGCATAATTCTTCACAGAGATTAAAAAAATGATGTCAAAATTTATATGGAATGGCAGAAGGCCTTGTATATGCAAACATATCATCATTGGAAAAAAAAAAAAAACACAAAACTCTGGTGGTATCACCATACTTGAACTAAAGCTATATTGCAAAGCCATAGAGACAAAAACAGCATGGTATGAGAATAAAAACAGAAACACAGATAAATGGAACAGAATTGAAGACCCAGACCTTAGGTCAAGTAACTACAGATGCTTGATCATTGACAAAGGTGCTAATAATGTAGACTGGAAAAAAGTCAGTGTCTTCAACAAATGGTGTTGGACAAATTGTATGACCATATATAGAAAAGTGAAATTAAACCCACTCATTTTTCCATACACAAAAATCAAGTCAAATGAATTAAGGACCTCAATGTAAGTCCAGAAACTCTTTAACTACTGGAAGAAAAAATAAGAGGCACTCCCCACAATATAGGACCCAGAAAAGACTTCCTGAACAAAACCCCAGTAGTCCAGGAAATTAAACAAGCACTTGACCAATGAGATCTCATTAAGCTAAAAAGCTTTTCTACAGAAAAATATACCATAAGAAGAGCCAATAGATTGCCCACTGAATGGGAGGATATCTTTGCCAGCTATACCACTTACAGAAACCTAATATCTAGAATCTACAAGGAACTCAAAATCTAAACAATAAAATATCACACAACCCACTCCAAAAGTGGGACAGATAACTTAATAGGGAGTTCTCAGAGGAAGAATTCCAAATGGCTAATACACACTTTAGAACATGTTCAACATCCCTAATCAATATGGAAATGCAAATTAAAACAATTATGAGATACCACCATACCCTAGTAAGGATAGCAAACATTTAAAAATCAAATGAAAACAAATGTTGGCAAGACTGTGGAGAAATAAGAACACTCATTCACTGTTGGATGGGAATGAATGCTGATATAACCACTATGGAATTCAATATGGAGATTCCTGAAAAGGAGGTATATAGAGTTACAAACAGACCCTGTTATACCCTTACTGTGATTTTCCCTAAAAGTTCCGTATTTCGGTTTAGAGAGATTTGCTCAACCGTGATTATTGTTGCTCAACTCATAATAGCTAAACCTTGAATCAACCAAGGTGACCATCAGTGCATAAATGGATAACCAAGATGTGGTATATCTACATAATGTAATTCTACTTAGCCTTAAGAAAAAATAACACATTAAGATTTGTAGAAAAATGGTCAAACTTGGAAAAGATCATACTGAGCAATCTCACACAACCACAGAAAGACAATTGTTGCACGGTCTCACTTGCCCACAGTTCCTAACCTGGATCAGCCCAAGTTGCTGATATAACCTGAATAGCATCGCAAGGCTAGGACAATAGGGAGGGTAGGGCTTGGTGGAAGGGAAAGGGTTGGGGGGGGGTCACAGAGCTGAACCCAAATTGAACTGGTTCCACAGAATCCTATATTCTGGAAGTCAGACTAAAAAGTGGAACCTTCAAGAGGACCTTAGGGAGAGCACTTGAATCAAAAGGCCCTGGAGAGAGTGAGATGAAACCTATCCTCAAGTTTCTCCTGTTTTTTCTTCTTTGTCTTTTTCTTTTCCCTTGGTGCTGGCCTGTAATTCCCTGTACCAGAATGTGGTCTACATCCACAAAGAGCTGTTGATCAGAGAGAGCTATTAGATCTACCAAAACACACAAGACAAACTTCAGTCAGAACACTTAACTTACCCACCAGAGGTTAATGGTAAGACCCTACTGCTGAAGACACCATATGCTGTTGGCACGGAGAATGGAAAGACATGATTGGAATCCAGAGGAGAGCCAGTCCTCAGACTATTAGTCCATCTAGTGCTGGAAGGCGCTAATGAACTACCGGAAGAAAGTGGCCAACATCTGTCCAAGCATCTCAAAGTCTAAGTGACTCAGAAACAAGCAACCAGATGTGATGCTCACACAAGTGTAATAGTGGTACACAACCATGCTGGGTAACCAACTGCTCTTGGATTGGCTAATAGATCCACTCAGTGGAAAGGAAAGCATACTTGGAACTGAAAACCAAGTCAGAATCATATCCAGATAATAATTCCACTTTCCATTGTCAAGTTCCCACTAGCCTTAGACTATAAGAGGGTCTACACCTTTTTAATTCTCTCTAAATTAATAATGGTTATCCTATTTAACTGGTGCTGACTTCATTCTCTGTTAGAGAATCTACTTCTCTTTTCCAGCTGGGACCTGGACCTAAGGAGATAAATGACCCAGTGGACTTACCTCTGGCCCCAGCTAAAATCACAGAGGAATTGGGGAAATGAGTAAGTGTGCTAGTGCTGCTTTCTTAGCAAATCTGATATTAACATGAGGGTGATGGAGATAGACCATGAGGATACACAACACCTACTAAAACAAAGATCCAGAGGCTCCTAAGTGCCCATCACTGAAGTGGACGTAAAATGCTTCCAGCATGGCTCAGGGAATTTTGTGGAAGAAGGGGCAGAAAAATGGTTAGCAGAAGTTGGGACATTTTGTACTGAGACATTGCCTCTCCCCACCCCCAAAATGCATGACCCAGAATTGCCATGGGGTTGACTTGCATCCCCAAAAAGGAAGGCCTCTTCAGAGAAGGGGCAGGGAGGAGGGAAAGAATTGTATCAACATGTGTTGTTTACGTACTAAATATGTCCATATCTAATAAAAAATAAATTTAAAAAAGGAAAAATATTTAAGCAGAGCAAACATCAAACTCTGTAGCTACAAGTCCAAAATCTCTAGTAAGTGACAAATATCAAAGTCCAATAATTCTAACGAGCAACAATCTCTGGTGTTCCAATTCTGTTCCTCCAGCTAGGCAACTCATAGTCCTGGACAACTTCATCCAGGGCTGGCAGCTCTCCTTAGCAGCCATCTCATGGTACTGGCATATCCACTGGGTCTTCACTACAACCCATGGTCCATCCTCTGCTCCATTGTCTCCATGCAGGCAACCAGCAAACCTGCTTCACCCTGCCCATAGCCAATTCCTTCACCCTGCCCATAGCCAATTCCAAAACACAAGACCATGTTGCAAATTCAATGACCCTCTCTTTCCTGCATTTGTTATACTCTGTAATAGTAAGTGGGGCGCAAATTTGTTAATCTTGGGGGAAATAAAGCAGACTTTGAAGAACAGGACACTGCTTCAGTATTCAGGCCCCTTCAAAAGAGTTTGCATTCTTTCTGCTGTCCCAATTCAGGTGAGCTGGCCCAATCTCTCTGGTTATCATCTGTCATACAGTTGCTGCTGAACAGACAGCAGTTTCTGCCCAAAGATTTATTTTTTTATTTTTTGGTGCCATATCCCTCTGCTCACAACAGTCCCTTGCTATACAATGAAACCCTGCATAAATTCTTTGGACACAGGCATAACAGCAAGCCTCTCACACAAACTGCTTGTAGCCCAGTCCAGGCAAAGTTCTTTCTCACCGTCACAAGCTGAACCTCACAGTCCATAGTTCTTACTGCATTTGGGTCTTTCAACTCTGACTAGAATAGTCAATCAAGCTGTATTCACCTCACTGCAAGGCATCTCTTAGGCCAAGATTTCAAACCCTTCCCCGTCCCTCCCAAAAAATCAGCCCCAAAAGGACAAAAGCCACACATTCAGGTGTCTAGTAGCAATGACACCACTCCTCAGTACTTATCTTTAACATCAGATGGACAAAAACAGCAGGAAAGGATCAAACAGTATCAAGGGGAAGTGACAGGCACTGTCAGGCACAGGCTGGGGCCTTCAGGAGATGGGCCTGAGCTGCCAGGCTCCTGGGCTACAGGAGGCCACTCCCTCTCCAAGCTGGCACACTTGAGCTTAGGCTTTGCCCATAGCCCTATGACCTTTGTCCAGTTGCTTAGGAAACTCCTTATCAGCCAGCAGCCTTCACACAGCCCATCCCCCTGTGACCCTCTTCCCACCACTATGTAGATCACCTGACTTTCTCCCTAGTGCTGCACCTGACTCCCTATGTACTGGAATGAACATTCCTAGGCATCGACTAGCACCCTTTCAACCCACCAATCCCCTTAGGACCCTCTTCTCGCTCTAAGCTGCTTCTTAACCCATTTCCCTATTGAATAAAGCAAGCTGTTCACAGATAATGCCTCCCAAAAGTGGTTCTTTTACTGAGTTCACTCTCCACAGTTGCCTGGATGCCTTCAGGGAACTGCCAACCTAAGGATCCAAGGACCCACAGTAAAGCTGGCTATGAAACCTGTAAGCCCACCCCAACAATACACTGCCTCCAAGAGGTGTTAATTCCCAAATCTCCATCAGCTGAGAACATAGCACTCAGAATACCTAAGTTTATTGGAGACACCTGAATCAAACCACCACAGGGGCCAGTTTCTTCTACCATTATGAACTTCCCCTGGATCTGTAAGCTTCAATAAATCCCTTCCTACCATAAATTGTACCAGAGTTGAAGGTTCATTGCAGCAGCATTGGAGCTGACTACAACCAAATTTTTGCACTGTAAGTTCATCAGGGATATAGGTCTTTAGTATACTTTTCTTGTATCTCTGTCTGTTTTTGGTATTGGTGTATTGCTAGCTTCATAGAAGGAGTTGGGGAACATTCCCAGTTCCTTATTGAGAAAAATGTTTTTAATTCTTCAATGAAGGTTTAATAGAATTCAGCTTAGAATCCATCAGTCCTGAACTTTTTGTTTTGGGGAGTATTTGATTACATTTTCAATCCCCATGGATAGGTTTGCTTAGCAGATTTATCTGTTCTGGCTTTAGTTTTGGTAGGGGGGTATGTTTGTAGGAATTCATTAATTTCTTCCAGGTTATCCAATGTTGTGAAACAGAGCTTTTGGAAATATGTCCTGATAAGCCTTCCAATTTTATTGATGTCTGTTGTGACCTCTCCCTTTTCTAATTTTGTTAATTTGGGACTTCCCATTTTTGTTTTGATCAAATTGACCAGGGGTTTTTTAGTATTATTCATTTTTTCAAAGAACAAGTGCTTTGTTTTGTCAGTTTTCTTATTTTTTTTTGTAGTTTCCCATTCATTAATTTCTGCTCTGATGTTAATTATTTCCTTTTGTCTGGAATACTGAAGGATGGATTGTTCTTGTTTTCCCAATGTCTTTAGGTAGATTGTTAAGTTATTAATTTGAGTTCTTTGTCTTTGATATTAAGGCATTTAGTGCTATCAATTTTCCATTTAGAACTTTCTTCATTAGGTCCCATAACTCTTCATATGTTGCATTTTTATTATCATTCAGTTCTAGAAATTTTACAATTTCCTTTTTATTTTCTTCCCCAACCCATTCATTATTTATTAGCATGTTATTCAGTCTTCTTTAAAATCCCAATGACCAACTTCTAGTCAAGATGGCATCCTCCTAACCATGCTGCACCTCCTTCAAGAAGGAAAGGCAAGATATTAAGGGTTCACTGGGACTTAGAGGGAAGAGCAGTCTCTAATAGACCTCCAGTATGAGGATGTGGAGGGGCAAAAAAGGGAATTGGCTGACTCCCATTTTCCTGGGTCACCCAACAGGTCCCTAATCCCCTCAAGCAGCTGTCCTCGCCATAGACTCAGCCTCAGGTTCCCCTGCATTAACAGCAGGCAACAGGACAAAAGCCAGCCTAGTTCCACCTGTGCCACTGTGGACAGGTGATGGGCCTGCTCCCCCCACACCATGCCAAAGCCCCTTGCTTGCATGCCCCACTCACTCCTCCACTCATGCCAAAGGCCCCTTGCTCCCCTGCCCTGCTTGCTCCCCTGCCCATGCCAAAGTCCCTCACTTTCTCTGCCCCACCAAATCCCCTCCCTTTCCTGCCCTACTCACTCCCTGCCCATGCCAAAGCCCCTTTCTTATCCACCCTATGCCAAAGCCCCTTTCTTCCCCCATCCCCCTGTTCACTCCCCCACCTGCGCCAAGGCCCCCTCCACTCTGTGCCTAAGCCCCTTGCTTGCTCCCTCAACCTGCTCACTCCCCAACGCACAACAAAGCCCCTCATCCCTGCCCATACAAAGCCCCTGCTGGTGCCAAAGCTGCTTACTCCCCCTGCCCCACATGAAAGCCTCACCACTTCCCTCTCCCACCTGACCTCAGTCTCACTCCCCTGCCCCTACACTGTGATGGGCAGAACACAGTGCAAAAGGAATAACATGAAAAATTAAATGCAAGTAAATCCAATAAGATTGCCCAGTACTATAATGGATGTCTCCAATCAAAACATAGAACAGACATTAGAATCAAGGACCCTAAAATGAAGTTATGAGCAATGCAACCCTGAACAAGCTAATAGTAGAACTTTCATAAAAGCAAAAACAGGAATGATAGTTATGTGGAGGCTGTCAGCACTAAACTAGACCTAATAGATAAGAAAATGGAAGGAGTTGAAAGACAGTTAAAGCATATAAAGGAGAGCAAAATAAAAAGAGGGCCTCAAAAATCAGCTGGCTAAGCTAAATGAAGACTTAAAGAAATGCAATGATAAATTCCAAGAAGCATCAAGAAAATCAGAAAATGATGTGAAAAGGGAACTTGACAGAGGGTTGGGAAACTATATATAGAAAAGTAGTAGAAAATGCAAGCCTAATTGAACAAGCCCAAAACTCTATAGAAGCTCTCAAGAACAGAGTCAGCCATGTGGGAGATAGAAACTCAGACCTGGAAGACAAAATAGAGTTCAAAAGTTTCAATAAGTTCAGTTATCTATGAACAGAACATGAGGGAACTGTGGGACACCCCTACACGTCCTAACATTTGGATCACGGGAATACCAGAAGGGGAAGAAACTCAGACTAAAGGCATAGAGAACTTATTTAACAAAATAATCAAAGAAAGCTTTCCCACTTTCACAAAATAAAGGCCTATCAAGATACAAGAAGCCAACAGAACTCCAAACAGACTGGACCAAAGGAGAAACTCTCTAAGACATATTGTCATTAAGACTCTAAATATTGACACCAAAGAGAAAATCCTAAGAGCAGCTAAGGAAAAACAGCACATTACATTTAAAAGTAACCCCTTCAGAATTACATCAGACTTCTCAATGGAAACCCTGAAAGCCAGAAGGGCCTGGAAGGGAACACTGCAAAGTCTAAGAACCTACGGCTTCCAACCCAATCAACCCTACCCAGCAAAAGTTTCCCTCATAATAGATGGTGAAAGAAAAACTTTCCATGGCAAAACTCAGCTTTACAATTATATGAACACAAAACCAAACCTACAAAGAGTATTTCAGGCAATCCTCCACACAGAAGAATCAAATAGTCTACCTCAAGTGCCTACAAGAAGCAGACCACAATAACCAAACTCTGAGAAAGAACAAAAAATTTCATAGTCCATGGAAACACCAAACCACATAAACCAACAAAATATGGCGGGGATCAAATTAAACCTCATAGTCATTACCCTAAATATTAATGGCCTTAATGCACCCATCATTAGATATAAACTAACAGAATGGATCAGAAAATTAGACCCCTCAATCTGTTGTCTCCAAGAAACCCACTTCACCACCAAAGACAGACGCCTCCTCAGGGTGAAAGGGTGGAAAATGATATTCCAAGAAAATGGAAATAAGAAACGAGCAGGCATAGTTATATTAATATCAGATAAAATAGACTTCAAATGAAAAAAATCATAAAAAGACAAAGAAGGCCACTTACTACTTATCGAGGGAACGATCCATCAAGAGAATATCACAATCATAAATTTGTATGCACCAAACAGAGCGGCACCACAATTCATAAAACAAAATTTACTTGACAATAAAATAAATATAACCACCAACACCATCATAGTTGGGGACTTCAATACCCCATTATTAGCAATAGATAGATCATCTAAACAGAAAATAAAATGGAAGTGAGAGAGCTCAACAAAACCATAGAACAATTAGACCTAACGGATAGCTACAGAACATTCCACCCCAAATCCACAGACTACACATTCTTCTCAGCAGCACATGGCACCTTCTCTAAAATAGATCATATAGTGGGTCACAAAGCCTGTCTCCATATGTTTAGGAAGATTGACATAATTCCCTGCATGATATCAGATCACAATGCTATATTGCTGGAAACTAACAACAAAAGACACACCAAGAATCCAATCCAGCTCCTGGAAACTGAATGACTCACTTTTAAACCATAAGTGGGTAATGGATGAAATAAAATTGAAACTGCAAAATTTCTATAAACAAATGACAATGAGAACATATCATACCAAAACTTATGGGATACAATGAAGAGGGTCCTCAGGAGAAAATCCATACCCTACTTGCCTTCATAACAAAGACAGAGAGATCCCAAATCAATAACCTAACCATCCCCCTAAAGGCACTAGAAAAGCAAAAATAATCCAACTGAAAAGCTCCAGATGGAAAGAAATAATTAAGATCAGAGCAGAAATTAATGAATTGGAAACTAGGAAAACAACTAAGAAAATTGATGAAACAAAGAGTTAGTTCTTTGAAAAAAATAAACAAGATTGACAAACCCCTGGCCAATTTGATCAAGCAAAAAAAAGAGACACTTCAAGTTAACAAAATTAGAAATGAAAATGGGGAGATCACAACAGACACAAGTGAAATTGGGAGAATCATCAGGACTTATTTCAAAACTCTCTACTACACAAAACTGGATAATATGGAGGAAATGGGTAAATTCCTGGACATATACCATCTACCAAAGCTAAACTCAGAGCAGATTAATGTCTTAAATGAACCTATAACATCCTTTGAGATTGAAAAGCTAATCAAAAGCCTCCCCCAAAGGAAGAGTCCAAGACCAGATGGCTTTTCAGCTGAATTCTATCAGACCTTCATGAAGGAACTTAAACCAATCGTTCTCAAATTGTGCCACACAATCGGAGAACAGGGAAAGCTACCCAACTCCTTCTATGAAACTAATATCACCCTAATGTCAAAACCAGGCAGACATGCCACAAGAAAATAAAACTACAGGCCTATTTCCCTGATGAACTTAGATGCAAAGATCCTGAACAAAGTCCTCGCAAATCAAATCCAACAACATATCAAAAGCATTATCCACCTTGATCAAGTGGGCTTCATCCCAGGAATGCAGGGGTGGTTCAACATACAGAAATCTGTCAATATAATACACCACATAAAGAGGGTTAAACAGAAAGACCACATGATCATTTCAATGGATGCAGAAAAGGTCTTTGACAATGTACAACATCACTTCATGATCAAAACATTGGAGAGAATCATCATGGTCAGTTTATATCTCAACAGAATAAAGACTATATATAAAGCTCCAAAAGGCCAAACAATACTTAATGGAGAGAGACTGAAGGAATTCCCATTGAGATCAGGAATAAAACAGGAGTGTCCACTCTCACCACTGCTCTTCAATATAGTACTAGAAGTCCTAGCTCAAGCAATAAGACAGGAGAAAGAAATAAAAGGGATACAATTTGCAAAGGAAGAAGTTAATTTAGCTCTATTCACTGATGACATGACTCTCTACGTAAGAGACCTGAGAGCCTCCATCCTAAAACTTTTAAAGGTGATTAACTCCTTCAACAAAGTGTCGGGATACAAAATCAATGCACAAAAGTCAATAGCTTTTCTATATGCAAATGACAAAGATACAGAGAAAGAAAAAATGGCATTGTCCCATTTTCAATAGCAACAAAATAAAATATCTTGGAATAACATTAACCAAGGAAGTGAAAGATCTATGCAATGAAAACATAAAAACACTCAAAAAAGAAATTGCGGAAGACTTGAGAACATAGAAAGACCTTCCATGCTCCTGGGTAGGTAGAATTAACATTGTGAAAATGTAAATCCTACCAAAGGCAGTAGACAGACTGAATGCAATACCAATCAAAATCCCAAGCTTGTTCTTCACAGAGATAGAAAAAATGATCTCAAAATGAATATGGAAACGCAAAAGGCCTTGGGTATCCAAGCATATCCTCAGCAAAAGAAACTCCTCTGGAGGCATCACTATATCTGACCAAAAGCTGTATTATAATGCCATAGTAATAAAAACAACATGGTATGGGCATAAAAACAGGAATATAGGCCAATGGAATAGAATTGACCCTGACTTTGGGTCAAGTAACTAGAGCCACTTGATATTTAACAAAGACCTCAACAATATAAGCTGGAAAAAAGACAGCATCTTCAAGAAATGGTTCTGGACAAACTGGAAAGCCATGTGCAGGAAATTGAAGCTTGATCCATGCTTCTTGCTATGCACAACAATCAAGTCCAAATGGATCAAAGACCTCAACATAACACTGGAAATTTGGCTACTACTGGAAAAAAAATAGGGGTACCATTCCATGATATGGGAATGGGAAAAGACCACTCCATCATTTCCCAAAAGGGCCCCAGCTGAAACTAAGGATAATTGGGGAAACAAGCAAGAGTGTTGTTTTCTTGGTAAACCTGGTACCAACACAATGGTGAAGGAGATCGACTCGATGAACAATCAACTACTTCCAAACCAGATATCCAGAGACACAGAGGCTCCCAAGATCTCATCACTAAAGCAGACCTAAAATGAACCCAACATGGCTCATCGAAATTTCTGGAAGAGAGGGTGGAAAGAATGTCAGAGCCACATGTTGGGTCATGATACACAGAGACATTGCCTCCTACTCATAACTGATGGCTAACCCCACAATGCACTACCCATATTCCACAACAAAGAGGGTCCCTGCAGAAGGGGGCAGTCAGGGAGGAGGCTAACAATGGTACCAACTTGATTGTATTCACTGAGTACAAAACTATTTTAAAAAGGGTCATGATGTATATATGTGAAATCCATTGCTTTGTATGCTAACTTAAAAAATGAAAAATAAATAAAAAAATTTAAAAAGTGAAAAAAAAAATCCCAATGTCCTTCTGCACAGAACTAAAAAAAAATCCTGAAATTAAAAGTTAAGTGTAAAAGACCCCTAATAACCAAAGCAATGCTAAGCAAAAAGAACAATGCTGGAATTATATAATACTTGATTTCAAGTCACATAACAGAGCCATAGTAACAAAACACCATAGTGCTGGCACAAAAACAGACTGTAAAACAAAGGAACAGCATACCCATATTTATTCAACCACTATTCACAATAGTCAAGTCTTGGGGAAAAAGTGAATATGTAATTAAAAATTGGTGTATATGGATCATGGTGTTTTAATCAATGATAAATAAGAAAGTATACTGCTGCAAAATGTATGCAACTGGAGATCAATGGGATAAAGGAAATGTTTCAGATGCAGAATGCCAAATATCATAACTTACCATGTTTTACTATCATATCTGGCTCCTAGAATTTGTCATGATGCATGCATGTGTGTATGTATTATACAAAAATGACAAGAAATGGGAGGAGATTGGGGAGAAGTAGGAAGAGGACACTAAAGAGAAGTAGGAGGTTGAATATTCCAAGAATACCATGAATTTGAAAGCAATAGTTTTTGTGAAACTATCCGTGCACAGTGAATATTTATCAAGGCGTAAATATGAATTAGCTAATTAAAATTGGAACAAAAGACAGTAAAAGACTTCTCACCAAATAATATATTCACATAGAAAATAAGTCCATGAGAATATGTCCTTACTTACTTGTATAATTAGGTGGCATGCCACTACACATTGGTAGAACTGTAAAATCCCAAATACTGACAATTGTGAGGATGTGGAGCTACACAGACTCCCAGGTCCTGCTTAAGGGAATAGTGCTTCCACTTTGCAAGACAGTCTGGCAGTTGTTTACTACATTGAGAATATCCTTAACTTGTGATTTGGTAAAGTTCCCCTTGCTATTCATCCAAAGGAGCTAAAAACAAGTCTATACAAAAACTTGCTTACTAAAGTTTTTATAGCAACTTTATTCATGACTGCCAAAACTTGAAAGCATCCAAGAGGCCCTTCAATAGGTGAAAAGATAAATAAACTGTGCTACATCCAGACAATTAAGTATTATTTGGCACTTAAAAAAAAAAACATGAGGTACCAAACCACAAAAAGACATAGAAGGAACTTCACTGTATGTTATTACCTGAAAGATGACACTATGAAAGTCTACTTATGCTACATGACACTGTAGACAAGAAAAGACTGCAAAGTGTTGAAAGCTGAGAGGGTTTCAGGGATTAAGGGGAATGGGAGCATGAACAGACAGAATGCAGAGTAACTTTGAGACATTGTCTAACACACAACAATGGAGGTTATGAGCCAAGCATGTAGAACCCTAGTGTCAACCATGGACTTGAAGCTCAGCCAGGGTCCAAGTGCATCATGGTGGTATGGATACTCTTGGTGAGGAGGATACAGACAATGACATATTTGGAGGCTGTTCTGCCCTATTTTTGCAGGGAATTTAAACAAGTCTAAGAAAATAAAGCTTATTAATATTTAAAAAGTGTGACTCCTACAACTATAGAGAAGTTTGAACTTTCCTACTCTGCTAGTAGGAACATGAGATGGTGCTCATTTTGAAAAAAAAAAAAGTCAGTTCTTCAGAGTTATAAACACAGGGTTAGCACAAAATGTAGACACAATAGTGACCCATAAAGTTGTCCATCTCCTAATGACCATAATCTGTGAACATGTTCCCTTAAATGGCAAATATACTCTGCAAATGTCCAGTTAAGGTCATGAGAAGGGAGCCCTACCCTATAAAATCTAGGTGAGCTAATGTAACTGCAGAGCATGCAGGCAAGGGAGTCACAATTGAGTCAGTGAAATAGGTGTGGTGCTAGTAGCAAAAAGATGAAATTGGCTGGACATGGCGGCAAACACCTTTTATCCCAGCACTTGGGAGGCAGAGGTAGGAGGATTGTTGTGAGTTTGAGGTGACCCTTAGACTACATAATGAAGTCCAGGTCAGGCTAGGCTAGAGAAAGACCCTACCTTAATCAAAAAAATTAAAAAATGAAATTGGAAGAAGCTACCTAACCAGCTTTGAAGATGGAAAATGGCCTCCCTGCATAAGAGATTAGTCAACATCTTGAAGGTAGAAATGATTCTTCCCTAGAGCTTCTAGAAAGAATGTAGCCCTGACTTTTAGGTCATATGATATTCAGAATGGTAAATAGCAAAATTCTGTTGATTTAGGCAACTGAAGCATTGTCATATGTGGTATTTGTGTGTTTATAGCGATAATAGAAATTTAATGCACAAGTCCTAATAACTCTATTTGTAAATGTTTAAAACAATTAGAAATATTGCAAGCAAAGAAATAGCACATGAATCTTTTAAAGAAATACTTGCATTTATTTATTTGCAAACAAAAAGAAAATGAATGGGCAAATCAGGGCCTCTCACCATCACAAACACACTCCAGATGCATGCACCACTCTGTTTATCTGGTTTTATATGAGCAATGGAGAGTTTAACCCAGGTCATCAGGCCTTTCAAAGCAAGCAAATTAAAGAGCTGAGCCACTTCTCCAGCCCCAGTATATGAATCTTCATAGCAATATTTTTCAAAGTAGTCAAGTGGCAACAACTTAAATGTCCATCAATGCATTATGGCCAAACAAATGTGTTTTAGTTGAACAATGGAGCATTATTTAGCAATAACAGGGAATCTAGTACTGGTACCCTGAGAAGATAATAAAAAGCAAAAGAAACCAAAGCTAAAAACCTATGTACTTTATGGCTTCACTCATATGAATGTTTCAGAAGCACCAAATCCATAAAGATGGATAAAAACTTGGTGATATCAGGATGGTGGAGGACAGAATGTGGGTAGGGATGGTGGCTAATAGGGACAGGGTACTTTTTGGAGTGTGGGGTGATGAAAATTTCTTAAATTATATAGTAATATCATGTACCATTGTAAATATATGTTAAAAATTAATTGCATAAATCTCCAAGAAGAAATTTTATGGGATATGGATTATAGGTCAGCAAAACTTTTGATAGACAGATGGTATTAAGTAATTGTCATTGAAAAATATTATAATAGGCAAAGAAAAGTAAATGAGATAAAAAATAAGAGGCAAGAATTTTCTAGATAAGCAGGCTGAACTTTTCCAGAGAAGGAAAACTTATGAATATTTAACAATATGTAATCAGAGAAAGTTGAAAAAGATAACATTGGACCAGGAAAGACGGAAATGGATAATGAGTGAAAAAACTTTCAAAAGAGATTAGGGTATCAACAAATTGCATAGTATGAAATTAAAATAAAATGAAAGATGTTCAGCCATTGTCCCAGAAAAATTACCCTATCTTTAATGCCATATTTATTTCATTTATTTATTTATTTGAGTGAGAAAGAAAGAGGCAGATAGAGAGAGAGAGAATAGGTTGCCAGGGCCTCTAGATACTGCAAATGAAATCCAGAGGTATGTGCCACTTGGTGTATCTGGCTTTATGTGGGTGTTGAGGAAATGAACCTGGGTCCTCACGCTTTGCAGGAAAGCACCTTAATCACCATCTCTCTAGCTCCCTTCAATACTATCTTAAAAGTATCACTATTGGCTCTTATTGGTAGATAAAATTGCACGTGTCCTCATTATTTCAGAATGCTATTATTCTAAGGAGCACCTTATGTATTTGTGGGTTGAAAGTCTTCTGTATCAGGACTGAATGAAACAGTTTGTATTTATAATGCAAAAACTAGTTCTACATGCATGGTTTACTCCTTTTTCAAACTATTCTGAAAAGTTTAAATTGCTCCATTTATATGTATTTGTTCATTATTAAAGGATGAGATAGTAGCAGGCTTAGCATTTTTCATTTTCTCAAAGTGGGAAGAGTTTTGTATGTTTATGTCTTCATGAGTAAACTGGAATTTATAAAAAAGTGACTTGGATAAAGGTCACAACTATAAACAGGATACATATCCTTTGTAATCAGACTACACCACTGTTATTCAATAACTTACTTGGAAACTCTCTGAATCCTTTTATGCCATTCTGTCTCCTCACAGAAGGAAAAGCAGTCTGGTTTCTTGGCCTAGGAATTTAGGTCTCAGGCATGGGCTTTGCCTGTAGCATAGACATAGGTGGCAAACCCATCCTGCCTCTCACAGCCAGTCACCACATGCCTTTCACAATTCATCAGCAAATTAGGAGCTTTGCACATCCCCTGGACAAGTATAGATCTGGAGATCATGTGATCAGAAATCCATGTCCATATCACTTTGGAAAAATAAGAAAATTAATTCATTCAGAAAGATCCACTACATTTTCTACTGTTGACTCAGATACACATTGACAATAAAATGATTTGGAGATATTAATTAAATATTGATACTTAAGTTATTGTCACAGCTAAATGTGATATGAGGAAGATCAATGAAAATGTCCAGTCCTCATGAAAAGAGTGCTTTTGGTTAGAAGACTATGATAATTTCTGGCTAGGCAGGTTGCCTGGTGCTGAAGTAATATTTATATAATACAGAATGTAATTCTTGAGAGGGCCATTTATTTGTGTTATTGCTACATGAAGCATACATGTTAAATATTCCACTGAGTGAAGCAACAGTTCTCCTATGGGGGAAGAGATTCATAAGCATGGCCTGCACAGAGGGAAGTTAGGGAATTCTTCTTCACAGTGCATGAAATGCACATTTCAAAAACATTAAATGTGGGAAATCATTCTTAAATGCCTGTTTTATGAAAGCTTAGTAACATCTGAATCTGAAAACACTTTTTAGGTTAATAGTTTCTCAAGTTTTTATTTTTGTTTTATTTTACTAAGATTTTAAAATGTGTAGTATCTGAAAATTCCTGCAAATCAAAACTGCTGCAAATAAATTTATCAGTAACATTATGCATATAAGATATTTTTCAAAGAGTTTATCATTTATATACTCTTTCTCAATAAATAATAAGCTGAAATTAATACACTAACTATGAAAATATCAAGTTTTATCTTGTGATACTAATAAAAAGTTCTCCGAAATGAAGTCAATTTAAAAAATAATGATAGTGATATATTACATCAGTGAAGATTTCCAGAAAAGAAGCATACACTCTGTTTTCCTGCCTCTTAACTCAAGATACTGTGCTTCATACTCACTCTTAGAGGTGATTGCAGAAATAACTTTACCACTCCTTTCCTGCAATATCCTGTTACATTCATGACTCTGCTTGAAAGAATTAAAAGAAAAAAAAAAAAAACAGAGAAATGCTCCTGAGAGGAACTTTTATTTTCCTCAACAGTGCATCATGGCAAAGATTACTTCAGAGGAAATCTCACCTCTGAGTGACCTCAGCCAAGCCAAAAGAAAATGACCTCGTGCTCAGACTGACTTTTACCAAAACACTGTAACCTTGACATTTCTGAAAACTATCCTGGAAAGAATAGTTCATGTTAATCATTTATCATTTGAGACTCAGTCTCATAATGTAAAGGGATTTCTGTTTCTTTATATGAAAATCTTTGACAAGAAATACTGTTTTTGTAAATGTTTCGATTTCTAAATAAATCCTCTCTCAATCAATTTGGTTTTTACCATATGACTTTTTATTATACCACTATGGGCACAATTTCTCCTGTCTCATTGTTTCTCCCCTTCCTCAAGAAGGATGAGAATGGAAGACATAATGATGATGGTAACAAGCAATGAGAGTCAGACACATAGTCTATTGAGTTTTTGTAGACTATTGAGTTTTTGTATATGTGAGGTATTCTTCTGGGTGCCTTATAAATCTTTACTCGGTGTTCACAAGAATTCTTTAAAGTAAAGATTGCTATTGTCCACAATTTAGATGGGCGAGCACCTATGAACAGAAATATTAAATAACTTGGTAAAGGTTACATAGTAAGCAGTTCCTAAATTGTACACTTTCTATACTGAGTCTATTACATGACCTGTGCCTCCTGTTTTCTTTCACAAGTATACTCTGCCTTATTGCATCTACTCAGTGTAGCTTCTGGCAAGGTCAAATAGACATCCATTTCTTCCAAAATATCTTTATAGAAATGTAATTTAGTATATCATGAGGTTTCCCACCAAACCTAAGCTGGTAAAAACATAAAACTTCACACACTCTATTTACTGATCTTACATGGTAGATTACCCTACTTAGGGTTCTAATTTTTGAATAAAGCCTTTCTTTGTGAAAGTCATAAAATGTGTAATAAAGTCAAGTCTACTTGATCATCCTCAGTTTTGGGCCAAATTTGTCAAGGTCACCATTCATCCTGTTTTTCCTGGTGTCTTGTTATATGATCTCATTCTAGGTTTTATTGGTGGCTCTGCAACCAAATGCAGTTCATAAAACAGCAGCAGCAGAAGCAACACCAAGAAGCTTCTTAGGCATTTACAATCTGCACTCAAACCTGAGACTACAATCACTATGCATAGCATGTGCTTGAGAAGCACTTCTCTGGAACATGTACAACCTTTACAGAATGCAATGAAGTCTCAAATGCAGGATTTCAAAGTCAAGTAGGCACTAGAACCACTGGAGGGCTTATTCAACTGAGTTCTGGGTTTGCATCAGTGTCTGAGATGGGGCCTGAGAATTTGCATTTGTAACTGGTTCCCTAGTCATACCAAAGTTGCTGGTGTATAACACTAGGGATTACTGGTTTTTCTATTTTGCAGTTACTTTATTGTTGTTGGAAAAACACCTGATCAGAAGCAGCTTGTGGAAGGAAAGTGTTTATTTCAGGCTTACAGAATCAAGGAGAACACCATCAGTGGCAAAAGAATCTGGCTCACTCTATCATACATCAACACAGCAAAGAGAAAAACTAACACCAGTAAGCACCAGCAGCCAGAGTTCAAAACTTCTCTTGGTACATATGGTAGGGTTAGCCTACAAAATCCACCCCAATTGATATATCTTTCGTCCCTAGCAGGCCTCCACCCACTGGAGTCTCAAGTTGCAGGCTCAATCTTAATAAAACACCTGAGTCTATTTTGCCATACATTCAAACCATCACTTTCTGCCCCTAGTCCCCACAGACTCATGATTATCTCACAATACAAATTTAATTTAGTCCAACTTTAACATTGTTCAAAGATTCCAAGTTTCATCTAAGATTTAAACTGTCTCTTAACTGTGAATTCTGTAAATATCAAAACAAGTTACTTACTTCCAACACAATATGGCACAGAGTAAACATTTCCATTGCAAAAATGCATAACAAAGAAAGACTGGACCAATGAAAAATCCATAACTGGTAGGCAAACATCAAACATCTGTAGTTAAAGTCCAACATCCATAACCAGTGATGAAAATCTCTGGATTCAAATAACACCTCTTCAGTGAGCAGCAGTTCCACAGTTCTGGCATATCTAAAACATCTTAGGGTCTAAAATGCAAACCACAGTCTATCTTCACAGCTATATACACTGGCCTTATTTGTTCTCCAGTACAGAGATTTCAATACTTTCTTATTCTACATCACAGCAATAGCTACTGAAACTTCATACAACGGCCTTACTGTGCCTCTACACATAGGGACCTATCTCTGCATGATATGTGCATGTTATGGTCTATTTTCTGGCATTTTTCATGCTTCCAAAGCCATTATGAGGTGTACAGCTTAATCGAATTTGTAAGCTCAGCAGAGAAGGAGGATAAGCCTTGACCTTGAAGAATAGTACACTCCTTCAGAATTCTTTCTTTATATCATCTCCTTTCATAGAAATCTGTATTCTTACTCATTTCAGCCTTACATAGGTGGATTTCACTACCAGAAAGATTTTGTATTGCCCCAATGCAAAGTAATTAGCTCACCCTTGATGGTGGTAATCTGTTTAACAATTGTAGCTTCCATAAAATAAAACCAGTCTCTGTGCTTTGAATTTGCTTGAATTTTTACTGTGATAAACTGTATATTTTTTCATGTATTTCTGTTCTATATCTTCTGACAAACATACCAGTCCATTACTTTTAAACTCAACTTGATCAAACTTTTTAGGCATGGACAAAAGAATGCAGTCAGGCTTTATGCCAGTAGCCCAGTTCTAACAAGGTGTTCTCTTTCCCCTTTACATGTTCATAACTCATGCCTTCACATTCCATAACTCTCTCTACATTTAACATTTTCAAACTCTCACCAAAATAGTCTATAAAATGTTGCTTGTCACACTGAGGGGCTTCTCCAGTCCCAAGTACCAAGTTCTTCCTTATTCCTCTAGCATTCAGGAATTCTTGGTATTCTGAAATACCAAGACCCACAGAAATTCATTACAGCAACAACCCCATTCCTGGTACCAATTTTTCTGTTGCTACTTCCTCTTTGATGGACAAACACCTAGTGAAAAGCAGCTTAGAAAGAACGAATTGATTTCTGGCTTATAGATTCCAGAGGAACACCACAAATGGCAGAAGAAACAGTCCCACTCCATCATACATCAGCATGGCAGAGAGTAAAATCAACACCAGCAAGCACCAACAGCCAGAGCTTAAAAACTGCTCTTTACACATGTAAGAGAGTTGACTTACAAGACCTGCCACCTACTGAAATATCTCTCTTCTCCAGCAGAGTTCCATCTACTGGAGACTCAAGTTGCAAGCTCAATATTAATAACACACCTGACTCTATGGGGTTGTAAATTTAAATCTCCACACTGTTCTAGCACTTTCTAGATCATCTTTGTTTCTGTTTCTACAGTTTGGATATCCCGTTAGTAACTGAGATGCAAATGTGTTCTATGAAGGTATAATATGAGAACAAATTTTAGCTGATAAAAGAGAGCATAGGGGTGGAGAGATGAGGATGAATATTCACAATAACTGACTTAACCCTATTATGTAGAGCATTATTTCTTCCAGTCTTGTAGTTCTTTGGACACCTTTACTTTCATATTTAACTGAAATGTTCATAATCACAAACAAGGAGAGGCAAATCATTTTATGAATTATTTCCATTATGAAAGAATCAACTAATAATGTGCTCACAACAAATATTCAGGGAGAAAATCCATGGAATTTCTTAACTATCATTATACAAAAGTACAATTTGAAGTTGAAAAGCAAGAATAGCTACAATAATAAAATTTTAGGAGCTTTGATGAGGAAAAGCTTAAAGAACTTCTCATTTCCAAGTTGTTGAAGAAATTGGTATTCTGGTATTTCTAAATTATGTACATATAAAACTATATATAATCCAAGGTCAAATCACTAAGAAAATATACTTTATCTCCATGTTACTGGCTGACCTATAAGATGAAAAAAAATTCAAGGTGTGTAGGCAGGGAATATTTCCCAGAATTTTCAAGACAGCTGGTAACTTTCCAGTGTGATATCATCTATAATAAGGGCTTCAGAGTGAATACTGAGGAGTAAAAACTTTTAACTATTACATTTCACAGACGCTGTTAAAATTTAACACAAATGATTTAAATATTGAGAATAAATCATGTGTGTGTGTGTGTATACATATGTGTATGTCTTTGATATATATATATTTAGGTATGGATAAAGCAATATGGCTTCAAGAACTGGTGCTTATTGGGCATAATATCAGAAAATGGGAATTGTAGTTATAAGCTATTTTAGATTTTAGATGAATCAAAGCTTATTAAGATCACTGACTGATCAGAACTGAGATCTTAAATTGATCTTGAATAGGAAGTACAGGAAAATAAGACACTCAGCTCTGAAGTTCTTTTATAGATTTATAAATAATTTGGAGGAGGTAAGCTACAGCCAAATTTTCAATATATAAATTGTGTAGGCTTTTTGTCACAGTGACATTGTGAGATAAAAAAGATATACTGTGGCATAAAATGGCAAATGAGTTTCTACATTAAAAAACAAGAAAGTTGCTCAGAAAGGTAACCCAAACTTTACTTAGGAAATAACAAAAGCTTGGAGCCAACAATCATCCAAAAAATGGCTCAGGCAGTCATTTATAAACCCTTTCTTAAGAACATTGATCCTTTGAGAGATCTCGGGGAGGGAGGAGGAGGAATTGGAATCTGGTTGCTCTTAAGAGAAAATAAAGTAATAAAAAAAATTGGATTTTGCACAGTCACAAAGAGAGACAAAACAAGAAATGAAACCCCCAAATGGTAATCAGAACCTGTTAAGTGGGTGGGAGAACTGATGAATTAAATTAGATCCCCAAAACAAGACTTTTCTACCTGCAAAAAATGACTTTCTGTCAAGAAACGGACATCTTTAAAATGTAAAGTTAGTAAATAAATAAAATGGTAAATTATCTCACACTATGAGAAAATAAAGGATTTAATATTTTCTCATGAGAAATAGAATAAGGCTTAGAAAAGCTTTTTAAATTTTTCTGTTTATTTTTATTTATTTATTTGAGAGCAACAGACACAGAGAGAAAGAAGAAGATAGGTAGATAGATAGATAGATATATAGAGAGAGGGAGAGAGAGAGAGAGAGAGAGAGAGAGAGAGAATGGGCACGCCAGGGCCTCCAGCCACTGCAAATGAACTCCAGATGTCTGTGCCACCTTGTGCATCTGGCTTACGTGGAGCCTGGGGAATCGAGCTTCGAACCAGGGTCCTTAGGATTCACAGGCAAGCGCTTAACAGCTAAGCCATCTCTCCAGCCCTAGAAAAGCATTTGATACCATTATGGTAGTGTTCCCATGATATCTTTTACTAAGAAGCAAAGTTATGGGTGGGGTTGTTAGAATTGGACCTTCTAATGAAGGAAATATATATGTCAGTATATGAGTCATCCCCACAGTCTTTAGTAGCCTTGTTTGCTGGAAAAAATTTTAGGCTGTATATAGCACCTTCCTGTATTATTGTTCTTACTGGTCTAGAAAGTGGCTTTTTTTTTTTTGATAAGTTAAAGAAAAAAATCTATATTTTCCTCAGTCTTCTGTCCCTTTTAAAAATATTTGTGCCTCTCCAGTCTTTGTCTCCATAACCTCACTACTTGCCTTCCCTCCCTATTGTTTTCCATGCAATGTATTCTCTGTCTCTTTTTTTACTCTGATTCTCATTTCTAGTCTATGTCATTTCTTCCACATTCTGTGATCCACTAATACAACATTCTTCCTTTCTGGATTTCTCTGATCTTTTCCTACTTGATGTTGTTTTATAAATTTGGAAGAAGATAAAAGATAAGAAATGGAATTACTGAGATCTTTCAAAGTAGCAACGGTGATGTATGAAGTTATGAACTATCTATTGTGGCCATGACAACATAACTCTTGGACACAAAGTACAGTGGTTTGTTACTCTCCTCTGCATGTAATGCCATGGATGGAGGCAAGTGTTTGGTTATGGATCCATGAATTGTTCTTAGTAGAAAAATACAGAATAACAGAATAACATCTTTGAATTTCTGAAAAAGCTATTAGAGTATTTCTCCATTTTCAAGTACAGTTTTCTCCAACACACTGTTTTCTTCACATAACTCAACCAAATACTGCAATTCATTGAAAGAAGAAACTTATGAGAACCAGGCTTTCTTCTTCTAGGCAAGACATTAAGAATATAAAACAAGCAGCCTGGCAAGAAGTACACATCAGTGCAATGGTCACACACAGCTTTGGAGAGTATCCAATGACTTTCTGATTGGAGTGAGATATCCACTCATTGGAAAGGAACCCATATCTGGTACTGGGAACCAAGTGTGGATGGTATGGAGACAGAGATTATGAATTCTGTTGTCAAACTCCCATAATCTTTGGCTAAAAGAGGGGCTACATCCATCAAATGCTCCACAAATTCGTAACACTTATCCAATTTAACCTATGCTGACTTCACTCTCCATTGGAGAATCTGTTTTTCTTTTCCTGAAGGTAGTGAGACCAGAGGAGATTAAACTACCCCTCACATCTCAGTCAAGGCCCAGGAAAAATCACAGAGGAAGTGGGGAGCTGAGCAAGAGTGGTGCTTTTACAGTGAGCCTTACAATCGGGGTGGAGGAGATAGAGAATACTCAATACATACCAAAGCAGAAATCCAGAAGCTCCTAAGAGCTCATCACTAAAGTAGACTTAAAACAAACCCACCAAGGCTCAGGGAAATTTGTGGAAGAAGAGGTGGAAAGATTGCCACAGGTGGGGATGTCATGTCCAGAGGCACTGCTTGCCCCCAATAGCTGACTGAGGCTCCCACACTGCATTACCCACAACACCAAAGGGAATACCAGCAATCCCACTGAGAAGGGCCCCTGCAGAATGGGGGCAGTCAGGAGGGAAAAGAGGATACTCACACATGATGTATCCATACAAAATATATTCGTAATAAAAATATGTGCAAAGTTTAATAAAAACCCTTCCATTGCTGTTAAATAAAAATGTGTTTTGGAAAACATTTTATTTCATGAAGATATCTCCTTAATGTGAAATTTCAATGGGTTTGCTGTGGCTATAAGATTCAGTAAATTATTTTAAAAATCATAATGACAGTTCTATTTCACAAAAATAAAGGGTATTAAGATACTGAATACTTTTGAACAGTATAATTTCCTTATAAATTGCTTTGTTATTCTTTAATACTATCCAACAAAAACAGTACTTTATCTAACAGAGCAAAGAAGAGCTTAATTATGACAGTTTCTTAATTGAGCAGTGTTGTGTCATTCTCAGAAATGAGCACTAGATACTGAAAGAGCTTGTTTATGGTTTTATACTAGAATATGTAAGTCAACCTTTCTTTTCAGGAATATTTTTGTGTTTAACAGTGGCATAAATTGCCTGTTGAGACAAACCTTTCAAAGTTCTAGGTAGACTACTTTCACATAAACATTTGAATTTGAAACCCAAAGAATCTTCCAAAGATGGAGAAATTGAAAACTAGTGTTATAATTAGGCACTGACATGTTAACAGTCATAGAAGCTTTGCCAAGCTGAGTAATCAAGAGGTGTGGCCTTTAAAGGGCATCTGAAGCCCTGGGCATCTGAGTTGATGAGTTGGAATAAAGGTGACTCATATAGTTGCAATCCTTCAAGAACATCATCCACTGTGAAAGTGTGAGCTTCTTTAAAACCTGTACACTTGGAAAGGGATCTGACAAAGGATCTTTGTATGATCCTTGAAATGAAAGTAAGAGTACCTTCACTGAAACTGTACCCAAAGGTCTGATGTAGTATGGCTTGGTACTTAAACTTATATGCTGTCACTATCTGGAAAATTAATACAATACATGTTTCTCAGAGCAATCCAAGAAGCCTGGCAAATGAAAGCACAACACATTTCTACAGATGAAGTAGAGAGCCATACTTCCAGATAAGGCCAACTGAATATGATTTAATAGTTCCAAATTATGAAACACTGAGGAAATAATCTACAATGAGGAAGAATTGATTCAAAATCAAATGACAGGAATAAATCCTAATACTTTTAAAAAATGATATATGAGAAAAAGGAAGTTAAACACATGGAAAATAAGATATTCTTCAAAAATATTGGGCAGTTTAGAATAATAAATGAAGAAATTTTGAAGAATTAAAAGAAATGAACAATGAAAACCTTAAAGCCAAGGCTTAGGTTTGAAAACAAATTTAAAATGACCTAATGAAGTAGAGTATTTGTAGAGAATTCTAGAGTCAGTTCTGGATAAATTACTTAGAATACCATAAAATGAGGAAATGGAAAGACTACAAAAGGATATGAAGTATAAAAGGACCATCATATATCTAATCATAAGGGAAATGAGAGAAACAATAGTTATAGGAATCATTGCCAAGAAGAAAATATGGAATGTATGATTCCCCAGGACCGAGAAGTGATTGCCAATGTGAAATCATAACAGTAAATTCACTCCACAATTTACATACCTTTTAGTAAACATGCTAATCACTGATGACAGAGAAAGGATCTTAATGACTACCAAAATTAAAAAGTAGATTCTCTTTCTTGACAAATTGGAACAAGTTTATTTCATCAATGAAGCTACAAAACAGAGAAATATTATTGCTTTTATTTTACAACCAGCTAAACCATCATAAAACAAAAACATTTTCAGAAAGAGAGAGACTGAACCTAGCATAAACATACCCCTAGGTAAAATTTAAGAGAAATAACATTGAGTGCAAAGGGCTGAGAACAATAATTATAAATGGAAAAATAATTGGTACTTATGAATACCAACAGAAATTACTTGTATTTAAGCACATATTATCAATTACAGAACGTTAGTCACATAGTGGTAACAAATACTGAGTTTTAAAAAGTGTAAGAAAATGCAAATATAATCTGTGTTAAATGATTAAAATGAATCAGATTTAGATTTACATATTTATTTATAGCAATATGTAAAGTATGAGAAAGTTAAAGAGTAAAATTAGAATATGTAATTGTATGGCCAGTATGAAGGGAAATACAAAGTACAAAACACAAAACTTGGTGAATTCAAGGTAAATTAACATAAAATAGTAATGAATTATTAGATGGCATATAGAAAATACAAAATTAAACAAATTATAGCATATCATATCACAACAAATACAAATAACTATATCAGCTTATTTATAAATATAATGTATTAGTTATTTCCTTGCTATTGTGAACAAATACCTGACAAGACACAACTTAAGGGACAAAGGATTAATTTCAGCCTATAGTTCCTGTTCACAGTTTATCATGACAGGAAAGTAATGGTGGCAAGATCTTGAGACAGCTGGCCGCATTCAGCCCACAGTGAGCAAGCAGAGAATGATGAATGATGCTGTTAAGCCAACTCTCCCCTTTTTAATCAGTCCAAGATCCTAGCCTGTGGAGTGGCACAGCCCATAGTTAGTGTGAGTTCTCCCATCTCAATTGACCTTATCTGGAAAATCCTTCATAAAAATTCCCAGATTTGTTTCTGAAGGGACCAAACTGACACCATGACAGGCTTCAGTAAGGTGCCCCCCTAACTAGGCCTAAGCTTCAGTTTCCTGGATAGGTAGGAAAGACGTCTGCAAAAAACCACAAAGGGCGAGCTATTAATCAACAGTGACCCTGACATGTGGCGGGGGAAGATAGCTGCCATTTTGTGCCCTGGGGGCTGAGACCAGGGAAGATAGCCACCATTTTGTGCTCTGGGGGCTTAGTCAGTTCCTGGAGACATGCCCAAATGTGCCCCTTTCAAGCTTTTGCCCCAACCAATCAGAGACATACAACTGTAACTGCTGCTTGCCTAGCCAATCATGTCAGAAGATTACCTAACCCACCTGGAATTCCCCTAGTTGTGCTTAAAAGGAGCCTGTGTGCTCCTGTAGGGTCACCATTTTGTATGACAGGCTGATTCTGCAGAATAAACGCTCTTTGTTTTTACATGCTATTTGAGTCTGGGGTCCTTCTTCAGCAATCTTTGGACCCTTACAGTTTCCAGGGTGATGCTTAATCCTGTGAAATTGACAGCTAGAGATTAAGTATCAAATATAGTACTTTCTTTCTTTCTTTTTTTTTTTTTTTTTTTTTTTTTGAGGTAGGGTTTCACTCTAGTTCAAACTGAACTGTAATTCACTCTGTAGTCTCACGGTGGTCTTGAACTTATGGCCATCCTCCTACTTCTGTCTCCCAAGTGTTGGGATTAAAGGCATGTCCCATTTTCTTCCACATTACCAACACTATTCAAAAGTGTAGGTGCATAGTCTCTTCTGAGTCCCAGAGAACCTCTCACTTTTGAATAGTGTTGGTAATGTGGAAGACAATGGTGATTTTTGAAATTGGACTGAATGTGTTTTGTATTATGAGATGACCATGATCCTATGGGGCCAGAAGGTTATGGCTTAAAAGTATTATATTTACCAGGCAGGGTGGTGAACACCTTTAATCCCAACACTTGGGAGACAGAGGTAGGAGCTCCCATATTGTGCTTTGCACACGTTTTTACAAAGCACGTTTAAAAATAATCAGGACAGGGCTGAGGATGCAGCTCAGTTAGTTGATTGTTCATCTAGCACACAAACCCTTGGGTTTGATCTCCAGCACTATAGAAACATAGTGTGGTGGTCCATGTGTGTAATGGAAGTATTTTGGATCTAGAGACAAGAAGATCAGAGCTTATGATCACGCCTGAATACATAGCAAGTTTGAGACCAGCGTGGACTACATGAAAACCTATCTCATAAAAAAAAATATTATTAGGGTGCTGGAGAGATGGATCAGTAATGTAGGTGCTTGCCTGCAAAGCCTAATGACCTGGGTTTTATTCCCTGGTGAACACGTAAAGCCAGATTCACAGTGGCTTGTGCATCTGGATTTCATTTGTAGTGGCTAGAGTCCCTGATAAGCCTGTGTTTTTTCTCCCTCTC
The DNA here is from genome assembly GCA_036346955.1 of Dipus sagitta. Classification (NCBI taxonomy): domain Eukaryota; kingdom Metazoa; phylum Chordata; class Mammalia; order Rodentia; family Dipodidae; genus Dipus; species Dipus sagitta. The sequence goes on along the minus strand of CM070771.1, from coordinate 100,860,976 downwards.
TCTGTCTTCTCTTCTCTTTCATTGCAAATAAATAAATAAAATTATTAGGATAAAAAGAATTCTTAACAGTTCCTTGGTACTTGCTCAAGACAAAAATTTAATAGCAATTTTCCAATAGTGACTTAGCTTCTTGTATTGACTAATCCTTCTATTCATACAAATAAAAACTGGGAATTCTGGAAATATACTCTTAAAAGCATCTTTAGGAGAGAAGTAAAAATTTGGAAAAATTTCAAAATTTGATAAAAAGTAAGCTTCCCTGGTTAAAGAATAGCATTTTTATGACCCTTTGTTTTAGAGCACTTCCTAATAATCTGTAAGTAGCATCTAGATGAAATCAGAAAGCAAACATATCGCTCACCTACTCCCTTGAAGGACCTGTCATTTGGCTAGATTACATTCTGTGTGGCTTACTCTACATCTTTCCATTTTAGTCTTGATAATTTCAAACCATTCTGGTAAGTATAACCTCAAAAATATAATTTGAATTTAAGTTGTAACTAATTGATACATTTGAGAACAAATATAATAATATAGTATATCTATCTTTTTCTTGGCATCAGAGCTTTGCACAAACTAAGAGGAAACAATTTCCTATTGTCTAAATTGCTGTACCTTCCTAAGTCTCACTATCCAACATCACAAATCTTTCCATTTTGTCCTCCCCTTTAACAATGTGTCAGCATTTGGAGGCCTTTATATTTTTTATAAATTTTATATTCTACTTGCTAAGTTACATTTAAAGTACCTTCTAGATTTTTAAATCAATTTTTAATATGTTCACCTAGATTTTCAGGAAGTTTATTGTGATGCTTCATGTGTATTTAGCCTGCTTTGTTTTTTGTGGTGGTTTGAATTAGGTGTTCTCCATAAACTCCTGTGTTCTGAATGCTAGGTCCCTAGCTGAGGATAATTTGTTAATTGGAGCCTTGCTTGCGGAAGTGAGTTCTGGGGGATAGGCTTAGGGGTGTTACAGCCAGCTTCCCCTTGCCAATGTTTAGTGCATTCTCCTAATGCTGGTGTCTTCCTGATGTTGGCCAAGAGGTGATGGCCTGCCTTTGCTCATGCCATCCTTTCCCTGCCATCATGGAGCTTCCCCTTAAGTCTGTAAATCAAAATACACCCTTTCCTCCAACAAGCTGCTTTTGGTCAGGTACTTTATGCCAGCAAAGAGAGGGTAACTGCTACAGTATCTATTGTGCTAGATAAGCATATAGCTCTAAAGTTTTCATCAACTTTGCAATTTTTGTGTATTTATCTTTTCCAACACTAATTCATCCTAAATTTTCTCTCCCTTCTTTATAGACCAGGAACTGCATATATTAAAACATTTTATCCTGTGTCTATATGTCTCTTTTCTATGTTTTCTGTACTTTTGTTTTGATTGCTTAATCTTCCTTCAATTTGGCCACCCTACCTATCATTATAAGTTTTAATTATATTTTAATATTAAAGTTTCTTTTACACAGTAGTAGCTTTAAGTTCACAGGAAAAGTGAAAAGGAGCTGGGCTTGGTAGTATACAACTTTAATACCAGCACTCAAGAGGCCAAGTTAGGAGGATCACCACTAGTTCAAGACTTCTCTGAGACTACCTAGTGAATTCCAGGCCAGCCTGGGCTAGATCAAGACACCACTTTGAAAACCACCAAAAAGAAAAAAAAAAAAAAAGCAAAAAGGAAGTGGGGAAATACCCCATGTATGCCTGGCTTCCACACATGCATACCCACAATTATTACTAACAAACCCCACTGGGGTGAACTTATAACACCTACTGCTGAAGACACCTTATGTGGTTGACATGCAAAATAGAATGGCATGGCTGGAAGTTGGAAGAGAGTCAGTCCCCAGACAGTCAGCATGTCTAGTGCCAGAAGGTGCTACATGGGCGACTGGGGGAAAATGACCAATATCTGTCCAAGCAACTCATGGTCTAACCTACTTAGCAGCAAATAACTTGTTGTGATGCCCACACAAGTGCAATAGTGGCACACAGCCATGGTGGGGAACCAACTGCTCTTAATTTGGCTAAATGATCTCCTCAGTGGTACAGGACCCATAGCTGGAGCTGGGAAACAAGTCAGAACCATATCCAAACATAAGCCCACTCGCCAATATCAAGCTGTCATCAATCATGGGCTACAAGAGGACCTACACCTATTAAATTCTCTATAAAAACAAGTAAGGGTTATCTCATTTGTCCTGGTGCTAACTTATCCTCCATTGGAGAATCTGCTTCTCATTTTCAGATAGATGTAGATCCTAAGGAGAGAGCCACCCCATCATACCTCAAAAGGGCCCCGGCTGAAACTAAGAAAAATTGGCGAAACAAGCAAGGGTGCTGTCTTACTGATGAACCGGATACCAGCAGAAGGGGGAAGGAGAGCCGGGCGTGGTGGCGCACGCCTTTAATCCCAGCACTCGGGAGGCAGAGGTAGGAGGATTGCTGTGAGTTCGAGACCAACCTGAGACTACAGTTAATTCCAGGTCAGTCTGGGCCAGAGTGAGACCCTACCTTGGGAAAAAAAAGGGGGGGGGGAAGGAGATGAACACAGAGAAAAATCAACTCCTACCAAATCAGACAGCCAGAGCCTCACAGGCCCCCAACACCTCATCACTGAAGCAGACCAAAAATGAACCCAACATGGCTCAGGGAAATTTTGCGGAAGAGGGGGTGGAAAGAATGTCAGAGCCACATGTTGGGTCATGATATGCAGAGACATTTAGCTTACCCATAACTGTGGGCTAACTCCACAATGCATGACCCATATACTTCAACAAGGAGGGGCCAAGAGGAGGGGGTAGGTCACAGATAAGCCTAATAATGGTACCAAATTGACTGTATTTGCTGAATACAAAACTAACTAATAAAGAAAAAAAAACAATTAAGGAATCTGTAGTAGAATATTAATATTATCCAAAGTCTATAGTTTACATTATCAGTCCCTCCTAGTGATGGGCATTTGAGAAATTGTACATGTAATCATAGTACCATGAAGGACATTTTCATCTGAAAAATTTGGTGTTCTATGCATTCATCAGTTCTTTGCACTAACCACTAGAAATCACTGGCAACTCTTCATCTTTTATAATACCTTCCTAACTTGGCCTTTGCTAGAAAGCTTTAGAGTTGGAATGATACAATGTGTGGATTTTTCTAACTGGTTTTGTATTCCACATAAGAATATGATTGGAGAAACAAGCAAGGGGGCTGTTTTCCTGATGAACCGGATACCAGCACAAGGGGGAAGGAGATCAGCACAGAGAAAAATCAACTACCAAATCAGAGAGCCAGAGCCTCAGAGGCCCCTAACACCTCATCACTGAAGCAGACCAAAAATGAACCCAACATGGCTCAGGGAAATTTTGTGGAAGAGGGGGCGGAAAGAATGTCAGAGTCGCATGTTGGGTCATGATATGCAGAGACATTTATCTTACCCATAACTGTGGGCTAACTCCACAATGCATGACCCGTATACCTCAACAAGGAGTGGCCAAGGGGAGGGGGTAGGTCACGGATGAGCCTAATAATGGTACCAAACTGACTGTATTTGCTGAATACAAAACTAACTAATAAAGAAAAAAAAAGAATATGCATTAAGTATTTTCCCTGTTTTTTATGGCTTGATACTTCATTTGCTTTTAGTACTATTTATTAACCAGTTATCTGGATGTGCAATACTTCAGCCATTCACTTCCTAGAGAACATTTTAGTTGTTTCTAAGCTTTGACAACTATAAATAAAACTGCAGTAAACATCTGTGCACAGGCTTTTAGATAGACATGAGTTATAACTTCTTTGGGTAAATGCAGCAAGCATGATTAAAGACTGGATGGTAGTGAATGCTGAGCTTGGTATTAATCTACTAAACTACTTTTCAAAAGGGGCTGCACTATTTCACATTGTGGTGTCTTACTGTTTTCACATTATATTATCTCATTGTTTTAACTAAAACTTAATAATGCATGACAACATCTCTTTCATGTTCTTATTTCCCACCCATTTTTCTTCTTTGGTGAGGTAGTTGGTTAAAATCTTCAACTCCCATTTAAACTATGTTGATTTCACTCTCAATTGGATAATATGTTCTTTCTTTCTTTCTTTCTTTCTTTCTTTCTTTCTTCTTTCTTCCTTCCTTTCTTTCTTTCTTTTTTTTTTTTTGTTTTTTTTTTTGCAGAAAGTAGCAAGACCTGAGGAGATAAACTACTCCTTGCACTTTAGTCAAGCCAAAGCTTAAACCACAGAGGAACTGGGAAATGAGCAGGAGTGTAGAAGACATACCCTGAGGACACTCAACACCTACCAAACCAGAGATCCAGAGGCTCTTAAAGGCTCATCACTGAAGTAGACTTAAAACTTGCCCTTCATGGCTCAATGAATTTTGTGGAATAAGGTGTGGAAAGACTGTAAGAGCCACGGATTGAGACATCGTACCCACAGGCATTCCCTCCCCACAGAATAACTGACTGCTGCTCCCACAACCCACTAGGGAATACCTGCAACCCCACTGAAGAGGGTCCCCAGAGGAATGTTGGCAGGGATGAGGGAAAAGAGGGTACCAACACATGGTGAATCCATACAACATATGTTGCTAATAATAATACTAATAAAAAATCAAAAAAATCTTCAACTCACATTTAAATAGAGTTCTTCATTTTCTTATTACTGAATTTTAAGTATTTTATACTGTGAAAAGTCTTCTTTATCAGATGAAATATGTAACATTTTCATTGTCTTGACAGTAATTTGTGTGGAGCAGAATTTTTTTTTAACTTTAAAGAAATAGAGATCACTTACTTATTACATGATGAATTGTATCACTGCTGTAGTAGCTAAAAGTTATGACCAAACTAAAGGTCATCTATATTTTTTCCTAAGTTATCTACTAGGAATTTATAGTTTTGTATCTAATATTTTGAGCCATGAAACATTTTGAGCTACTTTCCTTCCCTTCCCTTCCTCCTTCCCTTTCTTTCTTCCTTGCTTTTTTCCTTCCTTCTTGAGAAGCTGAAGTATTGAAGTTTATGGCATCTGTTCTCTGGCTTATTTTCAGAAATATTGTGCTGGCTATTCTGAGTTTATTGCTATTTGTTATAAACTTTTGAATCAGTTTATAAATATCCACAATTAATTGTTGGGTTTTTACAGATATTTCACTTAATATACGGTCAAGTTTGAAAGAACTGACATTTTGACCCGTTATTCCAGAACAAAGAATACCTCTCCACTCATTTATTTCCTCTTTTCCTTTCATCAGAATTTGATAGATATCCTCATAAAGATCTTGTATATAGTTTGTTTAATTTATACTTAGGCAGTTCCTGTTAGGAGATGCAAACAGTTTTTATTTTGTACTGGTGGGATTAAACCCAGGGCATCACCCATATAGATATGTGTTCTACTACTAAACTACACCTTTGGCCATTGGTAATCTGTGTTTTTTTATTTCAAATTGCATTTATTCTTTGCTAGTGTATATGGAAGTGATTGGCATTTGCATCTGAATGTGGCATCCCAAAGCCTTGCTTGTATATGCTTTCCCAATCAAGCATTTTGCATTTTCCATACATATTTGAGGATCTGTGAACAGACATTTTTTCATATATTTATTATTTGTTTATATAAATATATTAAATATTTACATTTATTTATTACAGACAGAGAAAGAGTATGAGTGTGCTATATCAGGCTTTGCAAACAAGTGCCTGTAATCACTGTGAAATTCCTCCAGTCCTGTTTATATATTTCTATCCCTTGTTCTTATTTTCATGTAAGAGGTACGATTTCCAGGAAAACACTGAAAGTAGTGACAATAATACATAAACTTGTTTTGTTCCTAAACTTGGTGGAAAGTCCAGAATCTCCTCCTCATTAAGTATGGTGTTAGCTGTTGGATTTTGGTAGATTTTCTTGATTAAGAAGAGAAAAACTCATGGCATTCCTAGTTTATTGAGGAATTTTTAAAAATAATAAAGGATGTAGGAGCATGTCTAATGCCTTTCCTTCCTTTATTGATATAATTCTGTTATTTTTTAGCCTGTTGATATGATGGCTTAATTAACTAATTTCTGAATGTTGAAGTAGCCATGCATAAATGAGATAAATTCCACTTGGCTATTGTAGTGGTTTGATTCAGTTGTCTGCCATTAACTTATGTGTTTTGAATGTGAGGACCCCAACTGGTGGCAATTTTGGAATTGGAGCCTCCGAGAGGGAATATATTGTTGGGTGTGGGATTACAGATATTATAGCCAGCTTGCATTTTCCATTGTTTGGCACTCTCTCCTGCTGCTGTTATTCACCTGATGTTGGCTAGGAGGTAATGTCCACCCTCTGCTCATGTCATCATTTTCTTCTGCCACCTTGGAGCTTCTCCTCAAGTCTGTAAGCCAAAATGAACCTTTTCATCCCATAAACTGATTTTGGTTGGATTCTTTGTGCAGCAACTCAAAGCTGACCGCAACAGTAACATTGGTACCAGAAGTGGGTTGTTGCTGCTCGAAAGCTGACTGTGTGGCTTTTGGTCTTTTGGGGCTGATTTGAGGGAGGAATGTGGAAAGAATTGAAACCTTTGCCTAAGAGATGCCATGCAATGCTATAAGCACAGTTTGATGGACTATTTTTTGTCAGAGTTGAAAGAACTGAATGCAGTAAGAACTATGGGTTATGATGTTTGGCTTATAAGGGAAAGAAAGAGCTTTGCCTGGACTGGGCTAGAAGCAGTTTGTGTGAGAGGATTGTTGTTTTGCCTGTGTCCTGAGAACTTTGTGCAGGGTTGAATTGCATAGAAGTGGACTGCTGTGAACAGAAAGATATGTCATAAAAATAAATGAAATCACTGGGCCCAAACTGCAGTCCAATTAGCTGCAAATATTTGAGAGATTACAATCATTGAGACTGGGCCAGACGGTCTGCACTGGACTCTTGTGAAGTTAGGGAACTGAATGCTAAAGGAGTGTCCTATTTTGCAAAGTCTGCTTCACTCCCCCGCTGGATTAACAAGATGGTAGCCCACCTGAAACAATGGACTATAAAAAAATGCAGGAAAGAGAAGTAATTGAATTTGCAATGCAGTTTTGTATTTTGGAAATGGCCAAGGGCAATAGGAAGCAGGTTTATTGGATTACCTGTGTGAAAGTTGATGGAGCCATGAGGATGAACCATGAGTTGCAGACCCAATGGAGATACCAGGATTATGGGATGGCTGCCAAGGAAAGCTGCTGGCACTGGATGTAGTTTTCCTAGACTGTGAGTAGCCTAGCTGGAGGGGTGGAATTGGAACTTGAGAGACTTGTCACTTGTTAGAATTATTGGACTTTGAGTTTTGTTACTGGTTAGAGTTTCAGACTTGGAGCAACAGAATTTTATGAGAATGAGATAATGAGTGATACTGCAGTTTTCTTTTCTTGGGATGTCTCTGTCTAGTGTTGGTATTATGGAAACATTGTCTATGGAATCAATTAGGAAATATGCTCTGTGATTGCGTCTTATGAACAAGGTTGTAGATCTCTGGTTCTAGTGCTTTGTGCTATCATTTCTTCCTTAAGTGAATGGTACATTTCACTAATAGATATAGGTGAGCCCTTCAGGATCTTTCTGGAATTAACTCTCATAGGCAAATTATTTGTCAATTACAAATCATGTTTTTCTACCATGTATGGCTTCCCAGAGGTTTCTGCTGTGATACCTGATATTAACCTGTCAATCTTTCATGTCATGGGGACCCTCATTTTCTCCGACTCTTCATTTCTGTTCTAAACCTAAAAGAAGTTGTTAAAAATTTCATTGTTTAGCCTTTACTTGTTGTTAGAAGAGTGAAGACTTTTGAGAATGGAGACTATTAGAGAATATGAAGGGTAGGGAGAAGTCAGGAGGGTAAGCTAGGAGTATAATGTGGGTAATGATGAATGTACAAAAACATCACATTGATACCCATTACTCACACAATTAATATTCACTAATAAAGAAGACTTACCAGTTTCTTACACATGCCTGACCAAAAAAAGAGAAATCTCTTTTTTTTGAAAAAAAAGTTATTATAAATTAATTTTATATAATCTGTTTGACTAGATTTCAAGCTGGGTTCCATTAATTTTGTAAATTCTGTCCAGTTTCTGCTGAGCAATCACTCAGTGTAGCATTTCAATCATCCAGCTGAAAGCCTGAGTTTTCAGGACCTGCCCTCCACATAGAACATCATACTTTGTTTTTCATGCCTCAGGTCAAGTCCCATAAACTGCCAAGAGCATTGCTTACTTGTTTCCTGATCTCTACAGTTCTCTATTTGAGTTCTCCTCCACCCTGCTGCTGCTGCAATCATTGTCTTATAATCAGTATTGAGGCTTATGATTGACAGCTGGTTGAAGGCAAACACTATGTCAGATATTGGGTCCATTTCAGTTCTTATCCTCTCTCCCAGATCCCACTTTTCTAGGTTTCTGTTTCTTTTCTTTTTTTTTAATTTAAAAGTATATATTATTTACATATTTATTTGAGAGAGAAAGAGGGAAGGAGGGAAGAAAAAAGAGAGTGAGAGAGAATGGGTGAGCCAGGGTCTCCAGCTGCTGCAAATGAACTTCAGATATATGTTCCACCTTGTGCATCTGGCTTATGTGGGTCCCGGGGAATGGAAACTGGGTCTTTTGGCTTTATAGATAAGCACCTTAACCACTAAGCAATCTCTCCAGTCTGGTTTCTACTTCTTTAATATTTGTTCAATAGTTTCTTATTTTCTGAGATTTTTGTTGTTATATTGTCTTCTGAGGAATTTATTGTAAAGATAAAATTTACAAAAAAATTAACAAAAAAATTGTAACTGGGGTTCCAAACAGAGAAATTAGAAAATCCACAAAAAGTTGCTCACAAAGGTTCCTGAAGTCAAGCACGTCTGGCTTCTTAGAGTGGTGAATCAAAGGTGCATTGGAGTAAAGGGCTGAGAAGAGCACTTGCTTCTGAAGTGTGAGTGGTCATAGGGCAGCAATATGGAGAGCTAGACACAGAAGCATAAAGGGAGTCTGGAAATCTCCAACATATCTATGTCTGTCTTTTGCCAAGTCTAGTTGTAATTACCTTCAAAGCAATTGGGTAACTGATTTACTTTCCCCTTCTAACTCTCATTAAGTTTATCTTTTGGCTAAATCTAATAAGAATCATACAAGGTGTTTCTGGTAAGACAACCTAGGCATGCTGGAACAGTAAAAAGTAACAGAGATATGACAAGACATTCATATGAAAGGAAATGAGATGGCCAGTAAATATGTTCAAAGACTCTGAAGCATGCACTCACTCTGAAAAACACAACTTGGAAACACAATAGGATATTACTCTACATGTGTTTGATAGGATCAACTATTCCAAGCTGACGGTAAGTTGATTTGATCATGTTAAAAAGTAATTTGGAATACCAAATAAAATTGAAGATATACATAACTTTCACCCAGTACTATTCTTATGAATGTGCCGTATTCACACATTTCCATTAATGATTCCAAATAACTTGCATCTATTCATTGAAAACCAATAAAAATTTTCAATGAGACAACTAAATCTAAATGAATTGTCATGAATAAAACTTAAAAACTGAAAAAAATTGCTAAATGTATAGGTAAATTTTATGCATCTATAATTTTTAAAACATGCTAAATAACAGTAAATTTATTTCTAGGATTCATACATATATATTAGAAATATAAACACTCTTTGGTATAATACCAAATTCAAGAGAGTATAATAAAGGAAAGTTCATTGTAAGTTCTGATAGGGTTTGTGATTGTTTATTTCTTTTTTAAAATTTTTTGTTTTACCTTTATTTATTTATTTGAGAGTGAGAGCGACAGAGAGGGGGAAAGAGAGAGAAAGGAAGAGAGAGAGCATGGGCACGCCAGGGCTTCCAGCCACTGCAAACGAACTCCAGACGAGTGCGCCCCCTTGTGCATCTGGCTTACGTGGGTCCTGGGGAATTGAGCCTCGAACCAGGGGTCCTTAGACTTCACAGGCAAGTGCTTAACTGCTAAGCCATTTCTCCAGCCCTGTTTATTTCTTAAAAAATATTTTTATTAGGCCGGGTGTGGTGGCTTATAACCTTTAATCCCAGCACTTGGGAGGAAGAGGTAGGAAGATTGCTGTGAATTCAAGGCCACCCTGAGACTACAGAATGAATTCCAGGTAGTATAGGCTAGAGTGAGACCCTACCTTGAAAAACAAAACAAAAAACAATTATTTGGTAAATAAGCATGCCTGCTTGTTAGATTATCCCAATACCTTTTTATGTCTCTAAATTTGCTATTTAATTTCTAAAAAGAGAAACTTGATTTGCAAACTTTAATTAATTTCATGTGCCCATAAAAGTAGTCATTCATTCTCACCTGTTCCACATTCCAGAGCATAATCCCAACTTTAATTTTTTTCTTATTATTCAAAGGTGATTTTAATTTCTTGTATAAAATTCACTATATGGTTGTTGGATGTTTTGAAAGGCATGATTAATATTAAATTCTATTGTTTAAAATTAGGAAATACTATTTCTTTGACTTTTATACCATTAAATACATTTTATTAAATGTGATTTATTTATATATTTACTTATTCATTTATTTATTTATGGGAGAGAGTGGCAGATAGAGAGAGAATGGGCATGTCAGGCTCTCTAACCACTGCAATGAACAAACCTCAGATACATGTGCCACGTTGAAGAGGGGTCCTTATGCTTTGCAGGCAAGTGCCTTAACTGCCAAGCCATCTCTCCAGCCCTGATATATTTTTCTATTTTGGTTGTATCATAGTTTGGATTTAAGTAAAAAGTAAAGGGCATTTACTCAAAATGTAAAATACTTATTCCTTGAGCAGTTTTCTCTTGGTATTAATGGAGGGTTTATCTTAGAACCTCTTGCCATATCAAAATCTGGAATGTTCAAACCCCTTGTATAAAATGTTGCATTTGCACATAACATATATCCTTCCCTAATCATCTCCATTGAGATATCTAATAAATGAAAATTATAGGGAAATACTTAATACTGCTTTGTTTAGGGAATGATGATCAGAGAAAACTCTAGACATGGTCAGTACAAACACACTTGCTTTCATAAATATTTTCTACCTTGTTTGAATTCAACAATACAAAGTGACAGCCATATTTACAAAATGATCATATATACTTGAGTCTAGGACATCTGTAGTGTCAGGGTTATGCCACTATAGAGAAGCAATGGGAAAGAGGAATAGAAGGAAAGAAGAAATGGAAGAAAATCAGGCTTTGGGGGATAAGAGGATAAAAAGAAGGAAGCAAAAAAAATTTTAGCAAGTAGACACTACAAGTGTGGCAGGTTGTGTGAGCCGATCAATCTTCAAACTCTTCCCATATCCTGTAAGCTCACTAAATCACAAAATGAGAGTGAAATTCAAAGGAAACAGTGGAGAGACACAGAGAAACAGGAAGAAATATAGGAAGGAAAGACAATTTTTAGGAAGAGTTTGGAACTACAATTTGAAAACAGACTACATTTATTTAAATGTTCAAAGGATATGGAACACCACTGTTGACATATCTATTACATTAAAATGCATTAAAAAGTGGCTGACCTTTTCCACTTCCCTTTAATATTGTTTGTAAGTAAAATGGGGACAGTGTTTGGTGTCAGAACAATTGATTCAGAAGAACAAAATTCAAATTATATATTTACTTGTGTATGTACATGCTCCTTAAGGCTTAAAAGAAGAAATGTCTCAGAGTAGAATATGTATTGAAAGCAAATTCACATATAAATTTCAATTCTACATGTAGATATGTACAAATAATAGCTTCATAATTTTTGGCAAATAGAGGTATAGTTTTGATTTTTTAAAAATTTATTATATTTATTTATTTGAGAGAGATAAGGAGAGAGAGAGAGAGAGAGAGAGAGAGAGAGAGAGAGAGAGATAGGCAGATAGAGAATGGGCATGCCAGGGCCTCCAGCCATTGCAAATGAACTCCATACGCATGTGCCACCTTGTGCATCTGGCTTATGTGGGTCCTAGGGAAATGAACCTAAGTCCTTTGGCTTTGCAGGCAAGAGCCTTAACTGCTAAGGCATCTCTTCAGCCTTAGCTCTGCTTTGTGCTTGAGGAAATGTAGACATCCTTGCTCAGTGATGCTAACCAGGGCAGTGGTCTGTAAGTAAAGTAGATAGCAACTTTCCATATATTATTAAACAGTCTTTACACTCCATAATAATATTTCAATAATGAGAATGTGTATAAGATGATAATTTTCATTTAAATAGGTCTTTACCTTCATATATTATTCTTATAAACTAGCATGGAAATAATCTCATTTTTTGTGAAACTTCAATGTATTTGTCTCAGAACAATGAATATGGCAGAGCTATAGAATAAATATTTTTAAATAATATAAACTGTACTAAAATATCGTTTCTTGATTTTAAGTAGAATTCTTCAGATAATTGTTTTGTGAATAATATTCCTTTTAAATTCTTTGCTGGTATGAAAACTCACTTGAACTAAAATTTGGCATTGGGGTTTAAAGGAAAGGAACTTTATATATATATAAAGTTTTCAAGTTGGTGAGGGTGGAGACATGGCTCTGACATCTGTCTTGCTAGGACTGATTTGACTGATCAGGCTAGCTAGTTGTGTGTTCCTCAGGAAGTTTCATGCTCTAAGAGGATAGCTTTCCCTGCATAGAAAATGTTTGTTCTTTGGTGACAGGTAGTTGTGCTCCCTTGCTAACACCTCCAAGAAAGCTCTCAAAACAGCTAGTTTTTAGTGTATGAACCTGGGAAAACTATCTTAATCTCTCTGTAGCTCAATTTATTTATCTCTAATGGAAGAATACACCAGTATCAGTCCCACAGAATAATTTGGGTGACTGAATATTAAGACTCAGTTGCTGGCTTTTAAATGATATAGGCTAAAATCACCATCACAGTTGATGATAAAGATGATTATGGTGATGGTGGTGATGATGCAGCCAGCTCAGTCCATGACTGCTTATGCTAGGGAGGCAACCTGGTTGATGGAAACAACATAAAACAGGACACAAGGTGTCCTTCACATGACATGCTTTGTGACTTGAATTAGGCTCCTGGCATCTCAATTTGTTGATTTGTAAAAGAAAGTTTGGATAAAAGCTGTTCATGGTTAAAGTCCAGTCCTAGTGATCACTGATTCAGAATAGTTCCTAAAATTTCCTTGCAGTATTAGATATAAATATGTGACATGATATTTTAACATGGTTCCCCAAAGATTAATGCAAGAATCTAAAAAGTGGGCTGGAGAGATGGCTTAGCAGTTAAGCTCTTGCCTGTGAATCCTAAGGACCCCAGTTCGAGGCTCGATTCTCCAGGACCCACTTTAGCCAGATGCACAAGGGGGCGCATGCGTCTGGAGTTCGTTTGCAGTGGCTGGAAGCCCTGGCGTGCCCATTCTCTCTCTCTCTCTCTATGTGACTCTTTCTGTCTCAAATAAATAAATAAAAATGAACAAAAAATATCTAAAAAGTAAGCTGACTTCTTAAAAATTTATGCAGCAACAAAACTTAACAATATTTGCATATAACCAACAAAGGGTAAATTCTCCTAGCCATTAATTCATTCATTACATCATTAACATGAAACAAACGAATACCTATTCTTGGCCAGAAATTGTAGGAGGTGCTAAAAATGCATTATTTACCTCCCATATGTTTAGCACACAATTACAGCCATTGTGAAAGGGACATGAGTATATACGAATATTTGATTCATGCCTAAGTAGCAGTTGGAGAACAGTAGGAATAGGATGGTCTCACCAATAAACAATGCTGCAACTTTAAACATGCTACTTTTCTGGAAGCACTATGTTAAAAAAATTGTTGTAATTTGAAGTCAAAGTATATTTATTTACATATAATATGATTCTGTACATAAGATATTCTAAACTCCTATACATGTTAAACTTTCAGCAATGTGGCAGGTCATAAAAGTAATAAAATCTTTAAAAAAGCAGTAGCATTCCCATATAACAAAGACAAAACATACTTAGAAATAAACTAGAGAAATAATCTCACTCATAGTAGCCTACCAAAAAAGTAAACACTTTGGAAGAAACCTAACCAACGAAACTCTATAATGAAAACCTCTATAATCAAACCTGTATAATTTTTTTTTAAACACTGAGGACAATAGGAAAAAACTGGACAATAGATAGATCTCCTATACTCATTGATTAAATGAATTAATACTGTCAAAATGGCCATCCTACCAAAAGCAATCTATAGCTTCAATGCAATCCCAATCAAAATCCTAAAAAATTCTTCACAGAAAAAAAAAATCACAAAATTCAAGTGGAAGCATAAAAGATGCTAGATAGCCAAAACAATCCTCATCAAAGAAGACAAAGGAGAAGGAGAAGAAAAATAGTGCTGGAGATTTTACTAGTCCTGGTTGCAAGTTCTACTACAGAGCTATAGTTAAAAAAAAAACAAAAAAAAAACCAAAAAAACAAAAAAAAAACAGCATGGTGATGCAGCAAAAGGAGACATGTAAATCAATGGAATCAACTAGAGGACCTGATAAAAGTCCAAGCAACAACATCCACCCAATTTTTGACAAAGATGCCAAAAATAAACAAAAGGACATTGGCTAAAAATGATGTTTAGAAAACTAGATACCTTGAAACTCTGAAAATTCTAGAGGTAAAAGTAGGGAGTGCACTTCAAGATGGAGGCATAGGTAAGGTCTTTCTGAATGGGACTGTGGTTGCTCAGGAAATAAAGCCAACAATAAGCAAGTGAAACCTCACAGAATTAAGCAGCTTTTATACAGGAAAGGAAACTCAGTCAAGTTAAGAAGCATCCTATAGAATGGCAGAGCATTTTTTTTTTTTTTGCCAATTGTACATATGACAGAGGATAAATATACGGAATATAAAGGGCTAGAGAAATGATTCCACAGCTAAAGGTGCTTGCTTGGAAAGCCTGTCAGCCTGGGTTCAATTCCCTAGCACCTATGTAATGCTGAGAACAACATGGCTGATGGATCTAAGGTAAGCCTACCATTGTCAGAGACCCAGGTGTGCAAGCACATGCACACACACACACACACACACACAGTAAGGAAAAAAACTTTAAAACACTCCTGCTATAAAGAACTCAAAAGAACCAAAAATCAAGAATATAAAAATCAAATAAAAAACATGGGCTATGGAATAGAACAGAGTTCTCAAAAGAAGAAATACAACTGGTTAATAAATAATTTTAAGTGTTCAACATCCTTAGCTATCAGAGATATGCAAACTAATACTAATTTTGCAATTTAAGAAAACAAATGGCAAAACATGCTGGTGAGGATGTGGTGGAAAGGGAACCAACCTTTATTCACTATTGATGGGAGTGTAAACTCATATGCCCACTAGGGATATCAGTATGGGGGTTTCTCAAAAAGTGAAAAAGAAAATGGAACAAACATGTTACCCAGGAATACCACTCCTGGGCATACATCCAAAAGCCTAGGGACACGTCCATGTTCATTGCTGTTCTATGAACAATAGCTAGGAAATGCAATCAGCTTAAATGTCTGTCAGCTGATGAACTGATAATGAAAATGTGAATATGTATTTCAGCTCTAAAGAAAAAAATCCTGGTAAGTTTGCAGAAAAATGGATGAAAGTGGAAAATATACTGAGTTAGGTAAACCAGGCACATAAAGACAAACACCACATGTCTACAAGTTCTTCCTAATATCCCAGATTTTCTCATGAAAATTTCTTGAATTTTTAGGGTTGTGTGTTTAAATTGGAATGTGTATTTGTAGAAGCCAGTAATGTAGAAAGAGGCCATGTGCGGGGAGAGGGGGCATAAATGTTAAGTAGACTTAGTGAAGTCATTATAACAGAAAGAAGATATATGTTCAAGCTTGTAGTTATCCCAAGAGTCTGATTTCACATCAATTATTAGCTTCATGGACTATATACACTTGATATGAAAGCGTGACAACAGAAAGAATAGAACTTCATTCTCAGAAGATCAGAATTGATTCTACAACTCCATATTTCCTACCCATAAAACCCTAAGACAAAAAAATACATTCTGTGCTTTCATTTGCTCATTTCCAAAGTACAAATATGTAGGTTTTGGGGTTCCTTCCAAACACTTCAAGATTCAGAGCACCTGTCTCCATCTGATATGAGTAGTGAGTGACAATGTACCTTTTCTCTACGAAAATATACCCAGAGTTCTAGTCAAACAGAAACTTTCACCTGCTTCCAGGGATCTTGATCAGTGGCTGATAGGAGTTCAAAAACCCAGCTCCCTATAACAAGGGCACACACACAACAGCTTTTCTGTGGGATTAGTCAGAAGCCTATAACCAGCTGATACCTGCTTTGTGCAGAGCTTCTATGTCTCGTTTTGTCATGCTACCTTTACTCTTCCTTTTGGGAGTACTTAGGTCAATTCTTAAAAGAATCCCTAACATAGGATTTTCCTAAAACATAAAAAATTCCTTCAAATATTATGGTAATAAAATAAAGTAAATATACATGAAACATTTATTGATTACAGATTAATATAAATTTTGATATTAATGTCATGAAAAATTACAAGCATATAGAGTTCATTGCTTTTATTTCTTTTCCATTTATATGTTTATAAAATAGTTGTGCTATCTCCTCTCTCTCATATATCACAAGGCTACTTATTCCAAATTTTATGGTCTTACAATGATGAGGCATTCAAGACCCAGAAAAAGAAGAAAAATGGGAGTAATCCTACCTTGGTCATAGTAGTTGCTTGGCAAAACTAGCTCTTATTTGTGACATTAATAACCTAAAGTGTGCCTTTCTGAGAGGAAAAATGCATCAATTTTGCTTTTAAATTCCATGAAATATGTAAAGATGTGTCCACACTATTATTTTACCTTTGAATTTTGACACAGTTAAGTGCCACATAGCTTTCAGGAGATGGATTTACTCAGAGTAGCCCAGTCACTAGTCTTCCACTTTCACAAGAGAATTATTTTACTGTCTGATAAATTTCCTCCTGGCTTCTTGCTTTACTTTTTTGTGATGATTTACCAGCATCAATTCTAAAATTATTTTGTCATTTGGGTCTCCAGAATTTTTCACACATTGTTCTATGCTGATTTCTAAGTAATGTGAGACAAACCGTTCAGAGATGAGAAAGTAGGGAAAGCAGAGGGGCAGATCCCAGTTTCTGAAATATCCATTCTAAGAACGTACAAATAAAACCTGAAGGATATTGAGAGTGGTACTCTGAAAAGTGTTCCTTCCTGGAGAACTTCTGAGGAAGCCTTCTGATATTCCCAGGAGAGTTCTTGTTACCGTTTAGCTTCTGGGTCACCCATCATTCAGCCTGAATCTGGAGGGATAGTGCATCTTCTTGTCTCTTCTCAGACTTCCTATCTGTCAGAGTCCACAGGGGGAAAAAAAAAAAAAACATGGTACTCTAATTTCCTATCATTATCATCATCATCATTATTGCTTTATTTTTAAGGACAGTGTTAGGTTCATGGGACAATTGAGATGGAATTACAGAGACATCAATAAATCTCACATTTTCCCATTTCTATATTCTCCCCCATTAGTAGTATCTCTCACCAGAGTTAACTAATAAACATATACAGATATATTATTATCCACAATGTATATATTGCATCATATTTTACTCAGTGCTGTGTATTCTGTGAATTTGGGCAAAGATATCATAATGTCATCTATCCAAATTTGTTTCACAGTTTTTCATTAACCTAAAATTACTTGCAATCTTATCCATTCCTCTATCCCTGTTAGCTCCTGAATACTACTAATCATTCTATAGTTTACATAATTCTAAGGTTTGAATATGTTTTTTTCCTCAGGGTATATGTTCTGCAAGCCTTGTCTCCAGTGGTACTCAGGGATGCGTAGAACCTTTAACACAAGGAATCTAGTGCAAGGCAATTAAGCCATATCCTTTCCACTGTCCCAGCAGTCACTGTGAAACTCACAGTGCTCTTCCAAAGTCACCATCACAACGGTCCTACCATGTCATGCCCTACCCGCCAGCTCATCTCCTTCACTCAGACCATGTAAATCATGCATGGGGGCATCTCCTTTAAGCACTAATATAGTTCGCATGGGACCCAAGTTACTTTCCGAGAATGGGTTGCTATAAAAAGAGTTAACATAACCTGTAATTCTCTGCAATTTCCTGTCATGTGATGTGACTTTTCCTTGTGTGTGCCCTACCATTGTGTTGTAATCAACATTAGGCTGATCACATGCCCACAACATGCCTTTAGAGTTCCAAAACTATGAGTGAAATGAACCTCTTTTTAAATAAGTAACTAGCTGTATGTATTTTATTACAAAAACAGAAAAGACACATATATTGCTGTAGTTATCTTCTTGTTGCTGATATAAAACACATGACCAAAAGCATCTGATGGGAAGAATGACTTTATTTTGGCTTAAAGTATTGAGGGTAAACTTCATGATGGCAGGGGAATGCATATGTATACATACACCCATATATATATATATATATATATATATACATATATATATATATTATATATTATATATACACTTATGCAGAATGGTATGTAATTGTAATCAAACAGTAAATTCTATGTAGCCTTTTCAGATTGCATTTTTTCTTGTAACATACATTTAACCAAACTTGAACACAAAACAGTAATTAAGGATAAGAATATATTCATGTCAACATGACCCTGAGGGGCTATTTATTATACAGATGGACCGCAGAAATGTACAGGAATACCAGACATACTATGCTTTGTCTGTCACTTTGAAATCACATTTCATCCTCCGGAAACCCTTTCTCTACTTTCCTAAATAAGAGAGAGTGCAATGTGGTTGGTGAAGGCACTTCAGTGCAACTGTAACTCTATTTTTCTCCGTTGCAGTTTCCTAAGAAAGAAAACAGATGGGAAAATGGCATCATGTACTCAGTCTTGATGCATGGAACTATAGCTCTGAGACTGTCATGTAGACTCATGAGGTTTGAATCAGGTGTCCCCCATAAGCTTAGATGTTCTGAATGCTAGGTTCTCAGCTGATGGAGATTTGGGAATGAGTACCTCCTGGAGGGAGTGTATTGTTGGGGGCGGGCTTATGGGTGTTATAGCCAGTTTCCACATGCCAGTGTTTGGAACACTCTCCTGTTGCTATTGTCCACCTTATGTTGGCCAGGGGGTAATGTCCACCCTCTGCGCATGTCATCATTTTCCCCTGCCACCATGGAGCTTCCCCTCGAGTCTGTAAGCCAAAATCAACTCCCATTTCCCCCAAAAGCTGCTCAGGTTCAAACCTAACTGCAATAGTTGGCAAGTCTCTGCTTGACACCTCATAGTTGAGTAGCTACTTTTCCTTGTCTATCACTTCCTTAATACTTTCTGGTTTTCCTCTGAGAAACTCATTAAGAAATCAGAGAAAAATCAACTCCTACCAAATCAGAGAGCCAGAGCCTCAGAGGCCCCCAACACCTCATCACTGAAGCAGACCAAAAATGTACCCAAGGCTCAGGGAAATTTTGTGGAAGAGGGGGCGGAAAGAATGTCAGAGCCACATGCTGGGTCATGATATGCAGAGACATTTAGCTTACCCATAACTGTGGGTAACTACTATTGTGGCTAACTCCACAATGCATGACCCGTATACCTCAACAAGGAGGGGCCAAGGGGAGGGGGTAGGTCACGGGTGAGCCTAATAATGGTACCAAACTGACTGTATTTGCTGAATACAAAACTAACTAATAAAGAAAAAAATGCAAAAAAAAAAAAAAAAGAAATCACATTTATGTGAATCTTTATTTCTAGATCTACATTTAGGGTCCCTAACCTTAGATACTCAACTGCGTGTTATAATTATCTGGAAAGTTGGTACATTAGGACAACAAAAATTCTTAGTTTGGGCTACTAGTGACGAAAGCAAAGCAAACTGTTATGCTAGAGAATTAAACCAGAACTTTGCAATTTAATAAATATCTGCTTTTGTATGTGCATACACATTGTGTGCATGCCTGTATCTGTGCATGTGTGGGTGCTTCAGGTGCTTAATAAAAAGACTTAAGGAATGACTCATACGATTTTGAGGTCTGGTAAGTTCAACATGTGTAGGACAGACCAGCAGGCAGGAAAACCAGGCAGACATTGATGTGGGGTTTTGAAATAGAACTCCTCTTTCTGGAAACTTCAGTTTTTGTTCCTCGGGTCTTCAAATGATTTGGACGAGGTCCCTCCACAGGATCTAGGGTAATCTACTTACAACCAACTGATTGTATTAGTCTCATTTACACACTACTGTCATAGCAGCACCTTGATTTATGGTGGACCAAATAACACTGTCTATAACACTGTATGAGTAACAAATTTAGATGGAGAAAAAAAGTTTCACTAAATCAAATAGCAGCAAAACATGACAATTACAGAAACTGACATTAACCCAGCATACTAAAAAATTCACATATTGTGAACTTGATCCCACTAATTTTTAAAAGATTTTTGTGCATGTGTATGCATGTATGTGCATGTGTATATGTATGTGTATGTGCATGTGTGTGTGCTTGAGGGCACACATGCCACAACATACATGTGGAGGTCAGTGTCTCTCAGCTTGTTTGAGACAGGGTCTGTCATTTTATTTGTACTGTGAATGCCAGACTAGCTGCCCCATGAGCTTCAGGATACTCCTGATTCTGCTCTCCATTGCCACAGGTGTGTTGGGATTATAGATGTGTGTGCTACTTGCATGCAGATTTACAGGGATTCTGTAGATCTGAACTTTGCATAGCAGACTTGCTCATCAAGTTCTTTTAACCACTAAGCCATATTCCCAGTCTTGATTATATTAACTTATTACAAAAGGGTATGAATTACAAAACAAACTATGGTCATGCATGATATATATGACATATAAATATATACCCATATTTGTATTCATGCTTATAAGTTTGAAAAAGAAAACTAAATACTTTTTCTTGTAGCTAAAACATATTAAGAGAATTTTCCTAACCCAGTTTTTATAGTATAATTACTGTGAATTAATGTTCTAACCCTGCCAACATACAGAAGCATTGAAATGCTGAGACTGTGGCCTTAGCCTTCTAATGAACTGTGAAGATTGCAACAAATAGTAGTCATACCATGAATCTGATGCAGGATGATAGTGCTCCCAGGAAAGATGTAGTAATACCAAAACCAATCCAAGTGGAATGTATCTGACTTATATAAGTAGTGTCACAAAGAGGGAAAAAGGAAAGTTTCAGTCCAAGTAGAAGATGAGAAGCCATAGTTCTAAGAGGGTCTAGAAATCAAATGCACCACTAGTCACTATACTACCCTTTATATATATTTGGTTTTCTTCTAGGCTTGCACCTTGGCCTGGGAGAATCACACCTTTGTCCTTCTTGAAATTAGGTTTGGTCAAGTGATGAAGTCATACACTGAAATGTGAATGTGATCATTCATGAGTGCAACTTCTGGCAGAGTCCCTTGACTGCTGAGGCTCACCCTCCAGCCCGACTCCTCTTGCATGCCTATGGAAGGCACCTGATGGTGTGTGAACTATCTGATTCTAGCCATAGGGATACCAAGTCAGCACATAGAGGATGGCAGGCTGCCCAAGCCTACAGAGGACTTGAAAATTTTGTTAAGTTACTGGGGGGGTCAATTTTCACTGCCTAATAGATAAAACTCGAGGGAAATATGGAAACTTGCATGGCATGTTTAATTAACAGCTCAAAAATCTTATAAAGACTCCCCAGTAAAAGTCTGTCTGCCTCTCTATTCTTCTCCACCTATCCTGACTTACTCCCTTTATTTTTAACACGGAGTATGCTGTCCAGACAATTGATATGGGCAAGGTGAGAACAAAATATGGTTGTTTTCTGAATGAAGAAAAAATTTTTCCATAAGCACCAGGATCAGATGGTGTCAGCTACTGAAATTCCATGGACAGGGTGGAGTAATCACCTTTGCTGATCCTTTTAGCCTCCTATAATATAGTGAGAGCTCTTCCTAGCCGTATTAGGGGACTTAGTAGGGGACACTGCACTCAAACAAGATCTAGAGTACAACCCTTCTAAGCATACTGAGAGGGTTTTACATATCCAGAAACATATGAAACCAATTCAGTTTTAGGCACAATAAAAAGATCTTGGAGTCTCTGCCCTAAATGGCAACATCTGTTTACACACACACACACACACACACACACACAAAACATATGGGTCTTGTATCAGTGAGCCACCTTAGCTTCACACTGAAACACTTTTCATTCAGACTCCCTCTGTTAACTTTAAGGTCAAACTGTTACAGAAGTTATACAATTAGCCTAGCTTACTTGCATTAAGTGAGGGAAATTAAGTGTCACCAGCCCTTCAATATCCTCTAGTTAGATATTCACCCATCCTGATCCTTATCCCTGTCACATCATTGGCTGAGCATGCAATCCAATGATTGCTCAGCAGATGAGATGACTGGAAATTTTACTGGGGATAAGGGTGCTGAAAGGACAGGTATCCTAAAGAAAATGTAGCATTTTCTTTACACAACTGATAATATTTTGTTGGGTTGGTCCACAGGGAGACCTTGAAAGAAAAGTGCTAACTTTTACGTGAGACTGCACTAAACAACCACAACTTCATTTCTGCTCAGTTCCTCCCTGAAAACTGCTGATGTGTAGCCTAAGTTATCACCAGGGAATAGCTTAGATGTTGTAAACAATAGAACTCTTTGTGTATCTGGAGAAAAAGGAAATATGAGTAATACTGTGACCTTCCCTGTATCTACACAAGTAATTACTCTTCCATAGAAAGACACACTTCATGCTAGGAGCTAAACTGAATTCCCATTCTATACTCATTCTGAAAGCCCAATCCAATTGTCTTTTTCAAAGGTTTATAATTTGAAATATTTAAACATGAGATTTTATTTTTTTCATGTAAACACATTGAATGATCATTTCAACTATTAATAAAGTCAAAAAAACTAAGGTGGAATAGCATTCTAATAGAATTTTCATTCTTCCAACAAGCAATTGTTAAAATGTCTAGTATGTGCTTGACTTGTTCTAGGCAATTAAAATTCATTTGGGAACAAAAAAAATCTCCCTTCCAGTTCTCAAGTTTCCTATGGCAGGCAATTAAAGAGATCTAGTCCACACACATAAGAAGTCACCTCAGCCGGGCTTGGTAGTGCATGCCTTTAATCCCAGCACTTGGGAGGCAGAGGTAAGAGGACCACCTTGAGTTCGAGGCCAGCCTGAGACTACATAGTGAATTTCAGGTTAGCTTGGACTAGAGTGAAACCATACCTCTTAAAAAAAAAAGAAGTTACCTCATCTACAGCACATAAAAGGAAATAAAAGGAAATCAAAGTTAACATAACTTAGAGAAAGTTTAGATTATAAAATGTTTTCCATATCCAATATACTCTTTCTCGGTGATCAATCTCTTCTTTCTTCCATTTTTTTAAACTGAAAACCTTGGATTTTTTTCTTGACTGCCCCCTTTTTTAAAAAAAATTTCAAATCCTACATCCCATCAGCAAATTCTGTGAGGCCAACCTCTTTAAAAAATATTTATTTTTTATTTAATTGAGAGAGTGAAAGAGGAAGAGAGAGGGAGAGAGAGAGAGAGACAGAGAGAGACAGAGAGAGACAGAGAGAGAATGGGAATACCAGGGCATCCAGCCACTGCAAACAAACTCCAGATGCATGAGCTACCTTTTACATCTGGCTTACGTGGATCCTGGGGAATCGAACCTGGGTCCTTTGGCTTTGCAGGTAAGTACCTTAATTGCTAAGCCATCTCCCTAACCCAACTTTTAAAATATACTTAAATGTCAAATGTTTCTCTCTACTTCTTTCTAACATGTATAGTCCAGACCATCTCATTTTTAGCTTGAATTATGAAGATTCTCTCAACTGGTCATTCCATTTCTATCTTTGCTCCCTCCCCATCATCACATTAACAGTCAGTTCTTGAAAAGGAATTATTTTGACTCCTAAATGTAATTCATACTACATTACCTTCCTGTTACAATCTCTCTCATCTCACTTAGAACAAAATCCGCCATTCTTATGGTCTATTAAGTTGTATATAACCTGACCTAATATGCTTTCCCTACATCATCTCAAGTGAAACTTTCATGATGACAGGGTAAAGCATGGTATGAGCAGAGGCTAGACATCACTTTTGCCTCAGCAGATGGAAAGCAGCAGCAAGGAAGTGAGCTGAGTTCTGGCAAGGGGAAGCTAGGAAATAAAACACCCCAAAGTCCACCTCCCACAACACACCTCCTCCAGCAAGGCTCCACCTCCCAAATTGCTACTAACTAGGGATGAAGCATTCAAAATACATGAGTTTTTATGGGGAGGGGAGAGTCTGATCCAAACTGCCAAAATTTCATATTAATTTTTCTTGTTCTTTCTATTCTAACTATTCAGGGCCTCTCTTTATTTTATTTTATTTTATTTTATTTTATTTTATTTTATTTTATTTTATTTTTTAGAGACCGAATGTCACTTTAATATCACTTGCATTGCAGTTTTAATCCCTTCCCCATTTGTGGGTTTCTCTAGTGGATCACAGGAATAGCTTAAAAGGGAGATCCTTTCCACCATAACTTAAGAACAGATTACCTTACCCCATTGCATATACCACTTCATGAATATTCATGAAATGTTTTTCAAATCCACAATGGAGAACCCAATGGGCTTCTCCCTATTTTGGAGAAGACCACTCCAGTGCTTCTTTGGAGTGCTTGTTTTGGTTAGTTGTGCTAAATAAACTGCTTTAACAGTCCATGACTCTTGACCAAACTCTTTCCTCCAAGAAGACAAGAATAGAGAACAGTGCAGGCCCAGCTTTCCCTGAAGACTCAGTCGCCTGCTTCTGCAGTCTAGTCTCAGTTCGAATGCAGTGTCCAGAGGGCAGGTGGACTTGAAGTCAAACAGATGTGGATGAGACACATGTCTTGAGGAACCAGGTCTACCCCCGCCCCAAGGGTTTATGCAGGGATTTGAACTCCCCTAAGGAGCTGTGACAGCTTCAAGTAGAAGAGATACGGGGCTGAGGGAGAGGAGAGCCTTCAACTTGGGCTTTTCCCAAGGCAGCCTTTGGGACAGTGCCTGAAGATGCCCTACCATACTCCCAGGCCTGTGAGAGTGGCCTTTCATCTCCCCACCCAGGTAGGGTCTCACTCTGGCCCAGGCTGACCTGGAATTCACTATGTAGTCTCAGGGTGGTCTCGAACTCATGGCAATCCTCCTACCCATACCTCCCGAGTGCTGGGATTAAAGGTGTGCACCACCATGCCCAGCAAGATTGGCCTTTTTAACCAGACATCAGGGCCTCTCTTTAAAGCTGGTTAAAAATGTCAAACTTACTCATATCTTAGGGCCTGTGCTTCCATGGTTCTTTTAACCTAGAATTTTCTTCTTCTGTGTGGCTGTATATCCATCTCCGTCATGTCATTTGTGAATCTGTAGTCAAATACCACTTTCTGAGAAGGCTGTTCCTGCCATATCTACCTATAACAGCAAATCCATAATTTGAGTCAAGGACCTTACCCCAGTGTATTATGTTCTTACATTTACTTCAAAGTCCACCTGACATGTAGATATATGTGTGTCTAATTTTTTAATTGCTCTTTTTCTTTTGTTTTCATTTTTCTTTTTAAATTTCACTTTATTTATCTGTTATATGAGAGCGAGAAAGAGAGAGAGAGAGAGAGAGAGAAGCAGATAGAGAGAGAGAGAGAGAATGGGCATGCCAGGGCCTCCGGCCACTGCAAATAAACTCCACACAAATGTGCCACCTTGTGCTTCTGGCTTACATGGGTTGTGGATAATCAATCCTGGGTCCTTAGGCTTCACAGGTAGAGCCCTAACCACTAATCTATCTCTCTAGCCTAAGCAATCACTTTCTTAATCTAATACTGTGTACATCAAATGGATGGCACCAGGAGACTTGTTTGAAATTACAAAATGGTGAAGGAAAAGCATGCCATTCTCTTGAAAGACAATACACTCAACAGAGGCCTAATATTTAGAATATACAAAGAACTCAAAAACTAAGCAATAAAAGATCAAACATTCCACTCAAAAAATGGGGCAGGAGCCAAAGGCATGGTGGTATATGCCTTTAATCCCAGCATTTGGGAGGTTGAGGTAGGAGGATTGCTTTGAATTCAAGGCCAGCCTAATACTACATAGTAAACTCCAGGTCAGCCTGGGCTAGAGTAAAACCCTTCTACAAAAAAAAAAAAAAAAAAGGAAGAATTAAAAATGGCTAATACTAACTTAAAAAAATGTTCAGTATTTCTAACCATCAGGGAAATGCAAATTAGAAGCAAATGAATCTCCACCTTACTCCAGTCTGGATGGCAGTCATTAAAAAAATAAAATGACAACAAATATTGGCAAGTATGTGTAGAAAGAGGAACCCTTATTCACTGCTTCTGGGAATGCAAACTTGTGCAACCACTAGGGAAATCATAATGAAGACTCCTGAAAAAGATGAAAATTAGCTACTAACTGACCCAGCTATTCCTCTATTGTGCATATGCCCTAAAGGTTCCACTCTTCACCACAGAGATATTTGCTCAACCACGTTTATAGCGGCTCAATTCACAATAGCTAAGAATTGGAATCAACCCAGATGACCATTATTTGATGAATGGATCATGAAGATGTGGTATATCTACACAATGGATTTCTACTCAGCAGGAAGGAAAAATGAAATAGTGAAATTTATAGGAAAATGCACCCACTTGGAACACATCACACTAGTGAACTCATACAAGCACACAAAGAGCAACACCAAATGTTTACCTTCATATGTGTTTTTTAACCTGGAATATCATGAGTTGCAGGCATACTTGACAGACAACTTAAGCAACAGATAATAGGGATGGAAGTGTTTGCAGAAAGGGGAATTGGCAGCAGGGGAAGATATATACAATGAATAAGTTATGGAATAAAACCAAAAATAAATTTTAGAATTTATAGAATTGAATAATAATGGAAATACAACTTACCAAAAGTTATGGGACACAATGAAGGCAGTCCTAAGGGAAAATTCATAGAGCTAAGTGGCTTCATAACAAAGATGGAGATATCCCAATTAGTAACCTAACCATCCACCTAAAGGCATTGGAAAACAATAAAGAACTCAACCCTAAGAGCATCAGATGGAAAGAAATAACCATAGCAGAAATTAATTAACTAGAAACTAAGAAAACAAGAACATTGATAAGATGAGGAGCTGGTTCTTTGAAAAAATAAACAAGACTGATAAACTCTTGGCCAATTTGATCAAATGAAAAAAGAAGAAGTCTCAAATTAACAAAGCTTGAAATGAAAAGGGAGAGGTCACAACAGACATCAATGAAATTGGAAGTATCATCCGGACATACTTCCCAAACCTGTACTTCACAAAATTGAATAATCTGGAAGAAATGGATGAATTCCCAGACACATACCACCTACCAAAACTAAACTGAGGGCAGATTACTCTCCTAAACAAATCTATCGTAGCTCTCAAGATTGAAAAGGTAATCAAAAATCTCCCCCAAAAGAAAAGTCCAGGACTAGATGGCTTCTTGGCCAAATTCTATCAAACATTCATTCAAGAACTGAAACCACTTTTCTTGACCATAGTTCTTGGCTATATTGACTCTGAGTCCATGACGAAGGAAGAGGTAGAGCCTCATAATTGTGATGTAACACTGGAGGTTCCTCATCTCACGAGGGCAAGATAACTTTCAACCATGCTAACCTTTTAGTTAACACCCATTCCCAATAGTCTATTCAAATTCTGAAGCCATACATGGATTAAATAGTTGATTCAATTAAAGAATTCATGACACTAAACATCTGTGGAAATGCACTCACATATACACATGTAGGTGCACATTAATATTCTCCTAGGCAGCTTTCAATTTAATTCTGACACTCAAATTTGACCCTCACCCTCGGCCAAGTGCTCAGCAATTTTATTGATCTTTTCAAAGAATCAGCCTTTGGTTTTGTTAAGTTTCTGCATTAACATTTTGTTTTTCTTTCTTTGATATTTTTTAAATTACTTTTACCTTAGTATGCCTTTAATTTCTAGTTTTATTAGGTAAAGCATAGAATATTAATTTTGGAAGGCTTTCCATTTATAAGAGATGTCATGGGGCTGGAGAGATGGCTTAGCATTTAAGGTGCTTGCCTGCAAAGCCAAAGGACCACGGTTTGATTCCCTAGGACCCACGTAAGCCAGATACACAAGGTGCCCCATGCATGTGCAGTTCATTTTCAGTGGCTGGAATCTCTGTCATGCCCATTCTTTCTCTCTCTCTCTCTTAGCCTCTTTCCCTCTCACAAACAAACAAATAAAATAAAACAAAATTTAAAAATGGAGGTGTCATGATAAATATAATTTCTAGCTTTCCTTTTGTGGCATTGGACATCTTAGATAAGTTGTATCTTCACTGACATTTAGTTAAATATTTTAGTTTAAATTTCTTGTGAAGTTAAACAATTATTAGACAACAAAGAATTAGGTTTCACTATGGTGTTTTTCAACAATCTTTTGTTTCCTTACCAGTTTCCCTTGCACTCATCATAGTCTCCTTTCCACTTTTATGTTAAATGTGTCCCTTAATTCTTCCCTTCTTCCTTTCTCTTCACCTCTTGTCCCCTCTGGTGGTCTCATATCTCAATCATAGGCTATAGACACTCTTACATTTCCTTATTTACACATACCCAAGCATTAGTAGTTAGGAACTGAATATTAGAAAGTATCTGCGAGTTTTGTTGTTCTGGGCCTGAGTTACCTCACTTGGTATATTTTCCAGCCCTATACATTTTTCTATAACTTTCATACTTAGTTTTTCTTTAGAGATGAATTAACTCCGTTGAGTATACATGTCACGTTTTCATTATCTAGTCATCTGTTGGATGGACATCAAGGCTGATACAAATTCTTATCTATTGTGCATAGAACAGCAATGAACATGGATGTGCAAGTGTCTTTGTTGTAAGACAGAGTCCTTTGGGTATATGCCTGAAAGATGGATCAAATGGTAGTTCAATTTTAAGGTTTTGAAAAGCTTCCACACTAATTTCCATAGTGGCTGCACCTGTTTTCATTTCTGCCAGTAGTGAGCAAGGATTCCTTTCTCCCCATATTCACAACAACATTTGTAGTCATGAGTTTTCTTGATGATAGCCATTCTGGCTAAAGTTAGATAGAATCTCAAAGTGTTTGTACTTTGTATTTCCATGATAGATAAGGATGGTGACCTTTTTTAAAAAAAAAGTCTATTTGCCATTTGTGTTTCTTCCTTTGAGAACTATCTGTTCATTTCATTAGCTTATTTATTGACTGGCAGGTTTTTTGGTGTTTAGTTTTTCCAGTTCCTTGTATATTTTATGTATCAACATCCTGATTAGAGAATACTTTCCAAAAACTTTCCACATTTTGAAAACTTTCTGTTTATTTTGCTGATAGTTTTCATTCCTACACAGAGACTTTTTAATTTCATTCAATCAAATTGTTGATTCCAGGGACTATTTTCAGTGAATTAGGATCCTATTCAAAAAGTTTGTATGTATGGATAAAACTTCAGTTCATTATCTGTGCTTTCTTCTAGTATTTTGGGCATTTATGGTTGTATGTTGCATGCTTTGATCCATTTTCAATTGATCTTTGTGCAGGGTGAGAGATGTGGATCAAATTTCATTCTTCTATAGGAGGATATTCAGCTTTACCAACAAGATATATTGAATAAACATTAACTTGGATAATTTCAATTAACTTTCCTTATTTAAGTTGATGCCTCTGTTTTTATATTTACAGAGAAAACTTTTTATTACGCCTAATTATTATTATTATTAATTATTATTATTTTGGTTTTTTGAGGTAGGGTATCACTCTAGTTCAGGCTGACCTGGAATTCACTATGTATCCTTGAATGTACAGTGATTCTCTACCTCAGCCTCCCAAGTGCTGGGAGTAAAGATAGGTACCACCATGCCCAGATAATTTCTTCTTCTTCTTCTTCTTCTTCTTCTTCTTCTTATTATTATTATTATCATTACTATTATTTTAGAGAATGAGATATATAAAGGGAGATAATGTGCACACCAGGTTCTCCAGACACTGTAAATGAACACCAGATGCATGTGCCACCTTGTGACTCTGGCTTACCTGTGTCCTGCATTGTTTGGCTTTGCAGACAAGCACTTTAACTGCTTTGCCATCTCTCCAGCCCTAATTATTATTTTTAACCTTAGATATAATGTTTGCCTGCATCACCTATAAATCTCATGTCACACTCAGAAGTCATATTGAGTAATAACTGGATCCAAAGGGCTTATAGACTTAGTATGATTCAAAGAATTTTCTTAGTGGATCTGGTAAGCATCATTTCCTTGAAGAGTTGCCTCTGAGCCTATCCAGTATCATGTTAAGAGACCTAGTGGGTAACTTCATAGATATGTGGGAAAACAACCTGCCGTGTTTACAAAATACAATATGATTCTTGACAAAAAGTGGCACTCAAACTGAAGTTCCTAAAAGTTACACCTGTATTACTAGAACGTCGTCTGCAATAGTTGTGGAGAATTAATTGTTGCCTGTCCAAAATCAAATTATCTTGGGCTATTAGCCATACAAATTAATCCATTTGCTATTTTTCTGCATATGACTTGGCATCTCTGTGACCAGCTGAGATATCTGTTACTCTGAGTTACAATTTTCATAGTTTTTTTCCTTTGCTCTTTTCATTGGCGATTCAGAGACCCTCCCACTTTTTCTCTTAGTTTCGAGCCCTGCCAGCATCCTGATTGACCTTAACAACTACCATAGGCCCAAAGAGAAATTGCTTTTGTGGTTTTCTAAATTACAAGCCTCACAAAACCAGTTACAATTTTTTTTTTTTGTCCCTGTTAAGGAGTTTAATAGCACATAAACAAAGCATCGTACCACACTTGGCAGATACAAGATGATCTCTTGTCCATGTATCTATGTAATTAAACAGCTTCAAGGTTTATCAGGACAAAAGAAAAACACACAAAGAAAAGGAAAGACAGTCCTTTAAGCACATATTTTCTTGTTTTAAATTTTGTGACAATTCCCCCTCTTTTATCAACCCTAGTGTAGCTGATGCTAGACAGTGCTTTTTATTTTTCTGTCCTGTTTCTTATTTTGTATTATATCGTCCTTCCCTGGACACTGTTGTTTTCCAGTTTTCCCTTCCATCTGCTTTCTTGTCTCTTTCCTTCAAAATCCATCTCTGTTTATTTGTTTTCTCTGGTATCTATCTCTCTATGTCTATCCATCTATTATCTATCTATCTATCTATCTATCTATCTATCTATCTATCTATCTATCTTCTATGTATGTATGTATGTATGTATGTATGTATGTATGTATGTATGTATTTTTTACCTTAAAATCAATATGACCACTTTATAATAATAATTTTAAACATTTTATAACACCTGACATTTCAGGGTTTTTCTCTAGTTTTCTTCTTATTCATTCCAATTTATCATAACTTTTAACAAAATCCATTACTGGTCATCTTTTAGTCATTTAGAAGCTGTTTGAAATATCTTTTTATAAAGTAGTAGACCAGACTCATTTATAATATTTACCCAGTGTACACATATAGATTTTATCATGTGTTAACTTTAGACCATTTTTGTAAATTCTCTGAAACACATTTTAAAAGTACAAAGGCAAGTTAGCACATCATTACAATTTTATAAATTTATGATTAATCTGGTATTGAGTACTCTTGAATTAAGCCCAAGAAGTATTTAGGATGTGTTTTCTGTTATAACACCCACAGAAGCAGAGAGAAAAAAAGGAAACTTTGAACCAATTATAACAAATTTTACATATTCTTTTATAAGAAATCCTTATCCATCTGAAAGAAAACTTGCAGTGCTAATACCATGAGATTCCTCCCATCCCTGTCTCTGTAAGGCAGGGAACTTAATCATACAGAATCATTAGGGTCAGGATGATGGTCTCTGGGTCCATGAGCAATTGGAGCCTGGATGTTTGTAGCAGACAGCTTCAGGTTCACTGAGATGAACTTTCAGACCAGGCACAGTTATGGAGGAAGGGATTTATTAAAGCTTACAGATCCAGGGGAAGTTCCATAATGGCAGAAGATGCTGGCCTGCTTTCAAAGGTCCAAGCAGAGAGAGAAAGAGAAAAGCACAAGCCAAAAGGCCAAAAAACACACAGCACATTTCAGGAACTCCAGGCAGAACTAGGCATTTTGCATATCTTTAGTTTGGAATTTCAAACCCATCACCACACCTTTAAGATCCACCCAGTGTCACCTCCTCCAAACAGATGGCTGCAGGTCGAAACTACAAACTAATAAAACACTGAATATATTGGGGGCCTTTTATTCAAACTACCACAGTGCTCATCAACTGACAGAGGGAGGTGGTGCATCTGACAGCTGAGGGTAAAGTGGTTCAGGTATGGGAGCTGGTGATTCACGAGGAGCTTGGGGTGCTGTGGGAGCCATAACCACACATGGTGGTGGCCTCTCTGGGTATCCTTGGAAAATTTCTTTTTTCCAACTTTTTCCTCAAGAGACCTAGTAAACTACACTCTGTATTTGCCCCTTCTATTGCTGCAGATTCTAATCCTCAGGGAAGAGCAAGAGCTGCGGAATGCTTGGTCTATGTAAGAAAACTGGGCATCTGAGACCACTGCATGGACGTCCATAATTTTAACAGTGTCAAGGAAACCCTATGGTGGCCACCCCTTCCCAAAGGCAGGCCATTGTTATTCACACAAAATATGAAGCTTTCCTGGTGTAATGTTAATCCCATAGCCCTCATAATATTCCCTTTTCAAATTCCTTAACATGCACTTGAGGATGTTAGGCTTTGAGATTTCTCCTCTCATGAGGAAGTTCTTGGCATCCCAGGTATCTGCCATGTCTCAGTTGTTGAATAGCAAGTGCTCTCAGCAGGCTCTAACCTCTATTGGGAGAGGGTAGAAACACAAGCCAAATGGGTCAGGGGAGCTGGTTTTTCAGCTACTTAATCCAGGACTCTGAAGTATGAGGAGTAATTTAAAGAAGCCCTGTTAAGACTTTCTTTGTGCCTTCCCATTTAGGTCTCTGACATAATTCCAAAGATGGGCTGATGGCCAAGGGTATATACCAAAATTGTAGCCACATCCCAATCAGGGAACTAATTATCTCTTTAGGAATTAATTAGTGTCCTCAGGATTACCTATATATTGAGTTTTTAGAGTTGAAGACATAAATAATTCTCCACCCACCTGTCTGAGTAGGATACACAAAGAAATAGGCATTTGGGTATATTGTAGACATGCAGTCTAATTCCTCCTGTCTTTCTCCAAAATGGAAGCAGATTCCCTCCAATGTCCTGTCTTCCTAAATGATTTAGATGGAGGGTCCTGCTTGTATAATATGCTTAAGTCTAACCACCACTAATTTATATTTGTTTTTATTCATTTATCACTTACCCTTTCACCCCAGTCTTTGTGTTAGCCTATTGATTTCAGTACGGCAGGACAGACAAGGTGTGTGTGTGCGTGTGTGTGTGTGTGGTGGCAGGGGTTTCCACCTTGAAGAGGAAGTTACTCATGCACTGATCTGTCTGTACCCAGGAGGAACTCCAGAAGCACTTGGCCTTCATGGGTTCAGCTTTGTGACTTGCAATTTGAATCTATTCTAATCCTGCCATGAGACCTTATACCACTTGCCAAAATACTGCAGAATGAGCCAACTCAAATCCTGTGGCATTAGTGGATGTCTTAAGGATGCCTAGCCAGTACTACAAACTCAAACTCAAACTCAAAGCATATGAAAACTGAGTCACCCCTTCACTTACACTTCTACACAGAGGTTAAATTACAGTTCCTTCCCCCATTATGGGAAATCCATGGTTGTTGGCTATGAAATGCCCCTTAATGCATGGTGCTGGGCCCCTCTAAAGCCCTTAATGCCACCACCATTGGGC
This sequence comes from Dipus sagitta, assembly GCA_036346955.1. Classification (NCBI taxonomy): domain Eukaryota; kingdom Metazoa; phylum Chordata; class Mammalia; order Rodentia; family Dipodidae; genus Dipus; species Dipus sagitta. Next base: position 100,826,962 of record CM070771.1, on the reverse strand, counting down.
CCCTGTAAAGCTTTCTTTGTTGTTTTGATCCCCATGATCTTACCTCCTCAAGCGGCTCTGTCAGTCTTCCATTCCAAGTTTTCTGGGGTGTGGGTACCACCGGATGGCAGAGCTCAAGTGAGGCTGAACCTCAGAAACTGTCAGCAAGTGCATCTTCCAAACCATTTGGAGACTGTCTCCCCCTGCCCCCACCCACCCTACACACATGGTGCCAGCTCAAGGGGCCAGGAGTTTGTGGGCATGTTTCTTGTAACTTAGCACCAGCTATCTTATGGGAAATAAATCAACTCAGTGACAGTAATGAGACAAATCCACTTCAGAGAGAGGGAAAAAGCTTTGCTGATGCCTAGAACAGAAAGGGGCCCTGAACACTGATTGTGTTGGAGTGTTATACTGCAGAGGGGAGAGATTTTAGTCTTGTAGTCTGCTAGTATAGAGTGAAGACATTACTTTCTGTCAAATAAGATTAACTACAGGTTGATCTCTCCTAAGCTATGGTAGTCATATATTGTATAAAGGAGTCAGGCCCTTGAGTCAGTTATTTGTTTGTTTAACTTTAGCTGTATTGTCACAGAATTCTTATTATCTGTTAGTATATTGACTTTTACAATAAATTGTTTAAAGGAGCCTTCCTGGCTGCAATTCCAAAAGAGGAAAGTGCAATATTCATTGCTATACTGAAAGTTTTAGGTATATTTATGTATTTCTTATAGATACATTGATTATACTCTATCCAGAATAATATAGGTTAGAAACTCTACTAATATGATATTTCCTCAATAAAATGGAATCTCAAAGTTTTTCATTTTAATTTTCCTGATGGCCACAGATGTTGACCATTTTTAAAAAATGTTTCTTGGCCTTTTGTTTCCTTCTTTTAGGAATTCTGTTCAGTATTTTGTCCTGTGTTTTTGATTGGGTGATTGATTTTTTTTTTTTTTTTGAGGTAGGGTCTCAGTCTAGTCCAGGCTGACCTGGAATTCACTATGTAGTCTCAGGGTGGCCTCGAACTCACGGCGATCCTCCTACCTCTGCCTCCCGAGTGCTGGGATTAAAGGCGTGCGCCACCACGCCCAGCTTAATTTTTTTCATTGCTTAGTTGTTTGAGTTCTTAGTATATTCAGCATATTAAGCCTTTGTCATATGTACAGTTGGTGAAGATTTTATCATATTCTGTAGGTTGTCTGTGTATTGATGATATTTATGGTTTCCTTAGCTGTATAATAACTTTCTAGTTTCATGAAATCTTATTTGTTGATTGTTTATTTCTTGGCTACTGGAGGTCTATTCACAAAGTCTTTGTGTATCTATATTGTGAAATGTTCTTTCTATTTTTTGGACTAGTCATTTCAGGGTTTTAAGTCTTATGTTGAAGTCTTTTTTCCATTAGGAGTTGACTTTTGTGCAGGGCAAGAGAGGAGGATCTAGATTCATTCCTCTATAAGTAGATATCCAGTATTCCAAGGATAACCTGTTGAAAATGTTGTCTTTTCTCTAGTGTGTGTTTTGGGCCTCTTTATCAAAAATTTGGTGGTTGTAGTTGCCTAAACTCATACCTGGATTTTCTATTTTATTGTATTGATCTGTTAGTCTTTTTTATGCCAGTATGGCTTTATATTGCAACTTGGAATCACGTATGGTGATACATCCAGCAGTATTCTTTTTGCTGATATGATTTTTAGCTATCTGAGTCCTTTGGTTCTTCCACATGAAATTTAAGATTACTTTTTCTATTTCTGTGAGGAATGTTCCTGAAATTTTGATTGGAATTACATTGAATCTGTATATTGCTTTGGGTAAGGTGGCCATTTTCATGATATTAATTCTTCGAAGGGAGGTATTTCTTTCTTTCAGTTTTGTCAGTGTTTTAGAGTTTTTATTGCACAGGTTCTTTCACCTCTTTGGTTCAGGATATTCAAGGACATATAACTTTTTGTAGCTACTATAAATTAGAGTGCTTCTTCACTTTTTTTCAGCTATAGATTTTTGTGTGTAAATTTTGTATCCTCCTAGTTTGATGAAAATGTTTTAAAGCTCTCTAGGAGTTTTGGTAGAGTCTTTCTAGTCCATTAAATGAAGAATAATATCATCTGCAAATCAGGCTAGTTTGATTCCTTGCTTTCTAATTTGTAACCCTTTTATTTCATTCTTTCTCTTTTATCACTTGAGCTAAGCCTGCATGTACTATGTTAAATAGCATATGTTATATGTTTAAAAGGCATATAATATGCTGACTATGTCTTTTAAAAGTTTATTACTGAAATTTGGAGCCCTAATATTTTGTTTATAAGTATTTATAACTATCATGTATCCACTTATTACTGTGTAGTAGCCCTATTTTATGTTTTGATTACCTTTGACTTGAAGTTTACCTGATCAAATATAAGAACGGCTATGCCTAATTATTTACATTTTCTGTTTGCTAGGTAGGTTACATCCTTTGATGTTTAGTTTGTGAAAATGTTTGTTATCTAAATGTGATTTTTTTTTGGAGGTCATAGATAGATTAGTCTTCTCTCTGTATCCTGTTAATTAGGATTTATCTTTATGCTGGTGAATTAAGACCATTTGCGTTTAAAGTTATTGTAGGTGGTTATTATAGGTGATGGTATTGTTGGATGGGTTATTAGTTTTCTTTTGCACTTCCCATGTTAGTTTTGGAGGTTGACTTGTTTGCTGTATTTTACATAGTTAAATCATTTCCAAGTGTTCTGTATTTCCCTGTTCCCTCCTTGGTGGGTGTTCTGACATGTTTTCTCATGGATGAGACTGCTTTTCTTCTTCCTTCCTATAGAGCTCTTTAATCATTTTCTGTAGTACTTGTTTAGTTATCTTATTGTCATAACTTGTGCTTGTCTTAGAATATCCTTACTGCTACATCAATTTTGAAAGATAATTTTGCAAAGTGTTGTATGCCTAATTGGAAGTTGTTTATTCAAGTCTGGAAATACATTGTTCTGTACTTTTTTGATTTTAGTGATTGTTGATGAAAGTTCTAAAATTATTCTGATGTTCTTGTGTCTTTGCATATGGTTGGTGTTTTTTCCTTACAGCTTTTACTAGTTTTTTCTTTGAATTTTTAACATCTTAGATGTGATGTGTTGTAAACAGGTTCTTTTGTGGTTATGTGTGTTTGAGATCCTGAATATCTGTTGTGTTTCTCTCTCTCTCTCTCTTTCTCTCTCACACTCTCTCTGTTAGTTTGGGAAAATGTCTGCTATGACTTTATTAAATAGTCCTTAAATTCCTGTAGATGTGATCGCAGGTCCTTCTGACACAGGAATTTTGGGTTCCTTGTATACCAATGCACCAATAATTTGGGGTGTTCCTAGATCCTTGCCCTATGAATTCAAAGAATAAAATCCACAACCAGAGGATAAGGTTAAGAGTGGTTTTATTACAGTTTAAAGTTTTAGGAGGATGAAGAAAAGAAGGCTTAAGCCTAGAACACAAGAGAAGGAAGCAAGTGGGGCTCTTACCTAGGGAGGCAAGAGGGGGTGTGATAAGCCCCAAGAGGCAAGAGGCCATTTGAGAAGCCTACCTCAAGACTCAGATCTGGATGTTTTATGGGGGCTGGCTATGTGAAGAAGATCAGGTTGGCAGGTTACTATGTACAAAGACCAGATTTGACAGCTTTGACAGTAATCTTAGGTAAGGGTCAGAGTTTCTGTCCTCCAGAAAGGGTGGAAACTTAATCTAGAGATCTTCCCTGGAGGGTGTAACATCTAAGTTTCTGAAAGATTACTGACACTTCCTGTTTTTAGTCAAGGAATAAAAAAGCATTACTTTTGGTATTCTGTAACCCTAACTGCCTGTCCAGTTTCTGTCTCCTTTCACTTTTCCTATCCCGTGTATTCTAAGGCTTGGTCTCTTGAAGGAATCCCACACTTCTCATTGCTACTGTTCTTTTTTTTTAAATGTGTCTTTTTTTTTCTTTTTATGTGTCTGTGTATATTATTGTTTCAAGTTTGTCTTCCATTCTTTGAGTGTGATAATTTGTGTTGTCTTGTCTGATGGTGATAACCCTGTAATTATGATTTTTTATTTGAATGATTATTTCTTTCATTCCCAGAATGCCTATTCATTTCTTTTTCATTGTTTCTAGTTACTTGCTAAATTTATCTTCCATGTTTTGGTTTTTCTCTCCAATTTGCTTACAATTTTATTCACTCTGGAGACTGTCTTGTTAAGGTCATGAGTACATTTCCTTCATTATTTATCTGCTTGTTTGAGCAGTCTATATGCTCATTGATTCTTCTTAGAAGTAGGATTCTGAATTCTTTCTCTGATATTTACCTTATCTCAAGAGGGAAAGAGGGCTGGGAATGCGTTGTGTTGGGATGTTCTCTCATATTTTTTTGCTCCCCCTATTTTATTTTGCATCTGTTTCAAGTTTAACGTCCCATCTTTTTCAATAGCAGTTAGGATTTGTTTCATTTTGAAAGACATCCTTCAGGCTAATGCAGTAGTGACTCCATTCCTTGCAGCTAGTTGTGCTGAGTCTCAGTGGTGCTCCCCTCTTAACTGTCAACAAACCTGGTTATGCCCAGTTGTCAGAGACCCTTCTGTGTTAGACTTAGCACCCTGGGTGAAGTTTGTTGGTAGTGATTTGATGCTGGCTTGTGTGTGGTACTGGAGTCCAAGGAGGACCCTGAACTCACAGAACCTCCCTGAGTGGGGGTTCAGAGGTTGTCTCGTAGATGCTGGCATGCACTGGGCTCGTTCCTTCCAGGTGATACTTGTGGTATCTACCTCTATGGCCCTGTGGGAAGTCAGGTGTTTGTCTTATTTCTTCTCCAGCCCATATACTTTTTAGGAGAAGTATGTTGCTAAAATATATTTGGGGGTTTTCATCTATTTTTTAGATTATTAATTTCTAGTTTAATTCCATCTTAGTCTAAAATCAACCATTGTATTTCTATTCTTTTAAATATTTGCAGTCTATTTTATGCTCACAGTTTGGTATATCTTTGTAAATATTTTATGAGAACTTGAAAATATTATACTCATATTCTTAAATATAATATGTATAAGTCTATAGATCAGTGTTTTAAAAAATGATTCACTGTGGAGTTGAGTTCAGCTGTCTTTATTAACTTTCTGCCTGATGCATTTCTCCATTTATGATAGAGTGGGTGATGATAACTTTATGTGCAAATTGGACTAGTACATTGGATTATTATAAAGATTGTAAGATGTTATTTCTGGACATGTTTGTGAGAGTCTTCCTGCGAAATAGTAGCATTTTAATTGTTAGACTGAGGGAAGAATATTGCATTATTAATCTGGGGAGGGTCCATATGGAAGAAAAAGGCAAAGAAAGGATGAATTCAGTCTTTGTATTGGTGCAGAGACATCCATCCTCTTCTACCTTTGAGAATTGATGCTCCTGGTTGTCCGCATTTGTCTACATGATCTAAAATTACACCACCAGACTCTTGTTCTCAGACTTTGTACTTAACTGATGATACCACTGGCTTTCCTGATTTCTCCAGCTTTAGTTGGCAGATCATGGGACTCTTTGGCCTCCATAGCCACACAAATCTTCTCATATCTATATTGACCTAAACCCTCTATCTATATTTTCTATATCCAGTTTATATCTATCTATATGCCTACATTAACTTTATCATCATCTATATCTAGAGTTACTTATTTGTGCCATTGCTTTCTGTATTTCTCTATCTTATCATCTCAATTTCACTCTTAACTTTATCTTTATATCTATCCCTATATATCTATTTCTAAGAATTTCCTGGTTTTCTCTCTTTTTTCTTTTTAGAAAATCCTGACTAGTACAAAGGGGTATAGAAGTTTCAAGCTACAGTAATACATCCAAGTATTGCTACCTGTAGTTTGGTCAAATTTTACCATTCACACTTAGAAATTTTATATCATCTTTAGAATTCATCTCATTATTACATGCTGTTCTTTTCATGAAGATAAATGAATGTTTTACCCTAATTTTATTTGTTTGAACTCTTATATTGTCTGAAACTAATATGTCAATTTCTTCTTTCTTTTAATTACTATTAAAATGATATATACTTTTCACTGACTTTGAATCTGTCTCTTTAAGTTAAAATTGGTTTTCTTATTACTGTTTAGTTCAGTCTTTTTTTCCCCTACTCTGATCATCTGTTTAATTGATATATTTAGAATACTGTTGCCTAAAGAGATTATTCTCATAGGTCAGGAAGATTTCTCAGTGGGTAAGAGCACTTGCCCCACAAGCATGAGGACCTTAGAGAGCCTGATTTCCCCTGAGTTCAATTCCTTAGCACCTACATAAACAGTAGCCAATGATCAGACATGCTTATAACCACAGTACTGCAGGGAGAAAAGAGTAGAGAATCACTATAGCTCAGTGTTCAGCCAGTGTAACAAAAAATAACAATTCTGGGTTCAGCAAGAGACATATCTCAAGGAAATAAAGTGAAAGAGTAACAGAGGACATCTGATATTTTCCTTTAGCCTCTGAAATTATGCTCATGGGTACACATACCTGTGTACCCATGCTCGTGCGCACAACACACATACACGAGATTATGAAAGTGATTGGTATATCTGGACCATTAAGTGTAAATATTTCTGACGTAATGGGATTAGTGTTTACAATGCTTTGGGCTATTTTCTGTTTGTTGTCATTGGTGTTTTTTTCTAATTTACTTTCCACATTTTTTTTGCCATCCATACCTGAAATTGAAAATATTGTAAAATTACATTTCTCTGCCTTTTTGTAACCTAACAATTATACTTCATTAAAACTTTCTGTGATTGTCATACAGTTTTCAAAATACATTTATAACTTGTCCAAAACCACATCCAAACACTACTATTCTCCTTCCTGAGTGGTATAAATATCTTATAATAACAACACATTCATATTACTTCCTGCTTGTGCATTTGTGTCATTGCTGTCATTCATTTTATTGATACATACTTTAATATAAATATATGTGTATATGCAATTGAATACTTTGTTACTATTTTGAACAGAATGTTTGCTATTTATTTAAACCAACATTTTTATCACCACCTGTTCCCTCTTTATTGCTTTCTTAACTTACATATAACTGTATTTCTATGTTATGGAAATATAATACAGTATAAGTGATATATATTATTTCCTTTCCTATGAATAGTTTAGTTTACATTTCCTACAAGGTAGATTTACTAGCAAAAATTCCCCTAATTTTATTTATTTCTCTTTTTCTTTTGAATGATAATTTTACATAGTAAAGAATTCTAGGGACTGGAGAGATGGCTTAGCCATTAAACGCTTGCCTGTGAAGCCTGAGGACCCTGGTTCGAGGCTTGATTCCCCAGGACCCATGTACACCAGATGCACAAGGGGGCGCACACATCTGGAGGGAGTTTGTTTGCAGTGGCTGGAGGCCCTGCATTCTCTCTCTGCCTCTTTCTCTCTGTGTCTGTCACTCTCAAATAAATAAACAAATAAAATTAAAATCTAAAATATTTTTAAAAAAGAATTCTAGCTTGAGGGCTGGAGAGTAGGATCAATGGCTAAAGCACTTGCTTGCAAGCCTGCTGGCTTAAATTTAACTCCCAGCATTTATGTAAAACAGGACACAAAATGTTTTATATGTCTGTGAGTCCAGTGCATCTATGGCAATGGGAAAAAATGTCAGGAGAGTTTTGACTTGGCCAGCTACACTTACACTTGCAGTGACAAAATCAGGAGACCCTATCTCAAAAAGAAGTGGAAAGACAGGACGAACATGGGCCTGTGTGCCTCATTCTTCTCTCTCCTGTCCATATACAATTACAAAAAAAAAAAAAAAAAAGAAAGAAAAGAAGGAAGGAAGGAAGGAAGGAAGGAAGGAAGGAAGGAAGGAATAAAAAAAGAAAAAGAAAATAGAAAAACCAAACATAAAGAATTCTACATAATTTGTCTTATGTTTGTAAAACCTTAGATATTTCTCTTCATATTTGTATGTGTATTAGTATTCTCTGTTTTGCTATAACAAAGTAACCAGTGATAGACTGTAAAGAAGTTTGTTTAGCTCACACCTCTAGAGATTAAAGAGTATGACACCAGGAGCCATTTGACTGTATGAAGGTCCTCTTGGGTGCATCACAATGTGGAGTACTAGGAGCACATACAGGAGGAAGAAATCAGTAACATGACAAACTAGACCTTCTACATTTTTCTGATATCCAGACTTACTATACTAGGTATAGTGAACTGTGACAAATATTATTTTACGTTTTTTTTTTTTTTTTTTGAGGTAGGGTTCCACTCTAGTCCATGCTGACCTAGAATTCACTATGTAGTCTGGCCTTGAACTCATGGTGATCCCCCTACTTCTGTCTCCCTAGTGCTGGGATTAAAGGCATGCACCACCATGCCTGGCTATTTTACTTTTCAAGATGAGTATGTCTCTTTCTCTCTCTCTCTGTCTCTCTCTTACGTGATTATGTTTCAGTTTTGAGGAAAATTTGTACTTCCAGAAAACAGAGTTCAGTGTTTCTTATTTTCTCCTCCTCCTGCATTTTACCTTGCTCCTCTTAGCACCATAGACTATCTACACTCTAGAACTGTGACTATATAAAGCCTAGTCTTTATAAGTTTTTGGCCTCAGGTATTTAGTTGTGGAAAATGAAAGTGAACTAAAACAGTAGGAGTGAGGACTGCTCAGTTTTTTATTTTTTGAGCTAGATGCTGGATGTTATTTTTGACATATTTCATGGCCTTTTAAAACTTTAGCCCTCCTCATGGGTAAGAAGGAATGACTGTAGCACCAACTTGCATTTCCTTAATGAATAATGATATTACTCATGGTACATATAATTTTGAATAGTACTTACATGGTATTTAAAAAATTATTTATTTATTTACTTATTTATTTATTTATTTACTTACTTACTTACTTAAGAGAGAGACAGAAAGAGGTAAAGAGAGAGGGAGAGAGAGAGAATGGGCATGCTAGGGCCTCCAGCTACTATACAAGAACTCCAGACGCATGCACCACCTTGTGCATCTGGCTTACATGGGTCCTGAGTAATTGAACTGGGGTCCTTTGGCTTTGCAGACAAATACCTTAACTGCTAAGCCATCTCTCCAGTGCTACTTACATGGTATTTTATTGAATTGAATTTCCCTGTTTTGGAATACAAGGGCATAGCCTTCCAGTGATGTGATCACCCAGTTGTGTACTCTATTGTTATTGATTGTTTCCTGCATCACTGGTGAATGAACCAATGGCCTCTGCCTTCTACATGAATAGTCTATCACTGAGATACATCCCCAGTTTTTTGTTACACTTTTGAAATTCTTTCTTCCTTGATTCTGATTAGGTTCCCACAATGAACCTGTCTTCACATGAAATGTGACATAAAGAATGGGTGGTGTGTGCCTATGCTTATATCTCCCTGTCATTAGTACTCACTTTGGACAGGCTCATGCTGCCATGGTATCAGAAAACACTGGTCTAATGGAAAAGCTGAAAGCTAATATTATGAAGTCACTAATCATATGATGGTCAGATCCTCACAGCTGCCCTTCCTCAAAGAAGTCACTCCTCATGGTTTTGGGTATTCTTGATTGGGTTAATAATCATACACAACATATACACACCTATACCCTTTCTTCCCTAAGCTATAGGGAACTGCACAGAACATATTGTCATGACTTTTCACATATGATTTTTCATACTCTCTCTTCTGTACTTCATTGTAAAGCTTATTTTCAACCCCTTCAAAATCTTACAGAAAAACACTTGGGGTATTAGGAAAGCAAGAACAGCAAAAAATGTTAAATTTTGCATGATTTTAGTGCTGTTAGAAATAATTTTCAGTGAACACACCTGTACCTTTGAAAGTTATGTCTCATTTTCTCTTCAGGTGAATTGTATCTGTTCATGAAGATGCTGTTGAGATGTCCTATTAATGTCCTGTTCATGTGAGATGTGAGCTTCACACAGCCATGGAGGGACATCATCGAAATATGATGACAAGGGCTACTTGTTTTCCCTAATCAATATGCCACATAGACAACCCAGATTCCAATATTTGTGGTAAGCAATTTCTCCACTGCTCACCCATAGAGACTAGCACTATGACTTCAAACTTTACTTCATTATGCACATAAAAGAAAAGTTGGACAAAAACCATGCCAAATAATTATAAGAAAATTAGTGATCTCAAAACCAATATCCGGAGCTATGCAGATGCATGAAGTCTATAAGAAAATGAGGTAAGTGCCTTTCTTGTTTCCTGGATGCTGAATAACGGCCTTGGTGAGTTAATCACATTTTGATGATCTCCATGAAGTCAGACTGCTAATGAGCAGTTTAACAAAGAGGACTGATACATGTGCAGCCCCAGTCCTGAGCCAAGCCACTTGATATATCCAAGTGCATGATTTCATTCTGTCTGTCAAATAACATATAGTGGAAAGTAGTGTGATATTGTTTTTGTAGATTAGCAAGCAGACATTCAAAGATCTTCAATATGCTGGTTTATCTTTTACTTTTTTCTAATGACTTCTCAGAGCAAACTTTTGAACAGGTAGATGCTTGAGAAGCATACTGTTGAAAATATAACTTCTAGGTCTCTCTGCTAGAATATTTTTTGTTTGGAAGGTCTGACTGAGGTTCAGAAATTATTCCTGTGTGCAAAAGCAATTCTGTTCTACAGCCAGGTTTGTAGTACTTGTTTTACCCTATGACCTTAATCTGGGTCAGAAATTTACCTAAGTCTCTTAAACTTGCTTCAGAATATTGGTGAAGGGGATTCAGAGTCCTGTATTAAGAGAGGCTGATGAGCATATGTTCTTTGATCTAGTAGTGATGGCTGGGATGAGTCCAGATGGAGGGAGTAGAATCTTACTGCCAAATATGGGTCAACTGTGATCTGGATTGTGACAGTTGGTAGGTGGGTGAGAAGGGGAAAAAAGAAATCAGAGAGTATGTGTTATCTTTTGATTAAAGATTGACTGAAAATATTCTTAATGTTGTATATAGCTATATGCAACCCTCTTCACTGTATCCTAAACCTAAACATAGTTTGGAAAAATAGTATGACCACTGAATAGAAGACCAGGAAAGGTAAGGTGCCAAACTCCTTGCTGTAGTCAGGTTCACATTGTTGGTAGAAATCACCCAACCAAGAGCAGCTTACAGGCTCGATGGGAAGCTCCACAATGGCAGGGGGAAACAATGACATGGGCAGAGGGTGGACATCACACCCTGGTCCACATAAGGTAGACAACAGGAACAGGAGAGCGTGCCAAACACTGGCTAGGGGAAACTAACTATAACACCCATAATCCCACCCCCCAACAATACACTCCCTCCAGGAGGCATTAATTCTCAAACCTCCATCAGCTGGGAACCTAGCATTCAGAACACCTAAGTTTATGGGGGACACCTGAATCAAACCACCACACCCCTCTTGCAAAACTCTGAGGTGCTGGATCCTCCACTGTCCCAGCCCTGTGGGAAGGCCTTTTCCAGGAATGAGGGGACTCTGGAAGAACAGTTAACACATGCACATGTTCTCTCTATTGCAACCTCACTTCTCGTGGCAGAAATATGAAGCTTTACATATTTTAGGGAAAAAGCACATATTTTTGATATCTCAGACTTTTAGAGAGAGTAAAGATATTCTGTAGTTCTAAATTGTATATATTTTAATCTTATTTATGTTAGTGAATGTTGAGTTCATATTCTATGCACTATTTGGAGAAGTAGTTTCAAGGTATGTATGATAAAAGCATGCAAGTAGATGCAATGGTTGTCATCACTTAAAAATATTCGTAGAAATGGAACAATCCTGTAATTCAGTTTAAAATGGCATCCTTTTAGATATTAATGTCACATGACAGTATAACAGAGATGTTCCCATACCCAGAACTCTTTGAATCCAGCAGAACTACACTTAGCTTTTCAACGTGGTGTCTGGGATCCTCATGGTTTCAGTAATTATCCACAGTAACAGGTTAAATAGACTCTTAGGATCCTCAAACAGTTCTCCTGCCTCCACTCTATTTTAGGCATTTGTCCTTCCTTCTATTCACTTAGACTTGAAAGGAAATAATATAGAAAATCACTTCCCATTGTTAGGCTCAGGAATGACCTTTTACCTTTCAAGTAATTTCTTTGTTTAAGAATAGTTGTGAAAGATAGAAAATAAAAAAAGAGAAAGGTAAGTGATGACTGGCACTTGTCATGGAACCTGAGGTAGGCAGTACTCATTCATGGTGAGTGAGTATATCTATCATCTCTAATTCAGATCAGTACCAAGGCTGTGTGAGTACGGAATGATGCTATTATTATCAGGAAGGTAGAAAAATGCAAAGAAACAGATGAGATATATTCAATAAAATATCTGGGTACAACTTCCATAAACTGACTCCTCACAAATATAGTTCTAGAAATATGGGAACTAAAACAACACCAAAACAAAACCAATCAAGCATAGTTTATCTCAGTTACAATGTTAAATGTACTGAAAACATATGTATTACTTACAGATCTGCCTGAGTTTCTGCTATTAGCAATGCTCTGTAGTTCAAACTTCTTGAGATATCAGTTTTTAGGAAAAAAAATGATTATAAAATACTTTATTATTTGTTATTCATTGACCTGAGGCTGGAAGTTGGTCATAACTTTTAGCTTATAGTTTCCAGTATGTCATTCACCCTCACTTTTACCATAGAATTGCTCACATTTAGTGTTTTAAAGAAAATCACCCTTACTTTACAAGTTATCTGAAAGAGTGGTGAATGTTATTGCCTCAGAGGTCAAATGAAATGATGTTTTTTTCTGTTAGCATTAGGCTTTCCATGGAGGGGGCTACAGTGATATTAAACATTACTAACTACATATAAGATGGACTTTCACATTTGTGCACCAAAGCTGATCTTGTCAAAGAAAATTTTATGAGGTTATTTTACCCTCTTCTGTACTTCATAAGGCAATTCTGATATGTTCTGGGGAGGCAGGGGTGGAGGGAAGAGTTTTATATCATATATTGAGAAAAGCTTAGTGTTTGGCAGGACAAATGACAACTAAAATTGGTCGGTGAGACAATAAAAATATTGACTTTGGTCACAGATACACAGAGGTTTAAACAGGAGTTCTAAACTCTAGGAAACAAGCTTGACTCTCAATATTTGCCCAAAGCAATGAGAACATTTATTATTTTCAGTCTCTATAAGGACTTTATCTTTAAGGCAATGATTAAAACAAGGGAGCCCTGTTTGGACACCTAATCTGAAGCCAAGACACATATTGAGATTAGAGGCAACGTGGCTTCACCATGCTTAATTTCTGGTTTTCTCATTAGTTGTCACACATGTGTTTCCTCTACTGCATTCCTAAAAACAATGTCTTATATCAGTTCACATTCCTTTCAAATACCAACCAAAAACAAACTTTCTAGCTGGTAATTTTCAGTTTAAATGTGATCATATATATTTTAGTAGGAAAAGGAGTAATAATTTAACAAATGCATTAGGCAGCTAACTACTTAGGCCTTATTTTTCATTATATAAAACATAGAAGAATGAATGAACATACAACAAAAGAAAGATTTAAGAAAGAAAGGATAAGGAAGGAAGGAAGAAAAGGAGGAAGGGATGGAAAGAAGGCAAGCAACTGATAATGCTTGAAAATATTAACCATGAAATCATAAAAATATGTGACTTGGAGTACAATTTTAGAAAACAGAGTATGTTAAGCAGCAAAAAGGATTTGGTAGAAAAGGAATATACACGTGCTATACAAATTTGAATTTTATTTAGATCATCTTGGTCACATATATATGTATATATTTTTGTATGTATATATACTGTCTTGCCAAAATTTATAACTTTCATTGGCTGTTTTCACAGTAGAAATATATACCATAGAAAATATCATGTATATAAGTTTTTACTCATGATATTTATGATATTAAGTAAGTAATATAAATATTAAATTAAAAGAGAATTTTGGGGGCTGGAGAAATGGCTTAGCAGTTAAGGTGCTTGCCTGCTGTGGTAGTTTGATTCAGGTGTCCCCCATAAACTTAGGTGTTCTGAATGCTAGGTTCCTAGCTGATGGAGATTTGGGAATTAATGCCTCCTGGAGGAAGTGTATTGTTGGGGGCGGGCTTATGGGTGTTATAGCCAGTTTCCCCTTGCCAGTGTTTGGCACACTCTCCTGTTGCTATGATCCACCTTATGTTGGCCAGGGTGTGATGTCCCCCCTCTGCTCATGCCATCATTTTCTCCAGCCATTGTGGAGCTTCCCCTTGAGCCTGTAAGCCAAAATAAATCTCTTTTCCCCAGGAGCTGCTCTTGATTTCTGCCAGCAATGAGAACCGGACTGCAACACCCGCAAAGCCAAAGGTCCCAGGTTTGATTCTCCAGGACTCACGAAAAGCCAGATGTAGATGGTGGTACAATCATCTGGAGTTTGTTTGCAGCAGCTAGAGGCCCTGGTGAGCCCATTCTCATTCTATCTGCCTCTCTTCCTCACTGTCTCTCAAATAAATAAATAAATAAAATGTTTAAGGAAAATGAGAATTGTGGTATAATGTAGTGAATGGCTCTGTAGTCCTAAGACCAGTGAAGTGTTAAAAATGCACATTCTTGGCCCTGGCTGATACTTGTTGCTTTAGGAACCAACCCTGGAATCTTGGCCCAGCACTTACAAAGCCTTCAAGGTCATTTTAATGCATGCTAAGATTCGAGAATCCTTTATGTAATGGAATATTAGTTAAACAAAGTGTGTTTAAAGAACATTGACATGGCAAAATTGTAACAGGCCGATATTAAGTGTGTCAACTAAAGTTCCCAGAAAAGTGTGCATGTGCCACACATACTTCCAGCTCCTGATAAAACTCCTGTGATGACAGAGAGATGGAATGTTGCAAGATCAGAGACACATGACCTTGGGCCAGCTTTAGGTCTTCAACAACCATTTGTTGCCCATTTTGTGTCATTCCTAACATCTTGGTGACTATCAGTTGTTCGGGTGCAGCCTCTTTGGAATGTACTATCAGACCACCAGCTTCCACCAACCCAAGGGATAAGAATGTTATCAGATAGTTTCTGAAGCCTGTGTTGGAGATTCCCACTTTGCTATGGCCAGCTAGTGTATTTGAAAAGTGCCTTGATTTATGACTTTCTTTTGTTCTTCAACTATAAAACCCTCATGAAATTGTTAACATCTTGAAACATGACCACTCATATTTGGCTCCAGAATAAACTATCTCTTATTCCCTTTGAGATGAGAGCTGTACCTTTTGTGTTGACAAGGGAATGAATGAGAATAAATCTATATTATACTATTATACTATATTATACTATGACTTCAATCTTTTAAAGAGGCAAGTGAATATAGTTATAAAATCAGTTGTCCTGAAATGTATGAATTACTTCTCCCACTGTTGCAAAAAAAAATCTGACAAGCTATTTAAGGAAGGAAAAATCTGCATGGTCATAGTTTCAGAGATTCACAACCCTGCACAGGAGGGGACACAGAGTGTGGCAGCTCAGCCTGTGGTGGCTGGAGCATGTGGCTGTGCACATAATGGCAGACCAGGAAGGAGAGCAGGAGCCAGAACACAGGCAATTATAACCTCCCAAGACTTTCCCTTAGAGACCTGCTTTTTCCAGTCATGCACCATCTCCTAAAGGGTTTATGGTCTTGCAAAATAGTGCCATCAGCTGCAAAACAGTACTGAAAACTGTGGAGGCCACTTGAGATTCAAATCCTAACAATCACAAGTACAAATGAATGGAAGTTGTAGCAGAACAGAAAAAATGCTATTCTCAACATATCAGAAGAGGTAAATTTGAGCAACCTTTTGCACCTGTGTGTATTTCCCCAGGTTTCTCTCTATGATGAATTATTTATATATTTGATAAAAATCTTGTCCACAAACATTTTCACACTTAATATGACATTTAAAAATCTCCAATTCAAAAGTTTCCATGACTTGAGTTCAAGGCCACCCTGAGACTCCATAGTGAATTCCAGGTCAGCCTGGGCTAGAGTGAGACCCTACCTCGAAAAACCAAAACCAAAACAAAACAAAAGTTTCCATGACCCTAAATGTTTATTATCCTTCCACAATAATACTGATTTGTTTTTCTTTTTTGCAGAGGCCCCTTCTTCAATAGGAGGTGATATCTTATCATTGAAGAACAGTTAGATACTTTACTTGGGGTGACTGACCCACAGGCAGGCTGCGACTGCCAGAAAGTGCTGTGCTTTATTGAGCCAGAACTCACATCCTCTTCCCACCAGTTCTTTTTTTAGCTAATGGCAACTCCTAGGATTCTCATACAAATAAAACTTCACATATTTATTTTATAACACCCCCCCATTTTTTCATCAGCAATTCTCAGAGTAAGCTTAGCCAGAGCAAAAGGCATCTAATTTAAGGGAATATTAGGCATTAGGGATTTTAAATAACTCAGTTTATTTAGCCAAATTGGAAAAGTAAAGGGAACTCAAAAGAGTAATGATCAAATAGTTGATTATTCTATCAGAAATTATATGTCCTTTGTTATCTCAAAAAGCCATCATGGGCTAGAGAGATGGCTTACTGGTTAAGGTGCTTACCTGCAAAGCCTAAGGACCCAGGTTTGATTCCCCAGAACTGATGTAAGCCAGATGCATATGGTGACACATGCATCTGGAGTTTGTTTGCAGTGGCTATAGACCCTGGCACATGCCCATCCATTCTCTCTCACTCTTTCTTTCACTCTCTCTCTTTCTCTCTCTCTCATAAATAAATAAAAATAAACTATTTTTTAAAAGCCATCATGGTTTGTTCTCTGGCTGACTTTAACTTGTGGTGATTGGGGTATCCAGAAGTTTCAACTTGTTCTCACAGTATTTGGACAGTGTAGTGAAGATGGTCTGAAAATCCCTAGGGTTTTGTGTACCACAGAAAATAAGTATTGGAGCATGTCTCTCTTGTTTACACTGGATCAATTGAACCCTTTTGCTTCTGCTCATGTTTATATGGATATCCTCCAAGTTGGCAGGGCCATCATTAGGGGATTTAGCATCTGTGGACTGGTACCTGTTAGTGCCTTGCTGTAATGTACTTCAGCCCACAGAACTGATGCTGGAGAAGCGCAGTTCCTGTCTCTACCTAAGCGCAGAAATTGCTATGATTTCAACCAGCTCTGCTATGTCACAGAATGGTTACATGCTTGTTAAAAATTCAGTATTATAATAGAAAATGAAAATATTTATAGCATCATTTTAAACAGTGATCTTGAAAATGAAATCCACTTATTCAACTTAATCAATGACAATGAAATCTTAGAATTACTTGTACTGGTTATTCAATGTGTGTGGATATTTGAATAGAACTGCAGAGACATTTGGAAAACCTTGATGCTGCCCTCTAAATTTTATGGCCAGATGCTCAGAGTTTATGACCAAGGTCATTTTCATGACTTCCTACAAATGTGCTTTGTGTTTCTGAAGTATAGTTATAAATATTTGACTATGTTTGAAAATTATCAGAAGGTTTTCAGAAGAAACCCAGAGGAAAGCATGGAGACTGACTGGGGCATGTAAATGCTGCAGATAAG
The DNA here is from genome assembly GCA_036346955.1 of Dipus sagitta. Classification (NCBI taxonomy): domain Eukaryota; kingdom Metazoa; phylum Chordata; class Mammalia; order Rodentia; family Dipodidae; genus Dipus; species Dipus sagitta. Next base: position 100,809,393 of record CM070771.1, on the reverse strand, counting down.
GTAATCTTAGAGAAAATAGAACAAAGTTAAATAAGCAAAGACCAGGATGGACAGGGCAGTCAAAAATGAGAAACTTGAAACACCTGTGTTTTGTCAACAGTGGCTTGGCAGCTAAAATAGGAAGGACAGAGGAAGTTAAACCCATGTTGGTTTCCAGAAGTCAGCTACAAAAAGTAAACTTCTAGGACCAGATGGTTTTATGGTTTTAGTAAACAGTAGATTTGAATAATACTTCCTCAATAGCTCTGTCAGGAAGAGCTAGAAAACAATGTACAATTGTACCTTCCCTGAAGGGCCAGCTCTCTAAGTGGCCAACTGCTCCTTAAGGAGACACTGAAATGCCAGGAGAAGGACAAGTATCCAAACAGAGCTATTAGAAGTCCACCTTGGCTAGAAAGGACCAGAAATACCCTTCTTTGGCAGCACTAGGTCTCCCCTGGTGGCCATATTATAAACTAATTATCAAAGGGGAAAGAGGACTTCTCAGATTTCAGGCCACCTAGGTGAAGTTTCCTTGTTTGTTCTGATCTGTAGCTTCCTCTGACTTTGGGTTCTAAGGCTTGGGTGACTGCCATTTGGTTTCTCTTCAAGAACAATCAACAAACCTCTTTCTGCTTAATTCCTTTCTAGTACTCATGTTCATCCCTCCTCTCTGTTGATCTCAGCATGTGGGATCCTCATACATGTTTGGAACATAATCCTCTGTTTCAGCAAGTGTTTGGGAACCCTCACTGAATTCATTAATTAACCGATTTAATTTGACAACAATTATTCCTTCAAGCGATTTCTCCACATGAAGATACAGATTTCTACTTTGCATCTTGAGAATTGAAAATAGGCCAGAGGAATAATATGTGAGTAAAATCTACTTTTTAATCACTAAAATGGGGCAACATCTCTCTCCCAATCAAGTTGAAAATGTTGTTCTGAAAAGAAAGGGTGAAAAATTCAAAGCCTGCCTTGCTTAGGTAGACACCACAACTACAACTGATCTTGAAAGATGTCCATACTAACAATACCGATTCTTGGAGGCAGTGATGTGGCAAGCCTGGCTTAAAATTAAGTCAGTATCCCTCTCTTTGGCTCCAGACAATGGTACCAAGTCATAAACAGACCCAAAAGATACTCCATCTCCTGAATTTATAAGAAAAGTAAAGTGAATATTTTTGCATGTATACGTGTGAGTGCTATGTATGTATATGCATATATATCCATATGCATATAGGCATGTGTGTGTGTGCATTTGTAGGTACAAGTGCATATGTGTGGGCATACTTGTGGAGGTCAGATCAAATGTTTTCCTCTATTGATTCTATAACTTACTTTTAAACATTTAAAATTATTATTTTTGTGTGTGTGTGTATTTCGTGTGTGAATTTGGGCACATGCATACCATAGAGCATGTGGGGAGGTTAGAGGACAACCCAAGTGTTAGTCCTTGCCTTCTACTTTGTTCGAAGCAGTCTGTCTTGTTCAACAAGGCAAGTACCGGGCAAACAGGCTCATGAGCTCCTGGGGTTCTCCTGTCTTTACCTCCTTCCTTGTTGTAAGAGCTGCAATTACAAACACTACTTTGTTTGGCTTTACATACATTCTGGGGGTCTGAACTCAGATCATCAGCAAGGGCTTTACCCATGGAGCCCAGCCATCTCTACTTTTTTATGAGACAGGGTCTTTCATAGAACCAGAACTCACTATTTCATCTAGAGAAGCTAGCCAGTGAGTCCTAGGGATCCTTCTCCCTCCACCTCCCCAAAGCTTGAATTACAAACACACACTCCCAAGCCTGGCATTTTTACGCATGTGCTGGGGATCCCAACTCAGATTCTTCTGCTTACATGGCCAGTACCATAATGACTGAGCTGTCTCCCCAGCTGAAATAAATGTCTTTGTCTGTGTGTGTTGTGCATGTGAATGCATGTGTGTTTGTATTTGTGTGGGGTGAACGTGTGTGTGTGTGTGTGAATATACATACATACACATTGTACATGTGTATATGGAGGCTAGAACACAACTTTGGATGTTACCCTCAGAAACATTGTTGTAGTCAGCTTTGCACTGCTGGCAGAAAACACCAGACCAAGAGCAGATTGTGAGAGGAAAAGGTTTATTTTGGCTTATAGACTCTAGGGGAAGCTCCATGATGGCAAGAGAAAATGATGGCATAAGCAGAGGGTGGACATCACCTCCTAGCCAATGTCTGATGGCAACAGCAGCAGGAGAGTGTGCTAAGCACTGTCAAGGAACACCCATAAGCCTGCCACCAATAACACATAACTTCCAGAAGGCTTCCATTCCCAAATTGCCTTTAGCTGAGGACCTAGCTTTCAGAACACATAATTTTATGGGGGATACCTGAATCAAACTACCAACACATGATCTGTCTTTAAAAAAAAATATTTTAGCTGGGGCCCTTTTGAGTTGAAACTAAGAGTAATTGGAGAAATAAGCAAGAATACTGCTTTCTCGGTGAACCTGGTACGAGCACAAGGGTGAGGAAGATAGACACAGAGAACACTCAACTCCCATCAAACCAGGTATCCAGAGACACAGACTCCCAAGACCCCACCACTGAAGCAGACCTAAAATGAACCCAACATGGCTCAGGGAAATTTGCAGAAGAGGGGTGGAAAGAATGTTAGAGCCACACATTGGGTCATTATTCACAGAGACATTGCCTCTTACCCATAACTGATGGCTAACCCCACAATGCGCGACCCATATTCCCCAATGAGGAGGGTCCCTGCAGATGGGGGAGGGCAAAGAGGAGGTGAATGATGGTACCAGCATGACTGTATGCACTGTGTACATAACTAATAAAAAATCATTTTATTTTATGTATTCATTTGAGAAAGAAGGAGGGACACACACACACACAGATAGACATAGACAGAGAAAGTGAGCTAGAGAGGATGAGTGTTCCAGGGTCTCTAGCGATTGCAAATAACTCCAGACACATGTGCCACCATGTACATCTGGCTCATGTGGTTACTAGGAAATGAAACCTGGTTCTTAGACTTCAAAGACAAGCACCTTAACTGCTAAGCAATCTTTCCAGTCCTGTCATTTTATTTGTTTTAAGTCAGGCACTCTCACAGTCCTGGAGTTCACAAATTAGGCTAGACTATATGACAGTCAGGATTCTCCTGCTTCTGCCTTTGCCTCTCCTCCTGTATCCACTAGTATTACAGCCATGTGCTCCGAGTGGTTGAATGTAAATGGCCCCATAGCCCCAGGTATCTTTTTGAGTTTTTTTTTTTATTATTTATTTTGAGAGAGAGAGAGACAGAGAGAGATAGAGAATGGGAGCATCAGGCCTTCAGCTGCTGTGAATGAACTCCAGGCACATGTGCAACATTGCATGCTTGTATCACTGTGCATCTGGCTACATGGGACCTGGAGATTTGAACATTGATTCTTAGGCTTCACAGGCAAGCTTCTTAACCACTAAGTCATGTCTCCAGCCCTGCCTCAGGTATTTTTGATTTAGCTTTGTACATAGTCTCTAGCAAGTGGAGTTCTGTGGGGGAAGTGAATCACTGGAGACATATCTCAAGTCCAGACCCAGGTGTGTGTTGAGAGTCAGCTCATGCTTGCTGGTGCTGGCCGTGGTCTCTCTGCTGCACATGTATGATGAAGAGAGCCAGCTTCTTCTGCCATGATGAAGCTTCCCCTGCAATCTGTATACCTGAAATAAACCCTTTTCTCCCATTAACTGCTTCTGATCAGATGTTTGTCCCAGAAATGAGAATGTAACTGTAAGCCATCTTGACAGGAATTTTTATGTGGTACTGGGGATCAAACTCAGGTCCTCATGCTTGTGAGGTAAACATTTTGTCAACTTTGCTACCTACCTACCCCCATGAGTTATTTTTTAAATCCCCATTGAAGAAAATACTGATAATTTTTGAAAGCAGGCAACTAAGTTCAAATTTTAGTAATATTGTAAGGAGCTATAGGAGTTAGTTTCTTGTTGGTGGGACAAAACACCTAACCAGTAGCAGCTTATGGAAAGAAAGAGTTTATTTCTGGCTTACAGTTGCAAGGGGAAGTTTCATCAGGGAAGGAAAGCATGGCAGGAGCAGGAAGCTGGAACCATATCATTACACCAGTAGGCAGTAGAAAGAAATAATGGGAAGCAAGGCTGTACTACGAAACCTCAAAGCTTGCTGCCCGTGACATACTTTTCTCCAATAAGGTTCTGCCCCTAAAGACTCCAGACCTTCTTGAAAAGTGACACCAACTGAGTATTAAGTACTCACAACGTATATGTATGGGGGTCATTTTAGATTTAAACCACCACACAAAAGTATTCTACACAGACTCGTAAGTACAGATACATATTCCCCCAAATGCATTTAATTCACCCAGCCTGTTCAACTTCATAATTATCTAACAAGGGGCTGTGGATCATCTGTTGCTTAATTTGGTAGTTGTGAAGCTGATAGGGAATTTAAAGCACTGCTACTTCCCAGCCCAAGCTACATTTTATAACCCAGGTGAAGAGAAAATTCAAAATTTGAAGTACAGTTTCTACTGAATGCATATTACTTTTGTATCAATGTAAAATTGAAAAATTATGCAGACATAATTATATCATCATCATGTAATAACAAATTTTAGGCTTAAAAAATTGTCAGAGTGCAATAATAGAATACTTACATGTTTTAACCAGTGTTAGTTGTAAGAAAATAATCTTTTTTGAATTATTTGAGAATAAGTTGCATATATTCCTAAAATTTTATCACACATTTCCTAAGACATCTCATTATTTCATTATTGCATGATTAGCAAAATTAGGAATTAATAATGATAAAATTCTATTGTCATATCTATAGTTCATAATAAAAAGTCAATTGTCTAGCTAATGCATTTTATCTTCATATTTAGAAATTTCTTTTTTCTAATTTTATTTTATTCTTTTCTTCCTCTTCTTCTTTTATTACTATTGTTATTATTATTAGCAACATATTGCTCATGTGTTGGTACCCCCTTTTCCTTCATCCCTGCCTCCAGCCTACTGGGTTCTTCCTCAGTGGTGTTGCAGGTATTCCCGAAAAGGTGGTGGGTTATGTTTTGTGGGAGCAGCAGTTAGCTATTTCTTGGGAGATGGAATGACTCTGGGCATGACTTCTCAGCCTGTGGCTCTTAAAATCTTTCTGCCTCCTCCTCTGCAAAATTCCCTGAGCTGTAGTAGATGAATTTTAAGTCTACTTCAATGATGAACTCTTAGGAGCCTCTTGATCTCTGCTTGATAAGTGTTGAGTGTCCTCAGAGTCTGTGTCCTTCACCGGGGCACTGATTATCAGGTTCAGCATGGAAGCAGCACACTTGCTCATCTCCCCAATTACTCTGTGGTTTCAGCTGAGACTTTGTGGAAGCGGAAGGGGCAATTTATCTCCTTGGGGCTTTGTACCTTCTGAAAAAGAACAGATTCTCCAATGGAGTGATGTCAGCAGAGTTTAAATGGAATAAGCATTATTAATTTAAGGAGAATTGGATGTACATAACTCCTCTTTTAGCCAAACACTAGTGAGAGCTTGACACTGGAGAGCACAATCTTTGTCTCCATAGGATTCTGGTTTGGTTCCAATTCCAAATATGGGTTGCTTTACAGTGGGCTGATCTCTTAGCCTATCAGAAAGCTATTGGTTACTCTCCAAGGCTGTTATTATTGCACTGATGTGTACATCCTGTCGGGGTGTTTGCTTCTGAGTAGCTTAGACCTCTGGTTGCTGAGACTGTTGTTGGCCACTTTCCTCCAATAGCTCATGGAGTGCTTTTCAGCATTAAATGGGCTAACTGTCTAGGGAATGGTTCTCTTCCAGATTCCAACCAGGTCTCTCCATGCTCTGTGTTAGCAGCATATAGTGTCCTCAGCAGTAAGGTCTTACCTTTTGCCTCAGGTGGGTAATCAAGTGCTTTGACAGAAACAGTAATCAAGTTATTCCAGTCTTGTTTGGGGGACTGCATGGGTCTCTGTGATCAGCAGCTCATTGTGGGTGGCAACCCATTTCTGGTACTAGGACTTACAGGCCAGAGACCAAAAAAAAAAAAAAAAAAAAAAAAAAAGAATATACTGAAGGTTTCATTCCATCCTCTCCAGGGCCCTTATTCATTTTGAGGGCTATATCTTTTAGTCTATCTCCAAGGATAAAGGTTTCTATGGTACCAGCTCATTTTGGATTTAGTTTTATGTTTGTTTTCCTCACTCTTCTCTTCCCCTCCCCCAGACACTTCCATCTCCATTGTCTGGGCCTTTAGTGCCCTATCAGGTATGTCAGCAACTCCAGCTGTCCAGATTAGGAAACACAGATAAGTGAGACCATGAAGAATTTGTCTTTCTGTGATTGTGTGAGTTCACAGTATGTTCTGCTCCAAGTGTGTCAATTTTTCTACAAATTTCATTGCATCATTTTTTTCTTATGTCTGAGTAGAATTCCATTGTGTAAAGGTATCACAACTTCTTTTTACATTCATCCAATAATGGGCACCTGGGTTGATTCCAGTTATTAGCTATAATGAATTGAGCAGCTATAAACATGGTTGAGCAAATATCTCTGTAGTGAAGCAGGGAGTATTTAGATTAGATGTCAAGTAAGGGAATAAATGGATCTGTTGGTAGCTCTATGTTCATCCTTTTCAGGAATCTCCATATTGATTTCCATGGTGGTTGTACAAGTTTACATTTCCACTAATCAATTTCAGATCAATTTCTTCTGTCTCATCTTATAGCTCAGAGGCTCTGTCTTCCACATGAGTACCTTTGTTAGTTAGGGGTTCTAGAGAGGTTTGTAAAAGCCCGATTTGGTTTTTTTCTTTTTTTATTTTTATTAATTATTTTTGTGTTCAATGAATACAGTCAAGTTGGTACCATTGTTAGCCTCCTCCATGTCCTACCCCCTCCCCCTGGCTCCTCCTTGTTGAGGTATATGGGTCATGCATTCTGGAGTTAAGCCCACAGTTATGGGTAGGAGGAAATGTCTCTGGGTATCATGACTCAACATGTGGATCTGACATTCTTTCCACCCCCTCTTCCACAAAATTTCCCTGAGCCATGTTGGGTTCATTTTGGGTCTGCTTCAGTGATGAGATGTTGGGAGCCTCTGTGTCTCTGGATATCTTATTTGGCAGGAGTAGATTGTTCTCTGTGTTGATCTCCTTCACCCTTGTGCTGGTATCAGGTTCACCAAGAAAACAGAACCCTTGCTTGTTTTGCCAATTATTCTTAGTTCCAGCTGGGGCCCTTTGGAGGTATAATAGGGTGGTTCTCTCCTTAGGATCTGCATCGATCAAAAAAGAGAAGCAGATTCTCTAACAAAGAGTAAAGTTAGCACCAGATAATTGGACAACTCTTTTTTTTTTTTTTTTTTTTTTTTTTTTACAGAGAATTTAATATGTATAGGCCCTCTTGTAGCCCACCATTGGTGCTAGCTTGATAATGGAGAGTGGGCTTATGTTTGGATATGGTTCTGACTTGTTTCCCAGATCCAGCTATGGGTCCTGTTCTGCTGAGTGCATCAGTTAGCCAAATCAAGAGCAGTTGGTTTCCCACCATGGCTGTGTGCCACTATTGCACTTGTGTGAACATCACAACAGGTTGTTTGCTATTAAGTAGGTTAGACCATGAGTTGCTTGGACAGATATTGGTCATTTTCCCCCAGTCACCCATGTAGCACCTTCTGGCACTAGGTGCACTGACTCTCTGGGGACTGACTCTCTTCCAGCTTCCAGCCATGTCACTCCATGTTACGTGTCAACTGCATATGGTGTCTTCAGCAGTAGGGTCTTACCACTTACCTTTGATGGGTTATCAAGTACTCTGACAGAAATCTGTCATTCTTTTAGAAAACCTTGTAGGCCCCCACCCCCCAGTGTTATGTTGCATTGTTTCCATCTCTTTTTTGAGATATGATTTCAATTTGAGTTCTGATTTTCTTGATGTGTCCTAGAATTCATTTTTGCATTTGATCAAGTCTTCATTAAGCTTAATCAACTGGTTATTGAGATCTTAAATTTGTTGACTCACCTTTAATTCATTTGTATCTCTTTGGAGGCTTCTAAGTTTTTCTTCAATTAAGAACTAGTGTCAAAACCTGAGTGCTCTAAGATGTTTCTGCTCAATGTCATTTATGCGAGTGTTGGTTTTTGATGGCTTGCTTCCAGTTCATCAATTCTTTGGATCAGGGTAACATTGGCTGTTGTGTTTTCATTTTGTGATTGAATTTCTGTTGATTTCTCTATGATTTCATTGGAGGCTTCCATGTGATTTGGGTTTTCTGACTTTTTTTTTTTCATTGTGGTTTACCCATCTCCCTATTGAGGGGACGGGAGAAAGTATTTGACTTGTAGGATCTCCAGTGGGTGTTCTGCTTTAAATGTGAACTAGATTGGTATATGATGGGAGTATAACTGAAGTTGCACAGATTGTGAAGATTTCAAGAACATCAAAGGTACCTGGGGAACTGGGAGATAGGGTCTGGCCTACTCACTACACTTGCACTTACTCTTTAACACACAGGGATCAGAGATTGGAGAACCAGGAGCTGGGAAACTGGGGATCCAGGGGCAATAGGCCAGCTCCTGTAGTGGTCCGTGCACCCTCTGGCTCAAGGGAATATGGATTTGAGTACCCAGGGTCCAGACAATCAGGAAACCAGAGCAAAAGGCCTGATTCCTCAACCCACAGGTAAGGACCAGGCCTCCCCAAGGCAGTGGCAGGGGTACTGTGACCAGTGGACTCAGAGGTGGGGAATCAACCACAAGCTCTGGCCTACTCAGTCCATGTGGGCACCCTCCAGAGCAGGGGATCAAGGAGTTGGGGACCTAGGGGTCATTCAATTAGGATGGCAGGGTAAGGGGCCTGTTTCTGCAGCAAGCTATCAGGGTCCAGGCAGCCCCAAGCTAGCAGCAGGGGAATAGGGATGAGGGGACTAGAAGGAAGGAGGGGACAGGGAGATTTGGCCTTCTTAATCTACATGCACCCTCTGTAGCAGGGGGTTCTTGAGTTCCTAATTTTATTTTTAAACTTCAGATTTTCCCTATAGGAAGACTCTCTCTTTGTTTGAAGTGCATCCTTAAAAAATTTTAGAGAATTTTATGTTATCAGCATATTTGAAAGGCATCTTTATGGGGCATAAAATTTGAGATTGACAGATACTTTTTGCCCTTGAAGGAATAATTTTATTTTATTTTAGGTTTCCTTATTTCCTTAAAGAATATAATTCAGGGCTGGAGAGATGGCTTAGCACTTAAGCGCTTGCCTGTGAAGCCTAAGGACCTAAGTTCGAGGCTTGATTCCCCAGGACCCACGTTAGCCAGATGCACAAGGGGGCGCACACGTCTGGAGTTTGTTCGCAGTGACTGGAGGCCCTGGTGCACCCATTCTCTCTGTCTCTCTATCTGCCTCTTTCTCTCTGTCTGTCTCTCTCAAATAAATAAATAACATAAACAAAATTTAAAGAAAAGAATATAATTTATAGAACTTCTGTCAAGCATTATTAGTGGTTTTACATTGAATGTTTTAAACTCCATTTGATTTTTAAAAATCTTTTTCATATGTATTTAAGTTATATGACAGCATATTTTGACATGCATGTACATAGTTAAATGATTCCTATTATTAATCAAATTGGAATAACTATTTTCCATAATTACTTTTTGGTTTGTGTGTGGTAAGAATACAAAAATTACTCTTAGAAAAACTTTGATATACAATACATATCAGTAACTATGGTTACTAAGTTACATATTTGATTTCTAGCTTTGCTCATCTACATAAGTTCAAGTTGATGGCCTTTGAGCTATGTCTCCCATTGTCTCTATAGTCACTATTTCATGTTTCTATATATTTGACTTTTTAAAAATTCTACGTATAAATAAAATTGTGTGACATTTCTCCTCCTACATCTGGCTTATTCACTTATCATAGTGTCCTCCAGGTGCCTCCTTAATTTTCAATTGGAAATATCTCTTTTTCTAAGAATGACTAGTATTTCATTGTCAAAATCCACAATGTTTTGCCTGTTCACTTATCCAATGCTTAGTGGTGTTAAACAGTTTTTCGTATATCTGTTGTCTATTCTTATGTCTCCTTTAGAAAAAAATTCTACTCAGGCCCTTTGTTCATTTGTAAAAATCAAGTTATTTGATTTCATTTTTTTCCTTTTCTTTTGTGCAGTTACACTATGTGAGTTCCTTATATGCTTTAGATATTATTATTTAGATATTATTCACTTACCAAATATATAATTTACAAATATTTTCTTTCAACATACAAGTGTTTTTCTTCTACCCTTGCTTCCTTTCTTTACTTTATCATGATCATCACAATTAGACAATAACTAATAGTAAACTACTTTTCGATTTTGTTTGGATTGTTTCTTTTGCTGTGTTGAAGCTTTTGTTCATTTAGTCCTACTTGTTACCTTTTGTTGCCTGAAATCCTGTTGTGAAATCAACAACACAAAAGAAAGAAAGAGAGAAAATAATAAAAAAGAAAGAATGAGAAAGCCTTGTAAAACTGATATGAAGGAGCTTTCCCCATGTTTTCCTCTAAGAAATCAATTTTGCTTTCCCATGCTCCCATGTTGTTGTTTAGCTTGTTTGAGAAAGTTTTATTTCTCCTTCTTTTTGAAGGGCATGTTTTCTGAATATAGTATACTGGTTAGCAAATTTCCTTTTCTTCAGTATATTAATCATATTCTCTCTCTCTTCCCTCTCTCTGTCTCTCTCTCCTGCAATATCCAGTTGTCTATGAGAGGACAGGGAGCCAGGAGCCCTGTTCGGCTATTTCGCTGATGCTGAACTTGTTTTTTGCATCCCACAAGCTTGCATTGCTGAAGGAAATGATATCTTTCACTTCAGAATTTTCCTTGTACCCATGCTTTATTTTATCATGATCATCACAATTGGACAAGCTTAGCATAATGACATTTACATTTAGAGAAAAAAAGTGAAGCTGAGTATGGTGGCCCACACCTTTAATCCCAGCACTTGGGAGGAAGAGGAAGGAGAACTACCATGAGTTCAAGATTACCTTAAGACCACATAGTGAATTCCAGGTCAGCCTGGTCTAGAGTAAGACCTAAGACCCTACCACAATTTTTTTTTTTTTTAAAGTGAGAAGTACACAATGTCACTCATTCATGGCATTTCTAAAATTTCACTTGACATAAACGAAAGTCATTGTGGAATCTAACAATTGCCCTCCTTTACAACAAAGCTCAGGTATTTGGAACATTGGTTTAGGTGTAGCAAAAATAGAAAAATGAAAAGGTACCTTTGTCCTGTAAATACTTGGTAGGTACTTTTGTTTTCGAGTTGGAGACAACTCAAAGCCTCACCATGTCACTTTCTAGCTCAATGTCCAGGGTCACTGGATTATGTGCAGTAATCACAATGACAGGTCCAGAGGATCTGCTCTGTGCCTGGAGGTCTGAAAAGAGAGAAGTCCCTCTGTCCTTTCGTACTTCCATGCAACCTTCACCAGCAGGGCATTTACAACACAGGGTGTTCACAGGCTGGTCTGTCAGCTCTTGTGCCCCAGCATAACACCTGGAAGCTTTTCTTTTCTTTTTTTTTTTTTAAATATTTTTATTTTTATTTATTTATTTGACAGAGAAAGGGGAGAAGGGAGAGAGAGAATGGGCACACCAGGGCCTCCAGCCACTGCAAATGAACTCCAGATGTGTGCACCCCTTGTGTATCTGGCTAACGTGCATCCTGGGGAATCAAACCAGGGTCCTTTGGCTTTGCAGGGAAATGCCTTAACCAATAAGTCATCCCTCCAGCCCTGGAAGCTTTTCTTTAATTATCACAAAGACTGGTTTATTTCCACAGCACTAAATAGCTTAGTAGTAAGAGTCTGAGGTAGGAGGGTCACTGTGAGTTTGAGGTCAGCCTGAGATTATACAGTGAACTATAGGTTAGCCTGGGCTAGGATGAGAGCCTATCTCTAAAAACAAACAAAAAATACATAGTTTGAATTAACAACAGGGATATAAAGCCACCCAAATCATTGAACTACAATTATAAAATACAAAGTCCTCTTCTTTCCTGAACAACAAACAGAAAACCTGAAGCAAAATTCCCAGTTTTCTCATATTTAGCACAAATTTAGTTAGTGTTCAAACATTTTCTGAACCAAAATAGAGATTCTCAAGTGGTCCTTGTTCATGCTATTTTGTGTGCATATTCATATATTCACTGAGATATATTAATGTATTTGAATTTGGGCTGCTGCCTCAAATCCTCAGCAAAGCATAACCTAATATATGCTATGTACACTGTATTAGCTTTCTAAAATTGGAAAAAATTTAAATTGCAAACCATATGTTGCTCTAAAAATTTGAGATAAAGGGTTCTGGATCTGGGTTTACATTTTTTAATTGTTAACTTTTTGACTTGCTAAGTATTTCACACTGGAGCAAAGTATTTACATGCTAAAAAGTATCTTTAAAGTTTCCATGTTGATTCCATCTTTTAATCCACAAACTTTGTATTCATGTTTTCTTTTAAAAGTAGATTAGGGCCTTAAGAGATGGGTCAGCTGTTAAGATGCTTGACTGCAGTCTAATGACTGGTGTTTGATTCCCCAGTACACATATAAAACCAGATTCATAAAGTGGTGCATGCATCTGGAGTTGATTTGCAGTGGCTAGAGGCCCTGTTGTACCCATTCTTTCTCTCTCTCTCTGCTTATAAATAAAAAACAAATAAATATTTTTTAAAAAGCAGATTCATTGTAAGAACTACAATCACTACATTAAATGGTGCTGTTTGAGGAAGACACCTTCGTTCCTGGGGTTTAAATAACAAAATCTATTATCCTAAGAATTTAGCTTCACATACACTTCCTTGTTCATTTCATGAATTCCATGGCTATAATTGGATCTAAGTATATGACATATATTTCATGGTTTCATCTTCTTCCTTTGCTTGTGCATTCTGTTTTCTCCTTTGGGTTTACTTTGTCTCACTTTCATACATTTCCCTGTTTGCTTCCTCTGTTTCAAGAAACAAAATAGAAATACAGATACATAAAATAGAATGAAGAGTAACATGAATACTTAGAATCTAAACAAGTGGGGTACAAAGGGATATTGAAAGCTTTGATCACATTTGGGAACAAATGTGAAGGCCAACATGCCCCTCCAGAGGTCTGAAATTATCTCTTTCCTCATGTAGGAGCTAGATATATATGGCTTAGATCGAAGCTCACTGTCTATATGATCATAAAGATTAAAGAGTTGTAGTGGTAATTAAATGTGGTTTATAACAGATGACTCCTCAAGATAGGGATGGGGCATGCTATAGTTACCTTTGTGTTGGGAAGAAAGGATTTATTTCAGGCTTACAGATTCCAAGGGAAGCTTCAACATGGCAGAGGTCCATCATACATCCACAGCAGAGAGAAGTGAGGACCAGCAATCATGAATAGCCAGAGCACAAGCTGGCTCTCAGCACACCTTGTGGGGCTGTACTTGACATCTCCCCACAGGGATATGCCTGCTTCAGCAGGGCTGTGCTGGCTGACACTAAATAGAAAGCTTAATCAGAAATAGCTCAGGCTATGGAAGATATACATTTACATGTAAACCACCACATAGCAGTTCACCAGACATAGATAAGGCTTAGAATTTGAACTCTTAAATGCCTCTGATTATTTTCATGGAAGCAAAGAACGAGCATTTTTATTTTATGAGGGGAGGTGACTACATGAAGGGAATAACTTTTCTAACTCCTCTCTTGGATAGGGAAGCAGTTATCCCAAGCTGGAACCATGGTGCTGACTCTTTCTAGTGTACAGTTCTCACTGCCTCCAGGCTAAGCACAGGCACTGAATTCCAAGACAGAAGGATCAGGAGATGCATGATCTGCTCTACAGGATGGTGAACTCTACACCAGAGATGAAACATCATCAACCTTTACCAGAAAGAGGCCAGGCAACATGCGTGGGAGAACTAAACCATGAGGACTGAAACTACGTCTTGATCAGGTCACAGTCATTGAAAAGAATACACTTACCCTTAGATTTGGAGTGGACTTCACCATTTAAGTCATATGGAAGTGGTGATGAGGTTAGAAATAACCAACAACTCTTCTTTTCTGTTGCTGTCTTTTTATTTATTTATTTATTTATTTATTTTAGAGAGAGAGAGAAAGCGACAAATAGAGAGAATGACCTCTGGCTGCAGCAAATGAACTCCAAATGCATGCTCCAACTTGTGCATCTGGCTTTAGGTGGATATTGGGGAATCAAACCTGGGCCCTTTTGGCTTTGCAGGCAAGAGCCTTAACTGATAAGCCAACCATCTCTTCAGCTCTGTCTCTCTCTTGCCAGGGCCTGCAGCCACTGCAAATGAACTTCAGATGCAAGTGCTACCTTGTGCATCTGGCTTATGTGAATCTTAGGGAATCAAACCCTGGTCCTTAGACTTCACAGGCAAGTGCCTTAACTGCTCAGTGATGTCTCCAGTTCTCTCTTTTTGTTTAGTTTTCTTTTTGGTATTTATATGTTTGTGTATGATATGTGTGTTCATATGTGTGAGTACAGATGGCAATCATATCCAGTGGCGTTTATGTGGAGGCTAGCAGACAGCTTTCAGGTATTGAGCCTTGCCTTCAACCTTATTTGAGACAGGGTCTCTCATTCTGGCTCACCAAGGTAGCTGGTCTTCAAGCTTCAGGGAAACTCTTCTGTCTCTATTTTCATCTCACCATATACATACTGGGGTTATAGAAGCCTACCATGGCTTTCAGCTTTTAAGTGGGGTTTGTGATTCTGATCTCAGGTGATTAGGCTTGTGCAGCAGCTGCTTAATCCATGGAGCTATCTGGCCAGCCTATCTTTCTTTACCTTTTATTGTAGTAAAATGTACAGCACAACATGTGCATCTAAGGAACTTTAAATGTACACTCAAGTAGTATTAAACATACTCACATTGTTCTGAAACATATCTCCAGAGGTTTTTTTCATTGTACAAAACTGAAACTATGTACAATAAAGTGTAATTGGTTGTTGGACAGGAACAAAGAACATTGCAAAATTGATGACCAAAATGCATGGGCAAGTATGTAGTCACACCTTTTATAATAGGAGCATGTTTAACTGTATCCTGTGTTCATAAGAATTATCTACAGTGAAGGAGCTTGCTGATAATTAAGATCACAAGGTGACATTTCCTCATGATATTAATTCATTTCCCCTCTCTGCTTCACCAGGACTTCACAATGATCTGTGCATAAAAAGGCAATTGACAGCTGGGATGGAGACTATGTATGGGACCAACTATGTGAATTTCTAACAGAATATTATTTAATGACTGTCACTGTGTAGTTCTTGAATGGACAATAGAGACCCATGCTACATTGCCAATATGTAACCATTTCTAGTGTGATAACTGGAAGGTGGTCATTATATTATTAGACTTCTCTTTAGAGAGGGAAATATTTTTACTCATTAAGATTAGCACAATTAGGGTCTGGAGAGATGACTTAGTGGTTAAGGTGCTTGCCTGCAAAGCCAAAGGACTGAGGTTCACTTCTCCAGGACCCACATAAGGCAGATGCATAAGGGGGCATATGCATCTGGAATTCATTTGCAGTGACTGGAGGCCCTGGTGTGCCCATTCTCTCTCTATCTGCCTCTCTCTCTCTACCTGCTGATTTCTCTCTTTCAAATACATAAAAAATAAAAAAATTTAGCACAATTATTTTAGTTTTACATTGACCTTCCATAATATTAGTCCTCTCAACATCTCAACTTGTGGAATGGAAAAATTCCACTACATTATGTACAAAAATTCATCTGAATAAGGCACATGTATTACAAAATATATATTGCAACAGTGTGTTGAAGCTCATGAAACTTACTGGTGTTACTACATGCCATACCATCAAAAAAAAATTGCTTAATACTATGATGGAATTGCTCACTAGAATCTTATTTATGGATCCTGATATTGCCTAAAATCTTGTCAATTTATATCTTAATCCAGCAAGGCATGTGACAAATTAGGATTTGTTATTCAGGTATAACTTTCAGGAATTTGATCTGTTCTTTGGATAAATTCATAGTATATATTGGAAAAACTATGTCTGGAACATTGAGCTTTCACTAAGATATCTCATTATGACTCTTTTGTGTCATAATCTTATCAGTATAAGCCCCATTACACCAATGAAGAGCCAAAGATTGTATTCTATAATAATGAAAATTTGAATTCTTCCACTCAGCAGATCTTTCTGTTGAGACAGTTACTTGACATTTTCTTTGGAAACGGGGGGAGAGCTGGAAGCATACCACATGAATAACCATTCCTGTCTTATGAAGATAGAAACACTAATGTTCATGTTATTTACCTCTTTTATTCTCTTGTCATCTCCATCTTTTATTAAGAACACTGATTAGAAAAAATATTTATTTCATATCAAACTATGGCAAGATTGATATTACTCAGCAATAGTATGGTAGATAATGGAATTTTACATGTCCCTCAAGTATCTGACATTATCTTTAACTTGGGATGAAAGGTAATAGTGCATGCTCTTCATTTTCCTCTTCCATACCATCACTGAATTATCTCCACTCTCCTTTATGACCTGGGGTGTGACATACATGAAGTGTATTATTAGGCTTCTTACTCTCTTGATTCCAGTTAGCATGACAAGAGGGTCTGAGGAGGAGAAAGTTGAGGTAGGGTAGCACATATGTTTAGGATTCAGATTGGACTAATACCCAAACATGGAATTGTTAGGTTATATGGTACTGCTGAACTCTGTTTTCAATGTATCTTCTATACGTGCATAGCTATGATAATGTATAATTTATAAATTAGTTAAAATAAGAGATTAATAACTGTAGAACCAATTTAGCAATATATTATAATAGGATGTGAATGTAATGAGCATTTAAATGTGTTGTTGAAATCATTTTGCTGAAGAGATGGCTCAGTGGTTATGTATGTTTCCTGGGCAAGCATGAGGGTCTGAAACTGCTGACATTCGAATCTCCAGATGGCATGTAAAAACAGTAGGATGTGGCACCTTAAACCCCAGTCCCACAGGGGATGAGAGACCCTGGGATCCCTGCAAGATCTGGAAACAATAACAAGAGACTGGTTCAAAAACAAGATCAGTGTAATTTTGGTTGCCAGCCTGCACAGCCTATGTTCTGTGCATTAGAGCTATCTGGAAAAATGAGTCATGGCACACATTCATTCATGTATTTCTTTTGTTGTTGTTGCTTCTTCTTTTGATTTATACAGAATCAATTTAACACATCCGTAACTACCATCTAGAGGTCATATATATATAAAGGATCAGGCAGGAGAGCTGGAGAGTGGCACACTGGTTCTGCTGGAGCCACCACAGGTGAGCATATGGGTCTCAGAAAGGGCACATACAGGTGTGTACACAGCATACACACACACATGCACTATATTACACATGCATGTGTGTGTGCATGCACATGCACGCACACAAAAAGAACATTTTTCATGGGGCTGGAGAAATCATTTAGAGGTTAAGTATGCTTCCTGACTAGCATGAGGGCCTGAGAGAACATGAGTCTGTTTCATTTCATGGAATCTCCAGAGCCCATGTTAAACACCCATGTACGTCTGACCCAATCTCCTAAGGGAGCAGAGTCCCAGAAATGAGTGGAGCTTGTATAAAAAATGGCAGCCTCAGGAATCAGTAAGAGACTCAGGCTGAAACAAGAACAGCTGGAAAAGCAGCAAAGTGGGTCTATGCACAATGTGGTAACAGCTTCCTCATTGGCAGAGGCAGAATCTTCAGTAGCTTTTTACTTTTTATCCGAACAGTACATTTGAGTCACTTATTTCAAGGGCTTCATTGCTGAATGAAGTCTCCTAGGCTCAGTTTGTTTTGTGAGCAACACATTGTTGTCACTCTGTCAATCGGCCCATGTTCTCTGTTCATGTTGTTCACTCCTAAATGGAAGTCATTTGTGTTTTTGAGTAAGCACTTATCATGCTCACACTGTGGACTCTAACTTTTATCATTTTATCATTGTAACAGGAAAACTTGCCCAAATTTTTATTTTTTCCACAATTTCACAAATAGAAAATTGACTAGTATCATAGATTATAGTAACCTGAGCATAAGATACTTTTCTCTCCTCATTAAGTGACCATCCACCTTCTTATTTAAAGGGAGCACCTTCCAGATTCTCTGGCATATTTCTGAGTTGGCAGCATCACCATGGATCCTGTGGATAGCTGTGAATCCATTATTCAGTAAAGGCTACTTAGGCATGCACTCTATAAAAATGCATCCCCTCACCATTCAGCCTGCTAGGTGACTATCAGGTGGGAAATATATACAAAACAGACACACTGCACAGAGGGAAGATCCAAGACCTGGGTGAATGGGGTGAGAGAGCACAGAATGGTGTGTAATTTAAAACTTGGAAAGTGTTTGCTACTGGAATTTTCCACTTCATAGCTTTGGCCTGTGTTTCACTGAAACTGCAAAATCAAACTATAGATAAGGCAAGACTGCTATATATGCTTTTTGCAACATACCTTTAATACGAGTACTCGGGAGGCAGAGATAGGAGGATCGCCGTGAGTTTGTGACCAGCCTGAGACTACATAGTGAATTCCAGGTCAGCCTAGTGTAGAATATGACCCTTACCACAAAAAGGGAAAAAAAAAGGGGAGCTACAAATGCTTTCCATAGCAAGCTAACCGGAGGCCCTGTGGGACTGCTAGTTCCTTCTGCCCTGGAGTCTGTCAAGTGGAGGCAAGACATGTACAGATGTTAGTCACTTATCTAGTGCTCAACGCTGCTCTTGCTCCTGCTGCTCCTGCTGCTCCTGCTCATAGAAGATGATTAATTTGCATATGTGACATTTCTGCTTAGCACAAAATCTAGGAAGAGGGAATGCAAGAAGGGATAAATTCTCTATGAAGTTTGAACTGACATGTTTAAAATTTGTTGTCAGGTATACACATATATACACATATCTATAATCACAGCACATGGGAGGTAGAGACAGGAGGATCACAAGTTCAAGGGCATTGTGATGACTACAAAGTGAGATTGAAGCAGCTTGAGACCCTGCCTGTGTTAAACAAAAAAAGGAAAGAGAAAAAAATAGTTGTTTAGTGGCCAGTAGATAAGCACCATTATACCACCAATATAAGAATAAAATATTCTTTCAGACACAGAATTTGACAGTTGAAAGTAGTGGTATTTGTAAAGGACTAGCATTTTCTAATAAAAATGGAGTGATTTTATAAGTACTACATATTGTGTTTGGAAGTAATAATAATTGAAATGGAAAGTCAGTTGACTCAGATAAAATTAATCCAATAAATACATTTTTCTCAAATGAGAATTCTGAGTCAAATGCCAACTAATTTATAATAAGTCAAAGTTCTCCACAAACAGAACATTGCCAGCACTGCTGTATCATTAGGCAAGTGTTAGTGAAAGTCTACAAATTTCACTTAAGACAATCCTTTTGAAGGGATTCCTTATCTGAGTTGTTAATTCTATAGACAACTGGGCCTTTGACACCTTTGTATTTTCACTATCATAAGTATTGAAGAAATGTAACTTTTGGCTCATACATATGCTCTTCAAGTTGTGATCATTATGTATGGAAAGATGGAATTGGGGCTCAGGAGATGGTCAGTGGTTAAGGGTGCTTGCTTGCAAAGCCTGCTGGCCCAGGTTCAATTCCCAATCCACTTATTTTCCACATATGGAAAAAATGTGGCACAAGTGTCTGGTGTTCATTTGCAGTACCAAGAGGCTCACTATGTGCTCGTGCACATATACACACAGGCACATACACACAAATAAATAGCAATTTTAAGTGATGGGATTTGTGAAAGAA
Source organism: Dipus sagitta (assembly GCA_036346955.1). Taxonomy (NCBI): domain Eukaryota; kingdom Metazoa; phylum Chordata; class Mammalia; order Rodentia; family Dipodidae; genus Dipus; species Dipus sagitta. Next base: position 100,789,520 of record CM070771.1, on the reverse strand, counting down.
TGTTATGATACTTCAAATTTCTACTTGTATTGCTATAACTGTATTTCATAGAAAATATCATTTTTAAAAATATTTTATTTATTTAATTGAGAGAGAGAGAGAGAGAGAGAGAGAGAGAGAGAGAGAGAATGGGCACACCAGGGCCTCCAGTCACTGCAAATGAACTCCAGACACATGCGCCCCCTTGTGCATCTGGCTTCGGTGGGCCCTGGGGAATCAAACCGGGGTCCTTAGGCTTCATAAGCAAACACTTTAATTGCTAAGCTATTTACGCAGACTGAAAAAAAAACATTTTTATAACTAATGTAAGCATGCTATTCTAGACACTTAGAGGGTAGGGGAATAATGGTTTTGCTAATGGAACAGGTGATATCTACGTGGGAATTTAGTAAAGAAGTAATAAAAGTAGATTTGTAGACAAAAACTTGAAAAATGAGAAAAAAATCATTGTGTATTAATGCACAACCTATAATAGACTTAAAAAATTTTTGTTCATATTTATTTATTTATTTCAGAGTGACAGAGACAGAAAGAGGCAGATATGGAGAGAGAGAGACAGAGAGAGAGAGGAGAGAGAAGAGAGAGAGAGAGAGAGAGAGAGAGAGAGAATGGGTATGCCAGGACTTCCAGCCACTGCAAACGAACTTGGTCTTCTGTAAGGAAATCTATTTTCATGTTTATACGTAGAGAATATCTGAGAGTATTTGGCTTGGCTTTGCTTGTCCTATGAGTTCTGGTGTGGGTAAATATTCAATTGCTTCTTTTGTCCCTTATTTACTTTCAGAGCCAATTAGTAGCTTATCTTTCTAGTCAGGTTGATTTGAGGTTGGGATGGACATGCAAAGAAAAGGTGATGGATGGTTAAATAATAGTTCTTCTTTTGGCTATCATGGCAAAAGTTTTATGTGTGATCCCAGTGGGTATTTGAGCTGATTCTTCTTCTGTGAAGCATTTATATATGCTTTGAGAAAATCCTCCTACATTTGTGGATATCTCTTATCTGAAATTCACATTTTACTGGTTTATCTTTTCTTATTTTTAAATTTTATTTATCTATTTTGATTTTTTTTAAATTTCTATTTAATTGAGAGAGACTAAGAAAGAGAGAGAGAGAGAGAGAGAGAGAGAGAGAGAGAGAGAGAATAGGAACACCAGGGCCTCTAGCCACTGCATATAAGATCCAGACACATGCACCACCTTGTGCATCTGGCTTACGTGGGTACTGGAGAATTGAACCTGTGTCCTTAGGCTTCATAGGCAAGCACTTTAACCACTGACAAATCTCTCCATCTCTGTCTTATCCTTTATTAGTGTATTGCTTTGCAGCTGTGTGTTAGCTAATTTTATCAATAATGTCACCGAATGGAAATTTTGGCACATGGACTCAGAACTTTCAGTCCACTATGGCAGAGAGAGTATGGTGAAGAGAACTGATCATATCCTGGTATCCAGGAAGTAGAGAAAAGGCCCTAAGGGGTCTGGCAAGATACAGCCCCAATGAAATACCCCGTGTGACCCACTGCCTCCCCTCATACTATTTAGCCTTTAGCCACCTTTTAGTAATGCTATTATATTGTGAAGTTTTCAGTGATTAGCCTACTCATTAGTTCAGAACTTTCATGTTCTAATTATCTCTAGAAAGGCCCTCACCAACACAGCCAGAGGTGTACTTAATATGATCCATGTTAATTCTCAATCCAATCAAGTTGATAATTCATATTAATCATCAGGAACTCCAAAAGAAGTTCCCCTCCCCCCAAATCCTCTTCCTTAATCTCATCTTTACTTTTTTTCCCCATCACCTCAATGTAGTGAGGAAGTTCAAGAGTCACATAATTTTTGTTTCTCCAAACATAAGCCTGCTCTCCATAATCAAGCTACCACCAATTGTGGGCTACAAGAGGACCTACACCTATTAAATTCTCTATGAAAAAGTAAGGGTTATCACATTTGTCTGGTGCTAACTTACTCTTTGTTGGAGAATCTGCTTCTCTTTTTCAGATAGATATAGATCCTAAGGAGAGAGCCACCCCATCATACCTCAAAAGCGCCCCAGCTGAAACTAAGAACAATTAGCAAAGCAAGCAAGGGTGCTGTTTTCTTGGTGAACTGGGTACCAGCACAAGGGTGAAGGAGATCAACACAGAGAAAAGTCAACGCCTACCAAATCGGAGAGCCAGAGACCCAAAGGCCCCCAACACCTCATCACTGAAGCAGACCAAAAATGAACCCAACATGGCTCAGGGAAATTTTGCGGAAGAGGGACTGGAAAGAATATCAGAGCCACATGTTGGGTCATGATATGCAGAGACATTTATCTTACCCATAACTGTGGGCTAACTCCACAATGCATGACCCGTATACCTCAACAAGGAGAGGCCAAGGGGAGGGGGTAGGTCACGGATGAGCCTAATAATGGTACCAAACTGACTGTATTTGATGAGTAAAAAACTAATTAATAAAAATTAAAAATTAAAATTAAAATTAAAAAAAGAATTTGACATCTTGCCTAATATGTCCTTTGGAATATACATTTTTTTCCACTTTGCTATTCTTCCTGGCTGTGCTGTTAAGTGTTCCCTGTCAGGACAATGCATTGAGACCTACACCAGGGAAGGGCTCCATGTAGTTACACAGCTTTGAGTCATGCGCCCCGAGTTCACTGGCAGTCAGAAGGCTTCTCTGCTGCTCTACTTCAGGGAGTTTCAGAATCTGAACAGGTCTTCATTTGCTGTACTGTACAGAACGACTTCAATCTCAGTTATATTGATTCCATTCATTGGCTCTTCCCTGTGACTATGGGGGGTGGAGGGCACACATCAAAACAGGGTTAGGAATTGACATTTATTTTTATCACACAAGATTATTTTATGAGCAATGGCTGAGAATAAAAATATGACAAATTTTCAAATATGAGAATAAATGTTTCATAATTAAAATATTTTCATTTACAACTTTTCCTGTTATCTATAACCCAGTAATGATTTTGCTACTTTACTTAGAGATTATTATTTAAATAGTTTATTTTTCTTCTAAGTATTTTAAAGTTGCCCAAATAATTGTATTCCCACACGGCCTTCATTCAGTCTTTCAGTCCATGCTGCATTTTGCCTCATGACAATAATGGATATAAAATATAAGCTTTTAGTGCCAAGTGTAGTGGTACACACCTTTAATCCCAGCACTCAGGAGAATCACTGTGAATTCCAGGCCAGCCTGGAACTACAGAGTAAGTTCCAGGTCAACCTATGCTAGAGTGAGACCCTGCCTTGAAAAACAAACAAACAAATACAAACTTTTAAAAATCTTTCTTTCTTTTTTTCTTTCTTTTTTTTTGAGGTAGGGTCTGGCTCTCTTTTGTTTTTAAAAATATGTCAGAATTACCTTTGCTCATAAGACTAGAATGTCAAGCCCAAAATGTAGAAATAAAATTCTTACTGGAAAGGCATATTTCATTTTGTATCCTAGCTCCCCAACTGAACATCAATTTGAATTTATGGAGGATCACTTATATACTTCTGAGTTCTGAGTTATTTTATATTTGTTCACCTGGTGTTTTAAGGTTAAAGACATGAAAACGGTGACATAAATCTTGGAAATAGAATAAAGAGTGTTGTTTGCATAAGGACAGTCTTCTAATTCTTATGGTAAATCACTGTGGGCCAGCTTTTCCATTGTAACAATAGAGTGGAAGGCAGCTGTGCTAACCACTGTGGAACCAACACTGTAACAATAGATTGGGAGACGAAAAAATTTCAGCCTTATAGTACATAAGTTTCTTTTTTATCTTTCTTCATATTTTCAACTTTATTTTGAAGCATATTGTAGAGACCATTTTTTTTTTCCTTCCTTGCCTCCCCTCCATCACCCTTCTCTTTGGACTGTAGTTTCAGCTCTTGGGACCAGATCCTCAGTTCCCTACACTACAAAGTTTGGTTGCAATAACCAAACTAGACATGAGACGGATGCAGTGTCACAAGTGAAGAGCTGATGTGGTGTGTGCTTCTCTTCATCCTGTCTGACAGAGATGAGGAGATTAGGAATGTCATCAAGAATGCTGGGAAAGGTTTCAATGGAATTTTGTTCTTCTAATTCCCTTTGTTATCTGGTGTTCCCAGGCACCCCACTTGCTGGGGGACGTATAGCATTCTTACTGTGATCCAAACCAATAGAGAGACTTCTGTGAACATGCTTCTTGAGTGCCTCCTTCCAATTTGGCTGGAGTCATAGCTACACTTTCTGCTGGATGAAATGGATAAAGACCATCCAATGACTCCAGCCTCCAGTTCCTTTCACTGGATGTGACTCTGGCTTAAATGTCACCCAGGTTCATGTGACACTTGAGCTACTTCAAAATTCCAATGAAATCATTAAGGCTTGAACTATAATAAGAATCAAAGCTATTGCATGAAAATATGTAAACTATCCACTATCTACATTCAATACATATGAAGATTTAGCTGTGTGTATTTCACATCCTGACAGACTATTAAATAAATAAAATATCTGTCTTCCCTGGATATCTTCTTCTTCCTTAGAAAAAATTTCTCTTGTAAAATTGTTATACAACTCTTCTATCTATGCTTAATAATGGTCAGAATTTCATTGTGATTCTTATAATCTACACATCTGATATTGGGTATCTATAACATTGAATTATAATTTCATCATTTAATAGTCAGACTTTTACTTAATGATACATTTAGATGTTGATTATCCATTTTCCTGTATTACCATATAGAACTGTATACTCGTGTATGTGTGTGTGTATGTATGTGTGGTGTTATACATTTGAATTTTCTCCAGTTTTTATTATTACAAATGAAGGTTACAGCAATGCCATCACATATTTGGGGTTTCTTTGCACACATGCAAGAATGTGTATCTCAAGGTAAAATTTCCATCTTGTAGAGGACATATATCTTCAGAACCTTCTTTGTGTGGTGTTAAAATAATATTCTCTCTCTACCATCTGGTTGCTATGCTTGTCTGACAATCTAAACAAAAGAAAAATCCTTTGGACTAAGTTGTACTTGGCATGTCACATTGGGCTAACAGTGTAGCATGAGACCTGTCCTCAGCTACCATATATTTAAAATTCATCCCAGGATATTCACAGAACTAGACATTGTTAACACCCTGCATGATTAACTACTGCGTAATGGCTTATATGTCCTGGTTGAACTACTAGATGAAAAATATTACTTCTCTTGGCTCTGGCAGATTAAAAACAAATAAATTGTAGGTTGTCTAAATAATGAATTTTGTGAGTCATGAAAACACATCTTAGTAGACAAACACGAACTTGACTAACATTTGTTATCTGAATTTATCACCTTGTTGGTAGTTAATATTTGTTGCATGCATGCTGCCTGATCATAGCCAATCATTCAACCATTTGGATCTGCATTTTTTTATGAGAGAGAGAGAGAGGGAGAGAGAATTGTTATGCCAGGGCCCTGAACCACTGCGATTGAACAATAGATGCATGCCCTGTGACCTTGTGCTGCAATTGAACTCTAGATGCATGCCCTATGACCTTGTGCATGAGTCACCTTGTATGTCTGGCTTATGTGGGATCTGGGAGGCAAATATTGATCCTTAGGCTTCACAGGCAAATGTCTTAACCACTAAGCCATCTCTCCAGCCCTGGATCCACATTTTTACATTTTTTTATCCAGAGATAAACCTTTCTAAGGATGATAAGAGTATTTGAAATTTATACAAAATCTAGTAAACAACTAAAAAATGATTTGTGGAATTGAAAGAGCATTACAACAAAGCACTGAATGTACATAAAAGAGTCAATGACTTATATACCCATGAATGTTTGGGAGGCAATGGATTCTTATAAATAAACATTGTTATTTTGACTATTTAAATTATTAAAGAATAAACACCACAAGCACCTTTGAGACACATGCCCTTGTCAACATATGTTTGTATCCTTTGTGGCCTCAAGCACAATCATTTGTGTGTAGAAAATGATAATTTTTTCTTAGTGAATAAGCAAACGGTGCCTAATGTGATGAAAAGAGATGGGCAAGTTTGTGTGCCGCTCACTAGAAGTAAAATGAGGCAAGTTAATATTAAATTTTTTTTCCTAAACTTGAAGCCCTTTTTGGCATTTGGTATTTTTATTGATTTAGAATTAGAAGAAATGTCAATTCCCTGATACTTAAGACCCATAACCCAGCAAAATGTTTATTCATTTCATTGAAAAATTTTAGCAGCTTACCTCTTTGATCTGGACAGCATTATTTAAAAAGTACTCTGGAGACTTAATTATAATTCTATTGTGAGCTTGTTGAGCATACCTAGGTCTACTACCTAGTCTCTTGGGCTTTGCCACTACCACGTGCTAATCTGGGAAGGATATCTGGATAATTGTGACCTAGCACTGAACCACATTCAAGAGTAAACAATGTTCTGAGGCAGAACAATGAAAAGTGTTTTAACCTTGAAGTCAGTGTGATAAGTTATGAATAATAGTACTATTTTTAAGGTGATAAAGTATATTTTAACAGAATGCATTGCACATATTTATAAATTGTATAAATATGTATTTAATGCAGAATTATGACATAAAGTTTACTCCTCCCCATGATTGCTATGAAAACATTTGAAGTCCTCTCCCTTAAAGAATGAAAAAGAATGGGATGTTATCTAGAAATGATGACAGTAAGTAGACAAAACTCAGGAGAAAGTAGTGTCATGTCAAGGCTGAATGGCATTTTTAAGATGGAGGAAATGGTCAACACGATTCCTCCCTGGATAGGGAGATAAGTAAATTTTAAGTGAGTGAGACTTCTTATGAAGCACATGAGAGAAAAGAAACAATTTTGCAGGAGGGGGCCATAGGTGATTTGGTGCTCTTTCTCTAATTTCTGCTTCTTTCCTCTGGAGTGGATCTATTTGTACATTCTGGCCTGGCTCAGGACTCTGGGTGAAGATGTCACAATCTGATTGTCAATTGTGTGGTGAAAGATCTCTGCAGTGAGTACTGTTCTAAATGGGCAAGCTGGAAGTGCTGCCTGACAGCCTGCCTTCTGTGCAGTTGAAATAAATGGAAGTGATCCCTGTGGATAACTGAGTTAGATGCTATTGCATGTTCGGGAGAAAGTTGGTTAGGACAACGATTGGCCACAGAATTGGAAACACAATTTAACTGTGAAACATTTCCAAAGATACTGTAGGCTAAAATTTCCAAATATCTCTAGAGATTGTAGTTTTATTACTCCCACAAATGCCTGTGGGAACCAAGCAGTTATAGCCTCTGCTGCTCTCTGGAACTTTGCCTAAATACTCCTATTTTACCCATTAGGTATTATTTGCTTTACAGTCTTTCCTTTCTCCCTCCACAGTAAAAGAATCTCAAATATTTAATGTTAAAGTAAGTGCAACAAAGTAGACACAAAGAACAGCTACTAGCTATGACATGACAGTTGGGGAATACAGATGAGCCTCTCTTGCTGAAAGAAATTGTCCATGAAGGCAATTCTCCACTCATGAAGGCTGATCATATTGACTTCCATTAATACAATTGTAGGCTCCAGATTATCTCTGGCAAATATAATAAAAATGCACTTAAAGGAAGAAATTTTAAAAGATATTAAAATGGATAAATGTTGTATATCAAACATTCAAGTGAGTGTGAAATAATTTACTTTTATGTTTTTGACTTGGCTCACATGTGAAAAGAACAATAAATTAGTTCAAACTGAAAAAGCCACATTCAGTCTAAAGTTTCCTAAACTTATTTCAGGCCCCATTCCTTCCCTCTCTGTAACAGCATGTTTTCTTTTGATTTATGCTTCCAGGTAGTTGAAGACCTCTCTTGGTTGAATCACAGATACCTTTGTCACTTTGTGTCTGCCTTTATGTGGGAGCTGGGGAGAATTGAACTTAGGTTGGTAGGATTTGTAATGAAACACCTTTAACTGCGGAACCATCTCCAAGCACCTTATTATCATTTAAAAATATTTCTATTTATTTATCTGTAAGCACACACAGAGAGAGAGAGAGGGAGAGAGAGAGAGAGAGAGAGAGAGAGAGAGAATATAAATGGGTACACCAGGGCCTTTTGCCACTTCAAACTAATTCCAGATACATGTGCCACTTTGTATATTTGGCTTTATGTGGGTACTGGGGAATCAAATATGAGCCATCAGGTGTTGCAAGCAAATGCCCTCAACCACTGAGCTATCACCCCAGTCCCCTCATTATCATTTTTTAAAGATATTAATCATGTTTATGTGATTGCGTGAAGGGAGACAATATGAAGGCACACTGACCAATTTAAGTCATAAGAAACTAAAATAATGATATTCCACATTCCCATTTCATATTCTCCAAATTAAGTCAAATGTCATATTAATTCCCTAGGGTTTCCATTGAATCCCAACAAAACTCGAGTCCGTGGATGAGTTGTATCTTCCATACTCAGGGAGGTCAGACAGACTCAGTTTCCTTTGATTTATTCTCATAGACTCATCTCACTTTGGGGATCTGTTTTCCTTGTCATTTTTTATTATTCTGTATGTTTCCACTTGGGCATTCTGATTTGTAATTTAGTCAGCTACTAAGCAACTAGCCCCTAGTCTTTTATTGGTTTTCAAGATTGGCTCACTAACATGGCTGACTGGCACAAGAGGTTGCTACAGGAAAATGAGTTACCTTTGGAGAGAACTCAAGGCTTGTCATATGCAACATCCCCTCACTGTTGTGCCCTGTATTTTGTTCTTAGAGTGCTGAGATGAATGTTTTATATTGAAGAATTGGTGAGGACTAAAGATAGTAGGAATTTTGTTTTAGCTTCTGTGTCTTCCTCTTGAGTGTGGGACATCCCTGTCTCCCTAACTCCTGTGTTGAGGCCTCATAGGCAGCATTGTCTCCTCCCTCTTCACATGCCTGATGTGGCGATGTGCTCTACAGGAAACCAGCGTTACCATGCAAGCAGATGCAGGGCATGAGAGGTGTTGAGCTTCTGCCAACAGCCAAGCATGGACTGCCAGTTACCTTGGATGTCCTAGCTCAGTTAAACCTTTGGACATCTGAAGACTCATCCAGCACCAAGGAGAAGAGAATTGCCCACTGAGCCTCATCAAGCAGCATAAATCTGAGAGACACTGGGATAATGGTGTTTTTAGCCAAGAGATTTGAGTGTCCAATTGTCACACCTAGATCATATAAACACGTTTATTTGTCCAGTGATGGTAGTAGGAAGAGACAGTGTCAGGACGATGAGACGGGTGACCATGTCATGAGGGCCTGTCTTCACAGTTCTTTCTTATGTCAATGGGTTTTCTTCTCCTTGCAAAATATGTAGCTGTGCTGGGCATGGTGGTGCATGCCTTTAATCCCAGCACTCGGGAGGCAGAGGTGGGAGGATCGCCGTGAGTTTGAGGCCAGCCTGAGACTAGATAGTGAATTCCAGGTCAGCCTGGACCAGAGTGAGACAATACCTTGAAAAACCAAAAAACTAAAAAAATAAAAATAAAAAAGAAATAGGTAGCTGTGTTAGGATAAAGCTGTGAAAACTTCTTTTGGGAGTTGCTGATTTTCTGGATTCCCTCATTTCCTCTGAAAACAGGTTCCAAGTAAAAATCTCCTAGGCTTGTTTAGGCCAGGGAAAAGAAACCTCATGACTTCAGTTCTATTTCTAGGTTCTTCAATGGGATTTATCTGCCAAAGCTTTCAGCCAAGGTTTCCTCCTCAGATGCTCTCCCTTGACCCTAAGTCTCCCAAACAGAACCCTAAACAGAGTTTGCAGCAGAATGGACATCTGTGGTCAGCAGCTCTGGCCCTTTTTCTGCTCTTCTTACCTTGGGCCAGCCTCTCTCAAGTCAACTGTACAGAGACAAGGACTAAGGTTTTGTGTTCCTTTCCCGTGCTGGCCTATAGACTGTGAGAGGGTAGTAGACATGGTTTGTTCACCTCTGCCTCTAGCTCCTGGAAACAAGCCATAACCCTGTCATAACCCTCAGCCAGAATTTCGGTAACTTGTCTCTAGGACAGAGCCCTGAAGAATGTGCTTATTACTGGTATCCCAGCTTTAGTTATCCTCCAAGTGATGGCCGGGTTACACCATTCATTCACCAACCTGAACTGGTCTTCCTATCATCCTTATGCCACCTGACACTTCCAGTCATACTCTGGGTACTAGAATGTTTACTTGCAAACAAGAGAACTACATTGCCAGTTGTCTCAATTCTTTTACTGTCCTCACTTCACCTCCAATGTTTCCTTGACTGTTCTGTGCCGTTCGGCCAATGTTCTCATATTACTTCATGAATGCTTGTTTTAATGCTTTATTACTTTGCAAATTCTGAATCTGGCTAAATTGGATATAAAATATCCTCTCATATTTTTATTGTTTGATTTCTAACTAGTGCTGGGATTACTGTGGTGTTCTCTATTACCTCAGATACAAGGCTGTCACTTTTTAATATTCTCTCTGTGCCTGTTTTGTACAAGTGTAATTCATCCTTATATCTAGATTCAAATTTTATATCATTGTTTTTATTGTAGTGCAAAAGCAAAGTGATCCATCCATACTATAAAATCATCATTCTTTTTAATCATCTTTTTTGTCCTCATCCACTCTTTCATTTTTTATGTACTTACTCTTCTATATTTCTGCACTGACAATTCAAGTTTTTCATTATATTTGTAGATTATGAACAATGCACAGAAGAAATTATGTGCAAAATGGAACTTGTTTGGCTAAGTGATCTCTTTCAGCAAAGCACTGAGCTACTCTGAGGGTGTTACACATGGGCAGAGGTTGTGCTCAATATTCTCATTTGACTCTAGAGATCCACTTGATGGTGTTGTTCTCACTCTGTTCTGTGCCGTAGAGGCTGGGTACAATGCAGGAGAGACATTGGCAGAAGCCAGAGGAAAAGAAACAGGGCCTAGTGTATTTCTGTCAGTTTTCTTTCCATCTATCTTCCTCCACGTGGCTTGCCATGGTTTTGTCCGTGTACCAAAAGCCATGGGTCTCACATCATGTTCTCTCTAGTGAGCATGCATCATGTTCATTTCTTTTCCTCCCTTCCCCCAACCCCTGGGGTTGCAATGGATTCTTGTTCATTCTAGCTTGGTATTTTTCAGTATACTGCTTTGTTTTCTTTTTTAAAAATTTTTTATTTTTATTATTTATTTAAGAGAGGAAGAGGCAAAGAGAGGGGAAGAGAGAGAGAGAGAATGGGTGCACTGGGGCATTCAGCCAGTGCAAACAAACTTCAGATGCATGTGCCACCTTGTGCATCTGGTTTACGTGGGGCCTGGAGAATCGAACCTGGGTACTTAGGCTTTGCAGGTAGATGCCTTAACTGGTAAGCAATCTATCCAGCCCCAGCTTTGGTTTCTTTTAAACCAGACTATGCCTTATAAATAATCCCTCCAATAAGTTGTCACTGATCACTCCTATTGCACCACCTCTTTCCTGCCAGGAGCACTGTGAACGAAAACACCAAGATTTTATTCAGTGATACTCATTTTTTTTCAGCTACAGAGAAAGTGTCAAATGTATATTCCAGATGTTAGAGCCATACTCTGTGAGTTTAGGCAAGATTTCAGACAATGTGTGTCTGACAATAAATAATAAAATGTCCTAAACCCATTTACTAGTTTTTGGGGCAGTTTCCCATTTCAGCATTGGCTGACCTGGAATTCACTCTGTAGTCCAGGCTGGCCTCCACCCCACAGTGGTCCTCCCACTTTACTCTCCCAAGTGCTGGGATTACAGGCATGATCCACCACACGTGGCTTTTAAACTCATCAATCTCCAAATCACTATCTACAACCTCCAAGGTACTTCCTAGCAAGCTTTTGTTGAACGTAGCTCATCTCCCTGAAAAATAAAATCCTTTTCCTCCGTATAGCTCATGCCAACCATGTATATTCCTTGATAGTTTCTCTACCACTTCATGTACACTTTCTTCTGGTCATCTTTTCCTCTCTTCATCCCTCCCTTCCCCTCCTCTTCCTAGCCCTTGCCTTCTCCTTTCCTCTTTGCTTCTTTTTATGAGATAGTTTCACTCTATAACTTAGCCTGCCCTTGAACTCACTATGTAGCTCAGGCTGGCCTCTTAACTCATAGCAATCTTCCTACCTCAGCAGTTCCCTTTGGTTTTGTGTTGCATATTTGATGCCCCCTTTGAGAATTTCATATGAGAGTGGCTACACAATGATACATGATATAATCTCCCCTTTTAAATGCTTATAAACTACTGCAGACTTTTACCATTGGTTTCAACCCTACTATCAGTCCATATACGCATGCTATGTAAGACTCATGAGTTTTAGAAATGTCCAGGCTTGAGGAAAAAATTCCTCCTTTTCATTTGAGGACAAAGCTTTTCTTTTTCCTTCAGTTTCAGGATATGTTATGATCAGGCTGTAAGTTTTCTTGTTTTGCCCGTTTGAAGAACTTTTCTCAGTTTTTTTTTCTCCCCTAGCTTTTCAGAGCCTTCTTAGTACTGTGTGCATTGTATCCCTTTTCTAATTATTTTCACAACTTTATTTAGGATCTGTGACAACTTACAAGCAGATATACTCTAACATATTTTATATAAGCTATAAAATAAATGTTATCATTCATGACAGAACCTAGGCAATTATATTAACTGTAATCAATAAAATTGATAGAAGAAGAATTTGCACACAATGCATCTAGTTATAAAACAAAAGCAAATACCTCCCTACAAAAGTGAGTTACATTTTGATGGAAACCAAACCTCCCTGGGTATTACTATTGAGTTTCTTATTCTGATACTTTCCTTAAGTTTTTCTGATTCTTTGATGAATTACTATGATTCAGATTCATTTTACCAGAAAAAGATATGCCTTTTCATATATGAAAACTCTGGGTTTTATTATCTTTAGCACTGCAATTCTACTTAATTTTAGTGTATTGTAAGACTCACACTCTTTCCTCCTTAGGAAAAAGGATATATTTTGGAAGCCCTAAGGTAATGGGTATGTGATGATTTGTTGTCTTTTTATAGCATTTTAATTTTTTGTGTGATAGGATATTTATAAATATAAAGGATCACATTATTATTGTGATAGAATTATATAAAATGTTTTGTTACAAGTAATCACTTTTATAAACATTCTTCAAATTAGGTTCTCCGGTAACAGCATTCTACACATACATGGAAGTAAGTGCTTTTAGTTCCATCTAAAATGGCCCTTTTGCCAGTCTTTCAAACACCTATTATCATAGCAGGCTTAACACAGAGACAATCCTAGAAGTAAAGTTATTCTTTGATGCAAGTGAAAAAATTCTACCTCTCTCTTCCAAGCACAGAATGCTCATGGAATTTCTATTTTAGAAGGCTAACAAATGAATTAGTTTACTTCTCTGAAAACTTCCTGATTTTTCTATCTCCTCTGCTATGGTGTGTTTGTAAGTTGTGTGTTCACTGAGAGTCCATTATGTTACAAGTTTGGTTAGCAGGGTCTCAATATTGGGAGGTGTCATAAACCTGTAAGGTTCCTAGATCAGTGTGTGGGATAACCTCCAGAAGAACTGTGGAACCCCCACATCCTCCCTTTCTTTCCTCTACTTGGTATCTTCTCATACAAATGACCCCACCATGATCTGAGGGGCTCTGTCACCCTCACAAGAGGCCAAATAGATGTGGTCACTTGATGTTAGACTTTGAGCTTCTATAACTCTGATCCATATATCCTTTTCCTCTTTTCAAAATAAATTGCCTGTTATTTCACTGTAGCAATGAAAAGCTAGTAAAAAGTTATTCATCACTCTCAAATGAATTGTATAAATTTTAATTTAGAGTGTAAGAGGAATACTTATGGGAACTTTTACAAAACACTGATAAGCTATTCATACTTGTAAGAAGTTTGTATGACAGACTCCAAGTTCAGTGCTCTTTGCAAGGTAACATTAATAGATGTAAAATGAAAAGATGATCATTTCTATAAACTTTCAAACTTTATGAGAGATTATAAAGTGAATAATCTTGCTAATTAGGGGTAACATATAATAATATAAATAACTCAGATAAAGGACAATCACCATGTACCTCAGCTTCTAGGCTGGCAATCACACCAGTATGACCAAGCCTCTCCTGTTGTCACTTGTGGAGAAGCACCATGCAGCACCATAGGCAGTCTGGGATTACAGATGCTTATGTTACATTGTTTCAGGTTCATGTGATTCTGGGGAACCTAAACTCAGCAAGTACTTTACCACTGAGCCATCTCCCAGGCCTGACTATGTGCAACTTTTACTCCAGAACTAATCACTGAATTATTAACTACTTCCTTTTAGGTGAATTTTTTGGGCATCTGACATCCTCCTAAAATTTATTTTCTAATTCTAGATAAGAATGTAATTTCAAAATAAAATTTTAACAAAAACTACTTCTGAGCTCCTAGACCTTCTGATCTGGGCTTAAACACAGATGAAAGTTTCTGCCCTAGAAACAGCCTCAACGTAGTTATGATTAGAAAGTGCAGTGCTAATGTCTCAGTCCATGTATGCTAGTAACTGTACAGCTCTCAAATCTTCAGATTTGCCCTAGTGTGAGGCAACAGGTGATGCCAAGAGATGTTCTTGATGGTGATCTGTGTATTTTGGGATAGGGGTCATTTCTCCCTTCTTCTAGCTATAGACCCCTTTGTTTAACAATCCAGCAGATTCTTAAACATCCTTGTTCCTCTAACTAAAACCAATCAGACAAAACACCCTTGTGTTGGTCAGAGGCTCAAGAACTGATTTTGGAGTCTAAAATATGTGGGAAAAATCCAAACTACAATGATAAGGATGTCACTCATGCCCCATACCAGTGTTGTGTGTTGGAAAGAAGACCAGGATTTAGTATATAAGCTGAGATGGACATGATCTATCTGGACTTTACTATTTTTCACTTCACAGAAATCCAGGCCTAGGAATTCAAGGCAAATCAGAGAAAGGGAAAGAGAGGGTGCCACAGATGAAGAAAGCTAAGTTCAACATCTCACAAACCTTACATATTTCACATTTCTTGTCTTGGAGACTCAAGCTTGAAAAATTTTCAATTTTCACTTTGAGTTTTTAGGTGGATGTGTTTATTAGTGGGTTTTTTTTTTTTTTAGGATTTATGCAGAAGACTCTTTTTTTGTAGTTTGGCATTGCTACCACTTCCAGAGGCTGCTTTTGCTCAGTGCTCTGTAGAGAATATAAGACCATTTGCTTCCAGACATTTATCAGAACAGTGAACATGCTATGAAGCTCTGTGAGGATCTGCTCATCACATCATCTTAGGTTTAGTCTAAAGAACTTGAGTGAACTTCAAATATCAAACAGAGAAGACCTGCAGGGCAGGAAGAGCAACTATAGACATTTTAAGTAAGATTTGAGCAAATCTTTATTCAGCATGGTGTGCACCAGCCTTGAGCCATCTCCACCATAATATATGATGGTTGGACCTCATCGACATTAAGTGCTGATTTTTGTTCATTGAAAACCCACTGACTTTCATGAGACTATACATAGAGGAGAAGCTATGTGAATATTTGTTAACCTAATTCCCCCCTTGCTTACCATGCTTCATTGAGACAGACACTTCATCTTTTATTTTATATGCATTTCTCATAAAGTCTTCCAGATTGTGGTAGTACTATAAATAGTAGGGGATCATGAATCTGATGAATAAACTTTGGATAATTTCTAATTTACTGACCTAAGTGACATGAACTATGACGGTACAAAATATTTTGGGGGGCTAGAGAGATAGTTCAGCAATTTAGGCACTTGTCTGCAAACCCTAATGACCCACATAAGCCAGATGCAGTGGCACATGCATCAGGAGTTTGTTTGCAGTGGCTTGAGGTCTTGGCATGCCCATACGCTCTCTTTCTGCTTGCAAATAAATAAAATTCACAAATGCTTTTAAGAAAATATTTTGGGGATCTGGAGAGATGGCTCAGCAGATAAGGCCCTTGTCTGCAAAGCCTAACAACCTGGGGTTGATTTCCCAGTATCCACATAAATACAGATGTACAAGGTGACATGTGTCTATAGTTTGGTGGCAGTGGCTAGAGGCTCTGGTGCTCTCTCTCTCTCTCTCTCTCTCTCTCTCTCTATCTTGTTGCAAATAAAATAAGTAAAAAACAATAAAAAGTCATCTCACAAGTTCTATGACTTTAGATTGTTATTATTCCTCCCAAAAGTTTAGCATAGAATGCCAATCAGTTTTTGCCATGCCCTGGTAATACTTCAAGTGACATTTTGTAGAAAAGCTTAGATCCACAGGTCACTTGTCTGGTGTCTGCTAACACAAGTATCTAAAGCTTTTCTTTTAGAAAAATGATTTGAGGGATGGAGGGATGGCTTAGCGGTTAAGGCATTTGCCTGCAAAGCCAAAGGACCCAGGTTTGATTCCCCAGGACCCAATTTCGCCAGATGCACAAGGGGCGCATGCATCTGGAGGTTGTTTGCAGTGGCTGGAGGCCCTGGCTCCCCATTCTCTCTCTCCCTCTCTCAAATAAATAAATAAATAAAAATGTTTTAAAAAATGATTTGAATTTCCAGAATTTCCCTATTGCATCATTTGAATTATATGAAACCTTAGATATTATTTAGTTCATTTCCTCATAATATTAAGGACAAAATCAAGACCTAGATTAATGTAGGGGGAAATAAGGAAGTATCATTCATTATAAACCAAATATGTGTTGGATATCTTTCTTTACTGTATGCAGACATTATCTATGGTATAATTTCTATTTATGACTTTTACATTACCTTGTTAGCAATTTTCATAATATCTAGCTATAAATTAACTCTCACTTTGTAGAAAGCATCTATTTAACCTTTTATATTCCTGGCCAAGAAGAAAATAGTTTAAATATAATTTAGAAAATTTTCATTGAAAATAATTTTTATCATTAGAGGAGTTGATATACTTTTATAGCAACTATATGAAAATTGAAGGTGATTAAAAGTCAAGTAAAGGAATCAGGTTTTGACTGATATGCCATTCTTTCATTACTTCCTTTAATAGGCAATCTTAAGGTCCATTTTACTCATTAAACACAATATTTTATTTTTCAATTTTTTTGGAAATGCAATATATTAAAAGTAATACACAGAAGGTGACTACTTAGCATAATCCAGTCTCTTTTAATAGTAACAGAATACTTACTTTATTTCAGGTAGAAATGTATCCAACAGAAAACTATATTTTCTAGCCTCCCTTATATCCAGGGATGAATGCTAAGGTATTGACAGAAGTGATGGGTGAAAATTGTTAAAATGCTCCAATTCCCCTTTTCTTGATCCTACAGTGTTTTTTTTTTTTTAATATAGGAATCACGAATATGGTGACTAGAGACTGGCACTACAGAGGACAGAGAGTACACTTTCTGGGGGGTGTTGGCACTTTGCCACATAGCTGTAGCTGCCCACTGCTGACCTCTAGATGAGAGAATAAATCGTTGTATGCTTAAGCCACTGTTGTCAGATTGCTATTACTAGCCACAATTCCCCATAGACACAGTTGCGAGAGCTTTGGAAGTGCTCATTAGTACTTTCAACTGTGCTCCATAGTTTTGCGGTTTCTTAATGTTGTCCAAGGGATCACCTGCAGAGGACTGGAAAGATGGAAGGCATGATTCTCTAATTCTCTGTTGCTTTAGAATTACAGATGAAAATATATCTGATTTCATCTGCTTTATTACTGAGACATCTGTGTGGCATTTAATTTGAACTAAGGTCCTATAGCTTAGAGTGATTTGAAAAACCACTGAGCTCCAAACCGAAGTTCTCATCATCAAACCAGTGGTTATGCTTTAGGCATTGTACTAAGTGCTTAATATATAATAAATCATTTAACCCCCTTAATACCTCATGAGGTAAGTGTTTTTGGTATTCCCATCCTGTTCACAAGGAAACCAAAACAGAGAAACATTAAGTAAGTTCTCAGGATTATATAGCTTGTAAGAAGCAATGCAGAGACTCAAGCCTGTCAGCTTGGTATAAAGTCTAGGTTTTGAAATACCATATTACCTCTGAGTCTGATGCCTAAGTTAATGCCCATGGAGGAAAAGAGATTTTCTCAAGTTCAAATAGAATTTGCAGTTTCCTTTATACTATGATGGTCAAAAAATAGCCTTAATCCTTTCTGGAAATGGTTTGTTGGTGTGCCAGTAAGAAGACTATTGAAGTTTGCACCATCCTGGTTTCCCATCACCGCTCTGGATGAAATTGGAAGGAAGAAGCAATAATTAGATTCCAGAAAGTAAGACCAAACATTTATGTCAAGAATGAAAGTGTCCCTCCCTAAGTTGAATTCACTGTAAGCAGAATTGGAAGTAAATGGCCATGAGTACATGGGAGGATAAAGAAAGAGAGGCAGACCTCAGATAGTGCTGTTTTAGGGAGGGAAAGACACCCACCTTAAGGGACACTGTCTGCCCTCACAGTATCAGCAGGGAGAGCACCCAGAAGGATGGAGTGAAGAGAGAGCTTCCTACATCATATTACACTATATGTGAAGCTAAAACCTTTGGAATCATGATAGTATACATATAAATATCTTAACCATTGTTTCAGTGTACAATTTTCAACCAATCTCCAGAATTCTTTTCATTTGGAAACTGCAGCTCTATATCCACCAATCAACAACTTTCTATCCCCCAGAAGAGCTATATTATGTGAAAACTAAAGGGGGAGCTAGATGTTAAGGTGCTTGCCTCCAAAGCTTAAGGACCCAGGTTCAACTCCTGAGTGCCCATGTAAAGCCAGATGCACAAAGTGCCATATGGGTCTGGAGTTCTTCTGCAGTGGCTAGAGGGCCAGATGTGCCCATACCCATTCTCTCTCTCTCTCTCTCTCTCTCTCTCTCTCTCTCTCTCTCTCTCTCTCTCTCTCTCTCTCTCTCTCTCTCTCTCTCTCTCTCTCTCACTCTTAACTAACTAACTAAATAAATCTTATAAAGATTTAAAACAAAAACAACTAAAGTGAATTTAGGCACAGAAACTTGGGCAACTACATTTCTGGGAATCTCTTGCTAATAGCTAGTTTAACAGAAATCAACTCTTCAAAATATAAATTATATGAAGTGATAAATCCAATTTTTATATGATGACATTATGAACAAAAGGTATGTAACAGAACACCAAAATACTTAATATGTGGA
The DNA here is from genome assembly GCA_036346955.1 of Dipus sagitta. Taxonomy (NCBI): domain Eukaryota; kingdom Metazoa; phylum Chordata; class Mammalia; order Rodentia; family Dipodidae; genus Dipus; species Dipus sagitta. The sequence continues at coordinate 100,770,363 of CM070771.1, read as the reverse complement.
GAAAAGATTTGACAACATTTTCACAGGCAGAAGACAATAATAACCTAATTCTAACTTGAATAAGAAAAATGTGATGAAGTAATTCCAGTTATGGAGAAAGACTGCAAACAATAATACAAGAATTCAGGGGGTGAAATGGCCAGACAATGGCAACCATAGACTGGAGAACATAAGGAGGTCAAATGAGAAGTAGCAAAGAGTGAGGAGAGAAATAAAATGAGAAAAGCATTTAAGAGATGAGGATGAACTTACCAAAACCCTGCAAGTGAGGACACATTACAGAAAGAACATTGAGAGATAGTTTAATGACAAAAAGCAAACAAAATGTGGCAGGAAACCAGAAAGAGTTTTGTTTTTCAAGGTAGGGTCTTTCTCTAGATCAGGCTGACCTGGAACTCATTCTGTAGTTTCAGGCTGGCCTGAACTCACAGTGACCCTCCTACCTTTGCCTCCTGACTGCTGGGATTAAAGGTAAAGCTTATGATCTGCTTCAGAAAGATCTGACTACAAATTTTATCCATAGGATATAGACAATATATATATTCCTGTTTGAAATCCCTGAAGAAGAAATACAAAACATGGAACAGAACAACCACTTTAAAATATAAAGTTAAAAGTGTTTCAAATGTGAGAGCCTGTGTTGCTGTCTGCAGTCCTGATGTACGAAGCACTAGCAGGAAGCACATGCATGTGAGCAGGGACTCTAAAACCAGCAGGGGCTCACGGAAGAGAGGGGAACCATATGAGGGTATGGTCATAGGTGGGAACAGATCTCTACTTGTATCTCTCCCTACAGTTTTGATTTTGAACCACTTGCATTCCCAGTTATTAAAATATCATAAAAATTAAATGTGTCTCCCACATGGGAATGTTTAGATGATAAGCTATTTTTTTCTGGGAGGAAAGTTCTTTTCAGGTCTGGTTTAAATGAACTGAGGGTGGAGTTGTCCTTGGCCCACCCCATTCTCCACATGCTGCTTATTGGCATTCACCTATTCATTCACCCAATGGCAACTGTCTGCCAAATGCCAAGTATTGTTGTAGCCATTGGGCAATGGCAATGAAAACACAACAAAGATAAATCTCAAACCTAAGGGGACTTTCACTGTAATTTCAGGGAACACACACACACACACACACACACACACACACATTATATATGATATATTAAGGCATAGCAATTGTTCTAGAAAAAAAGTCAGTAACACACAGCATTAGAGAGATGAGGGAGGTATGAAAGTGGTTGTTACTTTCAATAATGTCTCTGAGAAAGCTTTTGTGGAGAAAAGACTGCTTTTCTTTCAAACGAGTCCTTAGCCAGAGTTCTACGATTTTGTGGCTACTATTGGGATGTTTTGGCCAGAAGAAGAAATTATTGATTTTATATTTTTGTACTTATTTTGGTGAGAAACAGTTTTAATATACTTAGCTTTTTTCATGGCTATTTCCTTATCATAAAAGGTGAAATGAAAATTTAAAAGCAAAGGATGAACAAGCCTGCCATTTCCCAGGACCTCCATTTCATGGATCCTCTGGTTCAGTCATATTCCCAAATGGGAGTGGCTTTTAGCTCAAAAGCCTTTTACCAGGAAACAATTTCCAGAACTGGTGCCAAAAAAACCATTAAAGGGGAGGAGAGGATGATATGGAGGACAGTCCTATTGAGCGGAGATCATCTTGGGCAACAGTTGCTAGCCCAGACTGGAGGCTCCGCTTTCTGGTGGGCCACAAGAACCTGTGCCCAAGCTATCCACTGTCTCTTGCTTTGTTTTACCTCCTGCATTTCTCCATAAGAGAGTTCCTCAAGATTTTACTACCACAATTGCATCGACTTTATGGAAATGGGAGGTTGTTATCAATGAAGGTTCCTATACTTTTGGAATTTTAAATCTGAAAAAAATTATTTATAACCTTTTTTATTTTATTTTATTTTTTACTTATTTGAGAGTGACAGAGAGAGAAAGAGGCAGAAGAGAGAGAGAGAGAGAGAGAGAGAGAGAGAGAGAGAGAAATGGGCACACCAGGGCTTCCAGCCACTGCAAACGAACTCCAGACATATGCGCCCCCTTGTGCATCTGGCTAACATGGGTTCTGGGGAATCAAGTCTCAAACCGGGGTCTTTAGGCTTCACAGACAAGCGCTTAACTACTAAGCCATCTCTCCAACCCTGAAAAAAATATTTATAACTATGCAAATGTGAAGTTGGGAATGGATTAAATTAGGTATTGGTCATATTTTGTGAAGAGATTATAGAGGTTGCTTTATCTTTTCTGTTCAGTTGCATATTATTCAAAGTGTCCATGAATATAATTTCAAAGTCAAGTAGTTATTCAAGGCTTATACTGAGAAACAGGAAGTCAACATGCAGCAGACCAAATGGATTGAATCTGAACTTTGTGCCTTCCCCCAAACCACTTTGAACATCTTAGCCTTTTCTTTTTCTTTGGCATCTAAATTTATAAATAGCGGGTATATTTCCTTATATTTTTGTTTTTAGACTTAATGTTACCTATGTAAAGTTATGCTGTCTTTGTTGTATCCCCCAATCTCTAATGTTTTAGTCAAAATAATGCTGCTTACCTTATGACATTATTGTCATTATTAAAAGTTGACATATCTACTTACTGTACATTGTTTCCCTTGGATATCTTTTTGCATGAGTAGATTAGTGATTTAATTTTCTTTTGCCTTTATTTTCTTCTAAAAACAGTGTGTGCACACACGCATATGTGTCTGTGTATGTGTTGGTGAGTATTGTATTAAGAACCCTCCATATGCTAGACAAATGCTCTATCATTGAGCCACAACCCCAAACCTTCATACCTCATATTACTTTATTGCCAGAATTTTTACTATAAATATACAGCTGTTCTCAAGAAGTTCTTGATATGGTAGTCTCATTGACTTTTTTGGGTCATCGTTTCTGGAATGCTTTATTCCCCAGCTTGATGTTATGCCTTTTCACTTTCCCATGCTGTGATCCGAGTACTGTTAGCCATTAGTGTGAGAATTTTCCAAACCTTTTTTTTTTTTTTTTTTTTTTTTTTTGAGGTAGGGTCTCACTCTAGCCTAGGCTGACCTGGAATTCACTTTGTAGTATCAGGCTGGCCTTGGATTTATGGTGATCCTCCTACTCTGCCTCCCAAATGCTGGGATTAAAGGCCTGCATCACCATGCCTGGATCCTCACAAAGCTTTTATCTGCATCTCATGTTTCTTGGATTTCATGTCTTACTCATTTTGATTTTATCCTATTAGTTTGTGGGTGAAGAAACATCTACTATTAGAGTGTAATTTTTGAAACTCCACATATCCACATGTATCTTTATTCTCACATTTGAGTAATTATTTGGCTAGATATAGAATTCTATGTGGGAAGTCATTTTTTTTTCGTCAGATATGTAAGGACCTTGCTGAATTATTTATTCTCTTATGGTTTTAACTGTTGCTGTCATGGTGGCCAATGCAATCTTTCTAACTTTTTATTTTTAAATAATTATGGATTCATAGAACTGCAAAAATTGATGCAGCCCATGCATGCTTTCCTGCACTTCTTCAATGGGAAGAATGAAGTTAAAATGTAATACCATGAGACACTAACTTATTCTAATTTCTTTGCAAATGACATTGTGTTTTTCTTTCTGAAAGTCTTAGGACATGTTATCTTCTTCCCTTTGATACACTTTAGTTATAGCTCTTTGAGGACTCAATCTACTAAATTCTGATCCACTTAGAAGTTTATCTTGGTTACTCTTGCTTTTCCCTACATCCATTGTTATGTGTATTTTTTCTCACTGATTTTTATTATGTTAATTTTACCATTCTATTTACTATACTTTCTGAAAATAAATCTGTTAAAAATATTTTCCTGTTTACTTTTTATTTTATTAACAACAGGAAATCCTTCCTCAATTCATCTTCCTATATTCTTCACTTAATTTTTATTTCACTTATATTACAAATTTTTGCTACTTGACTCCTCTTCTTATAGTTTAGAATACAATGTCTTTAACATGGCTCAGGGAAATTTTGCGGAAGAGGGGGTGGAAGGAATGTCAGAGCCACATGTTGGGTCATGATATGCAGAGACATTTAGCTTACCCATAACTGTGGGCTAACTCCACAATGCATGACCCATATACCTCAACAAGGAGGGGCCAAGGGGAGGGGGTAGATCATGGATGAGCCTAATAATGGTACCAAACTGACTGTATTTGCTGAATACAAAACTAACTAATAAAGAAAAACAAACAAACAAACAAAAAAAGAGAGAATACAATGTCTTTGATAAATGCTTTACCCAGAGGCTGTTAATCCTATTTCCTTTGGGCATGCCTTTGTCTCCCTGCCCTACTGTACCTCCCTGTGCTCCAGGTTTCCTCACGAGGAGTTGACACTGGGAAGTGGGGCTTTATCATCTTCCTTAGTAGGAATTCAGTGATCTGTTCTCACTTCCACCCACCTCTCATCTTCAGAGGCACCAAGGCCTTAGTTCTCTGATGTTGTGCCACACTGGGATTTGTTCCTTGTCTTCTCCTTCCACAGTCAGGAACTTGGTTTTTAATGTTTTCTTGTCTGATGCTCCTGACTTTTGGGTTCTAAAACTAGTTTTAGGGGCTGGAGAGATGGTTCAGTGGTTTTTGTCTGCAAAGCCTAATGACTGATGCTCAATTCCCCAGCACCCACATAGAGCCAGATAGCCGGATGCACAATGTGGTGCATGCCTCTGGAGTTTGTTTGCAGTGATTAGAGGCCTGGAACAACCATTCATTCTCTTTCTCTCCTTGTAGTAGGTACCTGTTTTGTTTTTTTTTTTTTTTTTTTTTTTCAAGGTAGGGCCTCACTCTAGCCAAGGCTAATGCACTATGTACTCTGAGGCTGGCCTTGTACTCATGGCGATCCTCCTACCTCTGCCTCCTGAGTGCTGGGATTAAACTCATGCACCACCACAACCAGCTCCTCCCTCCTTGTAAATAAATAAATCAAAAATATTTTTAAAAAGCTTTTAAAACTAGTTTTTGGCCCATCTTTATCTTTTATTAGTGCCATTTCCCTTGTACATATTCAAGTTGTTAACTGAGTACAATTTTGTAAGGTTGTTGAATTAAACAGGTACATTTGGACTGTGTGATTCACCCAGGGATACCTGGCATTTGATTTAATACTTGATGATTGCATATATAAAGAAGCTATTTGAGTTCTGTAAATAATATTTTATAAAAGTAATCTTATGGAATACTTTACAAAAATAATGCTAGGTAGTTGTGTTGGCTATACCAGGAAAATTATACTAGGTAAATGACTGTTTTTCTCTGTTATAAATTCATTGTTGGTTTAGAAATATTTATAGCAAATGATTTGCATTTATTGTTTCATTTCAGTGGTGTGGTAGGTTGAATCAGATGTCCCCCTTAGACTCATATGTTCTGAATGTTTGGTCCCTAGCTGATGTCAATTCGGGAGGTGGAGTCTTGTTAGAGAAAGTGGGTTGTTTGTAGTGGGCTTAGGAGTGTTATAGTCCAGCTTCTCCTTTGCCAGAGCTTAGACCACTCTCTTTCTGTAATTTTCTACTTGCTGTGGCAAGAAGTGATGTTCTGCCTCTACTCAACCATCCTCTCCTGACATCAGGAAGCTTCCCCTTGAGAATGTAAGCTAAAATAAATTCTTCCCTCCCATCAGCTGCTTTTGGTCAGGTGTTTTGTCCTAGAAATTCCAAGGTAAATACAATTGGCTAGCATTTGAATGTTATTTTAAAATTTTAGGTATTCTTGTATTTTTCTCTGTAGATGATAATTTAGTTTTCCATATTTCAAATTTGTTTTTTTCTGGCCATATTTTACTACTACTTTAAAAATTAAATAAATTAGTAAATATTGCCTTAATATTTCTTAGTGACATGGCCATGAATGTTTTTCCCACATGTAGTTATTTTTTAAATTATTTTTATTAGCATATATTAATTATATAAAATAATGGGCTTCATTCTGGCTTTTTCATACATGCACATAACTTGTTTTGGTCATATTCACTCTTATCACTGTCTTCATGACCATGCTAGTTGACTTAGTGTTGATTAGAGAAACATTGGTGAGGGGTTTTTACAGGAGCATGGGCAACTTACCAACACAACATCACTGAACAAAATGTCTCTCTCTTCCTCAAAAACCCTTACCTGCATGTAGATCCTCAGGGAGGGAGGGGGCCTCATGACTGGAGTAATTATTTTAATATAAGATTCTATTCATTAATGAACCTTAGTTTAATTCTACTTTTATAAACTTGGAAATAAATATTTAAGTTTTAAAAATTCCATTTTGATATTTATTTATTTATTCTTTCTTTTTAGTTCTTTTTAATTTTTTCTTTATTAGTTATGTACGTCTTCAGTGTGTAAACAGCCATGTTGGTACCTTCATTTGCATCCTCCCTGTCCTCCCCCCTCTGAAGGGACCTTCCTCTTGGGGAATGTAGGTCGTGTATTGTGGGGTTAGCCATAAGTTATGGGTAAGAGGAAATGTCTATGTGAATAATGTCTCAACTTGTGCCTCTAGCAATCTTTCCTCCCCCTCTTCTATGAATTTCCCTGAGCCATGTTGGGTTTGTTTTAGGTTTACTTTGGTGATGAGGTCTTGGGAGCCTCTGTGTCTCTGGATATCTGGTTTGGTAGGAGTTGAGTGTTCTCTGTGTCTATCTCCTTCACCCTTGTGCTGGTGCCAGGTTCACCAAGAAAGCAGCACTGTTGGCTGGAGAGATGGCTCAGTGGTTAAGCACTTGCCTGTGAAGCCTAAGGATCCTGGTCGGAGGCTGGATTTCCCAGGACCCAAGTTAGCTAGATGCACAAGGGGGTGCATACATCTGGAGTTTGTTTGCAGTGGCTGGAGGCCCTGGTGCTCCCATTATCTCTCTGTATCTGCCTCTTTCTCTCTCTCTCTCTTTCTGTCACTTTCAAACAAATAAATAAAAATAAACAAAAAATTATTTTACAGTTTTTTTTTTTTAAAAAAAAAAAGAAAGCAGAACTCTTGCTCCTTTCCCCAATTCCTCTATGGTTTCACCTGGGGCTCTGGTGGGGTGCGATGGGCTGAATGTCTCCTCAGGTTCTGTGTCCATCTGAGAAAGAGAAGCAGATTCTTCAACAGAGAGTGAAGTCGGCACCAGATAAATGGGATAACCATTATTATTTTAGAGGGAACTTAATAGATGTAGGCCCTCTTGTAGCCCAAGATTGATAGGAGCTCCATATTGGAGAGCAGACTTGCTTCATGGATATGGTTCTGACTTTTTGTTTCCCAGTTACAGCTATGGCTTCTATTCCTCTGTGGATTGGTTAGCCAATTCAACAGCAGTTGGTTATCCATCATGGCTGTGTGCCACTATTGCAGTTGGGTGAGCATCACATCAGGTTGCTTTCTGCTGAGTAGCTTAGACCATGAGTTGCTTGGTTGTTGGTCATTTTCCTCCAATTGTTCATATAGCACCTTCTGGCACTAGACAAGCTGTCTGAAGACTGGCTCTCTTCCAGATGCCAGCCTGGTCTCTCCATTTTGATGTTTAAGTTTTAGTCCTTTACTTGTTCTCTATCCAGTAAATATTTCTTTAATATATCCCACTCTCTACTAATATTTCTTCTCAGTTTATTTTATAGATAACATTTCTAGATGAATTCACTAAGGTAAGTAGCTATTGCCATTTCTGTTGTCTGTTAGCAAGGAGTTTTAGTTGTTGCCGTGAGCCCTCAGCGTACTACCTTGACCATTGCTTCCCCTGGGGTAACCAGCCAGCAACCTGCTGGCAGATTGACTACATTGGATCTCTTCCATTGTGAAAAGGGCAGTGTTTTGTCCTAGAATAGATACTTATTGTGGGTATGTATTTGCCTTTCCTGAACATAATGCTTCTGCCAAAACTACCATCTGTGAACTTACAGGAATGCCTTATCTACTGTCATACTATTCCACACAGTATTGCATTTGACTAAGAAACTAGCTTCATAGTCAAGGAAATGCAGCACTGACCTCATGCTTATGGAATTTACTGGTGCTATCATCTTCCCACCATCCTTGAGCAGCTGGCTAAATAGAATGCTAGAATGGCCTTTTAAAGAAGCAGATACAGGACCAACTAGGTGGCAATGGCTTGGAGGACTGGAGCAGGGTTCTCCAGAAGGCTGTATATGTTCTGAATCAATGTCCAATATATGGTACTGTTTCTCCTGCACAACAAGTTTTTGTGGGTCCAGAAATCAAGGGGTGTAAATGTCGCCTCTCACCATGACACCTAGTGACCTAATAGTGTAGTCAAATTTTTGCTTCCTGTCTCTGCAACCTTATGTTCTTCTGGCCTAGTGTGCTTGGTTATGGAAGGAAAGTGCTTTTGCCAGAAAGCCCAAAATACATTCCACTGAATTGGAAGCTAAGACTTCCCCTGGCCACTTTGGGGTCCAGATGCCTTTGAATGAACAGGCTAAAAAAGGAGTTACAGTGGTAGCAGGGGTGATTGATCTAGACTACCAGGGTGAAATTGGACTGCTTGTCCACAACAGAGGTAAGGAAGAGTATATCTGGAGTGCAAGAGATCCTTTAGGGCATCTTTTATTGTTATCATGCCCTGTTATCAAGGACAATGGGAAACTACAACAACTGAATCAAGGCAGTGTGATAAATGGCCCAGATCCTTCAGGAATGAAAGTATGGGTCACCTCTCCAGGTAAAGAAACAAGACCTGCTGAGGTGCTTGATGAAGGTGGAGGAAATACAGAATGGGAAGTAGAATAAGGTAGTTACATATACCAGCTAAGGCCACACGACCAGTTACAGAAATTAGGTTTGTAATTTCAATGAGTATTTTTGTCCTTTTTTGTTTAGGGTGTTTGGGCATTTGTACACAAATATTAAAATTCTTTTGTTTTCCTGTCCTGTATTTCTATACTATTTAGTTAATATTGATTGAAATCATACTTGTAGCTAAGTGCTATTAAATTCATATTTAAATTATTTGTTATTACAGATTAACCATTCCTAAAGGGACCTTGTCGGGTGTTTGTGGGGGAAAGATTAGTTCATTTTTGGTTGTACCTAGGAGAGAGTTATATCATGTTAGGTAGAATTATGGCTTAGGTATTGTCTTCATTTAGAAACTAAGCATGACATAGGGAGATATATTTTGGTGTCAATTGATAAGTGGTGGACTTGTGATAGTAAAGTTCTGTTGTCAACTTGATCAGATTGGGAATCCAGAGACACTCCTCTTAGATGGGTCTGTGAGGTTGTTTCCAAGAAGGATTAACAGAGGGAGGAAGTCCTGCCTCCAGAGTGGGTGGCCTTTCTGGAGGTGGACAACAATACAAAGAAGCTCAGAGAGAAAAAAACTCTTTGTGCAACTGGCTAAGAAACTAAGACCATGCTATTCCCTGGTGAGTGCTTTATACCTGGTTGCTCTCTCTATTCACTCGTGTGTACATCTGAGAAGTTTCCACGCTCTTTTGTCCACATTGGAACTGAGTTTCATCAGCCTTCCAACGTGGACTGAAAAGAAATGGCTCTCCAGGTATTATCCAGGCCTTCAGTGTCAGATTGGGACTACTGAGGCATCCAGCCTTCTGGACTGATTAGCCACTGGGCTCCTTGATGCTGAAGCTATTGTTGGGCATCATAAACTAACCAGAGAGAGATGGCTGGAGAGATGGCTTAGCAGTTAAGCGCTTGCCTGTGAAGCCTAAGGACCCCGGTCCAAGGCTTGATTCCCCAGGACCCACGTTAGCCAGATACACAAGGGGGCACATGCATCTGGAGTTAGTTTGCAGTGGCTGGAAGCCCTAGCGTGCCCATTCTCTCTCTCTCTCTCTATCTGCCTCTCTCTCTCTGTGTCACTCTCAAATAAATAAATAAAAATGAACAGAGAGAGAGAGAGAGAATTAGTGCTCTAGGGCCTCAGCCACTGCCACTGAACTCCAGACACTTGTGCCACCTAGTGTGCATATGTGACCTTATATTTAAGTCACCTTTGTGCATCTGGCTTATGTGGGATCTGGAGGGAGATTGAACATGGGTTCTTAGGCTTTAGAGACAAGTGCCTTAACCACTAAGCAATTTCTCCAGCCCTATAAATTTATTTTATAGCTATTCTTTCTACCTGTATTTAGTAAGGTGAATAACTGTTGTCATTTCTGTTGTGTGTTATTGAGGAGTTGTTGTTGCTATGAGTCCTCAGCATAACACCTGGAACAACTATTTGCTTTCTCAGAAAAAAAAAATTCAAATCATGTCTTAAAGCACCTGTTTTGGTTCTTTCAGCACTCATGTGCCTCTTTAATTATGATATAAATAGCCCCTCATATATTTTCCATGCTGTATTTTTATACTTACATGTGTATTCTTTTAACATTGTCACTATTCTGGAATTATTGTGTTTACTCCTTGTGGTTAAGACTCTTTCAATGTCAAATGATCTTTTCTATAAAATAGTCTTATATTCTATATGACAGACTTTAAATTATTTCAAAGAATATGAAATATAAGTATATATTTTGCAAGAAGTTAGAAATGAAAAGTTTGAAAGTCATATAGAACTTGAGAATTATAATAATTTGTAATTTTACAGGAAAGTGGAAAATGGCAGATCATGATGTTATTCATTCTGAAATGTATACCAAAATTTACATTAAATTTCTAAAATAGCTCAATTATATATAATGCATATTATTTCTGCAATCTGTTGTTCTCTAAAAAAATTTTCATGTTCTCTCTTTATAATACTATAAAGGCATTATTAAGAAAAAGCAGAGAACTAAATTATGTTTATAAATACAATTTTCTTCTGTGAAGATGTTTATTCTATCAAAAATCCTAATACTCTTATGGAAAAGGAACTGTTTTCCCTGTAGAAAACTTAAAACTACCTTAAAGATATTTGCAAGGGTATATTAGAGCTAATTAGCTTCCAATTCTTATGTTCAGAAGCCACTAGCCTGAGGGAAGACAGGGTGAATAATGTCAGAAAATTAGATGGTATTGTAGATTTGTTAAAATGTTAGTTTTATTTTCCCTCTTCTAAATTCAGAGGAGGATGATAGAGTAACTATATAATATTTTCTACTGTATATAATATTTCCATTGTCTTTCAAAATGGTTTAGTGATAAGAAAAATGTGAAGCAATGTATCAAGTATAGGAGCACGCTTCTGCATTTATTCCTACTGGGAGAACATGTACATTGCTGTCAGTTGAGGTGTAGGAATTATAAATAAATAATAGATTAATAGTGTCCTTAGTGATAAACATGTTTTTATGTCTAAGTTTTCCTTCTAGGAATTGGTGAACACCTCTGAAACTTTACAATTGCCGGATAGAACACATTTCTGTGATTCATTCCACGTTGGCCTGGGCTGCCTTCTGTTGCTAGGCTCTGCTGAGCAATCCTGGATTGCTTAAGAGAGAAAATAGTTAAGACATAGAGAAGATAGAGAAAACTTGTGGGTCAGAAACTGCTTTGTTCTTATAGATTTCGTTTCAGTCTTCTTTAATTAGAAGCAAACATAATTGAACAAGTCCAAAACTCTCTAGAAGCTCTCAAGAATAGAGTCAGCCATGTGGAGGATAGAAACTCAAATCTGGAAGACAAGATGGAAGAAACAGTTCGAGAGTTCAAAAGTTTCAATAAGTTCAAAAGTTTCTGTGAACAGAACATGAGGAAATTGTGGGATACCCTTAAATGTCCTAATATCAGGATCATTGGAATACCAGAAGGAGAAGAAATTCAGACCAAATGTAGAACTTGTTTAACAAAATAATCAAAGGAAACTTCAGCACTATCTCAAAAGAAAGGTCCACCAAGATACAAGAAGCTAACAGAACTCCAAACAGATTGGACCAAAGGAGAAACTCTCCAAGACATATTGTTATTAAGACTCTAAACATTGACAAGAAACAGAAAATCCTAAAAGCAGCTAGGGAAAAACAGCACATCACTTTTAAAGGTAACCCCATCAGAATTACTTCAGACTTCTCAATGGAAACCCTGAAAGCCAGAAGGGCCTAGAATGGAACACTGCAAAATCTAAGAACCTATGGCTTCCAAGGCAAACTACTCTACCCAGCAAAAGTATCTCTCATAATAGATGGTGAAAGAAAAACTTTCCATGACCAAACTCAGGTTTACAATTATATGAACACAAAACCAAACCTACAGAGAGTATTTCAGGAAATTCTCCACAGAGAAGAAACAAATAATCAAACTCAAATGCCTAAGAGAAGCAGATAACAATAACCACACTCCCAGAAGGCACAAAACACTTCAAAGACCATGAAAACACCAAACCACAACTACCAACGCAATATGTCAGGGATCATATCAAATCTCACAGTCATTACCCTAAATATTAATGACCTTAATTCACCCATCAAGCGATACAAGCTAAGAGGATGGATCAGAAATTAGACCCCTCAACCTGTTGTCTTCAAGAAACCCACCTCACCACTAAAGACAGACACCTCCTCAGGGTGAAAGGGTGAAAAACAATATTCCAGGCAAACGGGAATAAGGAACAAGCAGGCATAACTATAATAATATTAGATAAAATAGACTTCAAACCAAAAATAATCAAAAAAGACAAAGAAGGCTACTTCCTACTTATCAAGAGAATGATCCATCAAGAGGATATTACAGTCATAAATATGTATGCATCAAACACAGGGGCACCACAGTTAATAAAGCAAAACCTACTTGATAATAAAAGAGAAATAACCACCAACACCATCATCGTTGGGGACTTCAATACACCATTATCAGTAATAAACAGATCATCCAACAGAAACTCAACAGGGAAGTAAGAGAGCTCAACAAAACCATAGATCACTTAGACCTAACGGACATCAACAGAACTTTCCATCCCAAATCCACAGAGTACATATTCTTTTCAGCAGCCCATGGAACATTCTCTAAAATAGATCATATACTGGGTCACAAAGCCTGCCTCCATATATTTATGAAGATTGACATAATATCCTGCATGATATCAGATCACAATGCTATATTGCTAGAAATTAACAACAAAAGACACACCAAGAATCCCATTGCTTCCTGGAAACTGAACAGCACACTTTTAAACAATAAATGGATAGTGGACAAAATACAAAATGAAATTGTGAAATTTATAGAAATGAATGATGATGAGAAAACATCATACCAAAACTTATGGGACACAATGAAGGTGGTCCTCAGGGGAAAATTCACAGCACTAAATGCCTTCATAACAAAGACAGAGAGATCCCAAATCAATATGGTAACCATCCACCTAAAGGCACTAGAAAAGCAAGAAAAATCCCACCCAAAACCTCCAGAAGGAGGAAATAATTAAGATCCGAACAGAAATTAATGAATTGGAAACTAAGAAAACAAGATAATTGACAAAACAAAGAACTGGTTCTTTGAAATCATAGACAAGATTGACAAACCCCTGGCCAATTTAATCAAGCAAAAAAAAAAAAAAAAAAAAAAAAAAAGAAAGAAAGACGCTTCAAATTAACAATATTTGAAATGAAAAATGAGAAATCATAACATACATAAGTGAAATTGGGAGAATCATCAGAACTTATTTCAAAACTCTCTACTCCACAAAACTGGGTAATGTGGAGGAGATGGATAAATTCCTGGACACATGCCATCTATCAAAGCTAAACTCTGAGCAGATTAATCTCCTAAACAAACCTATCACATTCATTGAAATTGAAAAAGTAATAAAAAAACCTCTCCCAAAAGAAGAGTCCAGGACCAGAGGGCTTCTCAGCTGCATTCTATCAAACCTTCATGGAGGAACTCAAACCAATCTTCCTCAAACTGTGCCACACAAGGCGAACAGGGAAAGCTACCCACTCCTTCTATGAAGCTAGTATCCCAGGCAGAGACGCCACAAGTAAAGAAAACTATCAGCCTATTTCCCTGATGAACTTAGATGCAAAGATCCCGAACAAAATTCTCACAGACCAAATCCAATAACACATCAAAAGCATTATCCGCCTTTATCAAGTGAGATTCATCCCAGGAACACAGGGGTGGTTCAACATACGGAAATCTGTCAATGTAACACACCACATAAACAAGGTTAAACACAAAAACCACATGATCATTTCAATAGACGCAGAAAAGGCCTTTGACAAAATACAACATCACTTCATGATCAAAACATTGGAGAGAATTGGCATGGTTGGTTCATATCTCAACATAATAAAGGCAATATAGAAAGCTCTTAATACCCAAAAATACTTAATGGAGAGAGACTGGAGGAATTCCCATTGAGATCAGAAAAAAGACAGGGTTGTCCACTCTCACCTCTGCTCTTCAACATAGTAGTGGAAGTCCTCGCTCAAGCAATAAGACAGGATAAAGAAATAAAGGGGATACAAATTAGAAAGGAAGAAGTTAAGTTAGCTCTATTTGCTGATGACATGAGTGTACACGTAAGAGACAGAGACTCCATCCCAAAACTTGTGAAGGTGATTAACTCCTATAGCAAAGTAGCAGGATACAAAATCAATGCACAAAAATCAGTAGCCTTTCTATATGCAAATGACAAAGATACAGAGAAAGAAATAAGGGACATGGCCCCATTTTCAATAGAAACACAAAAATAACATACCTTGGAATAATGTTAACCAACAAAGTGAAAGATCTATATAATAAAAACATAAAAACACTCAAAAAAGAAATTGAGGAGGACTTGAGGAAATGGAAAGACCTCCCATGCTCCTGGTTTGGCAGAATTAGTATTGTGAAGATGGCAATCCTACCAACGGCAATATACAGATTTAATGCAATTCCAATTAAAATCCAAGCATTGTTTTTCACAGAGATAGAAAAAATTATCTCAAATTTCATATGGAAAGGCAGAAGGCCTTGGATATCCAAGCATATCCTCAGCAAAAGAAATACCTCTGGAGGCATCACCATACCTGATCTAAAGCTATATTACAAAGCCAAAGTAATAAAAACAGCATGGCATAAAAACAGGAGTATAGACCAATGCATTAGAGTACCCAGACTTTGGGTCAAGCAACTACAGCTACTTGATATTTGACAAAGGCCCTAACAATATAGGCTGGAAAAAAAGACAACATCTTCAACAAATGGTGCTGGACAAACTGGAGAACCATATGCAGGAAATTGAAAGTTGATCCACACATTTTGCCATGCACTACACTCAAATCCAAATGGATCAAAGACCTCAGAAAACTGAGGTAATTCTGTAAGAAAATATAGGAAGAACTTCCCATGATATAGGAATGACATAAGACTTCCTGAACAAAGCCCAGTAGCTCACGATTTTAAACAGTCACTCAACCAATGGGATCGCATGAAGCTGAAGAGGTTCTATACAGACAAACATACAATAAACAAAGCCAATAGATTACCCACAGGATGGGAGAAAATATTTGCTGAGTATCCAACTGATAGAGGCCTAATCTCTAGAATCTACAAAGAACTCAAAAACCCAAACAATAAAAAGTCAAACAACCCACTCACAAAATGGGGCAAAGAGCTGAACAGGCAGTTCACAGAGGAAGAAATACAAATGGCAAACACACACTTAAGAAAATGTTCATCATCCCTAATCATCAGGGAAATGCAAATTAAAACAACTATGAGATTCTACCTTACCCCAGTAAGGATAGCAAACATCAAAAAATCAAATGAAAATAAATGTTGGTGAGGATGTGGAGAATTAGGAACACTCATCTACCATTGGTGGGAATGTAAGATGGTACAACCACTTTGGAAAGCAATATGGATACTCCTGAAAAAGCTGAGTATAGAGTTACCAAGGACCCAGTTATTCCCTTACTGGGCATGTACCCTAAAACCTTTAAACCACAGTCCAGAGATATTTGCTCAATCATGTTTATAGTGGCTCAATTTGTAACAGCTAAGAGCTGGAATCAACCCAGATGTCCGTCACTAGAAAAATGGGCCAGGCGTGATGGCACACGCCTTTAATCCCAGCACTTGGGAGGCAGAGGTAGGCGGATTTCCGTGAGTTCGAGGCCACCCTGAGACTACATAGTAAGTTCCAGGTCAGCCTGGACTAGAGTGAAACCCTACATTGAAACCCCCCCCCCACCACCAAAAAACAAAAAAAAAAACCAAAAAACAAACAAACAAAAAAAAACATTTGGGGATGGAGAGGTGGCTTAGCGGTTAAGCGCTTGCCTGTGAAACCTAAGGACCCTGGTTCGAGGCTTGATTCTCCAGGACCCACGTTAGCCAGATGCACAAGGGGGCGCACGCACCTGGAGTTCGTTTACAGAGGCTGGAACCTCTGGTGCGCCCATTCTCTCTCTCTCTATCTGCCTCTTTCTCTCTCTGTCTGTCGCTCTCAAATAAATAAATAAAAATAAAAATAAATAAAAATTAAAAAAAAGAAAGAAAAATGGATAACTAAGATGTGGTATATCTACACAATGGAATTCTACACAGCAGTAAGAAAAAATGACATAATGAAATTTGAGGAAAAGTGGTTGAACCTGGGACAGATCATTCTCAGTGAACTTACCCAATCATAGAAAGAAATTGCCACATAGTCTCACTCATCTACAGCACCTAATCTGAATCTACCCAAGATGCCGACATACCCCACAATCAACTCGAGGACTAGACAATAGGGTGGATAGGGAGGGAGAGGAGAAGGAAAGCGGTGGGAGACACAAATCTAGACCCAAATGGCAATGGTAACATAAAATTCTACATCCTAAAAGGCAGGCCAAATGGTTGAACTTTCACCAGGCCCTTAGAGGGAACACCTGAGCCACAAGACACTGGAGAGGGTATGATGAAGACTGACTTAATCTTCTATAGCTTCTCTCTGTCTCTCTCTTCTCTTTAACTCTTTTATGTTAGTTATCTTTTTCTGTCTTTTCTTAGTGGGCACTGACCTATAACTCCCAGTACCAGCATGTGGTGATCATCCACAATGAACTTTTGATCAGAGAGACCTACAAGGTTTCCTAAAAGAAAGACAATTTTCTGTCAGAGTACTTGATGACCCACCAAAGGCTAGTGGTAAGACCCTACTGATGAAGACACCATGTGCAGTTGACACATAAAATGGAATGACATGGCTGGAAGCTGGAAGAGAGTCAGTCCCCAGACAGTCAACGCGTCTAGTGCCAGAAGGTGCTACATGGGCGGCTGGGGGAAAATGACCAATCTCTGTCCAAGCAACTCATGGTGTAATCTACTTAGCAGCAAATAATCTGTCATGATTCTCACACAAGCGCAATAGTGGTGCACAGTCATGGTGGGAAACCAACTGCTCTTGATTTGGCTAACTGATCCACTCAATGGAATGGGACCCATAGCTGGAGCTGGGAAACAAGTCAGAACCATATCCAAACATGAGCCTGCTTTCCATTATCAAGCTACCACCAATCGTGGGCTATAAGCAGGCCTACGCCTATTAAATTCTCTATAAAAAAATAAGTGTTATCCCATCTGTCTGGTGCTAACTTTACTCTCCATTGGAGAATCTACTTCTCTTTTTCAGATAGATGCAGATCCTAAGGAGAGAACCACCCCATCATACTGCAAAAGGGCCCCAGCTGAAACTAAGGACAATTGGTGAAACAAGCGAGGGTACTATTTTATTGGTGAACCAGTTACCAGCACAAGGGTGAAGGAGATCAACACAGAGAACAATCAACTCCTAGCAAATCAGATATCCAGAGACCCAGAGGCCCCCAACACCTCATCACTGAAGCAGACCAAAAATGAACCCATCATGGCTCAGGGAAATTTTGTGGAAGAGGGTGCAGAAAGAATGTCAGAGCCGCACGTTCGGTTATGATATGCAGAGACATTTCTCCTACCCATAACTGTGTGCTAACTGCACAATGTTTGACCCATATACCTCAATAAGGAGGGGCCAGGGGAAGGGGACATGGATGAGCCTAACAATGGTACTAACTTGACAGTATTCACTGAGTACATAACTAATTAATAAAAAAAAATTAAAAAAGAAAATGAGCCAATACAAGTAAACAGTACCTGATAGGGCTTAATTATTGTTTCTGCTCCAAGTTATTTTCATAAAGAGAAATATATATATATTACATGTATGTATGTTTATATACATATGCATACATATATGAAATGCTGGGCTTCTGTTCAGAATTATGATTACTCCACAGCTTGAGTGAAATTAGATTTAGCATTTTAGCAAATGAACAAAGTGGGTTTAACTGTGGTCAAGTTTAGATACTGAGTAATATACAAACCTGATAAAGTAACAAAAAAGGAAATTCAAGAGAACACAAAGCCACCACTTTCTGTTTCTATTGACTCATTAAGATAATTGCAAAGCAGGAGAAATGAAACCTATTTCTCATGTTATCTTGTATTAATTCTTTAAAAATTATTAGTTTAAAATTAGAGGGACGGCCTGGAGAGATGGCTTAGCAATTAATGTGCTTGCCTGTAAAGCCAAAGGCCCCAGGTTTCATTCCCCAGGACTCACATAAGCCAGATGCACAAGGTAGCATATGTGTCTGGACTTTGTTTGCAATGGCTGAAGGCCCAGCACACCCATTATCTCTTTCTCTCTCACAGTCTTTCTCTCTGAAATATATATGTTTTAATTAGAGGCAACATGTCCATCTTGTTAATATACTTAGGATGTAACAATATCTATAGATAGATAGATAGATAGATAGATAGATAGATAGCCTTGTTCTTATTTCCTATGGCCACTATAAAAAGACCATAATATTAGTGTCTTAAAAAAAACACAAATTTGTGGCTGGTTCAGTTGATAAAGGACTTACCATGCAAAAGTGAGTACCTGAATTCAGATCTTCAGACCCCATGTAAAAGCTGAAAGCAGTGGTAGGATTCTATAACCCCTGCATGCCTACTGAGAGATGGAAAACAGAGACAGGAGAATGTCCTGAAAGTTCACATTCCAATAAACTTGGCCAATGGGAGGTAAAAACCACAAGAGACCCTGCCTCAAAAAAGGTAGAAACCAAGGACTGACTTCAGAGTTATGTTCTGACCTCTACACTGTGGCCTGGGTGCAGCTACACACACACACACACACACACACACACACACACACACACACATACACACACACGTACCAAGTCAAAAGGAAACAAAACAAATCAAAGCACAAATTTATCAACCAGTTTAAAGGAGTGGACATGGTAATGATCCCCCTGAGCTCACAAGCTGTCAGAACTGTGTTCCTCTGGAGGATTAGAGGTGAGTCTGTTTTCTTTCCTTTTCTAGCTCCTAGGAGCTGCCTACAGTTTGACTTTTTGTGCCTTCATCCATCTACAACTACAACAACACAGCACCTTAAAACTTCTTCCTGCCTTTAACTTCCCTGCTTCTGTTTTCCACACATCTTCTATGACCCTTGTGATTACATGGGACTTATCTGAATAACCTAAAATAATCTGTTCATCTCAGGGTGAAGTGATTAGCAACCTTAACACCTCTGCCTTTAGTGGCCCTTTGCTATGTGACATAGCAAATATCTGTGTTTTCGTGCATGCTTTTCAAGGGTTAGGTATAGGCCATTGACTAATGCCCCTCAATGTCTTTGACAATGACAAATATCAATTTTGTGTTGAAACTTCTACAGATTCCATTTCATCTCAGCCTGTGACTCTCCTCTCAGACCCTGGTACAAGGTTGGAAGAAGCATCCCCCCATTGCAAAATGCCCACATTGCTTCCCTGATGTGCTAAATGATAACTAGTCTGAGGCAAGAAAGGCCATTAAAACTGTTCCTTGCTACCAAAACAGCAAAATTAAAAGGCTGCCATATCCCACACCAACCTTTCTATGGATTTATGGCATTCACATGAGTCACAATATAAAAGGAATTAAGGCAACAGCAAACAGACACTCTGTGGCTTAGGTTTAGAAGTCTCAGAGCATTCCCTTCCCTATATTCAGTTCATCATAACAAGTTCAAAGTTGGTTCACATGCATGGGGTAAAGTGATATATGTTTATTGTGGAGAGTGAGAGAGTCTCCTTGAAAGAAGTGTTGTACAAAGATGTGAGCAATTACTGTGCCCACGTTTGTAAGAAATCTATTGCACTCCATGAACCAGCAAGGAAAAGAGAAGCAAATCAATTCCTCACCTGCATGGCTAGACTACCTTCTCTATCTTACCTCAAGGAAGTTTCCTCCCAGATCTTTTTAAACATTTAGTCTCGCAGGATATTGGTCACCAAAATATGGTCAATGCAATGATATTTTGTAAATTGGCTGTATTTAGACATAACAAGTAGGATCATGGTCACCTAAACATGGTCACTCCAATGGCATTTTGTAAATTGGACCTGTTGAGACCTAACAAATACACTGGATCCTTTCATTGGATACATATGTGCAAGGATTTGTCAAATAAGACCTATGAAAATTTGGAAGTCTGATCCCAGTAGCTATAGTAATCCAAAGGTCTTAGATCTGGTAAGATATTTACTGCAAAGTGCAAGTGAATGGTAAACTATTGTGATTTGCACTGCCTACCATAGTGTGGCACTTAGAAGTATCACACTACTAGGCAATTAGTATAACACTTTTGTCATTTTTCTGGAGGCCTTTTGGGAGAGATGATCTGATCCATTTTTTTTTGGGGGGGGGGTTTAAGGTAGGGTCTCACTGTAGCTCAGGCTGACCTGAAATTCACTATGTAGTCTCAGGGTGGCCTCAAACTCACGGTGATCCTCTTACCTCTGATCTGATCCATTTGCTTGTTATCATATAATGCTACATGATTTGAAGAAGAGTTGAGCAAAAGAAGACTGCAACAAGTTCAGACTTTGGCATGCTGCTCTGTCCTTCATACTCTATGGTGCTATAAGAATCAACAGTAAGTAGGGGTGGGACTTCTAAGGATCTACCATAAAAGATGCCTTTCTAGCTTAGTTTTGGGAGAAAGGTGTTGTGGTGACAAATGCTTTATTTGGGCATTAAATCCTTACTTGTTATTGAGTCATGACAGAGGCTGAGTGCCAGTCCATGGAGCTTGCTGCATGGAAGTGTGTAACCTGAAGCACACTGTACATATGTGATCAGACTCACTCATATGGTTGTACAACACTAATTATAAAATGGAGGTGTTATCCTCTAGATTAAGCTCAAGAAGAAATAAAAGGGGTAAGAAATCTGCATGAACAGGCTGTTATGTCACATACACAGTACTTTCATGAGTCCTTTTACCCACTGTCAGCCTCATAGCATGGCCAGTTTGTTGTGAGTAGCTGATCTATAAGGGTAAAAGCCAAAAACCTCAGGCTTTGCTTAGAGAGATTTATGCTGCATACACTAGCACCATCTAGAAGTGATTTATTAGTGTAATATGTTATCATTCAGAAGTAGCCTTCTGGTGGAAGAAAAATATATTATACATATAGACAGATTTTGATAGTTATGCTGTAAACATAGGCGTAAATGTAGATGGATAAGTTCCTACTTCACCTGGGAGGAAGTATGAAGGGGTTATTATTCCAGAGTAGTAGCTAATATGTTGGCTTATTGATCAGAACTTGGAAAGAACAGGATTAGATGATTGATGACAAAGGAGGTCTGAAGAAGAGGCATACACATGGATATAGAATGGCATGATACAGTGTCCATGGAGTGGGCTTTCAAAGTGGAGATGTTCAAAAATGACATGAATCAGTGGGCCCATCGCATGAATCATAGCTTGTCTCTTTTGCCAAATATCTTATAGCTGTGTGCACAGTGCCCATAGTGGTGGGGATGGGAGATTTACATTCACTTAGCAATGTGACCTTCAGTTAATCTAAGCTGATATGATATTGAAAGTCTCTGCTTGCTATCCAGCTTACCAACAATAGAAGCTATGTCTGGGAAGCAATTGCTTTCTGCTCCATTTCTCCTCAACTTGCCTTCTATTGGCATGCTAGCTGTATCACACCCTTCCTTAATGGAAGGGACATGAGTTCATTTTCTTCAAGACGTATTTATTCTGGGTTTGACTTCTTTCTTTACCTATAACAGTACTACTGCAAGCAATAACAACTGAGCATGTAAAGTCTAATTCACTGTGATGGTATTGATGCTGACCAAGGAAAGAGGGTTTCAATACAAAGTTATATAAGTTCACGAAAGGAAACAAGGTCATTCAAGGCCAACCCTGAGGGAAATGGAAGAGACATGCTCATGCCAAATCTCCATCTTCAATGTCTCAAGGAGTGTGAAGAGCTTTATGAGACACAAGAGGTTACGGTAAGACAGTAAATAGAAAAAACACCAGACCATGCATACTTTTTCTCTATATTCTCTTCCTGAAAGAAACCTTATCTTGGTCTCCTGGAGAAGCATCTGCATTGTCCTTCTACATTGACCAATGCTTATGAACATGAGACAAAAACAGTAACTACAGAGAATATTGTATGAATAAGATGGATGTTAAAAAATAGGGAACAACTAGGATAGGAGGCAAAGTAGATAAAAGGTCAGGGGCTGATTGGGCAGACAGGTAAAAATATCTGTCCCCAATTTATTATTTCACATCCAAGTTGTCCTCTTCTAAAACAACCAACTTAATAAGGCCACTGTTCTGGACATGTTTCCTATGCTTACATATTCATGGAATAAATGTGGTTTTTGTCTGTGCTGTTATGTTCCCCATTGCCAATTCTACAGTCCATTTCCATGGAGTGTGGGGAATCTCTCTGTTCTCACTGATTTCTTGCTGAGCACTGAGTGATCAAAGCTACGTAACTTCTTCCTCTTGTCACCTTCAGGGGCAGAAATGGTTCCCCAATTTCTCTCATTTCTGGGTTATTTCATTGGCCTCTGCTTAGCTTCCATTGACCTCCAATCTGTGTGATTAATTTTCTGCCATTAACTTAAGACAAAGCTCACTCATATTCTCTCTCTCTCTCTCTCTCTCTGTCTCTATTGTTGAGCCATGAATGGTAAGCAACTAAATATAAAAGTACATAAAAATTATAATTTATCCGTTTAAAGTGAAAAAAATCAATTAAAATTATTCTCAAAATAAAAACAGAACCAGCATAAAGAAAATATGAAGTAACAATTACTTGAATTTAAAACTTCAGATTGATCTAGCATTGAACAAGAGGAGGCTGGGGGAACTCTGTTTGGGTCAGAGGTTATCAGACTGGAGTTCAAGACATTTGAAGAAAGGACGCAGCATACGGTGATGCCCTTTGACCCTTGCATCTAACTTTAATTAAACTGAATGTTGAATATGACCTTTCAAAGTCTTAAAGGTTAATAAATAAGAATGAAAATAATAAAAGATACATTGTAGAAGTGAGGAAAATACATTTGTACATAAAAACACTAGCGCTGGCAATGAAAATACCACAAGAGTCGCATTAAACATGTATAATATATCAAATTCAAGAAAAAAAACTTAAATTCAAGAAACATAAGTGAATTAAAGTTGTATATATAAAAATAAAAAACACTTCTTGGTTAAAATGAATATATTCTGGGCTGAGGAGGTGATTCACCTGCCCTGAACCCCCAAATGCTAAGATTGCAGATGTGAAAAACCCTGCCTGGTTTCTTTGTGGTTTTGGTTATTAAAGACTCTCCATGAATGGCATTCACTGCTAGCATGGAGTCTGGAGAATGTTCTTTCTTTCAACACTGACAAATAAACAAAACCCTGGACACAAGTCCCTAGTCCACTGTGGGCTTTGGATCTGCCTTCTGTGGGCAAACATTATAGCATTATCTTCTGTAGTCAAGTACCAGAAGAGGGACTGAAACCCCACAGCTTTCACCACCTGCCTCCTGCAAATGTAGTTTGGCACTAAGGGATCATATTGGTGGGTGAAGTAGTCACATGCTTTGTAATCAGAAACATTTTGAATACATTTTTTCCTCTAACCCTGTAAGATTTTGGCCCACATTTTCAAGTATGCAAGTTGGGAAAAAAAATGGTAAGGATTTCATTTCAGTTCTCTCCTTCTATTAAAATTGCTTTTTGTAGGCCAGAGAGATGGCTCAGTGGTAAAGCATTTATCTGCAAAGCCTAATGGCTCATGTTTGATTCCCCAGTACTCACATAAAGCCAGATACACAAAGAGGCACATGAACATGGAGTTTGTTTGCAGTAGCTGGAGGCCCTGGCATGCCCATTCTCTCTGCCAGTCTCTCTTCTCTCTAATTCTCTTTGCTTAAAAATAAATAAAAATAAAAATATATTTTTAAATTGCCTTCAGCCTGACCCATCATTTTCTTCCTTTACTTATTTTGACTACATTGATGGTGTCTGAAAACTTAGGATTTAGTTGGAACATAACACACTCTAATTAATCATTTTCTATGTGTATATATGTTTGTGGTGTGTGTGTATGCACTCTGCGTGTGGGGTGCACATGTGTATGTAGGTGCATGTGCATATGTATACACATGCATGTGGAGGCCATAGGCTAACATTAGGCATTTTCCTCATTTGGTCTCTCCTTTATTCTTTGAGATAGTGCCATCCTTGTTGAACCTAGAGCTCACAGATTTGGCTACATTAGCTAGCCAGTGAAAACCAAAATTTTCCCGTTTCTGCCTCCCCAGTGACAGAACTACAAGCACACGCCACCATGCCTTGCATTTTACATGAGTACTGAGGATCTAACCTCAATTCTGCATGCTTGCTCAGCAAGCAATTTATCCACCAAGCCATCTCCCCAGCTCCATATCTAACTGATTTTTGATGCTAGGTGTCATCCTGTTGTCTGATGGGAAAACTCTTAATGTGAGTTCCAGAAGAAAGGTTTGGAACAATTTTTTTTCCAACTATGTCTTTTTTTTTTCATCCCCCGAGCTCCCACTTTTGAATAGTCTGAGTAGGAACTTGCTGAAAGCAGAAAGAAGTTTTCAGCACATATCTTTACATTCTTCCACACTCACAGCAGCCTGCAAGCACGGGGCCCACCCTCCAGCCTGCTGAAGATCACGGCTTACTAGAGCACCATAAGCCTCACCTTTCCCCACTGCGTGATAAGCTGGCCATCATCAGCACCTTGCACTAACTAACCACTGCTGCTATGGTGCTCCTTGTTTACATTTCGGTGCCACTCCACTTTCACCTGCATGGTGTTAGTTACCAGAGCTGAGAGCAAATAGGTGTCACCAAGAACACCAGAAACACAATGGATAATACATGTAGGATATATATATGTGTATGTATGTATGTGTACATATATATATATATATATATATATATATACATATATATATATATGATATATACTTGAGGACGGTGGGGTTCAAGACAACTGAGCTCCTTATCTTTGGACTACCTCTTCAAGTTCCAAGATTCTCCACCTGGAGAATGAAGAAACGTTGAAAAGATTGTTCTGTATGTGCCACATAAACGTTGACCCTCATTCCATTTGCCACAGTATGGCTTCGTCCACTTGGAAAGCAAGCTTAGGACATCCAACATTCCCCTGTACATTTATCACTTAGCTAAGACTAAGTGTTTTTTTTTTTTAAATTGCTATTTTAAAAATTGCTCTTTAAATTGCGTTCGATCTTTGTTACAGTTAGCTATCTGCCAGATGGAGGCTTGATTATTAACATATCACTGCTGACCTTCCACTGCCCTTTTTACTCCTTCCTCTCTCGGGGCATAACTTCAGTAATTGGTGATTTGGGTATTGTGGTAGTTTGAATGGATGGTCCTTAATATAATCAGGATTTTATTAAAGTTTGGAATTTAGATCTGTAGCCACCTGGCAGGAAGAGGTGTCACTGGGTGAATCCTGGGTTCCAGTCCTAATGTGGGGAGGTGGATTTGGGATCCCAGTCTAAAGATGTGCAGAGTGCTTGATACCTGTCTGGAGTTTCTGATGTGTGCTTGCTTGTGGATCTTCTCTGTAGCTGCTTGGACTTGTGAAAACAGGCCAGCTTCTGCTGCCATTATGGAACTTCCCCTGGATCTGTAAGCTTCAATAAATATGCCTTCTTCCTTAACTGTGCCTGGTTTGGAAGTTCATCTCAGCAACCTGAAGCTGTCTACTACAGGGATAAAGAACTAGTTGTGCATGATTTTTCCTTTGGCACTTGTTTTTTGTGTTGACTTTTCTAAAGAGACTGTGTGCTCAGCTCTCGTGGAGCAATGATGAGCTTGGTCGGGTGGGGTAGGGTGGAGGTGGGGAGTGGAGGGTGGGGTAAGGCACTTGCTTGTGCAGAGTAACCTGCAATGTCTGATGAAGCTCTGGCCAACGTCAGGATCCACTGTTTTACAGTCCACATGTCCCTGGCAAAAGCCACTTTCTCTAATGCCAGCCTTGCTAATGTGGTCTCCACTT
Source organism: Dipus sagitta (assembly GCA_036346955.1). NCBI lineage: Eukaryota > Metazoa > Chordata > Mammalia > Rodentia > Dipodidae > Dipus > Dipus sagitta. The sequence continues at coordinate 100,744,041 of CM070771.1, read as the reverse complement.
GTCTTAGTCTTTTCTTTCCCCTCTTCTATTTCTTAATTAGTTCAGAGCATGAATGGAGAGAAAATGTCCCACTCAGGAGGCAACCTTGAGCCTTAAGTTGATCTTATAGTACATTATAGATACTATGTTCTCTCAGCAGATTTTACTTCTCTTTCAGCATACAATTTCCATTTTGTTTTTGAGTGTTATTTTTCTCTGAATTCTATTCTGTTTTATGGTGACACATGGCACTTTTGCTGCCTTCATCTTAGCATTTTTATTGCCTGCAAAGCACAATGACCAAGTTGTATTCCCCAGTGCATTAATGTTAGAAAGTGGATCACTATCATTATGGTAAACAGATCTTTTAAGTATAAAATTAAAAAGATAGTATGTCTGAATAGTCTAAAAAGTAAAAAAGAAAAAATACATAAAAAACTTCCATCACTTTACTGGTCATTTATACTTTCTATATTTGTATTTTATATTGTTTTGATCAAATAATTAAAACAGTCTAAAACCTGTTAAAATGTCTCATGAATCATTCCATTCTCATGCACTCTTTGCAGGCATGTGAATTTGTGAAAACCTTTTGGATGGTAATTTGGCAATGTATGTAGAGGACATGGAAAGTCTAAAAACACATTATTTCAAACTTAGCATTCCATGAATGAGGCCTAAGAAAATAATCACTAACATGTAGATATACCTGTCAATTGCTTTCTTATTTTATCTTCATAATCACAAAATCTAGATTCCAAGCAAATACTAAGATGCATAAGTTTTTTTCATACAGAGGAATATATAAAGTATATGTAACATTTTATATATTATATAGTATGCTTTATATTAAATGTAATGTTTATGTACAATATATATGTATGTGAAATCACAATTTTGGTTCTATATACAAACACTAGATATGCTCTCACTAAGTTCTTAACAGTGGTCTCTGTGAGGAAGTTTGCAGTTCTGATTTTACTAGTCTATAATCTCTCTATTTTCTAATATGAATACATATTTTGTTTATAATTGAGAAAAAACATGAAAGATATTACATTCTAATGAATTATGTTTAAGTTTTCAGAAAGTAACATAGAAAGACATCTATTTCTCAGGTTTTTATTGGATATATTAGTAATTATGTAACAGAAGTGTTGGGGTTCCTTGCCAATACACCAATACACCAATGCATAATACATTTAGGATACCCTGGATCCTTGTCTCATGAATTTAAAGAATTAAAATACACAGACCAGTGAGGAAGGCTTAGAGAGTTTATTAGATTAAGAGAAGGAAAGAGAATAAAGTACAGAGCTCTCCTGCCAAGTGGAAGGCAGGAGTGAGTAGAGAGCCCATGTGGGAGTTGAGGTTCCCCTATCTCAGATGAGTGGGCTTACTGGAGCAGGAACCTGGAAGTTCAAGAGAAGTGAAAAGCTAAAAAGCAGTAAACACACACAAAAAAGCCATGTCCACCTGATAAGCATCTATTTATAATCTCCTTATGGTGTGCTTTACCCTCAGATTTAGGCAAATCTGAGAGAGAGCTGATTGGTCTAGGTTCCCTGGCTTGGTCAAGAACAGACCAGCCATGATGCCAAGTATTAGCACTGAGTTTAACCAACAACAATGTCAGGATCAGGTTTAAACCTTAATTTTAGGAAAGGGGAACTTTTTCTCAGGGAGGGGCTCAGGATGTTTATGGAAAAACAGATCTAGATAATTCCTTCAGTCAAGAGATAAGGAGCGATCCTTCTCTGATCTCTAGCAAAGTGGAGACTGTCATTTCAGGCCCAGGGTCATTCTGGCTTTTTACTTTTGGAGCCCAGTCACGAAGGCCTGCTGAGTCCAGTCTTTCTTTACTCAAAGGTCATCTTGCTTCCATGCCTCAGTAAAGCAATATTTCAATTTCTCTTGCATGAATTAAACCGCAATGAACATGACCCAAGACCACCCATGTGACTCATGTCTTGATATAAGAATGCTATTGTACTTGCTGGTAGCTAGATAACTCCATTATGGGAATTTTCTATGGATTTATATGGCATGTTGTATGTTAATGACCTTTAAAATTTTTTTGAGAACTGATCTTAGACAGTGGAAATCAGAAAGGCCAACAACAATTAAACATGTGAGTAATCATGTAGGATGAAGATGGGGTGGGGGGGGAAGCTATCCAGCAATATTGTGCCTTGACATTTTTTTCAATTCTAACTATCATATCTCCTCAAGGTAGCCTGAGTAATTTATTCAAACACTAAGTGGCTATCCACATTTTTAAAAAGGAGACAGAAACACTCCTTGGGCAATACAGAATTAAATCAAAGATCCTCAAAGTATTAGATCACATAATAGCAATTGGGGCCATGCAAAATGTTAACTTTTCAAAGATGAGTTTCTTTCACTTAAAAATATGCATTTACGCTGGGTGTGGTGTCACACACCTTTAATTGCAGCACTCTGGAAGTAGAGGTAGGAGGATTGCAGTGAGGTCAAGACCACCCTGAGACTATATAATGAATTCCAGGTCAGCAAGACCCTACATTAAAAAAAAAGAGAGAGAAATAGGCATTTATGTTTCCTTCTTTTCTTTCCTCCCTCAATAAATTTATTGCTGAGTAATATTCCATTGTCTGATTTATCTAGTCGCCTACTGATACTCATCTTGTTCTCTTCCAAGATTTTAGAACTTCAGACTGAAGTCGATTCCCCCAGTACCCACATAAAGCCAGGTGCACAAAATGGCACATGTGTCTGGAGATTGTTTGCAAGAGCAAGGGACATGAAATGCCCATTCTTTCTCTCTCTTAAATAAATAAACAAATAAATGCAAACATTTTAACAAATAAAAATAAATAAAACTTACCTGCTATGGTCCTTCATTCTTTGGATTCACAAAATAAGAACCTGGAGGACACTGACTCAGTGAAAGGTTTTTTGTGATTGTGACCATAAAGCATCCAAACTACTGGGTTACACCCCAAACAAGAAGTAATAATGGCTCCATTGTTTTGGGGGCACCCTAATATGATAATATCAAGAGCAGTTATTTATTGGTTATATTTGCTTTAAATTTCAAGTCTGATAATTCTAATATCCCTGCCTTGTCTTTTTGTTAATTATTCCATTTCTTCAAATTGTGATTTTTCTCCTTCCAGTATGCCTTACAATATTTTATAAAATATTTATTTATTCATTTATTTATTTGAGAGAGAGCAGAAGAGAGGAAGAAGCAGGGGGGGGGGGGGGAGGAGGGCATGTGAGCCTGGGACTCCAGCTACTGCAAAAGGACACAGGCTTGGGTTGCAAGTTTCTCCTGAGTATAGAATTTGTTAACAGAATATTTTGTATTCTAGTATATACCTAATATTTTAAAATGAGTCCTTTTCCTCTCATCTCCCCTGATCTCCTCTCATATTCCCTTGAGAAGAACCTTGTCCAGCTTTTCTAGGGAAAATGAACAAAAGTATTAGAGCTGCCACTGAAGTCAAGATCCCCAGAGTGGAGCTCTCAGACCAGCAGTTCATCAATGCGCTTCAGGGTTTCCTGCTCTAGCCTTGTTTCCCATGGGGCTTGCTGCTCCAGGCTGTGTTGCCATGATTCTCTGCTTTTCCTCTTGTCTCTGAAGTCATCCAGGGAACCTCACTTGCACATAGGTCCAAGAAGTACTGTTAATTTTTAGTTTGTTCAGCTTTTTACTCATTAGAAGTGGCTAGAAGTCATTCCAATCTCTTTCCAGGTAGAAAATGATTTGCAAAATCTAGAAAGTATATTTTAAAGTATAGCAAAGAAGAAATTAGGAGTTTCTAGGATCTCCTGATTCTATAGTTCTTATTCTTATTCCACACAAAAAATATTACAAACAATCCTAACAAAATATTCATGGTTATTATTAACCATGCTGTGATAAGAGGCTCTAAAACACAACACTGTATTAGTTTTCTCAAAAGAATTGATTATCATGTAGAAATCAGCAAAAGACGTGGCTGGGCTGGACCTCTCAGTGGCTGTGTTCTCTTACAGCTATGATGGGGTTGGCTGAGGTTAGCTTGTAAATCTTTGTCTGATAGAGATGCAAATAATGTTTTGTTTTCCCCCTGTGGAAGACACAACCCCAAAGGATAGTGTTCACTATAGTATGAAACATAAGCCAGCGTGGTTTCTAACTCAGCTATTCTATCCCAATGCAACTATATTTGGTCACATATATGACTAGCTCCTCAAATTTTTCTTTCACCTGATCAAAACACTACATTTGTTCATGTATTAATTAAAAAGTTGAAGAATAACGTTGACCTATTTTCATGACCATTTGCATAACAATTCTGACTTTTCATTTAAAAAGTTAGGCCTTGGGGCTGGAGAGATGGCTAAGTGGTTAAGACACTTGCCCGAGAAGCCTTAAAGACACATGTTCGACTCTCCATATCCCATGTAAGCCAGATGCACAAAGGTGAGGCAAGCGCAGTACATGCCCACTAGGTGGGGCAAGCATCTGGAGTTTGATTGTACTGACTGAGGCCCTGACACCCAATCTTGCTCCCTCTCTCTCTCACTCTCACTCCTGCTAAAAGAATAAAATTAGTCCACAACAACTTTCTTTGCCACAAACACTTTTTCTTTTGTGAAAAATATTTCTTTAGTGTGGTCCAAGGTAACTGTGTAATTGAGGTAAATATTATCCAAAAAGGAAAGGGATATAGCTCAGTGGCAGAGTGCTTGCTAAGCAAGCACAAAATCCTAAGTATTACCCCCACCAGCACACACACACACACAGCAAAAATACACATCCTATGTAGATGTTTCTAGGAGTTCTAAGATTATTTCCTTTTAAAGACTGGCACAGAGAAATTCTTTCTAAATTCCAGGTTTATTGATTTATTTCTTACTGTGACCATATATTTTTTCAGATTAATCTTGTCTGATGTTTGAATTTAATGGTGATGGTTTACAAACATCCATGAAAAACAAGGACTAGCTGTAACACAAATTCTACTTTGGGATATCTTACACAACAATCTACTTGCTCTCACAACAAGTATATTTACATATAACAAGACTGTAAAATTATAGATGAGCATGGTTAAGGGTGGGTGAAGCATGGTGATCAGCCTTCCAGAGCAGGTGCTGGTTTCCAGGCACCAATGATTTGATGTGGGACCACAGAATTACAGGAAGACAAGGGGAGCTAAGACATAAAATGATGCCAACATCCAAGAGGGGAGGCCTGTCGAAGCCAAAGGCAGAGAATAAAAGTATGAGCTCTGGCTGCTAACCCTCTTCAAGCATAACAACATGGGGAAGATTGCTAAGGGGACTTGTGAATCTGTCCCAACTAAGAGCTGTGACCACATTTTTGTGTATATATATTCTTATGTATATATATATATAATATTTCACATAAGTTTCTGTTTATGTCTCAATTTACATGATTTTGCAGTTAAAGAAACTTTATTCTCAGTGAATAGGAGGATGAGAAGGAGGGGAGGAAGCAAGCTTCTCAAGTCAGTTTATCTAAATTCTTGTAGATATTCTTTCCATCTCTATTAGATTTTGCTTAGCACAGAGCAATCAGTTCTTTTAACTTCTTTTCACAATACTCTAAAAGTAATAGGTGTTAAATTAATGTTTATTGACACGATATCCCTTGACATTTACTCCTTTAAAATTCTTTTCAAAGACCTAGTTTCATCTGTAACTTAAAATGTATTGGGTAATTTTAGTCACTTTCAGTAATGAGTACCCATTTTTCTCACTCTTTTACACAAATTCTCACATGATGCATAATGAAGTAACAAACAAGAACATTTTAATATACAAACATTTACTCCATTATTTTTCAACACACATTTCTTGAGAATAGCCTGAGTGCTGGACCCTGCAGCAAGAGTAGAATATGTAGATGAATTCATTAAGTCAAATAGTCAGAAGGCTACTTACCAAATTTAAAACTGAAACAAAGGAAATTGCCTACTAAATTTTCCCATTTCTAATTTAAGAATTTTTATAAGAATGGAGACTATGAATATAAAATATAAATATATTCTTATTTTACTTTTTCTGTGAAAACAACTTCCTTCTAAATTTTCTATTTCATAGGCTCTATGATGATTCGTGCCATATTATTTCCTGTCTCCACTCTAACTGAAAAATAAAGATAACTAGAGGGCTCACAGTTTGTGGAGAATAATGTTGTAGGAGCTCAGTTATCTTCTTCTGCCTTTACAATAAGTATAAAACTGAATACACTGCAAATCAAAGGCATGCCAGTTCTCCTCTCCTCTCCTCTCTCCTCTCCTCTCCCCTCTCTTCTGTCTCCCATAAAAAAATTTGCCAAAAGGTCCTTTTGCATACATCAGAGAAGGGAGGTCACATGGCAAACATTTTGCTCTATCCAATTGGAAAACATATGGAGACATACCAGTAAAGTTCACTGTTTAGAGATTCAGTCTCAGGGCAATAATAGTACCTAAACATGTGACTGTAGAATTCTCTTTCTCTGCTCATAACTTAATACTACATTATTAGAAGTCTACTAACTACATTTATTTTTATTCTAAATATCATATCCATTCTTCAACAAAAAATTACAAGAGATACTCAGAAGTAGTAAATTGAAATTATTATACCTGAAATTGAAGATTATTGTGGTTAATCTGCAAGAACATATGGATTTCAGTGGAGAGAAGGAAATCAAAAGACAAAAAGAAATGTTAGCAATCAAAAACTCTGTAGCAGAAATTACAAATGCTTTTGTTGCATTTATTAGTAGAATGGATATAGCTAAAGAAAGAATTTCAGAGCCTGAGGTTATGATTATAGAAATTTCCAAAATGGAACAGAAAAATGGGGAGGGGGTGGAGAATAAAATACAATGGAATATCTAAGACCTGTGGGATGACAACTAAAGGTATAACCATGCAAAATTGGAATATCAAAAAGAGAAGATATAGAGAAAAGTTAAAAATCAGTATTTACAAAATAATAACTGAGATACTATTAAGTTGGTTCCATGACATAAAACCAGAAATTCAGTCGGCTCATAAAAAATTAGGCATGAAAATGTAACATATAGCCCATGGACATATTATTCTTAAGTTACAAGGAAAAAAAAAGTTTTAGAAGCCAGGTGTGTTGAGGCATGAATTTAATCCCAGCATTTGGGAGGGAGAGGAAGGAGGATTGGTGTGAATTCAAGGCCAGCCTGAGATTACATAATGAATTCCAGGTCAAACTGGGTAATGCGAGACTCTACCTCAAAAAACCAAAAAGAAGAAAAAGAACATTCTTAGAAAGAAAACCAGTTGCTGGAGCCCTTACTGATGGAGAAGCTAGAATAAAAAGTAGATCCAACTTTTCCTCAGAAATCAAACAAGAGGAGAGTGGAGAAAAATATTTAAAGTGTTAGGATAAAATGCTCCACAAGTATAGAAACATGTAAGTTAAAAAAATACTGTCAAAATATATACTTCAAAAATATACTTCAAAGTGAAATAGAAATAAAATTGCCTTGTGCAAACAAAAGTTTAGGGAACTTGTATCACTAGTAAGGATAACAGTAATGCATTTATGAATATACATAATTATTACTGAAATAAATCACAGTGATAATGTAAATGGGAGGGAAAGTTTAGAAATATTTTAAATTATAAAGTACTTGTATATCATACTTGTATATCTTGTATACTTGTATATCTTTACAATGTTATTTAATAGTTGGCTTGGATTAGATACAAATGTATATCGCACAGTCTAGGGCAAAGAAGTAGAAACCAAACTTTAATTGCTAAAAATATAAAATAAAGCCTTGCAAAATTCCCCATTAAACCACAAAGGTCAGAAATCCACAAATCCAGCTATCAGAAAATAAGTGAGGACTTAATTGAACTCAAGAGCACCATCAATCAATCAATCAGATATAATTGAAATCTAGTTACTGCAGAAACAACACACTATACACCCTTCTAAAGTACACATGAACATCTATTAGAATCAGTCATATTTTGTATAATAACTTAAGATATCTAAAAAATGGAAGTCATACAATATCTACTCTCAGAACTCAAGGGAATTAAATTACAAATAAAAATGGAATGATAGCTAAACACCATCAAATATTTGGAGACATACTACTAAATAAAGAAGTCGCATGAGAAATTTAATTATATTTTCAATAAATGAAAATAAGACCTACCCAAAGTAATGGATGCAGCAAAATAAGTTTCTAGAGACAATTTCAAAGCATTGAATGTATATATATGCTGCCTTTCCCATATTCAAAATTCTTGGGGACAGAACTGTTTTGTATTTTAGAACATTTCATAAAACTAGATACCTCAGAGATGGGACCCATTTTTAAACATGAAGTTTATGTGTAACATATGTACTTTACATACATAGTATCAAAATAATTTCAAAAATACTTTAAATGATTTTATGCATGAAATAAGGTTCATGTAGAGTGAACAAGTGTTAGTATCTTGGTCACCTGTGGGTTCCTGGGTCCTCCCTCCAGGGCCCAGCCGAGGTTCCCCTGAAGGCATCCAGGCAACCATGGTGGTAAGGGCACAAAAGTAAAGACTTTCCAGAGACAGTTTCAGTGAAGGGCTCTCGGTTTATTGTCAGAGAAATGTGTTTATAAGCAGTGGAGGCTCCTAAAGGGATTGGATATACAAGGATGCTTGCTGATGCCTAATTAGCATATGGGGACATGCATTCCAGCACCTAGCCAATGGCAGGGGGAGGGGCTGTACAAAGGTGCTGGCTGATACCATATAAGGAGTTTCCTAGGCAACTGGCCAAAGGCCACAGGGTTATAGGCAAAGCCTAAGTCTTATCTGAATGTCCAGGTATCCCCTGCTTGGAGGGGGGGGGGCTTACTTCCTGCCCATCTCCTCTGAAATTTTGTCCTGGGGTCCAGGCTCACTGGGACCCCCAAGAGTCGGGGAAGGATCCTGGCTCACTGCAACCCCAGATAATGGGGGTAAGAGCTACCCTGCCTGTTAACCCCTCCATAGCCTGGGGCCTTCATGTCAGACAGCTTAGGTTTGCTTTAACACAGAGCCCTGCCTATGTCCAACAGTCACCTATGTAAGCAATCTGTTGTTTTTTTGGTTATCATTATTATTTCTGAATTTAAATTTATATGTTACCAGTAGCAAGTATTTTCTTACATCTATTCTCACATAAGTACAAAACCATAAAAATACAATATATTATTAACACATTGAAAACATGTTTGGGTTAAGTACACAGCACTTTTGCCATGTCACCAGAATACCTGTAGTGGCTGTTTCAGAACAGTGACAACAAACATTAGCATCTTTTATCCTCTACCTATGATGTCCTGCCTTAGTTTAAGGGCTGTTGTGTACTGAGTTTTACTTTTATTTTACTTATTTTATTTTATTTTTGTTTTTTTGAGGTAGGGTCTTGCTCTATCCTAGGCTGACCTGGAATTCACTACATAGTCTCAAGGTGGCCTCGAACTCATAGCAATCCTCCTACCTCTGCCTCCCGGTTGCTGGGATTAAAGGCATACACCACCATGCCAGGCTTGAGTTTTACTTTGAGATGCGAAGAAACATGAGAAGTCATTGAAGGAGGATAATTTTCACATGTAAAGATATTTTGCTGAGTGGCTTTTTAATGTTTACTCCAGCATCAGCTATGTCATTCATGATGGACTTTATTTCAGATGTCTCTGTGATTTTACAGGCGGATAGGATTTCTTGTGTTATGGATGCTCAGTGCAGTCATTTTCCACAAGAACATCACACATTTTTACCATGTCCTCTGTGGGCATCTTTTGTCTGTTGTAGCTTCATCTTCATCATTGCCATTGCCATGACCACTTTCATTCAGGATCTTTCTGGCTGGTTTTCCTGATGGACTCAAGTATATTTTTGCATATGTATGTATATTTTTACATATGCACATGTACATAATTTCAGTGACTCTTTTTACATGTATATTTGTGTGGTGTGCATGCATGTTTATATGTGTAGGCACACGTGTGTATGTGTGTGGAGGCTAGAAGTCAATATCAGGTATCTTTATCAATCGCTTTCCATTTTACTCTTGAGAAAGTGTCTCTCACTGAACCTAGAGCTCACAATTCTCTTAGATTTGCTACTGAAAGCGTGCCAGCAATTCCTTGTCTCTGATTCCTGAGCACTGGAGTTACAAGTATGCACTACCACAAATAGCATTTTATATGGGCACTGGAGATTTGAACTCAGGTTCTGACACATTCCTGGCAAACACTTTACCCACAAAGACATCTCTCCAGCCCCCATTTTCATCACTCTTGATTTATAGAATCCCTTAAAGTTTTCACCTTGTTCATCATAATCACTGAACAGTCTCTCACATTAGTGTGTGACAGGAAGGCAAAATATTGTCTTTAATCATTGCTTTCTAAGTTTTGATGAGAACATATGTAATATCCTTTTTGTGTTAGCTTTTCATTCATCTGAAGATCCCTGGGTTCCATGCTTGAATCAGTGCTTACATTGAGAATAAGGTACAAAGCATAAACATGAGTTTTTAGGAACGTTTTAGCTGGAGGATGAGTCAACAGTTACCAAAGAGAAACAACGGTTGCAGTCCTCATACAGTCCGGCTTCCCTGCAGTGAACTGGAGCTACTGATATGAAATGCTTGTGAAACCAAATTTGAAAAGGTGTACCTGAAGACTCATACCTTTGTGTTAGCATAACAATGTACAGGTAAGAAGTTCGATCCTTTAAGACTGGCAGGACACCAGCTTTTGCTTATTACAGCACATTTACCTTTATGAATGCCTGATAAACTACAACACCCTGGCACTACTCTGTTCTTGGCATTCTCATTTCTATAGGGTCGGCAATCTCATTAGCAATCATACCTAGTTGGATGCTTTGTCAGCATAGGGATTTGCTCTGCCATTGGATCTGTGCAAGTATGGAAAAAGTTCACTGACACTGAGGGGGGATAGGGAGGGACAATTTTTCTGGGGGAAGTTGATTAAACGCTGTCTTGTTCACCTGCATTTTGACTATAGAATGACTATTTCTTGTATCAGGTTTTCTCTAACAACATTTCAGATTTTGGAGTATTTCATATTTTTAGATTTTAAATTAGGAATGTTAAAACTTTATGAGAAAATAAGAACTACCTAAAATCAATAATCTAAGCTTTGGCCTTAGGAAAACAAGATGAAAACAAATGCAATTAGATAGGATTAAAAAAAAATAAGAGCATAGATCACTGCAAATGAAATAGAAAATCAATAAGCAATAAAATACAAAGCAGTTCTTTGAACATAGATAAAATTGATAGTCTCTAATGAGACAAGCTAAGGAAAAGACATGAATTGCTAATATTAGAAATGAAGTGTGGGTATCACTATGGTTTCCAGGGATATTAAAGGGGTAATGATGAAATACCATGAACAGCTCTGTGCTCACAGATTTATGGAGGGAACAAACAAATTATTTGTAAGATACAATCTGTCACAAAACACAAGAAGAACATGATAATATGAACAATGCTATATATATTAAAGAAGCTGAAAAAGTAACTTTTCAAAACACACGCACCAAGCTAAGATTGGTTCACTAATGATTTATAACAGATTTAAAGAAGGAATTATAATAATTTTCTACAATTTTTTTTCAAAAAGATAGAACCAGGAGTAATTATTCCTAGCTTCTTCAGTGAGGACAACATGATCCCAATACCAAAATCACACAAATATGTTAGAAAAGAAGGAAAGTTCATATTACCATTTTTTCATGAATATGCACAAATTAATGACTAAAATATAAGTAAACTGAATCCACAATGCATAAAAAGACTTATGTATCACACCACTGCATAAGGCTGATTCATCAGTCAAGACTCTATTATCAGTCAGGCATGGTGGCACACACCTTTAATCCCAGCACTGGGAAGGCAATGGTAGGAGGATCACCATGAGTTCAAGGCCACCCTGAGACTACATGGGGAATTTCAGGTCAGCATATGCTAGAGCAAGACCCTACCTCAAAACAACAAACACAACAACAAAAATCTGTTATCATCCATCACATCAACACTCTTAAAAACAGAAATTGGGGCTGGGGAAATGGCTTAACAGTTAAGGGGTTTGCCTATGAAGCCTAAGGAACCGAGTTTGATTCCGGAGGACCCACATAAGCCAGATGCATGATGGGATGCATGCATCTGGAGTTCCTTTGCAGTGGGTAGAGGCCCTGGCGTGCCCATTCTCTCTGCCTCTTCCTCTCTCTCTCTCAAATAAGTAAGTAAAATAAAATATTTTTAAAAAGGAAGATTGGCATGATTATTGTAATAGATGTGAAAAAAGCATAGCTTAATAGTCAACTAGGAATATTATGCTCCCCAACTTGATAGAAAGCATCTACAAACATCCCATAGCTAATGACATATTTAAATGTAATAAATTGAAACTGTCTCATAGAATTAGGAACAAAAATGCTGGGCACAGTGCCACATTCCTTTAATTCAGCATTTGGGAGGCAGAGGTAGGAGGGTTGTTGTGAGTTCGAGGCCACTCAGAGACTACACAGTGAATTCCAGGTCAGTCTGGACTAGAGCGAGATCTTACTTTGGAAAAAACAAAAATAAAAAATAAATTAAAAAAAGCAAAAGTGTCCTATTCTTGGCATTTTTTTCCACATTGTTGTTTTAAACTTTTTATTGACAGCCCCCATACATATAGACAATATATTATGATCATAATCCCCTCCTACAAACTTCCTTTTTCCCCTCTCCTATCTGCCCTCCACTGAATCCTGTTTTTTTTTTTTTCCCCCCCCCCTAGGTAGTTTCACTTCTATTTTGAAGTCATCCTTTTTTCCTTCTTACTATTCAGGTTTGTGTAGGTAGTGTTCCTAGGGCATATGACTTCCCCAGCCATAGGATTTTGGATTAGATTTTCAGTACCAGGAATGGGTCCCCTCCCATGGAGCAAGCCACAACACAAATGCCACCTTTATAGCAATTGGCAGATTTGGCCTAGCTATCCAGCCATAAAGTTTGAAGGGTCTACTGTTGGTTAAGACCATTGATGAATTTTCTCCCCCAACTGGCTTCATAGGTCTTTCCAGCATCATGACAGCTAGTCAACAGGGAGAGTCCTTCTAGCTCAGCTCCAGCCTGGCATTTTAACATCCTGTAGACCAAGCATGTGGTGTCTTCAGCAATTGGGTCTTAGCATCTATGTCTGATGGGCAACCAAGAGCCTTCTCAATAGCTTATAATATTTGTGGAGCATAGAGAACCTCCCTGAACAATGACTTGCTTGATGTATACCACTATACCACTCCTGGCCCTGAAAATTGTAACAATGTCAGCATCACTTTTGAAGAGTTAACTAATATCATATGAAAATAAAGCAAAAGATATACAATTTGTAAAGGAAGAAACAAAAATGGCTGTATTCATAGTTTATGTATAAAATATGAATTTAAAAATACCACCAACAATAAAATCTTCTTGGAACTGGTAAACAAGATTGCAGAATAAATGATTCATGTTAAAGTCTATCACTTTCCTACTTATCACCAACAAATAGAATTTAAAGTTAAATGCATAGTGTTTATTATATTACCACCAAAACATACTTAGGTTTAAACTTAATTAATAACATATGAGTATAATTGTTGTAGTTACCTTTGCATTGCTGAGATAACACCTGACCTCAAGAAGCTGATGGGAAGAAAGGCTGATTTTGGCTTACAGTCTTAAGGGGAAGCTGCATGATGGTAGGAAAAAGATGGTAAAGTAGAGTCTGTTCCAGCTCCTTGCCACAGCAGGTGGAAAAGAGCAGCAAGAGAGTGGGCAGAACAGGCTATAACATCCTTTAGCAAGTCCTAACAATACATTTCCTCTAGCAAACTCTCCCTTCCTAGTTGCCACCAGTCAGGGACCTAGCATTCAGAACATATGAGTTTATGAGAGGTATCTGATTCAAACCACCAAAATAACTATACATTGTTTATATATATATATATATATATATATATATATATATATATATATACATATACATATATATATAATATTATATTTATATATATTATATATATTGTTTATATATATACATTATATACATATATATGTGTATGTATATACATATACAATGTATGGCTATATATATATATTACACTATATATGATATATAAGATATATAAAACTCATAAAAAGTGCTAAAGAATTACTACTAAAGAATTACACAAATCCATCTCACCTTCATGGATCAGAAGATTCACATTGTCAAGATGTCAATCAATAGGACAACACTACATACCTATCAGATTGAAAAATTACAAAGTACTACCAACTCCACACACAGATGAGGATAAGAAGCACCAGGAACTCTCATTTGCTGCTGGTGGGAATGCGAATTGATGCAGACCCCTGGAAGAAACTTTAGCACTTTTGTACAAAAATATATATTTTTACAATAAATAACTCTCCTGAGGATTAACATAGACAAACTGAAAAGTTATGTCTACACAAAAAACCCAAAAGTCATTCATTAAAAAGAAAAAAACTGTAGAGAAAAAAAAAAAGCTCGACCTAAGACTTGAGAAAGTTCACTTTACATAGTTATTTTCATGGAAGTTGGAACTGGTCACTTAAGGTACTTGAAACATAACATAAAACAAAAACAGAGTAAAATTAAAATAAAATCATCAAATATTATACTTGACATACTGTTCACTCATTTTAATCCATGGACTGCCAAAGAGATGTTCATACGAACTGGCATGACATGGTGAGTCATGACCTGAAAAGTGTCAATTAGCTTGTATGAGTTCATCTGGAATATTAACCTCTGCCTACAAGGTGTTATTAACTAAAAGATTTCAGGCAGAAATGTCTTTTGGCAACAATCTTAACAGAACAAAAGGCATTTTCTTAGTAAAGTAGAAATTGTGGATGTCTCCATTAATATGCTGGACATATTGAAGGACAAGTATTTCTGTCTCCATTGGTTTTCTGTGGCCTCAGGAGGGTAGGTGGGGAAGCAGGTGGGAGATATTGTTGAGAAAAAAGTAAAGGCTTTGGAAATGAAACCTAGAAATAAAGCACACGAGGCCCCTAAATATTGAGGGATTACTGTTTTTGTAGTAATTAATCCAGAAATTATTCTTTTTTTTGTGTTTGAAAACAACTTTTATTGGTCTGTATACCAATGCAAGTACCAATTACTCCCCAAACTGGAAGTAGAACAGCAGTTTAAAAGATTTTTCCCCCCCTAGGGCAGGAAACATGTATCAATATCTCTGTTAAGTAATGAACTTAAGATATCAGAAATGAGACAATTAATGAAACTTTGAGACTGATTATACATAGCTCAAGAATAAAATAAAACTTCGTCATTGTTGACTTAAGCAACCCTGATTCTAACATGCATTAGAGACATAAAGCAATTTCTTAAATAAGTACCTTTTACCATTGAACAATTTTAAGGCTTAGTTAAAGAAATATTTAGGACTGTTACATGAAGCTTAGACAAACTATATTAACATTGTTTGTATACAGTAGATTTTTTTAAGACATGGGGAGCCTTTTCAGCTTTTCTAAGAACAAAACCACAATAAATCACTTTTTATAAGTCTTAGATTATAACCTCAGTGATAATTATCTAGCAAAACCAGCATGAACAAGACAAGAACCATCTTATAATTACAGAGTTTTAGTCAGGCATGGTGATGTATGCTTTTTGATAGCCAAACATAATGGACTTTGGATAAATCAAATTATGATATTCTGATATCTGGAAAAGTCTGATATTAACAAAAAGTAGTGTGTACATATTTAAGGCACATGAAGCTACAGAGAGTATACTATGAACAAAAGATCTGCTGACAGAATTTAAAATAAACAAGAAATCTATATTATATAGCAACATTTTTTTGGCTCAAATATTAAGGTATGAAAAATTTTATAATTTTTAAAGTTCATCAGAGGTGGAATACCTTTATATATATATATATATATATATATATATATATATATATATATATATATATATATATATATACACATGGTGAGGAGATTTATCACTCTTAAAAGCTAAATAAGATGTGCATTCAATCTATAAGTCAGTGTTTGAATTACTTTAGTTATATTTAATATATCCAAAAAGTAGAGGAGCTGGATTAAACTGCCATGATCTAATAATAAAGGAGACAAGTTTCATGAAAAAGAGAGGGAATGAGCATGCCAGGGCCACTTGCCACTGCAAACGTTTTCAAAACAGTTTTCAAGTGTATGTTCCACTATGTGCATTTGGCTTTGCAAATAAGCACCTTTAACTGCTGAGGCAAAAATGAAATATTATAAATCTCTTCCAAATCAGTTTTATAGAACTATATTGAATTCCAAAGAAACAGATGAGTGGTGCCCTGGTGACACTGCAGAAGAATTTGGCCTGCTCTGAGACCTTAGCTGTAGAGGCTCACCTATTTCTCATCAGATATAATCACTTGTATTTCCTTTAAACTTTTCATTTTCCACAATAAGAGACTTTTAGTAGCCTCAATGATTTTAATTTTTTTGTTTATTTATTTATTTATTTATTTATTTATTTGAGAGTGACAGACAGAGAGAGAAAGAGGCAGAGAGCAAGAGAGAGAATGGGCACGCCAGGGCCTCCAGCCACTGCAAACGAACTCCAGACGCATGTGCCCCCTTGTGCATCTGGCTAATGTGGGTCCTGGGGAATCGAGCCTCGAACCTGGGTCCTTAGGCTTCACAGGCAAGCGCTTAACCGCTAAGCCATCTCTCCAGCCCGCCTCAATGATTTTATATGAAGACCAGGCAGGTGACAAGATCTGTCTGTGAGAAGCGGTATGAGCAACACTGATCACGTAACTTAGGGGATAATTGGTACTTCCATTTGTGACGTGTCAATATGTATTACGTATGCATGTAAGTGTATATGCATAGGTTTACATACATAACCATACATTGTATTAAGAGCTGGTATTAGTAAACTATTAGAACTATTTTAAAATAAATGTATCTGATTATTTTTGGCTATTTTTCCCTCTCCAGATCTCTAGGAAATAGATTGACATATCTTCTAGACAGACAGGAATTTTGAGGTATTGTAGCCATTGTGAAAACTAATTGGATAAATACCATAATGACCACATTTACTAATTTGACAATTTTCCATTATTGGAAGCCTGCTACTTCTTTAGGATAGCATGAAAAAAAATGAAAAATAAATAAGACTTCACGAACTTTCTTTGGTTTCTTTGGGCAATTTTCATTAGGATCACAATGGAAAAGACAATTTTATTTCTTATTTTGGGGGAACCATCACTGCTAATTTGAGTTCTGAGGGGAAAAAAAACTAGTAATTATATTCTATCTTGACTGTTAAAGCAACCCTGAGAAGGAGGTAGGCAATAATTATGATGAATCAACTCAAATTAGGAGTCAAGTATGGTGATGCATAAGAGTATTCCCAACTCATGGGAGAAGGAAGACTTGAAGGCCACTAAGACTACATCATAAGTTCAAGGCCATACTTAGCTATAAAATGAGATCCCATCTCAAAGAAAAAACATGTGAAGGAACTTAATCTCAGAGGCATGTGGTTAAGAAACACTCAAAATGCCAAGCAAATGTCTACAACTAAACAAGTAGGAAGAATTTTCCTGGATAGAACTCCCACCTCTTTCTTACTTGCAATTTTGGTAAGCTTCAAGAAGACAGGATACCAACCATAAGGTAATTTTTGTCCTTTGAGATATCTGTTCCTTGAGGCTCAACTTCAATCCATAGCAAGCATTTCTGATAAAAAGCTGCTAGATTTTCTGGTAATTTCTGAGCTACATGATAGTCAAAAATAATTACTATTCAATTCAAACTGTAAAGTTTAAATTTTCACTTGATTTCTGAGAACTCTGTGGGCTGTGTTGATCTATCTATGGGGGATAAGAGAGGAGGTGGGTAACTCCCTTAGCCAAGTTTTACAGTTGTCACTATGTGGGAGTCTCCAGAATCTTAAAAGTCAGTGACAGCAGCCTATATGTAAGCTGTGTTTTAAGTAGGTGAAGACTTATATTACCCACGAAGAAAAATGGGTTAAAATATATTTATCTTTTCATCTCAGTTGAAATTGAGAGATCCAGAAACTGAGGACCCTCCTACATGACACCTTTTGCCAGGAGTGCTAGCCCTGCATGATATTCTTCTTTTCAGGCTTTATCCTCAGAGTGCTGTTCTTGCAAATGCATGAGTATATTACATCACTGAATGGGTAACAGACTGTGTGTTATGTACAGTTCTTGTATATGTGGTCTTCCAGATGGGAGTGAGGCATTATATAAGCCTCAATATAAAATTAGTGCATTCATGCTGGAGTTTTGTATAATCTGCTACTGGGCGGGCAGAAAGACAGCATACAGCTCTCAGGAAAGCATCTCCATTGGAAATGATCTCTACATTGAAGAGGAAAAGGGTAGTGCTTAATCTGCTCTGACATAGTCATTCTGGCATAGTGTTCTCACCAGATTTGTATTTCTGGCAGAAAACACCTGACCAAGAGCAGCTTGTGTGTAAAGAAGGTTTGTTTTAGCTTATAGACTTGAGGGGAAGCTCCATGATGGCAGGGAAAATGATGGCATGAGCAGAGGGTGGACATCACCCCCTGGCCAACATAAGGTGGACAATAGCAACAGGAGAGTGTGCCAAACACTGCCATGGGGAAACTGGTTATGACACCCATAAACCTGCCCCCAACAATGCACTCCGTCCAGGAGGCTTTAATTCCCAAATTGCTATCACCTGGGGTCCTAGCATTCAGAACACCTAACTTTATGGGGAATAACTGAATCAAACCACCACATTTCACCCCTGGCCCCATAAACTGATAACCATACATGATGTAAAATGTAATGCCTTTATTCAACTTTGAAGTACCCATAGTTTTTATCAATCCCAATTATGTTCAAACATCCCCATAGTCCAAGGTATTTTAACTGAGCCATAATACCTAAAAAAAAAAAAAAACCCCTCCAAAACACATAATGGCACATAATAAACATTCACACTGCAAAAGATGTCATTTAGCATACCAAAGAAATATTCAACCAATACAAGATTTAAATGGGGAAAACATCAAACTCTGTAGCTGCAAGTCCAACAACTCTAGCCAGTGAAAAGTCTCCAAGCCTCATAATTCTAACCAATGACAAGTCTCTGGAGTTCCAATTCTGCCCGCTCAAGCTAGGCAGATAAATGGGCAGCAGTTTCATTCCAAAGATTTCATTATTTTTCTGCGCCATTTCCCTCTGCTAACACCAGTCCATTACTATGCAATGCAACCCTGCACAAGTTCTCATGACATGAGCATAACAGCAAGCCTCTCACACAAACTGCTTCTAGTCCAGTCCAGGCTTTTTCTCATTCTCTTTCTCACCCTCATAAGCCAAACATCACAGTCCATAGTTCTTACTGCATTCAGGTCTTTCATTTCTTGCCAGAATGGTCCATCAAGTGGTACTTAAAGCACTGCAAGGCATCTTTTAGGCTTATATTTCAAATCCTTCCACATTCCTCCTGAAAATCACTTCCAAAAGGCCAAAAGCCATGCAATTAGGTTTCTAGCAGTAATGGTGCCACTTCTCAGTACCATTTTTTTCTGTTTCAGTCAGATTTTCATTACTGGCAGAAAACAACTGGCCAAGACAAGCTTGTAGGAAAAAGGAGTTTATTTTGGCTTACAAATTTGAGGAGAAGTTCCAAGATGGCAAGGGGAAAATGATGACATGAGCAAAGGGTGGATATCATCTTCTGGTCAACAACAGGTGAACAACAGCAACAAGAAAGTGTGCCAAAAACTAGCAAGAGGAAGGTGGCTATACCACCCATAATCCTACCTGTAATAATACTTTACCTCCAGGACGCTTTAATCTCCAAATTGCCATCAGCTGGGGACCTAGCATTCAGACACCTGAATCAAACCACCACATATAGACAGGAAGTCATAAACATGAAAGCAGAACAAATGTAGATGTTAAAGCTTAAGAATTTGCATATGATAAACCCTAGGCTGCCATTTACTAGCTAGCTGTGCAACTTTGGCCAATTAATTTGCCTTGTTAAATTTTTATTCCCCAATTATACTATGTGCCACATCAGTTTTGTGATGATGAAATCAAACAGCACTATGTCTACCATATAATAATGTTAGCTTGATTGTTACCATTGTTGTTACCAATATGACTATATTAAAAGTAGAAGACTAAATCTATTGATCTACTATATTGATCACATTTATTATACCCAAACTTATTATGATTGCATGCATTTTATAACGGTGAAATTTTCCATTCTCTAAGTGATTTGTCTAGCCACAATGACCAGCTATTAAACTATGGTATAAATTCTGATCTGGTTTCAATTGAGTATATAACAAGACTGTTATAAATTAGCTTGTGGCACTATTGATTTCTTTTGCTAAAAGCATGGATCATTATTTGGAGGAGACAAAAATCTATATGAAGCATTTATCTGTTACTTACACTATTATTAAATGTAAAACTATTTAACTATACGTTATATATCATGTTGGCCCCCTGTGAAACATTAACTTAATGAATACTATAACATCTTATGAAGAAGGTACCCTTCCATCTTTTGTGGAACAGTAAGTGTGGTTGGTAGTGGTAGTTAACATACTTGTTCACAACATAAGACATGGAAAGTGAATAACCAATGGTTTTAAGGCCTCATAATAACCAGCTCATGTTAGTGTCTTCAGCACTGTGACAAAATACCTGACATAAATAACTGGAAGAAGGAAGAATTTATTTTTATTTATTTTATTTACTTTTATTTTTATTTATTTTTTGTTTATTTTTATTTGAGAGCAACAGACAGAGAGAGAAAGAGGCAGATATATAGAGAGAATGGGTGTGCCAGGGCTTCCAGCCACTGCAAACGAACTCCAGACTTGTGCATCCTCTTGTGCATCTGGATAATGTGGGTCCTGGGGAATGGAGCCTCGATCCAGGGTCCTTAGGCTTCACAGGCAAGTGGTTAACCACTAAGCCATCTCTCCAGCCCTTATTTTTATTTTTTATTTTTTATTTTTTGGTTTTTCAAGGTAGGGTCTCACTCTAGAATAGACTGACCTGGAATTCACTATGTATTCTCAGGGTGTCCTCAAACTCATGGCAATACTCCTTCCTCTGCCTCCTGAGTGCTGGGATTAAAGGCATGCACCACCACTCCTGGCCCAAAAAGGACTTCTTTTGATTCACAGGCATAGAGGTTTCATTCCTTGGTTCTGTTGATTTTGAACCCATTGTGAGGTAGGCAATATAGTGGGAAACATGTGGTAGAGGCTACTCACCTCATGGTAGATAGGAAGATTAGAGATAGACTTGGTGGGTCATGTAGAAAGATAAAACCCACATAGACATCCCCCAGCTTGACCCTGTCTCCTAAAGTTTTATAAACTTCAAAATAATGTCACCAGCTACGGACTAGCTTTACCACATAAGCTGTTTTAGGGGTCATTTTATATCCAAACCACAATACCCCTCCCAACTACTCCAAAGGCTCATGTTAATTTCATAATACAAAATGCAGTCAGTGCATGTTCCAGAGTCCTCATAACTTTAGCAGTCCCAGAATTATTCAAAACTTTCAGGTCAAAGTTCCATCTGAGACTCAAGCTCTGAGCCTTTGTCAAATCAGAAATAAGTTGCATACTCCTAAGATACAGTGTCACAAGGTAAACATTTCATTTCCAAAATGCAGGGATGGAAACACAGAGAAAAATCTAATCCCAGCAGGGAAAACATTTAGTCCTGTGGCCCTGCATCTGTCATTGGGAAGATGTGGTATCATGAGGTGAGCATCAAAGGTTGGAAAAGCTCCCCCATCACTGCCTAGCTGGTTACAGTCACAGGACTTCTCACTTGAGCTGACTATGCTTCATCCCTTTCTACTAAGTACATGTTCCACATTCTTCATGCCTCTAACTTTCTAGAGTCTCCATTGTGTCTTTGACATCACCATTATAGCTTCATGCATCAACATTTCTGCAGTTGACCACAAGGACCCTGGACCTGCAACACATTGTCTGCCCTTCTAAGCTTCATTTTGAAATCTGGGAGAGCCTTTGTGATTCCATACTGCTTGAACTCTGCTTGTTTGCTGTGGTAGTTTGGCTGAATATTCCCCAATAGATACAGGAATTTATTAAAGCTTGTAAACTTAGATCTGTAGGTTGATTGGAGTAGCTGTCACTGCAGATGGATCCTAGGGTCCATCCCTAAAGTGTTACTGGGAGCAGATCTGAATTCCAGACTAAAGGTATGCAGAGTCATTGAGCTCTGCCTGGGGTCCCTTAAGTGTGCTTGCTTATCATGCTGCTGGTGGTATTTTTCTCTGCATGGACCAGTGAAAGGGTCCAGCTTCTTCTGCCATTATGGAACTTCCCCTGGATCTATAAGTTTCAATAAATTCTGTTCCTCCTATAAATTGCCTGGTTTGGAAGTTCATCACAGCAACATTAAGCTGAATACTGTAGAATTGGTACCATGAAATAGGTTGTTGCTCTGTAATGATTTGGGCCATGTGGATTCTGGTCTTTTGGAACTTTTGTTTTGGAGGAATGGACATGGACTTGGTATATTCAACTGAAAACACCTTCCAGGGCAGTAAGCCAAGTTTTATGGCCTAGGCTGTTCTGGTGAAGGTTTGCAAATGCTAAGTGCAGAAAGAACTATATTTGGAGGCTTTGCTTATGAACTTTCTAAGGGGAAGGAAAGATGACAGAGAACTTTGTTGGAACTGGCATATTTTCAGAAGTACTGGTTGCATTATGCTGCCCATGCCTAGAGAGTTTGATCAAGGCTAGATTTGTAATGGGCTGATGTGCTTGATTAAAGTATAGAACTGAGAATTTTCATATTTAAAGTTGGAAAAAGTCAAGCAACTTTAAAATTGCTGACACTGAGACTGGCTGCTGAAGCTGCTACTGTTAGGGAGATATTACCTTGATTAAGGACGGCCCAACTGTTTTACATTGAAACAATGGGAAGGATGCTGGAGGAAAGACTGTGGTATAAATGCAAACTCTTTTGATAGAAGTTGACTGAAAGGAAGGAACCAGCTCTTCAAAGTCATGACTTATTTTGTCCCTGAATTAACAACATGTATCCTGCATACCTGGTATTGGTTTTCAAAGCATGAAAAATGGAGGGAGTGAGTCATGAAGTGCATACAGTTCCAGGAGCTTATTCTGAGTCTTGGTATGAGGCAGGTCATGATGACCATGACAAAGAGACTAGTGGAGCCATTGGAAGATTGGCCATTGCTTACAGTGGATGCTTAGATATGACAGGACTGTGCAAGAGCTGCCATGGAGCACGGTTGGCTTGGATAGATGTCTTTCCTGGCTACTCAGCCCAGCTAGAGGGGCAGAATGGGAAAATCTGGAGACTGTCAGTCACTGGTTATGATATCAAACTTGAACTGAAGATATTTGATTGCTGGTTATTGAGTTTGCACTCACTGGTCCAGTCTCTTTTTGTTATGCCTTATAGCAGTAGGAAATGTTTAGTCTGTGCTTTTATATGTTGAAAGTATATAACTTGTTTTGATTTTACAGGACTCACAATTAAAGACAGTCTTAAATTTCAGATGAGACTTGGGACTTTGGAACTATATTAAGTTGGTAAAGACTATGGGAACCTTTGAAGTTGGACTGAATACAGTTTACAGTGTGAAGTAGTTATGAGTCTATTGGGGGCCAGAAACAGAAATGTGGTACTTTGAATGGATGTCCTCTAATAGATTTGGGAGTTTATTATAGCTTGTAATTTAGATCTCCAGCCTCCTGACTGAAGGAGTTGTCATTATGGGCAGCTCCTAGGGTCCAGCCCTAAGGTGTTAATGGGGGTGGATCTGAATTCCATCTTAAGGTGTTTAAAGTGCTTGAGCTCTGCCTGGACTTCTGAGAGTGTGCTTGTTTTTGAGTGGTGGTTGCCCTTTTCTGTATGCATGGATCTGTGTAAAGGGGCCAGCTTCTTCTGTCATTATCTAACTTCTGAATCTGTAAAATTCAATAAATGCTGGTACTCCTATAAACGGAGCCTGGTTTGGAATTTCATATCAGCAATGTGAAGCAGATTACTATACTTGCAAAGTCAGTACTACATGAACCACATACACATAACAATGTTCAGTTCTCAGAATAGAAAGTATTCTAATTTAAGGAGGCAAGGATTTAATATAGCTTACTCTACACATGAGGATCATTAGAAGGTCACCAGTCCACCTAGAATAATGAGCTATTCAGAGGTCTGTCTAGAATACATTTAAACTGATAGGCCATGGCAACTCTTCTGTACCTTCATGGTTGTTCGTGTAGTTTTGAGTACAAAGATGTGTTCCACGATTTGGGAATCCAAAAATCGGAAAACTCTGCTTCCTTTGAAAGTGCTCCTTCACATAACGGGCTCTGCGGCATGGGTGTTGGAATTATGCTACAGAAGAAAAGCTAGCCTTTCTGACTGCCTTCACCACCAGAAAACAGACAGAAGAGGAAAAGGTAGTTCAAGTCATGCAACTGACTTTTAATCTTGACTACATAGAATTGATAGGATCTAATTTTCTTTTAGAATTCTTTCTGCATGGAAACCTGGGAAATATTAATTAATTATAATTATTAATTAACATTAATTTTAGTTTTTCTAAAATTTGACATATGATATATATTTAGAACATATACTATAAAATGTGCTCTCTCAAAATGATAAGTTATAATATGACATCTAATCTACTTTCCACTTGATGACACTGTTCTAAATTATAAACAGAAATTGTCACAGAAACACCAAACAGAAAAGCCACATTGCTGTGATTACTTGGGCTAAATGGCTATTTTAAATATTATTAGCACATATTAATTGTACAATTATTTTAATGCATGTGCTTTTATCATTTTCACTCCCTATTATCATCCCTTATACACTCTATTATCATCCCTTATACACTCTATCTCCTGATTCTTCTCCCCTTTCCCTCATAGTTCCCCATCTACATGCATGCCATCTTTATTTTTTTCTGTAGACTTTATACATGAAAGAAAGCATGCTCTGTGTAGTGCTTTGATTCATGTATCTCCCATAAACTTAGGTGTTCTGAATGCTAGGTTCCCCAGATGATGGTAATTGGAAATTAAAGCTTCCTGGAGTCAGTGTATTGTTGGGGGCGGATTATGGGTGTTATAGCCAGTTTCCCAATGCCAGTGTTTGGCACATGCTCCTGTTCCTGTTGTCCACCTGATGTTGCAATCATTTTCCCTGCTATCATGGAGCTTCTCCCCTTGAGACCACGAGATGGCTGCCAAGGAGAGCTGCCAGCTCTGGATGAAGTTTTCTGGGACTGTGAGTAGCCTAGCTGGAGGGGGGGAACTGGAACTCCAGAGATTTGCTGCTGGTTAGAATTATCAGACTTGGAGATTTGTCACTGACTAGAGTTGTTGGACTTGAAGCTACAGAGTCTGATGTTTTCCCTGGTTGTTATAAATCTTGTATTGGCTGAATATTTCTTTGCTATGCTCAATGCCATCTTTTGCACTGTGAATATTTATTCTGGGCCATTATGGGTTTTGGGGGGATTTTTTAGTATTATGGCTCAGTTGAAAGATCTTGGACTATGGGGAAGTATGAACATTATTGGAATTACTAAAAACTCTAGGGACTTTTAAAGTTGAATGAATGCATTGCATTTTACATCATGTATGGTTATAAGTTTATGGGGGCCAGGGGCAGATTGTGGTGTTTTGGTTCAGGTGTCCCCCATAAACTTAGGTGTTCTGAATGCTAGGTCCCCAGCTGATGGTAACTGGAAATTAAAGCTTCATGGAGGTGGTGTATTTTGGGGGGTGGGTTATGGGTATTATAGCCTGTTTCTTCACACCAGTGTTTGGCACACTCTCGTGTCCCCTTAGTCCACCTGATGTTGGCCAGGGAATGATGTCCACCCTCTGCTCATGCCATCATTTTCCCTGCCATCATGGAGTTTCCCCCTTGAGCATGTAAGCCAAAATAAACCTGTTTTTTTTTTTTTTTCTCCAAAAGCTGCTCTTGGTCGAGTGATTTCTACCAGCAATGTGAACCTCATAGCTCCCCACCTACATGCATGCCATCTTTATTTTTTTCTGTAGACTCCACACATGAAAGAAAGCATACTCTGAGTCTGATTTACTTTCCTAGTGTAATGATCTACAGTTGTATCAATTTTCCTGAATGGCTGAATTTGAAATACCATTATGTATGTCAACCATGTTTTCTTTATCCATTCATGGGCTAATGGTCACCTAGGCTGATGCCTTATCTTGACTATTGTGGATAGTGTAATGATAAGCATGTGTATTTAGGTATGCCTATTGTGTGCTGACTCTGGTTCCTTTAGGCATAAACTTGGGAGTGTTATAACTGGATTATCTGGTATATCTAAATTTAGATATTTGAGTTAGGTGAATACTTATTTCCATTGCAGCTATACTAATGAACAATTCCAACAATGTATTACGGTTCCTTTTCTCTATACCCACATTAGCATTTTTTGCTTTCTCTTTTATTAGTACTATTATTCAGACTGGGATAAGATGAAATCCCAATAATGTTTTGGTATTTATTTCCCTGAAGGTTAAAGATGGTGCCCATACTTTAAATAACTATTCACCATTTTTACTATTTTGTGAATTATCAGTACAGTTTATTTGCTCATTGATAGACTGAATCACTTGCTCTATTTAGTTCTGTATATATTCTGGATATTTATCTTTTGTTAGAGGAATAGCTTGCAAAAATTTCTCCTATATTGTAGGTTGTCCCTTCCCTTCGATCATTATTTCATTTGGCCATCAATAAACTTGGTAATTTTAATGCAATCCCATTTGTTAATTTTTGCTTTTATTTCTTCAGCAATTGAAGTCCTTCCTGCTAAGGAAGTCCTTGCCTATTCCAATTAATATCTTGTGGTGCTTTTTCTATATTTTGTTTTGTAGTCTCAAAGTCTAAGGTCTTACATGCAGGTCTTATTTTTTTAAATTAATTTTTAATTTTTTTGGTACACAGAGAGAAATAAAAACCTAGTATTTATATACATGTTGCTATCTAGTGTGCTTATCCCTGTTTGTTAAAGTTGTCTCTTTTTATCCAATTGTGTTTGTTTTGGGCACCTTCTTCTAGAGTCAAATGGATTTATTTATTTGTCTCCTTAATATCCTACCTGATTGGTCTAAGTGTCTGTCTGTTTTGTACCAATAATATTCTGTTTTGTTTTATTTTATTTTACTATGGTTCTGAAGTATAGTTTGAGCTCAGGTACTGTGATGTCTTATTGATAAATTATTGCTCTTTCTGCTTAGGATTGTTTCCACTATTTAAAAGTTTGTGCTTCTGTATGATTTTTAGGATTTTTTTTTTTTATTTCTGGGAAGAAGGGCATTGGCATTTAATGGTACTTGCACTGAATCTGTATATAGTTTTATGTAGTTTGGCCATTTTTATAATATTAATTTTCCAAACCTGTAAACAGAGGAAGTCTTTCCATCTTCAAGTGTCATCTTTACTTTCTTCCTTACTTAGGATATCCTCCATCCATTCAAATAAACTTCCATGAGTCAAATAAGGGAATATGATTATAAAGAAACTAAAAAAGCTACTAAACTAAAAGCTACTAAGTTACCTCCAGAGTAAGTAAGGCAGAACCAGTTACATGTAAGCACATATAGCTCTCTCTATATATTGACTTACTTGGTGTGGTAGTTTGTATATAAACATCCCCCATAGCCTCAGATATTTTTGAATAAGATTAAACTTCCTACTTAAGTGTGTAGCAGGCACAGCCCTTCTGGGAGAGGTGTGTTACTGCAACCAACCTTGAGTCCAGCCCTAAGATAAGTGTTCAGAGTCAGCTCATGCTTGCTGGCACTGGCTATAGTTGCTGCTATGAATATATGATGAAGTGAGCCAGCTTATTCTACCATAGTGAAGCATTTCTTGGAATCTATAAGCCTGAAATAAACCCTTTCCTCCTATAAGCTGCTTTTTGTAAGGGGTTTGTCCAGAAATGAGAAAATAGTTGCAACATATGGAAGGGTAAGTATAAAGTGGGACTTACGTGTACTATTAAGCCCTACCTACCTCAGTGGGGAACAGTGAAATAAAAGGCATAAATTAATACCAAAAATTTTTATACTTGATAAACTTACAATTCAGAGAAAATAAAAATGTTCAATTTCATTTGCTTGAAATGTTGAGTATCTATGATAGATAGAAATTTATCTTCAGTGTATATGAAAGGACATGCTGGGTAAGGTGATGGGACATGATGTTAATAGCCAATTAAGATATGGAAATAAAATATAATGATGGCTTCTATGTGTTTGTAATAACTAGCAACTGCCTGATTCTGTTGATGTTACACTTTTATGATTAAAAGAGAAGTCATATTTGTCAGTGTTTGCATGTCATGCAAAAGACATGTATATGCAGAGATAACATAGAGAAACTTATAGAATAAATGCCTTTATTATAGAAGATTTTAATTATTACTAACATTATTGTATGTTAATCGCATTTCCAACACTGTAATGATTTAAATATAAGATGCCCTCTATAGCCTCAGTGTTTGGGTATTTAATGTCCAGCGGATGGTACTGTTTGGGATGGTTGTGGAACCTTTAAGAGGTGGAGCCTTGTTGAAGAAGTGTGTCACTGAGGGTGGGCCTTGAGGTTTTACCACTTGCCCTTGCTTGCTCTTTCTCCTTCCTGCCTGCTTCTTGTCCAATGTAACACCAGCTGTCTGCTCCTGTCATGTTTTCCTAGCCATGATAGACTTCCCCTCAAAACTGTAACCAGTTTTAGTCAGGCATTTTGTCTTAGCAATGAGAGTGTACTTGATATAAACACTAAAACAAATACCCAAGACAGTCAATTTATAAAGAGAAAAAAACTGCTGTTGCAGTCAGGATCATATTGCTGGCAGAAATCACCAGAACAAAAGCAGTTTTTTACAGAAAGAAGGGCTTATTTTGGCTTATAGACTTAAGGGGGAAGCTCCATGATGGCAGGGAAAACGATAACATGAGCAGAGGGTAGACATCACACCCTGGCCAACGTAAGGTGGATAAGAGGAACTGGAGAGTGTGTCAACATTTTCAAGGAGACACTGGTTATTACACCCATAAGCCCGCCCCCAACAATGCACTGCCTCCAGGAGGTGTTAATTCCCAAATCTCCATCAGCTGGGAATCTAGCATTCAGAACATATATGTTTATGGGGGACACCTGAATCAAATAACCACATTCCACCCTTGGCCCCCATAAACTGATAGCCATCCATGATGTAATATGCAAGTAATTTAGTCCAACTTTAAAAGTCCCCATAGTTTTTAATCAATCCTAATGATGTTCAAGCATCCCACTAATCCAAGGTCTTTTAATTGAACCATAATACTAACAAATCCCTCCAAAACCCATAATGGCCCAGAATAAACAGTCACACTGCAAAAGATGGCATTGAGCATAGCAAAAATATATTCAACCAAAACAAGATTTAAAACAACCAGGGAAAACATTAAACTCTGTAGGTCACAACTCTAGTTAGTGACAAATCTGCAAGCTCAATCATTCTAACCTGCAACAAGTCTCTGGAGTTTCAATTCCAGCCCTCCAGCTAGGCTACTCACAGTCCTAGAAAACTTCATCTGGGGCTGGCAACTTTTCTTAGCAGCCATCTCATGGTCCCAGCATCTCCACTGGGTGTCCACTGCAATCCATGGTTCATCCTCATGGGCTCTATTTGGTCTCCATGTAGGCATCCAGCAAACCTGCTTCATACTACCCATAGCCATTTCCAAAACACAAGACCATGTTGAAAACTCAATGACCTTCTCTTTCCTGCATTGCTTATCCTCCACCGTACCAGGTAGGGTGCCAATTTGTTAATACAGAGGGGAATAAAGCAGATTTTGAAGAACAGGACACTTGAGCACTCAGGCCCCTTCAAAAGAGTCTACATCCTTCCTGTTGCCCCAATACAGGTCAGCTAACCTAATCTCAAAGGTTTTAATTTCTCAATTGTAGCTGAGTGGGCAGCAGTTAACCCAAAGATTTCATTTTCTCAGCGCCATATCCCTCTGCTCACACCATTCTGTTACTACACAAAGCAACCCTGCACAACTTCTCAGGACACAGGCATAACAGCAAGTCTCACACACAAACTGCTTCTAGCCTAGTCCAGGCAAAGTTCCTTTTCATCCTCATAAGCCAAACCTCATACTCCTTAGTTCTTACTGCATTCAGGTCTTTCAAATCTGGCCAAAATAGTCTATCAAGCTGTACTTACAGCACTGCAAGGTGTCTCTTAGGCCAAGGTTTCAAATCCTTCCACACTCCTCTTGAAAATAATCTCTAAAAGTCCAAAGCCACACCAGTCAGGTGTGTAGCAGCAAATGACTCCACTCTCAGTACCAAAATTACTGTTATAGTCAGGTTCACATTGCTAGCAGAAATCATTCAACCAAGACTAGCTTTTGCGTCAAAAAGGGGCTTATTTTGGCTTACAGACTCAAGGGGATGCTCCACGATGGCAGGGAAAACAATGGCCTGAGCAAAGGGTAGATATCATCCCCTGGCCAACATAAGATGGAGAACAGGAGAGTATGCCAAACACTGGCAAAGGGACACTGGCTATAATACCCTTATGCCCACCCCCAACAATACAATGCTTCCAGAAGGCATTTATTCAAAAATCTCCATCAGCTGGGAATCTAGCATTCAGAACACTTAAGTTTATGGGGGACACCTGAATCAAACCACCATAACTGTCTTAGCTCACAGTTTTAGAGGTGTCAGTCCATAAATGGTTCAATTCAAATATTTCTGGATAAGGCAGCATATTGGAGCAGCAGTGTGTGGTGGAGAATACCACTCAATTCATGGAAAAGAAGAAAATCTTAGGAGCCAGGGTTTCCAGTTCTCTTTAAAGATATTCTCCTGATGACCTGAGGACCTCCCATGAGGCATGCCATGACTGTGAAAGTCTCTGCCACCTCACATTGCAACAAGCTGAGAAATAAGCCATAAAAATATGGGTTTTGAGGAACACTTAAGGTCTAAGTTGTAGCGAATTTTAACACCTTAATGGAAAATAAGAGTCTGTGGACCGTAGAGAACTTGAACATAATTTTGCTGAGTAATTCTTAAATGGGCTAATTATAACATGTCTGCTGGGCCTTATCTACAGCTTGACAAGGGCCTTCTTTCATTTGATTAAACAAAAAAGAGTCAATATTGACTTGTTTTCTGCCTCCTTTCTGACTTCCTCATGTTCTCCATCTGTAGTCAATCATTACAAAATCCTTTTGACTCTACCTTCAAAAGTTAAAAATGCTGGGCACGGTGGTGCATGCTTTTAATCCCAGTACTAGAGAGGCAGAGGTAGGAGGATCTTTGTGATGTCAAGGCCAGCCTGGTATTACAGAGTGAGTGCCAAGTCTGCCTGGGCTATAGTGAAACCCTACCTCGAAAAACAAACAACAACAATAAATAAATAAATAAGTAAATAAGTAAGTAAATAAATAATAAAAACAGCTAATGTAGTATCCTGATGCTTCTCTCTGCTTGAGAGCCTAGGCACTAATATTTCATGTGGGCATTTCTGCTTCCTAGTTCTTTGCTCACCCCAAATCCATAGCAACCATTGAAAAGTTAATTTTCTGCTCTTTGTTCAGAATTCTTTAATATCTCTTTATTTTGCCTTTGGAACAATCCAATGTCCACAATTATATCCAAGGGGTCTTGAAATTTCTTATATGCCCTGTTAGCTCATAATCAACAGTTTTCTCTTCTACTCATCTCCCAGCTCACTCTCCCTTCTACCTATATCATCCTCACTTCCTTGTTCCTTCTCCTGGCAGCCCAGACTCAGCCATAATCCCTGCACTGTTTGTCTGTTGCCAGAAATATTACTGTGTCATTTCCTTTAAGCATTTTTCCAAATGTACCCATAAGGTTGGAGGCATAGCTCAGGAGTTCAGTATTTGCCTATCAGGCATGAGGCCCTTGGGTCATTCCTTAGGCAAATAAAACAAAACAAAGCAAAAAAATTCAAAAAGCAACACCCGTACAAAAATTTCTAGCCTGACATCTTATTGTGAGCATGACTCTCACACATGTTGTCTTTTACCCCCTTCAGTATTCTCATTTTCCCCTTCTGATAATTATTAACTTTCAAATTTCCATATGTTATTCTTATATATGGTTTTAATAGCCTATTGTATTTCTCCCCTGCTAGATATTAACCTTTGTCTGCATTGTTCAATGATGTCTCCAAGACAATTACAGTCAGGCCTGACAGAGCAGGCACTCAAATAAAGCAATGTTGGTTTTTTTAAAGAAATATATATATGTATATGTATATATATATGTATATATATATCATATATATTATATATATATATATGATTTATTTATTTGAGAGAGAGAAAGAGGGAGGGAGAGGATGAGAGAGAGAGAGAGAAAGAGAATGGGCACACCAGGGACTCTAGCCACTGCAGATGATCTCCAGATGCGAGTGCCCCCCTTGTGCAACTGGCTTACATGGGTCCTGGAGAGTCAAACCAAGATCCTTTGGCTTTGCAGGCAAACACCTTAACCACTAGGCCATCTCTCCAGCCCTGAAGCAATGTTTTTATTGTAACCATATCCTCTTAACACCAAGAACAGGTTGAGCAAGTGCTTTAATAATTCCTGTAAAGCTATACCATGATTTTAATAAAGAAAGAATGAATAGGTTTCTATATGTAGGTCCCTTCCTTATCAGTGCCTAACAGGGAAGAGTGTAGTATAGTGCTGGAGGTTTGGAGTCAAAACTCTTCAAATATTATAGTACCAGTAGCTCCTCTCTGAATGACTAGGGGAAAGTAATCCTTTTAGCACCTGTTTCATTCTATGACATGGATTTTCTACTTAATTGAATTTTACTCATAAAGTAGATGTGAAAATTAAATGAGATAATCTATGGGAAGTATTGAGCATTAGATAGCTTGCAGGTAGGAAGTAGTAATTATAAAGCAGGAAAGGACAATGCATTGTGATGTTATGCATTTTTCTGTATTTATAGTTGTTTGCTCAGTAAAATTTTATAGGTAGTATAAGGTAATCGTCTAAGCTCATAGCTGAATTATGAAGAACACTATAGCATAAAAAAATTGCTTTCTTATACTGTAAACACTCAGAAGTCAGACCCATAATCAGGGGAAACTATAAAACATAAGATGTGGTCAAATACAAATGCATTTAAATTGTCTAGGTTTTTCATATTATTGGTGATTAATATATGACTCTCCCACAATAATCTCTAACTTAATGGTATTTTCTCAAAGCAGAAATCAAACAGATAATGAGATTTTTTTATAAATTTATTTTTAAAAAAGAATTTATTATTTCGCATTTATGTTTTTAACAAAAATTTTCTTTGTGTTAGGCCATCTGGACTATACCAGTTTAATTTTTTAAATGTAGTATTTCCAATTAGCTTTAATTTTCAGTTACACATCTGAATTCAATGCTTGTATTAGATTATAATCACCTCTGGGAACAAATATTTGCATAATTTATTAGCAGCTCTTGATATTGGCTATTTCCTTAAGAACATTTTTTTTTTCATTAAATGTGGAGTTTTAAACCAATTGGAACTGGTCTTTTCTGTTATATGAATCTGGTTTCCAATTTTTGATCCATTACCTTAATGTTCAATGCCATTTCCCATTTTGAAAACTCATTTTGTGTGGAAGTATTTGAAATGATCAAGGACATTACCAAGAAGATGACCAACAAGCCACAAAGCTGCTCAGGTCGTTACCAGCACCACTGATTTGTGACTTGGCAAGTTTCATTTCAAAGCATTTTGGAAGACAGGGAGCCTAGATAAGTAGCAGTTCTCTGAGTATAAGGATATATTATACTGAATATAATTTATTTGGAATTTGTACTCTTGTTGTTAAATGTATGTGAAATTAAGGTCACTGTGGTTGTAAAATTGTCGTACAGGAATATGAACTTTAAATGAAATCAGAGAGGGAAATGTCCCCAAGAGATGTCTTATTTCATTTTCCAGAGTGCACTGAAGATTATGACATTCCAAATTCCACCACTTTACCAGCACGGGAAAACACCAACAATAATCTGCAAAATGGCTTTCAGAATAGAATATACTAGACCACTTTTCCACGAGAGAAATTTACAGTTTTAACTAAAATGGAGAACTGAACAAATTATGTTGAGCCAAGGTGATTTAGACCTGAAATTGAACTTTGTATCATTTTTCCAATACCTGTAGAGGATAGTACATAAGTTGCAGGAGATTGTAGACAAATTTGTGTATATCTAAACTTAGTTTCTATACTTGTTAAAGACAGCACAGATGGGGCAGTAGCAGTCTGTGGCTGTCCGAGGCAGGAGTGGAAGGGCTACCTCTGTCTCTGGTTTGCAGCAGGCTTCAGCTAATCGCTCAGACAGATTTCAGGTACACTTCAGAGCACATTTTCTCTTCCCCTCTGCTGAGAAGCGCAGTGATGGCGCAGCCCGTTTTTCTTTGGCTTTCAGTGGGATTAAGAGCTCTGCTTGAATGTTTCAGAAGGTGATTTGAAGCAGCTTATCAGATAAATAAGAATATAGCAACTCTTACTTAGTTGTCTTTTCTAAACTCTTTAAAGATCCTTGGACCAAAGGAGGCAATTGGTGGAAAATACTTGCCATTTCTAAAACAAAGTATGTGTTCACATCTGGATTTTCTTTATTTTTCTTTTTAGGTCATTACTACTGTATCAGTTACTTCCTTGTTGCTGGCACAAAATACCCGTCTAGAAGCAGCTTACAGAAGGAAAAGTGTTTATTCAAGGTTTACATTTTCAGAGGGTAGAATCCTGATAGGGAATATGTGGCAGGACTAAACAGGAAGCCTGTATCATGTCCTGGCATCAGGAGAGAGAGAGAGAGAGAGAGAGAGAGAGAGAGAGAGAGAGAGAGAGAGAAACACAAGAGAACAGTAAACCAGCCTGGACTATAAAACCTCAAGACCCACAGCCGGTGACACACTTCCTCCAACAAGGCTCCAGTTCCTAAAAGTTCCAGAACAGCGTCCCAGTTAGAGATTAAGTGTTCAGATACAGAAATCTACAGGGGACAGTTTATAGTTAAACTCTTCGCAGTCAATAAGGGATAAAGAAACGCTTTCTGCCAGTGTTGATGATGGGAAAGCAGCAGGGGTTTGAATAACCTCAACATAAATTAATGAGAGTCACTGGGCCTCTTTTGAGCTCACAGGGCGCATGTACTAGAATACAGCTGTAGATCACATACAGCAGTGGAGGGCAAAATATTCAACCTATGGAATCCTACGAAAAGGGCATGAACCAGTTCTGTCCCCAGGTTCACACTATTGCATAGGAAGTAACAATGTATCCAGCTGTCTCTTAATAGAAATAATTGCTTTTACCCCACCAGTTGGTAAGTGATATTTCCTGACAAAGGTGGTAGAATACAATCCCTTCCCTCACTGCAGCACAAACCCAGTCACATATTACAAGAAATAAGACAGCCTGGGACAGGATGTAGCTCAGTGTTGCAGTGCTTGCCTAGTATGAATAAGAAACCGGGTTCCATCCCCAGCACTGCCCAAAAGACAGAGGATGAAGAGGAGGAAATGTTTTAGTTTACAGAGAAGAGAGAAACACAAACCACAACTCCATGGGGACAAAAATAAGAAAAAAACTATTTTCAGAAATCAGTTTTAGATTTGCTTAGAGACAGGTGTATGACACAAGGAAAAAAGAATTTTCTTTTTTAGAGGTAGGGTCTCACTCTAGCTCAGGCTGACCTGGAAATCACTCTGTAGTCTCACGGTGGCCTCGATCTTATGACAATCCTCCTACCTTTGCCTCCTGAGTGCTAGGATTAAAGGCATGCGCCACCTACGCCCGGTGGAAAAAGAATTTATAAAAATGATTTTAGAAACAGACATACACTAACTTTTGGATTTATCCAGCAACCTTAAGCTTCCATTTCCTTGTTGATAAGTCAGAAATAATATAAAGCTAATAAATAAATAGTTGTTATGAGAGTAAAGGAGGGAACTGAATGTAGAGTTTAAGTAATGCTATACATACAAGTTCTAAGAGTTTGCTCTGGCATCATTGATAAACATGTGGAAAATGTATACAGAACCTAAAAGCAAAAGGCTTTATATCAGGAAATAGCATGGAAGCATGAGAAATTGTGAGATGTGCAGTAAGCAAGAGTACCATGAGGTTTAAGAAGAAAACATGTACTGAGCTGGAGATAAGATTAACTGTTGTCATGACTGTCCTTAAAATTAATATTAGATTTATTCTTATTTTGTTGGCTGTGTTTAAGACTAAAAGCTGCACAGTGGCCTATGGATGGTTCTTACTTTAAAATGGATTAATTTACTTTCACTCTGTACCTTTTCTTTGTTTTAAAATAGACTATATTGTATATCAAATCTGTTTTATTTTCCTATATACTAGATTTTGGTGCAAAAAAATAAAATTTGGAAAGGGACATTTGCCCTTATAAATCTCTACTCTGCCTGTCCATGTTAGCATGATATAACACATGTCTGTATTGGTCTTATTTTACCTTAATATGTTCTTGACTATGGCTAAATGTTACTGTAGAGTTCTCATGATGATTCATGAACTATTATTGACACAAAAGAAAATTTATCCTTTGTATTCAGCTTCCACCTCTCTAACTAGAGGGCTTGGAGAACAATGTGTGGTGTTTGTTTTTCTCTGATTATCTACTTTTTGGCTAATGAGCACCTTGTCATGTTCTTGGTTAAGTTGGCTTTGGAAGAGAAAGAAGTCATCCTCAGTATATTTACTAGAAAGAAAATTAATATAAAGAATTTAAGGCATATATATATATATATATATATATATATATATATATATATATGTTGGAAAATCTACAGAAGCAAAGATGAAGTAGTCCTCTTGTAGGACATCAGGAAGTGTAAAGACATCATGGAAGCCACAAAAAATGACTCTAGTTGCCATCAGAATAGAAACAAGAGCAAAAAAAAAAAAAAAAGTGTTCTTAATATAATGAGCCAGGCCTCCTTTGTCTCTCCAGATTCTTGCCTTTATCTTCCACTTCCCTGATTTCTCTTGAAGGAAGCTCATGATCTGGTCTACACTGGTGGTTTACCTTATCCTCTGGCTTCCATTTGAGTGTGACTGCGGGGAAGTTCCAAGAAGATATGAGAGGAGGGATAAGAGCACTATTCCAGACATTGTATCCTGACTAAAAGTGCTTCTAGTTAGCTTTGTCTCCCACGGTCTTTCTTCCAGATTTGAAAATTATTTATTCCCTCTCATCTTCAGGCTGGGGCTGTAATAACAGCTCTGACTAATGCCAGATCTTATATTACCACTTCAAGTTTTATCACATCCAGTAGACTCTTTGTAAAAATGACTTAGCAAGCAAACACTCCTGTAGTCAATCTAACACGGGCATGCTAACTCTTCTATTGGTATTTGTAATTATTTTCCTAGTCCTAGCATATATGGTGAGGTCAGATGCTTTACATCTAGTAGAATCCTGGATCTATAAGATACAGACTGAGTGGTAGGCATGATCAGCATAAGTCCTGAAGATGACTGTGCCAGTGAAGAGAGACCAAACAAACATAGCTTCATTCTTCATGGCACTGCCAAGATTGAGGCCATCATCAGATATCAGAGAGACACTATGATGGTGGTGATTCCTACTATGTCCTTGTTTCAACTTACCCATTTGGCTAGTGCCACATCAGATGGGTTGTGGAAAGTGGCAGCTAATTATCCTAAATTTGCTCAGTGATGATGCCCACTGCAGCTGCAGTTCCAGATGTGCTATTTATACCATAGCAGATAAACACAGCTTGTGGCGGCTATTGATCTGCAATCCTCTCAAGTCCATTTCAATCAGCAAGGAAAATCACAAGTAATTTGCATTTCATGTAAGAACAACAGTCGATATGTAACATGCTGACCTCCTACTCTATGCTATACTACGTTGACTCTTTATTCTAACAAATGTAATCTGGAAGGGCCTTGGTCACTTTGATGCCAGAACATCTTGCTTATCTCTGACATTGTAATATTTCACTAACTGAATTTGCTAAGGAAAAGTAGTAAGTTCTCTCAATGTCTTAGTAAGAATGTGAAAGGAACTTCAAAGGCTGTCACATTGGTGAAGTCTGTAGGTGCTCATATTTGTCATGTTTAGTTGTGTGTTCTGTCTATTATACTCTCCTCCCCTAACTTGAGACTTTTGGCTCTTCTAGTCTTCCTTCTTCTCCTCCTTATCCTCCTTCATCTCAGTCCTTTTCTGTATCTCTTTCCCATTGCCCCCCTACCTCCTTCTGGTTTTGGTGTGCATGTGTGTGTGTGTGTGTGTGTGTGTGTGTGTGTTTAAATCTAATAAAATGGAAAGATACTTTTAAAAAAAATCACCTCAAACTAGAGGGAATCTTTCATGTCAAATAAAGGGTATTTACGAGATTATCTGACAAAGATATTCTATATTATACTATTCAGAAGCAGTTGGCTTTGTAGTATAAGAAAGTGGTTGAGGGGAGGGAATTATCATGGTTTATTGTCTGCAAGTATAGAAGTTGTCAATAAAAAATTTTAAATATGCTCTTTTGTATGCTCAGTTACATTGATAAATAGAATATAGCTTACTTCAAAATTGAGTTTTTACTCAACACAGTGGAATTCACACAGACACACTAATATATATATGTATATATTATATATAAAATGTATATATTATATATGTATTATATATAAAGCATATATATGAAAAACATATATATGTAATGTATTATGTATGTATCTCACTGAATATGTATAATGCATATTTGGTGAGTGATCATGCATCTGGGAACTGAGGCCTTTTAAATAATTCTTTGTTCTGAAAAAAAATAGTTGAAACATGTCCCTAATGACTATTACATATTTAACATGGCATTCTTATACATTTTTAAAATGGTCTGCAATTTTTCTTGGTCTGCAGAAAGTTATGACATATGTTGTCTCCCCTAACAACTAGTTTTGGCTTTACCTTTCTAAAATGCATGTAACAAATTTAATAAATCCAAACTATTAGGATATATTTTGTTTCTGGTTGCATTTCGGAGCCAGCCTGCAATTCTAGCCCTTGGAAGACTTGGGCAGGAGGATCATGAGTTAAAGGATAACCTGGGCTAGAGAGCAAGACCCTCTCTCAAAGCACAATACCAAACAAGACACAGCTCTTTCAAAATGTCTTTTCTGTATTTCTTTTTTTTAATTAGTTATGTACACAGTGTATATAGTCATGTTGGTACTGTCGTTAGCCTCCTCCCTGTCTCTTTTTTTCCTGAGATAATGTCTCAAAGTATAGTCAAGGTGGACCTGAAACTTATTATGTAGCCCATGCTGGCCTGGAACTCACAGCAATCCTCGCTCTTCTGTGGGGATTGTGCACATGAGCTACTATGCCTGCCTATAGTCTTTCCTTAGACTCAGTAGTAACAGAATTCCATCTGATACAAGTTATAGCAGCAATAGAAATCACAGAAACTTCAACTAGCTTAGTTTTAGAGTACTCACTAAGAATAATGGCTTCTTATGCTATAGAAGCACTTCTGCTGGCAAGCTACTGTGAGTACTTCATGCCTATGGCCATAGTGTGAGATAGTGGTGTTTTCTCTTTTCTCCTTCCTGTCCACCATAACAATGAGTTATGTTCTATCCTCCCTAGGAGGGATTGTTCAAATGTGATTGTTTAACCTAAATTTGGGAACTATCCATATCCTATAACAAACTCTTAGCATAGGTGTCCTTGGATAATCCCCACTCTTTTTTATGCATGAAGATGTTCACTCAAATAATACAAAATAAATAATTAACAAGTAAGTTATGCAATCGCAGCATGAATTCTTTATCCATAAAATTTAAACTGCTCATATAATTAAATCAATCCACATAGTAAATTAGTTTCTGTAAGTTGGAACTCCTATTTGAGATAAGACAATAGGCCAAATATTTACCCTGATAGGATGATACTTGGTTATTTTATGACTTTGAAATGCTTGGGCTCCAATGGGTATTCTGTAAATTTCTATTCCATTTTTTGTTGTTGTTGGTTTTTCTTTTTTTCTTAAGCAAGCATTCACTCTAGTCCAGGCTGAACTAGAAGAACTCATTCTGCAGAGTAAGCTGGTTTTGAAGTCATGGTGATCTTCCTACCTCTGCCTTACAAATGCTGGGATTAAAAGCCTGTACCATTACATGTGGCTGGAATGCTTATAAAATGCATGAAGCATGAAATAAAGTTGAACTTCTTTGCGTTTACCCAGAAGGACTGCCATTCCTGAACTGTATTAAAAAAAAAAAAAACTGCATGAGAATACATTTAACAGAAACACATCACTCAAAATAATGAACCAACTTAGTAGAATTTTTAGTGGTACTATCGAGAATGTTCAAAGTTCATGGGATACCTATCAATAACATAATTTTGTAAGACTATAATAATAGGAGTTGGACAGAAACATGAAGTCTCAAGTGCAATTAAATACTCCTACATTGGCTATGAGTTAGTTCTATTTTTTATTTCATGAATAGTTAATGGATTTATTTTTTAGAGCTATGGCTATAAAAGGTTCTGATTGGGAAAATGCAATTTATCTCCCTAGTAATAGGAAGAATTATTTTACCATCACTAAGGATTTCAAGGCTCTTATAAATAATAATTACTTGGAATCCCCTTCATCTTTGTTTCCTCAAACTTCAGGAAACACAAAGAACCAAGGGAACTCTGAAACTATACTTAAATTTCTCAGGAACCTGAATCTATCAGGACCCAAGGTATTGTCAATAACTTTGATGTCAGTGATGTAAATTCCCTCTATATCCACCAACAATTTCCTTTAATTATGTTAATAAATGGCTTCACTTCCATTCTATTACAATTAGCTAATACCTGTTGCTATAAAAGGCTCAAATGATACTATATTAGTTTTATTTTTCTATATTGCTATGATCAAATACCTGACAAGAAACAACTTTTGAAAGGAGGGTTGATTTAAACATACAGTTCAAGATGAAATTTCAGTTCAACCTGATGAGCTATACTACTCAAGTTTATAATGAACATCACGTGGGGAAATCATGGAAGTGCAGGCCTGAGGAGTCTGTTCATATCACATCTGCAGTTAGCAGGAAGCAGAGAGATGAGTGTTACTGCTCAGCTCACTTTTCCCGATTATCCAGTCTGGGACACCAGCCCATGGGATGGTTCTGCCCACATTCAGGATGTGTCTTCAGGTAGACATTCAGGTAAACATTTTTGGAAGCAACCTTATAGACAGACAGACAGACACACACACACACACACACACACACACACACACACACACACACAGATGTGTTTTCCATAATGATTCTAACTCCAATCAAGATGCCAGGAAAGAAAACCATTACAGATGCTTCTAGTACACCAACAACCAGAGCAGTATGTCCACATGCTGCCTGGGCACTTCCAGGTGATTCAGAACCTGTATATCTCACCTTCTGAAGAGAAGCTCAGACAGAAACAGAACTTTTTCTTGGGCTCAACAGAATTATAAAACATTGTTAACAATAAGACCACCAAGGTGTTTGCCCTTGACTTCATGTTTCCCAAATAAAAAAAATAAAAAAAAAAAGCAATTCTTGTGTCTACTGCCTCCATCCCACCAGAAGACTTAAACTGAAGATTTTCAGGAATTCTGAAGCTGCTGATTGAATACTTAGAAAACTTCTGTCCCATGTGAAAACAACTCACTGAGCACAGAAGTACACAGGTTCTACTCGGTAAAATGGGCTTGACTAACTCCCTGACTTTTTACACCTTTCCTCTGGGCCACAGAACTTGCCTACTGGTGCCGGAGCCCCTCTGTACAACCTAACTACTGGTTTCTCACACAATCTCCTTTATCCTCACTCTGTTACTTTTAGTCTCCCTTCTGGTACATATGCTTACTTTGTATTTCATCAAATAATTTGATAAAGATGAGACTTCCACCTCATGTCAAGAAAATGCTTCTGTTCAGTTATTACAGTCCTGTCAGTCAAGAGCAGCTCCTTAGAAATAGGATCGAATTTAGGACCATCCTTGCCAACATAGTCCGTTTGTTCTTGTGAAAAGCACCACAACATATCTTTCTGGGACTTTTTCTCTCTTCAAGTTTAGTCATTTTGAGGAACATAAATCACTTTACACACTGTTTTAGATTGTGTTTATACTCCACTTACAGTCTATTATTGAAGATTGCTCTTTCTTATGTGACATGAAGCTTATCCCTATATGTTACTTTTTAACTTATCCTGTGTTTTCAGTATAACTTTGGGGGAATTTCAAATGCTTAAACTGTCAATCTGAAGTAGATC
This sequence comes from Dipus sagitta, assembly GCA_036346955.1. Lineage (NCBI taxonomy): Eukaryota > Metazoa > Chordata > Mammalia > Rodentia > Dipodidae > Dipus > Dipus sagitta. The sequence goes on along the minus strand of CM070771.1, from coordinate 100,701,506 downwards.
ATGATTTCCTGAAGAAAATGTTCCCAAAGAGGCAAACACAGTTACTTAGGAAGACTTTGGATGGAGTTGGACAGTACAATTGAAAGGTGTTTTGATTAGAGCAGACATAGTAAATAAATTTTATCTGGAAACCTAAAGGATATTTTTAAATTTAAATTTATTACTAAGAGTTATGATTAATCACATAGGTGTAGTTTCTTTTTAGTCAGTCAATATGGAGAAATGTTCTGTAGCAAATGTTTAATGTGAAACCTATTAGGCTACTGGTCAAGGAACCTAGTGCATGATCAGCATGCCAAAATATTCACCTGGTGGCTTTTAAAACAGTTCCATCTGCATTCCAGGACACATTTTTATATTTTATCATCTGGGATTTATAATTTTGTCTGACATTTGTTTTATAAGAAGCAATGCTAGATGTGACAATTTTTCAGAGAAGAAATGTAACTAAAGCTTATAGACAACAGTACAGCTGATAAAACTACATTAGAAGCAAGGAATTGGGTTGGAAAAATGGCTCAGTAATTAAGATGCTTGTCTGCAAAGCCAAATGACCAGACTTCAATTCCCCAGTACCTGCATAAAGCCTGATGCACAAAGTGGTACATGCAACTGTAGTGTGTTTGCATCAGCTGGAAGCCCTGCTGTGCCCATTCTCTCTGTCCCTCTTCCTTCTCTCTCTGATAGTAAATAAACAATTAAAAAGTTCGAAAAGGAAACAAGGAATTTCTGAACAATACACTTGCTTGATATAGAGAAGAAAGGCCACATAAGCTTGAAGAGTCACTGAACAACAACAACAACAAATCAAAAAGTGTAAGTTTGAAGGAATATGAGAGATACAGAGAAAGCTAAAGCTAATTAACATCTACAAACATTTCTTTGTACTTGTAAAGATTAGCACATATGCCCAGGGGAACGAGAGCAGGTGAAACAATGGGAGGAGGGGGCAATTAATGGAGCAAGTTGGCTGAATGAATGGATGGTGGAGATGGAGAGTTCCACTGGAGGGTCTGGCCTTTGTTGCATGAGAATCACAGTAATGCATGCAGCTGAAGGTCTATAGGGTACAGGAAGAAGTAAACAGGTTGTGGGAAAGATAGAAGGAAACATTGAAGTACACTACTATGAAGTAGATGCTGAGACAGTTAGTTGAGTAAAAAGTAAAAGAATAAAAGAATTGCAAAGTAAATCAGAGGCATGTGATGAAGAGAATAGAAGAGACACCTAAGGATTCACACAAAATTTTTTTTCTAAGGAGCCTGAAGTATAATGATTTCAGGTTCTAAGGAACTTGAAGCCAATGAATTTATTTTAACATATTTTTATTTATTTATTTATTGAAAGAGATATGAAGATGGAGGGAGGAAGGGAGAGAGAAAAAGAGAAAGAAAGAGAATGAATGGGTGCTCCAAGGCCTCAGCCACTGCAAACAAACTCTAGACACATGCACCACCTTGTGCCTCTGGCCTACATGGGTCCCAGGGAATCAAACCTGGGTCCTTTGGCTTTGCAGGCAAGTGCCTTAACCAGTAAGCCACCTCTCCAACCCATTTTTTTTGAAAACCCAACAGACTGGTCTTTTTTATGTGGGAGAGAAAAAGTGAGTGAGAGAGAGAGAGAGATTGGCACACTAGGGCCTTCAGCCACTGCAATCAAACTCCAGACATGTGCACCATCTTGTGTGCATGTGCAACCTTGCATCACCTTATGTTGTCTGGCTGACATGGGATCATAACACACACACACACACACACACATAGACACACACACACATGCACACACACGCACACAAACACGAAGTCTAAGAAAACTTCATCCTCAAGACTTTTATATCTCCTGAGTCTCAATCTCTATATAGCACAATGTTAGTATTGAGGCTTTGGCATACAAACTTTGAGTGAGCATAAACTTTTAGTCCATAGTGATTCTTAATAAACTTGTAGCTTTGCCAAAAGAAATCTATAGGTATAATGTTGAGATAATTACTAGGCTGCTTTTGTTAGTGGAGTATGCTAAGTTATAAAGGAAAGAAATAAGGTATCAAGGAGCATTCAGTTTTCCAGAAGAAATGATTCAAATAGAATTTCCTAGAATGTAAACAATACCATTTTTCACCCAGTGCTTCTTGGGTAGTGAATAACAGCCAACAGTGCTCCAAATGTTAAAGCACTTGAGTTTCTGTAGTAAGAGGAAAATCATAGGTGGTAGTCAGCCTTGGATTGTCATTAAGATTTCAGAGGCACTACTTTCGCTATTGATGATGACAATGAAAGTGTGTGGCAGCAGGAGTCGTTGCAGGGGATGGGTGGACATGAGAAGACATAGTACAGGATGACTTCTTGGTACTTGTGGATAACATTAAGAATCTTGTTATGTCAAGATTTATGAGTTTGGTTTTACCTTCATTCATAAAGAAACATATAAAGAAAGTACTTACATTATTGCTGTTCAAAATGAGCTATGTTGTACAAATGTAAACCGGAAGGCAGTAGTGATCAGAGAAATGTAGGATAAAGAACCCAGCGAGGCAGATTTCTGACTTCTCATATCCCCTTGAAGAGGAAATCCCTTTGTAAAAGATGGAATCTGAAAGTACATGGTGAGAAATATCATTGAGTGAATTTATTTTCTATCAGTCTATTGCATTTTTTTAAAACAGTTTAGCAAGCACTCCAGATAACAATGGTATATGCTAAAAAGAAAAGTATGAGTATTTTTCTCTTCAGGTCTTTGTCACTGAAGACAAAATGGTTTTCTAGGGTTACTGTGATGATTTAAATGCAGTAGCATGAGCTCTTTGGGAAGGAATGAGTTTGTAACATAATTCAATACCTTAATATGTCTGTGTTCTTTACATTTAATTGATAAAGGAAACTTACTTAAGTCCTATTACTCAAGAAGATATTTTAACATTTACAATTACATCCATGTATATGTACATTCATATTGGAAATGAGTATTTTGTTTTTCTCTCATACGATGTGATGCTTCTTTGAATTTAAAAGTTTTCCCAGTTGTGCAGAAAATATTCATCCCATCAAAGAAAAATTGCACACAGAAAAGATAAAGAAGCAAAGAAGACTTTAATCAAGATTATTGACAGAATAATATGACAGAAGATTTGAAACAAAAGACAGACTTTTTTAATCGAGGTGAGGGTTGGGGCGTAGCTCAGTTGTACAGCATGTGTGCAGCATGCTCAGAGCTGTGGGCTTGGTCTCAGCAGTGGGACAGAGAGGGTGTGAAATGATGGTAGAAGCTGTTTGGAAAGTACTGGAGGATGTTGGGAGAGAGGTTGATAAATAGAATGTGATGCTTTCAGCATGTGTGCGTGTGTGTGTGTGTGTGTGTGTGTGTGTGTGTTTGTGTGTGTGATTTGACAGTCTGTGTTTACTTGATGGCAACAAGTTCTAGTCCTCCTTCTCCTGTGCAAGTCTGGGAGATGGGCACTAACTTTGTTCACTCATATGTCAAAAGTGTCATTCCAGGTCCAGGAGGAAGAAAATCCTGGTTTACAAAACTGGCAAGAGATTGAGAGAAGGAGATTTGATACAAAAGGGCAGAGTAAGTAGCTGAAAGAACAGGGAGGTTAGAGGCCTACAGTTGAGAAGTCTGGCTAAGGTGGTGGCAGGCTGAGGTGAATTCTGAAGCCATTTTGGTTGGTTTCAAGTTAGAAAACATTAATTTTGAAAGTACTTTTTAAAGAAAGTCCACAAGACTAAATTCAAGGACCTTGGCTTATTCATGGCTGGCTATAAACATGAACCCTTGCAAAGTCAGATTCCTTAAAACAAAGATTAAAAAATTGCATCTCCTATAACTAGAGAATTATTATCAGTCTCAGATGAGATATATTAGAATGAAGGCATACAATAAATCATTATGTCATAAAAGAAAATGTAAAAGAATTATTTTCTTGCCACGAACCTACGAAATATCATCTTCCCAAATCTCATACAAATTTACAATACAATTATGCTAATATCAGTATCAGGGTAATCAGCTTCACAATTTTCTAATATAAGATTGTGATTAATAAATGCAGAATAGAGAGTTGTCCTGTGCAGATCAGGAGAAGGGGATTGGCACATTAATTTAAAAAAAATGGTTAGAAAACTTCGCCAGTACAAATCCAAATGGAAATATCAGCTACTTGATCTTATCTAACTCTTTGTTTTTAATAGATGATGCAAAAAAGGCCAAGAACAGAATGGCTTTCTTGAACATAAATCTGAAATTACAGTTTGCATTTATGTCTAAGACCTCATCCCACTGTTTCATATTGAAAGAGTTGCATTTGATAGTTTTGATAGCTGCTTTTTTCCTTTATCCTTGCCTGGAAAAAAATTCTATTGGTCTTTGGCCTTCTTATCTCCTACCAAGAAAAATAACTTCAGAGTCAATGTTTTCTTGACCCCAGAAGCACAGCCCAAAGCCTGTGGTTTCAGCATAGGAGACAGTCATCATTCTCTTGGTATCTTCTCTAAAAGCTTCTCAACAATCCCTATACCTTCTTCAGAGTGTATGGGAAGTACTCACCACCTCCAATATGATGCTCATAATTTTCCCTGATCAAATGCGAATGTAGAGCCTTCTGGACCCTCTGAAGTGTTGGAGACCCATTCCATAGGAGGAGTCCAGCAGCCATATGGATTATACCCTTTTGTCCTGTATAGCATGAGGAAGGGGAAAGCTTTGCAAGCAAACACTTGTAAGTATTCTTAGGTGAGCTTCTGACCTCATGTGGTGGATGAAGTCCAAAGTTTCTCAATGCTTTTCCTGTACAAGTCACATTGTTTACTTACTTAAGTCACAATAATCTTGTTTTTAGGTCTTAATATTCTTGTATCTTTGCTCTTGTTTAAGTTCTTACTAAATCCACAATGTATACTGATATAATACAGACAAAGAAGTTATTGTATCTTAATGTACCTTTCACATGTAAGATTGTTAATCACTTCCCTATATGCCTGCTAATAACAGCACCATGCTGAGCCTGAGAGACAGATGACATCAGATGACAACGTCTTGCCCCCAGCCAGCCTTTCTGCTCTAAGTCTGATGTGTTTGCAGTGAACTGGGACCAATTCGCATTGTCCTGTCTATCAGGGAAACTGAAGAGCATCTCCTTTGTGTAGGGGACAGAGATGGCACTCTGAGTCCTTTGGATGTAGGGAGGACTTCACAGGCTAGTCGCAGGGGGTTGCATCCAGAGTTTGAATTAAGCAGATTGGAAATGATTTCCTATTGTGTTTTATCCATATTCAAAAATATCTGAACATATTTACTAATTGAAAAACTGCATATAAGAAAAAAATTTTAAATAGCTAAGTTATTGCCATGACAAAAGTGGTATCGAATGCCTTCTCTGGCAAGAAGAGATTTAAATATATGAATAATTGTTTTAATTGAGTGTATTTTCTTTCTCAGATAGCCCTAGGAACTAGATTTTTTTACAATGTGATTTTGAATACTACTCAGGGTGAATGACATTGAAATTCTGTTGTTTTCAAATAAATTAAGTATCTTTTTTAAGGTTTTTGGACTAAATTTTGGCTAACCTCAACAAGACATAAAATACATTGTGTTTGTTGCAGAATCAGATATGACTGTTGTACCCAATACCAACATAACATTTGTAAAAATTAGAGAAACTTATTTCAGTCTATCAAGGTTTATTATTCCTCTAATTCTTCGTTATGTGTATACAGCTATAGGTTCATTTTATTTCTTTTTCTTTATTTCTCTATTGTTCTCTGGACTAGAAGCCATTTGAAGAAAGGGACTATGTCTATCTTACTCATTTTTATATACCCATGTGTGATAATTGCTGGTTAAATGAGCGATTGTTATAATTTTCTCAATTCTACATATACATTATCTATCATATATGTCTTTGATATATCTCTCATCTATGTACCTACTATCCAAATTTATTATCTATCAATTCTCTACATAGCTATCATTTATCTGCCTTTATTTATCCTCTATCTACATATATATATTTGTTGCATTTAATTTTTTTGTTTTGTTTTTCTAGGTAGGGTCTCACTGTAGTCCAGGCTGACCCAGAATTCACTATATAGTCTCAGGGTGTCAAAGAACTCATGGTGATCCTCCTACCTCTGCCTCCCAAGTGCTGGGATTAAAGGCGTGCATCACCACACCTGTCTGCATTTAATTTTTTAAAAAATATTTTATTTAGTTGAGAGAGAAAGAGAGAGAGAGAAAACAGCCACTCCAGTGCCTCCTATTGCTGTAAATGAACTCTGGACGTATGTACCACTTTGTGCATCTGGCTTTATGTGGATAGTGGAGAATCAAACTCAAGTAAGCAAGTCCCTCTAACCTCTGAGCCATCTCTCCAGCCTCCACTTGTTGCAATTTAAATTTTGCTCTTGGAGAAACACATTTATTCCCAATGTCAATATATAAATGTCTTATTTAAGTGTGGAGACAGAATATAGTTCAAAGACAAGTATAATAAGGTTAGTGAAATTCACAGATGTTTTACAACATTACTGCCAACAATAGTTTTAACATTTTAGCCTTATGCCTTTATTTAGAAATTTAAAAAATAGCATGTTGTCTAAATATTTACAAATTTTCTCTTAGAGGTGTGGACAACCAGGTTACCTGTACTCCAAAAGGAAGAGGAAGGAAGTGAAACCAAGTAAGTCTGTAGCACATGAGGGGTTATCACATGGCTGCATTCGGCACACGTTAGCCAGGCAGAAAGGAAAGTGTGTGGGATTTGGAGTCAGATTCAGTTAGATACTGACAAGAAGATGCTTTCTAGCTGAAAACCTTGCTCAAATTTGATTGTGTTTCAGTTTATCAGATGGTAACACCTATCTCCCGGGATGTTGAGGGATTAAGTGGGATACAGGAACAGCAGTAGCATAATTCATGCCATATGGTGACAAGCCAATAATTACTTCTATTGTCTTTATCATATTTGCTAAGGAGGAAATGGTATTTAAGACAGATTTAGTTGTGTTGTTCCTATTTCCTGAGAGGTGTTTTATCACTGAGGGTCACTATATGCGGCAGCTGCACAGTATCTTTGTTAAGGCACTACATTGTATTGCCGGGTTTCATGTGAGAACTGGCTACTTGTGTGCACTCTGAAACTCTCTAGAGCCACTCTTTTTATCCCACTTGCTGCGTGCCTGACATATGACAGGTATTCAATAAATGTTCTTCAAGCAAATGTATTTTAAAGAGATTGTGGAGGATGTGATAGCACTGAAATACATCCTCATGAAATTACCTAGGCATCCTACACAGTGGTTCCCAAACTTAGATACACGTCAAAATGATGTGGAGAACTTTTGAAGAATGCAAAGAACCACACATAATCCCCTGCACTCAAAAAAACTACCTGACAGAATTTCAATTTCAGGGACAGAGAGTCAAATAACACGTGCTTATAAAAATGTCTAGTTTCAGTACACAGAGAAGTCAAACTGCAACTGGGCTAGAAACTTCCTCCTTGCTAGTTAGGCCTCACAGTTCTCAAGTTGCCATGCAGACTGCTGGAGGAAAATTGTCATGAATATTTCCATTAAAGTGCTATCTCATATTGTAATATTCCATGTGGGAACTTGCTACTTTTCAGTACCCTAAAATGGGTTCTGCATGCAACACTACTGACTGACCAGGAAAGATGTGCCCATTGAACTAATAGTGGCAAATCTGCTATGAGGGTAAACAACTACTTTATGATTGGATTTGAGACCCACTCTAGAGGTGGGAATTCACACCAAGAGCTATCAAACCAGATCAGGGTACTTGCTTGCAAAGCCAGACAGGCTGGGAATTGAAATTCCCCAGTACTCATGTAAGTACACATACACAGTGGTACATGTGTCTGCAATTCATTTGTTGCAGCACTAGGCCCTTGTGAACCCATTCTCATTCTCTCTCTCTCTCCTTACAAATAAATGAAATATTTTTAAAAATAGAACTGTCAAACCTAGACAAAAGTCCATAGCTTGGGAGGATAGGTCCTGGTTGTGAAGTTACTGTTGTTGTGCTAAACAGACATGTGTCTGTCAAATTGCCTTCTTAATAACCACACTTATATACGTATAGATTAATACTGTTGTCAGCTTTCATCAGAGAAGCTCCTTCTGCAATGGCAGTTGCAACTGCAGAGTCTCACAACTGGTCATTGGTGAGAATAAGTGATATTTGATTGCTCAGACATAAATAGGACATCTATATCACCCCCCTCCAAGACTGGGAGCAGCAGAAAGAATGAAAGAACTGGAGGAAGGAGAAAAATGATGTGGAATACTGACTCATGAGCATGATCTGACTTGCAGTTTTGAACTTGTAGTGGCTGTGATCGTGTCCAGAATATCTGTAAAAGCTTGGGCCCATCAATATCCTGCCATGAGCTGGGAAGAGCTCACAAGGGCCCAACCTTTCCTGAAGATCTATATATAGTTTACTGGTTGATGGGGGAAGGGAATGACATTTTCTTTAATGGTGTAGCTAGTAGTATGGTGTCCATGATCCTCTAAACAGCCCTAATGAAACTAATTGATATTCTCCCCTTCAAAAGGCATGAAAGTAGAAGGGGTACTAGCTGAGGAGTGGAAGTAGAAGGATTAAGAGAGGGTACGGGAGTGAGTATGAGCTAATATAGTATATGCATGCATGAAAATGTCAAAACAATTAAGTATAATTATACATTCTAATGAAATTTTGAAAAACTGACCAAGATAATACTCAAGATCTTTCAGGCTTCAAAACCACTATTCAGTGATCACTAATTGTCAAAATGTGATCTTTAAAAGACTGAATACATCAAACCACTTGGGTAGGCAGGAAGTTCTTTGGGAAGTGTAGATTCCCCAAGAAAAGAGACTCAAAATCTCTGCAGGGAGCCCATGGATAATAAATTTCTACATGATTTTCCTAATTCAGAGTGTGCCAGGACATGTGTGGACACCTGCAATCAGAAGAGTTCATTAGGTTTTGCATATGTGTATGTTGTGTGTGTGTGGGATGCACATGTATATGAATGTGGAGGAAAGAGGTTGCATTCAGGTGCCTTCCTTAATTGCTGTCCTCTTTTATATTTTCTCAAAGTAGTTTATCACTCTAACCCAGGCTGACCTGGAATCACTCTGTAGTGGTTGGCCTTGAACTCACAGCAATCCTCCTACCTCTGCCTCCCAAGTGCTGGAATTAAAGGCGTGAGCCACCAAGCCTGGCTGCTGTCCTTTTTTCTTTTCTTTTCTTTTCTTTTCTTTTCTTTTCTTTTCTTTTCTTTTCTTTTCTTTTCTTTTCTTTTCTTTTCTCTCTTCTCTTCTCTTCTCTTCTCTTTTCTTTTCTTTTCTTTTTTCTTTTCTTTTCTTTTCTTTTCTTTCCTCTCTTCTCTTCTCTTCTCTTTTCTTTTTTCTTTTCTTTTCTTTTCTCTTTTCTTTTCTTTTCTTTTCTTTCTTTTTTTAAATGGGAACAAGGTCTCTCATTTGTACCCAGAGATCACCTATCCAGCTACTTGCTAGCTTGCTCAGGGATTCTGGGCCTTGGGCATGCTGGGATTGTACAGGTGAATATCACACATCCTTCCTTCATTTACATGGGTGTTGGGAATTCAAACTCTTCACTGTAGCTCATGGAGCATGTTATGCAATGAGCCATCTCCCAAGATCCAAGTTATAATTTCTTTTTGTAATTTAATTTATTGTTTTATTGGCAACTTTCAAAATTACAGAAAATAACTCATGGTAATTTCCTCCCTCCCATATTTTCCCCTTTGAAACTCCACTCTCTATTATATCCCTTCCCCCTCTCAATCAGTCTCTTTTATTTTGATGTCATCATCTTTTCCTCCTATTATGATGGGCTTGTATAGATAGAGTCACACGCTAAGAGGTCATGGATATTCAGGCCATTTTGTGTCTGGAGGAACATGTTGTGAGGAATCCTACCTTTCCTTTAACTCTTACATTCTTTCTGCCACCACTTCTCAATAGACCCTGAGCCTTGGATGATGTGATAGAGATATTTCAGTGCTGAGCACTCCTCTATCACTTCTCCTCAGCACCATCAGGGACCTCTCTGGCCAACAAATCACTGAAAGGAATCCCATCCTTGGCACTGAAAATTTTCTAGTAACAATCTATGGCTTCTCGATATGCCATTGTCCAAAAAGGTAGGTTTCTGGATGATTTATTTTATTTCATTTCATTTCATTTATTTATTTATTTATTTTGGTTTTCTGAGGTAGGGTATCATGCTAGTTCAGAGTGACCTGGAATTCACTATGTAGTCTCAGGGTGCCTTGGACATTCAGTGATCCTCCTACCGCTGTCTCCCAAATGCTGGGATTAAAGGCATGTGCCACCATGCCTGGCCTTCCATATGAGTTATTTACATCCTCTTAGATTTTGATTAGCCCTCCCTCCACCTTTCCTTTACTCAATCTCTTCCCCTGACCTCACTTAGATATTTTCACCTCATCAATCAGTTCTTTTACTTGTACAATACCATCCTATTAAGTGCCCCTTCCCACCCTTTCTATTCCCTTATATCCCTTCTACCTTACTGGCCTCTGCTACTTAGTTTTATACCTACTCACATAGAAGTCCAATCATTTGTAGCTAGGATCCACATATAAGAGAGAATATGTGACATTTGGCTTTCTGGGTTTGCGTTACCTCACTTAGTATAATCCTTTCCAGATCCATCCATTTTCCATTTTCCTGCAAATTTTATAATTTCACTTTTCTTTACCCCTGAGTAGAGCTCCATTGTATAAATGTGCCACATTTTCATTATTCACTCATCAGTTGAAGGACATGTAGGCTGGTTCCATTTCCTAGCTATTGTGAATAGAGCAGCAATAAACATGGTTAAGCAAGTATCTCTAGGGTAGTGAGACAAGTCCTTAGGATATATGACTAGGAGTGGTATAGCTGGGTCATATGGTAAATCTATTTTTAGTTGTATCAGAAACCTCCACACTGATTTCCACAATGGCTGGACCAGATTGCATTCCCAGCAACAGTGTAGAAGGGTTACTCTTTTGCAACATCCTCACCAACATTTATTGCCATTTTGTTTTCTTGGTGATAACCATTCTGACAGGAGTGAGATGGAATCACACCACGGTTTTAATCTACATTTCCCTGATGGCTAGGGATGTTGAACATTTTTTAGATGTTTATATGCCATCTGTATTTCTTCTTTAAAGAACTCCTTATTTAGTTCCACAGCCCATTTTTGTATATGTGTTGTTTAATTTCTTATTATTTAGGTTTTATTTGTGTTCTTTGTATATTTTGGATATTAATCCTCTATCAGATGTACATCTGGCAAAGATTTTCTCCCATTCTGTAGGTCACCTTTTTGCTCTACTCACAGTGTCCTTTGTTTACTTTAGCTTTGTAATTTCATGAGATCCCACTGGTTGATCCGTGGTTTTATTTTCTCAACAATTGGGGTTATATTCAGAAAGTCTTTGCCAAGACCAATATGCTGAATGGTTTCCCCTACTTTTTCCTCTCAAAGTTTCAGAGTTTTGGATCTCATATTAGGGTCTTTGATCCGTTTGGATTTAATTTGTGTGCATGGACAGAGATAAGGATCTATTTTCATCCTTCTACAGATACATATCCAGTTTTCCCAGCACCATTGGCCAAAGAGGTTGTCTTTCTCCAATAAGTATCTTTTGTCAAAGATCAGGTACCTACCCAGACATATATCTGGGGCCCCTGTTCTGTTTCATTGATCTACATGTCTGTTTTGTGCCAATACCATGCTGTTTTAGTTACTATGGCTCTGTAATATAGGTTCAAATCAGGTAATGTGATACCACCAGCCTTATTTTTGTAGCTCAAAATATTTTAGATATTTAAGGATTTTGTGTTCCAAATGAAGTTTTGGAATGTTTTTTCTATTTCCATGAAGAATGCCATTGGAATTTTGATGGAGATTGCATTAAATGTGTAGATTGTTTTTGGTAAGATTGCCAATTTCACAATATTAATTCTTCCAGCCCAAGAACATGGATGTCTTTTCATTTCCTACTGTCTTCTGCAATTTCTTGCTTAAGTGTTTTAAAGTTTTCATTGTAGAGATCCTTTTCTTCCTTGGTTAGGTTTATTCCAAGGTACTTTTGTTTTTGGTGCAAATGTGAATGGGAGTGATTCTCTGTGTGTTTGTTGTTAGCATATAGGAAAGCCAATGATTTTTGTAAGTTTATTTCATGTGTGCTACATGGCTATAAGTGTTTATTAGCTCTAATGGTTTGCTGATGGAGTCTTTAGGGCCCTTTATGTATAGAATTATATCATCTGAAAATAATTATAATTTGATCTCTTCCTTTCCAATCTCTACCCCTTTTATGTGTATCTTGCCTTATTGCTGTGGCTAAAACTTCCAGTACTATATTAAATAAAAATGGGGGAAGTGGACACCCTTGTTTTGTTCTTATTTTGGTGGAAAAGCTTCAAGTTTTTCTCAATTTAGCATTATGCTGGCTGTAGGTTTGTCATTAACAGCCTATATTATGTTGAGATATGTTCCTTCTATTCCCAGTCTCTGTAGGACTTTTATCATGAAGGGATGTTGGATTCTGTCAAAAGCTTTTTCTGCATCTAATGAGATGATCATGTGATTTTTTGTCCTTCAGTCCATTCATATAATGTATTATATTTATCAATTTGCATATGTTGAACCATCCCTGCATCTCTAGGATAAAGCCTACTTGATCAGGATGAATAATCTTTCTTATATATTCTTGTATTCTGTTTGCCAGTAATTTGTTGAGAATTTTTGCACATACATTTATGAGGAAGATTGGTCTGTAATTTTCATTTTTGTTCTATCTTGTCTGGTTTTGATATCAGAGTGATTCTGGCTTTTTAGAAGGTTGGTAGATTTCTTTCCTTTTCTATTTTATGGACAAGTTTGAGAATCATTGGTATTAGTTCTTCCATTAAGGTCTGGTAAATTTCACCAGTGAATCCATCTGGGCCTGAACTATTTTTAGTTGGGTGATTTTTTATGCTTGGATCTACATACTTGGTATAGGTCCATTTTAGTGGTTACTCTCATCTTGTTTTAATTTAGGTAGGTCATATAAATCAAGGAAATCATCCATTTCTTTCAGATTTTCAAACTTAGTGGAGTGTATGCTCATGTAGTATGTCCATATGATTTTTTTTTTTAATTTCTGTGGTATCTGTTGTGATGGTACCTTTTTCATCTCTAATTTTTTTATTTGTGTCTTTCCTCTCTATCTTTTGGTCAGATTTTCTAAGTGTTTATCAATCTTTTTTATCATTTCAAAGAACCAACTCTTTGCTTCATTGATTCTTTGGAGTGATTTTTGGTTTCTATTTCATTAATTTCTGCCCTAATCTTTATTATTTCTTCCCATCTACTGATATTTGGTTTCCCTTGTTTTTTCTTTTCCAAGTGAAGCATTAAGGTGAAGCATTAAGTTGTTTACTTGTGACCTTTTAAATTTCTTAACATAGGCACTTATAGCTATAAATTTCCCTCTTAGGCTTTCATTGTGTCCCAAAGCTCTTGGTATGTTATGTTCTCATTATCATTTGAGTCTATGAATTTTTTGACTTCCTTCCTGATTTCTTCATTGTTTAGTTTCCATGATTTTGTATATGCTCTATTGCTTTTCTTCGTATTAATTTGTAGTTTGATACCATTTTCATCAGATAGAGTGGAAGGAGTTATTTCAATTTTCCTGTATTTTTTAAGATTTGCTTTGTGTCCTAATATATGGTCTATTTTAGAGAATGTTCCATTTGGTGCAGAAAAGAATGTGTGTTATGTAGCATTTGGATGAAATGTCCTGTAGATATCTGCAAGGTATATTTCTCCTATGATTTCATTTAATCCAAATGCATCTCTGTTTATTTATTTATTTTTTTTGCCAGAATGACCTTTCAATTGCTGAGATTGGTGTTATCTCTGACCTTAGTTCTAATAACATTTGTTTGATGAAATTGGGATTCCCCCATGTTAGGTACAGCTATGTTTAGGATTGTAATGTCCACTTGTTGGAGTGTTCCTTTAATTAATACACAGTGACTTTCTCTATCTTTCCTCACTAAAGTTTGTCTGAAGTCTACCCTGTCAGATATTAGTATAGTGACCCCTACTTATTTTCTAAGCCTATTTGCTTGAAACACCATTTTCCAATCTTTCACCCTAAGATAATGTTCATCCTTTGTAGAAAGGTGAGTTTCATGGAGGCAACAAATTGAAGAATACTGCTTTTTAATCCAGTCTGCAAACCTGTGTCTTTTGGTTAGGGCATTCAGGCTGTTGATATTAAGAGTTATTATTGAAAGTTTTTGCCGTTTTTTTTTTTTTTTTTTTTTTTTTTTGTAGTTCTTCCCTTTTTACCTTTCCTCTCTTGTATTAACTAGTATTTGAGTATGGTTTGCTTTTTCCAGGTTCCTTATATGTATGCTTTTTTTCTCTTCAGCATGGAGGATCCTTTCAAGTATTTTCTGTAGAGCTTCTTTTGTCTTCAAATATTCTTTTAGCCTTTTTTTGTTGTAGAATGTCCTTAATTCTCCATCTATTTGAATGGATAGATTTGGAGGATAAATTAACCTCAGTTGACAGTTGTTATCTTTCAGAACTTGGAATACATTATGCCTAGCCCTTCTGGATTTTAAATTTTGTGTTGAGTAATCTGCTGAGATCCTGATGGGCTTGACTTTATATGTGACTTGATTTTTCTCTCTAGCTGCTTTCAATATGTTTTCTTTGGTTTGTTTCTTTGGTAGTTTAATTATAATACGATGAGGAGAGGTCCTTTCCAGGTTTTGTCTGTTTGATGTTTTAAAAGCTTCCTGTATCTGCATTGGCATCTCTTTCCCAATTTGTGGGAAGTTTTCTTCTATGATTTTTTTTAAAAACACCTACTATGCCTTTGGAGTGGAATTCTCCTAGTATACCCGGAATTCTTATGTTTAATCTTTTCATAGTGCTCCAAATATATTGAAATTCCAATTTATACTTTCATATTAGTTTGTCTTTCTCTTTGTCAGACTGTATTAGATCTGCCATCTGGTCTTCTTGTTTAGATATTCTGTTCTCTTCTTCATCAATTCTATTGGTGAGGTTTTCTACAGAGTTTTTTATTTGACTTACTGTGTTTTTCATTGCTAGTATTTTTGACTGGTTTTTCTTTATTATTTCTATTTCCTTATTCATGTCTTGTCTTGACCTCCTTATTTCAGTAAATTGGTTTCCTGCGTATATTTTGATTCCTTTTATTTCCTCTTTGATTTCTTTGAGCATATTTATAGTCATCCTTTTGAAATCTTTCTCAGGCATTTCTTCTAAATAGTCTCACTGGAGGTCATTTCAGATGGATTTAAAATTTTTGGTGGAATTATATTGTCTTGATTTTTTGTGTTTCTTGTACTATAATATGGAGATTTTTGCATCTTGGATTAATTTAATTCTTGGGTTTTCTAGTTATTTGCATTATTATTAGATGTATTAATCAATCTGACATTATATATTTTCAGCGTAGGAACTTAAGATTCTAGGTGTGGCTCTTTATACTCTCAGAGTAGCCACAAAGGTGACCCTAGATATTGGGTTTGCCTGCAATGAGAGTATTCTAGTGGTCTGGGTGGAATAAAATACAGGCAAATTCTAAATTGTAACTAAATAATATACATATTCAATGAAAACCAGCACAGAGTATTTATGCAAGAGTAGGTATTATGACAAACAGATCCTCTAACAAAGTCAACGTCCCTAAGGATGTGTGTTGCCCCACACCCTTAATCCTGTTAACTGGGAAGCTGAGATTTCTGGTCTGTAGAGGTTTCCAAGGTTTCTGGGAGCTGAGTAGGTGAGGTCTCTTTCCCAGGTCTCTGGTGCTTGCTGGCACTGGTGCTGCTGGGAAGGGAGGCTGTGGATGGTTGTTGAAGTTCTCCCATTGGTCCTTGTGATCCTCTTCCTCACTAACCACTACACTGGTCCCTGCCTTCCTCCCCTTCGCATTTATTGAGTTTTTGAGAAGGTTGGTGTGAGTGGAATAGCCCCTCACCTATCTTTTCCTATTGCTAAGGTTGAACCTGGCACCTCTGGCTGCATGGATATGGTGCTGCTGCTGCTGCTGGAGCTACTTCTGCATTTTCCTGTGGTCTCTAGACACTCTGAGTCGCTCCCTCCTACTTCTCTGCTGTGGCTGATTATTTTTTATTTCACTTCACTTTTTAGTAGGAGAATGTATTTTTCTGTTTTTTTTTTTCTTTTTCTCACCTAAGCTGCTTTGGCATGGTTCCTATGCCAAACCGGAAGTCACCTAAGTTAACATTCTTAAAGTGAAAACTGATAAACTAAGAGATTACTTTTACAATGGTGGTGGGATATAATAATATTAAATTTTTAAATTAATCAATAGCTCCTAAATTCTAACATGCCTTTGGACGGGGTAATGGAGCTTATTTATTCTGACCTGGAGATAACTATAACCTGTTCCTCACCTGAGGAGTCACTTGACTTCAGTACCACAACAAACGTGGAATAATATCATTTAAAATTTCCTTCAGAAAGTTCTTTTTGCTAATCATAACTTTACTAAGGGAATATTTCTTTGTATGTTAGTTTGGAACTAGTATGTAAATGAGATACTAAATTGAACTCCAGAGACTAATGCTATGTATCTAAAAAATGCTGTCTTTCCTAGCAACCAATGGCAAAAGATAAGCCTCCATTGATTTCTTCAAGAAGGATTTGCAATTGTCTACATTTAATTAAAGTTAGAATTCTTTCTGGAATTCTCATATATTCAGTTAGGAATGTAATCCATGGCTGTATTTGCAATGGAATCCATCACCACTGAGCAGGTGAAGTAGAACTGAGGAATCATGATAGGAAAAGCATGCTTGTAGTCATCTTCTAATTATTTTCTCTCTCAGAATCTTCTGCCTTCTACTTTTACTGACAAAAGCACTTGTAGAGCTGGAAACATGGCTTAGCAGTTATGGTGCTTCCCTGTGAAGCCTAAGTACCCATGCTCAACTTTACAAATCCCACGCTAACTAGATGCACAAATGTGAGGCAAGTGCAAAATTGAACATGCCCACTAGGTGGCAAAAGCATCTGAGTTTGATTGCAGTGGCTGAAGCCGTGGTGTGCCAATTCTCTCTCTGTCTCCCTCTAAAATAATGACTATATATATATATATATATATATATATATATATATATATATATACAATAACAATGAAAATAATGAATATATATATAGATAGATGTATATACAAAAGCAATTGTGGTATTGAACTCTTGAGATAATCCAGGATAACCTGGGTCTTTCTCCATGCTTTTATTTTTTAAATATATTTTATTTATTTATTTACTAGGAGAGAGACACAGGGAAGAGACACAGAGAGAAAGAGAGAGAATGGGTACGCCAGGGCCTCTAGCTGTTGCAAATGAACCTGGACCACTTTGTGCATCTAGCTTTATGTGTCAGCTGGGGAACTGAACCATGGTCCCTAGGCTTTACAGGTAAGTGCCTTAGCCATCATAAAAATCCCTTCAGCCCATCTTTCTCCATTCTTATTAGGTCACAACTATGAAATAGCTGTGAAAATGCTACATATCCTAACTGTTACAGATTGTGAGTACTAAGTATGTATCTTAAGGGGGGGGGTATTCTGATTATTCTACAGCTAGAGTTTTGTGAGTATTTCTCAGTTTTCTAGTCTTTTCTATTGACTGGTGTGTTCACTCTTTTGCCAACATCAGAATGTATTCCTTACTAAAATTGTATAAGTCTTAATGTCAGGAGATGGATTCTTCCTACTTTAATCTTACAGATCTCCTTGAAATAATAATTCACATTTTCTCCTTTTTTTTCTTTTGGTTTTTTGAGGTAGGGTTTCACTCTAGCTCAGGCTGACTTAGAATTCACTCTGTAGTCTCAGGATGACTTTGAACTTGTGGCAATCTTCCTACCTCTGCCTCCCAAGTGCTAGGATTAAAGGCATGCAACAGCATGCCCAGATTTTATGATTTACATTTTTTGTTATCCATATAAATTTAAGAATTATTTCATATATCTCTTGCTAAGATATTAATAGAAATTATATTAATATATCGTGTCAATGTAGAAGAGAATTGACATCTTTACTCTGCTCAACTTTCCAAGTCATGCATCCCTGTTTCTTGAATTCTTTACATCAGCATTATATAGTTTTAAGCATTCAAATTCCTAATGCATTTTGTTAGGCATTCGCTAAAGTAGTTTATTCTTTTGAGCAATTGTAAATTTTTTTCTTTAGTCTCATGTGTACATGGATACTTATAAAAATATAATGGTTTATAGGATGAGGTTGTATCCTGTGACCTTGTCGAAATCATTTATTAGTTTTAAAAGTTTTATGGGGGCTAGAGAGATGGCTTAGTGGTTAAGCACTTGCCTGTGAAGCCTAAGGACCCCGGTTTGAGGCTCGATTCCCCAGGACTCACGTTAGCCAGATGCACAAGGGGGCACACGCATCTGGAGTTCGTTTGCAGTGGCTGGAGGCCCTGGCGCGCCCATTCTCTCTCTCTCTCTCTCTCTCTCTCTCTCTCTCTCTCTCTGTCACTCTCAAATAAATAAATAAAAATGAACAAAAAACAGTTTTATGGATGTCTCATTAGAATTTCATATTATCATTAGATAGGGACGTACTTTTTCTGATTTATATATCTTGTATTTCTTTTTCTTGGCTTTTTACATTAATTAGATATTCTAATTTGTTGAATAATAATACTGAAGTTAGAATTACTTGCCTTCATGATCTTAGAAAGTAAGTTTCTCTAGATTCATAGCTTTGTCAGTGTTTGTTAATCATGTGAATTTTTGATCAAGTCAGTTCTATTATTTATTATTGATTTTTTTTTTGTTTTTTCTCGAGGTAGGGTCTCACTCTAGCCCAGGCTGATCTGGAATTCACTATGGAGTCTCAGGGTGGCCTCAAACTCACAGCAAGCCTCCTACCTCTGTCTCCCAAGTGCTGGGATTAAAGGCGTGCGCCACCATGCCCAGCTTTTATTATTGATTTTGAAGTACTTCTTCTGAGCCATATATGTGATTTTTCTTCATAAGCCAGTAACATAGAGTATTTTAGGTTGACTTTTTTTATTATTGTACTAGTTTAGAGTTTTAGGAAGTTCCCCCCGTCATCTAGACTGCACAGTTCCCCTATATTCTTATTTGATAGATTAACTAATTATGTTATAGTAGTCTGTCATAAACATCCCTCAAAGTAACTAAAATATAGCTTATATAATAATTATCAGCTGTTTTCATGGTGCACTTAATGAACATTTAAAAAAATTGTTTTATTCAATTAGATATGGCAAGTTTTTTATAAATCTCGAGAGCTTGAGAGCTAGAAGCAATTTGAAAAACGTATTAGATTGCATTTGAATCTTATATGAAAGACAATCAGATGATTTTTATAATATATAAATTTACTTTTTACATTAATATTAGAAATATCCCAAGTTAACTTAATATTTCCTTATAGAATGTTCATCCCCTCCCTTTCATTATCAAGGATGAGTATATATATATATATATAGTATTTAAATGATTTGGCATGGTGACATATTTGGGAGACCTGAGAACTTTTATTTCATAGAGAAATCAGAGTCACATAATTTCATGTTTGGTAGACTATTTATTTCTGGTTATCACTCACAATTTTTTTTTCTTGCCTGGGGAAAAATATTGCCTTGGTTAAACAAAGAATGACTTTCATTCTCTACCAGGAAAGGTGAAATTCTTTCAGCTTGTATCATGCCCATTTTAGTGGGTAATGTAAGATTGAGATGCAATGGCAATAAGGCTTCCACTACACACTGGTGTGAGGCATTACTAGTCAGCTATGGAG
The DNA here is from genome assembly GCA_036346955.1 of Dipus sagitta. Classification (NCBI taxonomy): domain Eukaryota; kingdom Metazoa; phylum Chordata; class Mammalia; order Rodentia; family Dipodidae; genus Dipus; species Dipus sagitta. Next base: position 100,681,597 of record CM070771.1, on the reverse strand, counting down.
GAAAGTAGGTGGTCTTCTTCCTTTAAACATAAACTTTCAGGCAACTATTATCCTACTTTTAGCAACATATCATATATGATGAAACTCTATAATCTTACATATCGTGGGAAGCATATGAGAAAATTATTACAAAATAAAATGAAATAAATAAAATAAAATAAAACTCATAGCTTAAATTTAAATGCACACACAGGGAACATTTAAGGAGATGTTGGAGCTGAGTGTGGTGTGCATGTCTTTAATCTCAGCAGTTGGGAGTCAGAGGTATGAGAATCACTGAGTGTGAGTTTGATTTACCTCATGTTCTCTGATCTTGATTTCTTATGGCTACTCTTTTACTTACTATTGAATTCTGTTTGAAGCAGAGAAAATAAAATTTTGTTATCTTTATATTATGCATTTCCAGTTTTAAAGTCAAAAATGAGAACATGTAACTCATATATAGCATTACCAAAATTATAGTGTCTAATTCCATAGCTTGAATATGCATATTTATTTCATTCTTACCAGACAGTGGAGACCTGGGCCCAAATTGATTTCACTGCTTTTACTCTCCTTCCCACACTACATGTACTAGCAACATTAACTTCTGCTCTCTCTCTCTCCCTTTCTTTTATTCTCTCCCCAAATCTTTCTCTATTTCTTTATTTATGCTTTGGCACAAGGCCTCACTACATAGGCCATGCTAGCCTAGGACTCCCTATCTTGTTTTAGTTTTCTAAAAGTTGAAATAGAGGTAATAGGCATGTGCTGACACATTCAATTACTGATTTTCTTTTAGAGCACAGTTGACTCCTTTCTGTGTTGGAAACAAGGTCTTATTTTAATAGATGTATGACCACTTGGAAGTGTTAGTGCTCCTATTGACCCTGTTCTAGATGTCACATACTTATTTGTACTTTGGTTCAGTCATGATCTGGTATGTTAGGCCCGTTAGATTTCTGTGAATAGGGAGGTACCGATTTATACAAACTTTCATGTATTCCCTTTGTTCATCATGTGGTCCATCTCCTGTTTGACTCCAAAACACATGCTAAAAGATAAAAATATTAAAGGTGTGAAGAGAGACAGGCAGAGTAGTGTTGGGGGGGGCGAATATGAACAAGGTACAGTGATGTATGTATGTGAAAGTATCACAGAAGCCTATTATTTTGTACACTAACTAAAAAAAATAATAGAAAGGAATATAAATGTGAAAACTTAAAACATAAAATTAAAAATAATCCAGAAACGAAATCAATTTATGTAGTATGAAATAGAACCAGAAGATTAAATAATAAAATATTACAATATTTTTAAAAAAGTTTCTAAATGGCACCAAGAGACCATTAAACCTGCACAGTGCCCTGAGGAACTAGTCCCTTCTGTGGCTATTAAGGTCTCACATGCAGGAAGTTGTTTCTACATGCAGGTTGTGAACATGTGTAAAGACTTTGAAGCCAACCTGGTACCTTTGAGAATGTGAAAGGAGATTATGAAAGGTTAGTGGGTAGGGAGGAAAATGAAGGCATTTCCGTCAGTGAAGAGAGAACAGTCTTTAAAGTTTAAGGTGAGAAGTCAGACTAGTATTTTCATTCTGAGTGGAAGCTGTTGAACTAGTTCAGATAGGATTGTCAGATCTGATTTATATGTTCAAAAGATATTGTCCTGCACAATGGTATATGCTAAAAATTTTGTTCCTTCCAAAATGCACATTGAAATTTCTTTCTGTAGGAAAAGTATTATGGTGAAGCTTTGTGGAGGTGGTGATTAAGCCATGAAGGTCTATCTATAGAATTGGGATGAATACTGTATTTATAGGCATTCTTTGACCCCATAATCAACTCTTGGTCCTCCCACCATATGATAATACTATATATAGCAAGACCGTTGCCAGATGCTGGTGATTTGGTACTGGATTCCCTAGCCTCCACACTGCCAGCCAGCAAATTTCCCCTTTGTGATCTTCTGCTGTCATGGTATAAAATGAACCAAGAGGATATGAAACAACATCAGAATGTGGTGAGTTAATTTATGTTCAAAGCTGTATAGATGGAGAGATTTGTAGAATGCATATTATGTTTGAGAAATGGAGTGACAGAATTTATGTGGGGTGGAATGTAACGTGTGAGGAAGACAGAGCAATAAGAGATAAACTGTATGCTTCTGTTTTCCCTTGAACAGTGGGAGGCATGAGCTGGAAGAAAGGCCTAGCAATAAAGAATTCAATGTTTTTGATTTGGCCATGGTAAAAGAGATCTTGTTGCTAAAAGCAAACTGATTTTGGTGAATTAGTTGTTTGGAATTAAAGGTGAAACAGTTGATGAATAAACAAACAAACAAACAAAAAGTAAAGCAATGGTAGACCAAACATGAAATGGAAGCCATTTTCCAATACTTGTTGCATGAAAAATGACTGGCCTTTCATCCCATAGTCAGGGTCACAGTGCAAACCAAGACCACCAATGATCCTTTCTTTCCTCTTTTAAAGATAAGTCACTGGACACACAAATGCCTTCTTGGTTCACCTACTATAGGACGACAGTCTTATCCTTAGCCAACCACATGAACACTTACATTCTCCAGGGTATTTTAAGGTATATTCTAATCACTGATGGCAGCTCTCCTCAGCACTGCAAAAGTGCTTCAGATGGTGATTAAGAGTCCTTTACTTGGGTTAGCCTTCTTTCCCCTCTATTAATTAACTATCTTATTTTTTTGAGACAAGACAGAATATCCTCAAGCTAGCAGTTCCCCTGCCTCTGCCTCCTGAATGTGCTGGAATTTAGGCATCATCCACCATACCATGTATTTTTCTGTTTCTTACATCTTATTTAAGTGACCAAGGGTAGCATGTTAAAGCAAACCTTAGGGGTCACAGCCAGAAGATTATTATCCTGGCTCCATAATTAGCACTTTGAGTTCATGTTACTCATGTTTATTAAGTTTACTCAGAACCATCAGAATTCATGGGAGGGTTGTCAAAAGCAAAAATGTGCCATTACCTAATAATTCCCATCACTCCATACTCTACAGTGTTTTGGTACAATTATTGGAGGAATATTATACTGCCAGGGCAGAAAAAGTGAAAGAATGAAGTAGGGGTCCCCAATTCCTGGATTCCCTGCACTGGAGGGTGTGTGCAGAGGGCACAGAGTGAGTAGACCAGATCCCTGTTCCCTGGGGCCCTTCCCAGTTTCCTGGTCTAGGTAGGTCCCTCTGTGGATGGCTTGGCACTGCTTGAACCCTCTGAGCTTGCTGTGGAAGGAGGCCCCTTGATCTACCTTCCTGATGGAAGTGCCCTTGGGTCCCCAACTCCCAGATACCCTGTACCATGGAACAACTAGACCTAATGGAAGTCTACACAACTTTCCACCCCAACTATACAGAATACACATTCTTCTCAGCAGCCCATGGAACCTTCTCCAAAATAGATCATATGCTGGGCCATAAAAGCATTCCTCCATTAATTCATGAAAATTGAAGTAACTTCCTGCATCATATCAAATCACAATGCTTTAAAGCTAGAAATCAACAACAAGTGACTCATGAAGAACTGAACCAGGTGCTGGAGACAAAACAACACACTTTTAAACAATGTGTTGTGGAAGAAATCAAAACACAAACTGTAAAATTTCTAGAATTGAATGAAAATGAAAATAAAACCTACCAAACTTATGGGACACATTAAGGCAGTCCTAAGGAGAAAATTCATAACATTAAATGCCTTCATAACAAAGACAGAGAGATCCCAAATTAATAACCTAACTGTCCACATAAAGGCAATTGTAAAACAAGGAGAATCCAACTCTAAGAGCTCCAGATGGAAATAAATAATCAAGATCAGAGAACAAATTAATGAATTGGAAACTAAGAAAATAATATAAAAAATTAATAAAACAAAGGACTGGTTCTTTGAAAAATTAAACAAGATTTATGAAATCCTGTCCAATTTGATCAAACAAATAAAAGAGAAGTCTCAAATTAACAAAATCAGAAATGAAAAAGGAGAGATCACAACAGACATCAATGAAATTGGAAGAATCATCAGGGCATACTTCCAAAACCTCTACTCCATAAAATTGTGTAATCTGGAAGAAATGGAGGAATTCCTAGGCACATACCACCTACCAAAACTAAACTCAGAGCAGATTAATCTCCTAAACAAACCTAACACATCCATGGAGATTGAACAGCTAATCGATATCCTCCACAAAAAGAAAAGTCCAGAATCTATCAAACCTTCATTGAAGAAGAATTGAAACCAATATTTCTCAAACTTTTTCTCATAATATGAGACCAGATAATCCTCCCAAGTCCTTTTATGAAGCAAACATCATGTAATACCAAAATCAGATAGAGATGCAACAAGGAAAGAAAACTGTAGGCCTATCTCCCTGATGAATTTAAATGCAAGAACAAAATCCTTGCAAACTGGATTCTACAACATATCAAAAGCATTACCTACGTTGATCAAGTAGGCTTCATACCAGGGATGCAGGGATGGTTCAACATATCGAAGTTGGTCAATGTAATAGACCACATCAATGAACTTAACCATAAGAACCATATGATCATCTCAATTAATGCAGAGAAGGTCTTTGATAAAATACAACACCACTTCATAATCAAAATGATGGAAAGAATAGGCATGGAGGGTTTATATATCAACACAGTAAAGGTTATATATAAAGTACCCAAAGCCCAAATAATATTTAATGGGGAACGACTCAAGGAGTTCCCATTGAGAATAGGAACAAGACAGGGGTGCCCACTCCCACCAATGCTCTTCAATATAGTACTAGAAGTACTTGTAGAAGCAATAAAGCAGGAGATAGAAATAACAGAGATTCAGACTGGAAAGGAGGAAGTCAAATTAGCCCTATTTGCAGATGACATGATCATATACATAAGTGACCAGAAAATCTCAACCCCAAAACTTCTAAAGGTAATTAATTCTTTCAGTAAAGGGGTGGGATACAAAATCAATGCACAAAAGTCAGTAGCCTTTCTCTATGCAAAGGATAAATATACACAGAAATTAATCAGTGAGGCTATCCCATTTTCAATAGCAACAAAAAAAATTTAAAGACCTTGGATTAACACTAACCAAGGATATGAAAGACCATATAATGAAAACATACAAAAATTTCAAGAAATAAATCTAAGAGGACTTGAGAAGATGGAAAGTCCTCCCATGCTCCAGGATAGGTAAAATTAATATTGTGAAAGTGGCAGTTCTACCAAAAGCAATGCACATATTTAATGCAATACAAATAAAAACACCAGCATCATTCTTCACAGAGGTTGAAAAAAATGGTCTCAAAATTCATATGGAATGGCAACAGGCCTTGGACATCCAAACATATCCTCAGCAAAAAAGACCAGCTCTGGAGGTATCAACATACCCGATCTAAAGCTATAGTACAATGCCATAGTAACAAGAACACCATGGTACTGGCAAAAGAACAGAAACGTGGACCAATGGAACATAATTGAAGACTCAGACCTTAAGTCAAGTAACTATAGCTACCTGATCTTTGACAAAGGTGCCAATTATATAGACTGGTGGAAAGACAGCATCTTCAACAAAGGTGTTGGACAAATTGGATGACCATATGTCCAAAAATCAGAAACTTGATCCACTCATCTCTCCATATACAAAAGTCAAGTCCAAGTGGATTAAAGACCTCAATATAAGACCTGAAAGTCTTCCCCTACTGGAATTAAAAAAAAAATAAGAGGCACTCTCCATGATACAGGAGTGGGGAAAGATTTCCTGAACAATACCCCAGTAGCCCAGGAAATGAAATAAGCACTCAACCAATGGGATCTTATGAAGCTAAAAAGCTTTTGCACAAACATACTAAAAGCAGAGCCAATGGATTACCCACTGAATGGCAGAAAATCTTTGCCAGCTATACCACTAGCAGAAGCCTAATATCTAGAACCTACAAAGAACTCAAAAAAACTAAACAATAAAAAAATCAAACAACCCACTCCAAAAGTGGAGCAGAGAACTAAATAGGGAATTCTCAGAGGAAGAATTACAAATGGCTAACTCACACTTAAGAAAATGTTCAACATCCCTAGCCATCAGAGAAAGGCAAATTAAAACAACCATGATATTCCACCTTACTGCAGTAAGAATTGCAATCATTAAAGAATCTAACAATGATAAATGTTGATGAAGATGTGGGGAAAGAGGAAGCCTCATCCACTGTTGGTGGGAATGTAAACTTGTACAACCACTATGGAAATCAATTTGGAGATTCCTGAAAAGGATAAACACAGAGCTACCAACAGACCCAGTTATTCCCTCACTGTGCATTTACCCTACATGTTCCATGCATCAATACAGAGAACTTTGCTCAACCATGTTTATAGCTGCTTACCTCATTACAGCTAAGAACTAGAATCAAACAAGATACCCATAATTGGATGAATGGATAATGAAGTTGTGGTACCTTTACACAATGGAATTTTACTCATAAGTAAGAAAAAACAATGCAATGAAATTTGTAGAAAAATGGACAGACTTGGAACAGATCATATTCAGTGAACTCACACAATCACAGAAAAATAAATGCTGTATCATGTCACTTATCTGCAATCTCTAAGTTGGACCTGCTCAAGTGGATGTAATACCTGATAGGCAACTTAAGGCCCAGACAATAGGTATTGAAGGGTTCAGTGGGAGAGGAAGGGAATGGTATGGGGGATAAACACAAAATTAAAACCAAAATGAGGTGATACCATATAAATATTTACCCTTGGAGATAGCCTAAAAGATATAACCCTCAAAAGGCTTACAGGGGGAGCACCTGAAAAGTAGGGCTCTAGTGAGGGTGGGATGAAGCCTAATCTTAAAGAAAAAATATTTTATTTCTCTTACCTGTAGCTATCAGTACTACAGGTTGGTTGCTACCCACATTGAGCTGTTGATCAGAGGTACCTACAAGGTCCCCAAATCAAGACAGGTTTCTGTCAAAGCATTTGATTACCCACTTGAGGCAAAAGGCAAGACCCTATTGCTGAAGACACCATATGCTGCTGACACAGAGCATGGAGAGACCTGGCTGGAATTCAGAGGAAAGCCAGTCCCCAGACAGTTAGCCTATCTAGTGCTGGAAAGCACTACATGAGCTACTGTACGAAAATAGACAACAATAATCTGAGCAACCAGAGGTCTAAACCACTCAAATGCAAACACCCTGACACATTGTAAATGCGAGTGCAATGGTGGCACACAGCATCAGTGGGTAACCAATAGCTTTCTGATTGGCTAAGAGAGCCACTCAATGGAAAACAACCCATACCTGGAATTGAGAACCAGATCAGAATCCTATGGAGACAAAGATTATGCTCTCCCATGTGTGAGATTAAATATTATTTTTCAGCTCAGGCACACACTTGTAATACCAGTACCTTGGATGACTAAACCCAGAGGATCAGAAGGTCAAGGCCAGTTTGGGGTAATGGTAAGATCCAGAATCAAGTATTTTTGTTTTTTTATTTCTCAAAATCCTCATGTAAAATAAAACTTACATGGCTGAGTATAAATAAACATTAATGAATGAATCCAATTGCAGCAAGATTTGTATTGCAGTGTCTTTTACTGAATGTAAACTGCATCTTGGAATAAATACAATTTGGCTTTATTTTTTGGAGAATTAATCAGAGTGCAGTCTCATTTCATTTGTTGTCAAATGTAGGCAAATGTCAGAAATTTTCATCCAACATGCAAGAGACATTTTCTGGTTAAACACAAGACAAGAAAAAAAAAACTATAAAAACCCATCACAGCATGATTTACTTGTGATTATAACAATATTATAAGAATTTGGATACTCTTTAATATCCATAATTGGGAATAATATTAATAATGGCTTGGAGTATGAGGCTTAGGAAGGATGGTGTTCTAAAAGTTGAACACCTTTAAAGAAATGTAGAACACATTTCATTAAGGAAAGAGGTTAAGTAATCCTCTTTTATTATATTTAAGTATCTTTAAATGTTTCTAAAGCCCAGGTAAGTTTGAAAGCTGTGCAGTTTTAGTCATCTACTTTACAGGAAGTGAGCTGCTTGGTTAAATTGTTAAGAAGCAGCAGCAGCAGTATTTTGTAGCATTGAGAAATGGATCCAGGACCAAAGTGGCTGGAAGCGGCAAATTATGATGCAGCTTTAAATGCTGTTGTAAAGTATATCACTAATTTTCCCACATCTTAATTGGGAAAATCCATTCTACTCTGGGAAGAATGATGCTATTAAGATATAATGCCAAAGAAATAAAGAACATCCAGTCATGGAGCCTGTTCTTCATACCAAGGGAACTGTATGGAGAATGGAAGAGAAAAAAAAATTGTACCATGCTCCTCAGTATATAAATCTCTTATGTGTACACTCTATAAAGAGAGATATAACCAATACACCTGAGGCCATCACTAAAAATCTCCAAATACACAATTAGCTAACAAATTTATCTCAAGAATCTGTATATTCACAGCTGTGATGACTCCAGTGAGGGAAAAATGGCTCATGGATGCTTCCTGCCTTCCAAAATTCGCCATGCAGTCACAAATTAAACAGGCTGCCCTGGGAAACCATGGGCTTTTGGATGGCACAGGCAACATACTCAAAAATGTTCTTCGCTAAAGTCCTCATGTGATTTAAAGGGCAACACTGTAGTCTGCTCTGCAATCTCCAGCACAGGAACTGTTTGGAAGATGCTCTGACAGATGTCTAGAGAGTATCTTGTAGATGTGGTTGGGTCAAAGAGTTGATCTGCCTTTACTTCTCATATGCAAAGTGGCATCATAACAGTGCAGGCTTATACTGTTATGAGCCTTAAAAATAAGTATGTAAACATCTTAGCCCCAATGTAAGTTCTCAAATAAAAATTAGTTGTTTCCATCAGAAGCCTTTTATAGTGATTTATTTATTAGAATGATAGAGAGAGAGAGAGAGAGAGAGAGAGGGAGGGAGAATGGGCATGCAGGGCCTCTAGGTGCTGCAAAACAAATTCCAGACACATTTGCCACATTGTGGATCTGGCTTTACATGGGTACTGGGGAATCAAACTTGGGTCCTTAGGCTTTGTAAGAAAGCGCCTTAATGACTGAGTCACCTCTCAAGCCCCTTTTGTAGAGATTTTGTTGATAACTAGTTGAATGGGGAAGAAAAAAAGTTTTTTAAAATCTCCTTTGTGTAATAATATTTATTCTGGAGAAAGCTGTGACTGTGTATATTTCTTAATAAGGAGTAAGTTTATGATCAGGTATTTTGTATATACTTCAAATTTTAAAAGTAGATATAATTTATAATTCAGTTCAACATTCATTGGGCATGAGAATAGCCAGGCAAAATGGTAAGTATAGACATACGAGGGTAAGTAAAATGTATTTTGTGCTAAAGGATTTTCGATGGTAGTGAGGAATTCCAACAGACAATGGCATTCCACAGCATGTTACTAGTGCTGAGACAGGGTGCGATGGGAGCAGACTGGAAGCCCAGCTCCCTTGCCTGGAGTGAAGGGCAGCATCTACAGTATCTCTTGGGAAGACTGGTGTTGTTACTGAGCCCCAAGTGGTAGAGAAGGGAAGTGCAGATCAAGGCGAGGAGCTGGCATGGGCATTGTGGCTTTTGAGGGAACTGTAAATGATTGTTAGTGCCTACCATATGGTGTAGGGCAAAGCAACTGCAATATAAGTGGGACCTGTGCCATAAGGATCTCTGATCAGACTAGAAAGAGCTAGTCTAGATTTGATGATCCATGAGACAAAATTCCAATCAGGTACAATTTCACTTTTATCTCACTTTACAACCTCAGTAGCAACTAAACTATACCAAGAACACATGAGATGAGTAACTATACTTTGGCCACAGATATGGCAAAAATTGATGGTCATTGTGGGTTCTGGAGAAAAAAAAATCAGAAAATTAGAGGAATTGTGGAGTCTGTCAACTTTCACAATGTTGGACCAGGGAAGAAATTACACAAGGACTCATCTATTTCCACATAAAGTAGTCTTGGATGAAGCCAATGTGTTCCTCAGGTTTATGTCCATATTTTGACCTATTCTATTTTTCTGTACCAGGTTAAAGAATTTTTATTTGATTTAAAAACCAATTTGGAGTGGCTTGAAACTTCTAAGTATAAAACACTAAGATTTCTTAGTTTGGAAGTAATGGGAGCATTGTTATGTCTCTAGATTGCATTACAACTGGGAGAATATTGTGTGGGAAGAGGCTGATGGAGGGAGAGGACTTGCCCCAGTCTCACCCCGAGGAAATGCTGCAAGTGGGGACGAGAAAGGACATCGTGAGACAAATCAGACTTCATAATGGATGGGCTGTACAAAGCAGGGAAGAGAGAAGGTAGCTTTTATATATATTGGCATATTTCTGAGCTTCTGAATATACTGAACATTGTAATCCCAAATGACTCCATTATGTAGGGTCACATTCTTTTCTTGTGAAAGTAGATTCTAGTATCCCCTCTGAGCTGATTGATTTTTTACAGTGCTCTGACAGCAAGCACAGACATCACGACAGTCTTCTCACTAGGGGAAAAAAAAAGCCTTCTTATGCATGGTAAAGACAAAGATTTGAGAATAACCAAAAGACTATGGATAAATATATAATTCTATTTTAACATTGTCATGCTCAGTGATCTCAAGTATGCAATTGTATAGTGTTTAGTCAGATGTTTGCACAGTGCTATGTCATCACATAGTTTATGTACATTATGAAAGGAGTTTCATAACAACTGAAGTGCCAATGAAGAAATTCAAAAATGAGTAAAGTTGGAATATTATTTCAAACTGTTCATAATTATAAATATTCTGACTTAGTAGGTCTACAGTAACATATATATCCCTACATAACCTATATCATTTAACATATATAAATATCCTGTAGCATATATACACACACATATGCATGAAAGCTTCTCATATCATTTTGATGTTGGCCTGGTTAGAAAGGACATGCTTTCTGGACAGTCTGAGTACTTATGGTAACTGTCATATTCAGCTTCATGTTGCTGGGATGAACCTCCAAGCCAGGCATGACTAATGGGAGGGAGGGATGTATTGAAGTTTACAGATCCAGGAGAATTCCCTATTGGCAGAAGAAGCTGACCTTCTTTACACAGATCCATGCAGAGAGCAAAAGGCACTACCACTGAAAAACAGCACACTCCAGGAAGTGGAGGCAGAACTCAAGCACTCTGCACCATCGGCTAGAATTTAGACCCACCGCCAGTAACAGCTTAGGGCTGAACCCAAGGATCCGTTCACAGTGACACTTCTTTCAGCCAGGTGGCTATAAATATAAACTACAAGCTTTAATACACTCCTGAACCTATTGGGGGGCATTTATTCAAGCTACCACAGTAACCTACAAGGCCCTTTGACACCTGACCCGTCCTGCCTCATCAACTCTCTTTCATCATTGCAGTCTCTTTTGTACCTGTACCAGGTAGCTTATAATTCCAGACAATTCAGACTGTATTACCTGATCCTGCTAACTCTCCCTGGCTGAGGTCACATTTCAAGAGCCTGGGTTTTATTGGTTATCGGCCTCTTCCAGTTTCTGCTCTGCTCTGTATGTGCTCCTCTATCACAGCAGTCATAGGAACTCTGTATTCAGGTTAGCACTGAACCACTTAAATTTTGTCTACATGCTATGCCTGTGGCACCAAGATTGCTGGCAGAATTCCACACTTAGGAATTCAAAGACTTCACTATCACTTTTTGTTTTGGAGAGGAAAAACACAGATCCTACTCGGCAGGTAAATGCTAAGACAAAGAGAACCTAAAAGCCTCAGGGGAATAGGACTGAAAAGACTCAATTTTCTGAGGAAAACAGTTGTTGTTTGTCAAAATCAAGGACAGTTCAGACTCACACGACATAGTCTTGGAGTCCAAAGAGGTCTGTGAGAATGTTATGAAGCAGAAGATGAGACTCTGATCTAGGGCTCAGGCTCTGAGCCCCACAGTTGGAGATGGGGTTGGCCAATACACCTAAGCCCACAAGAGTTTCTTGAAGACAGAGGCAAATTAGAGAAATCCAGATGTTATAACATAACCATCAACTCTCTGAGAAAGCTGTAACAGGTGATACTTATCAGCTTATCTGAAACCTTTGCAAATGCTGGTATGGGAAGAGAAGTGGGACTCTCCACCTCAGTGAGGGGGACTTGAGACATGGAGTTGAGAGGATTTTGTTGAGTCAATAACTGGCCTCCCTTTTATTGAGCGTTAAATATGTTTGCTAAGGGCATGCTGCGTCTTAGTGGTCAAAACACCACAAGCTATAAATTCAGTCTCATTTTATTTGGGAGCAAAATAAAAATGGGAAAACTGAGACACAGAAAATACAAGATAAAAACATCTAATAGACAACAACTGAATTTTCCTCTTTCTTTGAGCTTACAGTCCTCACTTAAACTTTTAGTAAACTAAGTTGCTTAAGAATAAGAAAGGCCAACCACACAAGGTAAGAATGCTTGTTATGAACTGAAAGGTAAAGGAGATTAGAATATAAATGTAATTTTTTCTTTTTTACCAATTAAGCACTTAAGTACACAACAAGCCCCTGAAATGGTTACATATAATAGAAAAAAGCCAATAACATTGCAAATTAATAGTTGCTGGGGACGGGGAGATTCCGTATTAGTGCAGCCACTGATAAGTTTCTCATGCTCTAGTAAATGATTCCCCACTCATGCTCATGGAAGAAACACTAATACAACTCAATGAGGCACAAAAAAGGCAGGAATCTAGGGAGAGTGAGTAGTTTGAAAGAAGGGGATTTTCTGGAGTGGGATAATTGAAGGTAATAAGAAGGGATTGAATATGATCAAAATACATTGAAATTACATATATATGAATTTGCAATAAAAAGAATTTTAAAGTAACAAAAATCTTATTTAAGACCTAAATGCAAATAAATTCTGATATTTTTTCCTTCTTGGTTAAGATTTTTCTGAACTAATAAATTTAGTTTTAATACAATCCAACTCCCTAGTAGTTTATCTATAGTGCTAGAAATTATTTTGGTGAAATGCACTTCTATCCAGGATACATTTTGTTCCATTTAATGATGTTTATCAGCTGTAAGTATATTTAAAAGAATTTCTATAACAATTAAATTAGGAAATTTGGGAGTCTAAAGAAGAAATCCATTTGATCTTAAGTAATTTATTTTTCATTTTACAGCAAAGGAGATATAGGATCAGCTCTTTTGAAACAGGTCTATAGTGGGATGAAGTTCTACTTTAGGGAAAGTAAATATTTTTCCTACTGAAAATGAACATCCTTTTTCATATGAAATCACTTGGATAAATCCTACTTTCAGACACAAATTCACAGTAGTATCCACTTATGAGAGCTTAAGAAATGTTCTTACACAGTACTCATAAAATGAACTAGCTAAAGAAGGCTGAGCTTTGGAATTATAAGAATTTGTTCAGTAGCTCTCAATCCATAAAATTCACTAGCTGTCACTAAGATCATATGTTCACAGAGCAGTAAGCTAAGGTCCACATGTGCTTCTGATGAAGAAAAACTATCAGAACATGAAGGGATACCTGTGGATTTTACCTGATAAGATAATTAAAATGATCTACCATCAGCCTAGAACTGCTGGAAAATGGTGTGCCAAGTTCTAAACAGAAGGATAAAGAGGAAGCAAGTTTTCTAATTCCAGATCAAGATGTTGTGAAGCACTGTCTGCTAGCACAATACTCCCAGGGTTATCTTTTGACAATTAAAGCCACTCACCCTCCTTATTAAAGTTTATTCATATTTAAAAGCTGAAGTCATCCAGCATGCAGGCTACACATGATTATTAGTTAATGAAATTCTTAAGGGAAGTTTTGTGATCTAGCAGAAAGTGGATTTTAGATTAAAAGTCAATGAAATGGGTCTTGGTCTTAACTTTGTAACTAAAGGTCTGCATCTTACATCATGCCTCAAACTACTCTCTATAAAATGAGGACTATAGTTTTCCCTCCTTCACAGGGTGGATGTGAAACCAGCAATTAGGTGTAATGAGCTGAAGGAAAAGGAAATAAGAATAGAATTTTCTGCTGGTGTGCTTTTGCCACACGCTTGAGTTTTTCTTTGGTTTTCCCAAAGGCTGATCTTCCAGTTTTTCTCATGGGTACATCACCTCCCTGACTCCACTGCCCTTCTCATTACCATGTGAGTTAAGCTGAAAAGGTCTGACATAAAGTATTGTTTTACTAAAATAGCGTAGGATGGAAGTTTTCATAATTTCTGAAATGGCCCTGAACATACTTTGGCAATTTTGATCCATGTATCTGTGCAAAGTGGTGTTCTCAGAATTGATGATTATAAATTTAAAATATCGATCAACTCCAAAAAGCATTGAAGGTGATGCTGTGTACCACAGCATCAAATATTCAGCTAGGATTTAATTCTTTGTATAAAAATAAAAAGTACATTCATCTTTTGTGCTAATTTGCTCATAGCTCAGTGTCATGTATACTATAGATGCAATCAATACTTGTGGAAATGATCAACATATTTTGCCATATTTGTCCATAGGATATCCCAGTCTATATTTGCTAAGAATAAGCATTGCCTGCAAAAATAAAATAAAATAAAAAAGATGGGAGTATTTCACTCAAGTACAGGGTAAGTAAGAAAACTATAGATACCCAATACAGAGCAGTTTCATGGAAGTCTAGCTTCTCTAGAAAGACTGAAACTTACAGTCAGGCAGAGTGGCTCGTAGCATTAATTCCTGAGCTCATGAAGCTGAGGTGAGAGAATCACAATTTCAAGGCTAACCTGAACTCCACAACAAGACCCTGTGTCAAATAAATAAATAAATAAATAAAGTAGGGCTATATAGATGGCTTAGTGGTTAAGGTGCTTGCCTGCAAAGCCTAAGAACCCATGTTTGAATCTCCAGGTCCCACATAGCCAGACACATGTTGCGCATGTACACAAGGGGGCACATTCACCTGGAGCTCATTCACAGCTGTGAATGGGCTGTCGTCCTTCTCTCTCACTCTCTCTGCCTCTTCTTCTCTCTGTCCCTCTCAAATAAATAAAATAAAATAAAATAAAATAAAATAAAGAACTAGAACTCATAAACAGAACCTACAGTGAAGGTTAAGAATTAATGCAAAAAGGTAACTGTCTTTAAAATATTATTATATTTTATGTTTTTTAAGTAACTTATTTTTTTTACTAGATATGGACATACTTAGTATGTAAACAACATGTTAGAACTATCCTTTCCCTCCTCCCTGCTCCTTTTCTGAAGAGGTGATTGTGGGTCGCGCATTATGGCAGGGTGGGGGGACAATGTCTCTGTGCAAAATGTCCCAACTTGTGGCTCTAACAATCTTTCCACCCCTCTTCCACAAAATTTTCTGAGCCATGCTGGGAGCATTTTAAGTCTACTTCAGTGAGGGGCACTTAAGATCCTCTGGATCTCTGGTTTGGTGGGTGTTGAGTGTGCTCAGTGTCTATCTCCATCACCCTTATGCTGATATAAGATTCACTAAGAAAGCAGCACTCTTACTCATCTCCCCAATTCCTCTGTGATTTGAGCTGGGGCCAGGGTGCAGTTCTCTGGGTCATTTATCTCCTTAGGTCCAGCTTCTGTATGAAAAACAGAAGTAGATTCTCCAACAGACAATGAAGTTAGCACTAGTTAAATTGGGATAGCCATTATTAATTTGGAGAGAATTAAAAGGGTGCAGACTCTCTTATAGTCTAGGGTTAGTGGGAGCTTGACAATGGAAAGCAGAAGCATTATCTGGATATGATTCTGACTTGATTCCCAGTTACAGATATGGCTTCCTTTCCACTGTGCAGATCTGTTAGCTTATCCAAGAAGAGCTGGTTACCCATAATAGTTGTGTGCCACTATTGCATTTGTGTGAGTATCATGTCAGGTTGTTGTCTTCTGAGTCACAGACCTTGAATTGCTTGGAAAGATGCTGACCACTTTTGCCCAGTAGCTCATGTAGCACCTTCCAGCACTAGAAGGGCTAATTGTCTGGGGCTCTGGCTCTCCTCCAGGTTCAAACCAGGTCTCTCCATGGTCTGTGCCAACAACATATGGTGTCTTCAGTAGTAGGGTTTACCATTAACCTCTGGTAGGTAATCAAGTGCTCTGACAGAAGTCTGCCTTGTTTGTTTTGGGAGATCTAGTAGGCCTTTCTGATCAACAGCTTATTGTGGATGTAGAAAACATCCTGGTATAGGGAATTATATACCAGCTCCAAGGGAAAAGAAAAAAGAAAAAGACAAAGAAGAAAGAGAAACTGGAGAAATTTGAGGTTAGGTTTCGTATTACCTTGAGGTTAGGTTTTGTATCACCCTCTCCAGGGTCCTTCAATTCAGGTGCTCCAGCAAAGGTCCTCTTGAGGGTTTCACCTTTTAGTCTGACTTCCAGGATACAGGATTCTATGGTACCAGTTCAATTTGTGTTCAGTTTTGTGTTTCCCACCCCACCCTTTCACTTCCCCCAAGTCCTACACCCCCATATTGTCCAAGCCTCAAGAGGCTATTCAGTTATGTCAACAACAGGCTGATATAGGTTAGGAACTTCAGATGAGTAAGACCATGCAATGGTTGTCTTTCTGCGATTGTGTAAGTTCACTTAGAATGACCTATTCCAAGTTCTACCATTTGTATACAAATTTCAATGTGTCATATTTTCTTACTGCTGAGAAGAATTCTGTCATGTAGATATACCACATCTGGGTTATTTATTCATCCAATGAAGGGCATCTGGGTTGATTCCAGTTTTCAGCTATTATGAATTGAGCAGCTATATACATGGTTGAGCAAATATCTCTGAACTGAGGCATGGAGCTTTTAAGGTAAATACCCAGTAAGGGAATAACAGGGTCTGTTGATAACTCTGTATTCATCCTTTTCAGGAGTATCCATATTGATTTCCACAGTGTTTGTAACGGCTTACATTCCCACCAACAGTGAATGAGTGTTCCTTTTCTCCATATCCTCACCAACATTGGTTTTCCTTTGATTTTTTAATGTTTGCTATCCTTACTGGGGCAAGGTGGTGTCTCATATTTGTTTCAATTTTCATTTCCCTAATGGTTAGGGATGTTAAACATTTTCTTAAGTATGTGTTATCAATTTGTAATTCTTTCTCTGAGAACTCCCTATTTAATTCTCTGCCCCACTTTTGGAGTGGGTTGTTTGATTTTTTTATTGTTTAGGTTTTTGAGTTATTTGTAGATTCTAGATATTAGACTTCTGTTAGTGGTGTAGTTGGCAAATATTTTCTGCCATTCTCACTTCAGTAGCTCACATACTAAAATTGGAATGATATAGAGAAGATTAGCATTGTCCTGCACAAGAATGACAAGCAAATTTGTGAAGTGTTCCTTATTTTTAAAATAAACAAGATTGATAAACCCCTGACCAGTTTGATCAAGCAAAAAAAGAGATACTTCCAATTAACACAATTATAAATGAAAAAGAAGAGATCATAACAGACATAAGTGAAATTGGGAGAATCAAGAGGACTTATTTCAAAAACCTCCACTCCAAGGAACTGGATAGCATGGAGTAAATGGACAAATTCCTGGACATATACCAACTACCAAAGCTAAATTTAGAGCAGATTAATCCCCTAAACAAACCTATCATGACCATTGACATTGAAAAGGTAACCAAAAACCTTCCCAAAAAGTCCAGGACCAGATGGCTTCTCAGCTGAATTCTATCAAACCTTCATGGAAGAACTGGAACCAAATTTTCTCAAACTGTGCCACATAATCAGAGAACAGGGAAAGCTCCCCAACTTCTTCTATGAAACTAGTATCACCCTAATACTAAAACCAGACCAAGATGCCACAAGAAAAGAAAACAATATGCCTATTTTCCTGATGAACTTAGACGCAAAGATCCTGAACAAAGTCCTTGAAAACTGAATTCAACAACACATCAAAAGCATTATCCACCATGATCAAGTAGGCTTCATCCCAGGAACACAGAGGTGGTTCAACATATGGAAATCTGTCAATGCACTACACCACATAAATAAGCTTAAACACAAAAACCACATGATCATTTTGGTGGAGACTTTTGGGTCACATCTATTTAGGATCATGACATCTGCAAATAGAGCTAACTTTACTTCTTCCTTTACAATTTGAATCCCTTTTCTTTCTTTCCTGTCTTATTGATTAGGATAGTACAACAACTATGAAATTTACAGAGAAATGGATGGATCTGGAAAAGATTATACTAAGTAAGGTAACCCAGGTCATGGTGGGGCATGCCTTTAATCCCAGCACTCAGGAGGTAGAGGTAGGAGGATCATCTTGAGTTCAAGGCCACCCTGAGACTACATAGTGAATTCCAGGTCAGCCTGAGCTACAGTGAGACCCTACCTTGAAAAATAAAAATATAAATAAATAAATTAGTTAATTAATTAAATAGCAAAATAAATAACAAAGAAGTGAATTTTTTTTCAGAATGAAAGGCATGCCTATGGTGAAGACTGACAACAAAATTTCACCTCGAGTTTAATATAATTGCAACCAAAAGATAAGATTTTACAATTCATTTTAACTCTATGGACTATTTTTAGTTCTGTTTGTGAAACAGCATTTCACTATGTAATCCAGACTGGTCTTGAACTTGTGATCTTCCTGCCTTAGCCTTTGCAGTGATGGCTGGGATTACAGGCATGTGCTATCATGCTTGCTTTTAAAAGCTTTTTAAAAAAATTATTAATTTTCTTATTGATTAGTTTTGTACTCAGTGAATACAGTCAAGTTGGAACCATTGTTAGCCTCCTCCCTTTCCTACCCCCTCCACCTGGCCTCTCCTTGTTGGGGTATATGGTCGTGCATTGTGGAGTTAGCCCTCACTTATGGGTAGGAGGAAATGTCTCTGAGTAACATGCCCCAGTGTATGGCTTTGACATTCTTTCTGCCCCCTCTTGTGCAAAATTTCCCTGAGCCATGTTGGGTTTATTTTAGATCTGTTTCAGTGATGAGATCTTGGGAGCCTCTGTATCTCTGGATATCTGAATTGGTAGGAGTTGATTGTTCTCTGTGTTGATCTCCTTCACCCTTGTGCTGGTGCCAGGTTCACCAAGAAAACAGCACCCTTGTTTGTTTCACCAATTATTCTTAGTTTCAGCTGGGGCTTTTTGAAGTATGATGGGGAGGTTCTCTCCTTAGGATCTGCATCTATATGAAAAAGAGAAGCAGATTCTCCAACAGAGAGTAAAGTTAGTACCAGATAAATGGGATAACCCTTCTTTATTTTTTTAGAGAGAATTTAATAGGCAAAGGCCCTCTTATAGCCCACGATTGGTGGTAGGTTGATAATGGAGAGCGGTCTCATTTTTGGATATGGTTCTGACTTGTTTCCCAGCTCCAGCTACGGGTTCCATTCCAGTGAGGGGATCAGTTAGCCAAATCAAGAGCAGTTAGTTTCCCACCATGGCTATGCACCACTATTGCACTTGTGTGAGCATCAAACAGGTTATTTGCTGCTAAGTAGGTTACACCAGTGAGTTGCTTGGACAGATATTGGTCATTTTCCACCAGTCGCCCATGTAGCACCTTCTGGCACTAGACACGCTGACTGTCTGGGGACTGACTCTCTTCCAGCTTCTAGCCATATCATTCCATGTTACGTGTCAACTGCATATGGTGTCTTTAGCAGTAGGGTCTTACCACTAACTTTTGGTGGGTCATCAAGTACTCTGACAGAAATCTGTCTTCTTTTGGGAAACCTTGTAGGTCTCTCTAATCAAAAGCTTATTGTAGATGATAGCCACATGCTGGTACTGGGAGTTACAGGTTAGTGCCCATTAAGAGAAGGAAGAAAAACATAAGTAATATAAAAGAGTTAGAGAGAAGAGGGGGGGGGGGGAAGCTGTAGGAGATTAAGGTCAGTCTTCATCATACCCTCTCTATGCCTTGTGACTCAGGTGTTCCCTCTAAGGGCCTGGTGATGGTTCAACAATTTGGTCTGCCTTTAGGATGTAGAATTTTATGGTAACATTGCTGTTTGGGTCTAGATTTGTGTCCCACACCCCCTCCCTTGCCTCTCCTCCCTCCACACCCACCCTATTGTCCGGTCTTCAAGATGCTTGCTGGGTATGTTGGCATCTTGGGTAGATTCAGGTTAGGTGCTCTAGATGAGTGAGACTATGCAGCAATTATCTTTCTTGACTGGCTAAGTTCACTGATGATCATCTGTCCCAAGTTCAACCATTTTTCTTCAAATTTCTTTGTGTTCTTTTTTCTTACTGCTCTACAGAATTACATTGTGTAAATATACCACATCTTAGTTACACATTCTTCTAGTGGTGGACATCTGGCTTGATTCCAGCTCTTAGCTATTACAAATTGAGCCGTTATAAACATGGTTGAGCAAATATCTCTGGACTGAGGCTTGAAGTTTTAGGGTACATGCCCAGTAAGGGAATAATTGGGTCTGTTGGTAACTCTATAGTCAGCTTTTCTAGGAGTCTCCATATTGCTTTCCAAAGTGGTTGTACCATCTTACATTCCCACCAATAGTGGATGAGGGCTCCTATTTCTCCACATCCTCACCATCATTTATTTTCATTTGATTTTTTGATGATTACTATCCTTACTGGTTTAAGTTGGAATTTCATAGTTGTTTTAATTTGCATTTCCCTTATGATTAGGGATGATGAACATTTTCTTAAGTGTCTGTTTGCCATTTGTATTTCTTCCTCTGTCAACTGCCTGTTCAGCTCTTTGCCGCATTTTGTGAGTGAGTTGTTTGACTTTTTATTGTTTAGGTTTTAGAGTTCTTTGTAGATTTTAGATATTAGGCCTCTGTCAGTTGGATATTCAGCAAATATTTTCTCCCATTCTGTGTGTAATCTATTGGCTTAATTTATTGTATGCTTGTCTGTAAAGAAGAAGCTCTTCAGCTTCATGTGATCCCATTGGTTGAGTGACTGTTTAAGTTTGTGAGCTACTGGGGTTTTGTTCAGGAAGTCTTCTTCCGTTCATAAATCATGGAAAGTTCCTCCTACATTTTCTTCCAGTAGTAGCTGAGTTTCTGGCCTTATATTGAGGTCTTTGAGCCATTTGGACTTGAGTGTTGTGCATGGTGAGATGTATGGATCAAGTTTCAGTTTCTTGCATATGGTTATCCAGTTTTTCCAGCATCATTTGTTGATGCTGTCCTTTTTCCAGCCTATATTGTTAGGGCCTTTGTCAAATATCAAGTAGCTGTAGTTGCTTGACCCAAAGTATGGGTCCTCAGTTCTATTCCACTGGTCTATACTCCTGTTTTTATGCCAGTACCATGCTGTTTTATTACTATGGCTTTGTAATATAGCTTTAGATCAGGTATGGTAATGCCTCCAGAGGAATTTCTTTTGCTGAGGATATGCTTGGATATCTGAGGCCTTCTGAGTTTCCATATGAATATTTTTTTTCTATCCCTGTGAAGAACACTGTTGGGATTTTAGTTGGAATTGCATTAAATCTGTATATTGCCTTTTGTATGATTGCCATTTTCACAATGTTAATTCTGCCTATCCAGGAGCATGGGAGGTCTTTCCATTTTCTCAAGTCCTCTTTTTCTTTTTTTGAGTGTTTTTATGTTTTCATTGTATAGATCTTTCACCTCCTTGGTTAACATTATTCCAAAGTATTTTCTTTTTTTTGTTGTTGTTGCTATTGAAAATGGGTCCATGTCCCTACTTCTTTCTCTGTATCTTTGTCATTTGCATATAGAAAAGCTACTGATTTTTGTGAATTGATTTTTGTATCCTGCTACTTTGATAAAGGAGTTAATCACCTTCAAGAGTTTGGGGATGGAGTCTCTCGGATCTCTTACATATAGAATCATATCATCTGTGAATTGAGCTAACTTAACTTCTTCCTTTCCAAATTGTATCCCTTTTAATAAATAACAAAAAGGCAAAATTTTATCATGTAAGCATCATAATTCACTTCTATCTCTTATAGATATTCTCCCCTGTTTTGTGTGGTATAATAATAAACAATCCTTTTACATAATCATTAGCATTTCAAAATTTGGAGCTTTTACTATGTTCATATATAATATAAAATATTCATTTATTTAAATAATGTATTAATAAAGTATGATAATCCAGGACTGTTATAGGAAATAAAGATAAAGTGCCAAACAAATGTATGTTTTCAGTAATTTTACATCTAATTAAGGGGACACAAATAGTCATAATTAGTCAGAACTAACTTTTTGTTGGTCACAGGTTATAAATGCTATGAAAATAGTAAATAAAAATAAACAAGCTGAGAGTGCCCAGAAGCTGTATAGATAGCTATAAATTGGTTAGGTGAGGTTGACCTCCAATAGAAAGTGGCATACAAAGCCTGAGTGAGGGGAAGGTGAAGGGCATGTGGGTATCTCAAGAATGAGCCCCCTAAGCAAAAGAAAAGGGCAACACAGCATTTGCTGGGGACATTCCTAGTGTTTTCATGAAAGAGTGAGAAATCCATGTGACAGAATGGAGGATTATAGGAGAGGAGCAACCAAGATAAATGAGGGCAGAACATACATGTACTTATGGAAATTACTGTAGGGAATTTTGTTGTTTACAAAACATGAAGTATGGATATAAGTTTTGAGCAGAGGAATCCTACCATATGACCCAAAATTAATTTTTTTTATTTGAATGTAGAGAAGAAGGATGGAGTGAGAGTGAAAAAAAATGACAGTAGTTAAGATTTTCACAGTATTCTACAGATATGGGAGTACTTTTTAGTATTTTTTATTTTCTTGCATGTATGCGTGTGTGTACATGCTCAAGCACCACAGGATCTCTAGCTACTTCACATAAACACCAGATGCATACACCACTTTGCATCCAGTTTTACATGGGTACTGGGGACTTGAAACCAGGCTATCAGGCTTTGCAAGAGCCTTTAACCAGAGAGCCATTTCTCCAGCCCCACGGGGATACATTAGATACTAACTGATCATGTTAGCCATGAAGATGGAGAAAGGTGGTTATTTTGTATGCAAATATCTAGTCAATACTAGGGAATTAGTTAAAGATGGACAAATAGCATCACAAGAGAGTGATAGCTCCCAGGCTTAAACAAGCCACATGTCTATTAGTGAACAAATTGGTAATGATGTCACCTTTGCCAACTGTGTTTGGATCCTGGGATCTTACTGGAAAAGAATACTAACTTTGACTTTACAATAAATGAATCCATTTGAAAGCATTACTTAACATACTGAGAATAAATTTTGTCCTCATAAAAATTAAAGCAATAAAATGGGGAGCAACAAACCCATATTTTTATTAGTACTTTGAGTGCTTAAGTAGCTGGGAACTAAAGCCATCACTTTCTCAGAAGATATCTGAGCAGAGGAAGAAAAAGAACTTTGGACTTCTGGAGAAAATCACTGTGGCAAATAATAATAAATAATCCCACAATTACAGAAGGGAAGATGAGGACTGAGAGTATAAATATTTCTAGAACACATCATGGCTAATCCAAGAACAGGCCATGGCATATATTTCCAAGATTTTGTACTTGGTATTGTTTAGTTTAAAATTTTTCCTCAATAATAGCCTATGATTCATGCTAAAAGCTTTCTCCAACTAAAGGTAAATGTTAAAAAAAAACTCCTTTTATGAGGCCAGCATCACCCTAATACCAAAACCAGACAGAGATTCAACAAGGAAGAAAAAAACTATAGGCCATTATCCCTAATGACCTTATATTCAAAGATCCTGAACAAAATCCTTGCAAACTGAATTCAACAACACATCAAAAGCAGTATCCACCTTGATCAAGTAAGCTTCATTCCAGGGAGGCAGGGATGGTTCAACATGTGGAAAATGGTTAACATAATACACCACATAAATAAACTGAAACATAAGAACCATATGATGAAGAGAAGGCCTTTGACAAAATACAATACCACTTCATGGTGCTGAAAAGAATAGGCATGGGGGGTTATATCTCAACACAACAAATGCTATATATAAAGCACCCAAAGCCCAAATAATACTTAAAGGGAAAATACTGAAGGAGTTCACATTGACATTTTGAACAAGAAGGGGTGCCCACTCTCATCACTGCTCTTCAACATAGTACTAGAAGTACTAGCCCAAGCAATAAGATAGGAGAAAGAAATAAAAGGGATTCAAATTGGCAAGGAAGAAGTCAAGTTAACCATATTTGCAGATGACATGATTCTATCCATAAGTCACCTAAAAGTCTCCATCTCAAAACTTCTAAAAACGGTTAATTCCTTCAGTAAAGTGGCATGATACAAAATCGATGCACAAAACTCAGTAGCCTTTCTATATGCAAAGGACAAATATACACAGAAAGATATCAGTGATATTGTCCCATTTTGAATAGCAACAAAAAATGAAATACCTTGGAATAACACTAACCAAGGATGTGAAAGACCTATATAATGAAAACATAAAAAATCTGAAGAAAGAAATCTATAAGGACTTAAGGAAATGGAAAGACCTCCCATGCTCCTAGATAGGTGCAATTAATAACTATGTTGTGAAAATGGAAATTCTACCAAAAGCAATACAGATGTTGTTGTTGTCGTTGTTGTTATTTTTATTCACTAATGAGACTGGCCATAAAGACAACAGTTAGATCATATATAAAAATAAAACTTTAACTCACATCCTATGGTAATCTTCCCAGAAAATTAAACTCTTCATCTTCTACGAATAGCTCAGGAAATCAACCTGAAATAAGTTAGATGTGCAAGAAGTCAATTACTAAATAAGATGACAGACAGTCCAGTAAGCTACACCATAGCTTTTGTAGTCATCAGCAACAAGTGTACAAAACTTGATTAATAACTCTCAGTGTTGTTAAATTTTTGTCCCTGATTGCTAGTTAGGACCAGCCAGGAAAAATTACATATGTACTCTCAACCCATACTTAAGATGTCTCATTCTGGCCAGTGTTCTTACAGCTCCCCAGGCCAATAACCTCCAGTTAGTACCAGCCAATGCTTTTTCCTGGTTTGTGTTATAACTATACCTGTCTCTCTGCTTGTATCAGCTGAAACACGAGTTATACTAAACGCATAGTCTTTGTTTTCTCATTTGGTTGGTTTTGGTTTATTTCCACACTACTATGTCTGGGGCTTCTAGAACAAGGCATAACACACAGTGGCTGCTCAACTGTCATTATTCCAGTGACTACTTGATGAGGAAGGCTACTATCAAGGAGCTTTTAACTTAATATGATAGCCTTTTTATGCCTTGAGGAAAAGGGGATAAATGACCGCCCCTGGATGTGTCTTTCTTAGTGTTGTTCAAAGCCAGTTCCTCTCTATCCTATAGAAAAAGAGGGAAAGAAGGAAGGAAGGGAGGGAGGGAGGGAGGGAGGGAGAGAGGGAGAAAGGAAATTTGCTGGGATGTGACCTGAAGAAGGGTAATAAAGTATAGCATGCATGCTATGGCCTTTATATTCTGCGCATTGATTTATCTTTGTTATCGTGAACTTAACAGATTTCCCATGTGATTTGTGTGGTTAAATGATCAACCTCTTTCCATTCCTTACCTGTCTCACAGAGGAGTTCTCATGATGAATGTGTGGTCTGGGCCAGATCACTGAACATGAAGGGTTAGAGGCCAAACCCAGGTTAGTAATAAAATATTACTGTTTTCCTGTCATCAGTTCACCAACCAAACAAGGATATGTGAAGGGTGCCAGTGGCCACAGTAGTTGATTGGTAGGAAATTCAAGGATTTCCTAGTATTGGCTCCCCCTCTCTTGTATTCCACATATATTTCTCCTGATTTTCTAGTAAGATCCATGAAAATGTATGCAGCTAGAAATGAAGACAGTATCTGAAATAATATTTGGAACTGTTAAAAAAATGTACTCTGCAGATCACAATTAACATTTCAGAAGGAGTTTGGAAAAATTAATATGTTATAGGAAATAGGAAAACCTGGTCTTTGGAAAAAATTAATACACTTTTAGGGGTACTAAAGGAAAAATAATGTAGCAGTCAGTGGCATTTCCTTTAGCATTTAACATAATTTGGTAAAATTAAATGGAATGGGGGATTTACTTCAATTTAATTGATCTTAACTATCACATAACTATATTAGATGAAATACAAGAAGAGAAATTTCAGAGAGAAAAATGACCAATCTTTCATTTTCAACAATGATTTGCTTTCCTCATAAGGTGTTACAGGTTCATTCTGTTTTACTCTGCAATGTAAAATTTTGGTAATAACTTGAGTATAGATGCATCATGTTATATCCTTAGGACCTATTCACATTTCTAGACCATTAGGACATTTATGTAGTGCACAAGGTGAGCTTTGCAAGTATTAAATTGTGTTTGCATGTGTGTATGTGTGTGTGTGTGAGAGAGAGATAGAGATAACAAGTATGAAAGACAGAGACAGAGAGAGATACTGATGGAAAGCACACCTTTTTTTGAAAATTCATTCAGAAATAGTTAATGTCATAAAAATACTATGAAGTTTCAGATTTGATTAAACCAATATAACACATCAACCCTTATCCTTTTATGCACACTTAATGTATATACTGCTGGATTTGGGGATTTCTAATTTTAAGACACATTCTAATGACAAGGTAGAGAAAAGAGCTTGATAAATGACTTACCAAATCTAATTGCTTTGCAATTAGGAATTGATTCCAAAGAGAATTCTCTTTTCACATATGGCTATTAACAGCTTTATTATAAGCACGTCAGAATTTCAACCCAAACAATGTTCTTTACAAATGTTTCTGGAGATGCTGTTAGAAAAAGGCACATTAATGTAGTATAGGTAGTTTTCAGATATATAAATTTCTACTCTGAGCTTTCTGGCTCTTGGGAATCAAAAACATGAGAACTGCAAACAGTATGATTCTTGGAGTCCAAAACCACACAGCAACTCTACTGTGATGGAGTTGAGCCCTTCAGACTCAGTTATGAGCACTCATGGTCAGGCTGAGTTAGGTAAAAACATTTTAGTAATAGGAGAGATTAGATCATGTATTCACAATATCTTGAATTTTGATTGACCCTCCCCCCACCCTTCTCTTAATCTCTTCCCTTGCCCTCACTTAGGCCACTCCACTCCCTATAATCTGTTCTTTTACCTACATATATATAATACCATCCCCTCAAGACTTTTCTTCTTCTTCCTCCCTTATAGTCTTTTTCTAGCTTACTGGCCTCTGCTACAGATTTTTTGTTCCAGCTCACACACAAGTCTTAATATTTGTAGCTGGGATCCACATATGAGAGAGAACATGCTATGTTTGGCTTTCTGGACCTGGGTTACCTTACTTAGTATAATCTTTTCCAGATCCATCCATTTCTCTGTAAATTTCATAGTTTCATTTTTCCTTACCTCTGAACATAACTCCATTGTGTAAATGTACTACCTCTTTATTATACATTCACCTTTTGAGGGACATTTAGGCTTGTTCTATTTCCTAGCTATTGTGAATAAAGCATCAATAAACATGGTTGTGCAAGTATCTCTAAGGTAGTGAGAACAGACATGAGTACATATGCCTAGGAGTGCTATAACTGGATCACATGGTTAATCTATTTTTAGCTGTCTCAAGAACCTCCACACTGATTTCCACAATAGCTGTACCAGATTACATTCCCACCAACAGTGTAGAAGGGTTCCTCTTTTTCTGCATCCTCACCAATATTTACTGTCATTTGTTTTCTTGATGATAGCCATTCTGACAGGACTGAGATAGAATCTCAGAGTAGTATTAATTTGCATTTCCCTGATGGCTAAGAATGTAGAACACCTTTTTAGATGTTTATATGCCGTCTGCATTCCTTTCTTTGAGAACTCTCTATTTAATTCCATAGCCCATTTTTTAATTGGGTTGTTTGATTTCTTATTGTTTTGTTTCTTGAGTTCTTTGTATATTCTGGATATTAATCCTCTGTCAGATGTGTAGCTGGCAAAGATTTTCTCCCATTTTGTAGGTTGTCTCTTTGCCCTATTCACAGTGTCCTTTGCTGTCCAAAAGCTTTGTAATTTCATGACACTGCAGAGGTTGATTAGTATTTTTTTTTTCCTGATCAATTGGGGTTATATCCAGAAAGTCATTACCTATGCCAATGCATTGAAGAGTTTCCCCTACCTCTAGCAGTTTCAGAGTTTCAGATCTGATATTAAGGTTGCTGTTCCATCTGGACTTGATTCTTTTGCATGGAGAGAGATAAGAATCTGATTTCATTCTTCTACATATAGATATCCAATTTTCCAAGCACCACTTGTTGAACAGGCTATCTTTACTCCACTCAATATTTTTTCACAATTTGTAAAAAATCAGATGTCTGTAGCTGCCTGGATTAACATCTGGGTCCTCTACTCTGTTCCATTGATCTATGTGCCTGTCATTGTGCCAGTAACATGCTGTTTTTGTTACTATGACTTTGTAATATAGCTTAAAATTGGGTATGGAGATACCACCAGCCTTATTTTTGTTGTTCAAAATTGTTTTGGCTATGTGAGGTTTTTTTGTGCTTCGTAATGAATTTTAGAATTGTTTTTTTTTTTCTATTGCTGTGAAGAATGCCATTAGAAATTTAGTGGAGATTGCATTAAATGTGTAGATTGCTTTTGGTAAGATTGACATTTTCACAATATTGATTCTTCCAATCCAAAAACATGGGATGTCTTTACATTTCCTAGTGTCTTCTATAATTTCTCCCTTGAGTGTTTTAAAGTTCCCATTGTAGAGATCCTTCACTTCCTTGGTTAGGTTTATTCCAAGGTACTTTATTTATTTATTTGTTTATTTATTTATTTATTTATTTATTTATTTATTTATTTATTTATTTATTTATTTTTGAGGCAATTGAGAATGGGAGAGATTCCCTGATCTCATCCTCCACATGTTTGTTATTAGTATATTGGAAAGCTACTGATTTCTGTGTGTTTATTTTGTATCCTGCTACATTGCTAAAAGTGTTTATCAGCTCTAACAGTTTGCTGGTAGAGGTTTTAGGGTCCTTTATGTATAGAATGATCATCTGCAAATAATGATATTTTGATCTCTGTTCATTTCTAATTTGTATCCCTTTTATGAGTGTTTCTCACCTTCTTGCTATAGCTAGGACTTCCAGTACTATATTCAATAAAAGTGGGGGCAGTGGATACCCATGTCTTGTACCTGAATTTAATGGAAAAGCTTCAGTTTTTTCCACATTTAATATTATGTTGGCTGTAGGTTTGTCATAAATAGCTTTTATTATATTGAGATATGTTCCTCCTATTCCTAATTTCTGAAGGACTTTTACTATGAAGGGATGTTGGATTTTGTCAAATGCCTTTTCTGCATCTATTGGGATGATAATGTGATTTTTAGTCCATTTATAAAGTGTATTACATTTATCAAATTGCCTGTGTTGAATGATTCCTGCATCTCTGGGATAAAGCATACTTGGTCAAAGTGAATAATCTTTCTGATATATTCTTGTATTCTGTTTGCCAATATTTTGTTGAGAATTTTTGCATCTATGTTCATGAGGGAGATTGGCCTGTAATTTTCTTTTCTTGTTCTGCCTTTTGTCTGGTTTTGATATCAGGGTGATGCTTTCTTTGTATAAGGAGTTTGGTAGATTTCTTTAATTTTCTATTTTATGCAAAAGTGTGAGAAGTAGTCGTGTTAATTCCTCCATGGGGGTCTGGTAAAATTCACCACTGAATCCATCTGGGCCTGGAATTTTTTTAGTTGGGAGACTTTTTATAAGTACTTGGATCTCTGTACTTGTTATAGGTCTATTTAAATGGTTTATCTCATCTTGATCTAATTTTGGTAGGTCATATGAATCAAGAAAATCATCCATTTCTTTCAGATTTTCAAACTTAGAGGCATATATATATTAATGAAAGTCCTTATTATTTTCTGAATTTCTTAGGTGTCTGTTGCAGTGGTGATTTTTTTTAATTCTCTAATTTTATTAATTTTTGTGTCTTCTCTCTTTCATCTGGTCAGATTTCCTAAGGGTTTATCAATCTTCTTTACCCTTTCAAAGAACTAACTCTTTGTTTCATTGATTCTTTGGATTGTTTTTTGGTCTGTATTTCATTGATTTCTGCCCTAATCTTTATTATTTCTTCACATGTACTGATTTTTGGTTTGCGTTGTTCTTCTTTTTCCAAGGCCTTAAGGTGAAGCAGTAAATTGTTTACTTGTGAATTCTTTAATTTCTTAATATAAACACTTAAGCTATAAATTTCCCTCTTTGGACTGCCTTCATTGTGTCCCAAAGGTTTTGGTACATTGTATTCTCATCATAATTTGATTCTATGAATTTATTGATTTCCTTTTTTATTTCTTCAATAACCCATTCATCATTCAATAGTGTACTGTTTAGGCTCCATGAATGTTTGTATACTCTGTAGTTTTTCTTGCTGTTTATTTGTAGTTTAAACCCACTGTGGTCAGATAGAGTACAAGGGATTATTTCAATTTCCCTGTATTTGTTGAGATTTGCTTTGTGTACTAATATATTTTCTATTTTGGAGAATGTTCCATGTGCTGCTGAGAAAATGTATATTCATCAGTATTTGGATAGAATGCTCTGTAGATATGTTAGGGCCATTTCTTCCATGACATCATTTAATCCAGATGTCTCTGTTTATTTTTTTGCTGGGACTATCTGTCAGTTGATGAGAGTGGGGTATTGAAGTCACCTACTGCAATTGTGTTTGGTGTTATATGTTACCATTAGTCTAATAATGTTTGTTTGATGAAATTGTGAGCCTCCATGTTAGGTGCATATATGTATAGGATTGTAATGTCCTCCTGTTGGAGTGTTCTTTTAATCAGTATAAAGTGACCTTTATTTTGCCTCACTAGTACTGGTTTGCAGTCTATCCTCTCAGACAATAGGATAGCAACACCTGCTTGTTTCCTAGGTCTGTTTGCTTAAGATATCATTTCCTTTCACCCCAAGACAGTGTCTATCTTTTTATTGAGAGATTCCTTTCCTGGAGGCAATGAACAATGGGATCCTGCCTTTTAATTCAGACTGAAATCTCATCTCTTTTGGTTGGGGCATTGAGGCCATTGATATTAAGAGTTATTATTGAACATTATGTGTTTATTCTTGCCATTCCTATTATTTTGTAGTGCTTCCAGTTTCCCTTTACTATCTTGTTTTATTTTATTTATTTATTTAATTTTTTATTAATTAGTTTTGTATTCAGCAAATACAGTCAGTTTGGTACCATTATTAGGCTCATCCATGACCTACTCCCTCCCCTTGGCCCCTCCTTGTTGAGGTATAAGGGTCATGCATTGTGGAGTTAGCCCACAGTTATGGGTAAGATAAATGTCTCTGCATATCATGACCCAACATGTGGCTCTGACATTCTTCCCACCCCTTCTTCTGCAAAAATTCCCTGAGCCATGTTGGGTTCATTTTTGGTCTGCTTCAGTGATGAGGTGTTGGGGGCCTCTGGGTCTCTGGATCTCTGATTTGGTAGGAGTTGATTTTTCTCTGTGTTGGTCTCCTTCACCCTTGTGCTGGTACCTCGTTCACAAGGAAAACAGAACCCTTGCTTGTTTCACCAATTTTTCTTAGTTTCATCTGGGGCCTTTTTGAGGTATGATGGGGTGGCTCTCTCCTTAGGATCTACGTCTATCTGAAAAAGAGAAGCAGATTCCCCAATGGAGAGTAAGTTAGCATCAGGACAAATGAGATAACCCTTACTTTTTTAATAGAGAATTTAGTAGGTGTAGGCCCTCTTGTAGCCCACGACTGATGGTAGCTTGATAATGGAGAGTGGGCTTATGTTTGGATATGGTTGTGACTTATTTCCCAGCTCCAGCTATGGGTCCCGTTCCACTGAGGGGATCAGTTAGCCAAATCAAGAGCAGTTGGTTCCCACCATGGCTGTGTGCTAATATTGCACTTGTGTGGGCATCACAACAGGTTATTTGCTACTAAGTAGGTTAGACCATGAGTTTCTTGGACAGATATTGGTCATTTTACCCCAATCGCCCATGTAGCCCATTCTGGCACGAGACGCGCAGACTGTCTGGGGACTGACTCTCTTCCAGGTTCTAGCCACATCATTCCATGTTATATGTCAACTGCATATGGTGTCTTCAGCAGTAGGGTCTTACCACTAACCTTTGGTGGGTCATGAAGTAATCTGACAGAAATCTGTCTTTCTTTTAGGAAACCTTGTAGGTCTCTCTGATCAAAAGCTCATTGTGGATGATAGCCACATGCTGGTACTGGGAGTTACAGGTCACTGCCCAGTAAGAAAAGGAGGAAAAAGATAAGTAATATACAAGAGTTAGAGAGAAGAGAGAGGGAGAAGGAGGGAGGGAAGATGTAGAAGATTAAGGTTACTCTTCATCATACCCTCTCCAGTGTCTTGTGGTACAGGTGTTCCCTGTAAGGGCCGGGTGAAAGTTCAGCCATTTGGTCTGCCTTTTAGGAAGTAGAATTTTATGGTACCGTTGCTGTTTGGGTCTAGATTTGTGTTTCCCACCCTTTCCCTTGTCTTCCCCTCCTTCTGCATCCATCCTATTGTCTAGTCCATGAGATGCTTGCTGGGTATGTAAGGTATCTTGGGTAGATTCAGGTTAGGTGCTGTAGATGAATGAGACTATGTGGCGATTTTTTTTCTGTGATTAAGTTCACTGAGAATGATCTGTTCCAGGTTCAACAATTTTTCATCAAATATCGTTGTGTCGTTTTTTCTTCCTGCAGTATAGAATTCCATTGTGTAAATATACCACATCTCAGTTATCCATTCTTCTAGTGATAGACATCTGGGTTGATTCCAGCTCTTAGCTATTACAAATTGAGCCACTACAAACATGGTTGAGCAAATCTCTCTGGCCCGTGGTTTGAAGGTTTTAGGGTAGATGCCCAGCAAGGGAATAACTGGGTCTGTTGGTATCTCTATACTCAGCTTTTTCAGAAGTCACCATATTGCTTTCCAAAGTGGTTGTACCATCATACATTCCCACCAACAGTGGATGAGTGTTCCTACTTCTCCACATCCTCACCAGCATTTATTTTTATTTGATTTTTTGATGTTTGCTATCCTTATTGGGTTAAGGTGGAATCTCATAGTTGTTTTAATTTGCATTTGTCTGATGATTAGGGATGATGAACATTTTCTTAAGTGTGGGTTTGCTATTTGTATTTCTTCGCCTGTGAACTGCCTGTTCAGCTCTTTGCCCCATGTTGTGAGTGGGGTTTTCACTTTTTACTGTTTAGATTTTTGAGTTCTTTGTAGATTCTAGAGATTAGGCCTCTGTCAGTTGGATAACCAGCAAATATTTTCTCACATTCTGTGGGTAATCTATTGGCCTTTGAAGTTTGTGTCGACTGAGTGCTGTGATTCTAATGGGTTTGCCTTTATAGGTGACTTGCTTTTACTCTCTAGCTGCTTTGAATATATTTTCTTTGGTTTGTGTGTTTAGTAGTTTAAGTATAACATGGAGAGGAGAGGTTCTTTCCAGGCTTTTGTCTGTTTGGTGTTCCAAAAGCTTCTTGTATCTGAATTAGCATTTCTTTACCAATTCAAGGAAAATTTTCATCTATGAGTTTGTAGAAAGTGCCTACTAA
The DNA here is from genome assembly GCA_036346955.1 of Dipus sagitta. NCBI lineage: Eukaryota > Metazoa > Chordata > Mammalia > Rodentia > Dipodidae > Dipus > Dipus sagitta. The sequence goes on along the minus strand of CM070771.1, from coordinate 100,648,002 downwards.
GCTTCTGGATTGAAATTCTTCTCTTTCAGCTATACCCTGAAGTCTTATGTTTGATCTTCTCATAGTGTCCTGAATATCTTGAAACTCATATTCATACTGGCCTATTTACTTCTCTTTTTCTCTGTTGGACTATATTAGATCTATTATCTGGTCTTCTAGTTTAGATATTCTGTTCTCTTCTTCATCATTTCTACTGGTGAGGCTTTCCACAGAGTTTTTTATTTGACTGGCTGTATTGTTCAGTGCTAGAATCTCTGTCTGGTTTTTCCTCAGTATTTCTATTTTCTGTTTTCTTACTCATTACTATTGTAATGACCTCCTTATTTCATTAAGCTGGTTTCCTGTGTTCTCTTGAAATTCCTTCAGGAGTTTGTTTTCTTCTTGTTGTTGTTTTTTGTTTGTTTGTTTGTTTTTATTTTTATTTTTTGGTTTTCCAAGGCAGGGTCTCACTCTAGCTCAGACTGACCTGGAATTCACTATGGAGTCTCAGGGTGGCCTCGAACTCCCAGCGATCCTCCTACTCTGCCTCCCAAGTGCTGGGCTTAAAGGCATGTGCCACCATGCCCAGCTGTTTTCTTCTTTAATTCCTTTGCTTTCTTATTTGATTTCTTTGAGTATAGATAAAATCATTTTTTAAAATCTTTGTCAGGCATTTCATGTAAAACAGTCTCATTGGGGGCCACTGATGATGGATTTATAATTTTAGTGGGATTGCATTGTCTTGATTCTTTATGTTTCTTGTATTATAATTTTTCCATCCTGAGTTGATTTGAAGATTGTGTTTTTTAATAAACTGAGGTGCTTTTAGATTTTGAAATCCAACTTTCTGTACCTTCAGAGTAGTTTAATGTGCCATGTGTAGCTCTTGTACTCCAATCCAACTGCAGAAGTATTCCTAGGTGTTGAGTATGCTGATATTCAAGTACTCTAGTGGGCTGGGGGAGCAACTTACTGGAAAATTCTAAAATTCTACTGAGAAATATGCAAATTCAGTAAAAACCACTACAGAGTATGCAAGTGTGGGTACTGAAACCAACAGATAACCTTATAAGGTCAAAATCCCTAAGGGTGTGTGTTGCTCTACACCCTTAATCCTGTTATCTGGGAGGCTGAGATTTTTGTTCTGAAATGCAATGCAGGTCAGCCTGGGTATGAATCAGACCCCACCCCCAATAATGACAGAAGAAAAAGTCAAAGGTCCTATGAATCTGAAAGCTTCAAAGGCAACAATAGTCAACCCCCAAATACAGCTGAATTGAGAATGGTAAAGCCAACAAAGACTATGTAGTCCATAACCCATCCTAACATGCAAAGATAGATTAGGACTTCCAGAACAGGCCTATGTACCTGCTTTCTTGTCAGTTGGCCTTACTACCTTTTGGAGTGGCTTCAAATCTTATATAATGCTGAGTGCCCACATTGATCCCTCTGTGTTGTGCTGTGAATCTGGTGTTCTGATAAGTTGTGGTGGATGCCCTACCATAGGGAGCTGAATGAGTTCTCTGGAGGGTCGTGGTTCTGTCAGTTGGGGGATGGGAGAGTGTAGGAAGCCTTTATTTGTATTGGAACTTCTCAGCTTTCCCTCCTGTGTCTGCATCAATAGCTCCTCTTTTGTCTCCTCTTCAGGTTTCTTGACTTTGCAAGGAGGCTGATGAGGTTGGAAAATCCCTTTGTTTAGTCTCTGCTCCTTCAGCTGGGCTCTGGGTAGGTGCATGGATCCATGTGAGTCCATGCATATTTGGTCTGGGTCTTCAAGCGCCTTGGTGGGATTCTGGCCTATTTCCTCCTTTCTGATAGATCTTCGTCTCTCCTGCTTCTCTGCTGCGGCGAATAAAAACTATACACCTCCAGTTTTCAGACAAAGAGTGTATTTTGTTGTGGTTTAGCTCAAATCCCTCCCTGAGCTGGATTGGTGTGACTCCTATGCAGCTATCCTACCCAGAAGTCTCATTTCATTTTCTTACGAGTTGAATTTCTATATTTAATATTCAAAATTTGTAACTTAACTCAAGTTAACATTAATAGTGATCACTACAATGATGCATTTAGGTGAAAATGTAATATATGTTATTATATGCTAAAAATATAGCATTTTAGACTGCTTAAATAATGGAGAAAAACTTTAGATAAACATCTAGGGTAATTTTGGGACACATATTAATATCAGAGCTTCTTGAACTTTTTAAACTCATGATCTATTTTAACCATGAAAATTTTACCTGACCCTAACTGTCTAGGTGTGGTGGTTTGATTCAGGTGACCCCCATAAACTTAGGTGTTCTGAATGCTAGGTTCCCAGCTGATAAAGATTTGGGAATTCATGTCTCTTGGAGGATGTGTATTGTTAGGGGCAGGCTTATGGCTATTATAGCCAGTTCCCCATTGCCAGTGTTTGGCACACTCTCCTGCTGATGTTGTCCATCTGATGTTGGCCAGGAGGTGATGTCCACCCCTGCTCATGCCATCATTTTCCCTGCCATAATGGAGCTTCTCTTTGAGTCTCTTTTTCCCACAAGCAGCTCTTGTTAGTGTGATCTCTGCCAGCAATGTGAACCTGGCTGCAACACTAGGTATGTAAATTAATAAAAATTTATAATAGGTGATTTTGTAGTCATTGATGCTGAGATTGACATTGGTAGAACTATTTTAATGGCCATTTAAGAAATTTTTGGAAATTCTGTAATAATCCCAAACCAAAATTTATTGAACCACTTTTTGTGAAACCAGGTCAGAAAATCAAAAAGTAATTTTTAAAACTGAATATTCTAACATAATATTACCTAAAAATAAACTAATTTAATACATGCTGAGGAATGGTGGTAGAAATATATTAAAAGTATTTTTGTAATTAAACCATTGTGTTAAAAATTTATTTATTTATTTATTTATTTATTTATTTATTTATTTAAGAAAGAGAGAGAAGAGAGTGGGCACAGCAGGGCCTCTAGTCACTGCAACCAAACTCTAGAGCAACACCTGAGTTACTCTGTGCATCTGGCTTATGTGGGTACTGGAGAATCAAACCTTGGTCCTTAGGCTTAACACAATGGACCTTAACTGCTAAGCTATCTCTCTAGCCTATGTTGTGTTTTTAAAAAGCAGAAAATTTTTTATGTACACTAAGAACATTATAATTCATAACATATAATACTCTCAAATCTGAGCCATAAGTTTTCAGGCAACACTCACTGGTGGTGTCTTTGGTCACACAGACAATAAGTGTGCTTGTTGTGTATTTATTACTGAGGTTGCAGCAAAGTTGTGTAATGTAACATGGCAAGAGCTGCCAGAAGCACCTTACATTCATTGTACATTTGACTTTGATTTAGGTTTTCATTGTTTCATATTCAAAAGATTTTACTTTGTCCATTTTTTGTGACCTTCACATTTTGTTACTTGACCCCATATGAGGTCCAAACAACACTGTAAGCAGCTGGTTATTAGAGAATCTATTCTTGCTTCATTACATCTTTCATAATTCCACTTGAAAATCTAGAGGTGTCATCTTCACTATTTTTATTGTGTACTTAAATTCTGAACAGGATGACCAGTATCATCACCAAATTAACATATTTGTCATCTCATATAGTATGAGCGTTCACAAATATTATTCTAAAGGACACAACTTTTCTTAAATTTTTGCCTAAGAAATTTATTTGTAAAAATATTAAACATTTTCAAATTACAGTAGAAACAGAAAAATTATCAGTTCTTTAGCCCAGCATCTGTGCCTTTCTTGGTCCAATCCTATTCCAATCTTTCTTTTTGATTGTTTTCCAATATATATGCCAGAAGATCTAAATTTTCTTACATATGCTTTTGCTTTATTATGGATAATTCTTAAAATTCTTTCTGCTCTTGCTCCCTGTTCTGCCCAATAGCTCTCATTAGAGGATAACCCGAGTTTCCTCACCTTGACCAGTCCTGTTCTCACAGATTGTTCCTGAACAATTCATTTTCTCCGCAAATGTTCTGCCCTCTCACCAATATACTGTGCACATGTTGACTCTATCATTGTAATCTCACAGAGTATAATTTTCTTCTCTTACCATATTCCAAAAACACCACATTTCAACTGTGTGGAGAGGATCATCACCATTTTCTGATATGAAACCCAGCTTCCTCCATTTAAAATATCCCATGTCTCTGCTTCCCATTTATGAAGCTCATAATGTTCATTTATCCTTCCAAATATAACCCTAATTCTGCCTTTCTAGTGAAGGCCTCCTGAATTCTTCTGGGTTTCACCAATCCCATCTTTGTGATTTCATTTGAACATACTAGCACTTACATCACATATTAGATATTGTAACTATTTGTCTATAATAATATTTCCATCATAATAACAATAGGAAAAGGTGTTCACAACAGGGTTTAAAGTAAGAGCTCTATAGCTATTATTTATTATGGTTTGAATTACTCATACTTTCTATGGCTACTCATAGGAGAAAGTCAGCCAGTTATGGTACACACAGAGCAAAAGGCAATTTCTGAGAAAATAGAAGGCAGGGGTTTCAGGCACTCAAGGGCAGCCATAGTTACAAAAAAAGAAAGGGAAGCAAAAAAAAAAAAAAGTAAGAATTAAATTTAGTGCTTAGTAAATATTTATTAGTTTAATATCTGCAAAAAATGGTCATTTGTTGAGTGAAGACAAATTCTTATTTTGCATTTGTTAAATATATATAACTAGGAAATATGAATATCAAACTTGGAGCTGAAAAGATGGCTCAGTAATTAAAGTCTGTTACGTTAAAAAGCCTGCTGGACTGGGGTTCAACTTAGAAACCACCCACATAAGCCAGGCACAAAAAGTGATGTAAGCTTCTGGTGTTGGTTTCCAGTGGCAAGAGGTCCTGGCTTGTGCACATATACACATGTGTAAATAAATAATTAATTTTAAGAAATCAACCTTTGTCTAATGGACAAACCTAAATATCTATAAAATATAGAACTTCTACAGAATTATCTAAAACCAAGTTAATGCAGATAACCAAACCATAGCACATTAAAAGAATGCAGTTATACAAACCATAATGCATCAAATTAAAGCAGGTGTACAAGCCATAGTGCATCAAAGAACACAGATGAACAAACCATAGTGCATCAAAGAATGTAGTTGAACAAACTATAGTGCATCAAATGAATGTAGGTGTATAAACCATAGCTCATCAAATGGATGCAGATGTACAAATCACAGGACATCACAGTGTTGCAACTAATCCCAAATAACAAAACATAATCAGAAAAAATCACTTTAAATTTTTAAAAAATCATTTAACTTATGACAAAAAGTTTAATTGTATGTGTAATATATGTTTATAAATAAGAATTAGTTTAAAATTTAAATATAAATTGGAGCAGTACTTATGGCAAAATTTAAGCTCTCAAATCTTTTTTATTATAAAAGAAGTTTGAGATTTGTGAATCAGATATCAATCTAAGAAGTTAAAATATTGTTTTTCTTTTTTATGTTTATTATTATTATTTATTATTGTTAACAACATGTTTCCTATGGATACATCATGTGTTGGTGTCCCTGGATCCCCGGGGCCAGCCACAGTTCCCCAAAGGCATCCTGGCAACCATGGAGAGCAAGGTTGTGTGTGCAACAAAAGAATCACTTTCGGGAGATGGTCTCTGTTAACACCTTTCTTTAATCAATAGGGAAATAGGTTTATAAGCAGTTGAGGGTGGGAGAGTGTCCTAAGAGGATTGGATATACAAGGTTGCTTGCTGATGCCTAATCAGCATATGGGGACATACATTCCAGCACCTAAGCAATGGCAAGGAGAAGGTATACGGTACAGGGTGATGGGCTGTACAAAGGTTGCTGGCTGATACCATATAAGGAGTTTCTTAGGAAACTGGCCAAAGGTCACAGGGTTATGGGCAAAGCCTAAGTCTTATTCGAATGTCCAGGCATCCCATGCTTGGAGAGGGAGTAGCCTTACTTCCTGCTAATCTCAGGATCTGAGATTTTGTCTGGGGGTTCAGGCTCACTGCAACCCCCAAGAATGGGGGGAGGATCCTGGCTCACTGCAACCCCCGAGAATGGGGGGAGGAGCTCACCTGTCAGTCTCGTCCCCAAGATATGACTGGCAGTTCAGGCTGCTGTGACCTCTCCATAGCCTGGGGCTTTTGTGTCAGACAGCTTAAGGTTGCTTTAACCCAGGGCCCTGTATGTCAGACATGTTGGTACCCACTTTTCTCTTGTCCCTGCCCCCATTCCATTGCAGATATTCCTCAGTGGGGTTGCAGGTATTCCCCCACGGAGTTGTGGTTTATGCATTGTGGGAGCAGCAGTCAGTTACTTCTTGTGGGAGGGGATGCCTCTGGGCATGATGTCTTAACCTGTGGCTCTTACAATCTTTCCGCCCCTTTTCCACAAAATTCCCAGAGGCTTGGTGGGTGAATTTTAAGTCTACTTCAGTGATGACCTCTTAAGAACCTCTGGATCTCTGATTTGGTAGGTGTTAAGTATCTTTAGGGTCTATCTACTACATCCTGGCACTGATTATCAGGAACAGCATGGGAGCAGCACTCTTGCTCATTTCCCCATTTCCACCATTCAGCCATGGCTTTGCTGAAGTGTGGGGGTACTTTATATCCTGTGATCTCAGTACCTTATGAAAAAATAAGTTTCACCAATAGAGTGTGAAGTCAGCATAGTTTAAATGGGATAAGCATTATTAATTTAGGGAGAATTTGATCATGTAACCCTTCTTTTAGCCAAAGATTAGTGAGAGCATGACACTGGAGAACATAATCTTTTGTCTCCATAGGATTCTGATCCAGTTTCCAATTTCAGGTATATGTCCTTTACACTGAGCAGATCTCTCAGACAATCAGAAAGCTATTGGTTACCCACTGAGGCTGTGTGGCACTATTGCACTTGCATTTACATCGGGTCAGGGAGTTTGCTTCTGAGTAGCTTAGACCTCTGGTTGCTCAGACCATTGTTGGCCATTTTCCCCCTGTAGCTCATGTAGTGCTTTTCAGCACTAGACAGGCTAACTGTCTTGGGACTGGCTTTCTTCTGAATTCCATCCAGATGTCTCCATGCTCTGTTTCAGCAGCATATGGTGTCTTCATCAATAGGGTCTTGCCTTTTGCCTGAGGCAGGTAATTAAGTGCTTTGAGAGAAAGCCATCTTTTTTGAGGGACTTTGTAGGCCAGTCCAATCAACAGTTCAATGTGGGTAACAACCAATGTGTGGGAGTTACAGGTCAGAGAAAGAAAAAAAATTCTTTTTACCTTAGGATTATTTCCACCTTTACTAGAGCCTTTCTTTTCAGGTGCTTCCCCCTTACTTCTATTTTATCTTTTAGGCTATCTCCAAGGATAAAAGTTTATATGGTATCAGCCCATTTTGGATTTAATTTAGTGTTTCTTTTTCCCCCTCCCTTTCCATTAACCCCAAGCCCTTCCATCCCTACTGTCTGGGTCTTGAGTTGCCTATCAGATATTATAGCAATTTGAGAAGGACCAGATTATGAAACACAGACAAGTGACATCATGCAGTGTTTGTTTTTCTGTGATTGTGTGAACTCACTGAGTATGATCTGTTCCAAGTCTGTCCATATTTCCATTAATTTCATTGTATCATTTATTCTTACAGCTGAGTAGAAGTCCATTATGCAAATGTACCAAAACTTCATTATCCATTCATCCCATAATGGGCATCTGAGTTGATTCCATTTCTTAGCTATAATGAATTGAGCAGCTATAAACAGGGTTGTGCAAATGTCTCTGTATTAGTGCATAGAGCATTTAGGATAAATGACCAGTAAGGGAATAACTGGGTGTGTTGGTAGCTCTATGTTCATCCCTTTCAGGTATCTCCAAATTGGTTTCCATAGAGGTTGTACAAGTTTACATTCCCACCAACAGTGGATGAGGGTTCCTCTTTCCCCACATCCTTGCCAACATTGATTGTTGTTAATTTTTTTAATGATTGACAGCCTTACTGGAGTAAAGTGGAATCTCATGGCTGTTTTACTTTGCATTTCACTAATGGTTAGGGATGCTGGAACATTTTAAGTGTGTGTTAGCCATTTGTAATTCTTCCTCTGAGAACTGCCTATTCAGTTCTCTGCCCCACTTTTGGAGTGGGTTGTTTGATTTTCTATTGTTTAGTTTTTTGAGTTCTTTGTAGATTGTAGATATTAAGTTTCTTTAAGTGGTATAGCTGGCAAAGATTTTCTCCCATTCAGTGGGTATTATACTGGCTATGCTTATGGTGTGTTTGTCTGTGCAAAATCTTTTTAGCTTCATGAGATTCCAATGATTAAGTGATTGTTTAATTTCCTGGGCTACTGGGGTTTTGTTCAGGAAGTCTTTCCCCACTACTATATCATGGAGAACGTCTCCCATTTTTTCTTCCAGCAGAGGAGTTTCAGGTGTTATGTTGAGGTATTTAATCCATTTGGACTTCATTTTTGTGCATGGAGAGATGAATGTGTCTAGTTTCATTTTTCTATATATGGTCATCCAATTTGCCCAACAGCATTTGGTGAAGATGCTATCTATTCACCAATCTACATAACTGGCACCTTCATCAAACATTAGTTAGCTGTAGTTACTTGACCTAAGGGCTGGGTTTTCATTCAGTTGCATTCATCTGTGTTTCTTTTCTTACGCCAGTACCATGGTGTTTTTGTTCCTATGGCTTTAGGTTGGGTATGGTGACACCTCCAGAGGTATCTTTTTTTGAGGATATGTTTAGGTATCCAAGGCCTGCTGCCATTACATATGAATTTGAGTTCATTTTTTTAATTGCTGTGAAGAATGATGCTGGTATTTTTATTGATATTGCATTAAATCTGTATATTGCTTTTGATAGAACTGCCATTACACAATATTAATTTTACCTATCCAGGAGCATGAGAGGTCTTTCCATCTTCTCAAGTCTTCCTTGATTTCTTTCTTGAATTTTTTAATGTTTTCATTATATAGGTAATTTATATCTTTGGTTGGTGTTATTGAAATGTATGTATTTTTTCTACTCAAACCAGATTATTTTATTTTTTCTCTATTATTTATGTACACGCTCAGTGTGTAAACAGCCATGTTGGTACCATCATTAGTCACCTCCCTGTCCTCCCTCCTCCAAAGGGTCCCTCCTCATTAGGGATTGAGGGCCATTCATCATGGGAATAGCCATCAGTTATGGGAAAGAGGCAATGTCTCTGTGCATAATATCTTAACTTGTGGCTCTAACAATCTTTCTGCCCCATCTTCCACAGATTTCCCTGAGCCATGTTGAGTTTGTTCTAGATTTCAGTTATGAGGTCTTGGGAGCCTCTGTGTGTCTGGATATCTGGTTTGGTAGAAGTTGAATGTTCTCTGTGTCTATGTCCTTCAACCTTTGGGCTGATACCAGGTTTACCAAGAAAGCAGCACTCTTGCTCATTTCCCCAATTCTTCTATGGTTTTCAGCTGCAGTCCTGGTGAGGTGTGAAGGGCTGATTTTGTCCTCAGGTTCTGCAACCATCTGAAAGAGAGAAGCAGATTCACAAATGGAGAGTGAAGTCAGCACCAGATAAATGGGATGGCCATTATTATGTTAGAGAGGATTTAATAGGTGTAGGCCCTCTTGTATCCCAAGGTTGGTGGGAGCTTGATATTGGACAGTGAACACATTTTTTGGATATGGTTCTGACTTGTTTCCCTGTTCCAGCTATGGGTTCCATTCCACTGAGCAGATCCATTAGCCAATCCAAAATCAGTTCAGTTGGTTACCCACCATGCCTGTGTGTCACTACTGCACTTAGGTGAGCATCACATCAGGTTGTTTGCTTGGATAGATGTTGGCCATTTTCCCTGAGTTGCTCATGTAACACCTTCTGGCACCTAGACAGGCTAACTGAATGGGGATTGACTCTCTCCCAGATTCCATCCAGGTGTCTCCATGTTCCATACCAACAGCATATGGTATCTTTGGCAGTAGGGTCTTATCATTAACCTCTGGTGGGTAATCAACTGCTCTGACTGAAATCTGTCTTCTTTTGGGAAACCTTGTAGGTCTCTCTGATTAACCGTTCATTGTGGATGTTAACTGCATCTTGGTACTGGAAGTTATAGGCCAACACCATAGGAAAAAAAGGAAGAAAAAGATAGGTAATATAAAAGAGAAAGAGAGAAGAGAGAGGGAGAGAGAAAGTGAAAGAAAGTAAGAAAGAAAGGCAAAAAGAAAGAAAGTAAGAAAGAAACAGGAGAAGATTAAGGTTAGTCTTCATCATACCCTCTCCAGGGCCCTCTACAGACCTGATGAAGGTTCAACCATTTAGTCTATCTTTTAAGATATAGAATTTTATGGTACCAGTTCCATTTTGGTCCAGTTTTGTGTCCCCCCCCCCTTACCCTCCCTTCCTGTCCCACCATCCCTATTGTCTGATCCTAGTGATGCCTGTTAGGTATGTCAGCATCTTGGGCAGATTCTGGTTAGGAGCCACATACAAATGAGATCATGTAATGATTATCATTCTATGATTGGGTAAATTCACTGAGAATGATATGTTACAAGTTTGACCATTTTTCTTCAAATTTCTTTGTGTCATTTTTCTTTACTGCTGTGTAGAATTCCATTGTGTAGATGATATACCACATCTTGGTTATCCATTCATATAATGATGGACATCTGGGAATATTACAGTTGTTAGCTATTATGAACTGAGCAACTATAAACATGTTTGAGCAAATATCTTTTAACTGAGGCATGGAGCTTTAAGGGTAAATACCCAGTAAGGGAATAACTGGGTCTGTTGATGACTCTATAGTCAACCTTTTTAGCAGTCTCCTTATTACTTTCCATACTGGTTGTACCATCATACATTCCCACCAACAGTAATGAGGGTTCCTATTTCTCCACATCCTTTCCAGCTTTCATTTTCATTTTATTTTTTTAATGCTTGCTATCCTTACTAGGGTAAGGTAGAACCCCATAGTTGTTTTAATTTGCATTTCCCTGATGGTTAGGGATGTTAAACATTTTTTTTTTTTTGAGGTAGGGTCTCATTCTAGCCCAGGCTGACCTAGAATTCAGTATGGAGTCTCAGGGTGGCCTTGAACTCATGGCAATCCGCCTACCTCTGCCTCTTGAGTGCTGGGATTAAAGGCATGCACCACCATGCCCGGCGGATGTTGAACATTTTCTTAAGTGTGTGTTTGCCATTTGTATTTCTTCCTCTGAGAACTCCCTATTCAGTTCTCTGCCCCATTTTGTGAGTGGGTTGTTTGATTTTTTTAAATTGTTTAGGTTTTTGGGTTCTTTGTACATTCTAGAAATTAGGACTCTGCCAGTTATATAACAAGCAAATATTTTCTCCCATTCTGTGGGTACTCTATTGGCTCTGATTATTGTGTGCTTTTCTGTTGAAAAACTTTTCAGCTTCATGAGATCCCAATTGAGTGATTTTTTAATTTTCTGAGTGACTGGGGTTTTGTTCAGGAAGTCTTTTCCCATTCCTATGTCATGGAAAGTTCCTGCTATTTTTTTTGTCCAGTAGTAGCAGAGTTTCCACTCTTATATTGAGGTCTTTGATCCATTTGGACTTGATTTTTGTGGATGGTGAGATGTGTGGATCAAGTTTCATTTTCCTGAATATGCTTAATATAGCTATACAGTTGGTCCAGCACCATTTGTTGAAGATTCTGTCTTTTTACCAGCCTACAGTGTTAAGACGTTTGTCCAATATCAAGTAGCTGTAGCTACTTGACCCAAAGTCTGGGTCCTAAATTCTGTTTCATTGGTTTATAGTCCTGATTTTATGACAGTACCATGTTGTTTTTGTTACTATACTTTGTAATATAGCTTTATATCAGGTATGGTGATGTCTGGTGTTTCTTTTTGCTGAGGATGTGCTTGGATATCTGAGGCCCTCTGCCATTCCATATGAATTTTGAGATCTTTTTTTTTTCTATCTGTGTGAAGAAAAATGTTGAGAATTTTTATTGGTATTGCATTAAATCTGGATGTTGCTTTTGGTAAGACTACCATTTTCACAAAGTTAATTCTGCCTATCCAGGAGCATAGGAGGTCTTTCCATTTTCTCAACTCCTCCTCCATTTCTGTCATGAGTGTTTTTATGTTTTCATTGTGTAAGACTTTCACTTCCTTGGTTAATGTTATTCCAAGTTATTTTAACCTTTTTGTTGCTATTGAAAATGAGACAATGTCACTGATTTCTTTCTCTGTATCTTTATCTTTTGCATATAGAAAGGATACTGGTTATGTGCAGTGATTTTATATCCTGCTACTTTTCTGAAGGAATTATTCACCTTTAAGAGTTTTGATATGGAGGTTCTCAGGTCTCTTATGTATAGAATCATGTTGTCTGAAAATAGGGCTAACATAACGTTTTCCTTTCCAATTTTTATCCCTTTTATTTCTTTCTCCTGTCTTGTTGCTTGAGCTAGAACTTCCAGTACTATGTTGAAAAGCAGAGGTGAGAGTGGACACCCCTGTCTTTTTCCTGATCTCAATGGGAATTCCTTCAGTCACTCCCTATTCAGTATTATTTGGACTTTAGGTTCTTTATATATAGCTTTTATTATGTTGAGATATAAATTGTCCAAGCCTATTCTCTCCAATGTTTTGATCATGAAGTAATGTTGTATTTTGTCAAAGGCCTTTTCTGCATCTATTGAAATGATCATGTGGTTTTTGTGTTTAAGTTTATTTATGTGGTTGTATTACATTAACAGATTTCCATATGTTGTACCAATCCTGCCTTCCTTGGATAAAGCCTACTTGATCAAGCTGGATAATGCTTTTCATGTGTTGTTGAATTCAGTTTCAAGTATTTTGTTCAGGATCTTCGTGTCTAAGTTCATCAGGGAAATAGGCCTATAGTCCTCTTTTCTTGTGGCTTCTCTGCTTGGTTTTGTTATTAAAGTGATACTAGATTTATAGAAGGAGTTGTGGAGCTTTCCTTGTTTTACAATTATGTGGCACAGTTTGAGAAAAAATTGGTTTCATTTCTTCCATTTAGGTTTGATAGAATTCAGCTGAGAAGTCATCTGGTCCTGTAGACTTCTTTTTGGGGAGGTTTTTGATTACCTTTTCAAACTCAATGGGTGTGATAGGATTGTTTAGGAGATTAATCTGCTCTAAATTTAGCTTTGGTAGGTGGTATGTGTCCAAGAATTCATCCATTTCCTCAATATTATCCAGTTTTGTGAAGTAGAGGTGTTTGAAAATAAGTCCTGATGATTCTCCCAATTTCACTTATGTCTGTTGTGATCTCTCCTTTTTCATTTCTAATTTCATTAATTTGAAGTGACTGTTTTTTCAGCTTGATCAAATTGGCCAGGGGTTTATCAATCTTGTTTATTTATTTTTTTATATTTCAATATTTTATTTTTTTAAAAAATTATTACAACTTTCATGATTATAAAAAATATCCCATGGTAATACCTTCCCTCCCCCACTTTCCCCTTTGAAACTCCATTCTCCATCATATCCCCACCTCATCTCAATCAGTCTCTCTTTTAATTTTGATGTCATGATCTTTTCCTCCTCTTATGATGGTCATGTGCAGGTAGTGTCAGGCACTGTGAGGTCATGGATATCAAGGCCATTTTGTGTCTAGAGGAAGCACGTTGTGCAGAGTCCTACCCTTCCTTTGGCTCTTACATTCTTTCTGCCACCTCTTCCACATTAGAGCCTGAGCCTTGGAAGGCGTGATAGAGATATTACAGTACTGAGAGCTGCAGTCACTTCTTTCCAACACCATGATACCTTCTGAGTTGTACCAATGTCACTGCCATCTGAAAAGAGAAGCTTCTCTACCAAAAGTGAAAGTAGAATTAATATAAGGGTATGAACATTAGTAGAAGTGCTTACTGGGCAGTTTGATAAACATAGTGTATACATTTAGTCAGACAGCAGCAGATGTTATACCCCTAGGGCTCATGACAACTCCTGCTTTAAGTTTTCAGTATCAGGGATGTATTCCCTCCCAAAGAGCAGGCCTCCAGTCCAATTAGAGGGCAGTTGGTTTCCACCATGATAGATATACCACAATTGCACCTGTTGGCTCATTTGGGCTGGATGGCCAAATATAAGGCTTGTAGTGTCCACTGTTGAGTATCTTCACTGGTCATTTCTCTTTCTCCCATTGAACTGCATGCAGAATGGCTTCTTCCAGCTTTCTGTCAGCTGGTCTACATGGAGGAGGTAACCAGCACAGTTCCAGCAGGATTTCTCAGTGGTCTTGCAGCCCAAATATGTGGAGACTTCAGCAATAGGGTCTTACCATCTATTCCTGGTGAGAAACCAAGAGCCTTGGCAATGGCCTATATTGTTTCAGGGGCATCAGGGACCACCCTGGCCAACAACTCACTGGAAGGTATCCCATCCCTGGCACTGAAAATTTTCTAGCAACAATCTATGGTTCCTGAGTGTTCCATTCTCCAAAAAAGTAGGATTCCATATGATTTATTTATATCTTCTTAGATTTTGATTAGCCCTCACTCCACCTTTCCTTTACTCGATCTCTTACCCTGACCTCACTTTGGGCCTTTTCACCCCCATTAATCTATTCTTCTACTTACATATATGCAATACCCTTTTATTAAGTATCCCTCTCCCTTCCTTTCTCTTCCCTTTATATCTCTTTTGTAGCTTACTGGCCTCTGCTACTGAGTTGTTACCTTCTCACACAGAAGCCCAATCATCTGTAGCTAGGATCCACATATGAGAGAGAACATGTGTCGCTTGGCTTTCTGGGCCTGGGTTACTTCACTTAGTATAATCCTTTACAGATCCATCCATTTTCCTGCAAATTTCATAGCTTCATTTTTCTTTACCACTGAGTAGAACTCCATTGTATAAATGTGCCATATCTTCCTTATCTACTCATCAGTTGAAGGACATCTAGGCTGGTTCCATTTCCCAGCTATTGTGAACTGAGAGGCAATAAACATGGTTGAGCAAGTACTTCTAAGGTAATGAGATGAGTCCTTAGGATATACGCCTAGGAGTGCTATAGTTGGGTCATATGGTAGATCAATTTTTAGCTGTCTTAGGAACCTCCACATTGATTTCCACAATGGCTGGACCAAATTGCATTCCCACCAACAGCATAGAAGAGTTGCTCTTTTTCCACATCCTTGCCATCATTTATGGTCATTTGTTTTCATGATGGTATCCAATCTTTTAGTAGTGAGATGGATTCTCAATGTAGTTTTAATCTGCATTTCCCTGATGAATAGGGATGTACAACACTTTTTTTAGATGCTTATATGCCATCCATATTTCTTCTTTTGACAGCTCTATATTTAGTTCCATAGCCCATTTTTGATTGGCTTCTTTGCTTTCTTATTATTTAATTTTTTTGAGTTCTTTGTATATCCTAGATATTAATTATCTATCAGATGTATAGTTGGCAAAGATTGTTTCCCATTCTCTAGGTTGCCTCTTTGCTTTATTCATAGTGTCTTTGCCATACAAAACATTTGTAATTTCATGAGTTCCCAGTGGTTAATCTGTGGTTTTATTGTCTGAGCAACTGGGGTTATATTCAGAAAGTCTTTGCCAAGACCAATATGTTGAAGGGTTTCACCTACTTTTTCTTCTAGCAGTTTCAGAGTTTCAGGTCTGATGTTAAGGTCATTAATCCATTTGGTCTTAATTCTTGTGCATGGAGAGTTAGAAAAAAACTATTTTCATCCTTCTACAGATACATATCCAGTTTTCCCAGCACGATTTGCTGAAGAGGCTATCTTTCTTCCACTGACTATTTTTCACACTTTTATTGAATATCAGTTGGATATAGCTACCTGGACTTATATCTGGGTCCTCTATTCTGTCCCATTGATCTACATGTCTGCTTTTTTTTTTTAAACTGTTTTTGTTACTATGGCTCTGTAGTATAGATTAAAATCAGGTATGGTGATACCACCAGCCTTATTTTTGTTGTTCAGTATTATTTTAGATATTCAAGGTTTTTTTGTGATTCCAAATGAATTTTTGGATTGTTTTTTCTATTTCCATGAAGAATGCCATTGAAATTTTGATGGGGATTGCATTACATGTGTAGATTGGTTTTGGTAAGATTGCCATTTTCACAATATTGATTCTTCCGATCCAGAAACAAGGGGAGCTTTTACATTTTCTAGTGTCTTGTGCAATTTCTCCCTTTAGTGTTTTAAAGTTTTCATTGTAGAGATCCTTCACTTCCTTGGTTAGGTTTATTCCAAGGTACTTTATTTTCTTTGATGCAATTGTGAATGGGAGTGATTCTATGATTTCATCCTCTGTATGTTTGTTGTTAGCATATAGGAAAGCTACTGATTTCTGTGTATTTATTTTGTATCCTGCTACATGGCTGTAGGTGTTTATCAGCTCCAACAGTTTGCTGGTAGTGTCTTTAGAGTCCTTTATGTATAGAATCATGTCATCTGCAAATAATGATAACTTGATCTCTTCCTTTGCAATTTGCATCCCTTTTATGTGTGTCTCTTGCCTTATTGCTATGGATAAGACTTCCAGTACTATATTAAATAAAAGTGGGGACAGTGGACACCCTTGTATTGCTCCTGATTTTAGTGGAAAAGCTTCCAGTTTTTCCCCATTTAGTAATATGTTGGGTGTAGGCTTGTCATAAGTAGCTTTTATTATATTGAGATATGTTCCTTCTATTTTCAGTCTCTGTAGGACTTTTATCATGAAAGGATGTTGGATTTTGTCAAATGCTTTCTCTGTGTCTAATGAGATAATCATGTGATTTTTGTCCTTCAGTCCATTTATATAGTGTATTACATTTATCAATTTGCGTATGTTGAACCATCCCTGCATCTCTGGGATAAATCCTACTTGGTCAGTGTGAATGATCTTTCTGATATATTCTTGTATTCTGTTTGCAAATATTTTGTTGAGAATTTTTGCATCTATGTTCATGAGAGAGATTGATCTGTAATTTTCTTTTTCTGTTCTATCTTTGCCTGGTTTTGGTATCAGGGTGATGCTGGCTTCATAGAAGGAGTTTGGTAGGATTCCTGCTTTTTCTATTTTATGGAAAAGCTTAAGAAGCAATGGTGTTAGTTCTTCCCTTAAAGTCTGGTAAAATTCAGCAGTGAATCCGTCTGTACCTGGATATTTTTCAGTTGGGAGATTTTTGATAACTGCTTGGATCTTCATACTTGTTATAGATCTATTTCAGTGATTAATCTCATCTTGATTTAATTTAGGTAGGTCATTTAAATCAAGGAAATCATCCATTTCTTTCAGATTTTCATTCTTAGTGGAATATATGATTTATAGTATGTCCCTATGATGTTTTTGAATTTCTCTGGTATCTGTTGTGATGTTTCCTTTTTCATCTGTAATTTTATTAATTTGTGTCTCTTCTCTCTTTCTTTTTGTCAGATTTGCTAAGGGTTTATCAATCTTTTTTATCCCTTCAAAGAACCAACTCTTTGTTTCATTGATTCTTTGGATTTTTTTTTTTTTTTGGTTTCTATTTCATTAATTTCTGCCCCAATCTTTATTATTTCTTCCTGTCTAGTGATTTTTGGTTTGCCTTGTTCTTCTTTTTCTAAGCATTAGGTCGTTTACTTGTGACCTTTCTAATTTCTTAACACAAGCACTTAATGCTATAAATCTCTTGGTATTATAATGTATATATATTTGCATCTTGGATTGATTTAATGCTTGGATTTTCTAGTTAGCTTGGTATTATTAGATGTATCAATTACTCTGATGTTATATATCTTCAGGGTAGGAGCTTAAGGTGCTAGGTGTGGCTCTCCAGACTCTCAGAGTATTTACAAAAGAGACCCTAGGTGTTGGGTTTGTCTGCTATGAGAGTATTCAAGTAGGCTGAGTGGAACAAAATACAGATAGATTCTAAAATTTAACTAAACAATGCACACATTCAATGACAAACAGCACAGAGTATTTATGCAAGAGCAGGTATTATGACAACCAGATCCTCTATCAACAAGGAGGTTAAGATTTTTGGTCTGTTGAGGGTTCCAATTCAGCTTGTGACCAAGTGAGACCCTTCCCTAATGTATAACAGAAGAGGAAACAAAGCCACTATAAATCAAGAAGCAACAAATAACAAGGCCAAAATATAGCTTATTTAAGAGTGGCAATCTGACCATCCATTAGATTTAGCATATAATTTATCCTGACATGGAAGGTGCAATTAGCACTTCTGGTTCAGGCCCTATATACCAGTTTTATTAGGCAGGTACTGACCTGGTGTAATCCAAGTTGCCTTTTGGGATAATTTTGGTCTCAGTTAAGCTGCGCTCCTGCTCGGGTCCCTCTTTGGTGCACTGTGGGTTCAAGTAGGCTGGCTGGTTCACTGGACCGCTGCTCTGTTCGCTGGAGCTGGGCACTGGCAGTGGGGGAGGGGAGGCTGTTGATGGTGGCTCTAGTTCTCTCACTGGTCCAAGTGATCCTCTACCTCATGATCTGCTCCTCCATTGTTCACTGCCATTCTCCCTTCATGTTTCTTGAGTTTGTGAAGAGCTCCAGTGTGAATGGAGAATCCTCTTACCTGGCTTTACCTGTGGCTCAAGCCAAGCCTCGCCACTGTGGCCCCTTGGACCTGGCTCTGCTGCTGCTGGAGCCGCTTCTGCCTGCCTGTGTGGGCTCTGGATGCTCTGGATCTCTCCTACTTCTCTGCTGCCATTTTAGTTTCTTATACACCTCACTTTTTAGTAAAAGTGTGTATTTTGCTGTTTTTTTTTTTTTTTTTTTTTTTTTTTTTTTTTTTTTTTTT
The DNA here is from genome assembly GCA_036346955.1 of Dipus sagitta. Taxonomy (NCBI): domain Eukaryota; kingdom Metazoa; phylum Chordata; class Mammalia; order Rodentia; family Dipodidae; genus Dipus; species Dipus sagitta. Next base: position 100,629,265 of record CM070771.1, on the reverse strand, counting down.
GCATTTTCTCCCCTAGGCTGCTTTGGCATGATTCCTACACCACCATCTTAACAGGAGGTCCAGCCTCAATTGTTTGTTTAGTTTTTTTCAAAGAACCATATCTTGTTTCATCCATTTTCTTAATTTTTTTTTTTTAGTTTCCAATTCATTAATTTCTGCTCTGATCTTAATTACTTCTTTCAGTCTACATCTTCTGGGTTGGATTATTCTTTTTTTCCCTATGCCTTTAGGTGGATGGTTAGGTTATTGACATGGGATCTCTCTGCTTTGTTATGAAGGCATTTAGTGCTATGAATTTTCCCCTAAGGACTGCCTTCATTGTGTTCCATAAGTTTTGGTATGATGTGTTCTCAATGTCATTCGATTCTAGATATTTTGCAATTTCATTTTTTTATTTCATCTTCTACCCATTTATTGTTTAAAAGTGCATCATTGAGTTTCCAGGAGCTGGTGGAATTCCTGCCTCATCTTTTGTTGTTAATTTCTAGTAATACAGCATTGTGATCTGATATTATGTAGGAAATTATGTAGATCTTCCTAAATTCATGGAAGCATGATTTATGGCCCAGTGCATGACCTATTTTAGAGAAGGTTCCATGGGCTGCTGAGAAGAATGTGTAGTCTGTGGTTTTTCATAGAATGTTCTGTAGATGTACAGTACGTCTAATTGATTTATGGTGTTGTTGAGATCTCTTACTTGCCTTTTAATTTTCTGTTTGGATGATCCATCTATTGCTGATAGTGGAGTATTGAAGTCCCAGACTATGATGTTGTTGGTGATTTTTTTCTGTTTTTTTTGTCAAGTAGGTTTTGTTTAATGAGTTGTGGTGCACCTCTCTTTGGTTTATAAAGATTGATAATTGTGATATCCTCTTGCTGGATCATTCCCTTGATAAGTAAGAAGTGGCCTTCTTCATCTTTTTTGGTTACTTTTGGTTTGAGGTCTATTTAATCTAATATTAGTATAGTTAAGCCTGCTTGTTTCTTATTTTTGTTTTCTTGGAATATCATTTTCCACCCTTTCACCATGAGGAGGTGCCTGTCTTGAAATGTTAGGAAGATTTCTTGCAGACATCATATTGAGGGGTCTAATTCTCTGATACACCCTGTTAGCTTTGCTCTTGATGGGTGAATTAAGGCCATTAATATTTAGGGTAATAACTATGAGGTTTGATTTGATTCCTGCCATATTGTGATGGTTTTGTGGTTTGGTGTTTTCTTGGACTTTGTAGATTTTTGTACTTTCTCTGAGTTTGCTTATTGTGATCTGCTTCTTGTAGGCACTTGAGGTTGGATATTTGACTCTTCTGTGTGGAGAATTACCTGACATACTCTCTGTAGGTTTGGCTTTTTGTTTATATAGTTGTAAAGACTGACTTTTATCATGGAAAGCTTTGCATTCACCATCTATTATGAGAGAGAGTTTTGCTTGGTAGAGTAGTTTACGTTGGATACCATAAGGTCTTAGACTTTGCAGTGTTCTGTTCCTGGCTTTCTGGCTTTCAGAGTTTCCATTGAGAAGACTGAAGTAATTCTGATGGGGTTACCTTTATACATAATGTGTTGTTTCTCCCTAGCTGCTTGTAGGACTTTCTCTTTGTTGTCAATATTTAGAGTCTTAATGATAATATGTCTTGGAGAATTTCTCCTTTTGGCCAGTCAGTTTGGAGTTCAGTGAGTTTCTTCTACTGCCTTTTTATGTATAGTTTTCATCCCTCTTTCATGTTCCCTTTTCACATCATTTTCTGATTTTTTTAATGCTTCTTGGAATTCATTCTTGCATTTCTTCATGTACTTATTGAGCTTAGCCAGCTGATTATTGAGGTCCTCTTTTTGTTTGTTCTCCTTCAGATCATTTTAGTGTCTTTGGAAACCTTCCTGGTTCTTTTCTATTAGGTATATTCTAGCTTGGATAGCATTCATACAATTATTGGACCTTTGTTGACTTTCTGCAAGTTCTGCTAATTGCTTGGCCAAGACTGCATAGCTTGTATCTTCATTTTGATATTTTGATCCTATTGTCTCTTCAATGTTTTGATTAGAGACAACCATTGTGGAACTGGGAAATCTAGTTGGATTTACTTGCATTTGATTTTTCATGTTATTCCTTTTGCACTGTGGTCTTCCCATCATAGAGTAGGAATCTTATTTAATTTAGGAGGAAGCTGTAGTTTATCCTTGAAGGGTCTTCAGTGATTATTCCCTTTTATGTTTGCTTTGATTAGGCTTCTGATGGCAATGGGGCCTGACTTCTTAGAGGAAAAGAGACCACAAGGCTCTGGTGAGGGCATGAGGACCTGAGAAAGGAGCTTATTGGTCAGTGGTTGGGATAAGGGACCACGTGTTCAGGTGGCCCAAGCAGACAGGGGCTGGGGAAAATGAGACAAAGCAGACTAGTGTTGTGGCTGGGCTTCAGAAGGGGGGAGGGTTGGATTGAGTGGTGGTTCTGTGATGCGGAAGGGTGAGAGGATAGGACAATGGAGTCCCTTGGGATTGTAGTTGGGGGTGGATGGGAGTGCTGGGTCCTATGGCACAGAAGGGCAGGGATATGGGACTGCTGCAGGGAAGGTAATGCACAGAGGGATGGGCAGCAGTACCAGTGGCAGGAACGGGGAGGGAGAGGTTAACAATAGCCTGTTGTCCTTCATCCAAGTAGCCTGAAGGAAATGCAGGAGGACCTGGTCTTTGCACAGTGGGGCAGTGGGTGGGGCATCCATCCATGCTGGAGGTCCCTGGTGGCAGAAAAACAGAAGGAGGGAAGGGGGAGGGATGCTAGCCTGCTGACCAGTGTCTGAGTAACATGAAGAAGTCGAGGAGGACCTGGTGGCATGGTGGCTCGGACTGTGGGTGGGATGGCTGCTTGGGGGGACTAGGGGAGTGGTGGGCTACCTGAATGCATAGGAATCAGTGTATTTCCTACATTGCTCCTCCACATCCTTCCACTGGAAGTCTACTAGGATCTTCAAACCCCAAAAAACCCAAAGATCTTGTCTTTGCTTCCCCTCGGGGTGAGGCATAGTTAGGCATGTGCCATCTTGACTGGAAATCCCAAGGTATGGATTTTATTGTTGTTGTTGGTGGTGGTGGTATTGAAAATGGAACTGCCTTATTGATTTCTCTCTGCATATTTGTCCTTTGCACATGGAAAAGCTACTGACTTTGTGCATTGATTTTGTATCCTACCACTTTACTGAAGGAATTAATGACCTTTAGAAATTTTGAGATGGAGACTTTTGGGTCACTTCTGTTTAGGATCATGTCATCTGCAAATAGGGATAACTTGACTTCTTCCTTTCCTATTTGAATGCCCCTTATTTCTTTTTCCTGTCGTGTTGCTTGGGCTAGTACCTCTAGTCCTATGTTGGAGTGTAGTGGTGAGAGTGGGCAGCCTGTCTTATTCCTGACCTCAATAGGAATCCTGAAGGTTTTCCCATTATGTATTATTTATGTCTTGGGTGTTTTATATATGGCCTTCAAGGTGTTCAGATATAAACCCTCCATGCTCATTTTTTCCATTGTTTTAATCATGAAATGGTATTGTATTTTGTCAGAGGCCTTCTCTGCATCAATCATCCCTGGGATGAAGCCCTACTTGATCAAGGTGGATAAATTTTTGATGTGTTATTGAGTTCAGTATGGGAGGATTTTGTTCATGATCTATGAATCTAAATTCATCAGGGATATAGGACTGTAGTTTTCTTTTCTGGTTACATCTCTGTCTGGTTTGGGTATGAGGGTGATCCTAGCTCCATAAAAGGAGTTGGGGAGGATTTCCTGATCTCATACTATGTGAAACATTTTGAGAAAATTTGGTTTTAGTTCTTCAACAAAGATTTGATAGAATTCAGTGCCTTTAGGTTGACAGCTAGGTGATTAATTTGTGAAGTCTCTGTGTTTGTGATGAAGGCACTTTGCACTATGGATTTTCCTCTTAGGAGTGCCTTCATTATGTCCCATGATTTTGGTAGGTTGTATTTTCATTATCAGTCAATTCTAGCAATTTTACAAGAAAGAGAGAGAGAGAGAGAGAGAGAGAGAGAGAGAGAGAGAGAGAGAGAGAGAGCTGTAGAAGAATAAGGTCAGTCTTCAGCATACCCTCTCCAGTGTCTTGTGTTTCAGGTGTTCCCTCTAAGAGCCTGGTGAAGGTTCAACAATTAGGATGTAGAATTTTATGGTACCATTGCAATTTGGGTCTAAATTTGTGTCTCCCACCTTCTTCCTTGCCATCCCATCCCTCCCCACCCATCCTATCGTCTAGTCCTCGAGATGCTTGCTTGGTAGGTAAGGCAACCTGGGTAGATTCAGGTTAGGTGCTGTAGATGAATGAAACTATATGGCAATTTTCTTTCTGTAATTGGATAAGTTCACTGACAATGATCTGATCCAGGTTCAACCATTTTTCCTCAAATTTCATTGTGTCATTTTTTCTTACTGCTGTGTAGAATTCCATTGTGTAGACATACCACATCTTAGTTATCCATTCTTCTAATTATGAACATCTGGCTTGATTCCAGCTCTTAGCTGTTACGAATTGAGCTGCTACAAACATGTTGAGAAAATCTCCCTGGCCTGTGGTTTGAAGGTTTTAGGGTAGATACCCAGTAAGGGAATAACTGGGTCTGTTGGTATCTCTATAGTCAGCTTTTTCAGGGATCTCCATATTGCTTTCCAAAATGGTTGTACCATCTTACATTCCACCAACAGTGGATGAGTGTTCCTACTTCTCCACATCCTCACCAGCATTTATTTTCACTTGATTTTTTGATGTTTGCTATCCTTACTGGGGAGAGGTGGAATCTCATAGTTGTTTTAATTTGCATTTCCCTTATGATTAGGGATGATAAACATTTTCTTAAGTGTGTGTTTGCCATTTGTATTTCTTCGCCTGTGAACTGCCTGTTCAGCTGTTTGCCCCATTTTGTGAGTGAGGTTTTGACTTTTTACTGTTTAGATTTTTGAGTTCTTTGTAGATTCTAGAGATTAGGCCTCTGTCAGTTGGATAACCAGCAATTATTTTCTCCCATTCTGTGGGTAATCTATTGGCTTTACTTATTGTATGCTTGTCTGTAAAGAAACTCTTCAGCTTCATGTGATCCCATTGGTTGAGTGACTGTTTAAGTTCGTGAGCTACTGGGTTTTGTTCAGGAAGTCTTTTTCCATTCCTGTATCATGGAAAGTTCTTCCTATGTTTTCTTCCAGTAGTAGCTGAGTTTCTGGTCTTAAATTGAGGTCTTTGATCCATTTGGCCTTGAGTGGAGTGCATGGTGAGATGTGTGGATCAAGTTTCAATTTCCTGCATATGGTTATTCTGTTTGTCCAGCACCATTTGTTGAAGATGCTGTCTTTTTTCCAGCCTATATTGTTAGGGTCTTTGCTGAATATCAAGTAGCTATACTTGCTTGACCCAAAGTCCAGGTGTTCAAGTCTATTCCATTGGTCTATACTCCTGTTTTTATGCCAGTACCATGCTGTTTCTATTACTATGGCTTTGAAATATAGCTTTACATCAGGTATGGTGATGTCTCCAGAGGTATTTCTTTTGCTGAGGATATGTTTGGATATGTGAGGCCTTCTGCCTTTCCACATGAAATTTGAGATCATTTTTTCTATCTCTGTGAAGAACACTGTTGGGATTTTAATTGGAATTGCATTAAATCTGTATATTACCTTTGGTAGGATTGCCATCTTCACAATGTTAATTCTGCCTATCCAGGAGCATTGGATGTCTTTCCATTTTCTCAAGTCCTCCTCAATATCTTTTTTGAGTATTTTTATGTTTTCATTGTATACATATTTTACTTCCTTGGTTAACATTATCCAAGATATTTTATTTTGTTTTGTTGCTATTGAAAATGGGACCATGTCCCTTATTTCTTTCTCTGTATCTTTGTCATTTGTATATAGAAATGCTACTGATTTTTGTGCATTAATTTTGTATCCTGCTACTTTGCTATAGGAGTTAATCACCTTCAGGAGTTTTGGGATGGAGTAGCTCGAGTCTCTTACGTATACAATCATGTCATCAGCAAATAGAGCTAACTTAACTTCTTCCTTTGCAAATAGTATCCCTTTTATTCTTTTTCCTGTCTTACTGCTTGAACCAAGACTTCTAGTACTATATTGAAGAGCAGAGGTAAGAGTGGACACCCCTGTTTTGTTCGTGATCTCAGTGGGAATTCCTTCAGTCACTCTCCATTAAGTATTATTTGGCCTTTAGGAGCTTTATATATCCTTTATTATGTTGAGATATAAATCCACCATGCCAATTCTCTCCAATGTTTTGGTAATGACATAATGTACTTTGTCAAAGGCCTTCTCTACATCCATCAAAATGATTATGTGGTTTTTGTGTTTGACCATATTTATGTGGTGTATTACATTGACAGATTTCCATATGTTGAACCACTCCTGCATTCATGGAATGAATTCCAGTTGATCAACGTGGATAATGCTTTTGATGTGTTGTTGAATTCAGTTTGCAAGGATTTTGTTCAGGATCTTTGCATCTAAGTTCATCAGGGAAATAAGCCAGTAGTTTTTTTTTTTTTTTCTTGTGGCATCTGTACCTGGTTTTGGAATTAGGGTTCTACTAGCTTCATAGGAGTTGGGGAGCTTTCCCTGTGCTCCAATTGCATGGCACTGTTTCACAATGAATGGTTTGAGTTCTTCCATGAAGTTTTGATAGAATTCAGCTGAGAAGCCATTTTGTCCTAGAATCTTCTTTTGGGGGAGGTTTTTTATTACCTTTTCAGTCTCAGTGAGTGTTCTGGGTTTGTTTAGGAGATTAATCTGCTCTGAGTTTAGCTTTGCTGGGTGTTATGTGTCCAGGAATTTATCCATTTCCTCCATATTATCCAGTTTTGTGGAGTAGAGGTTTTTGAAATAAGTCCTGATGTTTCTCCCAATTTCTCTTTTGTCTGTTGTGATCTCTCCTTTTTCATTTCGAATTTTGTTACTTTGAAGCATCTTTTTTTTTTCTTGATCAAATTGCCCAGGGTTTTGCCAATCTTGTTTAATTTTTCGTAGAAGCACTCTTTGTTTTGTCAATTTTCTTAATTGTTTTCTTCGTTTCCAATTCATTAATTTCTGCTCTGATCTTAATTATTTCTTTCTGTCTGGAGCTTTTTGGGTTGGATTCTTCTTGCTTTTCCAGTGCCTTTATTTATTATAGGTTATTAATTTGGGATCTCTCTGACTTTGTTATGTAGGCATTTAGTGCTATGAATTTTCCCATGAGGACTGCCTTCATTGTGTCCCATAAGTTTTGATATGATGGGTTCTCATCATCATTCATTTCTAGAAATTTCAGCAATTTCATTTTTTATTTTGTCCACTCCCCATTTATTGTTTAAAAATATGCTGTTCAGTTTCCAGGAACCGATGGGATTCTTGGTGTGTCTTTTGTTGTCAATTTCTAGCAATATAGCATTGTGATCTGATATCATGCAGGGAATTATGTCAATCTCCGAAATATATGGAGGCAGGCTTTGCGACCCAGTATATGATCTATTTTAGAGAATGTTCCATGGGCTGCTGAACATAATGTGTAGTCTGTGGATTTGGGATGGAATGTTTTGTAGATGTCTTTGTCTTTTTCGGTTAGTTTCAGTTTGAAGTCTATTTTATCTGATATTAATATAGCTACACCTGCTTGTTTATTATTCCTGTTTGCTTGGAATATTGTTTTCACCCTTTCACCCTGAGGAGGTGTCTGTCTTTAGTGGTGGGGTGCGTTTCTTGAAGACAAGAGATTGAGGGGTCTAATTTTCTCATCCATCCTGTTAGCCTGTGTCTCTTCACTGTTGAATTAAGGCCATTAGTATTTAGGGTAACAAGTGTGAGATTTGATTTGATCTCTGCCATATTGTGATGGTATATGTGGTTTTGTGTTTTCATGGGTTTTGAAGTTCTTTGTGCCTTCTCTGGGTATGGTAATTGTTAACCATTTGTTGTAGGCATTTGAGTTTGAATATTTGATTCTTCTCTGTGGAGAATTTTCCTGAAATACTCTCTGTAGGTTTGGTTTTGTGTTCATATAATTGTAAAGCAGAGTTTTGTCATGGAATGTTTTTCTTTCACCATCTATTATGAGGGATACTTTTGCTGGGTAGAGTAGTTTGCCTTGGAAGCCATAGGTTCTTAGACTTTGCAGTGTTTCATTCCAGGTCCTTCTGGATTTCAGGGTTTCTCAATGAGAAGTCTGAATTAATTCTGATGGGGTGACCTTTGAAAGTGATGTGCTCTTTTTCCCTAGCTGCTTTTAGATTTTCTGTTTGTTGTCAATGTTTAGAGTCCTAATGACAATATGTCTTGGAGAGTTTCTCCTTTGTTCCAATATGTGTGGAGTTCTGTTAGCTTCTTGTATCTTGATGGGCCTTTCTTTTGAGAGAGTGGGGAAGTTTTCTTTGATTATTTTGTTAAATAAGTTCTCCATGCCTTTGGTCTGACTTTCTTCTCCTTCTGGTATTCCAATGATCCTCATATTAGGACGTTTAAGGGTATCCCAGAATTCCCTCATGTTCTGTTCACAGAAGCTTTTGAACTTACTGAAACTTTTGAACTCTCGACTGCTTCCTCCATCTTCTCTTCTAGATCAGAGTTTCTATTCTCCACCTGGGTGACTCTATTCTTGAGAGCTTCTGGAGAGTTTTGGACTTGTTCAAGTAGGTTTGCATTTTCTACTAATTTTCCATGTATGGTGTCCATCTTTCTGTCAAACTCCCTTTTCACATCATTTTCTGATTTTCTTGCTGCTTCTTGGAATTCATCCTTGCAGTTCTTTATGTCTTCGTTTAGCATTGCCAGCTGATTTTTGAGGTCCTCTTTTTTTTTCAGTCTCCTTCATATCCCTTAACTGTCTTTGAATTCCTTCCATTTTCTTATGTATTAGGTCTAGTCTAGTGATGGCAGTGTCCACACAATTATCAGTCCTTTGTTGCTTTTCTGCAAGTTCTACCAGTAGCTTGGTCAGGGTTGCATTGCTCATAGCTTCATTTTGGTGTTCTGATCCTAATGACTCTTCTATGTTTTGATTAGAGATGTGCATTGTAGGACCTGGGTGATCTAACTGAATTTTTTGCATTTGATTTTTCATGTTATTTCTTTTGCGCTGTGTTCTGCCCATCACAGCATATGGGCAAGGAGAGTAGGACTGTGGTTTCGATGGGCAGGGGAAGTGGTGCCTCTTGGGGGAGCTGGTCTGGGCTAGCTGGCAGGCAAGCAGATGGGCTGACTTGTCTTGAGCTAAGACATAGGTGGGTGGATCAGCCTGAGCTCAAGCACAGTGGGAAGCTGAAGCAGCCTGAGGCAGATACTAAGTAGTCTGGGCTTTGTCTCTCACTTGTCAAAGCCGCCTGAGCTCTGGCAGGGGCGCCAAAGTTGCCTCTCACAAGGTAATGCACCAAATCTGCATGCAGATACGAGGCACCAAGACCAGCAGCCAACACCTGGGCATGGTGGAACACTGGGACCTGGAAGCAGTCTGAGCTCACCCCCACCAGGACAATAGTGTTCAGCTGGTGTGGAAGACAGGGAGGTGCTGGCACCTGAGCTGGCACAGGTGGACAGACAGCAGCGAGAGCCTGAGTTCGCATGGGCAGTTGGAATGGGACTGGGCTTGTGAGTGAATGTGTGGCGGACTGAGAAGTAGGTGAGGCAAATGGACCAAGCTTGCTAAGCTTGCACAAGCAGGGCTCAATGGAGGCACAAGTGTGGTGGGCAAATGGACCAACAGAGCCTGAGCTCCAATGGGCCAGCGGGCGGAACCTGTCCAAGGTGACTCATGGGCAGAGGTAGCAGGGAAATCATCCCTGTGCAGTGAGGCAAGTGAAACTATGTTGGCCTAGGATGCCTTTCTCACAGTAAGTGCGGGAGTATCCTGAAGCTGGGACTGTGGGTAGGCAGCTGCTTGGTGGTGCAGTGGGAGACTGGTGGGCTACCTGTGCATGAGGGAATCAGTGATTCCCTGTTTTGCCACCTCTGTGCCCTCCCACTGGCAATCTATTTGAGATTTCTCTTCTCTAAAGACCCAGTGTACCCTTAATGCCTTGCCTTTCTTTCCTGGGGATGTGCAGCACAATTAGGCGGTTGCCATCTTGCTGGAAATCTCAATATTTATGGTTATTATGGTGAGGTTTGAATTAATTCTTGCTGCGATGATGTGTTTTATTGACTTTGGTACTTTCTTGTGTTTTTTACTTTTTTGAGCCTGGTCTAGTTTTGGTTATTGTGATGTTCTTTTTGTTGGCTCTTGAGATTGGCTTTTTGACTCTTCTGTGTGGAGTATTCCCTGAAATAGTCTCTGTAGGTTTGATTTTTTATTCATATAATCATAGAATTGACTGTTTTCATGGAACATTTTCCTTTCACCATCTATTATGAGGCATACTTTTGGTGGGTAGAGTAGCTTGGGTTGGAAGCCATAGTTTTTTATACTTTGATGTGTTCCATTCCAGGTCCTACTGGCTTTCAGCGTTTCCACTGAGAAATCTGATGTAATGTAATTCTGCTTGAATTTCCTTTGTATGTTGAGGGTTGTTTCTGTCTTGCTGATTTTAGCACTCTTTCTTTATTTTCATTAAGAGTTTAACAATGATGTACCCTTAAGAGTTTCTTCTTTGTTTCTGTCTGTTTGGTGTTTTGTGGGATTTTTCTGTCTTCTGAATGGGCCTCTCTTTTGAGAGATTGCAAAAATTTTCTTCAATACTCTTCTTGAATATGTTCCCTGTGCCTCTGGCCTAGATTTTTCCTCCTTCTGGTATCCGTCATGACCCAGATGTTTGGTCATTTTAGAGTATCCCACATTTTCCTTATATTATGTGTACTTGATTGTTTTAACTTAGCAAAGTTTTTGGCTTCCAATTAACTTCTTCTCTCTTGTCTTCCAGGTTAGAGGTTCTGTCTTCCACTTATAGAGATGTTTTCATGAGGTCTATTTGATTTTGTTTTCTGTTGTGTTATTTTGCATTGTGTCCATGTCTTTTTTGAGGTACAATTTCAATTCAAGTTCTGATATTCTTGATGCTTTCTGGAGTTCATTCTTGCATTTGATAAAGTCTTCATTAAGCTTAATCAACCAGTTGTTGAGATTTTCCAATTCTTGACTCATCTTTAATTCATTCATGTCTCTTTTGAGGGTTCTAACATTTTCTTCAATCAACTTAAGCCTACTGAGAAAAGCTGAATTCTCTAAGATGATTCTGTTCAATTTCATTGACATGGTTGTTGGTTTTTTGATGATTTGCTTCCAGTTCAGCAATTCTACTGATCAGGGTCTCATTGATGGTTATGTTTTCATTTTGGGATTGAATTTCTGTTGATGTTTCTATGATCTCATTGGAGGCTTCCATTGTGGGACTAGGCATCCTTGGTGGAGGTCTCTGTTTTCTCACTTTTGTTGGCTTTTTTTGTGTTGTGGTCTTCCCATCTTGGGAAGACTCTTTATTCTACTGAGGAGGATGCAAGTTTTTATCCTCACAGGATCTTTAGAGGGTGTTCTGTCTTACATGTGAATTGTATTGGTGTACTGGTGTACAATGGGGTTATTACCACAGCTGTGCAGACTGTGGAGATTGTAAGTACATCAAAAGTACATGGGAATTGGGAGCTTGAGCTTACTCACTCCACTTGCACATGGGGATCACATTTTGGGGAACCAGAAGCCAGGAAGCTGGAGAGCCAGAGGCAAAAGTACAGCTCCTGCAGTGTCCCATCCACCCTCTGACTCAGGGAAATAGGTATGTTGTTACCTAGGGGCCAGTCAGGATAGCAGAGAAAATGGCCTGCTTCCCCATTTGCCACACAGGGCCCATGCCTCCCCAAGCCCAGTGCAGGGGCACCTACTGGGACCAGGGAACAGGGAGGACCAGAGAACAGGGACCTGACCTACTCACTCTGTGGCACCATGTGCACCGTCAGGTGCAGAATATCTGGGAGTTGGGGACCCAGGGGCACTTCCAAAGTTAAAACTTTTAAAGAAAGGAATAACAGAGAAAATGAAATGAATGTGAAATCTGAAATAAAAAAAAAACTAAATGAACATTTTCAAAGATTTGCAAAGTGAAAACAGCGGAAAGAAACAAGATAAAAGGGGAAGTAAGGCAGGTCTGGTGGCACATGTCTTTAATCCTAGCACTCTGGAGGCAGAAGTAGCTGTGAGTTTGAGGCCAGCCTGCAACTACATATTGAGTTCTAGGTCAGCCTGTTCTAAAGTGAGACCCTATCATAAAAAAAGAGGAAATAGTAGAAAAAAATTGGAAAACTATAATGAATAAAGCAATCAACAGAGAATACTGTCTCTGGAAATATAAGGAATACTGACAAAACTTTGGGTCAAATATTTTGATATCTCAAGTGGGTGTGGTGATAAAAGCCTGTATTCTCAACTATTCAGAAGGCTGAATCAGAAAGTTGAGGTCAGTCTGGTCAACATGGTGAGAAAAAATTGAGGGGTTCTAGGGATGAGTCAGGGGTCAATGACACTTGCTTATAAAGCCTGTGGCCACTCTGGGTTCAACTTCCCAGTACCCTCATGAAGCCAGACATACAGAATGGGGCATGTGTCTGGAGTTTTCCATTCTCTCTCTCTCTTTCTCTCTCTCATATGCCCATTCTCTCTTTCCCTCATTTGTAAGTAAATAAATAAGTAAGTACATATTAAAAAGATTTAGATGTGGGCTGGAAAGATGGCTTGGTGGTTAAGGTGTTTGCTGACAAAGTCTAAGGAAGCAGGTTCGATTCTCCAGTATGCACATAAGCCAGGTGCACAAGATGTTGCATCTGTCTGGAGCTCATTTGCAGTAGTAAGAGCCCCTGTAATGCCAATTCTATCTCTCTATATGCCTCTTTCATTCTCTCTCTCTCTCTCTCTCTCTCTCTCTCTCTCTCTCTTTCATAAATAAATTAATTAACCAAATACTTTAAAATATTTGAACAAAATTCACAAATTTCTTTGAAAAGATAATTGCTAAAATTGGCTCAAAGTAAATATTTGAGTGGTACCATAGTCTTCAATAGAGCATGCTTGCATCCTCCTCAGTAGAATCTGCAAGCAAGCTCAATGATGTTTGTTATCACATGAAGGTTCTTCCAAATTCTCAAATAATTCTGTCCTTAAACAAGAGTTCCATAAAAGAGGAAAAGAGTGAATTATATCAACTAATAGTTGACAAATGCAAAACTGTATATGGGAATATGTAATTCATGTATCTTCTGCAGCTTAGTAAAAAGGATAAACACATCATTTTAACACCCTAAGATCCACATACTGTTCCGAGAGCTCAATCCTTTCCTTGCCCTTTTTGCTGATTCTCCCAGAAGTGAGCAGTATACTGAATTTTGCATTTTTAAAAGAAGTTTAGGCATGCTTTATATTTAGTAGACTACATAGATAGATCTTAATGCATTTTTACAAATAACTTATAAATTTGTAATAAAATAAAATAAATTTCACCTCTTCAAATAATTTCTCCTCTAAGCATGGTAACTCAAGTTCTCTACTGTTATGATTTCTGTCTCTATAGGCTACTTTGTTCTTTTCCTTACTTCTATATAGGTGGTCTTGTAGAGAAAATATATGTATTCTTCTTTTGTGATTCATACTTGTTGTACTGACAGTTCATCCCTTTATTATTGAAAATATGTTCCAGCGCATAAATCTATCATAGTTTGCTCACCTATTTTTTATTGAAAGGATCACTGGAAACTTTCACTTTGGGGTTGTTACCAATAAAATAAAACTGATAAGAAACATATTTTAACACAATTTGTGTAAAGTTCTACATCAGGAGGTAGGTGCATCTTTTATATAAGAGGCTGATAAACTTTTTCAAACTGGTATAGTATCTTGTACTCATGCTAGAAATATATGAGTTTCATTTGCTCCATATGGATAGCAAAGTTAGATGTTCCCAGTCTTCCCATTTCAGTTATTGTAATGTGTAAAATAGTTATTTGCATTTCGCTGGTAATAAGTCTAAATGACTTGGGTGTGATTGAAGGAATTGAAACGATTTCATGAAGGAGAGCATTGTATATAATTTAAAAGTGAATCCTCAGTACTTTTGGATGGAAAATGATGGCTTTTAATTTCTCTGTAGCATCATTACTTTCTTCCACATCTGCAGATGCTGAGTTTTTGCATTTTTCACTCCTCTCTTACAGGTCTAGAAATCTCATAGAATTATACAAAGACTTAGGTCAAGAGGTAAGGAAAAGCTTCTCAAGCAAACACAAAGTGATAATAACTTTAATTTGTGCCTTGAGCATAATTCTTCAATCTAACAGAACAAGTTCTACTAAAAACAATGCATAATGCATTAGGGAGAAATAAAATTATAAGGTCCAGCAATTTCCTAGTGTGCTTTAGAGTGATGACTCCACCCTAGTATGGGATTTGAAATATGCTATAAGCATGGGGCTGGAGAGATGGCTCAATAGTTAAATTTCTTTCCTGTAAAGCCTGACAACCCATTTTGATCCCCCTGTACCCATGTAAAGTCAGATGCACAAGGTGGTGCATGTGTTTGGCATTCCTTTGCAGGGCTAGAGGCCCTGGTGTGCCCATTCTGTCTCTCTCTGTCCATCTGCCTCTTTCTCTCTCAAATAAACAAATAAATATTAAAATCAGTATTTTGTAATACATAATAAATTATCTCATAAATAGTAAACTATCTCCAAGAACAAATTTATGAATTAGGTTAATACAGCTCATGTTTTGACTGTTTTTTTGAAAATAATAAAGATTATATGTTTAGAGAGAATTTATATGTTTCCTGATACAGAAAAAGAAAAAGGAAACTGACAAACACTATTTGGGCTATAATTTAAGGGAAAAAGAGAACTTTATAGTAATGATCTTCGTGGCTAGGTTGTAATGTAAACACAGAATGCAACTATGATGATTATTCTTGGTTGTCAACAAGACTGGATTGACCCATGCCTAGAAATTTGGTAAAGCACACTGTGGTTGTACCTCTGAGGGTGTTTCCAGAGTTGAGTGACTTGTGAGTCAGATTACTGCAGGGGGAAGAAACACTGACTGTGGCTTGCGTCACCCTACAGATCAAAGGCCAAATAGAACAGAAAGCAGCAGGAAGGGAACCTGCATGAACACAAGCTGAATGCTTCCTGAGCAAGCGAGCAGCTGGCATCACCGGCTCATGTTGGATTTTAGCCACTCTTCAAGAATCTTCCAGGACATTTAGTCTGAACTGGATCTACACCATTGGTTCCTCTTCTTCTGAAGTTACAACTTCTTAGATTGAGCAGCTACAGGATTCTCTGGTTTGCTAGCCTTCAGTCATTGTGGGACTATTCAGTCTGTCCTTGAGTTAAGCCAGTAAGTCTTGTCCTACAGTTTTGCATACACTTCACTGGTTCTGTTTCTCCGGAAAATTCTTAGCAGAAAGATACCATGAAAAGAAAATGAAGACAAAAATTAAACTGGGCTGGAGGGATGGCTTAGTGGTTAAGCGCTTGCCTGTGAAGCCTAAGGACCCCGGTTCGAGGCTTGACTCCCCAGGACCCACGTTAGCCAGATGCACAAGGGGGCGCACGCATCTGGAGTTCGTTTACAAAGGCTGGAGGCCCTGGTGCGCCCATTCTCTCTCCCTCTCTCTATCTGCCTCTTTCTCTCTGTCTGTCGCTCTCAAATAAAATAAAAATAACAAAAAAAAAATTAAACTAAAAACGTGAGGGCTGGATAGATGGCTTAGCCTGCAAAGCCAAAGGATCCTGGTTCGATTCTCCAGGACCCGCATAGGCCAGATGCACAAGGGGGCACATGAATCTGGAGATTTTTGCAGTGACTGGAGGCCCTGATGTGCCCATTCTCTCTCTCTCCCCCATTCTCTCTCATAAATAAATAAAGTATTTTTACAAACTTGAGTAATTGAAAATATACTTTAAAAAATTTTTAAAATATAGTTTATGAATATATGTTCATTTATAAAATAGTTAAGATACCATTTTTACCCAGGTGACCCCTTGGACAATTTATAGGAATGTGATCATTTTGATTTAAAGCAATATATACCACCTCTCTGATTTTATGCAATGTCAAGAAAGCTAATCTATGTTCTACTGTGTTTATTATTGTCTTAATTTATGTAAGACAAGTTTATGTTCTCATAGAAAGATTATTTTTTCTGAAATTCCATATTCCAAATTTTAATTGGATAAAATATATAATTAAGGTGGCATCAATTATTTAATTGACAAGGATATAAAATACTTTGTATTAATACTAGCATTCATTAACTTTTAGAATGTCAAAGTAATATATATGACAGCACTATATGATGCAGTCAGGTATTTCAGTAATAATGCTGCTTATCTAACTACACTTAAACTCAGTGGGTGAAAAAGTAAATATAGTTTTCCAAGCTCAGATATTAAGAAGTAGCTGCAAATAAGCTGAACTAGTTGGACTCCCATAATTGTAACTCAGATGGTAAGCCCCAGTCTCCATGACACAAGTATAGTGTTCTGGGGTACAGACTGAAGCCATCTAGAACTGATGGTAAGTCATTAGAATGTACAAGGGCACGCCCAGCCATATAAGCTTCTACTAAGCTCACAGACACTAACATATAACATATCCATACTAAGGCTAGGCATATGGCCAATCCCAAATCAAGGGTAGAAGAAATATACTTTACCACCCATGAAGCCATGGCAAGTACATAAAATTATAATCCTCCAATACAGCAATGAAGAATTGGAACCAAGGGTTTTTTGTCTTCTACATGTGAGCTTATATGGTCCTGTCTGCTGAGGTGGTATTTGTCATGGAAAGTTCTCAAGTCATTCCCATGTGCTCTCTAGCCTGTCAGAAGTTTGTAAGTTTAGTGAAGAGAGGAAATTCTCTTGTCAGTTGAGACACAAGTAAGTCCAACAAATAAATATCAATATATACAGATGAGACGGGCTTTGATTTTTGTCTATGACAGAGAAAGCAATGGTAAGTAAAATGGTATGCTAAAATGTGAAAGAAAATAAACTACTGAATCTCTATGGTAAATTTTGCATGTGTGAGATCATACGAACCTTGACTTGTAGACTGTAGTGAGCTTGACAACAATATGTTTTTCATTTTGATAAAGTTGACTCAGTGTTGACAAGTCTGGTTTTGAGGGAGTTTCAATTCTTCCTGATAGTAGTGTGGTGGTTGTCGGGTCTTATCCTCAGGCTTCTCGTTGCCTGTCCTGAATGACTCATCCTGCCTTATTGACTCTCTTAATCCTCAAGACATCTCCAGATATACTCCCCTCATGTATTTCTTTACAGTTTGAACCCTGGGGAGGATAATATCTGTTTTGCTGGGCCCTGAGTGGTACATAATTATGTCTGTATTCGATTTTTTTCAGTGTTTAGATTTTACTTTGTGTGTATCATTGTTTAGAGTGTACAGGGAACTTTCAAGTATAAAATGATTTCACTTAAAAATTTTAAAAAGACAGACTTGATGGTGCACATCTGTAATCCCAGCACTTGGGAGGCAGAGGTAAGAGGATCACTGGAAGGTTGAGGCCAGACTGAGACTACATTGTGAGTTCCAGGTCAGCCTGGGCTTGAGGGAGACCTTACCTCAAAAAAAAAAAAAAAAAAAATAGACATAGGCTAGGTGTGGTGGCACACGCCTTTAATCCCAGCACTTGGGAGGCAGAGGTAGGAGGATCGCCGTGAGTTCGAGGCCACTCTGAGAATACATAGTGAATTCCAGGTCAGCCTGAGCTAGAGTGAGACCCTACCTTGAAAAACCAAAAAAGAAAAAAAAAAAAACAGACTTATTTATTGGTGATTTTTCTAGAACCTATGTTCATTTTACCAAAAGCTCAACTCATTTTGTTATTCAAGAAATACAAGTGTTTCTGATGTTGAAGTGGTTATAAACTTACTAAGGATCCACCTGTCTTTTTTTTTAAAAGAAGCAAACAAATGCAAATAGCCCAATTTCCTTGTAACTGGTGGTCTTTTAATGACTACTCTTACTGATCCAGTATTACGGGCCAAATGACCTACTGCCCTGGTTGAAAACTGTGTGTGGTGGGAGTCCATGGGAATATTCTGAACCCGACGGAAAGAGAGGCGGCATTTGTGTTTGCAGTTCCAGGACTTTTGTGATAGGTCTTACATTTACATGCAGTGCAAATCTTGGGTTTTAGAATCTGTTGTGAAAGGAAATGTTTCTGAATCTCCTGGGAGCTGCTTTGCTACACATTCAGTTTGCCTGTAAGAAAGCTGATAAAGCTATTTTTAAGGTAAAGGGTATGTTTTCAGGACCACTGACATTGGTTAATCTTATCGTGATGGTTAATGAACAGACCGTATGGTTGACATATCAATGTAGCACAGAATCAATGAATCAGACTAGCAAAAACTAGAGTTCTGATGTAAACTGAGCAATCTTTCCAAACTTTCTGTGTCTCCTTTGCAGAGTAATGTTTGCCTTCACCTATCATGTTACATCATGCAGCAAAAGATGATGGAGGCGCATTAAGCCTAATGTCCTTGTTTTCACATGAATTTTGTTAAACCAAATGGAAAAGAGCTAAAAAAAAAATGCACTGTTACTATTTTCTGTTCCTTCCTATTCTTTGTCTAGTAAGACTGGAAGCAACATACCTTTCATTCAGCTTATTCTACTTTTTTCCATTTTTTTTTTTTTGAGAAAGTTTCTCATTATATTAGCAATGCTGCTCTCAAACACTTGTACTCACAAAATCTTCCTGCCTCACTTCCCTAGCAGAGTTTTAACAACTTTTAAGTTAACATGAGTCCTGCAGCACCTAGCAAATTGTTTGGTAAAAAAGAGGTACTTGATAAAAATTACTATGACTACTTGTGCTAATATTAGAGAGTGATAACTGAATAATATTTTTGAGACAATAATGGGAAGAAACGGGCTGTAAGGAGTAGTATTGAGAAACACCCATGAATTAATGAATTCAAAGAAGAACTATTTAGGAAATAAGATATTTCATTTTGTTTAGTTATTATTATTTTTCTCTTTTAGGATTTTATTTGTTACCACCCCCATTCTTATGATTTGCCTATCCCCAAAGTACCTAAAGATAAGTTTATGGTAGAAACTGAATGGGGAAAGGGAAAGCAATTTTATTCTGATAACATGTTCACTCTTTTAGTCTTATGGGTAATAGAATTCTGTATTTATCTACCTCATATAGATGTTGACAAAATAGTTTCATTTTAGTAAAATGCTGAAAATACAAGTTATTAAATTTATTTATTACAAAAACTTCAATCTCCTTTGCTACAAAACAGACAAAAGGAAAGGCTTTTCTGCATCTTTTGACAGTGATTTGAAGGTTTTCATGAATTTTGAAAGTCTATGAATAAAGAAAAGGGTGTAATCCCAGCAGTGAGTAGGAAGTTTATGATGAAGGATGACATATGGATGGATGTCAGCAAGTATCAAGAACATTCAAGCAGAGACAAGGGAAGACAATGCGTAGGAGGAGCTGGTTCAGCTGTCTTAGCTTGCCAAAGATAGACCATCTTAAGTGTCAAGCAAAGTTCTGGATGCTTTCATGTGATTTTTATATATTAACCTTGATTTTAAAAAAAGTGTCTTTGGAGTTTTGATTTAGAAACATTTTTTTTCATCTTATAAAATGAATCTCGTTCTTCAGGTAGATTTCAGTACTATGAATGACAATAAAACAGCAACAAAATTAAAAATTAACACTAGAATTGTTCCACATATTGACTTCTGTGCCAAGTACCAGTCATCTCATTGATATCCTAGCAACACTGTAACACAATATCCTTACTCATGTATATGTGAAAATGGAGGCTCATGGAAGTTAAGAAATTTTGCCATTGTCATGCAGAAAGGGGGGAGTAAAAGGAAGCAAATCCAGATATACTTCCTTTCAAACATGAATATTTAATCTCTACAATTCTATGTACATCTGGTTTATTGTTTCCATTTCATAATAAAGCAACAATTTCATATGGCTTTGTGGAGTTAGTGTTCTGGACTGCAGATCTGCAAAAGAAAAATGGACCCCAAAGTTAGCTATGTGCTGCTATTTGTTACTCACTACTTGTCCTCTTAGAAAATGTGCAAAGGAAATTTCCCAAAAGACATTCTTCACAGCAAATATATATATATATATATAAATATATAAAATAAATATATAAATATGATTGCAAAGCATTTCTTTGATGGCAAACAAGTTACCATTCTTTTTTAAAAAATATTTTATTTATTTATTTGAAAGAGTGAAAGAGAAAGAAACACAGAGAATGGGCATGCCAGGGCCTCTAGCCACTGCAAAGGAACTCCAGATGCTTGCATCACCTTGTGCCATCCGGCTTACACGGGTACTGAAGAATCAAACTTGGGTCCTTGGGCTTTGCAGAAAGTGCCTTAACCACTAAGCAATCTGTCCAGCCCAAGTTACCATTCTATTCATGATGCATATTATTAACATTTTTGGAGAAAACAAATTATTAACTTTTAATGTATCTTAAAGAATACTTAATATTCAAAAATTCAGGTTCAAATCCTTTGGTAATTGAACTTAGAGGATATAGTGAGATAATGTATACAGGCTAAATTAATGAGTTCCCTTCATATTATTTTCTTTATTGTTTTGCCTCTTACTCTCAAATGCTGTGATATTTTTTGATTTAGACATTCCTTCCTAAAATAGTTGGGGGTAACTACCTGATCCCCGTTGACAAGGAAGCTCTTAGTGGGTTCCCAGTCTGAGTCAATATACTGAGTTCAGAGCCTTAAATATGCCAATTCTGAATAGATAAGCATAAGTGTAGTAAGTGATTTTCAAAAGTATTTATGGTGTATCTATCTCTATGTAGTTGTAGAAATAGTTAAAACACAGAAAGAAACAAGATTTAATGTAGACCTCACTTTTTCAGCCATAAAAATCTCTCTCTCAGATTTTGGCTATTGATTCATCCTCAGCTGAAATTTTAGCCTCACAAAGAATAGTTTTTACTTGATACTTTTTACTCATTAATAATCAGAAAGAGTTTTATCCCTATAACCATATGTGCAGAATAACTTTCCTTATAAAGAGCTGTTTTAAAATTACTCTAATAATTGCCTTATGTCAGGTTTTGTACTAATATTTCAGAAAAGATGCTCCTTAGGTTATTTATTTCTTTTAAAAATGCCTTGAGAGTAAGAATTGGATTTCAGGTCAAGATGGTGACAGCCTAACTGCGCACCTCCTCCCCGGAAAAGGAAGGCAAGGCATTAAAGTTTCACTGGGTCATTTAGGGGAGAGGAATCTCTAATAGATTGCCAGTGGGAGGGCGCAGAGGGGAAAAAAAGGAATCACTGATTCCCTCACTTGTGGGTATCCCACCAGTCCCCTAGTCCCCCAAAGAGCTGCCTTATCCATAGTCCCAGCCTCAGGATACTCCCACACTTACTGTAGGGAAGGGGACCCACGCCAGCATAGTTCCGCTTGCCTCACTGTGCAGGGGTGATCACCTGCTATGCCTGTCCACGTGTGACCTCAGGCAGGCTCCAACTGCTTACCCACTGGAGCTTAGGCTTGATCCATGAAAGCTTAGCCTGCTATTCCCATTTGCCCACTTACTATTCCAGCCACCTGCTCATCCATGTCCACGCATGAGCTCAGGCCGATTCCACCTGCCCACTCGAGCTCAGGCTCACTCTATCTGTCCACCTGCATGCCTTTGCCCTCTGCCTGTGTGCTGCTGTACAAGAGCTCAAGCTGCTTCTGTGTGTGAGAGCTCAGGCTGCTTCTGTGCACGAGCTCAGGCTGCTTTGGTGTCCTGCCAGATGACAGCGTAGGCTACTTCAGGGTTTCTACCTCAGGCTGCTTCAGCTTCCTGCCACAGGGAGCTCAGAGTTATCTGCCCACCCATGTGTTAGCACAGAACCCCTCTGCCTATCTGCTTGCCCACCTGCTAGCCCAGGCCAGCTCCCCCAAGAGCACCATTTCCCCTGCCCATCGAAACCACAGTCCTACTCTCCTTGCCCATATGCTGTGATGGGCAGAACACAGCGCAAAAGAAATAACATAAAAAATCAAATGCAAGTAAACCTACTAAGATCACCCAGTCCTACAATGAATGTCTCTAATCAAAACATAAAAGAGACATTAGGATCTGAACACCAAATCAAGTAATAAGTAATACAACCCTGACCAAGCTACTGGTAGAATTTTCAGAAAAGCAACAAAGAACCAGTACTTGTGTGGATGCTTCCAGCACTAGAATAGACCTAATAGATAAGAAAATGGAAGGAGTTCAAAGAAAGATAAGAGATATGAAGAGAGAGAGAAAAAAAAGGGGACCTCAAAAATCAGCTGGAAATGCTAAATGAAGAAATAAAGAAATGCAAGGATGAATTCCAAGAAGCATCAAGAAAATCAGAAAATGATGTGAAAAGGGAACTTGACAGAGGAATGGAAACTATACATAGAAAAGTAGTAGAAAATGCAAACCCAAATGAACAAACCCAAAACTCTTTAGAAACTCTCAAGAAGAGTCAGCCATGTGGAGAATAGAAGCTCTGATCTGGAAGACAAGACAGAAGAAACAGTTCAAGAGCTCAGAAGTTTCAATAAGTTCAACATTTTCTTGAACAGAACATGAGGGAATTATGGGATGCCAGTAGACATCCTAACATCCGGATCATGGGAATACCAGAAGGAGAAGAAATTCACACCAAAGGCATGGAGAACTTATTTAACAAAATAATCAAAGAAAACTTTCCCACTTTCTCAAAAGAAAGGCTCATCAACATACAAGAAGCTAACAGAACTCCACACATATTGGAACAAAGGAGAAACTCTCCAAGACATATTGTCATTAAGACTCTAAACATTGACAACAAACAGAAAATCCTAAAAGCAGCTAGGGAAAAACAGCACATCACTTTCAAAGGTAACCCCGTCAGAATTACTTTAGACTTCTCAATGTAAACCCTGAAACTCAGAATGGAACACTGCAAAGTCTAAGAACCTATGGCTTCCAAGGCAAACTACTCTACCCAGCAAAAGTATCCCTCATAGTAGATGGTGAAAGAAAAACATTCCATGACAAAACTCTGCTTTACAATTATATGAACACAAAACCAAACCTACAGAGAGGATTTCAGGAAATTCTCCACAAAGAAGAATCAAATATTCAAACTCAAATGCCTACAAGAAACATATCACAATAACCATACCCAGAGAAGGCACAAAGAACTTCAAAGTCCATGAAAACACAAAACCACATATACCATCACAATATGGCAGGGATCAAATCAAATCTCACAGTTATTACTCTAAATATTAATGGCCTTAATTCACCCATGAAGAGACACAAGCTAACAGGATGGATCAGAAAATTAGACCTCTCAATCTGTTGTCTTCAAGAAACCCACCCCACCACTAAAGACAGACACCTCCTCAGGGTGAAAGGGTAGAAAACAGTATTTCAAGTAAACCCGAATAAGAAACAAGCAGGTGCAGCTATACTAATATCAGATAAAATAGACTTCAAACCAAAACTAACCAAAAAAGACAAAGACATCTACAAAACATTCCATCCCAAATCCACAGACTACACATTATGTTCAGCAGCCCATGGAACATTCTCTAAAATAGATCATATGCTGGGTCACAAAGCCTGCCTCCATATATTTAGGAAGATTGACATAATTCCCTCCATGATATCAGATCACAATGCTATATTGCTAGAAATTGACAACAAAAGACACACCACGAATACCATCAGTTCCTGGAAACTGAACAGCACACTTTCAAACAATAAATGCGTAGTGGATGAAATAAAAAAATGAAATTGCTAAATTTCTAGAAATGAATGATGATGAGAACCCATCATATCAAAACTTATGGGACACAATGAAGGCAGTCCTCATGGGAAAATTCATAGCACTAAATGCCTACATAACAAAGACAGAGAGATCCCAAATCAATAACCTAACCATCCACCTAAAGGTGCTGGAAAAGCAAGAGAAATCCAACCCAAAAATCTCCGGAGATAAAGAAATAATTAAGATCAGAGCAGAAATTAACGAATTGGAAACTAAGAAAACAATTAAGAAAATTGACAAAACAAAGAGCTGGGTCTTTGAAAAATGAAACAAGACTGGCAAACCCCTGGGCAATTTGATCAAGAAAAAAAAAAGATGCTTCAAATTTACAAAACTGGAATTGAAAAAGGAGAGATCACAACAGACAAAAGAAATTGGGAGAATCATCAGGACTTATTTTAAAAACCTCTACTCCATAGAATTGGATAATATGGAGGAAATGGATAAACTTCTGGACACATACCACCTACCAAAGCTAAACTCAGAGCATATTAATCTGCTAAACAAACCCATCACACTCACTGAGACTGAAAAGGTAATAAAAAACCTCACCCAAAAGAAGACTCCAGGGCCATATGGCTTCTCAGCTGAATTCTATCAAACCTTCATGGAAGAACTCAAACCAAACTTTCTCAAACAGTGCCACACAATTGGAGAACAGGGAAAGCTCCCCAACTCCTTCTGTGAAGCTAGTATCACCCTAATTCCAAAACCAGGTAGAGATGCCACAAGAAAAGAAAACTACTGGTCGGTCTATTTCCCTGATGAACTTAGACACAAAGATCCTGAAGAAAATTCTTGCAAACCTAATCCAACAACAAATCAAAAGCATTGTCCATCTTGATCAAGTGGAATTCATGGAAGTCTGTCAATGTAATACACCACATACACAAGATTAAACACAAAAACCACATGATCATTTGGATAGATACAGAAAAGGCCTTTGATAAAGTACAACTTCACATCACTATCAAAATATTGGAGAGAATGGGTATGGTCGGTTTATATCTCAACATAATAAAGAATATATAAAGCTCCTAAAGGCCAAATAATACTTAATGGAGAGAGACTGAAGGAATTCCCATTGAGAATCAAGAACAAGACAGGGGTGTCCACTCTCACCTCTGCTCTTCAATATAGTACTGGAAGTCCTAGCTGAAGCAATAGGACAGGAGAAAGAAATAAAAGGTATACAATTTGGAAAGGAAGAAGTTAAGTTAGCTATATTCACTGATGACATGATTCCATGCATAAGAGACCTGAGAGTCTCTGTGGTGCTTTGATTCAAGTGTCTCCCATAAGCTTAGGTGTTCTGAATGCTAGGTTCACAGCTGATGGAGATTTGGAAATTAATGCCTCCTGGAGGGAGTGTATTGTTGGGAGTGGGCTTATTTGTGTTATAGCCAGTTTCCCCATGCCAGTGTTTGGCACACTCTCCTGTTGCTATGGTACACCTTATGTTGGCCAGGGGGTGATGTCCACCCTGTGCTCATGTCATCATTTTCCATGCCATAGTGGAACTTCCCCTCAAGAATGTAAGCCAAAATAAACATCTTTTTTCCAGAAGCTGCTCTTAGTTGGGTGATTTCTACCAGCAATGTGAACCGGACTGCAACAGTAAAGTGGTACCAGGAGTGGGGTTGCTGCTGGACACCTGACTGTGTGGCTTTGGTCTTTTGGAGCTAATTTTCAAGTGGAATGTGGAACCATTTGAAACCTTGGCCTAAGAGATGCCTTGTAGTGCTGTAACTACAGCTTTATGGACTATTCTGGTTAGAGTTTAAAGACCTGAATGCAGTAAGAACTATGGACTGTGAGGTTTGTTTTATGAGAGTGAGAAAGAGCTTTGCTTGTACTGGACTAGCAGCTTGTGTGAGAATCTTGCTCTTATGCCTGTGTCCTGAGAAGTTGTTCAGGGTTGCTTTGCCTGAGTGAGCAGAGGGATATGTCACAGAAAAAAAGAAAAATCTTTGGGTGAATTGCTACCTGTTCAGCTGCAATTAAGAAATTACAACCTTTGAGACTGGCCCAGCTGACCTGCGTTGGGGCAACATGAAGAATGTAGACTCTTTTGAAGGGTCCTGAGTGCTCAAGGAGTGACCTATTCTTCAAAGTCTGCTTTGTTCCCCTCTGGATTAACAAATTGGCACCCTACCTGGTATTGTGGAGTATAAGAAATGCAGGAAAGAGAGGGTCATTGAGTTTGCAACATGGTCTTGTGTTTTGGAAATGGCCATGGGCAGTGTGAAGCAGGTTTGCTGGTTGCCTGCAAGGAGACCCCATGGGGCCATGAGGATGAACCGTGGCTTGCAGTGGAGACCCAGTTGAGATGCCGGGAACACAGGATGGCTGCCAAGGAGAGCTGCTGGCCTGATGAAGTTTTCCAGGATGGTGAGTAGCCTAGCTGGAGGGGCATAATTGGAATGCCAGAGACTTGTTGCTGGTTAGAATTATCTGACTTGGAGATTTGTCACTGGCTAGAGTTGTTGGACTTGAAGATACAGAGTTTGATGTTTGCCCTGGTTGTTATAAATCCTGTATTGTTTTAACATTTCTTTGCTATGCCCAATGCTGTCTTTTGCAGTGTGAATATTTATTCTGTGCCATTATGGTTTTTTTGAGGTTATTTTTTGGTATTATGGCTCAGTTAAAAGATATTGGACTATGGGGATGTTTGAACATCATTGGGATTGATAAAAACTAAGGGAACTTTTAAAGTTATATGAATGCACTGCATTTTACATCATGCATTGTTATCAGTTTATGGGAGCCAGGGACAGAATGTGGTGGTTTGATTCAGTGTCCCCCATAAGCTTAGGTGTTCTGAATGCTAGGTTCACAGCTGATGGAAATTTGGAAATTAATGCCTCCTGGAGGGAGTGTATTGCTGGGGGCGGGCTTATTTGTGTTATAGCCAGTTTCCCCATGCCAGTGGTTGGCACACTCTCCTGTTGCTATGGTCCACCTTATGTTGGCCAGGGGGTGATGTCCGCAATCTGCTCATGTCATCATTTTCCCTTCCATAGTGGAGATTCCCCTCAAGCTTGTAAGCCAAAATAAACCTATTTTTCCCAGAAGCTTCTCTTTGTTGGGTGATTTCTACCAGCAATGTGAACCAGAGTGCAACAGTCTCCATCCCAAAACCCTTGAAGGTGATTACCTCCTTTAGCAAAATACCAGGACACAAAAGCAATGCACAAAAGTCTTTCTATATGCAAATGACAAAGATACAGAGAAAGAAATAAGGGACATGGACCCATTTTCAGTAGCAACATAAAAAATAAAATACTTTGTAATAATGTTAACCAAGAAAGTGAAAGGTCTTATACAATGAAAACATAAAAACACCCAAAAAAGAAATTAAGGTGGACTTGAGAAAATAGAAAGACCTCCCATGCTCCTGGATAGGCAGAATTAACATTATGAAAATGTCAATCCTACCAAAGGCAATATACAGATTTAATGCAATTCCAATTAAAATCCCAACATTGTTTTTCACAGAGATAGAAAAAATGATCTCAAAATTCATATGGAAAGGCAGAAAGCCTCGGACATCCAAGCATATCCTCAGCAAAAGAAATACCTTTGGAGGCATCACCATACCTGATCTAAAGGTATATTACAAAGGCATAGTAATAAAAACAGCATGGTACTGGCATAAAAACAGGAGTATAGACAAATGGAATATAATTAAGGGCCCATACTTTGGGTTAAGCAGCTACAGCTACTTGATATTTGACAAAGGCCCTAACATGATAGGCTGGAAAAAAGACAGCCTCTTCAACAAATGGTGCTGGACAAACTGAATAACCATATGAAGGAAATTGTAACTTGATCCACACATCTCACCATGCACAACACTCCAGTCCAAATGGATCAAAGGCCTCAATATAAGACTGGAAAGTCGGCTACTAGTGGAAGAAAGTATAGGAGGAAATTTCCATGATATGGGAATGGAAAAAATCTTCCTGAACAAAACCCCAGTAGCACAGGATCTTAAAGAATCACTCAACCAATAGGATCACATGAAGCTGAAGAGTTTCTTCACAGGCAAACATACAATAAGCAAAGCCAATAGATTACCCACAGAATGGAAGAAAGTATTTGCTGAATATCCAACTGATAGAGGCCTAATCTCTAGAATATACAAAAAACTCCGAAACCTAAACAATAAAACATCAAACAACCCACTCACAAAATGGGGCAAAGAGCTGGATAGGCAGTTCACAGAGGAAGAAATACAAATGGCAAACAGACACGTAAGAAAATGTTCATCATCCCTAATCATCAGACAAATGCAAATTAAAACAACTATGAAATTCCAACTTACTCCAGTAAAGATAGCAGACATCAGAAAATCAAATGAAAATAAATGCTGGTGAGGATGTGGAGAAATATGAACCCTCATCCACTGTTGGTGGGAATGTAAGAAGGTACAACCACTTTGGAAAGCAATATGGAGACTCCTAAAAAGCTGACTATAGAGTTACCAACAGACCCAGAAATTCCCTTACTGGGCATTTACTCTAAAAGCTCATGCGTCAGTTCAAAGAGATTTGCTCCACCATGTTTATAGAGGTTCCATTTGTAACAGCTAAGAGCTGGAATCAACCCAGGTGTCCATTACTAGAAGAATGGATAACTAAGATGTGGTATATTTACACAATGGAATTTTGCATAGTAAGAAGAAAAAACAACACAATGAAATTTGAAGAAAAATGGACAAACCTGGAACAGATCATTCTCAGTGAACTTACCCAATCACAGAAAGATAATCACTGCATAGTCTCACTCATCTACAGCACCTAACCTGAATCTACCCAAGATGGTGACATACCCAGCAAATATCTCAAGAACTGGACAAAACAGTGGGTGGAGAGGGAGGGGAAGGCAAGGGAGGTGGTGGGGGATGTGAATCTGGACGCAAACAGCAATGGTACCATAAAATTCTACATCCTAAAGGCAGACCAAATGGTTGATCCTTCACCAGGCCCTTAGAGGGAACACCTGAGTCACAAGATACTGGAAAAGATATGATGAAGACTGACCTTAATCTTCTTTAGCTTGTTTCTCTCTCTCTCTCTTCTCTCTTACATATCACTTTTTTTTTCTTCCTTCTCTTTGTGGGCACTGACCTGTAACTCCCAGTACCAGCATGTGGCTATCATCCATGATGAGCTTTTGATCAGAGAGACCTATAAGGTTTCCTAAAGAATGATGGATTTCTGTCAGAGTACTTGATGATGCACCAAAGATTAGTGGTAAGACCCTGCTGCTGAAGACATCTTATGCAGTTGACACGTAACATGGAATGACATGTCTGGAAGCTGGAAGAGAATCAGTCCCCAGTCAGCGCGTCTAGTGCCAGAAGGTGCTACATGGATGACTGGGGGAAAATGACCAATATCTGTCCAAGCAACTCATGGTCTAACCTACTTAGCAGCAAATAACCTGTTGTGATGCTCACACAAGTGCAATAGTGGCACACAGCCACGGTGGGAAACCAACTGCTCTTGATTTGGCTAACTGAACTGCTCAGTTGAACGGAACCTATAGCTGGAGCTGGGAAACAAGTCAGAACCATATCCAAACAGGAGCCTGCTCTCCATTATCAAGATACAACCAATTGTGGGCTACAAGAAGGCCTATACCTATTAAATTCTCTCTAAAAGAAATAAGGGTTATCCCATTTATCTCGTGCTAACTTTACTCTCCATTGGAAAATCTGCTTCTCTTTTTCAGATAGATGCAGTTCCTAAGGACAGAACCACCCCATCATACTTCAAAAGGCCCCCAGTGAAACTAAGAATAATTTGCAAAACAAGCAAGGGTGGTATTTTCTTGGTGCCAGCATAAGGGTGAAGGAGATCGATACAGAGAACAATCAACTCCTACCAAATCCGATATCCAGAGACACAGAGGCTCCCAAGACCTCATCACTGAAGCAGACCTATAATGAACCCAACCTGGCTCTGGGAAATTTTGCAGAGAAGGGGGTGGAAAGAATGTTAGAGCCACATGTTGGATCATGAGACACAGAGACATTTCCTCCTACTCAAAACTGAAGGCTAACTCCACAATGCATGACCCATATACCTCTACAAGGAGAGGCCAGGGGGATGGGGAAGGACAGGGGGGATGCAAACAATGGTACCAACTTGACTGTATTCACTGAGTACAAAACTAATTAATAAAAAAAATGCCTTGAATTATCTCAAATGCATTTCAACCAGCTGAGAACATGTATTTTTGTTGTTGTTGAAACACTGAGTGAAACTGCCTGAGCATGGAAGAAAATAGACAAAGTGCAATGACTTTGACAAGCAGCATGTCAGGCTGCTCTTCGGATAGTCTCTACAGTGCAAATCACACATCTAAGTTGTGTTTTAATGAGTTCAAGCCACATAACTCTCTCAGGTAAAATGTGATGAGGAATTATGCAGATAACACAGTGTAGACTATGTTATATGCTGGTCTACATCTATAAAACACTGAATTACTTGCTTGAAGCAGGGCTGAATAAATTAGCAACAAAAACATCATGCTTAAGTGAGTGTTCTGCCTCCAAATAAAGTATGTTTTTGATGACATACTTAATCAGCATTCACTATATCACTGTTTGGTCAGTGATTGCCAGGACACTAAGAGATGTGTGACTTTGCTTGAGATGTGAACAAACATCTACTCACCACAGATAGGGCAAGGGGAAGACACAGGAAATGATTCCACCCAGGTCTAGCATATTGAACCAGTCAGTTTACTGTAGATATTTGCAGGAGTATGTGTAAAGGGTATCTTGGTAGCATGAGTAACTCAAAGGTAGCTACACTGTCAAAAAATTCTCCACCCTTAGCATGGGCAGTTATTTAAAAGCAGTACCACCACAACTACCTGCATGACTTACAGGCACTTTAGTTACTTGAAGGCCTCCTTTCCCAACACTTGTTATCTCTTTGGGAAAGGGCCTTAGGAACCTTGTTTCAGGAGGTGAGAAAATAATGTTTTTTCTCTGAACTTTGAAAGTTTTTTTTTTTTAATTTCCTGACTTTTATGGAGTCTCCCTCATGGAGAGACTATTTCCATGCAGAGTAAATTAAATATTCTACTCTTTCCAGCTTGTACTGATGCAAAATTTTGGGGTCCAGGAAGATTTGGGGATTTAGGAAGGGTCCTCCAAGTTTATGAACCCCAATTTTGGGTCCCATTCTATTTTTAACAAAGAATTGATTAAAAATAAGCTCAAGAAGGAAAAATTATGAGTTATTAAGATTGTTTATGGATAAATCACAAACTGTGGGGTTTATTTAAGGGAAATTGGGATCTAGGAAGAAGGCTAGAGCAGAATCATAAGCATGTGGGAATCAGGAAACACACACACTCACGTAGAAAACACTGCAGAGTTCATAAAGTTCATTTAAAAGAAATTGACGTTTTTAGGGAAAGACTGCAGTAGAGCCACAAGCTTGTGGAAGGTAGAACTTAGGTGTATGCAGAGGGAGATTTAGAAGAAACACACATAGCATCTGCCTTGTGTTTCCCTATGGAAGGAAGCTGCGGGCAATGGTGGTAGTTTAAGGAAGTATAGCAGAGGGAAAATATCAAAGCAGAGACCAAGAAATTCAGATGAGAGAAGAGTAGTAAAGAGAGTTGTATCCATGGTTACCCTGTGTTTTAGAGAATTCATACAGGTCATAGGCTTAAAGTTAGTGAAAACATCTAGGTGGTAGATATGGAGTGTAAGGAAAATACATAAGTGGTAGATTTCAAGACTAAAAGAAAATCATACATGTTATTAAGGTGAAAACTTACCCAAAACTATGAAGCAAAAGCTAGCAGAAATGTTCACCCAGACTGAGAAACAGTATTATGGTCTTCCTTCTGAGTGGGGGGTGGGTGGGTGGGCAAACTCATGTGTATACATGTGGCCAGAGTGAGGAGAGAGAGATAGAAGAGAGAGAGAGACAGACAGAGAGAGAGAGAGAGAGAGAGAGATAAAGAGAGAGGCCACAGCTTTTATAATACAGAAAATGGATTCTTTCCTCAGATTCAGGTATGTAAGGGGAAAGTGGGAAACTTAGATTGGTTTATAGATTTGGAGGGTGGGCCACAGAGCCAGCCCACCTAAGTAGTATGTAGACTGTGGGCAGCAGGAGGCACTGTAGCCAGTTGTAGTTGAGTCTATCAGAGCTCAAATTCTGCCAAGAATTCCATTAGGTTCTTATACTGAGCTGTCTTAAGGCCCTCATTTTCATTCTCGCTCATGGATTTTCCCTTCCTTTGTACTTAAGGTCAAACCTGAGGGGGATCTTAAATCTCTTCTGCCAAGTTGTCTTTCCCTTTACTATACATTTTTCCCCCCATGAGTTCCAAGTGTTTGGATCTCAGGAAGGGCTGTTTAGCATAATTTGAATTTGGATTCTCTTTCCCTTGCATCCTGCCAGCTATAAGAAACAATAAGCAAACACCTCCATGTTATTCTCCCTTTCCCCCCACTTTTCCTGCCAAATCAAAGGTTAATGTAATAGATAGCATCCACATGTCATTTTCCTTCCTTCTTTCATTCTTTCTTTCTTTTTGTCTTTTTTTTTTGAGGCAAGCCCAACAGACTGGTCTTTGTGTGTGTGTGTGTGTGTGTGTGTGTGTGTGTGTGTGTGTGACAGAGAGAGAGAGAGAGAGAGAGAGAGAGAGAGAGAGGGAGAGAACTGGCATGCCAGGACCTCTAGCCAGGGCAATTAAACTCCAGACATGTGTGCCACCTTGTGTGCATGCATGACCTTCCATGCTTGCCTCACCTTGTGTGTCTGGCTTACATGGTACATGGATAGTAGAACATGGGTCCTTATGCTTTGAAGGCAAGCACCTCAACCACTAACCATCTCTCCAGACCCACATGTCTTTTTCTGTGGTAATTTCTCCCTTACATTGGCAGTTCTTTCCTTGAATCCAGCTAAGCTTTAGTTGCAAGTGTATCACCCACAAAAAGGCTATGTAATTGACACCACTGTCTATTTATTATTTTACCCCATGCATGCAGTGACTGAAGGGCATTCTCTAACCCACTAGGAGTGGGGCCATCCTCTTACTTGCATGCTGAACCCCATTCATCAAGAAGGCATGCAATCATATACCAAGTAGAGGAAGATGACCACATTGTGATTTCTTTCAAGGATGCTCCACCCTCGAACAGCTTGGCCTTAGTTTCATGTCCTACCACTCATCAGAGGAAGCATTCAACCCCCATCACAGCCAGGTGGCACATCATCCCACACCATACTGGATAGGGTAGCCAGATCGGGATTGCCAGATAAGTTTCACCCTCACACAGAGCAGCCTCAGTTGCATCTCAGTAGCCCAAGTATAAACTATTGAACCTGAGAGATTATTGAAATTACTTACAGAAATATGTAAGTATGGATGACTCAAAGGCAGCTGCAGTACGTAAAAGCCCACCCCAGCATTCTGGGTAATACCTGACAAAAGCTTCATTCCTGGAATTCCCTGCAGCTTAGTCAGTTTGTTTGTGGCTGGGGTTACATCCAGGACCTGTACATACTATGTATTTGTCATCACACTCAGCTTTAGCTTCCAGCCTTAGTCAGTTGAAAAGTATATTCTTTTCAACAATAGTTACTGCTTATATAACCTTGGGGAGGGCTTTTGTGAATCATGTATCAGGAACTTCCTGAGACTAGTAAATCTTAATTACTTCTTGTGTCTTAAAAAGCCTTCCTTGAGATGGGAATATTTAAATTCAGAAGAAACTGCTAAACAACACCAGGCAAAGGGAAGATTAACTAAAACGTGACATGAGGAAATGGAGATGGGGTCAATGGAAATGTTTGAAATTATTATTGTGATGTTCATGGGCATTTACATCTAATCTTATCTTTTTAAATTATTTTAAATTTATTTGTTTTTAAGTAGAGAGAGGGGAGAGAGATAGACAGAGAGAGAGAGAGAGAGAGGGAATGAATGAGCATGCCAGGGCCTCTACACACTGCAAATGAACTCCAGATGCATGCACTACTTTGTGCACCTGACTTTATGTGGTTACTCAGAAATTGAACCCTGGTCATTAGGCTTTGCAGGCAAGTCCCCTATTTGTTGAACCATCTCTCCAGTTATACCTTTAAGTCTATGCATGACAGTGTGTAAAACTGTGTTTCAATAAAACAGTAGATTTATTTTTAATTCCCATGGGATAACTTTTGACCAATGCAGTAACAAAGGTAGAGGTTAAATTGTCTTTATTCCAGCCACAGGGCAGAAAATTCCTAAGCATGTTGTATCCTGTTTTGGTTTGAATTTGATCCCTGAAGACTCATGTGTTGACCACTCAGTGCCCAGCTTGTAGTTCCATATTTGGGGGGGCTCTCGAGAGTTTAGAAGGCGGTGCATGGCTGGCATACATGGCAACACAGAGTGGTCCTGTTAAGATGATGCCACCCTAATTCCAGCCACTTCCAGCTTCCTGATCTGCCTCCATGTATTAAACCAATACCTGTGCCTTCCTGACAACATTTGACTGAAATTTCTCGGAAATTGTGAGCCACAATAAATCTTCTTTCTTTTTATTCATTTCTGCCCTGTATGTTTTACAGTGATATAGAAGTATTTAATAAATTGAGAATTGGGAAGTCCAGTTGCCTACAGCTTTAGCCAGTGTAATAACATAGTCTCCATTACTAGTTTTGCTTTTTTCCTTGACACACTCACCCTGATTCTCTACTTCTGGTTTCCTGCAAGCTATTTGGAAAGTAAATTACTAACCCTTTTCCTAAGAGTATGCTTTCTGTTGGATGCCTTGAGTGAAAAATACATCTTTTCTTCAAAGCCTCTTTGCACTTTAAATATAACTGATGCTCTAGACAGTGAAGACCTGCTTAAAGATCTTTCAGTGCAGAAGATATTTTTGAGTGATGCCTTCAAGAAAAGCATGTTTGTCTTCTTCAGATTTCTGCGAGTATTCAGTTGAATTATTCATTTGAAACTTTCCCAACTTTAGGGCCTCATCTTTATTTTGTGCAAATCTATCATGATGTTAAAGGAAATGTTTTCAGTCTACCCGAGTGAAAGCACTTGTTGAGCTCCTGTGTTGGATGAGAATCTGCAAACTTGCAACCTGTTTTAGTGTCAAGTGAGACTGGGATATGCTTTGTGCGTTTCATTTAGGGATTTCCGTTTGCACTTTGATCTCCCCAAGGCCAGAAGAAATGGGCACTGCCTGTCTTTTCCTCCAACAAGGAAAATGTTTCTCAGCTAAGCTTTGGTTTGGTTTCTTATTAATGCATCATTTTAAAGTGGTAAAGGATGTTTTCCACCTGTAGTTTGGGACGAAGTCTTAAGTCTAGAGAACAGAGACAGAGGTTCATACCAGTTCCTAGGAGCTAAGTATGTACGTCTCTTCATCACTTGATATTCACACGATGTCATATAGACAGCTTGGAAGTGACAAGGGTGGAGCTATCTGCACGATGGGAATTGGAAAATGCTAACAGTTTTGGCTTCCTCTTGACTGAGTTTCCCAGGCAAATACTGTACAGTTGCAACCACATTCAATTTATTTCCTCCAAATGGCTAATCAATGAGCTGCCAACAGAGAGTAAACATAATTTAGTGGTGGAAAGAAATAGAGACCTGCTTTAAAACCATCTCACCCTATAAATGAGAAAAGGATTTCTGGAGAGATTAATTGATACAACAAGCATCGCATAAGCATTTGAAGGGCTTAGGTTCAGATCAACCCCTTGAGTCTTAGCTACCTGGTGGCAAAACAATTTTCCAACTACAGTAAGGCAGTCCCATCATGGGATTCATCTGTTCTTAGGATGCTAGTTCACACCAGTTCACACTAAAGTAAATTAGATGAGTCAATGCTGAATAGTTGCTATTACTTATTTTACAAATCTTGATTCTTCAGTTGGTATCATCATATTTGACTACATTTGTCTGAATTCTCCAGAGAAACATAACCAATAGGATATATACAAATCCATAGAAAAATAAGTGTTATAAAGGATTGGTCCACATGATTATAGAAGCCAAGAAGTCCTACCATCTGCTCACTGCAAACTGAAGGCCTAGGAGAGGTGAAGGTATAATTTGGGCTTAAACTCATGTCCTGAGAATGAGGTACCCATCCTGGTTTAAATCTGATGGATGGATATCCCAGAACAAGCAGAGAGTAGATTTACCCTTTCTCTGTCTTTGTGTTCTTTTAGAGTTTTCGATACATTGGATGGTGACCAATGTTGGTTAGGATGATCATTACTCAGATTAATTTCTTCTGGAAACACGTATGGAAACACATCTAGAAATAATGTTTTCATCCTTTTCGGGCATCTTTTAGTTCAGGCAAGGTGGCCTAAAATAAACCATCACCTTGTCCAAAGTTTTCTATAGAACATTTGCATCTACTCTAAGGAGCTCACTTTGGCAAAGACATATCCAACTACAGAAGGCAGGCATCTGCCCCTATATAAAGATAAAATGGTCTGCAATCTTTTGTAACTAGTCTGTGAAATAAATGCTGAGATCCAGGTTTTCCTTGAATATTGAGACCTTGTTGTTCTGCATTTTTTATGTGTGAAATGTGTGGCTATAGTCTTTCAACATTTATTTAAAGGCTCCTGTCTGGACACAAAAGTGAGGAAACACATATTTCAGTTTGCCTTGAAGTTTTCATCAACTGAGCTGATGAGAAAGCAAGTGGTTATAATGAAATGGGGCAAGCCTTAGATTGCCACAGGTCTGACTCACTATGAAATACCAGTGAGAAATATATGAATGCAGAGAAGAGTGGGAAGTTTAGAATAACTTTGTATTCCAACACAAAATATTGTTTAGGGGACTACCTATTCAAAAGAGAAAATATGGGGTGGGGGATGGCTTAGCAGCTAAGGAGCTTGTTTGCAAAGCCAAAGGACCCAGGTTCAATTCCCCATGACCCACATAAGCCAGACTACAAGGTGGCACATGCATCTGGAGTTGTTTGCAGTGGCTAGAGGCCCTGGAGCACCCTCTTTCTCTCTGTCTGCCTCTTTCTCTCTCTCACTCTCACATAAATAAAAATTAAAAAACAAAAAAGGAAAAGATGACCTCCTGTCCAGGCTCATAAACAAACCTATTCAGAATCTTCTAGTGTGTCTGCTCTTTCCTACAGTGTTGAAAATATATCTCATTGCTTTAGGAGAGCCTATGCAGCTTAGGCTTGACAAATACCCTAATCCTTGCCAACCTCTTGGGAAGAGTTTAGGATTGCAAGATTGCACTCCTGTTACTGATACATTTTTCAAAAACTCACAGGAAGCAGCTTGAATTCGTAGAAAGAAAATACATAGTGTGTGAGTGTGGCATGAGCCCATAGTATGTGTCAGGCTGCTACTGCTCCACAGAAGCTAGGAGGTGGACAGATGATACAGATAGCCTTGATGAATTGGGTCACATCTCTGAATGTCAGGTCACTAGATTCTTTGTGATTCGTTAGTCTCTTCATAGTGAATTTAAGCATTAGGGAAACATGCTGTCTTAATGCCCTTTACAATCTTAATGACTTTTAGAGATTTACTGGTACACTACCATTAGTACGAAGATCTTTTCAATAGTAAGGCATAGGATGATGTATGAAGGCAAGACTTTAGAAGTCAGAAATAGCTGAGTCAATTTTTTTTTTTTTTTTTTTTTTTTTTTTTTTTTGCAGTTTGCTAGTTGTGAAATTTTGGGTAAGTTTGGTAACTTGGATTTTGTGTATGTCCTAGTTTCTTCATGGATAAGATTAGAACTGTAACATCAATTGCCTTTTTATAGTTATTTAACAGGATTGTGTACATTAATGGACAGAAAATACTTAGCACAGGACCTTGTACCTGGTAGCGTTCTGCATCCTAACACTTGCCACTATGTCTTGTTGGAAGAAGCAAGTGACACTACTGAGAATATTCTTGGCCTGGCCAATGTCATTGCCAATGTGTTAAGACAATCATCTTTAGGGCTTCAAGTTTCTCATCTGTACAATGAAGGTATTGACTGGAAATAGATTATTTTACACATAATGAAGATATATTTAATAAATTATAGTATAATATTGATTTAATGTATTGAGTACTATTGTAAGAAGAAATGTGTCAATTCTTTGATCCTTATAACAATCATTTCAAGTAAGGATTATTTTTAATGCTTATTTTATAAATTAAGAAATTAAGATAGGATTAAGATAAATTAAATAAGTTATATATACACATAACTTATTTAATATATATATTATAAATATATATTTATATAAATATTATTATAAATATATATAATATATATATACATATATATATATTAGAGAAATAGATGATAAAGATATACATAGAGATAATATGACCCTAATTTAGAAAAAATAAAGTATTTTATACACATGTAATTATACCTCAGCATCTATTGGTATTGGTTCTAGAAGATCCCCTCAAACATTAAAATCTATGATGCTCAATCTATGATGGCATGGAATTTGCCTATAAACTCTGTGTTTCCTTCATCCCTCATATACTTTAAGTCACCTGTGTTACTTATAATACAAGTTGCAATATAAAAGTTATACAACACTTTTATAGTATATTGTTCAGGCAATAATGAAATAGGAGCCTATACATGTTCAGTATAGATAAAAATTTTTCCAAATATTTTCTTCACATAGGTGGTGCTAGAATTCACAGATATGAGTGACATGCTATATATAGTCAGCAAAAAATCTGTACATTATAGACTAGATCCCACATAAATATACATACAGAACAATTGATAGGATATTCTCCACAATGTTAAAAAGAAAAGCCTTTGTGAAATTTAAGGCAACTGTAGAGTAGATTTCTTTCTTTCCTTCCTCTCTCTCTTCTTTCTTTCTTTTATCTTGTTGTGGACATTTCTATCAAAATTTCTACGGTATACATGTGGTAATTGAATAATAAAATGAAATAAATTATAGCAAAACACATAGGTTGCATCAGCCTAACTTGAAGGTCCCTTTTGTAAACAATATGAGATTCTGCATACCAAGTAAACAGAACAGCAGTGTGCTTGGCAGTGGAAAGGTGGACTCTCACCTGTCCCTGGCAGGTACCTAGGAAGAAAGTACCTTGTGGCATCACTGGTGCCTGAGCTGCTGGCATAGAGTCACTGGCATGGAGAGATGGAGACTCTTGTAACCTCACTGAAACCAAAGGCTAGTCCTCTGTGTGTTGGTTTCTAATGCAGCAGTAAAATAACTGGAGAGACATTACAGAGCAGTTTCCATGGTGTACTGAAGATAGTCATTGTTTAGGACATAATTCTTGCCTTATGAATGAGTAGAAAAGATACTTTTAAGGTTTAAGACCCAAGAGACATTTGGAAGCAGGAGTGTAAGAAACAACGGGAACCTCAGGTTAGAACGAGAGGAAATGGAATCAGATATCCTATGTCCTTCTTCATGCCTAAAATGTGGGGACCCAGGAAACAATGATTAAGTCCTAGCAGTCAATAGCCTTTAAAACAATGAAGGAACATGTGTTGGAAGAGACAGACTTGCCTCAGATTTCTAGATTTTTGACAATGAGCAAAGCTTGATACTAATTTAGAGATAATAACTACAGAAATAGAATCAATTCACTTTGTAAGTGATTTGCATACACTTTTGAAGGGAAAAGCCTGAGTTTGACACTCCCCTGGGCTCCCTGCATCTTCCCGTCTCAGAGCAGCAGAGTTAAAGGAACTAGGCATGGGGGTCGTGCTTGTGAGAGAGACAGTAAGTTCTTGTTACAGCATCCTCACCCTGCAAGAATGTAGAAAGAATAAATTTAAAGCTATTTAAATGGAGATTAAGGAGTTGACAGAGAAAAGCCAATTAAGATAAAATAGGCTGGCTGTATCACTGTGACTGGGGATTATTTTATAACATAACTAGGATTTACAATGGCAAGTTTTGCCGGATCCTTTCCTGAGCCACCAAAATCTGAGTAGCCTTAGCCCCATGCTTTCTCTACCATGAATGAACTCTACCATGCGTGCCTCAACAAACATGGTGCCTTCCAACACTGCGCAAAATAAATCCTTCCTCCCATAAGTGGTTTCTTGTCAAGTTTGGTCACAGGAACGAGAAAAGTAGCCATTCCGAGGTCTGAGCTTTTAGATGGTGGTATCCATCATTGGTTAGGAATTATTTGGCACTTCTTAAGTGAAAACAAAGACTCTTGAAATTTTGTTCAAATATCAGCATATCATTCATTCTCTCAAATGTAAAATGTAAGAAAATCAGTTTTTGCTAATTCTAAGAAAATCTTCTGATAGACTTTTGTGTATTGATATTGATAACTACAATTTGACAAATTTGTAACAGAGGAATGATCACTAACCCACATTTTCTCCCGTATCCATTATTGTCTTGTTCTTCTGAGAAACTGAGAAATTCACTGAATAAGGAAAAGTCCCTGAAATAGAATATTTGACAGTTGGTGTATAAAGTAAGATTAATGAAACCGTGTAGTTGGTGATGACAAGGTCATGCTGAGAAGTCATTGGAGATTAGGTTGTAACCATCTGTTTTTAATGTGATGTCTTAATAAACACCACCACTTACACTGAGGTGTTATTACTGTTGGCTCCTGGATGTTTGTAGATTAGGCACTTGGGCACAAGGAAGAAACTGTTCATTCACTTGAGTTACCACATGGAATGTTTAAGGCCTACATTAAAACAGTGGTCCCATTTTGTGGATTTTAGTGTTTTTTTTATTGCAAGGAACATTTGGTGAAGGAAATCTGGGCATGGAAAGGTTAGAATGACAAGCTTACTTGAACAGAAAGTAGAGATGGGAATTCAGAAAAATTAAGAAAAGAAAAGGTATTTCTAACCTTTATTAAGAAGGAATTAAGTGGAAAAGTCTTAATTATGTATCATGAGCTTAGTAAAAGTAAAGAATTTATATGAGTATATTATAGTTACAGCTGCCTACATGTTATGTATACATAGATTCTGGATTCATCGAGTGAATTTTTATAGCAACATGCTATACATAGTCAGCAAAATTTATTTTTTCTGATAAAGCATGCATGATCTTCCAATGATTTTTTAAAAAAATAAAATCATTCCATTGAGGGAAGAGATACAAACAAGGTTCCCATTATCTTACAATGATTCATTTTATGTTGTTACTCTTGTTACACTTTTTGAATTTTTTTTTTGTTTATTTGTGAGAGGAAGAGAAGAGAAAGAGAGAGAAAGAGAAAGAGGCAGATAGGGAAAAAGAGAATGGGTGTTCAAGGGCGTCCCGCCACTGTAAATGAACTCCAGACTCATGCAACTGGCTTAATTGGATCCTGGGAATTGAACCTGGGTCTTTTGGCTTTGTAGACAAGTGCCTTAACCACTAAGCCATCTTGTTGCATTTTGAAAGAGCTGATACAGCTGCTCTTTTGAATGTGGGCATCTTTTATTTTTAATTATTAAGTAGAAACTTTGTATGGACACATGGTATGTTGGTACCATCATTTCTTTCCTCCCTGCCCCCATTCCACTGAGGGCTGTCCTTAGTGGGATTGCTGGTATTCACCATGTAGTTGTAGGTTATGGTTGTGAGAGAAGTGGTCTGTCATTGTGGGGAAGGTTATATCTCTGCATATTCCTTCCCATCCTATGGTTTTTACATTCTTTCTACCCACTTTTCCACAAACTTTCCTGATCCTTGATGGGTATACTTTAATTCTACTTTTTTGTTGTTGTTTTTTGTTTTTCAAGGTAGAGTCTCACTGTAGCCCAGGCTGACCTGGAATTCACTAGGTAGTCTCAGGGTGGCCTCGAACTCACGGCGACCCTCCTACCTCTGCCTCCCGAGTGCTGGGATTAAAGGCATGCTCCACCATGCCCTGCAAATTCTACTTTTGTGTTGAGCTCTCAACAGCTTCTGGATTTCTGCTTTGGTCTGCTCAGTGTTTGTCTGCACCATCCTGGCACAGGTTATCAGGTTCTTCATGGAAGTAGCCCCCTTGCTCATCTCGCCAGTTCCCCTGTGGTTTCACCTGGGCCCTGGCTGCTCTAAGAGGTGGTTCATCTCCTGTCTGGGAGTCAACTATCTATTCTTGTCTTATTGGTGGATGATGATGGTGCTTGGTTCTCTCTGTTTTATGAAAAAGAAAAAGAGATTAAAACAATTATTTTTAATAGGTGAGATTTGGACTGGGTTCATTTGCCAGTACCTCTTGAAACCAGGCATAGTGAAACATGCCTATAATCTCCACAGTCCGAAGGAAGAAAGCAGGAAGATCAGGAGTTCAAGACCATCCATGGCTATGCAGCAAGTTTGAGGGTAGCCTAGTCTATATAAGACCCTATATTAATGAGTAAATTAATGAATATATACATAAATAATAAACAAAGACTACAAGCCTCTCCTGGTGGCATAAATCTATAACTCTAGTTGCTTGAGAGGTTGAAGCAGAAGGATCATAAGTTTAAGGCCATCCTGGGCTACAAAATGAGTTCACAATCAGCATAGGCAATGGAGTGAGACCCTGACTCAAAGGAAGATTGTGGATATAGCTCAGTAATAAACACATGCCTCACATCCATGAGACCTTAGGTTCACTTCCCAGTGCTGTGTTTGTGTGTGTATTAGATTTTATTTTATTTTTTAAAAGATTTATTTTTATTTATTTACTAGAGAAAGAGAGAGGGAGAGAGACAGATAGAGAGAGAATGAGCATGCCAGGGCCTCTAGCCTTGCAAATGACCTCCAGATGCATGTGCCACCATGTGTATCTGGCTTACGTGGGACCTGGAGAATAGATCCTGGGTCCTTAGGCTTCTCAGGCATGCACCTTAACTGCTAAGCCATCTTTCCAGGCCTAGATTTTTCTTTCTTTCTTTCTTTCTTTCTTTCTTTCTTTCTTTCTTTCTTTCTTTCTTTATTTGGTTTTTCGAGGTAGGGTCTCATTCTAGCCCAGGCTGATCTGGAATTCACTATGTAGTTTCAGGGTGACCTCGAACTCACGGTGATCCTCCTACCTCTGCCTGCCGAGGGCTGGGATTAAAGGTGTGAGCCACCACGCCCAGCTTAGATTTTATGTTTAAACAGAAAAAATAATAGATAATGTATCTGAAAGTTAGTTATTTGAAATATCAATTAATGACACAGATGAAAAACTAGAGCAAATTTTTTAAAAAGTCATACGCAGGAGATAAATAATTTTTTAAAATAAGTTTTGGACCCTTTCCTTTTATTCACAGGAGAATTACTCATCTTTTCACGTATACTATTTATTTATTTATTTATTTTCAAAGGCTATAGTCTTATTTTCCCCTTTCCCTGGGCCCACTTTCCCTAAAGGTTCTCCTCATTGGGGTTATTGGTGTTCACTGTGGAGTAATTAAGGCCTCAGTCAATCTCTGTGGGGGAGTGTGCTTCAGGAAATTCAACTCTCCCCACACCCATGGATCTTATAATCTTCCCAACACTCTTCCCCAATGTTCTCTGAGCCTTGGCAGGTCTGTTAGAAATCTCATTAAATGCTTAAGTTCTTTGTAGCTCCTGGGT
Source organism: Dipus sagitta (assembly GCA_036346955.1). Lineage (NCBI taxonomy): Eukaryota > Metazoa > Chordata > Mammalia > Rodentia > Dipodidae > Dipus > Dipus sagitta. The sequence goes on along the minus strand of CM070771.1, from coordinate 100,585,868 downwards.
TTCTGCTTAGGTGTGTTTTGGTTAACCACTATGTGTGTCAACATTTCTCTGGAATTGGTTGTCAGGCTAGCAGTGGGAGTAATACTCATGTCACTGCTTCTCCTGTGACTCTCTCCTGGGCCATGATAGTTGTGGTATGTGGCACATCTCCTGGAAGGCAGCCTAGTATCTTTACTTGTCATACTGATGAATCTTTAATCTCCCCATTATTATTCATTCTCTGCTGTCTGTAAAATAAAGTGGTGAGAGCAGCTTTGATTTAGGGGGTTATGCATGGTGATTTGAGATACTTGTTTCTTGATGAATGTGCCTACTCTGCTTAACCACAGAGCAGTGGGGTCTTCTCTCTGGGGCCTATGAGATTTTTCATCACGGGGTTGTCACTTGGTTTCCAGTACCAGGTGTAAGTCCTCTCTCACTGAGGAGGTCTCATATCTGGCAAAGGGCAGTTGGCCACCTGCTTGGACTGTGTGCCACTGTTGCACAAGTATGTACTGCTTGCCCAGCTGGTTAGTTGTGTAGCTTACAGGATCCCCTTATTCATGCTGTTGGCGATCTTTCTTCCTCCGCAGCTCACCATGAGCATCTTCCAGGAGAGAACTGGTTTTCCTCTGAGTTTCCATGTGGTCGCTGAGTATCCTGTGACAGCAGTCTGTCATGTTTTCAGGAATAGGGTCTTACCTTTTAGCTTTGATTGGTAACCAAGTGTTTTGGCAATGGCCAGCATTGTTTTGGGGACCACTTAGATATCCCAGACCAAAAGCTTAGTGTGTGGGGGTAGGGAGAGTTAACTCAGTTCTGGTCCAGAGATTCACCAGCCACAGCCAATGGTTTTAAGATTAATCTTTTCAACCTATTATTGGGCATCTCTGTCTAGATTGTCCACCCCATTTTATTGGGGGTTATATCTTCTTTGATTGTAGCCAGAAGGAAGGTTTTTTATTCTATTGATTGCTTTTGTCTTAGGTTTTTGTAATACCTCTCCCCACTTTCCTTTCCCACTAGCCCTCCCTTCCTAACATCCCAAGCTTTATCTTCTTTCCCTTTACTGGTCTATTAGGAGTCTCCTTCTCTTCTCCCTCCCTATTTCTACTTTCTGCTAGTCTCATTCTAGTTCTATGCCTTTATTACTAATGTTAATTCCTATTTATATTCAGCTTCAGCTGATGTAAGTTAGGAACTACCCATGAGAGAGAACATATGGTGTTTGTCTTTCTTAGCCTGTGTGGCCTGGCTTAGAATATTATTTGCAAGTTCATGCCTTTTCCTGAGAATGCCCTTATTTTGTTTTACCTTACTGCTGAGTACAATTCCATTGTGTATTTGTACCATATTTTTATTAACCATTCATCACCTGATGGGCATCTGGACTGATTCCATTTCCTAGCTATTGTAAATAGAGTGGTAGCAAACATTGTTGAGCAAGTATCTCTGTAGTAAAACAAAAAAATGGAGTCTTTAAGGTATATGTATGCTCAGGATCACAACAGCTGGATCAAATAGTCAATTTATCTTCATCTTTTCCAAGAATCTCCATATTGATTTCTACAGAGGTTTAACTAGTTTTCACCCTCACCAGCAGTGAATATAAAGGTTATTCTTTCACTACAGCCTCTCCAGCATTTGTTGTCATTTGATTTCCCAATGAATGCCATCCTGAGTTAAGTAAGATGGAATCTCAAAGTAATTTGATTTTGCGCTTCACTGATGACTAAAGATGTTGAACATCTCTTTCAGTATTGGCCAATTGTATTTCTTTCTTTGAGAAATTTTGATTCAGGTCTCTGCCCCACTTTTATTAAATTGTTAGAATTTTTAAAATTGCTTTTTATTGTTTTTGAGTTCCTTGAAGATTCTAGATATTAGACCACTGTCAGAGGTATATATGGTGAAGATTTTCTCTCATTCTGTGGGTTGTTTATTGCCTTAGTTGATGTTTTGCTAGTCTGTACAGTAACTTTTTAGCTTCATGAGACCCCATTGGTTGAGTAATTGACTGATTTCCTAAGCTATTGGAGTCTTGTTATGAAAGTTATTCCCCACACCTGAATCTATGTATAACTTATATAGTGTACCCCTGTTTTTTTCTTCCAATAATTTTACAGTTTGAGGTCTTATGATGAGATCTTTAATCCATTTGGAGTTTATTTTTGTGTAGGGTGAGAGAAGTGGATCTAAGTTCATTCTTCTACATATGGTGGTTATATAATTTCTCTAGCACCGTTGGTTGAACATGCTATCTTTTCTCCAGTTTGCTTTTTTGGCCTCTTTGTCAAAGATGAGGCAAACTGTGGTTGGTTGAGCTTAAACCAGGATCTTCTATTGTATTCCACAAATCTATATGTCTCTTTTGTGCCAGTATTATGACATTTTGATTACTATGGCTTTGTAGTACAACTTAAAATAAGGTATGGTGATACCTCCAGAAGTATTTGAATTGCTGAGGATAGTTGTGTATATTTGAGGCCTTCTTTTCTTCCACATGAATGTTAAGATTAGTTTTTCTCACACTGTGAAGAATTTTGTTGGAATTTTTATTGGAATTGTGTTGAATCTGTTTATTGCTTTTGGTAGGACAGCCATTTTCACAATATTAATTCTTCTAATCCATGAGCATGGGAGGTCTTTCCAGTGTCTTATGTCCTCAGTTTCTTTGCTTAAACTCCAAAAAAAGTTATGCCATGAAGATTATGAGGGCAAACTCAGAGATAAAATAGAAAAAGGAGCATTAGAGAGAGAAAGAGTAAACTTGGAGTGCTAAGTAACTAACAAAAGGCAGACAAAATGTTTCAAAATGAATGAATATACATCAGTTTGGCCCATTTAGTTTATACATAATGCCCTTGTGCACCTCAGCAGTTCTAACAGCAGTATTAGGTTTCTAGCACTATAGTGTAATTACTGCTTTCAATAACAAATTTAACCACTTAGGAAGAGAAGCTACATGTATCTTTTCAGTAAAGCAAAAAATAATCAGAGCCTTCAGGACTCCCCAGTGACTACCAGTAATCTCATGGAGGAGGGCCCTCAGTGGAATGGGGGTGGGGGAGAGGGGATGTAAGAGTATAACTGTGTAAAAAAAAAAAAAAGAAATAGGAGTGAACTAGTAAAATTATGAAGAAAATTGAAAGTTTACTCAATAACTATTTGTGAAATACACTTACTTGAAAATCTTATCATCTCTAGCCTGTCCAAAAGAAGTGACAATCATTACCAACAAACAACCCGCAAGTCATATTTTGTAACCTGTTTGCAATCACCCAAACTCAGTAGCTTTTAGACATTGTAAATTCAGACAGCTCTCACTAGCCCAATTTTTTTTTCACGCTGTGTGAATATAATGTAGTCTCCTCACAGAGATTATTGTAAGAAAGTTGTCTAATGTCCCTGCTTTCATGGAAAACTAGGCCACTGTTCCTTGTGAGAAGTGGGTAGCAATGCTATTTGGTTTTTCAAAGGTCTTGGTAACCTGATTGGAAGTAGATCTTTTGTTCAGATTACTCACAATTATCTCCAAAGAGTTGCTCTGAGCCTTTGCTAAGGATTCAACTCTCTCTGTAGGTTATTTTCACACTGTTCAACTTGAGTACAGTACTTGATTCCTATGGGGCACAGATGTATGAATCCCTCCTAAAAAGAAAGGGCCTAATTCTATACAAAGAAGTCTAAAACTCAAAATCAAGGAATTGCTTATCATTGTCATCATAGACATTTTAGAGATATATGAATGTGTATGTTTGTGTGTGTATGGGGGGGTTGAACATGTGTGTGCTAGAACATGTGCACATGAATGTGCAGGCCAGAGGAAAAACTTCAGGTATATTTCTCAGGTGTCATCCACTCTTTTTGAAACAGGATCTCTTATTGGCCTACCACTCACCAAGTAGGAGAGACTGGCTGGCCAGAGAATCACTCATTTGACTGTATGCTCCTCAAAATCAAAAATTATTTTCTATTAAAAGTTTACTACCCACAGTAAAGGTTCAAGAAATTTCTATTGACTTGCCTCAGTGAAGTCTACAAGATTTTATGCTTTGATACATTACACATTTACATATAGCTTTGTTGATTCTGAGATTATTCAAGGGATTCATTGGGCACTGCTCCATTTTATGCTTGGTTTTCTGTTGACCAAGTGATTATGCTTATAGTTACAATCATAATGCTTTAGAATAAGCAAGTAAAAAAGAGAGATAAATAAATGCTAATGGTATTTAACTCTGGATATTTTCATAATTAAATTTGAATAGCTAACATCAAATTTTAGATAGGCTAGGTGGCAAATCAAGTGGACAGTAATCTGAATATTTTATGTTGCAAAAATGAGATAATTGTCCTTGGTCTAGATATTAAAGTTCATGGTAGACTATATTGTTGTTATACTATAAAGAAATAGATAGCACAGATATAAAAGGTGAATTAAACATAAAGAAACTTTAGTCTGAGGAAAAGATTATAAAACCTGAAGATAAGAGAGAACATGGTATATTTGTATAGGTGGGTAGTGGCTGGCAATGTTAAGCAAAACTTGGAAGAAAATAACTAGAACTTTTATTTGAAAACTATAGAATTTTAGAACTATGTGAAACTACTTTTCCATAAACCAAAAGCAGGAAGAGAAATTTGATTTGATTTGACATGCTGGAAATAAGACTGTCATGTGTTAGACAACCACCCTGAACACAGTGCTCAAGATATAGACGACAGAGTGGCTGAAACTCAATCAACTTGTTGGTGAGCTGCTGCAATAACTCAGGAAAGAAGTTATGTGAATTCAGATGAAAATGAAAGGACATGTCCTAGACAGATGATGGATGTATTTACTAGACTGGATTGACTGAATGTAAGTATTGAATAGTAAATAAGAATCAACAATAAATCTAAGATATTGAGAAGTAGTTCACAAAATGAGAAGTCCAATGTATAGAGGTAGAGTGAGGCAGGACTGTAAAATCAGTTTAAACAGAGTGAATTCATAGTTTGTCACATTCAAATTGTGAGGCAGATATTGGGGATATTGACAAAGGTAAGGATAAGGATATGAGAATGAGATATCATTCAATTTGTGAAGTGAACAATGCTTCTCATGGAAATGGAACAATAAGATCAGAAAGAAAAGTTCAAGGCCACAGGAGAAAATGGAAGATCAAAAAGAGACACCAGTTATGGATAATGCTATGTGCTATTTTTAATTTTTTATTTATTAGCGATGGGAATATGGATGTGCCAGGGCCCCTTGCCACTGCAAATGAGCTCCAGATGCATGTGCCACTTTGTGCATCTGGCTTTATGTGTGTACTGGAGAATTGATCCTGGCCTGGCAGACTGTAAGCAAGCACCATTGTGGTGGTTTGTTTTAGGTGTTCCTCATAAACTTAGGTGTTCTGGATGCTAGGTTCCCCAGCTGATGGCAATTGGAAATTAAAGCCTCCTGGAGGTGGTATATTATTGGGGGCAGGCTTATGGGTGTTAAAGCCAGTAACCCCTTGCCAGTGTTTGGCACACTCTCCTATTCCTGTTGTCTGCCTTATGTTGGCCAGTGGTGATGTCCACCCTCTGCTCATGCTATCGTTTTCCCCTGCCATTGTGGCACTTCCCCTCAAGCTTGTAAGCCAAAAATAAACCTCTTTTTCCCACAAGCTGCTCTTGGTTGGGTGATTTCTTTCTACCAGCAATGCGAACCTAAGTGCAATAACCATTAACCACTGAGAAATCTCTGTAGCCCACTATGTGCTATCTTTACTAGAAGTTTAAGATTTATCAAGTTGGTTTATAATACATGATGTCTGTTGACATTAAGTGTATTTATTTTGAATATGCACAGTCAAGGTAACAAATTGGTACCACATAATTAGCTATTGTTTTATATGTAGTATTTCTACATTCTACAAATTAATAAACATTAACACCTCAGGTGTGAAAGCTAAAGTTTGGGAAGATTAAATAACTTCACTGAGCTGCAAATATAAAATAAAGGTTTAACTTAGAAACGTTAGAAACTTGGACTTTACCTGTGTTCTGCTATTGCAAAGCACATATGCTTTCCATTCTGTCACACTTACTGTTTAGAATTAATACACTGTGAGTTCGAGTCCTATTCTATAGTCATTTTCATATCTAGAATATTAAGTTGGATTTTTAAAATCTGATGATATCTATAAAATTTATTGCAAATGAAGTTCTAAGTTTTAAGCATATCAAGGGTTAGATGCATGGGACACTCAGTTATTATTTCATGAGCTAGTTACATTGTTTTGCATAGACCACAACTGTGGGCACAACAAATTTGAGGATCAAAAGAAGTTGACATTGTATATGCTTTAGAGTGTCTACTATTTAATCCTCTGTTATCATGGGTGCATCCAGCAGCATGACTAAGGGCAAAAGGAGTGTTTGAAGCTATAGTGACTGAAATTGATCTTTAGTGAGAGCAAATAGGTATACATGAGAGAAATTATCTTCTGTGATGGGTTTGAATATAATGCCCCCCCCCACATGTGTTTTAACATGTAATCCCAAGTTTGTACTCTAAGAGATAGAGTTTTAGTAGAGGCAGTGTGTTATTGGTGGCAGGTTTTCAGGTGTTACCGCCCACCTCTGATTATTCTGTCAACTTTCTCCTTGCTGATATGAGGAAATGATGCCAGCTGTCTGCTCCTGGCAGGCTTTCCCAGACATAATAGACTTCTGCTCAAAAACAAACCCTTTACTTCCTTATACTGCTTCTTATGGGGCATTTTGTCCCAGGAACAAGAAACTAATGGATATGTCTTCTAAGATAATTATTAGAAAACAAATAAGAATGAAGGGCCCATACATAAAATTTGTGAAGAATCTAAGTTGGATTCTACTTACACACATAGAACAAGCTTTGTAACAAGAGTGTATGGAGAAAGCACATTATTATTCTGAATTCTACATAAAATTCTAAATATAAATTGCACATGTGACAGAATAAAATATTTTTTAACCTTTTAAACAAGCTCCTAACACTTCAACTGTTTTGGTGAAAAGGAAACTAACTGGTTTTGATGAAAGGCTGTGAAAAATTTGATGAGAAATCTAATAATATTCTTACTCTTATAAAGTTTGCCATCCCCTTGCCAATTCTAAATTTTGTTATTTCATTAGGGTAGATGCCCTGGGCTCAGTAGTCTGGAGCAGCTAATAAAACAGATGTGTATTATTGGTATAGTCTTTCATAAAATGAGAAAGAGTTTGAGAAACACAACTATACCTTGAGCCAGGGGAGTACATCATTGAGGAGGGGATGGTGAAGTTTCTTTCTTTTTTAAAAATTTTTTTGTTATTTTTATTTATTTATTTGAGAGCGACAGAGAGAGAGAGAGAGAAAGAGGCAGATAGAGAGCGGGAGAGAGAATGTGCGCACCAGGGCTTCCAGCCACTGCAAACGAATTCCAGACGCGTGCGCCCCCTTGTGCATCTGGTTTATGTGGGTCCTGGGGAGCCGAGCCTCGAACCGGGGTCCTTAGGCTTCACAGGCAAGTGCTTAACCGCTAAGCCATCTCTCCAGCCATGAATATAAGCTATGCTATAGTTCAAGAGGTAGCTTTCTCATAAACAACTGTGTAACCTCAGACAGATTCCTTCTGTCTTCTGAAATATGTTCATCTGTACAAACAATATAACAATATTGTCTGTTTGATGTTTATATAGTTAGTACCAAGAGAAAAAACTTCAAGGCATCTATGATCTCATAGACTATAATGATTTCGTAATATGATACATGCTTTGATAGAAGTGACTGGTTCTAATGTTCAAGGCTGTTTTTACAGCTATAGTATAGTGTATCAAGGTTATAAGGAAAAGGAGGAAAACTAAGTATATTTCAAAATAATCTTTAGCTTTCATCAATCTATTACTATTAGTATCATTAGTTATAATGTTCGATTAAAATTTGCTCTTTCAGTTATACTCATTTTTATATCTTTTTCTACCTACCAGTGGATTATTTTTATTTTCATCAACTCATAACTTTCCTCTTGCTTGTTTTCCAAGTGCAAAATAAGCCTTGTGGAATATAATGATGCTTTTGAAAGATGCCAAACCCAAGGGCTATTTTTCCTTGCACAGCTCTCTGAGCTCCCTTACCTTGGAAGGTAAATGACAGCCATATTGTTCTCTCCCTAGCTTTGTCTTCTTTACCTAGAAGTTTTCATATGATGTGGAAGTCTACTGGAACTAGCTCTTTTCTCCAAATGCCTTCAGTGAGGGGGAGAGAAATGAAGAACTAGGCCTCCCATAGACTTTGCTTAGGTCCCATGGCTAGAATGGTGGCAAAGCCAAGGTTAGGACTAGGTTTTCATTAAATGCAGAGTGATTTCACTAGCCCCTGTGGCCCCTTAGCTGGTTTCACTGTTGTATACACAGCCTAGGTGTCCAGGCTGGCCTCTCAAAGTCCTACTTGTCCTGCTTCTGCCTCCTAAGTGCTGGGGTTTCATAAATAAGTCATCATGTCTGGCCAAAATGTGTTTTTAAAGAGAACGCCAGTCATCATAGCTTCAAACTGTTTTTGCAAGAATTTTAAAATTAATTTTAGTTCTCTATGTTTTTTTTTAATAAAAATTACTTAGTAAAAAGCAAATTTCTCAAAGTTAAGGAACACATTGAACTCAAATTTGAAATTCTGGTAAGGGTAGTTGAAATTCCTAAGCCAAGTTTCCGAGTCAAGGCTGACAGGCATCATTTCCCAGTTCTGGATAATGACATCTTCTTTATAATGTCTTCCTTCCAGAAGAGAGCTGTCTAAAATGAGAAGAAGGGAGGAGTATTGCGGAGAAATAATGACTCATTACCACAGCCCCAGCAGCAGAGTAATCCATTCACACAGTTCTGTTTTTCCACACCATTTTGCTATGAATCACCACTGTTTACTGTTTGGGGAGGAGCACCTTACACCACCTGCAAGAAAGACATGCTGTCTGAGAGCTGGATTCTTGGACAGAATGCCAAGACACGCTGTGACATGTTCCAGTCCATGCTTGTGACAGAAGGCATTGCATTCAGATTCTAGATTTGCAGAGACTCTGCTTCTTGGGATGGGGTGGGTTGTTCCTCCTGGAAGGATCTCATCAGGGAACCTTAACTCATGCACCACTGTCACTGTCAAGCAAAACAGGTATCACTGGAAATTTGCCCATCTTCACACTGGCTGATTTCAAACAGAAGAGCACAAATAAGGGGATAGATCTTTCATGGGTTTGCACCTTTACTCTCGGTGACATTTGCCATCAAAACTTTGAATATTCCAGAAGTTTTGGACCAAAACAGTAGTTATCACTTTTCCTAGTGAGTACCAGTCTGCAAACTCAGACTTATAAAATTAATTCTAAAACCATAACATGAAAACAAAACAATTTAGAAAATGAAACAATCTGATCTCTGGAGATATCACAGTTAACTGCAATCGCCCAGCATTGTTTTGTTGAGAAGTGTGTCACCTCATTAATTTGGTTCTTATAATTATGTTATAAGGCATAAAAATTCCATGTCAGATCTTTTGGAATTGGTGAATGAAGTGCTTTGCCTCACTACATTGAAATATTATAAGTGTGTCGTAACTCATTTTTCATAGTTTCCTACTAATGTACATTGTTATTGCCTCATTATAGCATTTTGGTAAGTTGCTATGTTATTATTTTTTAGATATCTGATTATTGCATACATATGAATTGGAATACTGAGTCCCTTGCTTAGCATGTGAATGAAGGGGCAGGGATGCCTTTTGAGACATGAATGAAATCTCTTCAAAAGCATCTATAAAATAGGCAAGAATCATGAATACCGTGCTTCTCTGATAATGCTAATGTAGCTGAGGAGCTCTAGAATGCTGCTTACTCAAGTTCTGTAACAACAGAAACAGTTCCCCCAGAGAAACAGAGAGGCACCATAGGCATTTCAACATAAAAAGAGGATGTCATACAATGAAATTATTAGGGATTAAAAGGAAGCTCAAATAATGCCCTTTAGATTGAGTACATTCATTGTATAAGCAAACGGAAGTGGGTCTTAGACATATTATTTCAGCTTGAATGATATTTTACTTAAAAGGCACTTTAGAACCATAGTTTCTGATAGCCCAGATGGAAATCAAATTCATCATAGAGATAAAAATAAAATTTATAAATGAAGCTTTGCTAGGATTTTCCTGTATTCTAGAAATTTGAAATGTTTAGAACGCCTAGTAGGTCTATTTTTTTGTGCAGAGAAATAGTATATCATGGTGGCATGGCTATACTATGAGAAAAACAATTTTGCTTAACAGATACTATCAAATGAAATGAACATAAAAGATATCAACCCTATAAACACATGGGAACCCATAGTCCAGTTAGATTCTAGGCAATATGATATATTCTTGATCCATGCTCTTTGAGGTAGCCTCATTCTTTCAGAGAACATTAGCAGTAACAGTGACAAAACAATGAAATATCGACATATTTCCATATTATTTATTATATTATTTCCTAATTTATTCTGATGGACTTGGGTTTCAGTGCTGATGAAAATATGTGGATTTTTATGGTTCTTCTTGTTTGCTGGAAATCGGTGATAACCCAGTGGCATATGTCAAATGACAACAGTTTCTCTAATTTTTTCTTCTTTGTATGTCTGATCAGGGACTAACATGTGTCTAAATACCCCACAATTACCATGTCAAGACATATTAAAGCATCAATGTGTTGATCTTTTGGATTACTTCCAAAAAATGATGCTCTTGCATAGTCTGGGTTTGCTTTTTTAATGAATTTAATTTCAATGAATTTCATTACTATTTATGTATTCCTGAGTATATGACAGGTATTTACTTTTTTATGAAGGCAATCTAAGTCCCAGTGGTCCTTGTGAACTTAAAGCATAAAAATAGAATATAGACATAAGCAGGTACAAAAGGTTTGGGACCTAAAGAATAGATGTCTTCCTGAGGGGTGCAGGGGCCTACAAAATCCCAGAAATGTTTATGCTCCATATAACCTTAGTTTTGTAGATCAAGGGTTACTACTTCCCTTGTCTGGGCACATGTTTACTTGCAAGTGGAGACAACACCTTGCATAATGATGTATGAGCACCACGATTAATACACATAAGGCATTCCATACCATAGGTGACAGAAAAGATCATCAGTGAAAGGAGCTTAGCTCTATTACTGCTGTGATGTTTCTACCAGGACCATGCTCATTTAAAAATACTAGGTTGTGGGGCTAGAGGGATGGCTTAGAAATTAAGGCTCTTGCCTGTGAAGCCTAAGGACCCAGGGTTGACTCCCTAGATCCCACATAAAAAAATGCACTAGGTTGGGCTGGAGAGATGGCTTAGCGGTTAAGCACTTGCCTGTCAAGCCTAAGGACCCCGGTTCGAGGCTCGATTCCCCAGGACCCACGTTAGCCAGATGCACAAAGGGGCGCATGCGTCTGGAGTTCATTTGCAGTGGCTGGAAGCCCTGGCACGCCCATTCCCTGTCTCTGTCTCTCTCTCTGCCTCCTCTCTGTCACTCTCAAATAAATAAATAAAAATAAACAAAAAAATGCACAAGGTGACACATGCACAAGGTCACACATGCACACAATGTGACACACACATCTGGAGTTTGATCACAGTGGCTAGAGGCTCTGGCACACTAATTCTTTCTTTCTGTCTCATGAGAAAAAAATACCAGTCTGGTGGGCTTGCCTCAAAAAAATATACTAGGATTGTACTGTAAATCATCAATATTTTGAGTTTATAGAGAGATTTTGAGCTTATTGAATCATGTTATAAGTGCAGAAAGAACCTTGTCACCAGCCTGAGTCTTTACAGAAAGAAACGAGGATGACCATTTTCAGATTTGTTTCAGAGATTGTTTTATAAAATATGTACACTCCTGCTGAGTGGAGGAAATCCAAAGAGCTGCTTCCTTTGGAGGGCTCAGTGGAAAGCTCTACCAAGACCAGACAGCACTCGCACATTCTTTGCTACTCAGCCCCACTCCTCAGGAATCATGCTCCATTGATTCATTCTACAAATGTGTATTATGTGACTGTTACCAGATATTGTTCTTGGAGCTGAAGCTGAGGACTAAAAAGGTGATTGATAAAACCCCTGTCCTCAGGGTGGAAAGATGATTCCATGTGTAAAATACTTGTCAAGCAACTCTGTGTACCTGAGTTTGGATCCCCAAACTACATGGAAAGGACAGAAGCTATAGCAAGCTGCTGTAATCCAAGTAAGCCTATGATGAGAAAGGTTTGTGAAGACAGGAGAATTTCCTGAAAACTTGTCTACAGAGTGGTGAACAGTGAGAAACCCTGCTTCAAACAGAGATAATAAGAAAGAAGTAACATGAAATTTGTTTTCTGACCACATGTGCACACCACATAAGATAAATAAAAATTTTATTTTAAAAGCCTGTCTTAATGGAACTTACAAAGGTATGGAAAGAGAGAGGAGAGAAAGAGAGAGAGAGAGAAAGACTACACATGTTAAGGAGCAACGTATGCAGCAAGGGAAGAGGTGACATATGTTAGCTCAAAGAACAAATATGGAGTGGGTCCAAGAAGTGCTGGAGTCACAGCACTGAGTGGAGGGCTCATAATGAGCAGAATGTGTCTCTTGAGACAGTATTTGAAAGAAAGTGAAGGAATGAGCCAGGCAGATTGTCAGAGTAAAAATCTTTTAGAGATAGAAAATGATATCAGAATGAAGGTCTTGAGAACATGTTAGCATGAATCATGATTGAAGACAGAAAGTACAGGAAAGCAAAGGAAAAAATAGGGATCGAATAAATATTAGGGGGCTTGATCACAGTAGACTTTGCAGCACTTCATAAAGACATAACTTTTAGCATCAATCACATGGGAGGCCCCTGGAGGGTTTGGAGCAGATGAGCACTGTGTTGGATGTTTATTTAAGTCTTGCACTGACAATTGTAAGGCAATTATTTTGAGGAAGGTTCACACTGGGGTAAAGGAAAAAGTATGTAGATCTCTTAGGAAGAAATTGTTTCTTCTATAGAAGAAATTGTCCACTCAAAAGAGCCAGGCTATCTTGGCAGAATATTACAGGTTAAGCTTTCTGTGTCAGTGGAAAATCTGATCTGCTGGAGCAAGAGCATTGAGATTTGCAGGAAACATTGAGGATTGAAGTGAGTTCTCAAGGGCTATCATGTTTGGACTCTTGAAGGACCATGCTGAGCAATAATGGCTGTGGCTGCTTCTGGTGCTCAACAGGCCCTGAAGCCACTTCGGAGAGCAGAGCTGTGGTCTTCTAAAGGAGGGTGAGTGATGGGAGCAGGAGGTCGTGAGTAATAGCTGCAGAAGGGCTTTGCTACAGTTATGGCTGTGTCCTCAGGCTGTGCTCAAGGCAGCCCAAGTCCTGTGGAAGCTTAGGTTGCTATCATGTTTGGATGTAACACGATGGATGGTTTAGAGTTAATGAGAACAGACAATGTGGCAAGTGGATATTTTGTAATATTAGCAAGTAATTTGAATATCTAGGAAGTGCAGCATCAATTGCCTTAGGGAAAGAATGTTAGAGCAGATGCTCAGTGGAATCTCAAAAGTCCTACACCCAAGAGAACTCGGGGCAGAGAGAATGCTTGATGAGTCAGAATCAGCCACCTACTCCCTAAGGCTTCAGTACATGAGCACAGGAGAAGATGGGAAGACAGAGGAAGAGGGGTCTTAGCTGTGGATGACTAAGAAAGAGAAGCCATGCTCTGCTCCAAGCCACCTGGATTCATCAGTACTGACCAGACCCGGGAGAAAGTTTGGAAGTGTGTGGAAGCAGAGGATGGGCATGCTTCTTTTGCTACAAAGAGAACAAGGAAGTGACAAGACCCTAGACGGGCTGGCTTCAGTAATTTTCTAAGCAAATTTTGACATGAATTACAAAGTCATCTGCAAATGGCACAGAGTAGGAACAGAATGAACGTCAGTGTCCACCAGGGAACAAGATTTACACTGGACTGTGGAGTTCTGGAGAGAGATTTAGAAACAGACACACAGAGAAAGAGTGTGTGTATGGAGGGGGTGGCGAGAAACAGAAACTCCGAGACAGACTATGGGGAGTGGTCTCAAGTGCAATGAGCCCCATTGAACTCTGTGTATAGTGATGAGTGAAGAATGTACCACAACCCATGTGGGATAATTATTGATGTTCATCCAAGCCGGTGGACACGTCAGAAAAGGACACTTGAAGTACTGTTTGTCCCACTCCATAGAAGAATCAATGAACTGTTTTATACCAAACTCCCCACCCACACACACACTAAAATTCAGTTGCTCCTCTATATACATAAAGCAATCACATGAGGCTGGGATGAGGTTTTCCTCTCCATTCTGAACTAGACCCTGAAATTCTTATATGATTCATTGTTTGAATTGAGACTTGAATTTTGTAATACATTTGTAGAACACTATTGTTTTTTAAGCCCTGGATTTAATAAATATGGAAATGGGAAATTTGTTTTCCCCAGTGATTCATCTACTATATAGGAGCTTGAAAAAGTCACTACCATAAATAAACAAACAACAAAATGCAGTGCCTGTTGTAGGCAGAGATTTCTCAGGTTATAATTTAGGCTTTGATATTCTTTCTGAGAGAATGAGAAATGGGGTTTGGGTTGTGGAAAGGAGGTATGACTTCATCAAAGGCAAGGAGCACATGGCTAAGGATAGACTAGGGACTGCACTGAGGAATAATGAAGTGGGGAAACTAAGAGTCAGGGATTCTGAGGCTCAGGCCCAGCACAAGTCAAAGTGTGTGAGGAGCGAGGATACGTATGAGGGGATTTATGCTTGGTGCACCCTTTTTCCTGGGTAAAGAAAGAGTCACTTCAGAGTATAGTGGTCTGGAAAGAGGTGACTTGGGGGAGAGGGGCTAGCGATATAAGGAAGATAGTGGAGTCTTCATAGCTGCTCAGGAAAGTGGGTTATGGAGTCAACAAGAGGAGGAAATTTGGGCTGGAGAGATGGCTTAGTGGTTAAACGCTTGTCTGAGAATCCTAAGGACCCCGTTCGAGGTTTGATTCCCCAGGACCCACGTTAGCAAGATGCACAAGGGGGTGCATACATCTGGAGTTCATTTGCAGTGGCTGGAAGCCCTGGCGTGCCCATTCTCTCTCTCTCTCTCTCTCTCTCTCTCTCTCTCTCTCTCTCTCTGCCTCCTTCTCTCTCTCTCTGTCACTCTCAAATAAATAAATAAAAATAAACAAAAAAAATTTAAAAAGAGGAGGAAATTTGCCAAGCAGTGGTGAGAGCTCACCTGAAATTCAGTAACATGAATTTGTGATAAGTCAAGTTAGATATTCATTTCTTTCTTTCCTAGTTCCATTTTCACTTTCTTCAGATTGAAGTTAGTTAACCTGTCTTTGCCATGTATGGAAACTAGTAGATGGTTTTGTTTTCCTTTTCAAACATACTTGTTTTTTATTTGGTAAAAACTTCACTACCTAATTATCTGGTTTAATTCATTAAAAGAGCATAAAAGATAGGCTCTGGAAAATTTTCACATTTCTTTACTTTTTATGCATAATACATTCATATAGGTCATTTATTGTTTTAAATATTTGTCATGTTATTTACATGAATAGATTAAGAAATCCCAAGGAAAGAGGGAGAAGGAAGTTGGTGGCAAGGAAAACAAAAGAAGTAGTATTGTCCAGAAGTTTTGGACATCCTCTTTGCAAATTGCTTTTGTAAGGAAATAATATGTGTAAGACAATTTAAGTATCTGAAGAGTCATTGAATAAAGACGTTCTTCTCTCTCTCCTTCACACACACACACACACACACACACCTGTGCTCGGCCTGTAAAAGTGAAAGTGTTTGAAGATCATGAGCAGAGCTATGGAGTTGGATGGACCTGAGGCTGGCACATACAGCCTTTTGATGAATGGCTATAATATATATATAAAATCTTGGGTGCTCTGTTATAAGATCAGTTCCTGCATAGTAGGAGTTAGCATCCCACATAAAGACTAGGAAGGAGATATTCTATAGTTAGAGGCCTGGGTACCTCCTTGATATCACAGGGTCCTGCTCCTTATAAGAGGCAGAGACACTGGCCAGAGCTCTAAGAACAGAATGGTGGAAGGAAGCTCACATCAGCACTGGGCAAAGTAATGAAAACTGCAGAATGTGCCATTGATGGGCTTTTCTACAAGAAAAGGAAAAAAAATAAAGACAGAACAGACAGTACTTTTGTCTTTATAAACTCTTCTCATTTTACATTTATGTCTCCTCTCCACCTCACACACATAATCTGCAAACAAAAGGGTTTCAATTCTTCAGTTTCTTCCCAGTGATTTAGTGTCCCAGAAACCATCAGGATTTTGTGTGCAGCAGTGTCTTCATGGAAAGCTCTTGCTGGTAGATCACACACTTTTCTCTTTCCCCTTGCCCTTACATATTGCTTTTGTCTTCTTTCTAAGGCCTGATTTCTGGAAAACTTAGGAATAGAGAAAGAGAGCTTCCATACCATTTATGGCCTTCCTCCTAGAGTCATATTCATTTGAGACACTGTCCTGAGAGACAGCTTTTCCCTCTCTGTCCTTGCCCCTTGGTTCGCCCCCAAGGCTGACATGGCCCTGGGTTTTGTGAAGCCTACTTTCACCTGAGAGCAAAATGATATTACATCAGCTCATGGAAGCTCATGACTACACAGAGGAGACCTTTGGGAATCCATGTCATCAGTGGCTGTTAAACCTACTGCAAGCTCTTCAGGAAAGATGTTATGCTACTAGGAGCTGGGCTGGAACCAAATTGTGTTTTAACTATGGACTGCCATTTTATGAAGAGAAGTCAAAAAAATTGAACAAACCCTAATGCCTAGTATATAAAGAAATTATACTTAATAAGTTCTCAGACAGGATCATTAGCCTCTCTCCAGCCAATAAAAAACGCATCATCCTTTCACTGGGCATAAATAATGATGTTCCTTGGAAATTTTCCAGACAAAATAGTTTGGAATTATGGGAATGTCTCTCATGGCATCATGCCCATCATTAATTGCAGGAAAGGCTTATATCTCAGATACATTTCACTTGGATATTTGTTTTGATATATACACAATTTAAGTCAACTATCTAAATAACAGCACAGGAAAATATTTATGATATATTAAATTAAATGAAAATCAATTTTTATCAATGCAAGATTACAACTCTTCAAAATTCAGTATGGATAAGAAAGACAATGATTAGAAGTCAAGATGACATAATATCTGGGACCTAGAAAGTTCTCAACAAACATTGATGAGTTATCTATTAATACACAAAAGAAACAATGAGTTATTAGAGTGTTAAAATTATTTAGTCATTTTTCTATTATATTTATAAAATAAATATTTTAACATTTATCTGCACGTGTGTGTGTGTGTGTGTGTGTGTCTGTCTGTCTGTCTATCTGGCAGGTTAGGATATATTGCCAGTGCAAATTAATGCCTGCCTGCCTTTATGTACGTGGCTGAGGAATTGAACATGGGCAAGCAGGCTTTGCAAGCAACTGCCTTTAACCACTGGGCAATCCCACTAGTCCCCTGAAATAAATTCTTAAAAACATGAATTGGTTAGGTGAAATTGTTACTGAACTATTCTATTTTCTTTATAACACCACCTTTTCTTTACCTACAATTTCCTGTTCTTATGTCTCTTGTGACAGAAAAGCTGAATCCAATACAGTGAATATAAGGGTTGTTTAGCACAATACCACATATATGTCACTATAATCGTTAAATATTTGCACAATGGCTTCTTCAGAGGGTCAGAAATCAGATAAAGTAATCTCATATTCTCAGAAGCTCATTCTTTCACTGTCTGAAATTTCTCCTTTGTCATTTCTTTTTTGTCCATTTGGCAAGAATATCCGGATGTCAAATTGTCTACTTCCCTATGATACTGTGTCTTAAATCACCTCTGGGCTACACAGAGGAGGAATGTCCAGATTCTGCATCATCCAAGATTTCAACATACTGCATGCCAGCCAAAGCCTTATTTTGTTCTAGCAGGTACTTGCCAAGAGATAAGAAAGGATGTTTGTTATTCTTTTTCTTTTTTGCTATTTAACTGATTACCCTAAGCCTTAGCAGCTTACAAAAACAAATATGTATTATTTTGCCAATTTCTGAGTGTCAAGAAGCCCAAAGAAGCCTTAGCTGTGCCTGGGGTCCCTCAAGGCCCTGTTGGCTGATGCCTGTATAGACCTGGCCAAGATAAGAGGTTGTCCTTCTCAGTTTATTTGAGCATCTGTTGGCATGGGCTGCATTTCCTTGACATGGGAATTCTACATAGGGCTGCTGATGTAAGACTTTTCCCAGGGCAAGTTATCCAAGAACAAGAGGCAGAGTACAAAAGTTGCTGAAATGGAAGCCACAGTGTGTTTCCTGACTAAATCTCAGAGTTGGCATACTGTTATTTCTGCCCCATTCCTGTGGATGGCAGGGAAGCTAGGTGTGACTATTTTGTGTTACATGTCCCCTAAAGGCTCAGGTGATGAAGTCCCTCCCCCCCCACACCAGCTGATAGTGTCATTTTTAAATGGTGGGAACTTTAGGAGTCTGTCCTTGGGGGGTGTCCTTGAAGGGACTATTTGGGCCCTGTCTTTGTTCTCCGGCTCCTTTTCCTGTTTGATCACCATGAGGTGAACAGATTTCCTCTGCTATGCTATCCCTACCATACTTTTTGGTTTTCTGTTTGTTTCTTTGTTTTTGACACAGGGTCTCAATATGTAGCCTAGGCTGGTGTGGAACTCAATAGGTAGCCAGGCCTGGTTTCAAGCTTATGACCTTCTTGACTCAGCTTTCAAACTCTGGGATTACAGGCATGTACCACCAGCCTTGGCTTCCACCATGATGTTTGGCATTGCTACAGGCACCAAGCAATAGAAGCAGAAACTGAAGTGAACTTTTCTTCCTTTAAATTGATGCCTTGGGGCTGGAGAGATGGCTTCACGGTTAAGGTGCTTGCCTATGAAGCTTAAGAACCCAGACTCCCTAGAACCCATGTAAGCCAGAAGCACATGGTGGCACATGCTTCTGGAGTTTGTTTACAGTGGCTGGAGGCCATGAAGCACCCATTCTCTCTCTGTGTCTCTTTCTTTCTCTCTCTTTCTCTAAGTAAAATAAAATAAAATTGATGCATTGCAGGCATTTTCTCACAGTGACATAAAACTGACAAAGAAGTAACAGGGATCATAGTAGAATCTGGCTACAAAGACAAGTAGACAAATTGATTAAACCATATTATATGGTTTAAGGATTAAGGATTATCCAAAGTCAAAAGTTCCTTAGCCTATGCTCCTACAATGTACTACTTGTTCACGTACTATTGGTTGTTGGTTGTCCAATAAAAATGCCAATGAGGAAACAGAGGAAGCTACAGCTACAGTAAGATCAGAGCAGCCGATACAGTGGGTTTGCTAACACCTTAAACTAAAAGTCTCTTCACCTTCATTTTGCCTCAGACTGCTTCTCACTCCTAATACAAGTTACCTCTATTTCTAAGGCTCTGCTCCTAGGAGCAGTTTGTTCACCCCCGGATAGGCAAATTCTAGGAGTAAATCTTCTATAAATTCAGGGATATGCCCCACAATTAGGGCAACACTTCTGTATTTAATGTGATAAACGGAGTCTTTAAAACCATTATATATCTGATATATATGGAACTATATAGTCATACTAAGGGACACTGGCTTAATTGAAAATACGAATTTCCGGAAGAGTACACCCCATGTTCTGAAGTGTCACTATGAAGCAGTTGGGCACATAGGTAGAAAGCACTGCACAGGCCACAGAAGGCAGAACTACTTTATAGAACACGGAGCTAGAGAAAGTATGGTGACGGCTACAGCCCCCAGAAGCATACTTCACTGTGAAAGATCTTTGGGTCAGGAGTCTATAAACTAACTATCGTGATTCAGCACATAGTCACCTAATAATAACTTGAGTGGACTTGAGAGATCACACACTTTAATTCTCCAGCTGCTTAAGATACCTGCTGGTTTGTTTGTTTCTTTTTCTATCTAATATGCTCTGGTAACAGAAGATTGGCTCCTACAGCTTTTAAGGCACAATAGCACATTCCAGAAAGTTGATAAGGCAGTTATGCTGCCTAGTTATTTTTTTGGCTGGAGTGTAAGATTATGTATTAAGTAGAAATTAAGGTTAAAGAAATGAGAATCAAGTCCCATAAAGATTCAACTAAGGTAACTTGAATTTCAGATGAGTGCAAGTACATTCAGGTTGATAGAGCTATAGACAGTATCTTGAACTTCAAACTTATAAATACAAAAGAACTAGAAATAAACTTGAAACAAATCAATAACCTTATAAAAAAAACAGCAGGCTATTTTACTGGATTTTTAAAAATTGAGTATACATTTGCATACATAGTATTTATTTTTGCATACAGCTTTCATAAAAAATAGTAGCTATAAAATAATTTCTATCACACATGCTACAGTTCTATGTCTAGCTTGACTTCAGGACTGTGACTATTCATTATTCTTTAATATTTACAAAACATGACTCACAGCCTTATTCCATACCTCATTGGAAGGCCAGTAACTTGTCTATAATTTCTGAATGCTTTTTAGAGATATATGAACTCTATTCCAATTCTCATCTCACCATGACCAGCATGACTGTCTGTGGTTCATGTTGATTGAGAGGGCTCTATTTCAATTTTCATCTTGTTTATTTACAGAATAATGCTTGCTCAGCCCTTGTACCCTCCCACCCAGATTCATTAGCCTTTGATTATTCTCAACAATACACAAATATATTGACATTACTATATTTGTTGCAATGGGTAGTAGAATAAGAGACACTGCTCTAAGCCCTTTAATAGGAGTCAAACTAGGCCAGCTAAGGACCTTACTTGATGGTGATTAAATTTACAACATTATTGTCACTGGCCTTGCATTTGCAATAATCTTTTTAATAGTTAGTCCAACTATAATTTAAGTATTTGGAAAATGATTAATTCTATCAGTGATTGAAGGCACTGATAGAACATTCATCTAGCAACACCAAATCAATTTTGGACTCCTTCCACCACTGTCTTTATTTCTACTTGCCTCCTAGTAGAAACCAGTAGTGAGCCAAGTTAACAATTTGTTCCCAGTTTTAGCCAGAAACATAGCAATGCATGAGCTTCTGTAGACATTATAGTTTTCTCATTGCATATTTAAAGTTATGCTATACTCCTGAGCTATTTCATCATTAGGCCTAAAAACAAGTGTAATGCCAGGATGCTTAAGCAACCCTAATATCCACATGGCTAAGTGTAAAATGCTTATAATGCTCAGAAATTTTAGAATCTAATTATTAAAGCATTATCTGTGTTGTAGTTGAATCTTAAACACTTTGAACATGGATTAGCATCTATATTATACCACTGTATGAAGGTTAACAGCATTAACCTTTTATGACAGAGCACTAATATTACCATAAAATTCCACAACTAGATATGCTAACATAATCTTTTACTATCATTATAATAACTGTACTATTATATTTCAACTAATAATCTTAAAGTATATTCATCATAATTTATCAAAGAATAATGAAGCATCAAAATATGACTGAAAATTTATTTAACACTAGCATTACCACTACAGTAGTGCTACTAATGATTATTTTATTCATTTCATCCCCAAACCTCACATTTATCTCATCACCCAACCAAAAATTGATTAGCCTTTGTTCAACAATAAAGTGTGACTTTTGCTAAAACAAATTATAATAACTGTACTTTCAAAGGTTAAACTCACTTCCTAATATTAATTTCCCTATTCTTATTTATTGGGTAAACAAATATACTGTGATTGTAGCCTCACTAATTTCCATCAGCTACTCAGTTGTCAATAAGACTAGCTGTGGTTATTCCATTGTGAGCAAACACAGTGATTACTGGCTTCCATCACATCTTTAGGCCACTTCCTACTGCAAGGAGCTCCTATCGTCCTTCTCCCGATGCTACTGATTATTGAAGATATTGGCCTTTGATTTAGCCCTTGACCCTAGATGTATCATTAACAATCAATATTATACCAAATCATCTTCCTTATTTACTTCACTGGTGGAGCCATATTAGTTTTGGCATCCTCTAACCCTGCACGGGCTCTAATCACATTTATTATATTAGTGTTACCATTCTTAACTTAGGCTACAGGTAACTTAGGTTATGACTTCATACTCTGGTTGGCCTTTTATCTACATGAAAACACTTCATGAACCACTAGACTAGAACCTACTATATAGTCAATCCGAGTCCCTAACCACTTACAGGACATTTACCTACCCTGCCCATAACATCCACTTTAGTGGTAAGACTCCACTTTCATTTACTTGTTTTACTATCCTAAGCCCAGAAGTACATTAATGATACATTAGTAATGATATGATGGATCCAAGAAGATATGATGTTATGATGATCCAAGAAGACATGTCCCAAGAGTACCAGCTAATTGATTGTTAAAACAAACAGGCCAAGGGGGGGGGGGTAATTCCATGTTATCAAGTAATTCTCTTTATTTTGCTTAAATGTCCTCTTTTCAGGATGTTTCTTAAGCTTTTTATAACTCAAGACTAGGTGGAAACCTCGAATTGGTATGGTGCTGACCACTAATAGGTATTCACCTATATGACCCTTAACAGGACCACTGCTCAATGATGCAATGGTACCACTGGCTACAGAATTATCAATATCCAAGCCTAGTAGAAGGCAACCACAAACATAGCAAGGCCTTTTTATATAATCTCTCTAGGCATTTATTTTATATTGTTACAAACCTAAAAGCAGTTAAAAATACTTTTCATTGCTTCCTATGGTGTTTGTAGGTCTACATTATGGAAATTGGCTTTCATTGAATTCAAGTAATTAGTGGACCCACCTTCCTTATCATTTACTTCATGTCAGTAAAAATTCCATTTCAGGGCTGGAGAGCAAACCTAGTGGTTAAGGTGCTTGCCTGTGACGCCTAAGAAAATTTGTTCAAATTTCCAGGTCCCACGTAGTAGCCAAACACAAAAGTGGCACAAGTGTGCAATGTTGCACATGTGCACAAGGGGATGCATGCATCTGGAATTCGTTCACAGTGGCTGAAAGGCCCTGGCACACTCATTCTCTTTCTCTCTGCCTTTTTCTCTGTGCCTGTTTCTCTGTCTCAAAAAATAAAATAATAATAATAATTTTAAAAATCCATTTCATATCAAATACAACTTCAGTTTGGAAATCACTGGCTGGCAGTGACATTTTGTAAACGTAGCCTGACTGTATTATGTCTCCATATATTGATATGAACCAGTCCTCATCATTATTACCATTATTATTATCATTATTATGAGTCAGTACAACTGGCTTCCAAATGACTTTGGTATTAACTTGAAAAAAGAATAACTAGCCTTAAACTAATGCTGATAATGAGTACACAGCCAATACTGTTACATATAATCATAACATCTTGATTACCTCAATTAAATATTTATGCAGAAAAATAAAACAAAAGCTGTATGAGTATAGATTTTATTACATAGGATCTGTTCAATCTACCACTTTCCATAAAAAATTCCCTAGTGCCTATCACATTCTTACTATTCAACTAAAATTGCCCTCCTTATACTGTTATCATGAACATATTAAGTAAATAAAACTTATACTCATGGTAGCACTACTTTGAAACTTTTTCTTAGCCGTAGGCCTAACCAATGCATATATCATAAAGAATTAAATATAGCAACTAGCTTTAATTAAGACAGATGTCTCTACAAGAACAGAGGAGACACCTCAAATCCTAAAGAAAGGTATGTTCAATCCCTCCCTATCATTTTCCTTTCACTTGCAAAATGAATGTATTTAAGTGGCATGCTAAAGTCCAGACTTGAAGCTGACCTACAAAGAAAAGATACAAGAGGCCTCTGCCTATGCCTATAAGAGAAATGGGTCTAAAGAACTCTTTTAGGTACGATGAATAGGTCAACCTTTCCACCCACCATCCTATAAAAAAACTCCTCTGAGACTTGCTCTCTTTTGAAAATGAGGGATCTTTGATATGGAATGTCTATTCTTTTTTCCTTAGGCTAACCTTGAATGAAAAACTATCTTCTTGTAAAGGAGAATATAAGTAAAATGATTTCAACATATTAAGTTATAATATTAACAACTATCAAAATATCTTCAGTTTACATTAATAAAACACCTTGCATAACTTCTATAATAGGACTATGAGTACATCAATCACATCTACTATATTCACTGTATTTAGAAGGCATAATGTTTTCATTACATTTTCTCGGAATTCTTATAATTTAAACACACTAATTTATTCACCACAATTTCAGCTGTTTTGTAGAAGGAGGGTAGAGTGGAGAGTGAGGTCAAAATTAGCATATGAAAAAAGTCATTTGGGGTCTAGAGAGAAGGCTTAGCAGTGAAGGCCTGTGAAGCCTAAGGACCCAGGTTCAATTCCCTAGTACCCAGTTAAGACAGATGCATAAGGTGGCACATGTGTCTGGAGTTCATTTGTAGTGGATGGAGGCCCTAGTGTGTCCCCCCACCTCTCTCTCTCTCTCTCTTTCTCCCCCTCTTCCCCCCTCAAATATATAAAGCAAATAAAAGAAGTCCGTTGGTAAAAAGACTGGAAACCCTGTCTACAAAGACCTACATGAACCACAGAATGTGTAATGACGTAAAATGTGGTTTACAAATGATTTCTACCAATCCCAGTCCTCAGGGCCCAGGTGTTATTGAGCTTCTAACCTTTGTGTCCAACTCTGGCCCACTTCTCCCCTTGGAAGCATACTCTTTATTAAACTCTCTCTGTTATTGTGAGGGAGGGAGATGTGTGAGGTTCCAGAGAGGCATGGAATCAGTTCATTCCATAGGTAAATAGTGTATTACTGCAGATTGCAAAGCAGAGACTGAAGCAAAGCCTTACCCTGCCCAGGGAGGGGAGGGCCTGCTATTTTAAATCCTTATGAGAGAATGTGGAGTTGGGAGGTATTGTCCCATGTGGAATTGGGTCCAATGTTAATTGGTACTGATAGATAATAGGAGCAAGGTAGTCTTCTTTGGTAGTTTGGTTATTAGGTATACAGACCTACGAGAGCATAGACATCAACCTGCCCTGGAGGGCAGCTCTAGCATGAACCTAAACCTGTATCATCACCACAGCCATCATGGGCAGTGTTCTGTTGTACTTCCTGGTTCTTCCTACTTCTTGGAATACTTTGACTGGTTATTTCCCACCAGGCCGGTGGAAATCCACACTCCACTGTCTAACTCATTAGCCTATCAGAAAAGCCCCCACATACATTCAAAGTGACCAACCCAGTCCACCCTGACTTGATGTGTAATTCACAGTCCCAAGAGTGTAAGAAACCTTGATCCAAGTCACCATGTGGTTACCAGCCTTGGGATGCCTTTCTGCTTTCCTTTCCTTTCTAAAATAAAATCTTGCTTAACTTGCCATTTGCCCCTCTGCGCTCATCATTCTACACTGTTGGCAAGACAAGAACTCAAAAACAAACAAACAGAAACAATATCACCAGGGGCTGGAGAGATTGCTTAGTGGTTAAGCACTTGCCTGTGAAGCCTAAGGGCCCCGGTTCAAGCCTCATTTCTCCAGGACCTATGTAAGCCAGATGCACAAGATGGCACATGCATCTGGAGTTTGTTTGCAGTGGCTGGAGGCTCTGGCGTGCCCATTCTCTCTCCATCTGCCTCTTTCTCTGTCTCTCTGCCATTGTCAAATAAATAAAAAGAAAGAAAGAAATAAAAAATGTCACCCAACTAGACTTAAAGACACTATGATTCCTTGTTTTTCTGTCTGAGGCATGTGACCGAAAAGTCCCAAGGACATTCCTGCATTCCTGGATAAGAAGCATCTGGAAGAACATGGGCCCAGTTAGTATGTGTGAGGTGACAGAGTTAATTGTCCTGCCGGTATCCCTTATTCAGGTAGGTCTTTGCCTATATGGAAGTTGCTCATTGGTGGATGGAGGAGCTTGGCTCTGAAGCAATGAATATAGAAAAGGCAACAGCTGGTTGTGCCCTGTCAGCTCTTCAAAGTGTGACCTGGAGGGTCTGGGTTTGAAAACTTCTAGCACTATCTATGTGTCACTGTCTAAGTTCTTCTTCTAGGACACAGGAACCTGACAAGCTCAGTGGGAATCAACCAGATTCTAATATGAACCTCTAACAGTAGGCACTCAGCCAGCCAAACGTAAGATCTATATGTCTAATATTTATACTTTCTATCTACAGCAGTGCCTGAGTTGCTGAACTCAAGGTAATGCTTCCTTCCTCCCTCCCTCCCTCCCTATGTCCCTCTCCACTGCTTTTCTTCCTGCCCCTTCACCTTTCATCCACCCTCCTCCCACATGAATTGAGGCCCCAGGCCTTAGGCCAAAATGGGAAGAAGGCAGTTACATGAGGCTGGTACTGACATGGCAGGAGTCCCAACAGTGTCTTTGCTAGCTGGGTCAAATCCATTTCTCTCCCCTCCACAGCTTATCATGACTCCACCCCTGTTGTAAATTGAGAGTATACCTGATTTCTTATCATGACGGCAGTCCATGACACACTGTGATACCTGCTCACCTCCTGAAATATGGGCAGATGGTAGCCACAACAACCATGATAGTATGTGGAGCCATGGTCCACTAGAGACACATACCTTGGTAGTGGTGTGCCAAGGCAACAAAGATGTAAATGCCCACATAGAGGTTCTACCAGTCATCTAGACTTTCCCAGGCTGCCCTTCCAGCCTGTACCCCTTCCGTCTTCTTTGCATTCCTCACTAACTTCGTGCTACACTTCTGAACTGCGATTTTGTGTCCCCGTGCTGTGTTTACTTCCTGGCAATCTTATGCTCCCTGGACTTGTAGCCTTCCTGTTCACTTACTGCAGCCAGTACCATCCCTGAAGACATGGATTTGCTCTCTCAGGCAGTGAAAGACCCTTCAGCTACATTTTTTGATCTCCAGAACTATCGGCTTCATCATAGGAAAGGGAACACTCCCAAACCTATCAGGTCTTCTTGAGGATTTTGCATGTGGACAAGAGGGATGCAGGGGCCTTCTAATTGCTTATTCCCCCCCCCCCCCCAGGAGATTCAGTTCCCTCACACTTACTCCTGAGGTATATCCCTAGGATTGGAATAACTTTGATTCTAAAGAAAAAAATACAAATTAAGCTTTAAAAAATTTAAGGCTAACTCAGCTGTCCCCTTCTATTGTTTATCTCTTGAAATAGGAACAAATGTTACGTGACATCTGTGGACTAGCTTCACCTTGGATCTTCTTGTGTCACCTAGTCTATTTTTAATCTTAAAGAGGTAGAGATCCTCATTTTCTCCCTCATTTTGACTGTGTGTCCTGATTTACTGTAACTGTGTCATGTATGTTCATGATTACTGATTACAAATCAGTTTATATGCATTGCTTTGTGTCTAGACAAAATAGAGCAAATTTTATTCTACCTCCTCCCACACCTCGCCCCATTCATGAATTCCTAAAAGTAACTGACAAATAATATTTGTGATTACTATTTACTTTTATTTTTGAGGCATGGACTCACTTTAGCCCAGGCTTACCTACAACTCACTCTGTAGCCCAGGATGGCCTCAAACTCATAGCAATCCTTCTACTTCAGCCTCCAGAGTTCTTGGATTAAAGGCATGTACCACCACACATGGCTTACCTTTTACATTTTAAAATATCATATTGCATGCTGAATTATTGTTCTTGGTATGCACAGTTCAAACTATGCACATGTGTGCAAATGTGTTTAGAGGGTGATTTTGAGGTACATTAATATATAGGCGCTCTTTCAGGATTTATAAGAGGGAAAATTATTTATGAAAAGGACTTAAATAAAAACATGATATTAACTAATCATTAATAAAATTTGCATTATATTATGTGTTCAGTGCCTGATAAATCTATACTGCTTAGGTACCCTTAAATTTCTTAAGGCTTATGACATTTTGAGATATATTAAATATGTTTCATGAAACATCAAAGTTCTTTAAATAAATAATAAAGACATATTTTAGAGACAACAATGTCTAAACTATAATGTCTTCATGCAAAGCAAAATTCACTGGAGTTACAAGATAAAATTTTATATTGGCTACATATATGCTGATAAGAATTTTCTTTTATAACAGATTCAAAAAAGAAGTTACATTTTATTATTTAAATTTATTCATGTAACAAAATGAGGACATAAATATACTTTTCTAGTCAAAACACCTCTAATAATATACATTAAAATTATTTTATTTTATTAATTGGTATGAATTTATTTTCTAAGAAAATTGTTAATATACAAGTGATAAATGTGAGCTTTTTACTAAGCCTGTGATACCTCTTCTGGCCAAGATGGCAACCACCTACCTGTGCTGCAAATCCCGGGGAAAGAAAGGCAAGACATTAAGGGTTCACTGGGTCTTTTAGGGGAGAGAAATCTCTAATAGATTGTCAGTGGGAGGGCACAGATGGGGGGAAAACAGGGAATTGTGGATCCCCTCGTGGGTGGGTAGCCTACCCCTCCCCCCAAATAGCCACCGTGTCCAAGGCGCCACCGCATGCTGATAGATCCCTGCTTTCAGAAGCTTAGACAGCTCCACACACTCGCCCACTTACTGCTCTGGCCACCACATGTTCAGCAAGTCCTGGCAATAATGGGGAATCCCTGATTCCCTCAGGAGTGGATAGCCCACCCCTCCCCGTATCCACAGTGCAGATGTGCGGAGATCGATCCCTGCATGTGGAAGCTTAGGCTGCTCTGCCCACTCGATCATTTACTGCTCCTGCCGCTGCACGTTCAGCGAGCCCAGTCCCACAGCAACTGCCACACAAGCTCAGACTGTGTCTCTTGCTTGTGCCAGCTCAGGTGCCATCCCCTACCTGTCTGCCGCGCCGGCCAGCTGCCATTGTCCTGTGGCAGGGGAGCACAGACAGCTTCTGGGTCCCAGTGATCCCAGCCAGAGTTTGGGCTGCTTCAGTGCTTGGTGCCTCAGTATCCCTCCTAGCTCAAACACAGGCAGCTTTGGCACATTACCGCTTGAGAAATCAGGCAACTTTGGAGCCCCTGCCAGGCAGTAGATAGGCAGCTTTCTCAAGTGAGAGCCAAAGCACAGGCTGCTTGGCAACTGCCCCAGGCTGCCTCAGATTCCCAATGTGCTTGAGCCCAGGCTGATCCACCCACCTACGTGCCCATACACTGTCATGGGCAGACCACAGCACAAAAGAAATAACATGAAAAATCAATTGCAAGAAAATCCAGTTAGATCACCCAGTCCTACAATGAATACATCTAACCAAAACATAGAAGAGTCATTGGAATCAGAACATCACATTGAATCTATGAGCAATGCAACCCTGACCAACCTACTGGTAGAACTTGCAAGAAAGCAACAAGGGACCGATAATCGTGTGGATGCTGCCATCTCTAAACTAGAACTAATAGATAAGAAATTGGAAGGAGTTCAAAGAGAGATAAGAGATTTGAGGAAGAGTGAAAAAAAAGAAGACCTTAAAAATCAGCTGGCCATGCTAAATAAAGTCATAAAGAAATGCAAGGATGAATTCCAACAATCATCAAGAAAATCAGAAAATGATGTGAAAAGGGAGCTTGACAGAGGGATGGAAATTAGATATAGAAAAGTAGTAGAAAATGCAAACTTAATTGAACAACTCCAAAACTCTTTAGAAGCTCTTAAGAATACAGTCAGCCATGTGGAGGATAGAAACTGATGTGGAAGACAAGATGGAAGAAACAGTTCAAGAGTTCAAAAATTTCAGTAAGTTCAAAACTTCCTGTGAACAGAATATGAGGGAATTGTGGGATACACTTAAATGTCCTAATAGAAGGATCACTGGAATACCAGAAGGAGAAGAAACTCAAACCAAAGGCATGGAGAACTTATTTAACAAAATAATCAAAGAAAACTTCACCAGTCTCTTAAAAGAAAGATCCATCAAGATACAAGAAGCCAACAGAACTCCAAACAGACTGGAACAAAGGAGAAACTCTCCAAGACATATTGTCATTAAGACTCTAAACATTGACACCAATGAGAAAATCCTAAAAGCAGCTAGGGCAAAACAGCACATCACTTTCAAAGGTAACCCATCAGAATTACTTCAGACTTCTCAGTGGAAACCCTGAAAACAGGAAGGGTCTGGAATGAAACACTGCAAAGTCTAAGAACCTATGGCTTCCAACCCACACTACTCTACCCAGCAAAAGTATCCCTCATAATAGATGGTGAAAGAAAAAATTTCCATGACAAAACTCAGCTTTACAATTATATGAACACAAAATCAAACCTACAGAGAGTATGTCAGGAAATTCTCCACAGAGAAGAATCAAATATTCAAACTCAAATGCCTACAAGAAGCAGATCACAATAACCAAACTCAGAATAGGCACAGAAACTTCAAAGTCCATGAAAACACCAACCCACATCTACCATCACAATATGGCAGGGATCAAATCAAATCTCACAGTCAGTCATTACCCTAAATATTAATGGCCTTAATTCACCCACAAAGAGACACAAGCTAACAGGATGGATCAAAAATTAGAGCCTCAATCTATTGCCTTCAAGAAAACCACCTCACCACTAAAGACAGACACCTCGTCAGGTTGAAAGGGTGGAAAACAATATTCCAAGCAAATAGGAATAAGACACAAGCAGGTGTAGCTATATTATTATCGGATAAAATAGACTTCAAACCAAAAATAATCAAAAAAGACAAAAGAGGCCACTTCCTACTTATCAAGAGAACGATCCATCAAGTGGAGATTACAATCATAAATCTGTATGCACGAAACACAGGGGCACCACAGTTCATAAAATGAAACCTACTTGACAATGAAACAGAAATAACCACCAACACATCATAGCTGGGGTCTTCAATGTACCATTATCAGTAATAGACAGATCATCCAAACAGAAACTCAACAGGGAAGTCAGAGAGCTCAACACAACCATAGATCCCTTAGACCTAACAGACATCTACAGAACCTTCCATCCCAAATCCACAGACTACACATTCTTCTCAGCAGCCCATGGAACATTCTCTAAAATAGACCATATACTGGGTCACAAGCACTGCCTCCACATATTTAGGAAGATTGACATAATTCCCTGCATGATAACAGATCACAATGCTACATTGCTAGAAATCAACAACAAAAGACCCACCAAGAATCCCAATGGCACCTGGAAACTGAACAGCACACTTTTAAACAATAAATGGATAGTGGATGAAATAAAACATGAAATTGCACAATACCTGGAATTGAATGACAATGAGAACCCACCATACCATAACTTATGGGACACAATGAAGGTGGTCCTCAGGGGAAAATTCATAGCACTCAATGCCTTCATAAAAAAGACAGAGAGATCCCCAATCAATAACCTAACCATCCACATAAAGGCACCAGAAAAACAAGAAAAATCCAACCCAAAGAGCTCCAGAAGGAAAGAAATAATTAAACTCAAAGCAGAAATTAATGAATTGGAAACCAAGGAAACAATTAAGACAGTTGGCAAAACAAAGAGTTGATTCTTTGAAAAAATAAACAAGATTGAAAAACCCCTGGAAAATTTGATCAAGCAAAATAAGGAGAAGCTTCAAGTTAACAAAATTCAAAATGAAAAAGGAGAGATCACAACAGACATGTGAAATTAGGAGAATCATCAGGACTTATTTCAAAAACCTCTACTCCACAAAACTGGATGATGTGGAGGAGATGGATAAATTCCTGGACACATACCATCTATGAAAGCTAAACTCAGAGCAGATTAATCACTTCAATGAACCCATCACACTCATGGAGATTGAAAAAGTGATTTAAAAAAACCTCCCCCAAAAGAAGAGTCCAGGACCAGTTGGCTTCTCAACTGAATTCTATCAAACCTTCATGGAAGAACTGAAACCAATCTTCCTTAAACTGTGCCACACAATTGGAGAACAGGGAAAGCTACCCAAATCCTTTTATGAAGCTAGTATCACCCTAATTCCAAAACCAGGTAGAGATGCCACAAGAAAAGAAAACTATGGGTCTATTTCCCTGATGAACTTAGATGCAAAGATCCTGAACAAAATCCTCGCAAACCGAATCCAACAACACATCAAAAGCATTATCCACCTTGACCAAGTGGGATTCATCCCAGGAACACAGGGGTGGTTCAATATATGGAAATCTGTCAATGTAATACACCACATAAACAAGGTTAAACACAAAAACCACATGATCATTTCGATAGATGCAGAAAAGGCCTTTGACAAGATACATCACTTCATGATCAAAACATTGGAGAGAATTAGCATGGTTGATTCATATCTTAACATAATAAAGGCAATATACAAAGCTCTGAAGGCCCAAGTAATACTTGATGGAAAGAGACTGGAGGAATTCCCATTATGATCAGGAACAAGACAGGGTTGTCCACTCTCACCTCTGCTCCTCAATATAGTACTGGAAGTCCTAGCACAAGCAATAAGACAGGAGAAGGAAATAAAAGGGATACAATTTGGAAAGGAAGAAGTTAAGTTAGCTCTTTTCGCTGATGACATGTATTGTATATGTAAGAGACCCAAGAGACTCCATCCCAAAACTCCTGAAGGTGATTAACTCCTACAGCAAAGTAGCAGGATACAAAATCAATGCATAAAAATCAGTAGCCTTTCTATATGCAAATGACAAAGGTACAGAGAAAGAAATAAGGGACATAGTCCCATTTTCAATAGCAACAACAACAACAACAACAAAAAAATGAAATACCTTGCAATAACGCTAACCAAGGAAGGGAAAGATCTATACAATGAAAACATAGAAACACTCAAAAAAGAAACTGAGGGGGACTTGAGAAAATGGAAAGAAAGACCTCCCATGCTGCTGGATAGGCAAAATTAACATTGTGAAGATGGCAATCCTACCAAAGGCAATATACAGATTTAATGCAATTCCAATTAAAATCACAACAGTGTTCTTCACAGAGATAGAAAAAATGATCTCAAATTTCATGTGGAAAGGCAGAAGGCCTCGCATATCCAAACATATCCTGAGCAAAAGAAATACCTCTGGACGCATCACCATACCTGATTTAAAGCTATATTACAAAGCCATAGTAATAAAAACAGCATGGTACTGGCATAAAAACAGGAGTGTAGACCAATGGAATAGACTTGAGGACCTGGATTTTGGGTCAAGCAACTATAGCTACTTGATATTCGATTAAGGCCCGAACAATATAGGCTGGAAAAAAAAGACAGCATCTTCAACAAATGGTGCTGGACAAACTGGATAACCATATGTAGGAAATTGAAACTATCCACACATTTCACCAAGCACTACACTCAAGGCCAAATGGATCATAGACCTCAATATAAGACCAGAAACTCGAATACTACTGGAAGAAAATTTAGGAAGTACTTTCCATGATATAAGAATGGAAAAAGCCTTCCTGAACAAAACCCCAGTAGCTCATGATCTTAAACTGTCACTCAACCAATGGGATCACATGAAGCTGAAGAGTTTCTTTACAGACAAGCATACAATAAGCAAAGCCAATAGATTACCCACAGAATGAGAGAAAATATTTGCGGGTTATCCAAGTGATAGAGGCCTAATCTCTAGAATCTACAATGACCTCAAAAATCTAAACAGTAAGAAGTCAAACACACCACTCACAAAATGGAGCAAAGAGCTGAAGAGGCAGTTCACAGAGGAAGAAATACAAATGGCAAACACACACTTAAGAAAATGTTTATCATCCCTAATCATCAGAGAAATGCAAATTAAAACAACTATGAGATTCCACCTCTCTCCAGCAAGGATAGCAAACATCAAAAAAATCAAATGAAAATAAATGCTGGTGAGGATGTGGAGAAGTAGGAACACTCCTCCACTGTTGGTGGGAATGTAGGATGGTACAACCACTTTGGAAAGCAATATGGAGACTCCTGAAAAAGCTGAATATAGAGATACCAACAGACCCAGTTATTCCCTTATGGGCATCTACCCTAAAACCTTCAAACCACAAGCCAGAGATATTTAGTCAACCGTGTTTGCAGTGGGTCAATTCGTAATAGCTAAGAGCTGGAATCAACCCTGATGTGCATCACTAGAAGAATGGATAACTGAGATGTGGTATATTTACACAATGGAATTCTATACTGCAGGAAGAAAAAATGACACAGTGAAATTTGAGGAAAAATGGTTGAACCTGGACAAACTGTTTCAAACTGGAAAAGATCATTCTCAGTGAACTTACCCAATCACAGAAAAAAAAATTGCCACATAGTCTCACTCATCTACAGCACCTAACCTGAATCTACCCAAGATACCTTACAAACCCAGTAAGCATCTCGTGGACTAGACCTTAAGATGGTTGGGGAGGGAGGGGAGGGTAATGGTACCATAAAATTCTACTTCCTAAAAGGCAGACCAAATGTCTGAACCTTCACCAGATTCTTAGAGGGAACACCTGAACCACAAGACACTGGAGAGGGTAGGATCAAGACTAACCTTAATCTTCTACATCTTCCCTCCTTCCCTCTCCCCCCTCCCTCTCTCTCTCTTCTCTCTAACTCTTGTATATTAGTTATCTTTTTCCTTATTTTCTTAGTGAGCGCTGACCTGTAACTCCAAGTACCAGCATGTGGCTATCATCCACAATGAGCTTTTGATCAGAGAGGCCCACAAGGTTTCCTAAAAGACAGATTTCTGTGAGAGTACTTGATGACCAACCAAAGGTTAGTAGTAAGACCCTACTGCTGAAGACACCTTACGTGGTTGACATGTAAAATGGAATGGCATGGCTGGAAGTTAGAAGAGAGTCAGTCTCCAGTCATCACGTCTAGTGCCAGAAGGTGCTACATGGGCGACTGGGGGAAAATGACCAATATCTGTCCAAGCAACTCATGGCCTAACCTACTTAGCAGCAAGTAACCTGTTGTCATGCCCACACAAGTGCAATGGTGGCACACAGCCATGGTGGGGAACCAACTGCTCTCAATTTGGCTAACTTATCTCCTCAGTGGTACGGGACCCATAGCTGGAGCTGGGAAACAAGTAAGAATCATATCCAAACGTAAGCACACTCTCCAATATCAAGCTACCATCAATCATGGGCTACAAGAGGGCCTACACCTATTAAATTATCTATAAATAGTAAGGGTTATCTCATTTGTCCTGGTGCTAACTTACTTTCCATTGGAGAATCTGCTTCTCTTTTTCTGATAGATGTAGATCCTAAGGACAGAGCCACCCCATCATACCTCCAAAGGGCCCCGGCTGAAACTAAGAAAAATTGGTGAAACAAGCAAGGGTGCTGATTTCCTGATGAACCGGATACCAGCTCAAGGGGGTAGGAGATAAACAGAGAAAAATCAACTCCTACCAAATCAGAGAGCCAGAGACCCAGAGGCCCCCAACACCTCATCACTGAAGCAGACCAAAAATGAACCCAACATGGCTCAGCGAAATTTTTCGGAAGAGGGGGCGGAAAGAATGTCAGAGCCACATGTTGGGTCATGATATGCAGAGACATTTATCTTACCCATAACTGTGGCTAACTCCACAATGCATGACCCATATACCTCAAGAAGGAAGGGCGAAGGGGAAGGGGTAGGTCACGGATGAGCCTAATAATGATACCAAACTGACTGTATTTCCTGAATGCAAAACTAATTAATAAAAAAAAGAAAAAAAAGAATTAAGCCAATATCTAAGAAAGAACGGTGCAATTTTTAAAAACAAAAACAAAAACCAAAAAAGACTGTGATACTTATAAAATGGTGACTGCATATATACACACATACATATAAACATGTTCTTATATATGTATGTATATATGTGTATGTATATATATAGTTTGCCTAAGATCTTTATGCTACAGTTCTTTCTCATAATGTAAAGTATAGAAGATAAATACCAAGAAGTGATAACATGCAAGATCTGAGTCAGCTTATCATGTATGTACAAGAGACAATGGTTATGTTATCAAGTCTCACCAAAAAGAAAAATTATTATCTTACAGTATAACATGATTTGCAACTTGCAGTTGTGACATATAGGTATAAAAAGGATTGATTGTCTGCTTGTGCTGTCCTTTAAAAAAAATTAAAGTTCTTATCTTGTCTGATTTAAAACTAAGAATGGAAAATAGTTACTTTTAAATCAAGCTGTGGTTGACAGCTCAACCTGCTCACAACTTTATCAATAGTGTGACTCTACTGTATGTCTGAGATTTAAGTTAAAGAGACTAACTATAATAGTGAGGTGGCCAGATTAAGGGAAACCAAATAAAGGGCCATTAACTGCCTTCATCTCCTATATCTAAAAGCACATGTAGAAATCTCCATTGGTATTTCAGCCAAATCACCCAAATTAGGTTATGGTATAATATGAATATATGTAATTTTAAATCCTGTCATAGGATATATAATATTCCCATGTTTTATGTTATCTGCATGATGACTAGTTATAACAACTAATTTCACTTTCATCAAGTAGATAAACTCTGTTAATTCACATTTATCCATAAGTCATATGGCTTTAGCCATTCTTATACAAATTCCATGAAGTTTCATAAGACCTAGACTTCTAATAACTGCCCATGGCCTCACAACATCAAGATCATTCTGTCTCACAAACTGATACTATGAATGAATTCATAACCTAACTATATTAGTACTTGGCAGATAGCAAGCTATACTTTTTGTAATAGCAACATGATGAGTGCTAATATACCTAGCCTCACCACCAAGCATTGCCTGTTTAAAGAAAAAATGATTGGTCATTACAATTCATGTTCATGATCTACTTTTATTGTATACCAATTATAGAGCTATATTCTCTCCACATATTAATCACAATGCAATAGGGAAAAACTACACATCCTGTTAAGAGTTCATCTTTCCTGTAGGAGAACAATACTTATGTCTCCAACTCCTACGTTTATTACTTAGTTCCAAAATCATTTAGAATTTACATACTTCAGATATAATTTAAACAAAACAATATAGCCTGAATCTAATAATAGACGTTTACAGCTCATTCCCCAAAACAGGTGCAAGCACTGCTAAATCATGTCCTTATATATGACAATCTGGCTTTCTTAACTTTGAAAAGATAGAAGTAGACTGCTAGTTTTAAGAGCCAATGAAATGATGGCACTCCATATAGAAGTACTTCAATCTCCACCTCTACCATATTTCATTTATAATGTTATAATGTTAATTCCTCTACCTATGGTGATTGTTACTAAAATGACAAAGATACCTCCTACTCTCCCCATGTAAAAGGTTTTCCCCCCATAGGCTTTTCTTGACAGCTTATCTGCAATTAAATTGGTTTATTTGGGCAAAAAATCATCTCAAAATGACATTGAATATCAATTCAAACCTTAGAACTGATACCTCATATTACATTATTTCTTTAAAAATATTTGTACTAGTAGAATGCTTTATTACATAACCAATCACAAAATTTTTTGTATGCTATACATACTCAGGCCCAAATATCAGATGGTTATTTCAATATTTCCTAATATTGTATATTTCTGCCTTAATTTTTTTATTACCAATAATATCTTCTACTTGCTCTCAAATGACAAGTATGAATTTTACTTTTACTTTCTGGGTGATGATGCATATGAAAAGATGAACACCGCATTCCACCAGTAACTTTTGTTTAATTGTGTTAGAGACATTGGTTTTGTTTTATCAATGGCCTTATTGTTGTTGTAGTTACAGTGCGATAATTTCAGTGAATTTTCAGACTCATATGAATTCTGATGAACTCCCAACTAGTTGGGCTTCTCTAGGTTAATCCACCCATGTCACCTCTGCAGTACAAGCATCAAATGAGGGCCCAGCTCTGGACTCAGTTTTATCTCGTCCCAGTGCAATTGCAGGAGGAGCGGTCCTCCAGTCTGCTCTCCCACTTGCAGTAGACAAATACTGACTAGGCTTAGGTGTTATTGTTTCTTTTCCACATAGAACTGTGTCCTCACACAAGTTTGACATAAACGTTGCCATACTTTACACTTCTTTTTTTTTTTTCTTTTTTTCTTTTTTTGGTTTTTCGAGGTAGGGTCTCACTCTAGCCCAGGCTGACCTGGAATTCACTATGTAGTCTCAGAGTGGCCTCAAACTCACAGTGATCCTCCTACTGCTACCTCTCGAGTGCTGAGATTAAAGGCGTGCGCCACTACACCCAGGGCCGTACTTTACACTTTAAGCTAACAATGGTAGCATAACAGTTACTATTGGCACCTAGCTAACACACTTACACACATACATTTTTAAAGTTATATTTTTTATATGCTCTAGATCTGTTAACCACAACTCTAATAACAACAATACCTACACAAGAACCTCATAATATGAGAAAAAGATGATGACATCAAATTAAAAGAGAGCTAATGGAGGGAGGGAGGATATATGATGGAGAACAGAGTTATGAAGGGGAAAGTTGGGGAGGGGAGGGAAATACCATGGTTTGTTGTCTGTAAATATAGAACTTGTCAATGAAAAATATTTTTAAAAAGGCATTTGAAAAAGAGGAGGTCTATTTACAGGTAGAACCTTCACTCCTTCTTCACTCATTATTAGAAGGCTTGCACTTCCAGTCATGACTTTCCTAACAAGGTTCTTGGACTTCTTTATTATTTATTTTTTGAAATTTACTTATTTGTTTGATAATTTCATACATCATGTATCTAAGTTTATTTCTTATCATATTCACTCACCCATTACGCTCTCCCGTCCTCTTTCCTTTCCTGACGAACCCATTCCTCTTTCTACCTAGCTCCCCTTCAACTTTGATGTCTCTGTTTCTGTGACTCAATCAGTTTTTTTTTTTTTTTTAATGAGGTTGCTTTCAAGAAGCAAGGGTGAGGGGTGATTTACCAGAGCATGAAAGGCTTCCCAGCAGCTACCCCACTGAAGAAAATTACTCCATTATTTCCCAGCAACCATTAATGCCAATAGCTCCTCAGGGAAGAGCAAGGTCTCTTTGGGTTACTCCCTCAACCATGACGGGATGTTGATGGGTCCAACCTTGTGCAGCTCTTGTACAGGTAGTTACAGCTGCTAGGAGTCCATGAGGGCCCTGGCTATGACCTCCCAGAAGAAAGTGTTTCCTAACAGACCTTTTTTCCCTCTAGTTCTTTCCGTTTCCTCAGTGATCATCACTGAGCCCTAGAGAGGGTGATCTAGATGTACCACCTAAGGCTGAGCACTCAATAGTCTCATATTCAAAGCACAAGAGTTGAGTGTCTGTAATAACCCCACCATCATCACCACCACAACAGGCTTCTTTGAAGAAAGCTGAGAGCAGAAATAATCTATGGACATAAACATAGATATTTTAAAGCAGTTTGATGAGAATTACATGTCCATGTAGCAAAACAACAGTAGTAGCTTTTCCAATAGGTCCTATGATCTCCTGTGTTAGTTTGAATATAAAATGTCCTTATGGGCTCATGTGTTTGATGACTTTATTTTCAGCTGATGGTGCTGTTCAAGAAGATTGTGGAACTACTGTTAGGAGGTAGAAACTTGATGGCAATGTGTCACAGGAGGTAGCTCTTGAGGTTTTATAGTCTAGAAACACTTTCTCTTCTCTCTCTATTTCCTACATTCTGATGTGGTAATGTGATGCCAGCTTCTGGCTTGTATCTTGCTTTCTTGACCCTGATGGACTCTACCTTCTGAAACTGTAAGCTGAAATAAATTCTCTTCATCCCTAAGTTGCTTCTGGTCAGGTATTTTGCCCTAGAAATGAGAAAGTAACTTGTCCACCTCCTAAAACAGTTTTTTTTTAACCAGATGTGTAGTATAAATTCTTTCCTGTGGAGTGGTTCTCAAATCTAATAATAAAGTAGTTGGTTATCCTCATAATGATTATGCCACCATCTGACCAGTGGGCACAGCTTGCCTGGCAGGTTGGTCGTTAGTGTAGTGCTTAGGGTACGGAGTTTAATAATTGTTGATGAATTTCTCTCTGAGCAACATAAGTTGTTGATTTTTCTGGCACCATGAAAACTAACCTTCAGGGAGGAAGTTTCCCACTAGAATTAGTAATTGAATATATCATCACGTCCTATACCATTACATTCTTAGTCATATCATCATCTGCACAGCATTTTTCTATAATCATTTTTATGCTTCTAGCCATTTTTAATTTTAATTCATACAGACAGAAACAACCCCTCCTTACTAAAGCAAATGCCTTACAATCAGAAGTAGTCTTACCATTTTTCTTTGCTTTTTTGTTTGTTTATTTGCCTGTTTTGTTTTAC
This sequence comes from Dipus sagitta, assembly GCA_036346955.1. Lineage (NCBI taxonomy): Eukaryota > Metazoa > Chordata > Mammalia > Rodentia > Dipodidae > Dipus > Dipus sagitta. The sequence goes on along the minus strand of CM070771.1, from coordinate 100,545,537 downwards.
TTATGGCACTAGGGCTTCATATATCCTACGCAAGTACTATGCCTCTGTACTGTATGTTCAGTCCACTTTTTAAATTGTTATTTTGAGACATTCTTTCACTAAGTTTTCTAGGACTGCCTGGAAATCACTTCATATCCCAAATAGGTCTGGAGCTTGAAATCTTTTGTCCTCAGCCTTCCAAGCAGCTAGGATTTGATATAGCCTCCACCAGGCCGTGCTATTATGCTAATTTCCATCAACATTACACCCGTAACTATTCCAAGAAGACTATACCATTTTACCTAAGAAATAAAAGCAGAACTCAATCTCAAATATGAATCCTTAAAATTCTTAGGTAAACTTTCAAACCTTTAAGTTTCTGCCCAGCAACTGTTTACTCTCTATCTTTATATATAAACCACTCAACAAAGTAAAACATGCCACTGCTTCTATTAAGAAAATTGTAATTAGAAAAAATCACCTCCTCCTAATCTCTCACTTCTGAGTCATTGTTTCAACCACTGTCTCTGAACAAAAATGACTCTGAAATTGCATTTCTTCTTTTCCCTCATTTTACTTCCACCAACTATACTTCTAATTTTCCTAAGTAATCTCAGTAACCAACCAGTCACAGCCACTAATTAGAGTCCTGTGATTTATCATGCTGTTCTAGATATCTTCATGAAAACCCCATATTTCCCCTTAAGAAGTACCCAAAGCCTCTAGTTTCTTGAATTCAACAGTATTACCCACATTATGAAATAATCTGATTAATCATTATTACAGACACTCAACTCTTGTGCTTTGAATATGAGACTATTGAGTGCTCAGCCTTAGGTGGTACATCTAGATCACCCTCTCTAGAGCTCAGTGATGATCATTGAAGAACTGGAAAGAACTAGAGGGAAAAAAGGTCTGTTATGAAACACTTTCTTCTGGGAAGTCATAGCCACGGCACTCATAAAAATTTATATATGGATGCTGATATTACAAAATTCCACTTCCTTTTCCTGTTCAATTGAAAACAAGCCAGGACTTCTTTTCCAAATATTGTTTACAGTTGTTCTCCCCTGGCCTTTTAGGATACACAATTATACTTCAGCAAACCTACATAATATCCCACCTTATATCAAATCAGAACACTTTCTGTCTGCCTACACAATGTTAAGATGCAACTCTAATAAACTAGGAGGTCCTTAGTCCTTAGTGTTTTCTATTTCCATCTTTATCATATCTCTCATTCTGATACATCATTTATTTAAACAATAAAGCATAAAATTCTAACCACTAAACTGATGCTCAGTTAAAATCATTGTAGCTGTCTTTATGGTTATGTAAATCAAAATTAAAAATTAAATGCACTTTTATTCATATGGAATAACTATTACCCATCCTACATATTTTATACCATGTCATGAACAAGCTTAAAGAAGAATGAATGTTTGAGAAAAGGAGTCCTTGTTGTGTTTTAAACTACCTTGGTCTTGTAGTCTTCAAATTAGAGAGTATTTCTCTCCATGGCTATCACTGAAGATACCTTTCATTCTAATATCAGCATCCATATATAAAATTTTATTTAATATCCCCTACTTTTCCTAATTGAGACCCATGAATCATTCTTAAGTACTATGTAAATATTCAGAAAGAAGATGTAGACTTTAACACCTGGTATAGATTGTCTAATTTACAAAGACTGTATACACTTGATGGAACATAGTACATAAAATGTTAATTGTGCATTAAAATGCAGTTCTGATGCATAAAGTCATGTATATTAAATCATCTGACTAAGTAATACATTGGATTATTTACTCCCACGAAAGAATTAATCACACAAATATTTTCTGGTACATTAAATCTTTTCTCTGACATGATATGTAATCACTAATTGTACACAGCACATTACTTCCAGTAGTCCTCTGTGACACATCTGTCATCTCCACTGGAGTCTCCTTACTACCAAGTTTGGAGAATTAAGCAACCTCCCTAGGAAATGACTATTTATTGTTGTAAGTTCATAACATTTGGAGGTTCTATAGTCAAACTACATGTGCTACCTGGTTCTTCCTTCGATGTACAAATGTATAATTGTTCACTTCTTTTACTTAACTAAGACTACCTGATTAAATTAATGACTAGTCTGCCACCATCATACTTAACTATGGTGTCATTCATTTTATATATTTATTTTGATGGATGCTGGGATCCACTGACTACTAAGGCCTTTGTGCAATGGAGCAAATTTTAGTTAGTCATCAAAAATATAGACCACAAATCTTCCTTTGTAATTTCCTCAAAACTTGCAGGAGATATGGTATGCAGTACCAATTTTTCTGGACATAATTCAAAGGGTATGATGGGATAGGAGCTGCTGGAAAAGCTATGTGCTATTACGTAGCAGAAAAAAACTTAATATTTATGAATTTTCTCAAAAGATTGTGGCTAAAAAGGGTTCTCTGACCACAGCCTCCACTATTTTGTTGGGCCAGTATTCTTCCCAAGTATGTGAAGCATCTCCCTCACTTCTGCCTCATTCTTCTTGTGCTCTTTTAGACTCTATACTCCCTCTCTTCTCCTAGCACTCACCATGCTATTGTCTTGTATTCTCCTTCAAGATAGTTCATAGAAGTTTTCTTTAATACCCAAAGCAGCTACTAAGATATTTTCCCAGACAAAAAGTCACATTTGTTAAAACATGAACTATCTTATTCCTTCTAAAACTAAAAGTCATTGCATCCATTTTCATAGAGCAATTTTTGTCACTCAAAATGTAGTGGAAAATATGAAACTACTAGCAAAAATTAAGAATAAAATATTAGATATCTATTTTTTTCTGACACTGGTACTTACATAATTATTTTTAATTAATAATGATGTTTTATAATCATGAACTTATTGGAGGTATAATGCTTTAGTTTTTTATCTGGTTTGTTTGACAGGAATAAGACTTTATAACAGATGACAACGCATATAATTATCAGTATCTAATAGCATTAATATTTTGAATAATCATGTATTTTGAATAATCATGTATTATTACCTTAAATATGATATAAAATAATACAAAAAGATGAAATTGATGTAATTGACAGTGTAATGCTCTGGCATAGCTTTATATTATTTGCTAGAGAATTTTTTAACATATAGTCACTGCTAATATGTAGCATTTATTCCATATAGTTCATCTTCAAAATACTTCACGGCACTTCAGGGGATCAGATGAGAGTTATCTACCTAATATTGTACAGAATTAGGATAAAGACATAAGAAGGACTTACTGCTGTGCTCTGATTTTATTATATGCACAGCAACAATATGTAGTTTTCTTTTAAATAAGAGAAGTATAATCTGGAAATGACAGTTTATACAGATAATGGTATTGACTTTTTATTATATCCATTATGAATGTGTATAGATTTCTTTTTAAATAAAATTAGTTTAGTTGGCAAATTAAAATTTTTCATAAAGATAGTGATGTTGGCTTCATTCTCAGCTCCTTCCTTGGGTTTCTTTTATCATATTACTTGTGCTTGTGACAGGTAAATTCTATTGCCAACTTAATCAGATTAGCAATCATGTAAGAAATATGCACTTTGTGTGTACACACACACACACACACATATTACGGTATGCACGGAAGACTGCAGGATCTTCAGGAATTCTCCAGGCCTTCAGTGCCTTATGGGGACTGCTGAGGCATCCAGTCTCATGGACTGAGCAGCTACTTGGTTCTCCAATTCTTCAGCCTGGAGACAGCTATTGTTGAACTGCCAGAACATTTCCTATAAGCTGACCTAACAAATTCCCATTATAATACATACGCTATTGGTCTGCTCCACTACAAAATGCTGACTAATACAAACTTAAATTGCACTTTCCCTTTGTGGAGATAGTGACAGTTTTCATATCTTCACGTCAAGATTTCTGTGAAGATAAACATTTAATAAATGCCAAATTAGATGCCTTCTTATTTTTTCTTTTTTATTGTTTTATTGGGGAAAAGTGCTTCTTACAAAAGGGCAGTTGCAAAATACAGAAACCTCTGCAACAATTACTTGTTCTGTTAACGTGGAAGAATGGATGGGTGCCAAGGTCTCAAAGCAGATGGACAATCAGGAGAATCTCCCAAGTTCTTTTCAGGAAACAGCAACAAAATGCAACAGGGAAATTTCCCATAAAGGAATTCTAACAACTTAACAACTTCAGCTTGTCTTGTGGGATACTAGCACACCCTCCCATTTAGTGGGAATGTGTTCTAACTGTGAACCAATTATGCCACACACACACCAAGAAAACCTTAGGACATGGATTTGAATCTATGTGTCTGTCTACATGCAAAGCTCAGGGGTGGAATGAGGCAAATATCCGCACAAACTAACACAAAAGCCTAACAACAGAACCCCTCAAGTGAGGACAACGTTGTTTTTTTCCAAAAGTGCATGGATTGGAAAGGCTACACCATAAAAGAGTAAATACAACTGTGCATCCAAGACCCAGCTTGTGTTGGTAAGTGGGATAAGCATGTCATTTAACTACTATGGCTGATCCCATCTCTCTATTACACACACACAGCTATCACTGCTACACTAACAACTACTGATAGACTGTTGGTCCTCTAAGATTTACCTGCTGACATGAGGCTGACACCACTGACCCAAGTTTTGTCCACTAAGGCTCAGAATACTGCATCTATGCCCTGATGGGAAGCTGCTCAGATGTTCACTCATGCTCATTCAGCAAGTCCTTCGATCCTTGGGAGTTAACCACCAACACTGCATTGATGGAACACCACGGCACCTTTCATAGCTTTCAGATTTTCCTATCATATTAACCTCAACACATCTACACATGGCCCAGTAATATTCCTTGTGTGCAAGTAAACTAGAGCCCCAAACCACAGGACAAATGCATGTGGTGGGACTTCAGGGTACGGAATCATCTTTGTTTGAATTTGGATAATTCTCCAATTATCATACGCTAATTTCAATTATAGAACTGGTCTGATAGAAGAAAGGCTTATAAACTTTTTATGTAGATACCTAATAATTAATGATTATTTCGAATAGTTGCTATAGTATACACATTTAATCAGTTTATTGTGTGCTTTGAAAGTACATCTCTTGAATTGTCATTCTACCCAGAGCAAAGTTTATACATTTGGCATGGGCTATGAAGCACTTTTGCACTTCTCACTTTGCCTCTTCTATTCCACTCACAGGTTTCTTTGTACTTCCTGAAAAATAGCCATTCACTCTCTCAGTTTTGCCTGCTTAGAGTGTGTACAACTCTTCTCTGCTGATTGTATTGAGCCTTTCTTTCTTCACAGTTCTTTAAACTTTCCAAAGTAAGCTTGTATTATATGAATTGTAGCATTAATCTTAGATAAAATGCTTCTATATAGCCCTTAATTTTGACAACAATACTCGCATCTTGATGTCTGTCAACATGAATGCAAAAATAGTAATGCTTGGGGGTTGTGGAGATGGCACAATGGTTAAAAGCACTTGCTGCACAAACTTGATAACCAGAGTTCAGATGTCAAGAACTCATGTAGAGCCAGATACAAGCAGCTCAACATTTGAAACCCCAATGTTCCTACAGAAATGGAAGGAGGAGCCAGGAGAATCCCTAAGTTCATGGGCCAATTGCAGCAGTGAGCAACAAGAGATCCCCTGTTTCAAACAAGGTGGAAGGCTAGGACTGAAATCCTGAGGTTGTCCTCTGACCTCTACATGTATGCTATGAAATGCATATGTACATACACACACACACAGACAGACACACACATGCACACCCACCCACTCCCACTCTCACCCCCTCACAGAATAGTATTTACTTATAATTCTGAATATTATTCACTTTTAAAATGCAAAAGAACACTCAGTACACTTAAATTCAAATATACATTTTCCTTTGAAATTTTTGTCCTAAGCATAGAAAATACTAAGCACTCTCAGATTTACAGGTTTATATTACAAGATTATATAAAATATTTGTCCCTGGATCAATTAGTTAATCTACACATACTCACTGGCATATTTATTTATACTACTTAATCTTCATAGTGAAGATGTAAAGACCACCAGATATTCTTTCAGTATTCATTTTACTGTCAAGTCATTATTTGAAGATATAACACAGTAAGCTCACAAACAATCAGAGATCATTCTATTTACACTGATCTAGTATCAGTGATAAAGTCTTAATTGTTGCCTTTATCTTTAAGTACCTGTAGAAATAAACTTGATATATGCTTGCATACTAAATGTGTGGCTCTGAAACAATCTGGGCAGATTTAATAAACTTTTGTAAATTTTTAATCAGACTGTTTACTTCTAGGCATAATGGTTGTATTCTATCAATATGCTTGCTTATATTTATGATGTCCAGAAAATATGAATTTAATGTGGTAACATTAGGGTATCAATTACTACAGTGTCCAGACTATATCATACATGGTGGAAAGTGGGCAAATGTGTAGCACAGACACTTGAAAAAGTCAAGCAATAGCTTCTTATTCTTCTTAAGAGTCCCTAGGGATGCCTTAGCTGAAACCATTCCAAGTAATATAATGCCATTTCTGCCCTTTCCTTGAAATGGCTGCTATTACAGACCCATTAGTGCTACAGGTATTTGTATTCTGCTTTTCAAAGACAGATTAAGAGACGTGTGCCAAGACTTCAACTGAATGAAATTCTACTGGGCTGACTCTTCCAGCATGATTGAGAATGTCAGCTGTAATGTGACCAAATTAATTATTCAGCATAGTGGAAATGTTTCTTAGTTAACAGTGCCTTTTAAAGCAGGGTCAGATTTAATATGGCATCTTTACAGGGCATCCACTTTGAGAATCAGAAGGGAAACACTAATTTTATAGTAGGAATAATTGTCATTAATTATCCATTACAAAGTAAGACTTATATTGAGACCATAGTCATATAGTAGATATATAGGTGTATTGGGATTAAGAACATGGGTCCACACCAAAGGTTAATGGAAAGACCCTACTGCCAAAGACACCATATGCTGTCAGTTTGGAACATGGAGAGACCTGGTTGGAATCTGGAAGAGAGCCAGTCCCCAGACAGTTACCTGTCTAGTGCTAGAAGATGCAACATGAGCTACTGGGGGAAACTGGCCAACATATGTCTGAGTAAATTGATGTCTAAGCTACTCAGAAGCAAACAACCTGATGTGATGCTCACACAAGTGCAATAGTGGCACATAGCCATGGTCGGTAACCAACTGCTAACTGGATTGCCTAACAGATCTGCTCAGTGGAAAATAACCCATATCTGGAACTGGGAAGCAAATCATAATCATATCCAGATAATGAGTTTGCTCTCCAATATCAAGTTCCCACCAGTCTTGGGCTATAAGAGGGCCTATGCCCATTATATTCTCTCTAAACTAACAGCGGTTATCCCATTTAACCTATGCTGATTTCACTCTCCTTTGGAGAATCTGCTTCTCTTTTTCAGATGGAAGTGGGACCTCAGGAGAGAAAGATCCCATCGCACTTCACCAGGGCCCCAGCTGAAACCACAGAGGAATTGGGGAAATGAACAAGAATGCTGGTTTCTCAGTGAACCTAATATCAGCACAAAGGTAAAGGAGATATACATTGAAGACACTCAACTCCTACCGAACCAGAGATCCAGAGTTACAGAGGTTGCTAAGACCTCATCACTGAAGTAGACCTAAAATGAACCAAACATGGCTCAGGAAAATTCAGAGAAGAGGATGTGGAAAGATTGTTAGAGCCATAAGTTGGAAGATTATGCAGAGACATTGCCTCTTCCCTATAATTAATGGCTACCCACATAATGCATTACTCATAATTCCTGTAGGGATAACTGGCATCCCCAGTGAGGAGGATCCTTTTGGGGAGGGCAGGGATGAGAGTAAGGATGGTACCAACATGTGCTGTTTACATAATAAGTATGTCCATAGATAATTTTAAAAAGTAAAAAAAAAAGAAGATGGTTTCAGATAGTTAGATATATGGGAATTTTATAATCATTGTTCCTGAAGAGATTAAAGATGGCAATATTTGTATTTGTTGTGCCATGCAGACACTACCAGAGATCAATTTTAAAATTTATTGCTTACAAAAAAAAGTGAAATTGAGACAGTGTACAACATGTGCAAAGATGGTCATGGTAGCCATTTATCTTCTCTGACTTTACTTTCAAGCAGTTTTACTTTAAAATTGAAGCAATGGTTTTCCTAATATTTTTTTATCTTAGTAGTACTGCCTCCTTATAGTTTATAAAGTTATTTTCTCAGTCAATCAAAACAGAATAGATTTAATGATGAAGTTAGTATTGGTGACATAACATCTGGCAAAATTTCAGCTACTTCACAACATAGCAAGGAATCTGCCTATAACCTAGTGCTGGCCTGAATTTGAGTATCACCAAAGTTTAACAGATCTTAAGATGGTGCCATTATAGAGTCTACTAAGAAGGCATGATAGTGAGGTAACTGAACAGCACATCCAAACAGAGGGAATTTTGTTGCAGTTTCTATATGATTCTCCAAGCATGAACTCATACCCATGAGTGCAGTTCATAAATGTAATGAGAAAGAGAAAAGTGAAGCAGAATTTTGGCAAAGTTCAGGCATGATGTGTGTTACTTGTTGTTATTTAATTAGGAGTTTTCTTTCTGTAGTCCAGATATTACTCACAATTGAATGTTCTAAAAGAAAATGGTCAGGGCAAACAACATGTACCACTGAAAGTATATACACCAGTATAGTATAATTCACATTGATTTTTCCCAGTGGACTATCAGGAATGCCTTTTGCAATGACTCTTGTAATCTAAGTTGAGCTTCACCCCATAGTACTTATTTGAATTCTGTAATCCTAAACAACTAACACTAAGTATTCCAAATATACTTAGGAGATGAAGTGATCTATAGGGTACCTATGACCAACCTGAGGAACCTTTTCATCTATACTACACAAATACATGCATTGATACAGACAAGTACTTGTATATATGGTCTATACTACATAAACACATGCATGAATATAGATAAGTACATGAATATATGGTCTACAGTACACAAATACACACATGGATACAGGAATATACATGTGTATATGGTCTATATTACAAAAACACATGCATGAATACAGAATTGTACATGTGTATATGGTTTATATGACACAATCATACATATGGATATAGACATGTACATGTTTTTATGGTCTATATTACACTTTGCACTATATATGATACATATATGTTAGTATTTGGATCATGCATGGACACAGACATGTACATATATTTATGGTCTATACTATACAAATTTATGAATGAAAACATATATGTATGTGTGTATATGGTCTATACTACACAAATGCATGCATGGATGTAGGCATATACATGTGTATATGATCTATACCTCACAAATATATGCATGGATACATACAGGTACATGTATGTTGTATTGTTTATACTATACAAACACATGCATGAATATAGACATATACATGTATATTTGGTCCATACTAAACAAACGCATGCATGGATTGGAATACACATGTATACATGGTGTATATGACATAGACACACACATGGATATAGACATATACATGTATATATGATTGTTGCACTATATATGATACATATATATTAGTATTTTGTCCATGTCCATTTATTCTGTGCTTATTTTTGTACCATATACATATGTATACTTACATTTATACATATATATGTATATGGTATAGACACTAATAAAGAAGCACATGTAAACAGTTTTATTTATAGTTATCATTTTGTTGATGCATGTGTGTATATGATGTGTACATATAGGTTATGCATGTTCATATGTGTGTGTGCAGGTGTGCATATACCACAATATGCTTTTGGAGGTCAGAGGACACATTTCAGGTGTAAGTTCTTGCCTTCCATGCCATTTGAGGCAGGCATTTTCTTTCTCACTATTGTCATCCATTGCTACATTTACCAGGCTAGCAAGACCATGAACTTATAGGAAATTCTCCTGTAAACCTTCTGATTGTTGGGAAAAAACACCCAATCAGAAGCAGCTTATGGAAGAAAAGAGTTTATTTCAGCTTACAGTTTTGAGGGGAAGTTTCATCATGTGGATAAAAGCAAGGCAAGAGCAAACAACCAGGTGGGCATCAGGAAGAAAGTAGTCTTACGTACTGGAATAGGTACTGGGCTGTATTAGCCCAAGGCTTCAGTCACCTAAAACCAGTCTCTATATCAGTAACTTCAAAGTTGCTTGAATTTTTCCTGTGATAAACACATCTTTCATATCTCACTGTTCTATACCTTCTGCCAAATACAGCAGTTTATTACCTTTAAATTCAACCTGCATTCAACTCTTGGGGCATGAGAAGAAGAATGCAACCAACTTTTCACCAGTAGCCCATTTTCAACAAAGTTTTCTCATTCCCCTTTAAAAGCCATAAGCTAAGCCTTCACTATCCACAATTCTCTCTCAGCATTTAGCTTATTTTTTCAAATTCTCACCACCAGTCCATCAAGCTCTGCTTACAACACTGCAGGGCTTCTCGAGTCCAAAGTACCAAATCCTTTCACATTCTTTCTGCCCACAAGATCCAAAAGACTAACACAAACATGGTCAAATTCATTGCAGCAATGTCCCCACTTTTGGGTACCAATTTTACTGTTGCAGTTACTTTCATGTTGCTGTAGGAAACACTCAAACAGAAGCAGCTTATAGGAGGAAAGTGTTTATTTAGGCTTGCAGAATCCAGAAGAACCATCAACATGGTGGAAGAACATGGCTTACTTCCATAGATGCATAGTAGAAAAATACCATCAACAGCCAGAAAACACAAGCAGGGAGGTCAAACTGGCTATACACACATGTATTCAGGCTGGACTGAACATCCACCTCCAGTGTTATAAGCCCTCTCTCCAGGAAGGAGCCTGCTAGAGATTGGAGTAGAAAATTGAATTCTTAATCAAAAACACCAGAGTCTGTGGGGCCATACATTCAAATCATCACACTATCCTATCATTTTGTTGTTCTCTTGCCTAATTGCTCTAGGGACATCCAATACTATGTAGAACTCAACTGTAGTTATGAGGGTGGAAACCCTTCTTTGTCCAGATATTAAAGAAAAATGTTTCAGTGTTTTAGCAATGAGTAGAATCTTAGATATAGACGTTTTATTTTATTTTATTTTATTTTATTTATTTATTTATTTTGGTTTTTCAAGGTAGGATTTCACTCTTGCTCAGGCTGGCCTAGAATTCACTATGTAGTCTCAGGATGGCCTCAAACTCATGGTGATCCTCCTACCTCTGCCTTGCAAGTGCTGGTATTAAAGGCATGCACCACCATACCTGGTTTAAACATCTCATATATGGACTTCCCTACATTGAAATATAATCCATCTATAAAAAATTAAATGAGAAGTTTTTAATATAAGTATGTTGAATTTTGTGAGACACTTTCCTGCATCTCCTGAGATGACTGTATGGCTTTTATCTTTCATTTTGTTAATGTGCTATACCTCACTTATTGATATACATATGCTGAGCCACCCTAACATTCCAGGATTAAATCCTACTTGACCATGCTGAGTGTGTTGGTTTGAATGTAAAATGTTCCCTATATACTCATGGATTTGAGTACTTAATTCAAAACTAGTGCTGTTGTCCAGAAAGGGTAAGGAGCCTTTAGAAGGTGAAGTCTTTCCAGAGGAAGTATGTCACCAGGGGAAGCAGGTACCTGAGGTGTTATAATCAGCCAGATGCACATCCTGTTCACTTTCCATCTCCCCCTGCTGATGTGAAGATGTGACATCTGCTTCCTGCTCCTGTTATGCTTACCCTGTTGTGATTGGCTCCACCCTCTAGAACAAAAGCCAAAATAAACTTGTTCCTTCTCTAATTTGCTTCAGGTTGAATATTTTAGCCCAACAACAACAAAACAACTGATATGGAAAACTGGTATCAAGAAGTAGGGCTGTTTCTGATAAAACTAACCATGCTGTGCTTCATCTTTTGAAACTTGTATGTGGAAAGAATGTTGAAGAATTCATACGTTCCTTAACAGTGGTGTAAACCAAGCTTTATGAGACATTCTGGTGAGAGTTTGGAAGGCTAGAAAGCTGAGAAAAATATGGACAATTAATGAATTATCTCACAGGTTACAGAGGGGAATGTGGACTCAATTGGGAACTGGATTAGAGGCAGTTCATGTGATACTCTGGCAAGAAATATGGACACATTCTGTACGTGCCCTGAGAATTTGAGTGAAGTTGAATTTAAAAGTAATTGACTAATGAATCTGGTGGGGAAAATTTCAAGGCAGAAGGACATTGAGTATATAACATCATTACTCTTTGCTGCCCTGATTGAATTCTACAATGAAAAAAAAGCAAAATGCAGAGCAAAACATAGAGAAAATTTAAAATTTGACATGGAAAGAACTGTAAACAAATTTAAAATACCAGGACCAGAAACTTTAGCCTCTTTAGCTGTAATTGTTGAAGAGATTACCACTATTAAAGATAAGCCAAGTGATCTGCACTTGGACAATATGAAGGATGCTTTGAGGGCAAGACTGAACCCACACTCAAGATAGGAAGAACTTGATTTCTCTTGAAAATAAAAGATCTTAAAGAAAAATGCTTAAGGAGGCTTCTGCTTCCATGGGTCAGCATACAGAGGCTGCTACAGCTGTGTTCCAAGAGCAGGCTTTATCCTGATCTGGCAGCAGAAGTTGGCAGCATTACACAGGTGGTACTGGTTTTGGAAGAATGAAAAATACAAGATATCTGAGGTCACAGAATATTGCATCATGATTCTGGAGAATCACTGGGGCTAAGCAATGTGAGGAAGGGTGAAAGTCCCTGCATGGGAGCCCCATGAGGCTAATGTGTGAATCTGCAAAGCTGAACCCTAAGTTGTAATGGAGACCTCAGGATATTAGAGATTCAAGGGCCATGAGACATCTTCCAAGAAAAGCTGTAAGTGTGGGGAAGATCCATCCCATGAAGTCCATGGGAAAGGCTACATGAAGCACAACTACTCTTTGTTTTTTTCTTTTCTTTCTTTCTTTTTTTTTTTTTTTTTTAGAGCACAAAGGATATCATCAAAGTCACAGGTAATGATCACAGAGCTATAGGATTTGATGTTTGCCTACTGACTTTTGGTCTGGTTTTGGTCCATTCTTTCCTTACTATGCCACATCACTCCCTTTTGGAATGATAATTCTTATACTGTGCCATCATATATTGAAAGTAGATGTATGTAACATTTTTTTTTTTTTTGAAGTAGGACTCACTCTACCCCAGGCAGAACTGGAATAGAGTTTATTTCAGGCCTACAGATCAAGAGAGTTCCATAATGGCAAAAAAAAAAAAAAAAAAAAAGCAAGAGCTAAAACTAGCAGCCAAGAAGCAGGGAAACCAGGCAGCACTCATATAGGTCTCTGTACACCTTAGGCTGAAATTTCAGATCTGCCCCTAGAAACACCTTAGGGTTGGACCCCACGATCTTCCCATAGTAATACCTCCTCAGCTAGTCAGCTGGAGATAAAAGTTTCAAGGTTTAGTAAACTCCTGAACCTATTGGGGGATATCAATTCAAACTATTTCATTTGCTTTCTACTCCTGGCCCCTAATAGACTAATAACCATTTTACATTGTAAATTGCAGTCATTCCAACTTCAAAGTTTCCCAGAGTTTTTACCAACTTAAGATACTTCCAAAGTCCCAAGTCTCATCTGAGATTTAAGATTGTAAGTCCAGTAAAATAAAAACAAGTTATATACTTTAAATATATAAAGGCATAGAATAAACACGCCCAACTGTTATAAGGCAAAACAAGGAGAGACTGGACCAGTAAAAACTCAACAAACATTAGGCAAACATGTATAGTTCACATCTGATATCCATAACCAGTGACCAGTGACAAGTCTCTAGGTTTTTCAATTCTGTCCCTCCAGTTGGGCTGAGTAACCAGGGAAAACTTCTATCCAGAGCCAATAGCAATCCACAGTAACCCTTCCACAGTCCTGGTATATCCACAACATCTCCATGAAAATCATGGTTTATCTTCCAATGGCTTTACCAGCCTCTTTATCAGGGTCATCACACCCTGCTTCATGTCATGTTTCAGCAGTGGCTCCTGGAACCATGTGTACTTCATGACCTACCCCACATATTATTCATGCTTCTGAAACTAATACCAGCTGTGCAGGACACAGCCATGTTGTTAATTCAGGGACAAAATAAATTGTGACCCTGATGAGCAGGTCCCTTCCTTTCTCTCATTGGCTTCCAAAATTGTTTGCCTTTCCTCCATTCAGTCTTTGCTCAGGCATTATTTTTATTGCTTCAATGTAAAGTAATTGGGCTGTCTTCCTTCCAAATCTAATGTATTTGACAATAGCAGCTTTAGTACCCTAAAACCACTTTGGAGGGCCTCTTCAGTTGCAAGTACCAAACCCATGCCCATGCTTCCAAAACAAAAGTTGCTGAAGACCAAAATTCCCATGGTCATGTTTATCTCACAGCAGCAACCCACTCTCTGGAACCAAGTTCTGTCATAGTTGGCTTCATGTTGCCTGAATGAACCTCCAAACCAGACAAAATTTATTTCAGGCTTGTATATCCAGGGGAAGTTCCATAATGACAAAACAAACAAACAAACACCAAAACCAAGAGTAAAAACTAGCAGTCAATCAGCAGGGAACACAGGCAGCACTCAGACTGGTCTCTGCATATCATAGGCTAGAATTTCATATCTGTCCCCAGTAGCACATTAGCGATGGACTCCAACATCTGCCCACAGTGACACCTCCTCCAACCAGTTGGCTGGAGATCAAAGTTACATGCTTTAATAAACTCCTGGATCTATTGGGAGACTTCCATTCAAGCTAACACTGATTGTTTTATAGATAACTTACTTAACTTGAAAAATCTTTCTCTTAATTTTAGTTTGTTAATTTTTTTTCAAATATGAAAAATAAATAACTTATAAGACAAACAGGTAAACTGAGAAATACTCTTTATAATAATAATCTGTTTTTTTAAAAAAATTCCCTTTCACTCTATTCCTATGTACCTAATTGCTTCTTTTCTGCAACACACACATAAACACAAAAAGGCACACTCTATTTTTGTTGTTCTGAGTTACAGTATTGACTCTTGCAATTCTAAATGCACAGAGCTTATTTTTGAATGGTGTGGTTATTGTACGGAAGTACATTTTTACATCATAAAATCAGATAATTATTCAATATTGTAATAAGAAATGGTAAAATATGTTTAATTGTTGAACAAAAAATATTTGGTATGTCACACATTCTAAAATCAATGAATTTGGAATACTTCGATGACTCCATCATTTAAGTAAGCTCAATGGGTACCTTAAAATACACATGTGTGGAATTTTTTTGTCTGCTTTGGTCTTGATTAATTTGGTGGAATAATCCTGTGGGTTTTTGTTATAAAAGTAATAGTACAATATAACAACATTTAGGAGTAAAAGCGATTAGGCAATTTATAAGCAATCAATCCATTTTCATGAAATTGTAATTAGAAAAGAACAGAATTTATCATTTCCTTAAGAGTTATTATGTACTTTCTTTAAAATGTGATAAAAATTTTCAAAACTCTTTTAAGCAAACTATTTTTGGATGTTATTTTCAATGCAGGCAAGTTTAGTAATGTCCCTCAGAGATTTGAACTTTGTCCATTCTCCAGAAACCTGCTGCAGTGATTCCTCCATACTTAATAGTATTGTACATATCCGCCCATGTCAATTCATCTTTCTCATGGCTTAGGAAAACAACTTTCTATTAAGGTGCTTAATTTACATTGTTACCTTGATTTAATTGAAAAAAAAAAAAAAAGCTAGGGCTTTAACAAGGCACACTTTTGTGTGTGTCTATGAGGATGTTTCCAGAGAAGTTTTGCTCAGGAAAGAAGGCCTACCCTAAATATGGGTAGCACCATCCTATGGACTGTTTCTGAATAAATAATAGTGGAACAAAAAAAAGAAATCCTTTTTTTTTTTTTTCTGCTTTCTGTTAGACACACAGAATGAACTGCTCCTGTTATCATACCTTCCCTTCCATGACAGACTACAGTCTTTGGAATTGTAAACCAAATTAAATCCTTCCTCCCTTGTGTTTGTGTCAGGCATTTGGCTGTAGTAAAGAGAAAATTGGCCAATACACCTATTCTCTTAAATTTACATAAGTGTGATTTGGCATTGTCCAGTGAGGTGGGAACAAGAATGAAATGTGTGACTTCCTTTTAAAACCTTTCACTGCCCATGCTCTGGGTTCCTCCTCCCTCTCTCTCTCTCTGTCTCTCTCTCTCTCTATCTATCTCTCCCTCTCTCTCTCTCTCTCTCTCTCTTTATCCCTCCCTCCCTCTCTCTCTCTTGCTCTCGTTTGGTACTCATAGGCATAGAGAATCTTCCTGGCAACTCATGCCCCACAAAATTCTCAATCAACATAGCACATCCCTGGTAGGCACCTAGATCTACATATTTGCTTATAAAAAATTAGGATTTATAAATAATAGTACAAATAATTGAATGCATTTGTAATTGTAGCATAACCTAGATATGATAGCTTATATTGATTGTCCACTTGACAGGACCTGGAATCACTTGTGACAGATTTAATTGATTAGGTAAATTTGTAAATTCAGATAGGAAGACCCATTTTAACTGTGGATAGCACCCTTTCATGACCTGGGGTCCTGGAATGTATAAAATGTTGAGAATTTTATAAGCACCATAATCCATTGCTCTGCTTCCTCACTATGGGCTGAATATGACCAGCTACCTCAAGTTTCTGCCAGGGCATCTTCACCTTCATGATGGGCTATAACCTGGAACTGTAAGCTGTAATAATCTCATCCTCCCTTAGAGGTAACCATGCAGCTGGGCTCCTCTGGCTAAAACCAGGTAGATAATATGAAGTGCTTAAAAAATATAAAATGAAAAATTAACAAGTGCAGATTAAAAAATTGAAGTATTTTGAATTGAGGTACTGTCCACTTTTTAAAGTATACCAAGATTTCAGGTGAATAATGATTTATTCTTTTAGCATGCCTCAAGCATGTTTGCTCAACTTGATTAATTTAAATTTTCTTTTTAATATTGTATTATTTTGTTCCAAAATGAGGTCAATTGAGCATGTATAATCATTTCATATGTTAGTCATTTTTCCAGAGCATAATACTTATTTAATTATTTTGATCTACATTCTATCCTTACCAGTCTAGAGTTAGCATTGGAATCAACCTCAATTGTAACTTTTGAGGAGGTATGTTGGCCAGAGGAATTGTACCTGTATTATAGAAGAACATTCACAAGATTGCCTTACACAATAGGGACTGTGTGGAGTGAATAATTGTTGTCTGCATGCTGTGAAGACTGTGAATTGGGTTGATGCATAATGTTGGATTCTTCAGCAATCCCAGTCTGGTACAAAAGGCTGCAAGATTCCAAGAGCCACTACCTTCAGTGCACATGGGAAGGCTGACAAACTTAAGTCTGAATAGAAAGAAAGAAGCAGTAGATACACTCACCATAAAGAAGCAAAGGAGACTGGAGAAATTACTCAATGGTTAAGCCACTTGCCTGAAAAACCTCATGACCTGGATTCAATTCCCCAGAACCCACATAAAGACAAATGCATAAAGGGGCACACTCACCAAGAGTTTTTTTTTTTTTTTGCAGTGGCTGGAGGCTATCTCTCTTTCTCTCTCTCTCTCTCTCTCTCTCTCTCCATGCAAAGAAATAATATTTTTTAAAATAAGAAACAAAGGAAGGTTCTCTTTGAGCCATCAGTTCAGAGCCATAGTTTGAGAGTGCTACCCATTCTGAAAGGAGAGAATTCTCCCCTCAACTAATCTTTAATGGAAATACTGTCACAGATCCACCCATAAACGTGTCTCTTAGTTGATTTCAAATCTTTCCAAGTACACAATCAAGATGAACCATCACAGTGGGTACATGGTAAGCAACACAATTTTGAAATTACAGGTGGGCTTTTATTTTTCCTTTTTTCTGTTTGTTTTACAAACGGGCATTTGACCACTCAGCATTTGAATTTCTTTTTTTTTTTAATTTTTTTTTGTTTATTTTGATTTATTTATTTGAGAGTGACAGACAGAGAGAGAAGGAGGCAGAGAGAGAGAGAGAGAGAGAGAGAGAGAATGGGCGCGCCAGGGCTTCCAGCCACTGTAAACGAACTCCAGACGCGTGCGCCCCCCTTGTGCATCTGGCTAACGTGGGTCCTGGGGAGGTGAGCCTCGAACCGGGGTCCTTAGGCTTCACAGGCAAGCGCTTAACCGCTAAGCCATCTCTCCAGCCCAGCATTTGAATTTCTTACTCATGTTGGGAACTCTCCAACCTCAGTGTCTTGCTGGAAACAGAATTACTTGCAGGTATAGTAAAGTGTTGGCAGGTGTTTGCAATACTCAACAGTTTCTCAAGGCAGGACAAGAGGGTGTCTTTCCAGTCTGTTCCAGACAGGAGGATGACAATGACTATTCTTGTAATTTACTTTTTTTGTGTGACATGTTCTATAAGCTTAGTTCTCCAGCTTTGCAAATGGTTTTAGAAATCCATCTTGTCAGTGAATTCTTCTTATCCTTAAATTTTTTAGTCAGTTTCTGTCTCTTTTAATTATGAATACTCACTGATACACGCTAGCATGCAGAATCGCTGTCAGTTTCTGTACTGGCAGTCTATTGAGAATGTGTCATGTTAGTGTAGAGCAAACAAAGCTCTGGGTTTTATTGTTTTGTGTCTGATAGCACATATGCTTTGTTCCCATTATTTAAACATTAGTCATATGGATGGCATTTATACTATAATTATATGATAACACACAATGTATACTTAGGAAAATATAATTAATATAAAAATAATGTAATAATTCTAATGTTTGTGAAGGTTGCATGTGTGGACAATTGAATAAAAATTCTGTACTACATATTCATATGTACAAGTTTATTAACTATATCACCTTCAGTTAATATGATATGAGTTCTCCATTGAATGAATCTGTGGATGAGCTGGAGATGGCTTGGTCAATAAAGTACTTACCTTGCAAGCATGGGGACCTGAATTTGATATGCCAAACGAAGCATGGTGTTGTGTTCTTGTATCCTAATTCTGAAGAGGAAGAGACATAAGGATCCCTGAGGCTTACTGGCCAGCAAGTTAAAACTACTTGTAGGTCTCCAGACAGACCCTGTCTCAAAAAAAAAAAAATGTAATGGAGTCTGAAAGGAATGACATCTTGAGCTGTCCTCTGTCCTCCAAATGCATGCATGACACATGTACATGTTACCCCCATGTGTACCACTACACAAAAGACACAAACATATACACATGCACAGTAAATCTGTTTATAAAGCTTCATAAAAATATCTAGGAGGACAGCTGGCATCAGGAGAAACCTAAACTCTAGGAACAGAAACTGGGTCAGTTGATGGTCTGTTCATTAAAGTTTATACAAAGTGATAGCAAAAAAAATAAATGTTCCTTAAACAAGCAACATTGAGAAAGGAGAGCTATCAGAGATTTATATTAATTTGAATTTTGATTATGTTATGAAGGGAAAGGTATAGAAAAATTTAATATGTAGTAAAATATGGTAATGTATTATAACTCAACAAGTATTTATTGTTATCCATTAAATAGAAGACACTGTTCTAAGAGGAATAATAATGACAATAACTTATAATAACAGGGGTGACTCTTGCCCTCAAGCAGTACCATGATCCAGGTATGCCAGGTGCTGTGTAGTGGCAGTTAAACAAGAAAAGCTATCAGCTGTCAAAGAGCTTATAGCTCCAAAGATGGGACAGGTGGAACCGATACAGAAACAAAGACTTATGTGGTGATGGTAACATCACAGATATTTCACAGCTGGTGGAGTGGGGCATCTTCAGTGGCTGCATATCATTGCTCTGCAATAACAGTAAGACCATTAAATAATTTGTAGGCTCATTCAGCAAAGAAACCACTGCTATAGATGTTGACTTTTCCCCTAAGGCAATTCTTTTTGTTAACATTCTTGCACACATACAAGTGTTTATGGATGAGATGCCAAACATCTTAGGAGTAAAATAATGAACAAGATAAATATGCTGGAACACACGGGTTTTCCAGTTCTTAAGCAGGTAACATTCTCTTCTATCTAAGTCTGCTCATATGAAGCTCCTCTTGCATGCATTGTACTGCTCGGTTTCATCCTGCACTGACAATGTGCCCTTAGGGTTGCCTCTGTTCTTCTCCCTTATAAGTTCCTTTTCATCTATTACATCTCAGCAGTCAATGATTCATTCGTTTTATCTTTTATTTGTTTTAAAGCAGAGACTAAAGAGAGAAAGAAAGAGAATGAATGAATGAATGGGCATGCCAGGGCCACCAGCCACTGCAAACAAATTCCAGATGCATGTGCCATTTTGAACATCTGGCTTTACATGAATACTGTAGAAATGAACTTGGGTCCTTAGACTTAGCAAGCAAGGGCATTATTCCCTGAGCAATCTCTCCAGCCCGAGGAAATCATTCTTGATGGTTTATTGTACCCTACACATTTTGTCCATACCACTTTATACCTTGTACAATTTTTTAAAAATTTGAGGCAAGCCCAACAGACTGTTTTTTTTTTTTCATGTGATCGAGAGAGAGAGAGAGAGAGAGAATTGGCATGCCATACCTCCAGCCACTGTAATTGAACTCCAGAAACATGTGCCACCTTGTGCATGTGTGTGACCTTACCCGCATACATCACCTTGTGCATCTGGCTTATGTGGGATCTGGAGAGTCAAACATAGATCATTAAGATTCTCAGGCAGGTGCCTTAACTGCTAAGTCATCTCTCCAGCACCATTCTACAGTTTTGCAGCTGTGCGTTATCTTATTTTTCTCTCCATAGTCCCCTTTTGTTCATAATTATATCCTCCCTAGCTATTAAAAAATGTCATTCATGTTGGTGTTCAAATAGTTATGTTTTTCAGAGAACAAATACAATATATGACCAAAGGAAAGTGTAATGTATGTAATATTTAGGGTAAATTCAGAGCACTATGGACTCACAAAGATGAGTCAAAATGATGAGTTAGCTAAGTGAAACCCATACAGATGAAAGAAGGGACAATAATGTTATAGTAAAGGAAACATTTAATAGGACAAAAAATACGCAGACACTTGGAAGTGTCCCAGGACTACCATATTCAGTCATTCTTAGGAAAGATTTTGATCACAAGCCCATTGGGAGGGAAGGGATAGGAAAGAGCTCACATCCCAACATAGAGCCCACATTCAGTCTTAGAATGATAAAAATGATGCCCTATGTTAGTTCCGTAAAGTTGCTGATTCTTTCCTGAAATGGTACATTCTCCTTTTCTCCTATCTCCTCACTCTACCAAGGAGGAAGAGACAGATGGTGGCAGCTGTGAAATTTGAAAGGTGTTCCTTGGCTGGCCCTGTGCCTACTGAGGGCACAAGGGAAGGAGTACTGTGGAATGCTGTCTTTTGGACACAACATGTCTGCTATACTTATGAACTCATAGCAGTTATAATTTGCTATACAAGACTGAGCCCATCAACATTCCATCAAGCATGGGGGGATTCATGGGGCCCTGCCTCTCTCAGAAGAGCTATTAATGGCTGCTGAAGAAGATGGAAAAAGTCTTCTCCAGTGTTGTAGCCACTAGTCACCTTCTCTTACATTAGTAAATAATCTCCCTGCCATATTTTTGCAAACAACCAAAATTAAAATGATTGGACTTCTGCCCCGGCCAGCGGGGAGTTAAACAAGGACCCGAGGGGAAAAATAACCTGGATGAGAGACAAGAGACACAAAGAAGGAGACCAAGTCTAGAGTCTGATCAAGGTCTCAGATTTATTCAGGCAAGCACAAGCTTATATACAGAAAACAAAACTTTTCAGACAGTGCCTACGTGCCTAAAGTCTGCTCCACAAATACCCCTGTGTCTGAAGACTGTTTGCCAAGGCCATACGACAAGGTCTCTGTGCCCGGAGATCCCAAAACAACTGCAGTTCTCATGGTCAAAGAGCAGCCACGGCTCCCAACAGACTTCTATGTGAGTTGGAATAAAACTCAGTAGCAGAGTTGAGTAAGATAGAAAGGGGATATAAAGGGTATACAAAAGGTGGGAGACGGACTTAATAGGAGGGTGTTATATATATGTAAGTAGAAGAACAAATTAATGGAGGTGGAAAGGCCCAAGTGAGGTCAGGGGAAGAGATTGAGTAAAGGAAAGGTTGGTGTGAGAGAGAGCTAATCAAAATCTAAGATGGTATGAATAAGTCACATAGAAATTTACTTTATTGGACAAAGGAACATGCAAGAAGCCATAGATTGTTACTAGAAAATTTTTAGTGCCAGGGATGGGATACCTTCCATGGAGTTGTTGGCCAGGAAGGTCCCTGATGCCCCCAAAACATTACAGGCCATTGCCATGGTTGTTGGTTTCTCACCAGGAAAAGATGGTAACACCATATTGCTGAAGACTCCACATACTTGGGATGCAAGATCACTGAGAAATGCTACTGGAGCCTTAGCTGAAAACCTCCTCTGTGTAGACCAGCTGACAGAAAGCTGGAAAATGCCACACTGCATGCAGTTCAATGGGAGACAGAGAAATTATCAGTGAAGATACCCAACAGTGGACACTGCAAGCCTTAAATTTGGCCTGCCAGGCCAAATGCGCCAATAGGTACAACCACTCTACAATTGGAATGGAGGCCCATTCCATGGGAGGGAATACATCTCTGATACTGAAAACCTAAAACAGGGGTAGTAATGAGCCCTAGGGGTGTAACATCTGTTGGTGTCTGGATAAATGTATAGACTATGCTCACCAAACTGCCCAGTAAGCACTTCTCTTAATGTTCCTTCCCATATACTAATTCTACTCTCACTTTTGGTTAGAGAAGCTTCTCTTTTCAGATGGCAGTGACCTTGGGATGACTCAGAAGGCACCATGGTGCTAAGAAGAAGTGACTGAGGAGTGCTCAGCACTGAAGCATCTCTATAACACCTTCCAAGCCTCAGGGTTCACTGAGAAAGAGGTGGCAGAAATAATGTAAGAGCTAAGGGAAGGGTATAATCCCTTACGGTGCACTCCTCCAGACACAAAATGGCCTCACAGTGCCTGACACTACCTACACAAGACCATCATAATAGGAGGAAAAGATGATGGCATCAAAATAAAAGAGAGACTCATTGAGAGGGGGACGGGGTATGATAGAAAATGGACTTTCAAAGGGGAAAGTGGGGAGGGGGAGGGAATTGCCATGGGTTATTGTTTATAATTATGGAAGTTGTCAATAAAACGTTAAAAATCAGTATATCACAGAAAAGTCAAAAACAAAACAAAACAAAAACATGTGAAAGTATAATGGCGATTTCTTTGGAAGAAGAAGGGGTTTAGTGGGAGTGAAAAAGGAAAACAAAGGATAGTATATATTTGACACTCATCCTGCAGCCCACCTGTATGTGCAAGCATATAAAATAAAAAAAAGTTCAACATATATGCTTATACATAGAGAGAGAGTGAGAAAATATGGACCAACTTCCAAGTACTAGGTAAAGTGTACCAATAGATAAAGCATTCGGCTGCCCACACTGAAAGCCCAACTTACTGTTTCTCTGGGGAAAATCCTGCCTGCCCATATGGAGTCAATCACAGGCTTTGTGACTCACAGCAGGGACATTTGAAATTGTCAATAACAAAATAGATATAAATTTTTTGAAAAGCAAAAATCAAAAGGGAAGCTTACTCATGTTGTAATCCTGACAAGAGTGTAGCAGCCGGAAGCTTCACTTGCCTTTCCTGCAGTTGGAAGTATCAATCCTTACCCATGGGTACTAATACATAGTGGGTGTATAAATGGATTCTTGCATTCTTTTTCTTACTTATTATTAATATATTTACTAATATTGGCATTCATTTTTGTCAAAGATTTTAATAAATTCATCATAAAATACATTTCCAGAGTTTTACACTGTGATTGTAGAATTCCTTAGTAGAAAATTTATTGTTTGGAAATACACATAGACTTAGTTGCAACTTCTCTAAAGTTCTGCTCATTTGAATATTATATATATTTCCTCTAATGCAAGGGAGTTTTCTATTATATATTTGCATATTGTTAAAGACCAAATATTCAAAGATAGAATCTTTACTTTTGCACTGCTTTTAGTCTAAGTTTCTCTAATCCTGATTCTGGTTGTCAAATATATATGATAGCAAAAGGGTACTTTCTCCCTGATAAAGGATACATCATTTTAATTAGTTTTTCCATGGCAATGAACAGCAAATGGAAGATGTTTGTTTTCACCTGTCTTTATTGTCTCTAAAGCTACGGACATAGATGCCCTTTTTGCACATTTTGCATATTTAGACCTCATGAAATTGTCTTAAACATGATTAATTGTACCAGAACTTTAAAATTTGAAGATGACAAGATGATCTGTTCTAGGTTTGAATATTTTTCTTCAAATTTCATTGTATTGTTTTTCCTTACTGCTGTGTAGAATTCCATGGTTTAGATATACCACATCTTAGTTATCCATTCATCTAATGATGGACATCTGGGTTGATTCCACAAGTTGAGTCGAAGTTTCTATTGTGAACATAAGAATTGTCATTTGTTTCTAGGATAAAATGGAAAGTAGAAAAAATTGATTTTTAAAAATCATGATATGATTCCAATCAGAATTGAAGAGAAAGCCTAATGAGAAATTTATGATCATTTTTGCAATTTTCCCTATTTATTTTTATTCAATTGCAGTGGAAACCAAATATTCTATTTCCTAAGAACAAGGTCAATCTCAAGAACTTATGACTGACCCTTGGCCTAAATATCTAATGCTTTGTGGTTTATCTGCCCAGAAATACTTTTAGAGAAGTACCTTTGATCCTTGATGTGTTCTTTTTGTTATTTGACTAAAATAAAATCTCTTTCTCCTTCTGCATCCAAGAGCTGATAAATCCTCACTTTCTAGTGGCACATAAGTGTCTCAACCTGTAGAGCACAGGGTTCCATGCTAAAGGCATGTGGGAAGGCAGTAATAAGGAGTGACACCTACTGCTCCTACCTACTTACTGTCATGCCTTAGTGCTGCCCAGCACAAATAGTGAGGCATACAAATGCTGCCAAAGGCAGTCATCAAAGTGCTTCTTCTTGCTCACTCATAGCTTCTTCTGGGTAGAGCTAAAGGTCTCAACCAGCTGAGGGGTAAGATATTGAGTGAGCTTTGTGAAGGTACTATGACAAATTGACATAGGGAGACTGGGTAGAATTATATATAAAGGGGTGAGTCCTATGAGGACCCAGATTGGCTAATATTGATATAGGCTCATGGGGAATATGGAATTCTCAAGATAGAATTAGGTTTGGAGAAAATTTAGTGTTTTTTAAAAAAATTTTTGTATTTTAGCATTCTTTTAAAAATTATTTTGTGAGCCGGGCGTGGTGGCACACGCCTTTAATCCCAGCACTCAGGAGGCAGAGGTAGGAGGATCGCCGAGAGTTCGAGGCCACCCTGACACTACCTAGTGAATTCCAGGTCAGCCTGAGCCAGAGTGAGACCCTACCTCAAAAAAACAAAAAAAAAAAAAAAATATTTTGCATATTTTATTATTAAGTAGAAACTTTGTATGTGTATTAGTCAGGGTTCTCTAGAGGAACAGAACTGCTAGAATGAATTATTTTAAAAGGGGATTTATTGGATCAGCTTACAGTAGTCCAATAGCAGTTGCAGGCCCGAGAATCACTGAACCTGGTGGTTGCTCAGTCCTCGTGGCCAGATGCCTCAGCAGTCCCAACCCAGCACTGCAGATGGTGCAGGAAAGCCTGGAGGCTTCCTGAGGAGCTGCTGGGCTTCAATCCACGGGGATCTTCAGTTGATGCTGGTCTTTCGTCCGCACTGGTCTTCAATCCACGCTGGAAGGTAGCAAGCAGCTCCGGCAGCCAAAATGGGAGGAAGGCAGGAAGGAAGGAAGGGACTCTTTTTTCCCAGAGCTCCCTTGTATCAAGTCCCCCTCTGGGCGGGACCTCCCATTCTGGGGGAAGGGCTCAACCTTGGGGAAAGACTTCCTCCTTTAGTTGATCCTTCCTAGAAGCAACCTATGGATTACTAAACAGATCAAGTTGACAACACCTTAACTATCACAGTATGGATACATCATATGGTGAAGACTTAATGTTAAACTTCAAAGTTGTAAAGATGGAAAGAATGTTTTTTTTTTCCATAGAAATATTGCAAGGAGGGCTGGAGACATGGCTCAGCAATTAAAGGCTCTTGCTTGCAAAGCCTGATGGTCTGTCTGGGTCGCATTCCCCAGTACTCATGTAAAGCCAGATGCACAGACTGGCACATGTATCTGGAGATTTTTGCAAATGTAGAAAGCCCTGAAACACCCATACTAATCCTCTGTCTGTCTCTCTCAAATACATATATAAAATATTAAAAACAAGAAACACTGAGAGGATATTGTTGATAGCACAATTAGATATTGAGATAAAACTTTGCTAAGCACTTCTCAGAACAGAAGATACACCACAGGCTTTCTGTTTTTCTGATTATTCAAAGTAGTGTCTTGCTCTAGTCCAGGCTGATTTGTAATTCAATATGTAGTCTCAGGATGGCCTAGAACTATGGTGATCCTCCTACCTCTGCCTCCCGAGGGGTGGGATTAAAAGCATGAGCCACCACTCCCAGTTACCACCAGGATTTTAATGTGGGTTGAACTACTTGAGCCAAGGGGTATTTGTAATACTCAAAGATATGAAGAAAAATGGCTGAAAATGAGAATGAAATTAATATCATTAATGGGAGACTTCTATATGATACCCTTATTCCTTCCATCATATTTTTAAATCCAGTTACTGAATTCACAAAATGCTTGAAGACTTTGGAGGTGCAGTATGATGTAGAGTCTGTACTTAGTCTTATGTAGTTGATCTGAAGCATCTTATCCTAAGAACAAGTGTGAAATAGAACCATGATGCTATAGTCAGCTCCTCTCTGCCGGACAAACACCCTCTTCCCCACAAGGATCTTGCCCCCTGGAAACTCAAGTTACAAGCTCAATCTTAATACAAAATGCCTGAGTCTATGGGCCATGCATTCCAACTACAACACATGAAGAAGAATTTTACAGATTGAGAACTCACAGAAATTACAGTGCAGACTTAAGGCTTTCCCATGGAAAGAAGACCAACAAATACATGTTGTAGGCCACTGTATTTTCTCTTGAATATTGAAAACTAGAGACCAAATATCTATGTGAGGTGATTAAAATCTCAAAGTTTCACTCCTGATATTGCAATGAAATGGAAAAACCGGAATCTATCCATTCATGATCTTTCCTGGAAGGCGAAATGAGTCCTGCAGAGACACTGAGATGATCTTGCTTCACCAGCTCCAGAACTTTCCTAAGAAAGCAACTAAACCAGTACAGTTCATAACCTTCCTTTGAGCTAGAACTAAAATTCCTAATGAACAAACACACAGTGACCTCAAAGTACCACATCTCTTACATGCTTATTTGATATGTCGTATCTCCTTATCCTCTATACTTCCTCCTTCTTGATTGGTTCCTAACCTGTTTCCCTCTTCCCCATAAGCCTTTCACTATCCCCTCATGAGCTCTCTTTAATAGTGAGCCAGTGTTCCCTTGCCTTAAAATTCTTCACTGAATAACTCTTCCACTTCTTGCCTTAATCAACTGCTCTCCTTCCTTACACTCACTTTCAATTCACTCCAACCTTGATTCTATGCTTAATTATTCTCCTGGATATGGGAGTGTCACCATTTTCAACTAAAACGCACAGTAATTCTAAGATTAAAGCACCAATATTCTCCTTCAGTGTATGATAATGACAATAATAGAATTAAGTTTTGCATGAGCTTCAAATAACTTATATAGTTTTCAACTGATAATTAGTGTTTTGTTATTATCATATTCTTAATATTGATTTTTTTTCCTGATGGACATATTCTCTTTCTTGTTTTCTTAAACTTATTCTTCATAGATTGTTCTTGTTTCTTCATAGATAATTCTTGTTTCTTCATAGATTTTCACTATTCTTCCCTGTGGACTTTCTATGTGACCCTTGAAGCTGTTCATATTCTTTACCAGACTGTGAAAAGTGAATGTTTTTTGAAGGTCTTCCTGGGTCCTAACACAAGGCACTGTCTTCTCACACTATTTAAACTACTGTGTCTTGTTAGTTGTTCTCAAATATTTATCTCTTGATGATAATTCTATAGAGATTCAGAGTCACTTGTGCAATCATTCTCTATTGCCCAGTCTCAATGAGTCATAAAACCTGCCAGTTGCCAAAGCCCAAAACCAAGTATCACAAGTGACTCCACTATATTCAGTCTATCTCTGTACTGAGTAATAATACCTCCTCAATAATTCTAGACCTTGGCTACTTTACTGGTGCCATTGACATGTCAAATTGTAATGCTTTCTGGATTGGTCCCTCTTTCTCTAATAAGGAAATATTCTCTGTAATGAAATAGATGGTAAGCCCTATTGCTGAAGATTCTACATACTTGGGCTGCAAGATCACTGAGAAATCCTGTGGGAGCTGAGCCGAAAACCTCCTCCATGTAGACCAGTTGACAGAAAGCTGGAAAAAGCTATGCTACATGCACTTACATGGAAGAGAGAGAAATCACCAGTGGCGATAAAACAACAGTGGACACTTCAAGCCTTAAATTTGGCCAGCCAGGCCAAATGAGTCAATAGGTACAATAGTGGCATGTCTGTTATAGGTGAATCCAACAGTCTCTAATTGGACTTGAAGTCTGCTCTGTGGGAGTGAATACATGTCTGATACTGTAAAACTATGATGGGGAAGTCATGAGCCCTAGGGGTGTAACGTCTGCTGGTGTCTGGCTAAAAGTATATACTATGCTCACCAAACTGCCTGGTAAGCACTTTTCTTAATGTTAATACTCATATATTAATGTTATTCTCAATTTTGGTTAGATAAGCTTCTCTTTCCACATGGCAGTGACCTTGGGATGACTCCGAAGGCACCATAGTGCTGAAAAGTGGCAGAGGAGCGCTCAGCACTGAAACATCTCGCTTAGAGTCCATTGCAGAAGAGGTGGCAGAAAGAATGTAAGAGCCAAAGGAAGGGTAGGGCTCCTTACAATGTACTCTTCCAGACACAAAATGGCCTGGATATCCATGAACTTGAAGTGCCTGCCACTATCTACACAAGACCATCATAACAGGAGGAAAAGATGGTGACATCAAAATAAAAGAGAGACTGATTGAAAGGGGAAAGGAGTATGATGGGAGTTGCTAAGGAGAAAGCGAGGGAAGGGAGGGAATTACCATGATTTATTGTCTATAATTATGGAAGTTGTCAATAACAAAAGGAAAAAAAAAAACCTGATTGTATGATCACTCTCATCCATTTTGTGCTTGAACACCATCCATTAAATTACACTGTTTCTTCAGAATGTTGCATTCCCAATCTAGTTTAAGGCTTTGCATATTCTTTTCTCTCTGCCTAGAAAGGTGTTTGCTATCTTTATATTGTTCACTTCATTTTATAGGCTCCTTCCAATAATTCAGGATTTTGCCCCAGGTTTTTTTTTTTTTTCTGATCTAGAAAGTTTTTTTTTTTTTTCTCTGATTCACTTATATGTTAAATGAAGCAGCCTTGTTCTATGCATGTAGTGTGCCTGGTGGTACAGCATTCTCCACACTGCACTGGGGTCATTAAAAACTTCTATCATTCCTATGAGCTGGTAAACTCACATTAGCACAGAACTTGTTTCTGCTGCTGCTGTTGTTGCTGTTTATCAAATCTCTGGAAGCTAGTGTGTCCTCTAGTATGCAGAAAACATTTATGTAATATTTGCTAAAGCATAGGAATGGCAATAAGGGCCTACTGGAAGTTCGAATGTGTTTTCTACTTGCACATTCCTGAGAAGGGAGCATAGTCCTAGCTCAAATTGCATTCCATTGTAAGTTACTCTGCTTCTTCTCCACTACTAACCTGTGAACTCAGAAGTTTGCATGAAGAAAATATATCCATAGACTTTCAGTTTTAACATCATACTATTTTCTGAATGTTCCTCAATAAGAAACTCTAAACACTGTCATGAAAGAAACCCAAAAATATATCCATAGACTTTCAGTTTTAGCATCATACTATTGTCTGAATGTTCCCCAATAAGAAACTCTAAACACTGTAATGAAAGAAACCCATTAAATAAGGATACAATGGTATGGTTGCCTTTTGCTTGAGTCAACCAATGCTATTTTCCACATCTAATTGCAGGACAATGGCCCAATTCCAGATATTCTGGCACAATTGAAATTTACAGACCTATAAGAACTATTATAGCCAAAAGGTCTAGTAGATCATTCTAGAATAATTTGGAAAATCTGTTTATCTTGAATTCTTGCTTTATACCATGGGTGCTTTAGTGCTCAGATATTATTGCATGTTTTGCTTCTTCAGTTGGTAACTAGAGGACAGTTAAAGTCAGCAGAGTCTTTAGAGTCAGAATCACAGAGCGAGAAGTGCTGCTGCCCAAATTATGTGTTGCTATTTCATCCAAATTTCAATTTTCAAATCCCAGATTAGAATAATAATAGTGCTTTGTGAATATAAGTGCATTTATAAATGTAAATTTATTAAAAACAGTATCTAGGGCTGGAGAGATGTTTTAATAGTTAATGCACTTGCCTGCCAAGCCTAAGGACCCAGGTTCAACTCCTCAGTACCCACATACTCCATATATACAAGGTGGTGTATTAGTCTGGAGTTTGTTTGCAGTGGCTAGAGGCCCTGGCATACCTATGCTCTCTTTCTTCTCTCTCCATCACTCGCTCTTCTGCTTTCTCTCTGCCTCTCTTTCTCTCTCTCTCTCTCTCAACTAAATAAATAAAATAGTTGAAAAACAGTGTCTAGTATTAAGTAAAGTCAACAATTGTTAGCATTTCCTTATTCTTGTTTTAACTACTTTTTCTTGGCTTAACTCTCAATTAAGCGGTTTACCAAAATGAAAGAGTCTTTTCTATCTCTGGTCTCCCTTCACCCACCTTCACAGAACACCCTTTCAAAGACCACCAGATGTCACTGTTTCTGACAGTTTTCAACTACTTGACTATTTTAAGTTTTGCTTCTTGCAGGGAAAAATTATTTGAACAGGTAAAGATTTTCAGCCATATTCACTCATCTACAATATATTTTTCTATACTATCAATGAGTTTTTATTAT
This sequence comes from Dipus sagitta, assembly GCA_036346955.1. Lineage (NCBI taxonomy): Eukaryota > Metazoa > Chordata > Mammalia > Rodentia > Dipodidae > Dipus > Dipus sagitta. The sequence goes on along the minus strand of CM070771.1, from coordinate 100,514,261 downwards.
GCATACCCTCTAAGCAACAATGCTGATGATAAAAGCAGACATTAAAACCATCTTAAAATTGATTATTTTGGGGTGTAATGTTTAATTAAGCCACTTAACAGAAATGTTTGTACCACTGGTGTCTGATGGAAAAAAGTCAGAGTGAGTCAGACTTGGATACTGGCATTAATGGAGGCTAATCTCAGAGATAAAAGAGTGCTAAGAATGGCAGGTATTATTTTAACATGAAATGTGCTGACAGAACAGCAAAAGAGAGAATGTTTCCTTACGGGGAATTGGCACAACCATAGCGAGAAGTATTTTAGTTAGATCTTAAATAGCATAATTTGACATAGCGAGATAGCTGGGAAAGACTAGTATGGACAAAGATACAAATAAAGAAAGAAAGAAAATATAAGTTGAGCAGTAAGAGATCCATTTCATTTTACCCGTGGGTCATAAAGTAAAGGGTGACAAGACAAAAGAATGGTAAGAAAATATTCACTGGGATCAGTCTGACAAAAACTTTGAATGGGGCTAGAGAGATAGCTTAGTGGTTAAAGTACTTGCCTGTGAAATAAAGGGCATAGGTTCAATTCCCCAGAACCCATTACGCCACATGCCCATGGTGGCGCATGTGTCTGGAGCTTGTTTGCAGTGGCTAGAAGCCCTAGTGTGCCCATTCTTTCTCCCTCCCTCTTTCTCTCTCCCTCCTTCTCTCTCTCTGTCTCTCTATCAAATAAATCAAAATTAAAAGCTTTGAATGGAAATGATACACTTCTGAAGTACATCAAAATAATGCAGCATCCTGACATGCACAGATGTGTATAAAGTTTGTTTAGTGTTTTACTGTTTCAGACCAAACAAACAAAAAATAATAGAGAATAGAAAGATAGAGGAATATTTCTGAGCCACAGACAAATTTATGATTAGTAAATTTGGGTAAATTGTTCAAAAAATTGAAGATAATTTAGTGTAGGCACCTGAAATGCACAGATAGTACTGAAATTTTATTTGTGGGGTATAGTTCTTTGGTTATCAGAAATTATATTTCAGTGTTTAACAAAATCTAAGAGGCAACTTAACTAAAGGTACATATTTTCTATGTCCCATGAGAGAATGTAGAAGAAACTTTCCTTTGAACCTCCTGTATCTGCTGTTTAACCAGGAATCAGGACAGACCCTGTCATTGAAGCAAGTGTTCCAGTGACTCCTGAAGCTTTCTCCGGGGTGTGGAAGGAAGGATTTGTTGGCATGTATAACCAGCTACTAACACAGTCCTGATTTATCCACTAAGTAGTATGGCAGTCACTACCACAAGTTTTGAAAAAGAGAGTATATTCAGTCAAGAGGTGGCCAAATGGGGATGAAAGCCAGTGTCAAGTTCATTTCCCCTGGCTAGGTTTCAGTTGTGCTTATGAGATAAAGAAGCAGGTGGTTTAATATGTGGTGAGATGTGACTGGAGATGAGAAAAAGTGTACTTTAGTCAGTATGTGAATGGTGAAACGTTGTGACTCTTTTGCTCCTCTTGACATCCAAAGGTCACTCATAAGACACTTTTGAAGGTCCAAGTGAAGGGTTTGTGGTTTCAACCTGGAGCTAGACAACAGCATCCTGCAAGTTCCAAAAAACAATTTGGGCAACTGTTATCATCATAATCCTTACATCAGAGTGTTTCCTACAGCAAAGCTAATGCGAACTTTAATATACTGCTTAGCTATATGACCTTTAGAGCCAATGAAAAGCATGTGCAGCAAGTTACAAATGGCTTGAAAGGCTTGCCCCTCTACTTCAAGCCATTTGTCAGCCATGAGCTACTTCTAGCTCACCGTGTTTCACATGAGCTACTAAGGCATGCTAGGCACTACAGGGAACCATCCTTTTAGAAGTTAGGTTTAGGAGTTTTCACAAGCCTGCTAATTTTGTTTTAAGAATGCAAACAGCTGGGCTTGGTGGCCCATGCCTTTACTCCCAGCACTTAGGAAGCAGAGGTAGGAAGATCACCGTGAGTTTGGGGCCACCCTGAGACTACATAGTGAATTCCAGGTCATCCTGGACTAGAGTAAAACCCTACCTCAAAAAAAAAAAAAGAAAAAGAAAAAGAAAAGAAAAGAAAGCATAGCCTTTTGTTATTTATTTTCCCTTTTAATATCTTGTGGATTAGGTTTCAATTGCATTATTTAATCTTTTCTGTAAAAAATCATCACAGATTATGTAAGCCAAATAATCAATGTTTAGAGGTTGAAAACAAATAAGCCTTCAAATCCACTTTAGAATAGTATGGCTTGTCTAAAACTGCCTGCAATGGTGTCACTTTCTTATTGTCTTAGAGCATGGGGTTTACCTGACTTTTTTCAAAGACTGCCTTAGAATAGAGCAACCCTACTAACTCATTTTTACCTCTTTAGGACACTCTTCCTGATCATCTAAAATCTTCTTTTCTGAAATTCTCATCTAGATGCAGTCTTTTGAAAAAAGTTAAATAGTTCATTTCAGTAATTGTAAATATATAAAGTATAACCTGTTCCTTTACTCTCAGTTTCATCTACACTAACAAACTGCACATAACGGTCTTGAATCTTTCCTTCTTTCTCTTATCATTTTACTTTTGATTTTGTTATTGAACGGAATATCTACTACATAAAATGCACAGAACCATTTTCTAGATTGATAAAGACTTTTCTAGTAGCCGTTGTTGCTGAGGAAACTACTTCACTATATCTCAGTTTTAATCAGTACATAGAGTCCACTATGAAATGGTTTTTTTAAATTTTTTATTTATTTGAGAGAGAGAGAGAGAGAGAGAGAGAATGGGTGTGCCAGGGCCTCCAGCCTCTGCAAACGAACTCCAGATGCGTGCGCCCCCTTGTGCATCTGGCTAATGTTGGTCCTGGGCATTCGAGCCTCGAACTGGGGTCCTTAGGCTTCACAGGCAAGCGCTTAACCACTAAGCCATCTCTCCAGCCCAGAGATAGGTTTTTAAAGAAACACTATTTGTCTCTTCCATCCTTCCTTCCTCCTCCTTCCTTCTATCCTTCCCTTCTCTTCTTTGCATCTTTCTTTCTGTTTTTTTTTTTTTGTCCACTTTCTCTCCTCTTTCCTCCTTTCTCTTTCTTTCTTTCTTTCTTTCTTTCTTCTTTCTTTCTCTTTATTTATCCTGTCATTCAGAAAATGGGCTCAGTTCTGGGAAGAGCTAAAGAAAGCAGTAGCCACCCTGAGCACCAGCACTGAATCCAAATACTTCATGGAATGCCAGTGGTAGGTAGACACTTGAGAGGAAGTATTTAGAAGGGATTCGAGAACTCATATTTGTGTTTGAACTACTGAAGGAGCTTGTTAAGTAAGTAACCTTTGTAACATTATTGAAATTTTATTTTATGATATAGTCTATCTCACCAAACTGTCTTATAAGAGAAACCCATTCTTCACCATAATGGAAGAGTATTCCCCATATACTCATGCCTGCCATCATCATATTTTAGAAAATTTTATATAATTATGGAAATGTCATGCAATTACTCATTTACATACTTATATTTATATGCTATTTTTTTTTCATTTAAACCTTATTGTATCTGGCATTATATCAATTTAATGATTAAAATAAAAAACTTTTAGCTGGGTGTGGTGGTGCACGCCTTTAATCCCAGAACTCGGGAGGCAGAGGTAGGAAGATTACCATGAGTTTGAGGCCAGCCTGAGACTCCATAGTGAATTCCAGGTCAGCCTGAGCTAGAGTGAGACCCTACCTCGAAAAAAAAAAAAAAACAAAACAGTTTCTGTCAAATCCTTAGCAATCTTGAGAAATAAAAGATATACCAGACATCTGAAATGGATAGGTCATTATTGGCTACAATGTCTTCTTGGGAAACAAACTGCTATTTTCAGCCATTAACAGCCCAGCTCTTTCATAGATCTGTCTCAAATTGCCAGAGGCAGATGGAATTAAAAGCAAATGAGGTCAGCTTTCTTCAGTCATCGCTAAGCAGGAATAGCTGTTCATCATGGGCAGGTCTGGCAGCTACTTGCAAGGGGAAGCCCAATTCCTGCGTCCTCATTGTACTTCCCACTTCTTTATTCCTGTTTATGGGCATGCATACACAGCCTGGGAAGATATATTTTTGCTTACAGTGTCTGTTTGTTTTGCATAGATGAAGATTTAGATAAATAAGCAGGTCCTTGTTAACACAGAAGGAGTGGATATTTATGCATTTTGTTCCTGTTTGACTCATTTTGACACATTCATGCACAAACTCAGAACTCCCACTGCTAACTTTCTCCACCCTAACAAACCAGAGCATTGACACTTTCGGTCTTATACATTCACACCGTGCAATGGCACTGTCCCCAGGGAATTAGACTTCTTTTAAACTGTTTTTTTTGCAATTTCAGAAAGAAATTCCATTTTCCTCAGCTGGTTTGTTACTAATTCTATAGTAGATTCTCTCACATCATTAACTTGTCAGTGAGATGATGAGAAAATGACTTTGCTCCATCTTTAAGAGATATCACCTCTGAAAATGTTTCCCAGAAGCTGAAAAACTTCAGGCTCTGAAACAAATACTTTCCCTCCTTCCCTCCATGAAGATCTAAATGTTTGGGTACACTGTGAGAAAAGCAGCATCTATTTGCTTTTACCTTCATTTCTTTTAAGGTATACAGAGAAGAATAACATTCTCCAAGTCCATCCCTACCCTGATACAGAAACCACCTCAGATGTGGTTGTTTAGTGCCACTGCTTGAAGACTGAAGTGTATAGAAGAAGATGTGCCAGCCTCAGGCCTTTTCACGCTATTTTGTTGCTTTACAGATAACAATTTAAATGTCTTCTTTATATAATTATAAAGATGTAAATGATGATTCATGTATTGATTATAAAGTCATGAGCTTCATTAGGACACCTATAATATACTTTGATCATGTTCACCTGGCTCTGTAGATGTTTTAACTGTCCTTGGCCCTTGCCTTTCTGTTCTCTCTTAATCTTCCTGATATATTCACAACCTTCCTGGTTTCTCATATTTCTCTACTAGAAGTGGAGCAGCTTTTTCTCACTGAGCTCTTGCTTGAGGCACTGTGCTGAGTATCATCAGGTGTAAGGACAAGAAGACAGCTGTGTCTGAGCCCTTGTGACATTGACATTATCGTGGGAAGCAGACATGTGATAGGTATTTACAGTGTACAGTGTAGTCACAGAGCACAGGGTAGAGCTACCCAAACAAGGAGTCAAGGGGTGTGGTGAGCAGGAGTAGGAATTGAAAAGGGACATGTATGGCGTTGGTGAGAAAGCTGGCAGGAGCCACAGGGAGGTCCCTATGACCAGGTGTGGGACTGTCAGTCTAGCAACTGGGGCTTTTACCTGTGTCTATAGTGATTAAAGGTGGAGCTGTTTTCACAGGAGGGATGTCAATGCCAGGATGAGAACAGTGCTTAGTGAGGAGTGATGTGCATAGTAGTCAGACATGCTAAAGAAGCAAACAGTGAAAGGAAAATATTGAATCTAAGATAGTTACATAAAAGTCATATGCCTTATAGCTACTTAAAATAACTGCTTATACTTTGTATCTGGTTATAACAAAAAATATACATTGAGAATCACACACAGTTAAAAGAAACCTCATCTTCATATTTAAAAAAATGAGGTTCAATGCTAATAAGTGACATTTTCCATGTTGATCTGCAGTGAAATGCAAATCATGAAGTACCATGCTAGCCCAGGTACATGACTGTTAAAAATCATCAATAAATCAATACTAGGCAAAGTATGGAAGAAAAGTAACATTTTTACATAGTTGGTGAAAATGTAAACTAGCATAGCTATTATGAAGAATACTATGTAGATTCCTCAAAAAAACCATGAAACTTAAAAAGATCTACCGTAAGACACAATTATATATTTCTGGACATATATCCAAAGGAAATGTAATTATTAGCTAACAAAGAGATATGTTTATGCCCATGTTGATTGTTGCAGTGTTCATGAAGGTTAAGTTTGAAATCAACAAGGTACTCATCAACTGATGATGAAGAAAATATGAATATATATATATATATTCATATTTAGATAGAAAATACATAAAATTCATATATATGTATAAATATAATGAGGTGCTACTAAATCATGAAGAAAACATCCTGTTATTTGCTATTGGCAGCAAAATCACTGGAATTGTAGGAAAATTCATTAAGTGAAATAAACCAGACACCCAAACATGAGGACTACATATTATCTCTCATATGTGGAAGCAAAAATAATAAAAATAATAAGGTGAGCTGAAAATAGGGATGTGAATATTAGAGATTAGAAAGAAAAGTGTAAGGCTTAGAAAAAAGGCTTGGTTTAATCAGTGTGTGGTATAAGCATGTGTGGAAACGCCATACTGAACATTACTAATGTACAATTAAGGTATGCGAATAAAAAGTAAATATAAAAAATAAGATAAAAACAAAACTATACTAACAACTTAATTGATTACTGCAACTAGAACCTTTAAGTTTATGCTATTTTTATCAAGTGATATATTATTCACTGGCACATTTACTTGTTTACCTGTCAATTATTCCTTTTCTTCAGTTGAAGTCTTCAGCATTTTTATGAAAAAATAATGACTCAGCTATAGAAGCTATTTTATGTGGTAGAGATTTTCCTGTTTTAGTTTTGTACATATGAATTTATATAGCTGAAATAATTCTGCTAAGATGTAAGTGAAACTTTGGACCATGAGTTGTCACAATGAATCCATACATGTGTAGAATAGAGAACAAATATATAATGTAATTCTGAAAGCAATCAGTCCATGAAGGGCTTTGGAATGATAAAATCCAGTGTGTGTATGAAGCATTGCTGGCAGATGTACTGCAGTGTGCTTCAAACAGTGCACACTCCAACAGAAAATAAGATTAACCTGTTTACTGAAATATTAAGGATAGCACTCTCAAGAGAATAAATGAAAATAAATAAAAATCTCAAGAGAAATCATCAATGGGTATTATACTGGCTGACATCACAGCTTAATCCTCCTACTTTTCAGTCCCCCAATGCAAATGGCAAGTTCTTTTAAGGACAAGTCTAATCTCTGCTGCATCTGTTCTCTCTAGTCTGTGTCAGTTACCTCGCTGGAGAGCTGCCATCTGAGCAGGTTCAGGAAGACACACATCTTGCACTAGCATTCAACTAGCAAATTCTGAAATGTGATGCTCTTTACTTTCATTTTTGTAATTTGTGATTTCTACTTCATAAATTGAGGAAACAAGACTGTACACTTCTCCAAAGAGCCACATACTGTAGTTACTGATCAATACTATGTACTCATACTCCAGGAACTGCTGATTTTTTTGAGAGATAAATATACACAGATCCTGAGATACTACAGAATACCCAGAAGTCGGAGCTCTATCGTATCCTATTCTAGATGAGCTACAGTCCATGATGTGTAGTCCCAAAGCTAAAGCATATGCACACAAGACCACAAAAGGAGAAAGAAAAAGACAAGGCCTAACACGTAATGTTTATCACGAGTTGGGAACTTACCCCAAGTAAATTTATATTTCAAGAGGCTAGGCTGGGCGGATGAGACTTTCTTTTTTGCTCTAATATAGATGCTTTTAACTTTAAACCACTTTTTTTTTTCGAAAATATTTCTTTGTACTTTTTTTTTCCAAATACAATCTTTACATTCTAACTGTGAGGAAAAGATGACTTAGAAAGAGAAAATGAGTTGAAGATAGAACCCCAAAGAACTAGGGCACAGATACTAGGATTGCCTCAAATGAGATTTTTAAGGAGCTGGAACTTTCTCGAAGGGAGAATATTCAAAAAGACAAAATGATCCCTAACCATGACTGCCAGATGCAGAAGCAGGAGAACCCTTCGTGGCTCTCCTTTCCACACCGTGAGAATTGGAGCTGGGGTTAGCAACCAAGGAATTTGTAGTTACCAAAATCCAACTTCAACTCTTATCAAAGAGATAGGCTTGCATAAATCTCTAGCACTGGCTAGCATCTGGTATGGGGGCCTGTGGATCAATCTTTCCCACCTACTTACTTCTGGAATTAGAATCATAGGTTCATAGTATGTTGAGAGTTTGAATGAACCTTATAAGGTAGTCTGACTTATTAAATTCTTGAAGCCATTTCTCTCCAGTCTTTCAAGTTGGGCGTCATTCCTTGGGTGCCTTTTGAAGAATACACAATGATGGGAAAGATGGAAGGAAAAGATAAGTTTTTAACTGTTACTTTGTAGGACACTCTGTGCTGGGTATTATACCGTTTAAGTTTATATGAGTTCTGTGAACTACAATAGAATTTACTGAGAATCAATAGATTTTAAAAAATGTTCAATTTACAAAGGTGGATACATACGTGTAGTTTGGGATTTCATATTCATTCTTTCTAGACCCCAAAATCTCTTTTTAAAAATTTTATTTTATTTTTGATATTTTCATACATGTGTATAACACATTTTATCATATTCATCCTCTAATTCTGCTTCATATATATGTATATACATATATGTTTGTGTGTGGGAGTGTGTGTGTGTGTGTGTGTGTTTGAAGAAGTATGGTCCCACTGTAGCTTAGGTTAACCTGGAACTTACTATGTAGTCTCAGGGTGGTCTTGAACTCATGGCAATCCTCCTATTCTGCATCCCAAGTGCTGAAGTGCTGTGATTAAAGGCGTGAGCCACCGTACCTGACAGCGTCATATATTTTTCTGTGTGTATGGTCCCCTGAATTAAATTATGATTGCTGGCATGAGAATGGATGAGAGATGATTTACAGGTGTATGGACAGCTTACAAGTGGCTACAGCCACTAAAGATCATGAGTCTCTCAACACAAAAGCCACTAACTGCCAATACCTCTTTTGTAAGAGGTGGGTCTCCATGAACCCCTCCTCCACCCATGATGGAATGTTGTCGGGCTTAATTTTGTTCATCTCTTGTGAGTTCATGAGTGCAAAAGCTGTGTTCAGGGTCCAGAAGACAGCATTCCACAACATTCTGCCCCGTTCTCCAGGCTCTTTATATTTGTTTGTCCCTACTTCTGTAATATCCCTGAGCCTTAGAGTCAGTGATATATAGATGTGCAGTTTTCTGAGCACTTTAGCCAGATGTGAGGTTTTTACCTCTGCATACTGTAAAAGGAACTTCTCTAATTGAGGCTGGTTAATCTATGGTTATAAAGTATAAATATTTAGAAGGCAGATTCACTATATAGCAAATTTTGCAATTTAGTTCAAGAAACACCAATGACCTGGCATGTTTCTAAGTATTATTGAAAAAGGATAATTAAACAATTTGTTCAGTTAAAATTATTAAATTAGAATAGATATGTTCTTTGGTTATATATATGAATATACAGAGACACCAAAAATATTTGGCTTTTATTGCAGGAATTCCAGTCTCAACTATGTTAATGTCCTCTGTGTTTCCCAAGTGTTATCAAATATATCCTCAGTTAGCTGATTAAGTTCAAAGCCCTATTCTAAATATTTCAAGAGTTATTTGATTTAATACCCACAGCGGCTCTGCCATTAGCCATTTGCCGTTAGCTCTGGCTGGCATAGGGGTAGATTAACTTGCTTCTGTTTGCCCACTCGGTACGTGGTAAAACTGTGATTTGTAACCTAGAGAATATGACTTGAGTCTGGGTCCTCAATCACTTTGGTCCTGCAGATAGTTCTTTTCATTTCTTTACCATAAATATTACAGAAACTTCTGTTTTTTTTAATTTTTATTTATTTAATTGAAAGAGAGAGGGACAGATAAATTTGATAATGAGCACTCCAGGGCCTCTAGCCACTGCAAAGGAATTCTAGATACATGTGCCACATTGTCCATCTGGCTTTGTCTGGGTACTGGGGAATCGAATCTGGGTCCTTTGGCTTTGTAGGAAAGTGCCTTAACCACTTAGCCATTTCTCTGGCCCCAGACAGCTGTTTTATTGTGTGTTGTTGTTGTTGTTGTTGTTGTTGTTGTTATTGTTTTGTTTTGTTTTGTTTATTTTATGTTTAGGGCAAGTGCAAGAAATAGCTAACCATTTTAGATACACATTATGTTAATGCTTGTCATTCATCAAAAATTGCATTGAACTTAATGTATATATCATGTAGAATATATAATGCAGTGATTATTAAAAACATATTTTATTGGTTGGCTATTTTTTGACTTGTGTTTAAGAACTTTTAGTAAGAAGAGACATATAGTGATTTAATTGGAATTTCTAGAAAATAAATTAGTAGCCAAAGGAAACAGGGCTAGGGTATCACTCAGTAGTAAAGACTTTGCCTAGTATGTGTGAATCCCTAGACTCAATTTCCAGGAGAGAGAGAGGGAGAGAAGCCAGCCAGTGTCCATTGGAAAACATTTCCTGGAACTGGAACCTTGGAATTCTACCCACTTAACACAAGCAAGAGAGCCTCTGCCTCCCCACACAACTCTGGACAGGGAGACACTGAGTTCAGGGCCCTCCTTGTGTTCCAGCACTTCACACAAGCCACCATTAATCTTCTACAGGTATTCCCCCAGGGTCACAAGTATAATACAAAGGATTTGCTACAGCTACACATAACCAGATATTTTAATAAATAAATAAGGAGCACCACTGGCACTCATTCTACCTAGTTTCAAGAAATACATCCTATAGTAAAGTGGCCTATAAGAGGCACCTCAGAAAATGAAACACACCACCAGAGAAAAGGAGGATGTTAGACCTGGAACAGATGGGGAAAACACAACAAAGGAACCCAGAGACAGTGAGGAAACAGCCCACAAGAAGCATTCCTAGCCTCCCAACTCCCTATAATGGAAGTCAAAAGTACTGAGATAGGAGAAATGTCCGAGAAAGAATTCAGAGTCCTACTTCTGGATGGACTAATGACCATAAAAGTGACTCAAGCAGATGAATGTGATAAGGAAATGAATGCAACACCTTGTTATGACAGTCTACAAAGTCAACAACACGGTAAGCAAATTGGAGAATAAAGTCCAAGGCATGAGGTATAAATTCATCAAGGAATAAAAAACACTGAAAAAGAACCAAATGGGTGTTCTGGACATGAGAAAAACAATCACTCAAATGAAAATCATGACAGAGAGCATCACTAAACAAACAAGACCACGCAGATGATCAAACTTCAGAGATGAAGGACAAAGTTGAGATGGCAATACACAGAAACATAGACAGAAAACAAAACCAAGGAACATGAGTGATATTTCCATCCAGTCTGTGACACACCAATGACACTGAACCTTAGAATTCATGGGTGGGTTGGGCATGGTGGCGCACGCCTTTAATCTCAGCAATCAGGAGGCTGAAGTAGGAGGATCACTGTAAGTTCGAGGCCAGCCTGAAGCTACTGAGTGAGCTCCAGGTTAGCCTGGGCTAGTGTGTGTGTTCCTACTTCAAAAAGAAACAAGCAAACTAAAAGAAGGTGGCACTGAGATAACAGCTAAAGGAAATGAAGGATTGCTCAAAGAAATTTCAGCAGAAAATTTCCACTATCTGATTTGCAAACACAAAAGACATTCACGGGCCTAGCACTCCTCTGATGCATCATTCTGTGAGTTGTAAGACACATTTAGAACCTCAAATACATGATCAGAGAAGAAATTCTCCATGATATATAATAATCAAGGTGCCATAAATGAAAAGTAAAGAAACAGAACTAAAAACTATAAAGGAAAAACACCAATTTGCATATAAAAACATGAACATCATAATAATTTCAAATGTCTCATCAGCAGCCCTAAAGCCAGAACAGCAAGAGATAATGTATTTCAAGCCTTGAAAGTAAACAGCTTCTAAACAAGAGTTCCATACCAAGCAAAATTATTTTTCAAAACTGATGGAAAACAAGGATATTCCATTACAAACATAAATTAAGGCAGTTAACGCTGATTTTTGGGGGTATTTCCTGTGCTATTGGATTCCTTTTCAGATAGTTTTTACTTATACCTACAACTTCCAGCATAATTTTCTCTAGGATTTTCAGCATTTCTGGTTTTATAATAAGTTGCTTAGTCCATTTTGAATTAGTCTTTGTGCATGTCAACAGATATGAATGCAATTTCATTCTTCTGCAAGTAACTATCCGTTTTGTCAACCACAATCTATTGAATAGCCTAAATTTTTAATTCCAATGTGTGTTTGTAATGCGTTTGTTGAACATTAAGTGACAATAGATGGGCATATGTGTCCCATATTATATTCTGCTGGTGTATTCATCTGTTTTGTGTCAGTGCCTTGCTATCTTGGTCACTGAGGCTCTATAGTAGAACTTCAGAACATAAATTATTACGCCCCCAGCAGTGTTTTTTGTACTTAAGTTTGCTTTGGCTATGTACAGTCATTTGTGTTTCCATTTAAATCATTAAATTATTTTTGTCTACTTCTGAAAAGAATGTCACTGGAATTTTATTGGAAATTGCATTGATTCTATAGATTACATTTGGAAATATAACCATTTCTATGATGTTGATTTTGCCAATCCAGAAGCATGGAAGGTCTCTCCAAAGCCAGGTTTCTTTTCAACGTCTTAAAGTTCTCCTTTTAGAGGTCTTTCACATCCCTGGTAGGCTTGTTCCAAGGTACTTTATTTATTTATTATTTTTGGTGGGGGAGTAATTGTGAATGGGATATGTTTTCCTAATTTCTTTCTTGGAAAGTTCATTGTTGCAATATGAAAACTACTTGTTATTGTTTGTTGATTTTGTATATTGCAACTTTTCTGTAGGTGCTTATTAAAGCTGTCAGTCTTCTGGTACAGTGTAAAGGGTCACTTAAATATAGAACCATGTGACCTGAAAATAGGAATTGTTTCATTTCTTCTTTTCTATTTTTATCCCTCTTGTCTTACTGCTCTAGAGAAGACTTTGAGAATGATATGAAATGAGAGTGGAGGCAGAGCACCCTTGTCTTGATCCACATTTACAGGAAATGTTTTCAGATTTTCCCCATGTAGAATAATGTTGGCTATAGGTTTATCACATGTAGCCTTTAATACAGTGAGGTATGTTTTGTCTAATCTTAATTTCTCCAGAACTTTCATCATGAAGGCATGTTGAACCTTGACAAATGCCTTTTCTGTTCTTCTTCTTCTTCTTCTTCTTCTTCTTCTTCTTCTTCTTCTTCTTCTTCTTCTTCTTCTTCTTATCTTCTTCTTCTTTTTCATTTATTTGAGGTAGTGTCTCACTCTAGTTCAGGCTGAACTGGAATTCACTATGTAGTCTCAGGGTGGCCTTGAACTCACAGCGATGCTCCTACCTCTGCCTCCCAAGTGCTGGGATTAAAGGCGTGCACCACCACGCCCAATTCTTTTCTGTATTTTAAGCTGAACATATAGCTAGTAGTCTTAATTACCTTTATATGATGAAATGTGTTTACTGACTCATTGTCTTAAATCCCTGGGATGAATTCTACTTGGTCACGTTGCATAATCTTGTTACTATGTTCTGGGATTTGGTTTGTAAGTATTTTGTTGAGAAATTTTACATTTGTGTACATTAAGAAAATTGGGGGTGGAGAGTTGGCTTAGCGGTTAAGGCGTTTGCCTGCAAAGCCAAAGGATCCCAGTTTGACTCTCCAGGACCCACATTGATGCACAAGGGGGCACATGCATCTCGAGTTCATTTGCAGTGGCTGGAGGCCCTGGTGCACCCATTCTCTCTCTCTCTCTCTCTCTCTCTCAAATAAATAAATAAATAATATTTTTTAAAAAAGAAATTGGTCTGTAGTTTTTCTATTTATGTGCGTCTATCTGATTTTGAAGTTAGGATTTTGTATACCAGCTTCATAGAATGAGCTGTATAGTTTTCTTCACCATTCTGTTTTGTGAAACACCTTCAGAAATGTTATTTATTGAAAAGTTCAATAGAATTTGGCAATGAATACAACTGGGTTGTAGGCTTTCCTTTGTGGAGGGACTTAAAATTACTGCCTCAATTTCTTTGCTCATTTAGATCTCTCAAATACGTATACTGTCTTACTTTCTTTTTAGTAGGTCATAAGCATTTAGAAATTTATCCACTTCATCTAGGTTTTCCAAGTCTTTGGAAATTCGCAAGAAAATCGATGGACTTGGAAAAGTTATACTGAGTTAAGCCAGGCCAAAAGACAAAAGTTTAGATATTATCTCTCATATAGTGGAACCTAACTTTTAGTATTTATATTTATGTAAATAAAAGATCTAAGGGCAGATATAGCACATTTGATGAGATAAAAGACCTTGAGAGAGGAGCAACATATGAAGACAAAAGGGTATTTGGAAGAACAAAGGCAATATGTAGTAGGAAAGCAGAAAGTAATCTGTGGTTGGAAAAGGGAATGAGAAGAGAGGAAATGGAGGAAAAGAGAAGAGAAGGGAATCCAGACAAAAGGTGTTTGAAATACAGCAGTAAAACTTAATTTTATATATGCTGATTATAAGAAAGCATCCCATGGCAGCAACCATACACTCAGCTAAACCTCACAAGATATGAATTACTCACCCCTCACTCACTCATTCATTCATTCAATAAGTGTGCTTCCTCATGAGTAAAACTATAGTGAGCATACTGGTGAATGAAATGTAACATTTTTTTTTTCTCAGAACTGTTTGGAGGAACATATATATGCTTATTTATATTTCACATTTCAAAGAAATGAAAAGGCAAATAAAAGAAAAGGAAAATAAAACTAATTTGGGGGCTGGAGAGACAGCTTAGCAGTTAAAGCCCTTGTCTGTGAAGCATAAGGACCCAGGTTCAAGTCTTCACACCCACATAAGCCCGATGCACTTGGTGGCACATGTGTCTGGAATTTATCTGCAGTTTCTAGAGGTCCTAGCACACCTATACTTTCTTTATCCTTCTCTGTTTCTCTTTCTCTGTACCTTTCTGCTTATAAACAAATAAAACACAAAACAGTTTATTTTATAAAGTTAATAGATTAGTTACGTTTCTATAATTCAAAGCAACTAGTTCAAATCCATTTATAATGTAATTAAAAATAATCATTTTAGCAACTATTTGTTAAGACTTATTGGTACAAAGCAGAAAGAAAGGTGCTTTAAGAAAATTTATATACCAGATGCACAAGGTGGCACATGTGTCTGGAGTTCATTTTCAGTGGCTAGAGGCCTTGGTACACCCATTCTCTCTCTCTCTTTCCTTGTCTCTCTCCCTCTATCTTTATATCTATGATAAATAAATAGAAAATAAAACATTTTTAAAACAGAAAATCTATAAAGTTGACACATCCCTTTGTTTAGCCAATGAACAATAATTTTTTTAAAAAAAAATACTTACTTGGGCTGGAGAGATGGCTTAGCAGTTAAGTGCTTGCCTGTGAAGCCTAAGGACCCCTGTTCAAGGCTCGATTTCCCAGGACCCACGTTAGCCAGATGCACAAGGGGGCGCACATGCATCTGGAATTCATTTGCAGTGGCTGGAAGCCCTGGCTCTCCCATTCTCTCTCCCTCTCTCTATCTGCGTCTTTCTCTCTCGCTGTCACTCTCAAATAAATAAATAAAAATAACAAAAAATACTTATTTATTTTTAAATATAACAAAAAGTGGGATAAAGTTCCAATCTCACTCAATGAACTTAAAATTGTCAGTAGTAAAGGGAAGTTGATGACTTAAACTAATAATAGTGAAGGTGGAGAGAAATGACATGCAGTCACTGAAAGGACCTATTGTGTGACTTAGTGAGTAGATATGATGGAAAGAGAGGAGGTTAAATGAATGAAGGGATAACATGAGGTATGTTTGGATTACAAGGGCCTGTTGGGCTTTAAATGCAGCACACTTGTGGTTTCTATGAAATTTAATGATAGGTGTATTAGTAACAACTTGAAAAATGGACCAGAGTTGAGAACATTGTATGGGGGAAACTCAGCATATAAATGATGGTAAAAACCATGAATTCAATTTCAGCCATAATGACAAGTGTAGAAAGTGAAATGAAAATCAGAGTTTAACAAGAATGAGCTTCAGTATCTGTACTTTCATATAGAACAATTAATACTTCCCATAGAAGGTGTGTAACTGCAGATAAGTGTATTATTCTACAATTCATGTACCATAAACAGACTCATACTTCTTTCTTTCCCAGTAGATGATACTAAGGAAAGAAAGCATGGATTTTATACAACCATCTGACACATACATGATAAGAGCATACCAAAGTAAAATAACTTCAATGTCATTAGTTCCATTACAATTAAGTTTCTGTAAATGTATATGTGTATCGTATATCACATAGTCCTATTTTCATCAACCATGAACAGGAAACTAAGTTCTAAAAATTTTCCACCAACACTGGAATGAGATGAACCAAGAGAAAGAGGAACTCATCTTACCATATTTTTAGTTTTCAATGCAAATCATAAAATAACAAAATTGCAGAACTTGTGCTTTACACTAATCTAATCTCAGTCCATTATCCAGAGTGACTGAAAAGCCAGGTCAGCTCCTGACCTCCTCTTCTCAAATCTTGTGTGGCTCTTCTGGCTTTATCTGTCTCCCTCTCAGATCCCACCTGACTGACTTCCCACTCTTCTCAACCTTTCTCCCTCCTTTCTTGGGCTGACACTCTCTTCCCTAGGAATCTGCCTGGCTACCTCTCTTTGCTCAAAAGTAACACTTTATTTTAAAAGAGAAAGTTCTAATCAGACAACCCATATTTCATGTTATATTCCATTTTTCCTGTCTATTCCTATCCCAGATCCCCCTTAGTCTAGTTACCTTTTTGTTCATATCATTTCTCTCTTCTAATATTTATATATAATAGTTCAGAAAATTAGAGTTAATTCTTCTCTAAGTATAGGCCTTTTATAGTCACCTCCCATCATATGATTAATACTATCCTTGTTCCTCTATTCCTTAAAAGTTATTGTAGTTGAGGAGAGCATTATTTATTATTGGCTGTTAGTATATTTTTATAGTGTACTTGTGCACCAAATAAGGTTGTTTATGTGGTTTGCATTCTAATCTCAGAGGGGTGCTGGGGATCATGTCCAGTGCCCTGAGCATATGGACTAAGGATTCAATTACTCCTTGTCCAGTGGAGAGAAACTACACTTTAACTCAACCATGACCTATGACCTTACTGAACATTGCAAATACTTCAAATGAATGGAAACAAGTGATATAAAAACCCAACCAATGAGAGAGAGGTACAAGTCCTATATAAAACATGAAAGCTTAATGTAACAGATTCCTCCCAAAACACCAACTCCAAAGCAGTAGATTTAAATGACAGTGAAGTAAATAAAAATTCCAGAAAAGGTTATAAGAATCTTTAGCAAAAGAAAGAAAACATGAATAAATTCAAAGAGAATACAAATAAACATATGAATGAATTAAAAAAGACATACAAATTCTAAAACATTAATTCAATAAAGAAATGTACTGAAATGCATAAAATTGAAATTGTGGAAATGGAAGGCTCAGTACGTTAAGAAAATTCAGTGGGAAGTTTCACCATTAGAATGTACTATTGGAAAGCAGAATATCGGGATTAAAAATCAAGGTAGACGCATTACAACATTCAAACAATAAAGATAAAATAATAATAAAGCATAAACAAAAAAATGGTTGACTTATGGGACACCATTAAAAGACAAAACTTGCAAACATCTGGAGTTCAATTGCAGTGGCTGGGGCCTTGGAGCACCAACTCTCTCTTTCTCTAAAAAATAAAAAAAGACCAAACTTAGAAATCATAGGCATAGAACAAAGAAAAGAAGTATAATTAAAAGACATTATGTATTATATATATATTGAGAAAACTTTCCAAATCTAGGGAGCTGGACGTGCAATTAGAAGGCCAATCAGACAAGACCAGAAGAAACTTCCCTATATAATATTATGGTTAAATTAGTAAGACTACAGAACAAAATAAAAATATTAAAGCATGCAAGGGTGAAACACCAAGTTACATGAAAAGATAAACTAATGAATTAACATCAGGTTTCTCAACAAAAACTTTAAAAGCCAGGAGGGTATGGAACAATAAATTTCAAGCCCCAAATGACAATACCTGCCAACTAAGATTGCTGCATCCAGAGAGATATCCTTCATAATTGAAGGGCAAACACCATCTTGGACATACGTCAGGTAATGGCATACTTGGAACTGCATGTATAAGAAGCCAAATGTGCTCGCTTATAGATCTAGGAAGATGTGTGAGTTGATATGTTCAGATTGAGTCTTCTCTCTCAAATAGTAGTAAGCTTTTGACTGTTCTAACTTCTTGAGTCAGAGTGAGAAAATCAAATTTGCCCCAGTTTACTGCTAGGCCTAAGTTTCAGTTTCCCAGAGAGGCAGGCAAGACTTCTGGGGAAAACCACTAACAAAGGTTAATCAACAGTAACCCTGACATGTGGCTGGGAAAGATAGCTCCCCAGGAGCCTGAGACAGTTCCTGCAATACTTCTGAACTATGACCAAAAAGGACTGGCCTGAGACAGGGGACTCCAGGCTGAGTCAGTTCCTGCAAAGTCTCTAAAACTTGTCTGAACATGTCCAAGGATGGTAAAATCTGGGCCACAACCAATCAAAGGTGTACAAATGTAACTGCTTCTGGTTTAGCCAATCATATTAGAAGTTGACCTAACTCTCCTAGAATTCCCCTAGCTATGCTCAAAAGGGGCCTATGTGCTCCTCTCAGGGTCACTATTTTGTATGAATGGTTGACCCCCACTTGCTGGCTAATTCTGCAGAATAAAAGCTCTTTGCTTTCACATACTATTTGAGTCTGGGGTCTTTCTTCAGCAATTCTCAGACCCTTACAAGGGCTAGTTAATTTTGTGCTGGGGATTAGTGTCAGCGCATCATGAATGGTCACATATGCTTTACCACTCAGCATAATTTTTAAATTTGTGGTCAAAATTTGGATCATTGTGGCTTTGAAAGGTACTCTAATCTGTGACCTTGGTCTTCATTCTCTTCTGTCACATGGAATGAGAAGAGCCCACAAAAATCTCTGGAGGGAAGCTGGGCATGGTGGCGCAAGCCTTTAATCCCAGCACTCGGGAGGCAGAGGTAGGAGGATTGCCGTGAGTTCAAGGCTACCCTGAGACTACATAGTGAATTCCAGGTCAGCCTGGGCTAGAGTGAGACCCTACCTCGAAAAACCAAAAAAACAAAAAAATCGCTGGAGTGATAAGAACAAATATACTTACAGAAATCCAGAAAATGTGCAAACAAATAGTAAAACCGGGTTTTTTCTTTCACTTTTTCCAGCCATTTCTGTAATAAGAATCCATGACACTTCTGTCTTTACAAATTCCCCATTGTTTTAACTAAAGCAAGCTCAGCATGGTTTTGTTTCTTTAACATAAAGTTCTTCCTCATTATGTTACCTGTGTAACTATGACCATGAATACAACACACTGTAATGACATTTCCTCAAAGACACAGGGAAAATTTGACGAGAAGAAGACCATGAGTATTCATTACAAATTACAGCACAATTTAAGTTCACAGTAAAGTAGTTATTGTTTTACTCCTTCAACTTTTATAACATTTTGAGACAGAGCTTGTGCAGTAGGAACAGGCTTACAGCCCCTATGTGAAGTCTGAATGGTAAAATTGGCTCAAGACATATATAAGGCACACTGGCATAATGCACTTGGTCTAGTCAGAATTTATTCAACAATATACCTATTTATTCAAAAACTCTAAGCACTTGAGAAATACTAAGATAAAGCATAGGATTCTTAGACTTGCTGAAGCTAAGTAAGTTATATTATTATGGTGGACTGAAAACTGTATTTTCAAACTTGATCTTATAAAGCTGTTCAGATTTTATGAAATGCAGAAAAAAAATGCAACCTTCTAGGAATCTGGACGTATTTAGACTGAAAACAAAGGAGTGACAGATAAGGGGTCTGCATCCTTATTTCCCTTCTGGATTGTTTAGTTCACCTCCAAGCTTTCTTCCAAACTGTTAAATACCGAGTCACCTCTTAAAGCCATACTGAGCCAAACAATGGAGTTTGGAGCCATTACAGGGAAGTGTCAGTTGTGACCTTGGCATGCACAGTTCATATTGTATGCCATTTCCTTAATGCTTAGTCTTATCTACCTCCCCACGCAGCACCTTCCAAGTGACTAGTCAGCACTTCTTACAGAATGAGAGATTCACCGTGTTAGTTTGCTTTTATACCATTGGTTCAAAAGAGATCTCAAAGACCCTACTGCTGAAGTCGTGTGAAGTATGTGTTCGACACGTAAAATGGAATGGCATGGCTGGAAGCTGGAAGAGAGTCAGTCCCCAGACAACCAGTGCGTCTAGTGCCAGAAGGTGCTACATGGGCAACTGGGGGAAATGACCAAAATCTGTCCAAGCAACTCATGGTCTAACCTACTTAGCAGCAAACAACTTGTTGTGATGCCCACACAAGTGCAGTAGTGGCACACAGCCATGGTGGGGAACCAACTGCTCTCAATTTGGCTAACTGATACCCTCAGTGGTATGGGACCCAAGCTAGAGCTGGGAAACAAGTCAGAACCATATCCAAACATAAGCTCACTCTCCATTATCAAGCTACCATCAATCGTGGGCTACAAGAGGGCCTACACCTATTAAATTCTCTATTAAAAAGTAAGGGTTATCTCATTTGTCCTGGTGCTAACTTCCTCTCCATTGGAGAATCTGCTTCTCTTTTTCAGATAGACATTGATCCTAAGGAGAGAGCCACCCCATCATATCTCAAAAGGGCCCCGGCTGAAACTAAGGAAAATTGGCAAAACAAGCAAGGGTGCTGTCTTCCTGGTGAACCGGGTACCAGCACAAGGGTGAAGGAGATCAACACAGAGAAAAATCATTTCCTACCAAATCAGAGAGCCAGAGACCCAGAGACCCAGAGGCCCCCAACATCTTATCACTGAAGCAGACCAAAAGTGAACACAACATGGCTCAGGGAAATTTTGCGGAAGAGGGGGAGGAAAGAATGTCAGAGCCACATGTTGGGTCATGATATGCAGAGACATTTATCCTACCCACAACTGTGGGCTAACTCCAGAATGGATGACCCATATACCTCAACAAGGAGGGGCCAAGGGGCGGGGGTAGGTCACAGATGAGCTTAATAATGGTACCAAACTGACTGTATTTGCTGAATACAAAACTAATTAATGAAAAATTTAAAAAAAAGAAATAAAAAAAAAGAGATGAAGTATCTGCCCGGATAAAGAGGAATAAAAGAAGACTCAGGCTGGAGAGAGGGCTTAGCCATTAAGGAGCTTGCCTGTGAAACCTAAGGACACATGCTCAACTCCACCCACTTAAGCCAGGTGGGGCACGTGTCTGGAGTTCAGTTGCAGTGGCTGGAGGCCTTGGTGGCCAGTTTCCCTCCCCCCTCCACCACCTCTTTCTCTCATAAGAAAAACAGGACTCTTGGAATTCTGAATTATGATAGAGAGCAGTTTCTGTTCCCATTTAGGTTAAAAGCCCATTTGGTGAGTGGAGCTTTCTGAGCCAAGGGCACAAGTTGCAATTTAAAAAACCTAGCACTTTGCCCCACATTCCCCAACATGGAGGGTCCCTGTGTGTGGGGGGGGGGGGCAGGGAGGAGGCTAACCATGGTACCAACATGGCTGTATATACACTGTGTACAGAACCAATAAAAAGAATAAAAACAAAAAGAAAAAACAACACATGCACTTAACTGTGTGCAAGAATCAAGTCACTTCAGGACAAAGGTTTCATAATAAAAAGAACCCTGGGCTTAATTCATTGATGATTGGCATAATCACTTTGTGGGGGAAATTGGCCATCTGTGAGCATCACCCGCTGGGATATGGGGGTGTGAGTGGGTTGCCCATGAGCCTCCTGGGTGAGTTTCTGCAGAGCTGTCCTTAACTCAGACACTAATTAAAATGAGAAACCTCTATGAGACATTGAAATACAGCCATTGCAAGATCACAAAACACCATTGCCTTCATCATAAATCAAGAGTTGCTTTGGGATATGGCATAATACAGGAAAATCTTGAAGCATATGAAAAAATTCTGCAAAGTCATGATTTCCTCTCAACCTCCAAAACTACCTCCTTAGTTCAGTGCCTGATGTTTTCACATGTAAGTCACTACAGATGTCCCAGTAGCTGGCCCGACTTTGTATTTCTAGTGTTTCTATCCCAGTTTGCTAGGTTCCATCAGAGTGTTCTACATTTATGGGCGATTTTTCCAAATGAGTAGCAATGGCTTGACACAGGAGGTTTCCCATTGCATTGTGTTTTCTTTCCCTTCACCCATTTCCACTTTCTTTTTCTTCATTGTTGCTCCCTCCTCTTCCCTCCTCCCCTTTCTTTCCTTTCCTTCTCTTTCCTTCCTTCCTTCCCTCCTTCCTTCCTTCCCTGCCTGCCTTCTTCTTCTTCTTCTCTCTCTCTCTCTCTCTTTCTTTCTAGACAAAGTTCCATTTTGTAATCTAGGCTGATCCCAGACTGGCCTTGAATTTCCAGCAATCGTTTTGCCTCAGCCTCCCAAATCCTGAGATTACAAGTGGTAGCCACCATGCTTCATTTCCTGTCTTCTCCTCTTTTCATTTATTAACTGCATTTTTCCTTAAGCAATATTCCATGGTCTTTTATTTAGAAAATCTGCTGTATTTTTTAAAAAAAAATTAATAATTTTGAAACTCTGAAAACCAAAA
Organism: Dipus sagitta; assembly: GCA_036346955.1. Taxonomy (NCBI): domain Eukaryota; kingdom Metazoa; phylum Chordata; class Mammalia; order Rodentia; family Dipodidae; genus Dipus; species Dipus sagitta. The sequence continues at coordinate 100,491,641 of CM070771.1, read as the reverse complement.
TAATTTTCAAGAAAACAATTCTGAAAACAAATTAAGCTGATGTGAGCCTGAGTTTTACCCAATTTTATCCTCATTTAAGTGTGAATACTCATCCTTTTTGTCTTCCTCTCCTTTTTTATGCATGTAAAGAAAATTTGAAAATTGACCCCAAAGTTTACATAAAGTCTTTGAGGTAAACATCATATTGCCTTTATAAAATAAGGAAAAACAGTATGAGTTTTAAAGGCAACTGGTCTGGAAAACTTGGGTGATGTATTTTTTTTAATCTGTACATCTTTTCTTATCACTTCTATGTGGAAAGTGTTACTGCTTCTTCTGTTCCAACCGCATATTACATTCCTTTCTGAATGTCCCTCTCCATCACTCTGTGCTTTTTAGATTTTTGTTTTTTACATTTGCAAGTGATTAACATCTTTCTACAAACATAAAGAGGAAACCACTGATAATCAAACAACATTTAAAAGAATCCAAATGCTGGAGAATCAAGCTGGAGCTGAGTTGGAAGACTCCTCCCTGTTGACTAGCTGTCAGGATTCTAGAAATAGCTATTCAGCCTGTTGGAGGAGAAAATTCATCAAGGGTCTTAGCTAACAATAGATCCTGCAAGCTATTTGGCTGCCCAACCAGGCAATATATGCTATCTGGTACACTGGTGACATGTCTGTTATGGGGAAACCAAGTGCTCTCTGATTGGACTTGAGGCCTGCTCCACTAGAAAGAATTCCTGCTTGGTACTGAAAACCTAATCAAAAACTGTTGGCTAGGGAATTCATAAGCCCTAGTAGGAAGCTACTACTGCTGTTTGGCTAAATTGATATATTATGCCAATTAAACTTATGTTTATGCCCATGTGTTAATGTACCTCATTTTTGGTTTGAGAAGTTTCCCTTTTGTAAGGTTCAGGAATGACCAAGACCATGGAGACTACTCTGAGCAAAGATGGAAGCTTTTATTTGGAAAAAAAAAAAAAAAAAAAGCTGCCAGGACTGACTCTCAAGAGTGGAGCAGTCAACTTTGAGATTACAGATAGTGGGCTATATAGAGCTCTACAGCTGGGGGAAAGTGAGGAAGGGACGGAACTCCTTTGTTCTAAAAAGAAGTGACAGTGGAGTGTTCAACACTACATGAGACATCTCTATCATACCCTTTAAGGCTCATAGACCATTGAGGAAGAGTTAGCAAAAGAATGTAAGACCCAAAGGAAGGGAAGGAGTGCTTTGCAATACTGTCTTCCATACATCATGAGGCTATTGCATTCATGACCTCACAGTGGCTGAAACACTATCTAACAAGACCTGCATAATATGAAGGCAAAACAAAATGATATCAGAATGGAAGATGGAGTAGTGTAAAGAAGAAGGGTTCCGTTGAGGGAAGATGAAGGAGGGTGGTGAGAGGAGATTGTGATCAGGGTACATAGTGCATATGAATGGGGGTTGTCAACATAAGTAGAACAAACTTGCAAGAGGAAAAAAAAGATTCCAAATAATAATAATCTTAAAGAGGGAACCAGCCTTTTGAAAGTGATACACAGATTTGTGGCATAGGACGTTGTGAGTGTTTCACAGTTTTGTATCTCTGCACTGGTCGTCATGATACATATACTACATGTGTGCAACCTGTCATATGTCAATGATAGTTCAATAAAATCATTAAAAAGTACATAATAAAAGGCCAAACTTCTTCTTATTTCCCAATTATCTAGTTATGCAACCAAAATAATCACTACAGGGGTTTCCAGAGACTAGATAGCTAGGTTCCCTACAGTTACACCTTACTACTTAAAATCTAATATATATATATATATATATATATATATATATATGCATATATATGGATTTTATGAAAATAAAAACAATGACAATGTAATTTAGCTTTTGATTTGATTTTTAAATTATGATCATCTTTAGCATAAAAAGACCTTCACAATATCTTTAGTAACTACAGTATTCCAATATTTTAGCTATGCTAAACCTTATTTTGTTCTCACATAGATGAACAAAATATTCTGTTAGTAGCATTAAACATATTTCTCTCTCATGAGGATAGACTTAGAAGGAAAACATCTAAGTTAAAAGATATGTGAATTTAAAAATATGTATTTGTGAGGAGAGAGAGAGAGAGCATGGACCTACCAGGGCCTCTTACTTCTTTTTCCAAATGAACTCCAGATGCATGTGTCACTTTGTGCATCTGGCTTTATGTAGGTACTAGGACATCAAACCAGGGCTTGCACGCTTTGTAGGAAAGCACCTTTACCCACTGAACCATCTCCCCTTTAAAGGTTAATTTCAAAAGATCCTATCAGTCAGCCTTCTCACAAAGTTTATCCCCGGCCTGCCATGTTGCAGCACTGCACAGTTATAAAATTTCCTCTCCACTGCCAATCTGATAAGTGAGAAACAGTGACTCATGCTTACTCGGATTTGCATCTCCTGAGTCCTGCCCTAACAGATCCCATTTTCATTTTCTCTGCTCCTGTTCTGCCTCTTTGAATTTCTGGTTTATTCTTTAAGAAGGTTTTCTTTCAACCTTGTCTTAATGAATTTGAACGAAAATTTCATTAAGTGCAAACATCAACTCTTTCCAATCTGTTGCAAAAATTCTTAGTCTCTATTGCCTCTTTACATTCTTTATGTTTTTGTCATCTTTATGTTTTTTGACATATACTTTTTTATGATAAACATGATCAAATCTTTGCTTTTCTTATTGGATAGCATGTGGATTTGTATATTTGGATATGTCATTTCTACTTAGACATTATGCACTGATTTACTTATATTTCTTTTATCACAGTTTTTAATTTCAATCATAGCTTCTAATTTTATTTTTAAAATTCATAATTTTAGGGCTGGAGAGATGGCTTAGTGGGTTAAGGCATTTGCCTCCAAAGCCAAAGGATCCCAGTTCAATTCTCCAGGACCCATGTAAACCAAATGCACAAGGGGGCATATGCATCTGGAGTTTGTTTGCAGTGGCTGGAGGCCCTAGCATGTCCATTCTCTCTCTCTCCCTCCCTCTTTCTCTCTCAAATAAATAAATAAAATATATTTTAAAATTTTAGAACTTTAATTCATCTGCAATTTATATTATTAGGTATAAGGATTTCCGTTTTAAGCATCATAAATGAAGGTTCAACTTCTTCCAATCTTCCAATTACTGACCTGTTCCAGAAATGTATATAGAATGATCCAAATTTCTTCACTAAATGGTCATGGCACTTTTTTTAAAAATTATTTTTATTTATTTATTAGAGGGAGAGAGAGAAAAACAGAGAGAATGGGCACGCCAGGGCCTCTAGCTACTACAAATGAACTCCAGATGCATGTGCCACCATGTGCATCTGGCTTATGTGGGACATGGAGAATTGAACCTGGGTCCTTAGGCTTTGTAGGTATGTGCCTTAACCCACTAAGCCATCTCCCCAGCCCAGTCATGGTACTTTTACAAAAGAATACAATTCCATAATGGTACACTAGTGGACCTGACTGGCCTTATTCTAGTAACATATTTACTAGGATAGTGTCATAGTATATTTTAAATATGATCAATAGTCCAACATAACTTCATCACAATTATTTTCAATTTTTGAGATTTATATACATATATGAACTTACTTAATTTTGAATCATCAAAATGTAATGTTTAAAACACTAGTGTGTGCACATCTGTGCCTATATTACTTTTCTAAATTCAGACTGTTTACGTTAATTTTTCTCTCCAGAAAATGTACATTTTATCAAAAATGTACTTATGTTCTCAATACACTGTATATTCTTTCTTGGTAAACAAAGTTGATATGTTAATGTACTTACCATTATGTTAATACTGTGGAAATGATCTTTTCCCTTTTTTTGTTGGGCTGGTTGTTGAAAGAGTAAGGGACAGGTATAGGTCTTTATAAATGTATCCTACCTACAGCTATATCATCAAATTCTTTAAAGTTCCAGTTCTTATCATCTTTAGTCATTTAGATTTCTAGCTATATAGTACAGTTGATGAGAATGAGAATGACTTGTCTTCATCCTTTGAAATTCATATATTTATTTCTTGCCATTAGTAGCATAGCATAGTTTATGATTAAGTAAAAAGTAAAACCAAAACTTTGTGGCTTGTTTAAATAAATATATTTCTTACTCAAACTACAACTGAGTGCTGCACCCTACATTCTTTTCTCTGAGAATTAGGCTGTGTCTGCAACAGTGCTACTCTCTGTGGCAGAGGGAGATAGAAGGAAGCTTGGTGATTTGGGTACTGACTCCCAAAACACCCATTTGGAAATAACATATATGACATCTATGATTATTGGCTAAGGCAAGCCATATGTCCAAATCTAATTGCAAGGGTATGGAAAGTATAATTCCATGTAATATGAAAGAAGCACAAGAAATCATAGCCAGAACAGAAAATATTTCCAAGCTAGCATGAGGAATCTGGTGATCATAACTAAAAAAGTACTTATAAGCCAAGCTTGGTGCCTCATACTTGCAATTCCAGCATTTGATAGGAAGCTGATGCAAGAAGATCATTAATTCAAGGATAGTCTGGGCAACATTTAAGACTTTGTCTCAAAAAAAAAAAAAAAGAAAGAAAAGAAAAGAAAAGAAAACGCTCCCACACCAGTCTTTTTTATCATTATTAGTTTTGTACTCAATGAATACAGTCAAGTTGGTACCATTGTTAGCCTCCTCCTTGTCCTCCCCCCTCTGCAGGGACCCTCCTAGTTGGGGAATATTGGATGTGCATTGTGGGGTTATCCAACAGTTATGGGTAGGAGGCAATATTTCTGTGTATCATGACCCAACATGTGGCTCTGACATTCTTTCCACCCCCTCTTCCGCTAATTTCCCTGTGCCATGTTGGGTTCATTTTAGGTCTGCATTAGTGATGAGGCCTTGGGAGCCTCTGTGTCTCTGGATATCTGGTTTGGTAGGAGTTTATTGTTCTCTGTGTCCATCAGTCTTTAAAAGAAGTATTACTTAAGCAACCAAAATGACTAGAATGCACTAATTCAGCACTCAATTAAAAATCTCTGAACCCAAAGAAAATTAAACTGTACTCCGATAAAAGCTTGTATATGAATGCTATATACAATATGATTCATAATTGTCAAAATAGAAATAATCCAAATATCCATTGTAGTAGACAGCTTCAGGTTTGCTGAGATGAACTTACAAATGAGGCACAGTTATGGAGAAAGATTTATTGAAGCTTACAGATCCAGGGGAAATTCCATAATTGCAGAAGAAGCCAACCTGCTTTCACTGGTCCAGGCGGAGGGAGAGAAGCCCAACGCCAAAAGCCAAAAGCCACACAGCACGCTTCAGGAACTCCATGTGGAACCAAGCCCTCTGCATATCTTTAGGCTGGCATTTCAAACCCACCACCATGCCTTAGGGCTAGACCCTAAGATCCACCCATTGACACTGCCTCCAGCCAGGTGGCTGCAGATGCAAACTACAAACTAATAAACACTGAATATATTGGGGACCATCTATTCAAACTACCACATCCATTAATGGTAAATGATCATTAAAATGTTGCATGTCCATATTCTTCTGGATTTAATACATGCATGCTGTATGCATGTGTTGAAATGAACATATATGATTTAGACACATTAGGAAAAAAATTTTAAAGACACAAATGGAAAACACTCAAAAGTAAGACACAGATAACTATATGTATACTAAACATATAGAAGATATTGTTTTATTAGTTATTGAAGAATGCAATATGATACTAGCATGTATCTGCAGATTTGGCTACAATGAGAACAGAGGATTGTAACTGTTACTGAGAATGAAGAACAAAGAAACTTCTATATGCTGTTATGGGAAAGCAAAGCTGTCATAGCTTCATTACACTGTTACAGCTAGATGCATGAACACTGATCAAGAAAAATCTAGTACAACTATCCCTTTAGCTTTTGGTTCAAATGGGTTTTTTCTTTGCTATTTGTATTTTTGTGAGGTTTTTGGTGTAATTACTTCTTTTATTCCAACATCCGTTGTTCTTTTCTGCTTTTTTATTATTATTAAATAGCAACTTTGTATGGACACGTCACATGTTGGTAACATCATTGCCCTCCTCCTTGTCCCATTCCCCTGAGGGCAATCCTTAGTGCGATTGCTGGCATTGACCATGGGGTTGTGGGTTATGAGTTGTGAGAGCAGCAGTCAGTCTTTGTGAGAGGGGATAATGCCTCTGGATATTCCCTCCCTTCCTCCCTGTGGCTCTTACAATCTTTCCTTACCCTCTTCTGCAAATTCCCTGAGCTGTGGTGGGGATGTTTTAAGTCTACTTTAGTGTTGAGCTCTCAGCAGCTTCTAGATTTCTGCTTTGGTGTGTTTACAGTGTCCTCAGAGTCTGTGTCCTTCACCTTTGTGCAGACTGTCAGGCTTGCTGATTCTTCTGTGGTTTCACCTGGGCCTTAGCTGCTGTGTGATGGTTCATCTGCCAGGGAAAATTCTTATTTATTTATTTGCTTGTGCTTGTGTGTGTGTGTGTATGCATGGTTATATACAAATGTGTACACATAGATGAGCTCCTGGGCACATGTATGGCACACACGTATGGTGCAGCTTCATGTGTGTGGTTCCATAATGCAGGTCAGTGATCTTTGCAACAAAGCACCTTTAACCTCTGAGACATCTGCCATTTGTATTTTAACACCTACTTATGAATGTTAAAATTAGGCTTTATCTTTATTTTTATGGTATCAAGATTACAGAATACATTCTATATTCATTATGTGACTTCAGATAAGCATTTCCCTCCTCCATTGTTACTAATTTGTTTTCCTCTCATTACAATGATTGATTTTAGAAACAAAGAGTTACACTAGTACAGCATAATTATAATTCTGCCCAGTCTGATCTAATATCCATAGATAGAAAATATTTCTTTAACAAATCACATCTATGCTAATCACATGTCAACTTTTTATTTTTCTCTAAACATTAGAGATGATTTAAAGTATATAAACAGAAATACATAGATTATATCTAAAGTATGATAATTCTACATAAGGGACTTGAGCATTAATGGATTTTAGTATCTTCTGAGGGTGCTGGAATCAATCTCTAGAGTACTTTTCTTAAATAATAAAAATACTTTGCCATTATGTTTTGAAGAGTTTGAACTTGAGCCATCACTACAGGGCTGTCTTTGCCTTAGTGCGCTGTACAGCACTTCTTGAAATTTTTATTGAGACTGCATTTGGCTCGTAATCTTCCTTTACAAAATTTACTACCAGTTTCCTCATAGTCCTGCAGGGAACTGAATAGAAATTGTGGTGACTCAGAATACGCTCCAGGAGAAGGCAAAAGACAATATTCAGGTTTTTTCCAACCTGAGCAGTTTTGCATGATATTTGTAAGGATTTGTACATATTTGGAGACTTGGGAATCTTTAGATGATGTAATCTACTTCTTTGCAGTTTAATTTATCATAGACTCTACTTTTAGACTTTGTGTTCATAGCACATGAACCATAATCAGTAAAAGCTCAATTGAAAATATGTCCATATTTGGAAATGACTGCCTAATGATTAATTTAAGTTGTACATTTAGTAATATTTAAATCATTAAATATGATGATTTGATTACAATAATAACAGATGGTGACCACCTGCTGTTTGTATTATATATGAATCGTGGTCAGCACTACTGTCACATATGAAACTGGACACAAACCCTATCTTTTACCTCCAATCTGCAGAATAGGCATGAATGAGTAAAGACATGACAGGCTTGCTAATGAGGAGAACAGCAGATTCACCACATTAGCAGGTTCATTTGGAGTTGTTCCTTTGCAGCCTGGCAATACAGGGGCAGTAGATAATAGATTAAGTTAAGTTTCACATAGTTGCCATCCTTTTGACATGAGTTCTAACTGGTTGCATAATAATTGTTTGGATTAATTCTAATAAATGTGAAGAAAAATATGGAAAATTGGTATAAAAACAGATTGAAAATTAAAACAGACTAAAGATCATTTCAGTCAGCTTTCTTGGTCCTTGAAGAGGTATTATGCACCAGAGATTGTCTGTGAGTGGGTGCCATTACTCACCAAGATTTCTAGAAAAATACGTAAAAAAAAGTGACATGACAAGTCTAAATTCATTGTGGATTGATTCCAAAGGCAGTTGTGTATTTAGTAACAAAAGGACTGGACTTGGTGAATCTACTGACTGAGAATATATAGTTCCCCTCCATGGGAAAGTTATTTAACATTGCAAACACTCCATTTCTTCACTGTAGAGCCACATGATACATAAATTATGGCATTATTTTTCTTGGTGAAACAGGATAGCATATATCACACTTCCTAGAAAAAAAGCACCTAGCCGTTACATATTTGTTTAAACAATAACCTGATTAAAATAAGAAATGTGTACTCTACATTACCAACTTTCTTTACGACAGGATTGTACTTCACAGTAATCCACAGAAAAGACACACATTGGAACTGCATGGAGTATTAGCAAAACAAACAGCAGGATGCAAGAAAAGAATATTGAAAACGTTAAGGACTTACACAAAACCTAAATTAGCCATAAAATTATACTCTAACACTCTGAAATGTAAACACAAAAAGAGACCTTTTTACCTATAGACAATAGTGTTTGCTCAAGGGCAGTATTGAGTACCTGATTTTGTTAATTAAGAAACTGCTGTATTGTGGATGTTAAATGCCCCCTCCCCCCTCAGAGGATCATATGTTTGAACAGTTGGTCCCCAGCTGGTGGCACTGCTTGGGAATGTTGTGGAACCTTTGGGAGGTAGAGCCTGGCTTTAGTAAGTGGGCTATTGGGAGCAGGCTTTCAGGTTGGTTTCTTAGCCTAGCCCCATGTATCAGTTACTTTCTCATTGCTAGGACCAAATATCGGACCACAAGCAAGTTACAGAAGTTAAGGTGTTTAATTCAACTTCCAGTTCCATAGAGTGGAATTCATCATGCAAGGAAAGGCATGCCAGCTGGGAGTAGGACTGCCACTGATTATCAGGAACAGCATGGAATCAGCACTCTTTCTAGCCTCCCTAGTTCCTCTGTGGATTCAGCTGTGGCTTAGCTGAAGTGCAAGGGGTAGTTTATCTACTCCAGTCTCACTAACTGAAAAAGGACAGATTTTTCAGTGGAGAGTGAAGTCAGCGTAGTTTTAATGGGATAAACATTATTAATTTAGGGGAGAGTTTGATGTATGTAACCCCTCTTTTAGCCAAAGACTAGTGAGAGCTTGGCACTGGAGAACATAATATTTGTCTCCATAGGACTCTGATCTGGCTCCCAATTTCAGATACGGATCCCTTTATACCGAGTGGATCTCTTACAATCAGCAATCAGAAAGCTATTGGTTACCCACTGAGGCTGTGTGTCACTATTGCGCTGGTGTGTACATCATGTCAGTGTGTCTGCTTGTGAGTAGCTTAGACCTCTGGTTGCTCAGACCATTGTTGGCCACTCCCCCAGTAGCTCATTTAGCCCTTTCTAGCACTAGACAGGCTAAACTGTCTGGGGACTGTCTTTCTTCTGAATTCCAGCTAGGTCTCTCAGTGCTCTGTGTTAGCAGCATATGGTGTCTTCAAGAGTAGGATCTTAGATTTTGCCTTAGATAGGTAATCAAATGCTTTGACAGAAAGCTGTCTGGATTTGGAGACCTCGTAGGTCTCTCTGATCAACAGCTCAATGTTGGTTGATGCTTCTCTCTTAATTCCTGGATTTTCTTCATCTTCCTAAAGTATATTTCAGATGTCTTTCCACCAAGGTATTTAAAAAAGATACATTTGGGTCTTTCTAGACTGTCACTGATTTGAAACTTTTATCTCTCACTTTCCTTTAACTTGTGCAACTTTGAAATCAATATTTTGTCTCCTTGAAACAATATGGCTATGGGATCCTTCCCATCTATTTTAAGTAGTCTATGCCACATATACTTGTGTGCTCACATAGAAATAGGAATATATTACATATTGTTTGCTGCACATTTTCATATATGTATGCATACATGTAAGTTTAAAATTGTTACCTGTGAGACTGTTACCTAAAAACAATACCTCTATTATTACTAGGAGCAGAAATTTCACTTTGATATGGCCTCAATAAATCAATCTATTTTTGTGTATTCTGTAATATATTTTTAAATGTTTGGTTTTATATTGAAAAACCTTGTGAAATGTTCAGAACACTCTGAAACAGTATGTTCTAAAATAATTTTACCTTGATCATATGGTAAAGTATTTTGCAATACATTTATCATAGAAAAACATAACATTTCTATAAAGCGTTCCCATAACTAGATTTAAGCAATACTATATCCTGAATTGTGTACCAATAAAAGCTACTTATGAAACAGACATCAAGATAATTAAATGAAAAAAATGTGGTTATGGAATTTTCCTGGGTTGGTTGCTTACTAACATTTTGACCTTGGACAATTTAATTACCCTCCATACCCCAGTTCTTATTTGAAAAACAGAATAACAGTGCCAATCTCAGAAACTTTCTGTAAAAGTAACATGAGTAAACATGTAAATAATGTGATGCACGCATAGCATGTGTGTAAGCATATATCTATTTCTGTGCATGTCTTTACCACAAATTCTTACTAATGAGAAAATATTTATTATTAAATTCTTCATGATAAAACACAGCTAAGGATTATTTGTAACCAAATATGCCTTTGATCTAATCAGTTCTCTGATTCCCTAAGTTACCATGCATTAGAATTGAGCACAATATTTAAAATGATCCTGAATCATCTCTATGCTTGGGAAAATTCTTTTCTTTGAATTGTATCCAATTTTTTATTCACTTAACTATTACACGGTGTGAGAAATTCTTAATGGAGAGCTATTAGGAATTCACAAAGCTTGAGCCTGCTTGTTGTGACTTACTTGTTCTGATCTCATCAAACATGGACATTATCAATGGCTCCATTGTACTCATTCAGCATGTGGGCATCATGTGTGATGACCTCAAATCTACTCCTAAGGCTAATCACCTAGATCAATCAATCTCTCCATAGAAAAGAATCGGAGCTAGGGTTTTGCATTTTTACTTTTGATCGATAACAGCTATAATATATTAATGAAGTTTAAAGTGTAGCCACTGATTTTTGCTTCAAAATGAATCAAACTGAAAGTTTGTTGTTGTTGTTGTTGTTCACATTTTAGTTTAAATGATTCAGTGACCTTTTCAAATTAACCAGGCCATGGGACAGTGGGACTGATTGTTTTTCAGTGACATTTGGAGCTCAAATCAATTGTGTATGTATGTGTGTATGTGTGAACTTCTTGACTTTTGGAGGAAAACAGAGTTTGAAACACAAATATTGTTTCAATCACTTTTTTTTAAAGATGATAATTTTGTAGTTGCTATGAAAAATCTCAGTTTCTTTATGAGCATATAAATGAAATTTCTTCAGAGCCCAAACTTGACCATTGTAACTCTAAGAATGACCATATTCAAGAGCCTGAGTCATGATCATTCTGGAGTACACTCTATAGCAGTAACATGCACATGGTGATCTTGTCATTTCCCACCTCCTGCATCATATAGGCTATCACCCTTCATACCTTTTGACTCATTTTCCTTTCACACATACCCCCAGTTTTGCTTGTGCATTAGAACTGGGTACAACAGGGAAATCTGGGATGTGGACTAACAATACCAGCAATTCCACTGTAATTCTATTAACTTCACATGTTATTGCTTTTTAAACAAAAGTGTGAATAAAATTTGATTCCGTTCAAGTGAAATGTAAAGAAAAATCTGTTCTGAGAATTTTGGGTGGGGGGAATTTCTTTACTCTTAAAAGGGGACTAAGAATGGTATATTGTCTATACTTATGGAAGTTTTAAATAAAAAGTTAAAACAAAATAAAAGTTTTTAAAAAAGAGACTAAGGAAATTTCTTTTAGTTCCAAGAAATCATTATGCAATAGACTAATACCTCAAACTGCTGCAGCTGTCTTGCAACCAGGAAAGAATTAGCCATTCACATGAGAGAGGTTAGGTGTCTACATGATGGAGTGATTCACTAATGAATCCTGCAATTGCCTTATCCTTTGATGTTCTGGTGGTGTTTGTGCTGTAGTACAGGGCTATATTTAAGCATTTTGTTTGGTTTTTGTTTTGTGATAACAGCTTTATTCTAAATAATACAAGGTATCAAAAATTCCAGATATACTATCTGGATAGACTTACTAGAACTTACTAGATAGATTTTGAAAGTTAACATAAGATATACTCAGGAATTTATAAGATGTGGCAAAATGACACATTAATGGGCCTTGAAAAACCAATTTTAATAATTAATAAGAAAGGAAATTTTGAACAAAAATAAATTTTATCTTACTACTTATCACATTTTTTAAAAGATACTATTCTTTAAGTCTTCATGAGAGCAAAATATTGGGGACTATTTTTTAAAAGACAAGCTTGCTGTATTTGGGTTCATCTAAGACCTACTTAATATAAAAAATTAGACTTTTCTCTCTTCCCAAAAACATTACAATATCTATGATTTGTTGAGGTTTCAATCATGATCAGTTTTAGAGACTACTTTTAGTTTTACTTGATGTAATATCAAGTAAAGGGTTGCATTATATAAGTTATATATTTTATCAGGCAAAATCAAATACACTTCTCTGAAATGCTTTGTTTTATTTCAGTAAGTCATATCACATCATCATTGAAGACTGACAATTATGTAGACTCTGCAGTAACGGTTGACATGCTCACAGAGAACACAGGGCTTTGCACATAACACTGTGCTCACACAGGACCAGTAAACCTTTGTTCGACACAAAATCATGTTCCTGCCTTGCAGCTTGCCTCAGCTTGTAACTACAATTCACTTCCAGGCCAGCCCTTTACCCAACTGGGTTCCCAGGAAAAACAGGTAATAACAATGTTTGATGCAGCAACACAGAGAAACAATGTTAGCAAAGGAGACAACAATTTTTAAATTTATAAATTGTTGATGGATAATCACTCGTTATTGTTCTTGTTTTCTTCTTTTGTAGTATCACTTTCTGAAGTTACCTATGAGGATGGGTCACCATTTTCATCCTGAAGTAAAATGAAGACAGACAGATTCAATAAGGAAGAAACTCCAGATTGTTCAATTAATTGTTAATATTAAATTCTACAATTATATGAGCAAACCCCATGCATTTCAAAGGCTTATGAAACATTTTATTTTCCGTTGAAAACATGATGGACTTCTATCACAGTTATACATATTTAAATCTATGAATAAAAAAGGCATTGAAGCTATTTAGCAATAAGTCTTGCTGGCTTCTGCACACTGTAGTACCTTTTGGAAGGAGCTTCTAGCCTTTTCAGAAACAAGAGGAACAAAGGAAGGCAAATCATCCCCATGTGCAGACTCACAGTCACAGTTAATAACCATGCTATGCCTCTGTGCAAGTTTAAAATTCCTACTCAATTTAGAAATAAGTGACAAGTACAATTTAATTATTCTGAACATATGACTTTAACATTGAATTTCAGAGATGGAAACATTTTATTTTAATGTTACTTATAGGGACAAATTTATGACATATGTACAGTGAACAATTGAAAAGGTCAAAATCCTTTGTGAGCCACCTTAATCCTAGATCAAATACAGCCTGCAAGTCCAAGAACTGAAATCAATTTCACTACAAGTATCAGTGTAGGCTCATGTTTCCTGTGATACTTCCCTATAACTCTGAACAGTATGTATAGGAGATAAATATTTTAAAGCTAACTTTGGAATGCCTAGATAACTAAATATTTCCAACAATTATTATAACTGTTACCAACACTTTAAATACATTTCACTGTCTATTTTACTTTACTGTAGGAAAATATCCATAGTCTTGTAGAAAACCATTTCTTTTCACAGCAGAGATATTTATTTATCCTTGCCATTGAGTTTTTGATGCAGTCTAGATTAATCAGGGTGGTTTGTAGTTGTACCACAAGGGCCATGAAGCAAGTAACACCAGCTGTAGACACAGGGAACAGTGGCGTAAGAGTGTTCTGAGCGAGGACAGATCTAACAGGTGATGAGATCATACACATAGATTCCTCTCCCTTGCTCTGAAGTGATGCTCAGCTGTCAGAGGCACACAATGTTCACAAGGTGGAGGCAGGCAGAGCCTTGACAATCAAACCAAGCTATCAGTCCTGGTCGCTCTATCACTATGGACTCTGGAAGAAAAAAGAAAGTGAAAATGTATCTCTCACCTATATTTCAGCAAAAGTGCTTGCTTCAAATCCTAAATGTAGCTAAGCCATGATGCCAGTAAGGAAGGAGTGAATGAATATGTCATGGCTGTGAAGAAATGCTGCAGACACATGAAGCCTGGCACAAGCTTGTGAATACTACCTCTGTTTTCAGTTCCCTTATGTCTCTGGTGCTGTGTGTGTCAGTGCTCTCCCTTACAAAGCTCAGTAGGGGCTTATTTCACATTCAATCTAAATGGGCTTCAGCACCTCTAGTTCCCAGGATCAACCTTTCTTTTCCACAGGCTAGTTAACTCGTGGCTAAAATATTAGTGAATGGTAATTTTCATGATTACATTGGTTCTTTGTGGGAGATCACACACTGTCATTTTACAGATGTGGGGAATCAGTCTGTGTATGACCACCTGACTATATGGGAGGAGAAGGTAATTGTTATTATAATAATAGAATTGTAGCATATACAATTAAACAATAAGTTGTTAAAATTGAAAGAAGATAAGGACAAAATAAATTGTCAACAAGAAAAGCAGAAAGAACAACTACCTAGAGACTTCTCCAATACATGATAGTTATTGAATTTTATTAACTGATGGATGTCTTCTCAGCTTTGTAGCATCTCAGTGCTGCAGGTGTTAGATAGCTGACTATACTCAAGGCTTTTGACCAGATATACTCAAACCAAATAAAACTCCACTAGAAAGCTATCAATGTATTTATTAGTAAATAGAAACATCTGTCCATTAAAAAGAATCAGTGGAATTTCAGATAAGTGTAATTAACAATAATTAATTTAATTAACTTGTTAAAATTAATTATAAACATTATGTTGCAAGCAATAACTGATTGATGCACATTTAAAAAGTTACCTATTTCTTCTATCATGTTTCTTAGGCAGAAATCATGTTTTTGATTAGGATATCGGCAGAAACAAAGGACTGTATTAAGCATTTGAATCAATCATCCTTGTAGAGTCCGCCATGGCAGGGAAGGCATGACAGCAGGGTCTGCTCACGTGAACCTCCACAGTGAGGACACAGAGCTGAGGGCTCAGATGGCACTATTTGTACATAGCCCTGGAACCCAGCCCGTGGAATGCTACTGCCCACAATGAGGGTGGGTCAAACCACCTCCACTCATCTAATCTAGGAAAACCCTCACATACGTAACCTGAGATTTGTTTCCATGGTTATTCTAAATCCTGGCAGAGATGAGCCATCACAGCTTTCAACTATGGTTATTTCATTCATACACTAGTGGTAATTTCTCCACCAGAGAATTCTCCTTTGCTCATGTTGTTGCCTGTCCAGCTGTACCTCAACACTCAGTGCATCTCCACTTCTGTCTTCTGTTGGGGCACTGTAGTCAGTTGAGCATGTCTTGTTAAAGTATTGCTATTGTTAAATTAGCGCAAAAAGTTCATGTGGTAGTTTTTCATCAAAAGTGATAAAAACATTTTTCTTAGCAATAAATACATTATGGCAAATTGATCTCAGAAAGATTTCAAGTTTTATTTGCAGAAAATATAGAGAAATATATTGAGACTTTAGTCCACCAATGTACATTACCTCTGAAAGGCAGCCAGGGAAAAAATAGTAAATCAGATATACTTGCCCATAGATACATTTTGCCACTGATATTTTAAATCTTCAGGGGGACCTTATGGTATCTATAATACTGCTCAAAACCCAGTAAGTTTTGGTGGGCATGTTGGCTCATACCTGTAATTCTACTACTCTAGAAGCTGAGGCAGGAAGTTTACCATAAATATGAGGACAGCCTGGGCTACAGAGTGAAACCCTGTCTTAGTCACTCACTCAAAAAATTTTTGGGGTAAGTGAAATAAATACTGAAGCAGAGCCATAATTTTAGTACTGTGTCCAATGCTCTTAATCTTGCATAAAATAAAAATAAAAAGCAATACATTTGAAAATTCAAGGCAAAATATAAACTATATAACCTATAGTTTGTTTTCAAAACATTTTATATTATGTAATCAGAAACTTCTGAAAGTTTTTCAGTAGTGACTGATATAATCAGCATCGTGTAGGTCCCACTTTTCAAGTTGAAATTCATTGTATGAAATTCCTTTAACAAGTTCCAAGTTTTACAAAGTTTGCTTAAGAGACAAGCTATAATGTCTTTACTCATCTTTAAAAGTTGGCAATATGAGGACAATAACTTCTGGTTGTTTTTAAGAACATAATGAGGGAATAGGTCAAAAGAACATTTATATTCTCCAGCTTCACTTTCTGCAAATGATAAATTTCCCTCTTTTGAAAGGCCGCATAGTTGTCCATTATGTATGTCCACTTGTTTTCTTCACACATTCATCTACTGATGTCATTTAGGTTGATTCCCTATCTTCACATAATAAGGCAACCAAAGCAAGACAAAAACTGCATAAGCATAGATATTTGCAGAGGCTATAAAACTTCTAACTTTTAGAAGCAGAGTTAAATCATGGTTACTACATGCTAGACTGTGGAGGGATAGGAAGATATTCGTCCAAATACAACAACTTTCAGTAAGGTAGAAGACGAAGTTCAAGAGGCCTATTGTACAGTATAATGACTGTATTTAGAGATATCTACATACCTTAAAGTTATTGAGATTATATTTTAAGTATTCTCACCAGGAAACAAACATATGAGTTAATATATATGTTAAATACCTTGACTTAGCCAGTCCCTAGTATTCCATATATTAAAATATGTATATTATT
This sequence comes from Dipus sagitta, assembly GCA_036346955.1. Taxonomy (NCBI): domain Eukaryota; kingdom Metazoa; phylum Chordata; class Mammalia; order Rodentia; family Dipodidae; genus Dipus; species Dipus sagitta. The sequence continues at coordinate 100,474,679 of CM070771.1, read as the reverse complement.
TTGCTTTTGAATACAAAAAAAGCAGAATAAATATAGAGCTTTAATTAAAATTCCTCCTTGGAAGCTGTACTTTCAGCTCTCTGATGGGGTAGGTTAATTCTAAATCCATCCCATTCCAAAACCACTATATCATGAACAAAATATAATTTTTGGTATACTGTTAAGATGACAAGAAGAGTATAAAATCTTGAGTCACATCTATACTATTCCCATGACCAAATAGTACAGCTGTGAGCCTGGACCAAGGAAGAGACAGGAAAGAGAGAAATGTCTGCCCTGAGCAGCAGCAAGGTGAGGAGGTTGGCCTCACTCCCATCTAGCTTGGATTGTCCAGGACTAGAGAGTGGTCCCAAGACAACAGTATCCCCAACCTACTCAGAAGAGGGAGCAAAACATAATTTATTTCTCTTTGAAATAAAGAGTAGAAGCAATATAAACTTTAAGGTCTGGCCTATAAATTCCTTCCATATTCTCTTAGCCATATCCTTTCTTTTCTCTGGCAGACAGTGAAGTCAATAACCAGATGGCCTTACATTAACTAAGAGCCACCAAATGTAGTATCAACTTTTCTGCCCAGGGGTTATGTAGGGCAAAGCAGGGAGGCTTCACATCTCCACAGGAATCCTTCATCATCATGGGCATGCAATGAAGCTTTACTCCCCGTTATCTACCCACAAGTCAGTGTCTAGACCTGAAAGAGCAACATTTATATAGTAGTCTGAACATTTGTCTTGTTGGGACTTTCTGTTGTATTCCTTTTAGGACAGTGTGAATATGTTTTCATTGAAGGAAAGCAGGCGTGGAGTCTGTCAGCAAAAGCTCTGGCAAAGATTCCTACTTTTCCACTAACCCATCTTCTTAACTACATATCTAATTGTCTCTTTCCAACATTGCTGACCATGTAGCTATATGATTAAATTCCCATTTATCTATATGACCATATGACCACAAGTCATTCATGCCAGCCTGCTGGTCTGGCCAATGATAATCTCACACATATGCTACTTTGTTTTGATTAACATGGAGACACCTGCAGGTGGGGAACAGATTTGAATATTATTGTTGAAAATAATGGTGTGTCTAACACAAGTAAGCTACCATGAACTGAGGATTTCTACAGGTGATCTGGAAACTGATGAGAAAGAAATAAGAAATGCATGTACCAATTCTCTTTAGCCAACAAAGGAGTTCTATTGTTTAAAGCTGTTTAGGCATTTTCCCCCATCGAATATAAGCTTGTTATGTAAGCTTACTTTGTATTATGGTCACAAGGCTGGCCTCAAATTCATCGTGATGCTCCTGTCTCAGTCTATACAACGCTGAGCCCCACTGCACATGTATTATGGTTTAGTAGTTCTTAGACTTCAACAATGCTTGCCTGGTATACGAGTTCACAATATTTTATGTTTTATAAATTCATTTTTACTTCATTTTTATCCTAGTGCTTACACATATTAATGCATTTGAATCTATATTTCAATATTTTTTACCACAATCAGATATAATAACATAGTAATCAGATATTGTAGTAATCAGATATTATGCAATATGCTGTACATTTTAAACCTCCAATAAATCTAAATGTCTTTAATTAGTTATGCCATATATGCCCTTACTCAACAACATATTCTGTTTTTTGTTTGTATGTTTTTTTGAGGCAAGATCTTACTGTAGCCCAAACTGACCTGGTACTCACTCTGTACCCAGGAGGGCCTCAAACTCATGGCATTCCTATGCTGGGGTAGCAATACTGTTAGCAGTTTTAAAAATCTTTCTTTGTAGTGCTGAACAAAAAAGTAGGTTATATTAGATCCACAAAAAAAAATTTTAGTTACTTCACTTAGATTTCCATAATGTTTAATCTGTAAAAAGTATTTCACTTGCCTCTTCCTCTCAAAATTAAAAAATAAATTAAATATTTTTAAAAAGGAAAAAGTAATTTCAGGTACTGTAGTTGTTTCATTAAAACGAAAACGAAGTCTCAACAAACCTTTGCAGTTCAAATGAAGTAATTCATTAATACAAAAAACCCGTAACATAGAAAGAGGTATGTTTGGCCCCTAAAGCTATCCCTCCTTTAATATTCATTACTTTTAATCATATTTTAAATGAAATTTTGTATTGCTCATACCTTCAATACACCATCCTTTTTAGAGGTTCACAGGCATACACCGTTTTTATTTGGCTCAAGTATTAAATAATATGTTCAAGTAATAGATAAACAAGGTGCCAGTAAAAGTAATCCAGTCATAGCTAGTTAATTTTAATCATTTGAGTACTAATACAACTTCCTGTCTTTACTAACCCATGCCCGGAGGGGGGGATGCAGTTTATATACATGGGAGAAAGCCAGATCCAAGCACTTTCCCTCACCCCCCCCCATTGTATTTCCTGTGCATGTCTAGCCACTTTCCTGTTCTTCCCAGTGAATGTTATCCAATCAGTAAAAGCACATCAGCCTGACCAGTCACATCACTGAGGCTCTTTGCTTGAATCTGCCCAGACTGGGTGCCTCTATCCTGATCTCTGATGGCCCCTGCCTGGTTTAAGTATTCTTTTGGTATCTGTTTCCTAACTGTCTCTAAGTGGCTTGTCCTTGTTTTTCCTTGACTACTGGGTTCTTGTGGCTACAGAATACTTGGATGCTCTAGACACCATGTTTTTCTTTGTACCATAGACTATGTTTACCCAGATGCAAGGGTTGAATCACAGAACTTCTAGTTAAGGACTGGATTCCATCTATTTTTTTAAAACAATGTTTTTATTTATTTACGAGCAGAAAGAAATAGAGAGAAAAGAGACAGAGAGATAGAGAGAATGGGTATGCCAGGGCCTCCAGCAGCTGCAAATGAACTCCAGATGCATGTGCCACAGTGCATCTGGCATTATGTGAGTACTGGGGGATTGAGCTCGGGTTGTTAGGCTTTGCAGGCAAGTGATTTAACCACTGAGCAATCTCTCCAGCCCTGGATTCTTTCTTGCCAGCTTACTTTCTTGTAGTTTCCCTTGCCTTTACTCAAAGGTCTCATTTCCTGTCTAGTGTTTGGCTTTGTTCTGACCTGTTACATTTTTGGAGAAAATGCAGTGAAAAATCTAATCATTAAATAAAGAATTAAAAAGAAGAGATGTCATAGATCAAACAAAATGTCTAACTTTGTCAAATGAAATGACTTGAGGCTTTCTGATGCTGGTTGGAGTGATGGTTTTACTTTCTTCACTGGAATGGCCTTTTCTGACAGTATGTCATAGTAAGGAAGCAGATATTTGATAGACATTAGAATATAGGAAGGAAAAAGAACAGCAAGGGATTAGGGATCATAAATGAAAGATTTCAGTGAATCTAGGAACTATTATCAATATAATGTTAAGGGTATTCTATATGTCATATGGCTACAAACAAGAACTGCCAAATTTGGACTTTTTAGTTATCATTTTTGCTTTAGAGAATTTAGAGAGCATGAGCTCTCCTAGAGTCTACATATGCTCTTCGTTAACTTGTAGAACGATTTGGTTGTTTCGTACACACTGAGAGGATTCCATTACATTCTTTTTTCCTGATTATTTTTTTCTAAACCGTCAGTTCTCTTTCTTCATCAATGGGCATTGAAAGGGTCACCATCAAGAGTCCAGTGATTCAAGAGATTTTACTATTTCACTATGATTTTATTTGGGAAGGTAGCTAATATTACAGGAAACTGAGTCACACAGAGATGGCACCAGAGATAGAGTGGAGAATCAGAACATTTATTCATGTTAACACGGATTCAGAGGAATAACTTCCAAAGCCTGAGTACTGAGCTCTGACAGCTCAGAGGTTTGATAGACAGTATCGCAGGCAGTCAGACATCATCTTGAATTCTTTACAGTATTGGTGAGCTACAAATTTCTAAGGTTACATGATTTGGGGGCACAAAGATAAAATTTCTTGGCAACAATCTGTGATTTGTTCAGAGGTGTTTGTGCCTATGGCTCCACTAACCAGATAACATACAAGCAAGGTGAAGCTGTGTTGATAGGGAGGAGACTCGGGGTCATGCTGTCTCCTTGGTAAAGCTTGTACAGTAGAAACTTGTGTTTTAGAGTATCTTCTGGTTTCATTGTTAAATTTCTTCTACCACACTAGGATCACCAATAAAATTTCCCCCTAATTTATGATCATACCTTCAATAACCCCCCAGTTCAGTGCATTGAGTTCCTACCTAATTCTCCCTGTGCATGATTCCAGACCTCAATAAACTGTTAGGTTCCAGTTATTTGTAAAACTGGGTCCTATCTTGCTTTCTTGAGACATTCTCTGAGACTTAACTTCTGTTTTCCTATGTCCTATACCTTAGTATCTTCATGATTAATTAGAGAGTCACACATCATTTCCACCAGGGCTCTACTAATGTCTTTTCTCATTGCTATGTTATCCCATTTCTAGTCATTCCTATTCCCAACATAATGCCTTCCTTCAGATCATACTGGGTTTGGCCTACATGTACCAAAGATTGCTAGACTCGACTCCACCCAGGCATCAAATGGAATTCAAAATTAGTTACTGCTTCAGTTTCATGCTCAAGATTCTTAGGCATATACTCACTAACATGCTTGGAATTCTTAGATGAAAGCTATGTCTGGCTTTTCATTGTATGTCAGTGAAGTAGTCATGGGAGCAAAAAGGAGAGGATGAATTAACCAATTTAGGAGGTTAAAGTGACCTTGTGGATTATTTCAGTGAGAGATACGAGGATATTGACGATGGCAGTTTTCTGGTTTGGGTAGTAGACTGTGTACTATTCCCAATCTCCCACCTGGTCTATTGCAATGACATCCTATTTAGTCTTGGCTTCTGCTAGCTTTTCATGGCCATTGTAACTCATGTATTCCTTGAATTATAATCTTTCATGATTACCTCACAAGGTGCTCTACTTTTCACTTTCCATAGAGGATAATATCTAAGTTCTCTATACTATCTGAATTTTCTCACCATCAAGCTCTATACAAAATGTGCTGCATGATTGTACCCAATCACTTGTTACACACCCACTTTCACATCTTTGTGCCTTGTGAACAAATGTGGTAGCATTGCTTGAGTTTGGTTTGCTCTTACCACCATCACTTCCAGGAAAATCTGAACTATCTTTCAAGGCATGGTTTAGATATCACCCAGTTTTCATTTCTTTTCTCTTCTTTTCTTTTCTTTTCTTTCTTTTTTCTTTTTTCTTTTTTCTTTTTTTGTTTTTACAGTGTTCTTCACAGAGATAGAAAAATGATCTGAAATTTCATATGGAAAGGCAGAAGGCCTCACATATCCAAACATATCCTCAGCAAAAGAAATACCTCTGGAGGCATCACCATACCTGATCTAAAGCTATATTACAAAGCCATAGTAATAAAAACAGCACGGTACTGGCATAAAAACAGGAGTATAGACCAATGGAATAGACTTGAGGACCTGGACTTTGGGTCAAGCAACTATAGCTACTTGATATTTGACAAAGGCCCTAACAACATAGGCTGGAAAAAAGACAGCATCTTCAACAAATGGTGCTGGACAAACTGGATAACCGTATGCAGGAAATTGAAACTTGACCCACACATTTCGCCATGCACTACAATCAAGTCCAAATGGATCAAAGACCTCAATATAGGACCAGAAGCTCAACTAAAATATAGGAAGTACTTTCCATGATATGGGAATGGAAAAAGACTTCCTGAACAAAACCCCAGTAGCTCATGATCTTAAACAGTTACTCAACCAATGGGATCTCATGAAGCTGAAGAGTTTCTTTACAGACAAGCATACAATAAGCAAAGCCAATAGATTACCCACAGAATGGGAGAAAATATTTGCTGGTTATCCAACCGACAGAGGCCTAATCTGTAGAATCTACAAAGAACTCAAAAATCTAAACAGTAAAAAGTCAAACACCCTACTCACAAAATGGAGCAAAGAGCTGAACAGGCAGTTCACAGAGGAAGAAATACAAATGGAAAATACACACTTAAGAGAATGTTCATCATCCCTAATCATCAGGGAAATGCAAATTAAAACAACTATGACATTCCACGCTACCCCAATAAGGATAGCATACATCACAAAATCAAATGAAAATAAATGCTGGTGAGGATGTGGAGAAGAAGGAACACTTATCCACTGCTGGTGGGAATGTAAGATGGTACAACCACTGTGGAAAGCAATATGGAGACTCCTGAAAAAGCTGACTGTAGAGATACCAGCAGACCCAGTTATTCCCTTATGGGCATCTACCCTAAAATCTTCAAACCACAGGCCAGAGAGATTTGCTCAACCATGTTTGCAGCGGCTCAATTCGTAATAGCTAAGAGCTGGAATCAACCCAGATGTCCATCACTAGAAGAATGGATATCTAAGATGTGGTGTATCTACACAATGGAATTCTGCTTTTTTTTCAGGTTAGGGCCTTGCTTTAGCCCAGGTTGACATGGAGTTCACTATGTAGTTTTAGGCTGACCTCAAGCTCATGGCAATCCTCTTACTTCTTGCTCCCAAATGCTGGGACTAAAGGCATGTACCACCACGTCCAGTTATCCACCCATTGTTTGGAAGTGGTGCCTCTGTTATCTCTCTACATGTGAAATTACTGGTTTAAAATTTTATCACAATTATTTGCTTATATATCTCTTCCATTTAAATATAATGTGATTTATGTAATTAATTTACAACTTTTTGATTTTTTCAGGGTAGGGTCTTGCTCTAGCCAAGGCTGACCTGGATCTATATAGTCTCAGGCTGTCCTCATACTCACAGCAATCCTTCTTCTGTCACCTGAGTGCTGGGATTAAAGGTGTCCACCACCATGCCAAAGCCCAACTTTTTCTAAAGGAAATTTTAGTTCTAAGTTCCTAGTCTGGTATTGTATTTTGCTCATTATTAGATATACAGTTCAGGTTTTTCAAAAATTTAATATATATTTTAATAGATTTCATAAAACAACTTACAGAATTTTTGTTCTATTGGTTTTGGATGGTATTGTTGACTAAAGAACATAAGAGGAGGGACACAATTTCGGGTGGATACTGAAGAGCAACCTCCAAGAAGAAGCAATACTAGAGTCTACAAAGTGGGCTTATCTGTGACACCATAAAGGAATATACCTAGAACAGTATTAATCTGCAGATGCTACATGTGGATTAAAGGCATTTGAAGCCCAACTTCATGTTATCCAAACATAACAGACTCAAGGAGATACATAAAGAGTGGCATTGGCTACTGAGATGAGAGCGTGTGAGCTAGTGATTTACAAAGACAAGCTTGAGGTTTTGCTACCACACATATCCTGAAACACTTGCTGAAGAAAATCCATGCCAGACAGTGTTGCCATGCTAATGGATGGAGTACAGAGGAACAGCCAAGGGCTCAGGATGCCCCTCCATCCAGACAGTGGGCTTCTTTCATGGCTTATGGTAAAGCATACTCTGACAGCCAACTCTGATGTTCAGATGTGGCTTCATAAAACATTCTCCCATTCCATGGGAAAATGTAGTACTTACTTTCCCTGGAAATGAATACATAGCCCTTGGATGCTCTTTATTATTGTCCTCAGTACTCTGTAATTTAATGCTGTCATTAAATTAGGGTGAGTTTTATTCTAGTGATGTTACCAGAAGCAGTGATTTGAATGTTTTCAGAAAAAGTGAGCTCCTTCTTTAAAAGGGCAGGTGTATTACTGAAAAGACAAGGAATAGTCAAAGGCCTTGAGCTACCATAAATATGATGAAGGCCACTTCACTGCGCACAAGATTTAATTCTCACTGTTAAGATACACTGGAGCCTAGATACCATGATGCATTTTTCAGTGTAGATCTGATGTGTATTTTTTAATTAATAATACATGGCAGCAATATCTGAGGAATGATCTATTATTTATGTCCCCTTTTCAAAAAGCCCCTCATGTATTATATATTCAGACAGAAAATTCATCTCAATTTATTTGAAGTTAGTTTTGAATAGAAAATACATTAAGATGTTGTCATGTAAAGGAAACAGGCATGCTTAAATTTACAGTTCACCCAGACATGTGTGTGCCTTACATATGGGTAGTTGACAGCAATTAAATAGTCTAGACAGAACATTCATATATGCTTACTTGTATTGTTAAGGATTTTTAAAAAACATAAGTGAATTTACGATGTATCAATGTTGAAGTTAAGAGAAAATGAAGATAAGTTTTAAAAAGTGTCCTTTACCACTGAAGATTAATATAACCACTTGAGCATTTTATACTTGTAAATAATGCTTTAATAAGTGATTCTATGCAAATGTAATTCAAACTATTGTCACCAGCCCTTAAAATGTAAAATACTTCACCCAATTGTATAATATAGAAAGAAAGCATGTCAGACTTTTCAATAATGGGCAGCTTTCTTTTAAACAACAAACATGTGGCACTTATATAAATCTATTTTCTTAGTGAAACTTTGCATGAGAAATGTTTATTTGTATTTGGAACAAATATATAACTGAAAATGGGGCGAAGAGTGAGGAAAGAATGCTGAGAGAAGAACAATGCAGCAGGTCTAATCGTTTTTATGACTGTGGTGGCCTCCCTTCACATTTATGTAAACCCTACTTTGGCAAGTTCCTCTTGGAGGCATTCAACATACGTCTTTGTAGCTTTCATTTCAATGCTAGTGAACACAATTTGAATTGGATTATTCTGGAATATCTTATTAAGACAGGGTTTATAAGAAGACAATGTGTGAGCAATTATATTAGTCTTCATAAAAGACATATACCTAAATTAGGGAAGGAAATCTTCAAAAAAAGCAATACTTTCATACTAATTAATTTAAAAACACAACAACAACAATGACAGAAGAAAAATAAAAACCAGACCAGGGAGATGGCTCAATAGGTAGCATACAAAAACCCGATAATGCAAGTTCAGATCTCCAGAACCCACTTAATGTCACTAACCCCATCATACCTACAAAAAGAGAAGGGAGGTGGAAATATGAGAATCTCAAAGTTCAGGAACCAGGTACCTTGGCAAACGCAGCATTGAACAATCAAAGAAACCCTGCCATAAAATAGGTAGAAGATGTGGACTGACAGTAGAGCTTATCATCTGACATCTGCACGTGTGCCTACTTTCACACATATGCAAACATACACACATCATGCACACACCCGCCCCTCTCTCTCTCTCTCTCTCTTACACACACACACACACACACACACAAATCACGGTTTGTTTCAGTGCTTTTTACCTCTGATGTGGTTAGAAATTTTATAGTCAATAATAAAAACCCAAAGAAATTAAAGAAGTCGTTAGTTCTAAAGTAAGTAATGGGACAATGTTGAGTATCCCTTGCAATTATCAGAGTATTTTAAGTTGCATGTGTGTGGGGGTTGTGGTGTGCATGCATTTGTGATGCATGCTTGAATGGGCAGATGCATGTGTATGCGGGTGCATGTGGGTGGGTGTGTATGTGTGGAAGCCAAAGGATAACATCATGTCTTCCTTGATTGCTCTCCACTGCATTTACTGAGGCAGGGTCTTTCACTTGAAACCAGACCTGATCAATTCAGCTAGTCTTGCTAGCCAGCTTGTTCCAGGATCCCCTATGTCTGCCTGCTGGGCACTGGCCCTTATATGGGCTCTGGGGACCCAAACTAGGTCCTCCCACTTGTGCAGCAAGTGCTTCATGTACTGAGCCACTGCCCCGGATGTACTGTGCTATTTTCACAGGTTTTAGTGAACCATGTCTTCTCAGAAGTGTTATAGTAAGCACTTTAAATCTTACTTGTAAAATCAAGAGGGGCCATTGTTCACACTGAGACACTTTGTTGGGTCAGGTCTTCTTTAATGTTGACTCTAGAACAGCAAGCATGGGAGCACAACAGGGACTCCAGCCACTGAAAATGAACTCCAGACATCTGTGCCACCTTGGCATCAGACTTACAAGGGTCCTGGGGAATTAAACCTGGGTCCTTTGGCTTTGCAGGCATTCTCCTTAAGCACCAAGCCATCTCTCCAGCCACCCTATTGTCTTTTTAATATTGGTAAATTCTACTTTTATATTCATGGATAATTTATGTTCTATATATTTCATCTCCTAGGTTAATAACCTATCAATTTTACTAGATTCTTTCTAAAAGAACTTGTAGCTTGAAAATATTCTGTTCTGTAATTTTCTTTTTCCCCTTCACTGATTGCAGCTATCATTAATAATTCCTTCCTTATATAGTCCTTGGATTTAAGTTACCATGCTTGCTTCTTGAAGGGGAAGATTCTTTTCCAAGTCACTTTTTATTTCATTCTTATATTTTTTTCCATTGTAAGTCATTTTTTAAAAATTGATGTCAGCTATACACAATTCATAGTTTTATCTTTTATTTGGTTTCAATAATCGGTATTGGTTACTTATCTTGATATTTCAAAAGACTAACCTCAATTTTGTCATATTATTTTATGCTCATTCTTTATGTATATTTGTTTTAGTATGTATTAATTTTATGTAATAATGGATTACATTTACACACACACACACACACACACACACAGCATTTTGATCATATTCACCCCATGTCACCTCTCTTGTCCCTCTCCACCTTCCACCATCTCAAATCCTCTTTACATTACCAAATATTCCCCTTCTACATTCATGTTTTATGTGTTTGTTTTTTGGTGACCCAGTGAATTTAATTAAAGAGTTGTCCACAAGAACACATTGATCCTTCAATCTACATTCACTTTGTACTCAGATTCTTCTGAAAATTAAAAAATTTTACTGTATTATACATTTACATAATACTTTTATATTCTGTATATGTAGATTATACAACCTTTGGATTATTAACAAGGTTAAGACTTTCATATTCCTTCTTTTATTCCTGTTCATTTTAAATATATATACTGTGTTGATCATATTGTTTTTATTTTCAGTAATATTTGTATTAATGACTGCACTTTTAAGTGAATAATAAGTGATATTTTTGACCTCTAAGTACTATAAATCAAAAAATAATTGTGAGTTCACACAGATATCCACATCCACACATTAGGCTAGATATTTTGTTATTTTGTTACCCTGACTACATCTGCTTTATATGCCTTCTTTATCTATATATCAAAAGCTTTGATCTTATTCATTTGAAATTCCACTTATATCATAATTCAGTATTTTCTATAGCATCCCTGTTTTTTCCTCTCATAATTTGAATGTTGTTATTATATTTTTTTCTTATTCCTACCCTCTATGCTCTGTATATATTTTAAGCAGCTTCCAATTTCTTTTTTCTTTCTTTCTTTCTTTTTTTTTTTTTTTTTGGAGGTAGGGTTTCACTCTAGTCCAGGCTGACCTGGAATTCACTATATAGTCTCAGAGTGGCCTCCAACTCATGGTGATCCTTCTACCTCTGCCTCCCAAGTGCTGGGATTAAAGGTGTGTGCCACCATGCCCAGCTTTATTTTTATTTCAAATGATTACTTTTTCTTAATACAACTTTCCATACCACAAATGACTTATATTTTATATGTTCTTTACACCTTAATTTTTTCATATGGTATTTTATTCTCTTAATATATAGTAGAGATTGCCTTAAGTTTTTTAAACAATAATGGCAAGGTACCTGATTTAAATTTTAATGTTTTTCAAGCAAACATTTTCTGATGAGTTTTTATCATTTATCTTGCTTTCTAACCTTTTTTCTAAACCGTTCTTATATTTTTATGTATTCATTATATGAAGGGATTTTTCTTGTTTAGATAGTTGAAGAATTTCCTATCCAGGGAAAGAATAATTTCCAATTCACACAAAATTAATCTTTGTTAGCCATAGTCCAGTACACAACAGACAGGTAAGCAGCACTTTTCCTCTTACATATTTTAGTTTTCTTTCATTAATTTACCATGGGGGCAGACATTTTTTATGTAGCTTCTCTAAATATTTTTTTTAATCTGTGTCCTCTATTTTTCAAATATATTCATGGTAGGGAACTTTATCTCTCTAACCTGTATTCAGACATCTTGAACTTTAAATTATATGTATGTTCAGTCTGCACTTTTACTTTAAATATGTCTTCTGGTTCTTTGATGACCAGCTTCCACAAATATCTTCCCTTTTCTTCCAAACAATTTCTAACAATGTGTGTTGGGGTTTTGTTAATGCATTATGCATTTGAGTCTGTTCTTTGGCCAGTTTTGCTTTTTCTTGATGCAATCTTTGGCTAATGGACTAGGGTAGAAGAGAGGACTTTTCCTTCTCACCTTCAAAGAACATATCTTATATGCATATTAAGTATGGAACCGGAACATAAATGAAGGTAGGAAACTTCTGGTCCAAACATTTTACACAAAGTGAAATTTTGGCTAGAATGAAATGGTCTTTCTAAAGCCAAGGCTAAATTTAGTAGAAGTAGTAAAATAGAAATAAGTTCCAGATATCCCAATTCTAAATCTACACAGACAGCTCCACTTGTAAGATTCTAATGAAGCATGTCTCAGTGAAAAGGAATAGCAAGCATGTTGGGAAATATGTGCAAATGTTAGAAATTTAAATTATTTTCTCAATAAATCAATAATTGATCCTAGATATCTTGAATTCTAGAATGAAGTTTTATCATTATTATTATTATTATTATTGTTATTATTATTACTATCATCATTATCATTATTATTTCGTTTTTCAAGGTAGTCCAGGCTGATTTGGAATTCACTATGTAGTCTCAGGGTGGCCTCAAACTCATGCAATCCATCTACCTTTTCCTCCTGAGTACTGGATTTAAAAGCATGTGCCACCATACCTGGCTAATTTTTTTTTATATAAGTGTATGTGCAGCTTAATTTTAGGTAAGAGTTTAGCCTACATAAAAGATGGTGGAATTAGGAATTAGGCCAGTAATACCTAATTTTGCGCTACTTGTTCCTCCTTTCTCAGGACTTGGCTGAGGTAAGCAAAAAAAAGGGGGGGGGTTATTTAATATTTAGAACTTTGATTAAGATATTCCAAAATTTATTCTGGGCATCTTGTAGTGTAGCATCTAGAAAAAAAAACTTCATTTTATTCCTACACCCAAATTTCAATTTATTCAACTCTCTATGAGATATAGTTCTAAGACTGTTGAAATAGGTGGAGTGGGAAGAATGATTAAAAATCCACTAACTTCATTTGCAGTGGCAAGAGGCCCTTGTGTGCCCATACTTGCTCTGTCCTTCCCTCTGTCTCCATTCTGTTTTCCTTCCTCTTTCTCCCTCCCTATTTACAAGCAGATAACAAATAAGATATTTTTTAAATACTTTAGACTAAATGGCCACTTACATTCAAATCACAACAGATTTCTCACCATTTCAATATGTTTCTTACCTCATCAGTTATTTGCTCCAAATTATAGGCTTTATGATACCATAATGTGAAGAAAAAATTTTTAATTATTTATTTATTTATTTAAGAGGGAGAGAGGGTGGGCCAGGGCCTCCTACCATTGCAAAGGAACTCCGGACATATGTGCCACTTTGTGCTTCTGGCCTACGTGGGTACTGAGGAACAGAGCCTGAGTCCTTAGGTTTATCAGGCAAATGCCTTAACTGCTGAGCCATCTCCCCAGCCTCTGCAAATTTTTAATATAATGATGACTGGTCTACTATTAGTCTCAAATATATTAATATTAGTATAGACTAATGAGGAGATACATGAATGTGAAATATTTGTAAATTTTTCTTCAAATTTTTCTTCCACTTAAATAATATAATAAAAAAACTACAATGAAGCAAAAAAAAAAATCCACTCGCAATTTCTCTCTTCATAGAGCTGATACTATGGTACAGAAAACAGAAAACAACTAGATTCCTAGGTAAATAAGTAGATAGATATTGATTTGTCCCCTAAAAATTAAAATTAAGAAGTGAGTGAATGCTGTTCCTCCCTGTTCTCCTGTCACATTTAAAGACAGCTCTCATCTAAGGAGCTTTGTAACCCACCAGGGAATTCTCCATCTGAAAGGTCACTGTCTTTGTGTAGCTTCAGGTTGGAGATACAGCCCAGTCCATTTTGTGCTGATACAACAGAAAGCCACAAACTAGGTAATCCAAAATAAATATCAACTTATTGGCTTCTAACTGGAGAGGCTGTGTTGTCCGGAATGGAGGCATCAGTATCAGGTGGGTGCCTGCCTGCTGTATCCTAGCCTGCCTGCAGGTATCACTTGGAAAAGGGAAGAGACAGGCAGAGCTCATTCTTCTATAAGGAACCTCTGAGAGTGGCATTAATCAATTCACAGAGTTAAAGTCCTCATGACCTAATTATATCTTCAAGGTGCCACCTCTCAGTACTGTTGCACTGGGAACTAGGTTTTCAACACTTGAACTTTGAGAACACATTGAAATCACAGCAACAGAAAGGCTGTTGCAATTGCCTGCTTGTTGCTGCTATGAAACACCTAACTGAAAGCCACCGATGGTAGGGAGGTTGTTATTTTGGCCTTTAGTCTTGAGAAAGAGCTTCGTGATGGCAGGGGAAAGCATGGCATAAGCAGAGGCTGGACATCACCTGTCTGTCACACTAGATGAAGAACAGCAACAGGAGAGTGAGCCAAACTCTGACAAAGGGGATCTGCCTGTAACACCCCTAAGGCCTCCCCAGTCACGTATCTTCTCCAGCAATACTCTTGCCTCTAAAATTGCCACAAGCTACAAACCAAGCACTCAGAACACATGAGTTTATGGGGAATTTCTGATTCAAACCACCACAGTGGTACATTACTTAAGGGACTTCAAAGTTTTTCTTATTAGGATGATATGGATTTCATGATTGTCATATGATTTAAAGCTTCCACATACATTGGAATGTTCTGCCATTGAGCCCTTGGAATGCCAAGGTGATGGCTGTCATGAGTGATTGCAGAGAATGACTGAGTAAGGACGACAGTAGAGAGTATGGGAATGGGGTGTAAGCACCTTCTGCAGCAATGGCATTAAATTTGAAATGTAACTCATAGAGAATGAATGCTTTAAGAGACCTTTGAGTCCAGCATTGGAACCATAAGGGTAATGGTTCCACGCTGCAATAAACTTGATGTGTTGTAGCAAAGAGATGGGTGGTCAAGGTGTTAAGAAGTAAATAAGTGTGGATACCTCAATTTTGAAATATGGGTAGAAATCAGGCTATAGATCTTATAGTCCATAGAAAGACAATGAATTTTATTCCTAGTAGGACAAGAAGCCATTATAGGTGCTTTTAAATTTCTGTTTTCATTTTGACATTTTCATACATGTATATAAGGTATTTGATTTGATTCCCTCAAATTACTCTCTATTATCCCCTCCCATTAACAAACTTCTTCTCCTCATTAATCCTGGTCTTAGTTTCATGTTTTGTTTTGTTTTGAACCCATTGAATAAGAGTAGGTAACTTTCATGATTATTGGTAGAAGACTGTTGTAATGATTTGATTCAGGTGTCCCCCATAAACTTAGGCACTCTCAGTGCTAGGTCCCCAGCTGATGGCAATTTAAAAATTAAAGCATCTTGGAGACAGTGTATTGTTGGTGGTGGGCTTATGGGTGTTATAATCTGCTTCCTCTAGCCAGCGTTTGGCACATTCTCTTGCTGTTGATTTCCACCTGATGTTGGCCAGGAGGTGATGTTCACCCTCTGCTTGTGCCATTGTTTCCCCTGCCATCATAAAGGTTCTCCTGAAGGCTATAAGCCAAAATAAACCCCGCTTTTCCCCCAAAGCTGCTCTTGATCAGGTGATTTCTGCCAGCAATGTGAAGCTAACTACAACAGTAAAGTTGGTACTGAAAGTGGCATCATTCCTGCTTGAAACCTGACTGTATGGATTCTGCTTTTTGAAGCTGATTTTCA
Source organism: Dipus sagitta (assembly GCA_036346955.1). Classification (NCBI taxonomy): domain Eukaryota; kingdom Metazoa; phylum Chordata; class Mammalia; order Rodentia; family Dipodidae; genus Dipus; species Dipus sagitta. The sequence continues at coordinate 100,458,849 of CM070771.1, read as the reverse complement.
AGAGAAATGTAGATGAATTTGAAATCTTGGCTTAAGAGACACCTTGCAATGCTGTAAGTACAGCTAGATGGGCTACTCTGGTCAGACTTGAAAGACCTGAGGGCAGTAAGAACTATGGATTGTGAGGTTTGGCTTATGAAGGCGAAAAAGATTTTTGCCTGGACTGGGCTAGAAGAAGTTTGTGTGAGAGGCTTGCTGTTATGCACATGTCCTGAGAATTGTGCAGGGTTGCATTGCATAGAAATGGACTGGTTTGGGCAGAGTGATATGGCACACACAAAAATGAAATATTTGGGCCAAAACTTCTGCCTGTTCAGCTGCAATTGTATGAAAGATTACAAACCTTGGGATTGAGACAGATGACCTGCACTGGGACAACAGGAAGAATGCAGTCTTTTGAAGAGCCTGAATGCTAAAGGAGTATCCTGTTCTTCAAAGTTTGTTTTATTCCCCCATGGATGAACAAACTGGCACCCCACCTGGTATTATGGGGTATAAAAAATGAAGGAAAGAGAGGGTCATTGAATCTGCAACATGGTCTTATGTTTTGGAAATGGCCATGTGCAGTATAGCAGGTTTGATGAATTGCCTGTATGGAGACCCAATGGAGCCATGAAGATGAACTGTGGGTTGTAGTAGAGACCCAGTGGAGATGCTGGGACCACAAGTTGGCTGCTAAGGTATGCTGCTGGCCCCAGATAAAGTTTTCCAGGATTGTGAGTAGCCTAGATGGAGGGGCGGAATTAGAACTCAAGAGACTTGTTGCTGGTTAGGATTATTAGACTTGGAGACTTGTTACTGGCTAGAGTTGTTGGACTTGTTGTTATATAGTTTCCTGTTTGCTCTGGTTGTTTTAAATCTTTTATTGGTTGGATATCTCTTTGGTATACCCAGTGCCATATTTTGTAGTGTGAATGTTTATTCTGTTCCACTATGGGTTTTTTGAATTGTTATTTTTTTTTTTTATTTTTCGGTATTATGACTCAGTTAAAAGATCTTAGACTACAGGAATGTTTGAATATCATTGGGATTTGTTAAAAACTATGGGAATTTTTAAAGCCAGATGAATTCATTGCATTTTACATCATGTATGGTTATCAGTTTATGGGGGCCAGGGGTAGAATGTGGTGGTTTGATTCTGATTTCTGATGCTCCACATAAACTTAGGCATTCTGAATGCTAGGTTCCCAGCTGATAGAAATTTAAAAATTAAATGCTCTTGGAGGCAGTGTATTGTTTGGGGCGGGCTTAGGGGTGTTATAATCAGCTTCCTCTTGCCAGTGTTTGGCAAACTCTCCTGCTGTTGTTGTCTACCTGATGTTGGCCAAGAGTGATGTCCACCCTCTGCTTGTACCATCATTTCTCCCTGCCATCATGGAGCTTTTCCTCCAGGCTGTAAGCCAAAATAAACCCCTTCTTTTTCCCACAAGCTGCTCTTGGTCAGGTAATTTCTGCCAGCAATACAAACCTGCCTGCAACAACTATTTACCATGTAAAGGGCAAATATCAGTGGGTATACCACTAATCAACCTGATTCTCTCTCCCAGGAGCTTTTAGCTAACATTTGCTACTTTGGGAATGTGAGGTCTCATGTACCTTTCCTCTATTAACACTGAAATATTGACATGTTCAATCTTGTGCTAGAAACCACAGCTGCTATGAGTTCATGAGTGCAATGGCCTGTCCATAAGACAGCATTTCACAGTCCTCCATTTTACAGTTTTTTTATTGTTTTGTTTTGCTTTGAGCTAAAGAGCAGGATGTTTAGCTGCTATGTGGAAAATGGGTTATGGTGATGTTTTAGTCAGGTTAGCATTGCTGGCAGAAATCACCCAACTAAGAGCATCTTGTGGGAAAAAGAGGTTTATTTTGGCTTATAGGCTCTAGGGGAAGCTTCACGATGGCAGGGAAAATGATTACATGAGTAGAGGGTGGACATCACCCCCTGGCCAACATAAGGTGAACAGGAACAGGAGAGTGTGCCAAACACTGGCATGGGGAAACTGGCTATAACCACCCATAAGCCCGCCCCCAACAATACATCGCCTCCCGGAGGCTTTAATTTACACTTTTCATCAGCTGGGGAACCTAACATCCAAAACACCTAAGTTTATGGGGGACACCTGAATCAAACCACCAGAGGTGGAAAGGCTATAAGCTCAAAGAACAGCTGCAAGGTTTCCATGGTATTTCATGGCTGTGTTCATGTGACATCAAAGGAAAGTATCAGTATGGATATATCCAAGAGACTCATACTTTTCAGAAATTCTGGAAACTTAGAATTGTTATTTTTAGTATACATTTTTCAGATTAGTAGTTGTATTCATGACAAAGAAATTTTCATCACCTGCAGAATTCTCTAGATGTTGAAGGAAACATTACTTACTCAATATATTTAATATATTACTGAAAATCTAACTGGTGTATTTTAAAAATTAGTCATTCTGCATGTGTCCATTCTCTTCAGACTTGATGAATTTTGGCAGAGGAATAAGAGTGCTTGCTGATGGGTCAGATGTGGAATGTATAGAACTTAAATGACTTAATGTTCCATTCTGAGAACTAGGAAAATCTGAATGAGAAACACAGTTCAATGGGAGAAACTATGTGTTCTTTAATGCCACAGGATGACAGAAATATGACAGGCATCTTTAAGGAATTTTAAAATACTGTACACTTTGCCTATGAATTTTAGTTTTCATTATTATATTTTACCCATGAACATAACACATACATTCATAAACATGGCCTTATTAAATCTAAACAATAGTATAAAATGTGAAAAAATGTAGAAAGTTTGCCACAGGATAGAAGTACATAAATGTTAAAGGTATAGTGGAAGCCATAAGAAAGTAGTAATGTGAAAGTGTTTTCTTGGCTGCATGAGTGGTAAACTTCACCACCATTTGTGTTCTTTCTGTCCCACTGAGCCTGGTTGCTGACATGGCTGTCATTCAAGCACTGACTTTCCATGGGGGCACTTTTGCCCTCCTTGTGTTATGCTTTTACAAAGTTTATTTCCCATTCAGTACTTTCTTGCTCAGAGAAGTGTACTATTATTAACATAGTTATCTTAGCTACAAATTTAAACCACTAGGGGTAATGTTAGATTTACAAATGGACTGAGCTCAGAACCTAAGTCCTCACCTTACTTTACATTAATGGCATTATTCTAGCTGGATTAGATGAAAGCACAGGTTAATGGGTTCTGGAAAACATGACCTAGACAATCGCTTCAGCCAGCTGGGATATTTCAACCCATAAGACAGCCTAAAAAGTCACTTTTCTGGATGTGGCTTAGGCGAGGAGCCAAAAGGAACATTTTTACCAAGGATAAAAAGAAATATCTAATTGCAACACTTTATATTTCAAAGGAAGAAGAGGGGCTCTTTAGTCAGTGGAGATATAACATTTCATACTTGGTAATTTTTTCATCCTTACTGGTAAAGGTTACTCACAAGAGCTCAACTTTGGGTGGGCTTGTCAAAAGAAATATGCTGTGGAATAGTGAAATGTACAACCCTACCTGTGATGCCCCAGGAGTCCCTTAGAGCTGTACGTTTCAGTAAAATTCACCCACAATGATCAGAACCCACTAAAGAAAAATGCGGTAATATTATATTGCCAAATTAGATTTGTTTCCTGAAAAATTCTCCATGTAGCATCCAGGGAATCTGACTTTGATAAATATAACCTAGCCTACTACTTGGTTCCAAAAGAGAGGGAATGTATCCCCAAATCCACTGCATTGCTGTATGTTCAAATTCTGCTCTGAGTTGAGCTCACACCAGAAAAACAAAAGCAAGCAAGCACAGCACAGCTGTGGTATAAAATGGAAATGGTGTATTTGAGACAGTATGACTAGCTCCCCAGGGACTCATCCAGTTATCCAGACTAGTTGATTGAAGCCCAGAAAGTCCCCCACTGTATGCTACTGAGGTCCCAGTAGCTCCAATTGCTCATTGAAATCCTTGTCTTGAGTACATGGCCTTGAAAGGGGTGATCTAGTTCACTGATAAATTGATCAAATTGAAAGATTATGGGCATGGGAAAAACTGGCCATTGGAGTCTGCACCCAACAGCCTTGTCCTCTGATCAGAGCAGTGGCAAAACTGATTAAGTAAACTTTAATGCAACCTTCTCAAAGATCTGTGTGGGAATTTAGCTCAGTGAGAAATTATAGTCTTCATCATTTATATGGACAGAGTAACAAATGCCCTTACCAGAAGAATTGTTGGAAAGAGCAAGAAAACATAGTCTGTACCAGGGCATAGCCATAAAAACCTGCTGGGTTCATGGGGTTCATGGAGCACGTTGTGTCAGCTCTGAGGTCAGATTCAAGATGATGCATGCCCAAGGCCTTTTTCTACACTAGCTAGAAGCTAAAGATGCTGCCATCATATGACAAAGGCAGAATGCTAGATGACTGGGAAAAGGAGAACTAGATCATTTTCTTGAAGCAGCTAGGAGTTGATCACATACAACTAATGCTAGGTGTCAGGGCTTCAAATGGTGTCTCACAATTTCAGAAATCCATTTTGGCATTTGATCTGCCGTCTTTGCATACTGGCTACTTCATCAACTTGACTATGCCTTGGTCCACTCAGGAACCAATAATGTGGTCATTGAAAAATGTTGTATAGTGTACTGGACCAAGGAATGTCCTTGATAGTGAAGACCACTCAATCATGGCAGCATCTCATAGCACTGAGTACTGCGCACTAGCGTTTCCCCCAAGCCTCTATCCTGATACAAGAGCAGAATAGCAGACAAAACACCACAGAACACTGTAGCCCTGAGCATGGAGCAGCAGAAGGAATGAGGACAACAAGCACTTGCTTGTGGATCAAGCACTGAAATATCCTCCATATCCTTTATTTTACAATAAAAACCTACGCAGTACTTTAATTCTGTCTTTACCCAAAACCAACCAATTTGAATTTGAGTGTATACTTATGTGTATTAAATTATTGGAGTGTAAAGTGATTTCTTTTACATTTTTGTATTATTCACTGATGATATATTTACATACTTATACCAGATTCATAGTGTCTTTTCTCTTCCATTATCTAGCTTCTTTGCCCTAGAAAATTATATCATCTTACTAATGGAGCTTTTATTTTCCTACAACTAACCTACATGAGGAACAGTTACAAAAATTGTTTTGCTTCCAGGACATAATAAATGATGCGTATGATATTCTTGTATGCAAGAACATCACCAATTTATATCCCTGGCTCCTGTGTTTTAAATAAGACTTATAAATTAAGTAGCAGCTTAAATGACTCCAGATTGACAGTAACCAATTACTTTATTTTCTATGCCTAGATTCATTACCCACCATTATAAGAGTGATAAATCTCAGTGGATATAAATTAACTATTTTGCAATCTGAGCTAGATTAAGCTGGCTTTTCGTGAGCTGGGCTCAGATGGGGATACCCATCTAGGGGTACTTAATGTGGGATCATGGATCATCTGGGGGTTCCTAGGCTGGGCTCAGCTGGATGTCTCTTCTGTTCAGCATAGTGTTTGTCATAACTTGAAAATTTAAAATGCCTTCTTCCTGCACATGGATGGCTCATTTCTCAGCTGTGATGGAAGTAATAAAAAAGGACTGGAAGAAGTTCCTCTTAATTCTTATGATCTATTGAGATAGTTGTACCACTGTAATAGCAGTAGAGGTGCTAAGAAAAAGTCAAACTCTCACTGTTGTATGGGAGTTCTAACTTTTTGAGAAACTTCCATACTAATTTACGTAATGGATCCACTAGTTTGCACTCCCACCAACAGTGGAAGACAATTCCTCTTTCCTGGCATCCTAAGTGTCAAAAGGGCACATGTGACATGTGAACAGGAGGGCAAATACAAGGGGAAGGGGACCTGGAGGAAGAGTGAGGGGCATACAAGGGGGATGGGAATAAAAATATTGTACTTGAAAATGCTAAAACTAAAAATAAACCCTTAGTGCCCAAGTATTTTTTTTTTTGAGTTTCTGCCTTGTATATTTATGTTCTATGGGTTAAAATAAGTTGTAGATACATTTTCTTGGGTATAGAACACTATCTTCTAAATGCCAAATTATCTGTCTCCTACTTTTCTGCCACTCCAACATATAATACCATAGCAATATCAGAGACATATAGTTCAATTGAATACTTCTACAATGGGCAACATTACACATTCATATAATTCTGAAATCCAGCAGGACAAGTGCTCTGAGCTTTGCTTCTTCTAAGATTTTAAGGACAGTCTGCTCTCATGTCCACGGACATTCCCTTTACCTTTGAATTAGCTCATCTAACAAGTAAAATTTGTTGAGTGTGCTAAATGGGAACTCAACAGAACACCCAAGAATTTCTAACAGAAAAAACCCCATGAAAATGGCTAGATGACAATTTGGGCAAGGACTGGGGAATAACCACCTGATAATTTGGCATGATAAAGCAGTGTTCTTTTTCCTAGGGACACTTTTGTTTTTAGTTTATTCTCTCCAAATCTTTAAAATGCTATGTTTAAACATGACTTTCATTTAATATAGTGTGAACACAGACATATTGTACAATTTCTCTGTTAGCCATCTAGCTGTCTTGTACCAGTGACTGTGTGTTCCTTTCACGAGGTATCAGCAGGTTGTTTTCCAGGCTGTCATAACAACCTTGCTGCTAATTGCAACTACCATGCCATTTTTGTTTCTCTTGCATAAGTACATTGGATTGATTATTTGGTATTTTATTATTTCCTTAGATATCTGAAATCCTTGCTATGAATAGCCTGTCTTGTATGTGACAGCTGCTGATAAGCTTCACAGTTGTCATTCTCTTCTTAGTTGTGTATTCTTTTTTTTTTAGATTTTATTTTTATTTATTTATTTATTAAAGACAAAGAAAAGGAGAGAGAGAGAGGGAGAGAGAGAATGGGCATGCCAGGGCCTCTAGCCACTGCAAATGAAGTCCAGATGCATGTACCACCATTGTGCATCTTGCTTAAGTGGGACCTGGAGAATGGGACCTGGGTCCTTGGGCTTCACAGGTAAGCACCTTAACTGCTGAGCCATCTCTCCAGCCCCAGTTGTGCATTCTTACTACAGTGATAAGTAGAGAATTTTCTGGATCTCCCCATAAAATACAGTTATCTCATAAGCTTTCCATCTTCTATAATACATGTACCCTGGAAGGCTGTCTTAACTCTTAACATCTGTATTGTACTAATTCACCGTGACAGTTCATTCTACTTTGTGTAATAGGGATGTCAATTTTGCTAAGCTCCACAAAGATGCCTGCTGTGCAGTGCTGTTGTACCATCTTCATTTCCACACATATTTTCAGAATGAATCTGTGAAAGAGACCCTCTAACTTTGATGATTGGTATGATATTGGTGATTAACCACTGTTAACAATCTGTGTTCTTCCTCCAATGAGCCTGTAGCCATCACCACAGGGATCCAGTTATGTAGACCTTATTACTGTTTTCCCTGCACTTCTCATGTGTCTGAGCAATTACACAAATCAATTCATTCCTCCCTACTGGCATCACATCCCACTTCATGACTTGGAAAAATTGTGAGTTAAGACCAAAACCACATGCCAGGATCTATGATTGTGAGGGCTGATATCCTGAGGGCCATTGGACTAGAATGGGATCCGCTTAATACATTGTAGAGCAGGATGTCTCTAGAAACCTGCTGGTACCAACCATTTAAAATTCTCTGGGAAATAAATATTTACATAAAGGAAACTAGTTGAAAAATCATCACAGGTGGAATAGATGTGAGGGACATGCAATGTAGGACTAGGGAAAGAACAAAGAAGCATTTGCAACAGAGACCTCAGGTCACAGTCCAGGGGAGGGAAGGTTCCCAAGCTAGAGTCTTCAGATTTGTCTCAGTTGGATAAGGAGGAGCTAGTACTTACACTCCCACCTTTAAAACTCCTTGGTGATGCAAGTTGTCTTCTTGAGAAGGTGAGTACATAACAAGGAAGCTTTTTTTTTATTATTAGTTTTGTACTCAGTGAATACAGTCAAGTTGGTACCATTGTTAGCCTCTTCCCTGTCCTCCTCCATTCTTCAGGGACCCTCCTAGTTGGGGAATATGGGTCGTGCATTGTGGAGTAAGCCATCTGTTATGGGTAGGAGGCAATGTCTCTGTGTATCATGACCCAGAGTAGCTCTGACATTCTTTCCACCCCATCTTCTGCAAATTTCCCTGAGCCATGTTCTTCATCAAAGACAGTTCCTGGAGAGAGCACCGATGCAGTGTCTAGACTGTAGAGCTACTCACTGAAGAGGTGCCTTGCAATAGGACAACATGGTGTGAGCCACCTCCGGACTCACAGGCAGGCTTTTCTAATGGATATATTATAGTTGATCATGCCTCTTTTCTCTTTCTAAGGATAGCAACCACTTTTATCCCCTGAAGAATGGCTTTTTTTCCCTAATCCATTTAGACGATTATATCTGAATTAATAACCCTTTGATATCCAACAAGGTAAACTGGGATGCAACACTCTACTTTCCCACTGAAAATTCTTTATTTTGCCTATGTGTGTCGTGTGTTTGTGTGTTTTTGTGGATGTGGATCTGCATGCTTTTGAGACCAGAGATTGACATTGGTATTCCTCTATCATTCTCCACCTTATTTTTTGAAACAAAGTCACTCATTGAACCTAGAGCTCACCAAATTACATATCCTAGCTAGCCAGAGATTTCTAGGGATTCTCCACCTCTGCCTTCCCAGCACTGGAATTATAGGCATGTGCAACCAATGTCCAGCATTTCATACTGGGGTTAGGATCTAAACTCAGGTTGTCATTCATGTGCTGCAAGCCCTTTACCTACTGAACCATATCCTTAGCCCCAAGATTGGACTTTAAAAAATATATTATCTGTATTCATTTGCAAGAGAGAGAGAATATGGGTGTACTCAGACCTCTTGTCACTGCAAATGAACTCCAGATCCATACATCACTTTTTACATATGGATTTATGTGGGTACTACTGAGAAATTGAACCCAGGCCAGCAGGCTTTGCAAGCAAGTGACTTTAATCATAGAGCCATTTCCCTACCACAAGACTAAATTTTCTAATTTCATAAAATTCACTCTAAAATGGTCAGTTCACTTAACATTATTATACTTATAGGGTCCTACAAACATCTCTTTTGCTTAATACAATTTTCATTATTCTCAAAAGAAACTCTGTACTCAATAGCAGTCAATCTCTAACTACCACACTGGCCCAACCCTTAAAAATCACTTATCTACTTCTTGTCACTAAAAGTTGGCACATTGTAGACAATGCATGGTTTTCAATGAGTGCCTTCTTTAACTTTACATTATACTTTCATGTTGCAGAATGTCTCAGTGGCCCCACTTTTCAAAATGACTATCAGAGACTGGCCTCAAATTCATAATCCTCTTACCTTGACCTCTGGAGTTCTTGATTACAGGTATGCACCACAGTGCTCAGCAATTTCACTCTCTTTTATTATGGAATAATATTTCATTGAATATCATATATTACCTGATTGGTATTTAATTTACTTCCACTTTTTGACCTTTATAATAATGTTACTGTAAATATATCTTCTTGTGATGATTTTCTGCTTGATACTACAGAGAAAAACCCCCAGTCCTTTTCAGTTTACCTCTGCTGAGCATATTTTCAATATTTTGATGGACTTCTTTTAGAAAAGAAAAGAAAAGCATAGAAAATTAGACAATCTCCTGTTATTTTTTTCCAATAGCCAGGTAGTATTTCTCTTCTCAAAGTTAAGTGGTCCATTAAAATATTCTGCTTTTGGTCTGGAAAGATGGCTTAGCAGTTAAGGTGGTTGTCTGCAAAGCTAAAGGACCCAAGGTTGATTCCCCAGGACCCACTTAAGGGTGATGCATAAATTGGTATATGCATCTGGAGTTCATGTGCAGTGGCTGGAGGCCCTGGCATGCTCAGTCACACACTCTCTCTCTCTCTCTCTCTCTCCCTCTCTCTCTCTCTTTCTCTCCAAATAAATACATGAAAATAAAATATTTTATAAAATTACCCTGGTTTTCATAGTACTCTTAACTGTTTTCCATAATGTGTATACAAGAGTTAAAATTAATATGTGACTTCAGATCAAACCTTAAACATGCTTATCAGTGAAGCCATTTAAATAAATGCCACCCAAAGCTTAGAGCTGCTTCCTAATTATACTGCCCCCCATCTTCACGGTCACTTGGTCAGTGAGCTTCCTAAGGATATTTAACTGCCTCTTTCTTTTTTGAGCTGAAAAATTATTTTTCACCTTCACTTAGGATTGCTTCCATGTAAATTAAATGGTCATTATGTTTCACATCTGTCTTCTTCATTAGACTGAAAGCTTTAAGACCTGAAATTATTCTTGTTCACTTTTGCTTCCAGTCATTATTACAGTCATTAATTCAGTGAGAAAATATTACTTTAACATGTTTAGTTGCTCATACTAGAAATAATGATAGGTCTGTGGGTAGAAAAATAAATAGGGTCCCTTTTGGAGCTTATACTGTATTATGTGAAAACTATATTAAATGACAAGGAATAAAATCTATATAAGTGGTATTATGACATAATATAAAAAACAAGTGTGGCCAGCCATGGTGGCACATGCCTATAATCCCAGTACTGGGGTGGTGGAGGTAGGAGGATCACTGTGACTTCGAGGTCAACCTGAGACTACATAGTGAATTCCAGTTCCAATTCAGCCTGGCCTAGAGCAATATCCTACCTCAAAAAAAAAAAAAATTGAAGAAGAAGCATAAGCAAAAGAAAAAATGGGTTAATAAGACTAAAATTAATTTACACTTAGAGTTGTAGTCAATTTGGACATTTGTAAGACAAGACTCTGGGATACTTTTTCTCCTTTGTGCTTGAATGGGAATTCAGTAACTGGGCCTCTTTCTGGGAGGAGAAAATAATGGCAAGTCCTTTGTGATAGCAGATTTCTAGTGGACCTTCCTCACTAGTTATGCTTTTGTGGGGGAGAACTATTAAGTTCTAGGAGTTTATGCAAAGTGTGGCATAACTGCACCTCTCACATACAATTTCTTTCTTCTTTAAGGTACTATTTATAATTTAAGAAGTAATGGCTGGAAAAAATTGCAACCTGTCAGTCATTAAGAGCAAATCTCTTTTTACTGTGCATGAAAAGTAGAAAAAAGAGAATTTTCAACATAGTGGTCTCTGTCTACTCCACTTAAATTTGAAAATCCCCAAACCAACCCAAAATTACCACAACAATAAAAATATTGATAGATACTGATAGGTATAATATAAATCTTCTATACTATGATGCCTTTACACGTAGCGTGCACACAGTGTTGTTTAGAAAGCTCTATGCATAAGTACCTATACATGTATATGTATGGATATATATCATGAATATATACATATATATTTTATCTATCAATATATCTATCTATATATCTATCTATATAGAGTATTTATCATCTATATATTCATGTTATCTACCAGAATCTATAGAAAAATCTCATATTACCCAGTGCCTTTTTTTAGTATTATTCCTCTATAATAATAATAATATGGAAATATCCTATAAAATCACTTTGCCATAATGAAAATTATTTGTAAAAGTAATAATTTTAAGACTAAGGAAAGAAACCATGCTATATAAGAGAAATTCACTGCAATCTTTAATGGCTACAAAATATGTCAATAAAATGGTTTTCAATACTTTTTCTTCAAATTCTTTAGTGAAATATCATTGTTTCTATTACACAATGTTTATTTCCACATTGAAAGTTTTTAATTATAACTATTCATTCTTATGTTGTCAGCATTTATGTATGACTGATATTTTGGTACATAAATTGTCCATAGTTAATATTAAAATAGTATACACATAGAAACAATAGAATAATTCTATGAAATCATTTCAATAGCACTCACAGAGTTAAATACATCACCCAGATCCTTCAGAAGCATTTTTAGAAGTTCTCTCCCCTTCATATTGACATTAACATATCTTGACGTTGGACAAATTCTCTGTATCCTTCATTTGCATAATTACTTGTACTTTCTCTATATCCTAACTTCCATTATACTTTTACTGTTTTTTAATAGTTTCCATTTCATGTGTCTATTAAAGTTACTATGTGGGTGGTACCTATGCCCATGACTTAAATACTTATTTATTATTGAATGTAATTTTAAACTTTCATCTTCTATGTGTATTTGACTTAGACATTCAAAAAAATCACCCTCAAATTTTGTATTCTCTTTTCTTCAAAAACATGCACATGTGATTATTATGTTCTAGAAGAGAAGTTTTCACTGGTTCCAGTAATAATGGCCTTTGATTTTTCAGTATTCCTCAAAGATTCAGGACCCATGAACTCCACTTAAGGTCTTGCAACCAATGTAAGTCCTGGGAAGTTGAGGGCCTGATTTGGGTTGAGTGTGAATCCTGGGGTTCATGTGTTAGAAGCTCAATCTCCAGTATGGGGTGTTAAAGGGTGGTTTGGCCTTTAAAGAACCTACTGCTAGGTCCTAAGGCCATTGGACACATAACAGAGATTAACATTTTTCCATTCCCTCTCTCTACTCTTTTGTTCCAGATTTCCATTTTGGCATGTAAACTTCCTTTCACACATGCTTCTAGCTCTGATGTGATCCCTCGTGATGTGAGACAGCAAGGTGTACCCTTGCCAGAACTGGTCCTATAGTATTGGAGCCTGGATTTCTAAACCTAAGTGCCAAAACTGTATGCCAAATAGACCTGTTTTCATTATTGAGTTTTCAGATGCAGGTGTTTCATTACAGCAATGGAAAACTGACAAATACACAGACTTTATCTCGACGTCTCATGGGTGATTCACTAGACAATGGGGTTCTTTAATTATTGTCATCTTTACAACAATGAATTGGGCTTAGAGAGATGGCTTAGAGGTTAAGGCACTTACCTACAAAGCCTAACAACCAAGGTTTGATTCTCTAGCACCAAGGTAACACCAGATGTACAAGGTGGCTATTGCATATGGAGTTTTGTTTGCAGTGGCTGGAGGCCCTGCCATGCCCATTGTCTCTCTTTCTATATGCCTCTTTATCTCTCTCTCAAATTCTCTCTCAAATAAATAAGTAAAGTATTATACAAAAATGAATTGTAAGCATATAGTCAGTCACTGTGTGTGTGCTGACTATGCTCTAAGTAGCCATAAGAAGCAGCAAAAGGAACATTTGAAAAGTCTACTGGGTTTTGGATTTCAAGCTTTTCTGTTACTTCCTTCTTGAAAAGAAAAATTCAAATTTGTTCTGAGAATTTTACAATACAAATGCCACTTTTCTTTCTTTACCTCACTGTCCTCTGTCTTTGTTGTTGGTGTTGTTTTGGTTTAGTGCTTTAGAAAAGAGTCCAATATGCTATGTGCAGTTTCTTCTCTGAATAGTGGATTCTGGTATTGACTACAAGGACTTTGAGTGTCCAGGTCATCATCCAAAATGATCTGTATTTGAATTATAAACTAGCTTCACTTACCTCAAAATAATGCCTGGATTTTCTTCTTTTCTAAACTGGTAATAGGCTACTCATTACCCTACCAAACTATTTGGTGGGTGGGATGAATACCTCCTATCCTCTCATCTCACTCCTGGATCTTGCCAAGGGTCACAGTTCTGGGAAGTGCTTGTTCACAGTAAGAGCAGGTTACACCACTAGCTGAAATACTTTATCTCTGCCTTTCTGTTGAAATTCTTCCCCAACCACTTCCTGTTATTGTCTGCTGGTCCAAACCCTTTCCACTTAGTATTTACTATGAATTATTTGTAATGCAGCCTTCCTAGACAATCATGTTATTTATAAGAATAATCTTGATATCATTCTAATGGTCCACAAGTATTTTAATATGTTGTAAACATTTAGATTTATATATTTCAGAGACTTTTCCACAAATCTGAAGCAGAATGCTTGGAACGAAAATATTTTTTAAATAAAAGTAATACCATCTTATGTGCCCAGTACTTAGTGTTATGCCTTGTATATAATAAGCACTTACCAGGCTCTTTTGTTGTTGCTGTTGTTTTGAGGTAGAGTCTCAGTCTATCCCAGGCTGACCTGGAACTCACTTTGTAGTTCCAAGTTGGCCTCGAATTCATAGCAATCTTCTTACCTCTGCCTCTGAAGTGCTAGGATTAAATGTGTGTGCCACCATGCCTGGCTAAACTCTTTTTAAATTAATCGATGAATGCTGAAAATATGGAAAACAACATTCTTTTAATTATTAAGGGCTTGAGCTCACACGTCCTGATATTGAGAGACCTATAGCAACTTTATACTTAAGACAGTATCCTCTCCTGAAGAGAGGAAGGGCGAGGAGTCAACTTTGATTAAAGAAGTGATTGATACCAGGAAATATGTCAAGCAAGTAACAGTTTTCTAAAGCATACTTTCATAAATTCATGGCCACAGTTAGAACACAGGTAAGACTTAGATTATGACATCGAGTGCATGCACGTGTGTTTATGCGACATTTGTTTACATGTTCAAAAATTGGTGGCTAAATTAAAATGAATTACGAGCCTGGCATAGATGGATGGGTGAGGCTGGTGGAGGTGTGGCTCAATGAAAGCAGACACTTGCTTACTCTAGAAGTCATCTTCCATCTAAGTGAAAAGAGAGGATTGCACTCTATCACTGGAGAACATCCACAAGGCCAGCAGTGCTGACTCACAGTGACTTGGCCAGTGATTCATAAATGGAATTAAGTATTAGTATATGCTTGCTTAAAAGGATGAAGGAAGATGTTTCTGTATTAATGTATCTCCACAAACCCTCAATGGATCAGCATAAATGTGTTTCCTATGTCTACTATAACAAATTAATGAAATTAATGGCCTATAAGGACATAGATTTTTTTTTTTCATTTTATATCTGAAGATAAAAATGAAAACTCAGTGTCATGAAACAGGACTAGTTCTTGCTAGGTGTTTTGAGGATAACTCATGCCCTTACTTTTTGCAACTTGTGTAGGCCACCTGCATCTCTTGGCTGATGCTCCCTTCTTCCATGTTTAGAGAACTTACTCCAGTCTCTGCTTCCTTATCTCATCTCCTAGTTCCACCCCATCTTCTAGGTACCTTTGTGATTAATGACATTCAGACTATCTGGTTAATCCAGGTTTATCTTCCCATGTCAAGATGCTTATTTTAATTCCATTTTCTATGTAAGTTAATATGTGCACAAGTTCAGGAAATTAGGAGGTGGATTGGCATCTTTGGGGAACATTACATAGATTAATATTACAGAGCTCAGTTAAATATGAGGAAGGATAAGAAAAGGAAGAAAGTCAATCAGTAATGACAAAAACTGTTATTATTGGAAAAATTTCTTCATACTTTCATGACATTTGCTCTAGTTTTGTGCTAGCAAATAAGGATAATAACATCTAGGGAAATGATATTATCCAGCATCTAAAAATTCTGCACACGTTCATCAAGAAGGAAGTTCAGCAAGTAATAAATGACCAGGGAGATGCAAATGATTTCACATTTCCTTCAGGTTGTGGGTTTAAGAAGGAGCTAGCTTTGTCTTAAATGTTTGCAGAATCTTAACAGCAACAATAAACTTTCTAGCCGGAGGAAAGCAGTGTGCAAAGGGCACAACGAGTCAGCCATGGCAACTGCCACAGGGTAGCAGCGAGCAGATCCAGCTGTCAGCGTGAGGCTCTTGGACTCTCCACAGAGTGGGCTAATGATACTGAGGCCGTGGGTCTGCTGCCCTAGAAAAGAATGCCAGGGCAAAGTCAATGGATCCAAGAGTGTGATATATAGTCAGACAAGAAACCAACTGGGGCTAGCACTTTTGGTCATTCTGGGACAGTGGTAAAGTAAGAAACTTGCCATTATACACTGCTGGTGGCATTTTTCCTGCAAAGGCCTCTCACTGTAAGAATTGCTAAGTGACTCTTCACTGAGAAGAAATGGTAACCAAGTGATTATCCAGCCTTTCAGGCAGGACACTCTCCTTAAGAGATAAACCAGCAGGGGGCAAGGGCAAATCTGATTACTGAGAAACAAGACCATAAGTGGACAGGCAAGGTTAGAATCCTGGTAAGACTTAAATTATTTGAGTATGTGTGCATGTGAGAAGGGTGTTCTACAATCTCAACCAAATAGTTCCCAAATTATGGTGAATTATGAGTAGACTTCATGCTTGTTTTTAGTGACATTGATGTTTAGTTCTATAGTATTGTAGCATTGTGAGAAAGTGGTAGGGAAAACTCAAGCAGTTTTTCACAATGGTTCTGTCTTTGGTTTTCACAGTGGTCCTCTCTTATCCATGGATTCACTCTCCATGATTTTGGTAACACTTTGTCAACCATGATTTGGAAAATTTCAAAAGTAAGAGAAGAGATTTCATTCATATTATTGTGACAGATTACTAAAATTGTTTGTTTATTGCTAATTTGTATGGTTACTGTCTTACCATGCTTGATTTATTAGTAAACTTTTATTGCAGATATGCATAGGGAAAATATAATGTTAGTAACACCTATGATTTTCAGTGAAGTCTCAGAGTTTATCCTCATGGATAAAGATAAACACACATGCAGACACCCCTTGCTTATGATGTCCATGTGAACTTTAGCAATGATCTTACATGACCTTAAAGAAGGAGGGGATCATAATTAAGAGAGCGGGCTTATGAGTCAGTTCTAGGATTGAATTCCAACTTTGTCACTTAAAACTTTTGAAAACCCAGATGCCTCATTTGTAAAAATATGGTTAAAGCTGCATTGTTTTGAGAACCAAATGACATTAACATTGTGAAGCTTTCACATAGTGATTGGCAAGTAGAATAGTTTTCTTAATAAGACTAAACACTGAAGCTGTTAACAACTATAAAAGAGAAAATGGTCCAGTGAGCTATGTGTTAAGCTGTAACTTTGATACTGAATGGCTTTCATTTGAAACAAAATGGAATAACCTTCAAACTTTTAGGAGAATATTTTTAAAATTATTAAATAAGCTAGTTTTTTTTTTAAAAAATAGTCCACAATTTTGAACACATATTTGCTCTTTTTTTCACTTGCCCAAATCTCAGCATGTACAAGTGTACTTTATTTTCTGTCTTATAAATCTCATTTTCTATATGTATTATAGGAGACAGGGTCATAAAATTTCATAGCTGTCATAGATGTGAATATAGCTATTCCAATTTTCCCATTTAGACAAGATAGGTAAGTCTTGGAAATGCTGAAAATTTTTCTATTGGCCAAGATAATGAAGTGTAAACTCAGTGTGAGGCCTGCCAGTCAGGGCTCTGCACACAGCAAGGCTGTTCCATACATGTGACAGACACAGTTTGCCATCTGAACACTTTCTTTAATAACAACTTTTTCTTTAAATAGATGAATGCCTCTGAAGACCTGTACACTCAGTTGGGGAATAACAAATAATAATGAATTTTCCCTGTATAGGAAAAGTTAATGGATTTTTTTCAATATTTGATGTCAATAGTATTAACATAAAAACTATGAAGAGAAATCATTCTGAGCATCCAATTATCTTCAATTTCACTACAAGTGGTTGTAGTTTAGAGAGAAAGGGAATTTACTTACCTGGGGCAACTCTTTGGTATTTCTTTCTTTAAAACAAGCACAGCTCTGCTTGTGGGTGGTGTTTAGATCCATGTGTCTTTTTTTTTTTTTAACTTGTCCCATTTCTGAATTGGAGCAGAAGTAAGGAAAACATTTTGCATGCAATTTAAAACTATGTCATAACATATAAACCTAGCCTAGAAAGTTTGGGTAAAATTAAATATTATTTAACAGTGTTAAATTTAATTTTATTCCTACTTTAGTATTATTCTTATATTCATGCCCACCTCCCTGTCAAACATTCTCACTCAATTGCAGCTACCCTGTTTCTTTTACTCGAGGTAAGAGTAACATAACATGGAAGACCAAGAATAGACCAGAAGAGCTACAAGTCACAGGAAAATTCTAAAGATAGCCTGGGTGAGAAGGTGCCAGGACCCGAGTGCATGATGAGAAACCTGGTCAGGTCTTTGAAGCAGATGCAAGAGCCAGCCCCTGGAGTTTCACTTCCTCAGGATGTCCAGCAAAGCCGCGCTCGCTCGCATGTGGTCTGAGGCCCAGGGCTGCTGGGCTGCATTTCCCTAGACGTGGGCCACAGCAGCACTGGAGAAGAGCTCCTGGTGAATACCTCTGGACCGGAGGTGCGAGGTTCTCCCCTGACCTGACTGCAGCATCCCAGACGCTGCCGGCAATGCTACCTGCAGTTCCTCCAAGGAGACTGGACCCCGCTGGTCCTGCGCGCCCAGGTGGGTGGTCACATGTTCGCAGAGGACTGGGGTGGGAGCAGGGCGAGGACTCTGGCTCTGAGGAAACAGAGCAACTGTGAGACAACAGCTGCCTTGGAGCCGCTGAGGCCAGGGACCCCTGGGACCAAGCAGTCCGCATGGTTCCTCCTTCCTAAGGTTGCTCTGTTTGACAGGAGTCTGCATGCACCGGTGGGAGTATGCGTCCTGTCCGGGCAGAGCAGCAACACCTGCTTCTACAACTTCTGGGGAGCTAGAACTTCCAGAGCTTCCTGCAAGAGTCATTTTCTTTTAAAAATAGGGTGAGCACGCCTTTAAATCCCAGCACTTGGAGGCAGAGGTAGGAGGATCACTGGGAGTGCGAGGCCTGCCTGAGACTACATAGTGAATTCCAGGTAGCCTGGGCTAGAGGGAGACTCTACCTTGGAAAAAAATCATTTTGCAATGAAGTTTAAACCTATAACTCTTCTCAAAACGTCTGTAAGTGAAAGAAAATGACCTATTTGTAACTGCCCTACTACCTTGGCAGGCCTTACAAGTCACAGGTAAATGGTTAGGATGGGCTAAGCAAGCCTTTCAGACAAGTGGTTCAGCTCAGAACTACCTTGCCACACTTTGCCAATAACTATGAAATCCATAAACGATTTGGTTGAATAGATAAATGTGCCGGCCTGCGGCACGAGTCAAAACAGACCTCGAAGGAGGGAATGGGAATGAATCTGAGACAAGAACACAAGGAATGGAGCCAAGACAAGTTCTGATCAAGGCTCAGGTTTGTTCAGGGGGACACAAGCTTATATACATAAGACAAAACTGTTTCCACAATGCCTACGTGCCTAAGGTCAGCTTCACCAAGGGCATACGGTAACGCCTCTATATCTGGCGCTCACCTCATCTAGGCTGTATGTTAAATAATACCATTGTAACTGGTGCCTTCTGTCTTCTGCCTTCTACACCTAGGCCCACCTAGGCCTTAGGATAAGGCCTTTGTGTTAAGAGATCAAAGACCACCTGCAGCTCCTGAAGTCAAAGAGCAGCTGCAGCTCCCGACAGGTGACAGGTTTACATTGTGAAGTGGACATTAAGGCAATTGTATTGGTGTTATTTTCAAATGTATGTGGGAATCCTATAATGATCATCAAAACATTCAACTTTAAAATAAAAAAAAAAACTTCACTAGATTATTTGTAATACTGGATATGTCCATGATGAACTGTGCAACCAAAACTACATCCTGAAATTCTTGTCATTCACTGAACAATAAAATTTCTCACTGCAATATTTAGATAATTTTGGCTTTTACTGCTTCTCTTAAATAGTATGTATTTTTTTATTTTTAATGAGAGAGAGAAAGAGAGAGAGAATATGACAATAAGTGCACCAGGGCCTCTAGTGACTGCAAACAAATTCCGGATGAATGTGCCACCATGTGCATCTAGCTTATTTAGGTTTTGGGGAAGCTAACCTTGGTCCTTAGGCTTCACAGGCAAATGTCTTAATTGCTAAGCCATCTCCCTAACCCAATAGTCTGTTTTAAATAAAACAAAATGCCTTCTTTTCAGCCAAAGTAGGAATGTATTTGAAACAATGGAAAATGATGTGAGATAACAGACAGCAGTGATGCATGTCAAGCGCTCAGCCTCATGCTCTCCAGCAGTCCAACTCAGGTGTGCTGCACCAGACCAGCCTTCACAAGCATCAAAAAGTAGACCAACCATTCTTATGAACCTTCAGCAAGTGACTTTTTGTGTCATCTTAGTTAAAACTAATGGGATAGGACTGGAGAGATTATGCAGTGGTTAAGTGTTTTGCCTGTAAGGCCTAATGACCTGGGTTTGATTCCTCAGTACCCATATAAAGCCAGATACACAATATGCATGCATCTGGAGTTCCTTTGCAGCAGCTAGAGACCCTGGCATGCCCATTCTCTCTCTCTCTCTGTCTCTCTCTCTCTCTCTACTTCTCTCTCTTTTTTTAAATAAACAAATAAAAATATTTTTGAAGTAATGGGGTAAATTTGTTTTAAACTTTCAGAATGCACAGGTCAGCCAGAAGGTGGCTTTTAAAAGCATGTTTATTTATTTATTTGAGAGAGAGACAGAGGAGAGAGAGTATGAAAAAGAAAGTATATGATTAGTCCAGGGCCTCTTGCTGCTACAAACTCTAGACACACGTGCCACTTTGTGTACTTGGCTATACATGGGTATACTGGGTAATTGAACCCAGGTCTGCAAGCTTTGAAAGCAAGTGTCTTTAACCACTAAGCCACCTCTCCAGCCTTAGAAAGTGGCTTTTGTAAATTAATTAATTTATTTATTTGAGTGAGTGAGAGAGAGAAAGAGGCAGACACACAGAGAGAGAGAGAATCCAGAGACTCTAGCCAGTGCAAACAAACCCAGATGCATGTGCCACCTTGTGCATCTGGCTTACGTGGGTCCTGGGGAATCTAACTGAGGTCCTTTGACTTCGCAGGCAAACGCCTTAATTGCTAAGCCATCTCTCCAGCCCTACCAAGTGGCTTTAACTTCACCTGATACTTAAGTATCACCTGGAGGCTGTTGTTATTATGAATATCACAAGTTAGTAATATGAACATGTAAGCTGCATGAGCACACTTTCATGTCGTACTGAGTGCTCTTGCTCCTCTGTGCATGTCCCACCTCCTTGGCACCTTCTCAGTAAGGAGTTTATCCTTTGCTTCAGTTACTTCCCTATGGTAAGGAAACTTTTAGTGTAATGAGTTATCACTAACCCAACCTCATCACATTGATGCAAGAAGACTTCTAAGAAAACTGACTTTAGGACTTGGTTTTTTTTTAAAGTGGAGAGCTCTCTCAACACAGAATTTAATTAATTAATTAATTAATTTAATACACACAAATCAGTCAGTCAGACTATGTCCTTTTAGAGCAAAGAACATTGAGACTCAGAGATGGGTTTTCCCATAGTTGCACAAACAGTAACTACTTGGAAGGCATTGAAGCTAACCACCATACCTCCAGTGCTCCAGCAGTAGTAACTATGCCAAGGTCATCCACTCATCAACCACTAGCAGCCTTGGGTCTCCTCGCCTGGGCTGTGGAGTAATAAGCGAGCATCACTTGTAGTGATCGTAGCTGTATGTTCTGTCACCAGAGAGCTCTGTTAACTGCTAAGTATCCAATTAGTCCTTCAGTGGCCTCCGGAAATGTGCTACAACAGCAGTACATAACCCACCCTACAACAAAGTAAGGATGATGCCAGTACAATGAAGTTAGAATGTGGATTTTGGAGATACTGTCCTAACAAGGTCACAAAATGAGACTCTGCATCTGTTTAATTCTAAAACTGATTTTTAATTTATTTTAACTGCTACTTTCTTTAGAAGTTACTTATTAAAGTCCAAATTAATTTCAATTATTTTTCATGCTTTTTTAATCTTTAATGGCTATTTTTGATGCCTGTATTGGGAGTTCCGTAAATAATTAGTGTGCAGATAGAGTGAAGAGTAGAACAAGTGTGCTCCATCCCACCATGTATGTGTTGAATCTTATTCATAGCTTTTGAGGAACATGACTTGTCTGAATGTCTGTATGTCTTGGAAGATTTAAGTTTTTTTTTTTTTTAACTCTAACAACACAGCTAACAACAACTAGAATTATCCTATAAAGGAAAAACCCTGGTTTGACTGTTACCTGGACTGGAGAGATGGCTTAGCAGTTAAGGCACTTGCCTGTGAAGCCTCAGGCCCCCGGTTTGATTTCCCAGGTCCCATGTAAGCCAGATGCACATGGTGGCACATGTATCTGGAGTTCTTTTGCAGTGCCTAGAGGCCCTGTCATGCGCTCTCTCTCTCTCTCTCTCTCTCTCTCTCTCTCTCTCTCTCTCTTGCTTTCTCTGTCTCTAATAAATAAATAAATCTTAAAAAAAAAATTTGTTTCCCTAAAAGAACTTTAGAAAGATTCTTAGACAGAATCTGCTGAGGTTTTAGAGAAGGCAGATCTTTTAGAGTATTTTCACTTTGATATGGATCAGTTCAGTAATACTTACTAAGATCTTAGGCCTAAACATCAGCACACTTGGATTACACTTGAGATAGCAGAGGGACATTTATACTGCATCTATCTGAAGTGTACTTTCTGTAGTGAGATGCCCACCATGTTGCCTCCAGACAGCTTCAGACTCAGATCCAGCTTTATTCTTTTCCACACTGTGATTGAGGATACATAAGTAAGTCTGGTTAAATTGTTTATTAAAAAGCAAAATATGGAGGAACAGTAATGTTGATTTTAAAGCTATTCTGAGGATTAAAAGAGAAAATGCAAGTGAATTTTTTAGGATATTATAGCAGTTATTGATTCATAGGTTAATTATTTTAATTCTTAGGTCATTGTTTAATATTGCTGTATTTACTAATAAAAGATAAAATTCCAGCTGGATATCAAGGTGAATGTCTTTGATCCTAGCATTTGACGAACTGAGGCAAGAGGTCTGGACTACATACCAAGTCCCAGTACATCCTGATTCTCATAGTGAAACCCTTTCTTAAATAAACAAAGAAACAGGAAAGATAAAGTTTTTTATTTAGATACTGATTTCTCTTAGCTTGAGAGACAACTTAATGAATGCAACACTCACACTCCCACATCAAGAAAATTAGGGGCCTAGTTTCCTGTCTAAGATGATGCCCCTGGAGAAATGCATTGTCAAAAGTTCTGAGAAGAAAATAGGAGGGCAAGGAGGGGAGATGGAGGGTGGGAGTCAAGGGGAGGGCCGGAAGAGAGGAGTAAAGGGAGAGGAAAAGAGAGGTTCACAATGAGGAGAACTAAGGGTAGACTGATTATAGTACTATTAAACCAGAACAGTTTGGTGAACAAAACTAAAGAAGGAAATTGCTGGGACATGAGAGCAAGATCTATTTTCCCATGTTGCAGAGTACCAGTTATAACTCAACTTAGCTAATATATAAATATATGTAAAAATGTAAGAGTCAAAGAAAATTTGTAGAATATCTCAAATTGTTTTAAGAGGAGGAATTTGTTTTGTGTTTTTCCCCCCAAAATGTATACTATTGGTTTAAAAACTTCCAGTCTATCTGTATGAACATCATTGCTGCCAAAGATGAATTGCACATGTTAAGAGTTTCTCATGGCTGTTTGATCATCACATCAGTTGTCATTACTGTTTTATTGCATTCTTCATGGATTGCAACATATTTTAGAGTAAGTTTGGAGATTGGTACAAAAAATGGGAAAGAAAAACATTTATACACAATATTTAAACATCAACTGCTATTTAACTTTACAAATCTTTTCCTTCTAAAATACAAAGAAAGGTATTGCAACAGGATTCACATCGCTGGCAGAAATTACCCAACAAAGAGCAGCTTGTGGGGAAAAAGGGGATTTATTTTGGTTTACAGATTCAAGGGCGAGCTCCATATAGCAGGGGGAAACGATGGCATGAGTAGAGGGTGGACATCCCAGTCCAAGATACAAAACCATGTTGCAAATTCAATGACCCTCTCTTTCTTGCATTTGTTATACTCAATAATACCAGGTGGGCTGCTAATTTGTTAATCCGCAAAGGAATAAAACAGACTTTGAAGAACAGGACCACTCCTTCAGTATTCAGTCTCTTTCAAAGAGGCTGCATTCTTTCTGTTGTCCCAGTGCAGGTCACCTGTCCCGATCTCAAAGTTTGTAATCTCTCTTATAATTTCAGCTGGATAGGAAGATATGATTTTTTTTTCTGTGCCAATTCCCTCTACTCGCAACAGTCCATTTCTATACAGTGCAACCCTCCCTGCACAAGCTCTCAAGACATAGGCCAGCAGAATGCAAGAAGCCTCTCACACAAACTGCTTCTAGGCCAGTCCAGACATAGCTCTTTCTTCCCCTCATAAGCCAACGTCACAGTCCTTAGTTCTTACTATATCCAGGTCTTTCAACTCTAACCACAATGTTCCATCAAACTGTACTTAACAGCACTACGGTATGTCTCTTAGGCCAGAGTTTCAAATCCTTCCACATGCCTCTCAAAAATCACCTCCAAAAGGCCCAAAGCCACACAGCCAGGTGTCTAGCATCAATGATTCCACTTCTTGGTATAAATTTTACTACTGTAGTCAGCTTCACATTGCTGTACAAAGAACCAAAAGCAATTTGTGGAAGAAAGGGTTTATTTTGACCTATAGACTTGAGAGGGTGCTCCATGATGGCAGGGGAAACCAATGGCATGAGTAGAGGGTGTCCATCACCTCCTGGCCAACATAAGGTGGACAATAGCAACAGGAGAGTGTGCCAAACTCTGGCAAGACAAAGCTAGCTATTATACCCATAAGCCTGCCCTCAACAATACAATTTCTCCAGGAGCCTTTAATTACAAATTGCTATCAGCTGGGGTACCTAACATTCAGAACACCTAATTTTATGGGGGACACCTGAATCAAACCACCACAAGTGGCATCTAAATTTTATTGCAGACATTGAGATATTCCAGGTGGTTAAAAAAAAAAATCAGACATAGTCTGGAGTTAGTTATGTCCCCTCTGCATTTACATTTTACTCTGAATAAACAACATGCACATTTTAGACATTTATCACTGGATAGAAATTCCATTGTTGTTTCAAAGTGCTTTGTACTGAAATAATCCAGAAAGAAAGCTTTCCTATGTATCCATGACATGTAATTCCTTAATGCCTTATGACCTTTATAAGACATGCTTTGTATTTAGTTTATTAGAGCAAGTTAGGTTTTGTCACATTGTGTGTTATAGTGTCATTTCCTCTAAGCTCCTCTACCAGCATTCCATATGAGCAGTTCCATTGCTTCCTTTTTATCCACGCTGCATATGAATCATAGGAGGATAATTTCCGTCTTGAATTGCATCTGTCCTTCTCCTCCTCTTCCTTATTTGTGACTCAATACACCTTGACATCCTTTGTTTAAGATCAGCATTCTCATTCACTTTTAGTTAGGTTAATAGGTTGGACCTAACTTTCAGAGGGATATAATATTATTACTGTACAATGATATATTATACAATCCAACTATTACAATAAATAGCACTTGTTATGCAAGCCTAAGTACCTGAGTTCAAGTTCAGACCCCAGCACTCAAGTAAAAAGCACAGTGCTATGGCAGACATTTGAAACTTAGCCATGCCTATGGGAGAGAAAGGCAAACACAGGAGAATCTGCCAGAAGCTAGGGGGCCCAAAGAGCTTCACAAAAGCAGTGGTGAGCCACATGAAACTCTGCCTCAAAGGAGGTGGAAGATGGGGACTGACACCCAAAAGTTGTCATCTGGGCACTATATGTATGTCACTGGATACATGTGCCAACCCACACTCATACACATGGTAAAACACACACACACATACACATGCATGTGCATACATCATGCATACATACCCCCTAAAATTTGAATGCTTGAAATTTTGGCCTTCTTTCTGTAGTTATGATATTATTGTGTTCTTACTTAAAATTCATATGAAATGAATGTCTTTCCTTGATAAGTGAGAGTGTCAGAGGAATAGCACCCTCTCTGAACAAGGAATCACGTTATTCAGAATACTTATGTGAAAATTTACAATAATTTATTATTTATTGTGTTCTTTCATCTATGAAAGCCTTTTGAACTGTTGAGGTTGAAACTTTAAGTCACCATATTTTTCGACAGCTAGGAAGAGACACAAAGGAGTGTGATACTACAAAGACATTCAAATGGCAGCTGTAGAGTGTGTAAAGAAGCTATGTAGCTCAGACAGTTTTCATTGATTTGATCCCATTATTTTTTTTATTAAGTAGAAACTTTGTATGCACATAACATATGTTTTTACCATCAATGCCCTCCACCCTGCACCCATCCCACTGAGGGTCATTCTTAGTGGAACTGTGGGATTGCTGGCATTCACCATGGTATTGTGAAAACAGCAGTCAATCACTGTGGTGTGGGTGTGCCTCTGGATATTCCCTCCAACTCTGTGTCTCTTACAATCTTTCTGTTGTCCCTCTTCCACAAAATTCCCTGAGTCATGGTGGGTGTGCCTTAAATCTACTTTAGTGGTGTGCTCTTAGCAGCTTCTAGATTTGGGCTTTGGTATGTGCTGAGCATCCTCAGTGTTTGTCTCCATGACCCTGGTGCAGGTTGTCAAGCTAGCCACGGGAGCAGCACTCTACTCCTCTCACCAGTTCCTTTGTGGTTTCACCTGGGCCCTAGCTGATATGGGAGGGGTGGCTTATCTCCTTCTAAGGAGTCAGCTATCTTTGCTTGTCTTGTTGATAGATGTTGGTGGTTCTCTGTTCCCACTGCCTTCTGCAAAAGAAAAACAGATTCTCCAATGGAGAATGAGATCAGCATAGATTTAAGGGGATACACATTGATAATTTAGAAAGATTTTGATGAGTTCAGCCTCTCTTTTGGCCAAAAACTAGTGGGACCTTCTGGTTGGAGTCCATAATCTTGGTCTCCATGGGATTCTGATGTTGTTCTCAGTTCTTGCTATGGGTTCCTTTTCACTAAGTGGATCTGTTAGCCAGTCAGAAAACCACTGGTTACCCACCCAGGCTGGATGCCATTATTGCACAGGTAAACCCATCTTTTCAGACTAGATGCTTTTTATAGCAGTGTTCCCTGCTAGCATACCTTGTCATTGGTCATTTTCCCCCAGCAGCTCATGTAGCACTTTCCAACCCTTTAGGACTAACCATCTGGGAACTTCCTTCCAGATCCTAGCCAGATCTCTTGATGCTCTATGTTGACAGCATGTGGTATCCTTAGCAACAGGGTATTTAATCACATTTTATTTGAGTTTAAATTGATACAATTTAAAATATCTAAGTGATATGTGTATTTTTAGTATACAGAATTCATTATTAGGACACTGTTGTGAGATAAAATTCAGACAAAAATTAGTTTGGTTTTAACAAATACAATAATTTCTTTAATTCTCTCATCATTTTTAACAAATGCTTAGAACTCTCATTGCCCTGAGTGCTTGACTGGAGGCCATAGTTCTTCCCTTCCCCGTGCCTTGTGATTCATACCTACACAAAATGGGCAGAACTGTACCAATCATTCCCATTCCCAGTCACTTAGGCCAAAAAGAAGAGTCAGATTCAAAGGCTGCCAGCCCATTGGCTGCTTAGGGGCTAATGTATAGTTAGACTTATAAAGCCTTGTTGGATTCAACAAAGCCCTTTTCCTTTCAAACAAAACATAGTGTGAATTTTGTCAGTGGAAGATCATCATATTATCTGATGAACTGATGGCAGCTGGTAGCCTGGGTGGAAGATGGGTAATTAGAGAGAAGCTGTGGGAGGACAACCCGAGGTGACGAGAGGAGGGAGTAGTCTCAATTTCTAATTTTCTAGTTCTAGTATATGGAAGATCCAGTTAGTATTGGCTCATCTTGATTTTTTGGTCTGTGAAGCTGCCTGTGGTATCATTTTATCCTTCCACTTAATCTCTCTTTGTAGGCTGGAAGTGGAAGGTAACTGCTGGAGAGCATTGTTTTTCTAAACTGTCCACTGAAAACTAAACAGTGTGAGAATTAAGTCTATCTTGCTAAGCATTAGGAATATAGTGTGATAGATCCCAAGGCACTTCAGAAAAGAGTATTTTCAGTGTGCTGGCTCTATTAATGGAGTCTGAAGAAAATGCATGCTGTTATTTCTAAGCCTCCAAACTTAATATCCTAGAGTTAACAAAGACATAATTCACATAAAGGTTAATATTATAATGGTTAAGTTCTGAAGAAGTTTAGAGACTTTGACTATGCAATCACAAAATTAAAGCAACAGTCTTTTGCCCATATTTTCCTGACAGGATGTTTTTCATTCATTTGAAAAAATTATACTGCTTTGTGTATATTTTTAAAAATGGATTTAAATATCAGTGTGCAGAGGGAGAGAATGGTTGTGACATTTAACAGGATAAAAAGAAAAAGGAGACATAAACATAACATAATTTACTAATTCTTATTTCAAAACCCTTGGAATGTAAAGAAAAAGGGCATCGCTGGAGGGCCCTTATTAATACTTTATGTACAACAATAGTGGATTAATATTAGTCTGAAGTAATAGAAGTACTTTAGAGTTTAGTCTGTGACCAGTGTAATTCTTCTGTAATGGGATAGAAAGTGCAGTATCTTTTAACTTACACATGATATATAAATAGTGGGACTTATGCATACCTTGGAAACTAATCTATAAACACAGTTATCTTGCTGAATTTTAGAGAGAGGTAGAAATAAATGAAGTTCAGGTATGACCAATGATGTGGGTGAAGAGTTGATACTCAAAATGGCAATGAATATCTGTATTTGACAGAGTTACACCTTGCATAATTTTAATGAGTTAGGAGCAGAGTCATGAAAGAAGATGCTGGAAAAAGTAAATCTTTATTTTAAAAAATCCTCTAAATATAATTCGTAGCTTTTAAAGAGTTTTCAGCAGAGATATGACATGATGAGATTTTTTTTTTCTTAGAAGAACATAACAGCTGATATTGTTACAAAAAATTGGAAGTTGGTGAACAACTATAAGTTTACCTACCAGCAAAGCATACCAAGAAGTAGACAGACATTAGGATTTATTACCTGTATGACTTTTGTGATACAGAGATGCAGCATCTAGGGTAGGAGGAAGAGATATAAACAAAAATTCCTAGGATCATGGGATGGACAACTAGGATGATCTTGAATGTGTCATTTATGCCATTGGAAAGGATTGACATAGTAGGCACAAGAGACTTCAAGATTCCATTTCCAGGTGTTATACTTAAGGAGCACAAGTAATGTTTAGGTTGAGATATCAATTGCTTTTTTTTTTTATTAGGGTCTTGGATGTTAGAAAGGTATTTCAAACCAGAGATAATATTGGAAGAAATACAATATCTGTGTTTGTCAGATTCTTGTTGCTGTGACAAAATACCTAAGAGAAATGAGCTTAAAGGAAAAAGCATTTAGTTAGGCTCATCATCATTTGATAAGTTTTACTCCATGTTTAGCTAGTTACATTGCTTTTAGGAAAGAGCAGAATAGAGCTGCTAATATCCAGTAAGTAAGCCAGTAAATGGAAAAACAGAGCATAGGACTGGGAACAAAACATACCCTTCAAAAGTGTACTACTAATGACCTACTACTTCCAACCAGACACCATCTTCTAATAGCAATGAACTCATCAGTGGACCACCCAAATGATCTACTCATCTTTCAACAGTACTATCAGCTGGGTGGCACTTCAAAGCATGGGTACTTAGGGGCATTGTGTATCTAAATGAGACAGTCCAAACCTGTGGCTTGCATCCCAGGATTCCTATGACAAGGTTATGTCACAATATCAAAAGTTTGTATACCCCCGATCTAAATCATGACAGTACTTAAATAACAACGGTTAATAGCCAAAAAGATAGAGGAAAAAGCAAAACGTATTGCAGGATGGAGATTTCTATAAAGTCAAGATTTAAATGTTGGTACAGAAATAGAACTTCCCAGTATGACTGAAGAGATACTAAAAGGAACAGAAGGCTGTAATGGAAACACTTTTAAGAAAGTTCTAGAAAGGTAAGAATAGTGAAATGGCCAGGGCAGGTAAATAGAGTACTGAAATTTAGACATTGAATTTGACTTCCTGAAACATACAGATGAGCTCACACAGAAACAGAGCATTAGCAGAAGGGTTTTGAGCCAGATTGGAACGAATTGAAGGGGAATAATAGATGAGGTTGTATAGGCTGTGTGCACACTCTTTTAACACCATGGCTGTGAGAGATAGATTTCCAGAAGACATGTGGCATCAAGAAGAGGGTTTCGTATTATTTTAAGGTCATTCTTACTGCAGTGCTCAATAGCTGATGAGATTTTCTACCTTGAAAACTTTTAGATAATAGTTCCCTAAATTCTGTTTAGATTCTACTGATGTTCAGATTTCTTCCATGTGTTTATTTAGGTCTCAGTGTCATCCTTCCTTTTCCTCTTTATCTTTTTTTCTTCCTTGATTCAGGAATTCTTCTGCCCCCCCCACTTCATCTTCTTCCTTTAATATCTTGACATAAATCATAATCTAGTACATTGTGAAACTTATCATTAGGCTTATTTTCTATAGATAATCATTTTCTTTTTATCCAGATGGGAATCTATGCATCATCATTAGAATTTTGCCTCTTCTTATGCTTCAACTCCCTAATCTATCCCTAGTACAGTCTCCTTATCAGAAAGTCTATCTCATGACTTCTTCCTATCTGAATCAATGAAGCTGAGTATCATTAGATGAAATCACATTCAAGTCAGCTGATAATTATAAATTTAGACAACTCTTATTACACACTTAGTATAATATTTGATAATAAAAGTCAGTGAGCCTGGGCCTGGAGAGATGGCTTAGTGGTTAAGCGCTTGCCTGTGAAGCCTAAGGACCCCGGTTCGAGGCTCGATTCCCCAGGACCCACGTTAGCCAGATGCACAAGGGGGCGCACGCGTCTGGAGTTCGTTTGCAGTGGCCGGAGGCCCTGGCGCGCCCATTCTCCCTCTCTCTCTCTCTCTCTCTCAGCCTCTTTCTCACTCTGTCTGTCGCTCTCAAATAAATAAATAAACTAACAAAATTTAAAAAAAAAAGTCAGTGAGCCTATAATTGTATTCCTTGGTAAATATACATAGCACAGATTTTCTGTGATGTTACAGTGATACAACATTACACATTTTCTGGTGATAGACAGAAACCTCTTGACTGTGTTGCTTAGCCTCATAGAAATTAGATATGTAGCTATTGAGAACTCAAAACAAGGTTTGTTTAAATTGGGATGTGCTATAAATATAAAATATGAACTTTTAAGGCTAAGCACAAAAATAGGATTAAAGTTTTCCATTATATTTTATATTGAATTCATATATTGGATCTATTTTATAAAGTAAAATGTATTATTGTAATTGATTATACTCTACTTTTGCAATATGGGTGCTAACAATTAAATTACATATATCACTTGTATTTATTATATGTATTATATTTCTGTTAGATGACACTGTTTTAAAATTTCAGGAAAAATTCAATGAAATAGATTTTTCTCCAGTCTTCTGACATATTGATGAATATTTATTATTGGATATTTTCACTAAAATATTAGCAAAATTCCCAATTCCTCAAGCAATTTAGAAATAAATTCTGTTTATTCGTGTTTACCAAAGTAGGTATTTTCATCCTGATATTTCACTATTATTTTACAATTTTCATTATTTCATTGCTATTTTATTTTATCATTTGCCCTGGAAGCTGAATTTTTTATGTATTGATTTGACCTGTAGACCTCCCCTTTTGCTTACAATATGTTCATATCCTTAGACAGATGTACAGAATTACCCTCAAAAAGGGACTAGTGAAATGTCTCAGTGGGCAAAGTGCTTCCACACAAGTATAAGGACCTGAGTTCTGATCCCTATTACCCATGTAAAAAGTGTGGAATGGTAATATGCACCTCTGATCCCAGTGCTGGGCACATTCACAGGAGAATCCAATGGCCTTATGGGTTATCTGAATCAGTGAGTTTCAGGCCCAGAGTGAGTCTGTATCTCAAAAAGTAAGGTGGTGAGTAATTGAAGAAGACACCAACATTGATTTGTGGTTTCCACATGCCCACACACATATGATGTTGCAGTCAGGTTCGCATTGCTGGCAGAAATCACTCAAGGAAGAGCAGCTTATGGGAAGAAAGGTTTATTTTGGCTTACAGACTCAAGGGAAAGCTCCATGATGGCAAGGCAAAACGATGGCATGAGCAGAGGGTGGACATCATTTCCTAGCCAACTTAAAGTAGACAACAGAAACAGGAGAATGTGCCAAACACTGGCAAGGGGGAACTGGCTATAATACCCATAAGCCCACCCCCAATAATATACTGCTTCCAAGAGGCATAAATTCCCAAATCTCCATCAGCTGGGAACCTAGCATTCAGAACATTTAAGTTTATAGGGAACATCTGAATCAAACCACCACATTGTGCCCCTGGCACCATAAACTGATAACCATACATGATGTAAAATGCAATGCATTCATCCAACTTTAAAAGTCCCCATAGTTTTTTTTATCAATTCCAATGATGTTTATACATCCCCATAGTCCAAGATCTTTTAACTAAGCCATAATACCAAAAAAAAAAAAAAAATCCCCCCCAAACACATAATGGCACAGAATAACCATTAACATTGCAGAAGGCGGCATTGGGCATAACAAAGAAATACTCAAGCAATGCATGATTTAAACAGGGCAAACACCAAACTCTGTAGCTCCAAGTCCAACAGCTCTAGCCAGTGACAAATCTCCAAGTCTGATAATTATAACCAGCAACAAGTCTCTGGAGTTCCAATTCCATCTAACTAGCTAAGTTTCTCACAGTGCCGGAAAACTTCATCTGAGAGCAGCAATTTTCTTTAGCAGCCATCTCGTGGTCCCGGCATCTCCACAGGGTCTTCACTGCAATCCACGGTTCATCCTCACAGCTCCATTTGATCTCCATGCAGGCATCCAGCAAACCTGGTTCACACTGTCCATGGCTATTTCCAAAACACAAGACCATGTTGCAAACTCAATGATCCTCTCTTTCCTATATTTCTTATACTCCACAATACCAGGTAGGGTGCTAATTTGTTAATCTAGAAGAGAATAAAGCAGACTTTGAAGAACAGGACACTCCTTGGGCACTCAGGCCCCTTCAAAATAGCCTACATTCTTCCTGTTGTCTCAATGCAGTTCAGCTGGTCAAATCTCAATGATTGTAATCTCTCATACAGTTGCAGCTGAATAGGCATCAGTTTTGGCCCAAAGATTTCATTTTTTCTGTGCTATATCCCTCTGCTTACACCAGTTTGTTTCTATGCAAAAGAACCTTGTACAACTTTTCAGGATACACGCATAGCAGCAAGCCTCTCACACAAACTGCCTCTAGCCCAGTCCCAGCAAAGTTTTTTTTTTTTTTTTTTTTTTTCACCTCATAAGCCAAACCTCACAGTTCTTAGTTCTTACTGCATTCAGGTCTTTCAATTCTGACCAGAATAGTCATGCAAGCTGTGCTTACAGCATTGTAAGGTATCTTAGGCCAAGGTATTGAATACTTCCACATTCCTATTGAAAATCAGCTCTAAAAGGCCAAAGCCACACAGTCAGGTGTCTAGCAGCAACCCCACTCTCAATACCACTGTAATGTTGCAGTCAGGTTCACTTTGCTGGCAGAAACCACCCAACCAAGAGCAGCTTTTGGAAAAAAAAGGTTAATTTGGCTTACAGATTTGAGATGAAACTCCACGATGGCAAGGCAAATGATGGCATGAGCTGAGGGTGGCCATCACTTCCTGGCTTACATCAGGTGGACAAGAGGAGAGTGTGCCAAACAATGGCAAGGAGAAACTGGCTATAACACCCATACGCCTGCCCCCAACAATACACTGCCTCCAGGAGGCATTAGTTCCCAAATCTCCATCAGCTGGGAACCTAGCATTCAGAATATTTAAGTTTATGGGGGACACCTGAATCAAACCACCATATATGCTTACCCATATATGTGTGTGCATTCATACATGAATGTGCATATACTATATACACACATGAAAAAAATATTTTAAAAGGTAAAAATGATGTCAAGATTACTATTATAGACCAGTGTAATTATTCTCAGTCTCACTCTGCATCCTTATGTGTTTAAAAGAAAATTAAATTAATTTAAATGAAATACTTGATATTTATATTCATATTTTGTTGCTAATTATGCTGGCATCTATATTGAGCTACATAGATTTAAATATGGGATATGTACTTATTTATATGGCTGAACAAATTACTTAGGTCTTAAAATTTTAATTCCACTATATGAAGTGGCTATCACAAATTTTATAAGAATACTGGGATAATTAACTGTAATCCTCTATGTAAATTGTCTAGAACATGCATAGCAGTTGCTTAGCAAATGTCAAATACTATTGCTTTCAACATGAAAATAGTGCTCAGCTCTTACTTTTGTTAGAAGGAATGTGTTTATGTAGCTATTGTCTGCACTTAAGTGTTATGTATGCATGAGTCTTAAGACTGAGAACTTCATAGAAATGTCTTTCCATGTCCTCCTGATTAATTTTTGTCATTGCTACGTTGACCACAGTATTTTCTGAGTTATATATATCTCAGCTGCTTACTACCAATTGATGTTAATAAAACCAATGATCTGCTACCAAAAAAACTATATGATGTAATGTTAAATAGCTTTATGTGTAGAATTATGAATTACTCTCTGGAAAAGTAGTTAGTAGCTAAAGTTTCTTGTTTTAATAATATAATTCTATTTAGGCATATAATTGAATAGAATATGGTCAATTTTCTTCATTTTTCATTCTTGAGAGAAAAAAAAAAACATATAACTATGTTCCATTATCCCCCACACAAAATGATGAGATTGTACTAGTTGATTAATTGGAGTGGAGGAATTCTAATATTATCATACTGCTGAAAGTAGGAGTTGATAGAGTTGTGCAGGAAAAGCCTTGGTGATATATTCAGAAATGTTTAGTTCATGTCTGAAACAATTTATTTCATACAGGGTATAAATCTACAGAGCATTAAATATCCAATTATATATCTTTGATGGCCAACAAAATAATAAAGGCTTCTCAAACTAACTTTCTTGTCTGAATAACTTCATGAATAATTATGAAGAAATATAATTACAAAACCAAAAATAGACTGACTTTTTGTTTCTTTTGTGAGAGTAAGTCTATTGAGAACTTACCAACTTAAAAAATGTGATGTTTCTGCTTTTTTAAAAAAAATTATTTATTTATTTGAGAGAGAGTGAGAGAGAGAGAGAGCAATGGGTGTGTCAGGGCCTCTATCATTGCAAAAAAATCCAGATACATGCATTCATTCTGTGCATCTGGCTTTATGTGGGTACTAGGGATTTACACCTCATTTGTTAGGCTTTGCAGGCAAGCACCTAAACTGCTGAGCCACCTCTCCAGCCCCTGTGTTGCAGTCAGGTTCGCACTGCTGGCAGAAATCACCCAACCAAGAGCAGCTTGTGGAAGAAAGGTTTATTTCAGGCTTACAGACTCAAGGGGAAGCTCCATAATGGCAGAGGAGAAAGATGGCATGAGCAGAGGGTGGGCATCACCTCCTGGCCAGCGTAAGGTGGACAATAGCAACAGGTGAGTGTGCCAAACACTAGCCAGGGTCACTGGCTATAACACCCATAAGTCCTGCCTCTAACAATACACTACCTCCAGGGGGCATTTATTCCCAAATCTCCATCAGCTGGGAACCTAGCATTCAGAACATCTAAGTTTATGGGAGACACCTGAATCAAGCCACCACACCCTGTTTCTGCTTTTTCTTAAGAAAACATTTATCAAAATGTCTATTTTATATGTAGTATTTGATTATTTCATGACAACTTATGGTCTTTCTCTGATCATGCGATAGATGCATTTCTAATAACTCTATTACAAGACTTCACTCTACCTTGTGTTTTCTCCCAGGCAAAAGATGAAACAAGATATATTAATACTCGAAGTATAGTTGGTGTAGTGTTTTGAATTAGGTATCCCCCATAAACTCATGTGTTCTGAATCCTTGATCCCCAACTGACCGCAATTTTGGAATTTGAGCCTTACTGGAGGAGGTGTGTTGTCATGGTCAGGCTTAAGGGTGTTATACCCAGTTGCCAGTGTTTGTCTCACGCTCCTGCTGCTGTTTGCCACCCACTGTGACAGAAATGATGTCCAGCCTCTGCTCATGCCATTGTTTTTCCTTCCATCTTTTTGTTTCTCCTTGAGCCTGTAACCTAAAATAAACTGTTTCCTCTCACAAGCTGCTTTAGGTTGATTGCTTTCTGCCAGCAACATGAAAGTAACTACAACAGCTGGTATTGCTTAACTGACAATGGTTTTGCTAGGTTAGTAACCTTGTTTCACATTATAAAGGATGACCAATACTCGTACCTGATGACCTTGCCATGACTTACTTGACTTTATATTGCCAGGGCTTTATTCTGCTAATACTCTGTCTCTATTCTGTATCCTGTAGTAGATATGCACCTTGACAATATTTTCTGTGGTATAGTAAGTCTGGAAGAGGCCTGCTAGTATATTCTGTCTAGGAAAATCTGCAACTAAAGCATTCTCTAGCTCCATCAATAATTTGACTGCTTTTATCTGGAAACTCCCAACCTTAGGAGTCTGAGGATGTGTTATTGTTACTGATTTTCTGGCTCTGCTTGAGTTCTTTGTCTTACAATCATGGAGAATATCAAACACAGAAGAAAGGAACGCAAGCACAATTTTATTAAAGAAAGAAAAGTAGCAGCTTGCTAAAACAGAGAGAGGACCTGAAACAGGGTTGAACTGTGTAGAACTTACGCGAGGTTGTTATATGTTAGAGAACAAATGACTGGTCCAAAGGAGAGCCTACCAGTCTCCATAGGGCCCTCAAATAATACATCTAGAGTCTTTTTCTTCCCCTTTCAGACATCACAAGGGACAGGAGGAAGTGGGTCAGCTTTGTGGTCTGAAATATTCTGCATTTTCCAATTTTTCGTATCTAGGACTGGAAGTTGGTGCACTCTCAGCTTTCTTATTAGGTGATTCCAGTTGGAGGTGCCAGGTCTGCATCTCAGCTCTAGAGTGTCCCTACAAGACATTTGTGCAAAATGTTACCAGAGTTCGCCAGAGCATGTAGTTATTTTTGTTTATTTGGGCCTATGACTCTGACTAACTTCACAGAAAATGGGAACTAACTTGCTCCTAATGCTTAGGATTATAGCCAGGTTCTATGACCATTGGTTTCTGTTACCCAAACCTGCTAGGTATGTATTTATAAGCCATACTGGCCAGTCTAATCCATCACTAGCCTGTTTCTGAGGACCAGCTTATGTAGTGTTTTCATTGTGCTTTCCCTAGTTTCTTGAGTTTTGCACTAATGAACTTCAATAGGGTAATTATCACTTTTCTCATGCAATACTACAAACACTTTTAAGAAACTAGATCTTTTATTTACTTAATAAATTTATGTAAATATTCACAAGTAGTAAAAAACAATCCTGAAGATAGCAGTGCCTTTACAGCATTTCACAAATGTACTTTAACATTTTAACATGAAGAGTGATTTCACTAGAGGCCACAGCAGGTATTGTTTTCTTGCTAGAAAAGGTTGTCAGTAAAACATATGCTTAAAAAATATATATGGGCTATTGAGGGTCAGCCAAGAAAGTTATTGTTCAAATCTTTTTCTTTCTAAAACAATAGCTACTGATTATTACAAAGAATTTCTGCAGAGAATGAATTTTATATTTTGTAGGTTGAATAACCTAACAGGTCATGGAGAAATGAAATTAATATCATAATGATTTTCATTACTCAAATAAGTAGATGGTAAATTCTAGCATTGATTTTATAGAGATAGTCACATTAGTATATACTGGTTGTTTAGTTAGTAAAAGAGTGATATTAGAGTAGCTAATTAGGTTTATGAAAATGGATATAGGTGGAGCCATTTCTGAATGTCCTACGTTTGAATTATTGTGTATAATATATTCCTGAAGTCCTGAGTTTTTATATCTACTTTTGTAACACCCTTCTTTGACCAAGCTTTATCAAGTTGTTTCTTTTACAGAAAAGTTTCCTTTGATTATGGAAAGACTCTTAAAACTTTATGGAGCCTTTTACACAAAGATAATTTTAAATTATTTCTCAACTAAATAATATTTAATTCAAATTAATATTTAGTATGATATAAAAATGATAACATTTAAATTAACATTTAATCTGAGAATAAATATTTTAGTTATTTTGTTATAGCAAAATATTTAGCAATTTAGAATGTCTTATAGAGTAAACAGAAAAAAAGTATAATTAGAGCCTAAAAGCAAATTAAATTTAATAACCTATATTTCTATCTAGAATATTAACACATTTATTTGGCTAAAGCCAAATGTATAATGACAAAAGCAGTAGAAAAAACACAGTATGAGGTTCAGATTTTAAATCCCTATATGCATTTTATTTTTAAATTAATTACAAATTTTTTTGGTCAAAGGGAAAAAAATTTACTTTCCTGTGCATGACAGATAAGTGCTCACTGGTGAACTGCATTCCTACCATCACTATATTTACTTGCAATATATTTAGTTTTAACTTTATATATTTAATTATTATATATAATATAATATGTACATGCAATTATTGCCTTAATATATTTAACATTTGTTTACTTACTTTAATATTATATTTTAATGTAATATTAAATTGTCATTCAAAAGAGAAAGATTTACAACAATTTTGGCTTTGTTTGTTGTTTGTTTTTCCTAGTAAGGTTTCAATCTAGTCCAGCAATTCACTATGTAGTCTCAGGGTGGCCTTGAGTTCACAGTGATCCTCCTATCTCTGCCTCCAGAGTGCTGGGATTCAGGAGTGCTGGGATTAAAGGTGTGTGCCTCAACAATTTTTTTTTCTTTGTTTCTTTGTATTCATTTAATTGAGAGATGGAGACAGACAGACAGAGACACAGAGAGAGATTTTATGGCCACTGCAAGTAAACTCCAGATGCATGAACCATTTTGTACATCAGGCTTTATATGGGACCTGTGGGATTGAACCCTGCACTGTCAGACTTTGTAAGCAGGCATTTTTAAGCACTGAGCAATCTCAAGCCCACCAATTATTTTTTCAACAGGAGTGAGAACAGATCATGTTTTATATAAATCTAAATTAATTAATCTAAAGAAGGCTTAATAGGTTTTTTGGTTGGTTTTGTTTTTAATTATTTGCAAGCAGAGAGAGATAGAGAGAATGGGTGTGCGAGGGCCTCCAGCCACTGCATACTTGAGACATATGAACCTCTGTGTGCATCTGGTTTAAGTTAGGCACTGAGGAACTGAACCCAGATAATTAGTTTTTTCAGGCAAGTGCCTTAACCACTGAGCCATCTCTCTAGCCCAGACTTAATAGTTTTTTAAATTAATTTTATTTTTTTATTTTTATACTGTTATATCCTCTCTCCCCCACCCCCATTCCACTGAGGGCCCTCCTCCATGAAGTTACTGGCATTCACTGTGGGGTTTTGAAGGCCTCAGCCTCTGAGAGTGAGAATCATGCCTTTGGCTAATCCTACCCACCTTGTGGCTCTTATCTTTCTGCCCTTTCTTCCCCAACGTCCCCTGAGCCTTGGTCGGGTGTGTTAGAAATCTGGTTTAGTGCTGAATTCTCTGTAGTGTCTGGATTTCTGTTTTGATGAGATTTGAGTGACCACAGTGTCTGTCATTATCACCCTGGGACTGGCTTTCAGGCTAGCCATGAGAACAGTCTTTCTGTTGCCACTACTTCAGAAATAGTTTTTAATGGCAAAGTTTAAAAAATATATTTTTAGAGCTGGGCGTAGTGGTGCATACCTTTAATCCCAGAACTTGGGAGGCAAGTTGGGAGAAGTTTGTTTGTTTGTTTTTTTTCAAGGCAAAAAAGAGTATGTGTGTGAATAGGCACTCTAGAGCCTCTTCACATTGCAAATGAAACTCCAATGCATGCACCACTTGCATATCTGGCCTTACACGGGCACTGAGGAATCAAACCTGGGTTTTCATGCTTTGCAAGTAAGTGCCTTTAGCAGCTGAGCCATCTCCCCAGTAATGACAAAAATTTTCTCTTTCTCTTTTTTTTTAAGATTTATTTTTATTTATTAGAGACAGAGAGAAAGGGAGAGAGAGACAGAGAGAGCATGAGAATGGGCATGCCTGGGTCTCTAGCCACTGCAAAATCCTCCAGACTCATGTGCCACCTTGTGCATCTGGTTTATGTGGGACCTGGAGAATGTACCTGGATCTTTAGGCTTTGGAGGCATATGCCTTAACTGCTAAGTCATCTCTCTAGCCCGCCAGCAATGACAAATTTTTAACACAAAAATTAGTTTTGGGGCACTGTATTTAAAGCTACATATACATGGGATAAAGTCCTGACACTGTTACTACCTGACTTTTAACCTCCTGCAAGCCACAACCTCTCTGATGCTTATAAGGCCTTATATGACTGATGTTCCTGAAGTAGGGAGAAAGGGTCAGACATACATGACGGTGATCCCTGAAAATATGAACTCTTGGAACCACAACCCAAGAAGAGCCTTTACTTGAACCATCTTGACTGTAGCAAGGTTATAGAAGTCCTCTCCAGAAAACCAAGAAAATCAGTCATCTACAACTGCCACTATCCCAA
Source organism: Dipus sagitta (assembly GCA_036346955.1). NCBI lineage: Eukaryota > Metazoa > Chordata > Mammalia > Rodentia > Dipodidae > Dipus > Dipus sagitta. Next base: position 100,418,324 of record CM070771.1, on the reverse strand, counting down.
TTATGCATACTGGGACTGGGGAAATAACCACAGGGTGAGTTCTGGGGCCCAATGGACTTACTTTCAGTCTAAAATTTGCCAAAACTCCATTGATCACCTGACTTCCATAAGCACCTACTTTAACTGAAGGGCCACGGTGCTGTTTGGGGTCTCCTGGAATCAATGTCAATTCAGAGCCAGTGTCTAGTAAGCCCCGAAAGGTCTGATTATTTCCTTTTCCCCGGTGTACAGTTATCCTAGCAAAAGGCCACAGGTCCCTCTAAGGAAGGATAGGAGCTTAACATTGAAACTTTTGGGGATTGTGAGAGGGTCCTTCCTCAAGGTGACCTGGCCACCCCTTCAATAAGGGGCTCAGGATCTGTAAACTGGGCACAAGTCTGGAAACTGGTTAAGAGGCCTTAATTCTCTGTTGCTATAATTCAAAGTGGCCTTTTGTTCCTTTGCTCTAGAACTTTTCTGCTTATACAGACCAAGCAGGAACTTCATAGGCTTTTTATCTATTTCACTTCTGGGAACACCATGATTAATCAGCCAGTACCAAAGGTCTACACGAGTCATACTGTTAGGAGAATTGTTTTGCCTTAACTGTCCATTATGGTAAATATGCTCACATTGCCTTTAGCAATTCAGTGCTGCCACTTGGCCCCTGTTACTCTGAGATCTAGTTAGACCCATTGCATCTAAGTCACCTAATGTGGCAACTGCGGCTCCCACTGTGATGTCTTGTTTACATAAAAGACCAATGATGAGGGACTTTAAGTATGCTGGTGCTCCCCTCACAACTCTGTTTCTTATAGTCTTAGTGAAGGGAACATCTTTTGGATGCTCCCATTGTGGGGGTAAACATGGGTTTACATGGCAAGTCCACTCCAGCATTCCAAGTTCTCTGAGCCTTTTAATCCCTTCATCAACATTAAGCCAAGGGATATCAGGCAGCTTGAGCTCATTCGCAGTAGGCCATCTTTGGATAAATATTTCAGCCAGCCAGTCAAATAAACTCTTGGCACCTCTTCCAACTGCATAAATTGCAGTGTTAAATCTGAAATCTCTGCTCAGTGGGCCCATTTCAACAAATTCAGCCTAATCTTATATTCCTTCCACCATCATCCCACACCCTTAAAATCCATTTCCACACATATTCCCCATGCTTCAGCCCGTACAAGTTAGAAAACTCCTGAAGTTCTTTAGGGGTATATCTCACCTCCTCTATCTCACCTTTAGGGGCATGCCTAGCCTTCCACGTTGTTATAGGCCTACAGGCTAAGATGGGTGGGCACTGAGAAGCATCAGCACCACCTGCAGGGAGGGTCATTGCTGGTTCCTTGGACAAAGAAGGATTAATTGCCCCAGGTAAGGGTAGAGAGGGCCAGACTTCAGGGTGTGGGGGTGGGGATGCAACTGCCCCTAAAGGAGGGGAAGCCACATTCTCATGCAAAAAACTTCTGAATCTAACAGTTCAATGTCCCCAGATTCTTCAGGGTCTTCCCACACATCCCCATCTCAAGTCATAGGGTCCCACTCTTTTCCAATCAGTGCCCTCACTTTAACTTCTGATAGCTTGTGAGGCTGGGAATTGAGTTTACATTGCAAGTTAGCCAATTTTAAAATGAGAGCTTGGGTTTGGTTTTCTGCAATTTGAGTCCTGTTCTGGCTAGAGAGGAGACTCTCATCCAGGCTCCCTTAGAAACCTTCAGATCATGTATGTGGGTCTTAAGCTTGGAAATTCCCTTTCTGAGCTTCTGCTTTTCTTTCAGTATTTTATCCAGAGATGCTAGAAGGAACCATCCAGCATCATCATTCATCTTTCTTTTCCACAAATATTCAAAAGTTCTAAATACAGAGTCACTAAATTCCTTGTTCTTCACAACATATGACTCAGGATCACCAAATACATCTATCTCACAGAGTTCTGTAAACAGTTCACACCATGGATTGTTAGTGGCCTCCTTATTACCAGTAAAAGCACTCTCCTTATTACCAGGAGAAACTTTAGTGGCACCAAAGTTGGAGAACCAATTCCAGAGAGCACCAAGCCCACTAGGGAAATCCATCCTAACAATTCTGTTTCTCTAGAACCGCTTCTGGTACCACAATTTGTATTACTTAGGGTTCTCTAGAGGAACAGAACCAATAGAATGAATTGTATTAAAAGGGAATTTATTGGATTAGTTTATGACAGCAATAACAGATTACAGGCCTGAGAGTCAAGGAACCTGGTAGTTGCTCAGTCCATGAGACTGGATGCGTTAGCAGTCTCAATCAGGCACTGAAGGCCTGAAGGTGTCCTGGAGAGATGCTGCTCTTCAGTCCACATGGCTCTTCAGTCCACACTGGTAAGCAACAAACAGCAAACAGCAAACAGCATCAGCAGCCAAGTGGGAGGGGAGGGGAGGTGAATACCTTTCTTCCCAGAGCTTCTTTTGATAAAGCCTCCCCTCACAGAGGGGTCTCCCACTCTGGGGGAAGGGCTCATTCTGGGGGAAGAATTCCTCCTTTAGTTAATCCTTCCTGGAAGCAACCTCAGAGACCCACTTGTGAGGAATGTCTGTGGATTCCTAAACACATCAAGTTGACACAAATTTAACCATCACAATAGGTCTATCTCTTCAGAGAACTCCTCCCTTCCCATTTATAATAAAACACACTCCCACCTGAGAAATGGGTCTCATGATTGGCATGCCTGCTTAACCTGCTTCCTTCCTGCTCTGCAGAGTGTGTCCTTGGCTTTTACTCTCACTTTTATTTAATCTATACTTTTACTGCTACTACTTTGTGTCTTGCTCAGCTCTTTATTTGAGACAGCAAATACCTGAACATCCTGTCATGGGTGAGTACCCTGGAGACCTCCTCTACTAGCAGTCATATTAATTGTTCATAATAGTGTTTGATTCATATTAGAAATGTCATACATTTTGTTTTAAAAAGAAAACACTGTGGCTCTTACATTCTTACCACCCCCCACCCCCACCAGAGTCACAGAGTGGAAGGGAATATCCAGATCGATTTTCCCCACCACAATGACTGACTGCTGCTCTCACAACTCATAACTGACAACTCCATGGTAAATGCCCACAATTCTACTAATGTAGGTCCTCAGTGGAGTGGAGGACAGAAGGAGGGAAAGAATGATACAAACACTTGATATATCCATACAAAGTTTCAACTTAATTAAAAGTAAAAACTACACAAGTGAAAATAGTTTTCAGTTGACATTGGAAATGGATATTTATAAGAAAGAGTCAACCCAACCCTACAACTTTATGCAGGAGTAATTATGCTCATTCATTTATTCTTCAAGTATTTTTTTAAAATTCTGTGCTTAATTCAGGTGATATACAAAAAGATGGCTATAGTCATCACATGCCCTATTTAATTGAGGTTGGAACAATCTTAACAGCTCTGTTTTATTTCATCTTCACTTAACTCAATCTCAGATGTCTTAAACTATGAGGTCTGAGTATTTCAGTTGTGAGGACTCCTCAGGGGTAAGCAACAGCTGAGACTTTTCACAGTGGGGGTATCTCCTGGTGCATAACTGTTCTTGCAGAAAGCCACCCCTCATTTCAGAAGGCAGTCATGAGTGTGGTCCCCTGAGGACAGTGCTTTGCAAATTTCAGTCATTTTCATAAATCCTTCCCCAAATTTGGACATACTGCTTGCTCACTGTTTTTTCTTAGGTTTCTTGTTTTAGAACAAGGCTTATGAGAATCATGTTTTAATTCATGGGTCTTCTGTCATTTTCACATCTATTAGATTTCATAGGTGGTGCTATTAATCTGTTACTCCTGGGGAGCCTAGGCATAAAGAGGTAGGGTAGATTATGACTAGGCAATGATAGAGCAAGATTTTGAATCAGGACAACCTGAATCTGTAACTGACACCTGTGTCAGGAACTGCCCAGGTGTACTTCTCAGTGTTCCTAATGTGTGGTGGTTGTTGTGTTAGAAAACTAAGCACTATAAAAGATGACTTTGCTACCTAGTAGTATATTATCCTAGGAATATTCTTCACATGATCTAATAAGCCATTTGAAAATAATTATTTTAGAAAATGCAAAAAATATTGATATTTCAAGGTCCCTGGAGGTGAGAGAGCTTGAAGTAAAAGATCTACTTTGTAGAGATAGGAAACAGTGTCTTTAGTGATGGACATTAAAGTATTTAAAAATCATCAATGCTACAATACAGATATGATTAAAATGTATTGTAAAATCTTAGTAATAAAGAGTACTTTAAGAATGCAGTGGTGGGCTGGAGAGATGATTTAGTGGCTAAGGTACTTGCCTGTAAAGCCAAAGGATGAAGGTTTGATTCCCCAAGACCCATGTAAGCCAAATGCACAAGGGGGCACATGAGTTTGTAGTTCTTTTACAGTGGATGGAGGTGTGCTAATTCTCTCTCTTTCTCTCTACCTGACTATTTCTCTCTCCTTCTATCTCAAATAAATTAAAAATAAAATATTTAAAAAATAAAAAAAGAATTTTTAAAGAAGAATGCAGTAGTGCTAATTTGCATCTGCCTAAAGTTTTGCATTCTTAGAGAAATTTTTAAACCACTACTAATTGACTTAGAAAATCCTTGTCATGTATTGTTTGCTTTGATTTTATGGTAAATCTAAACAATGCTCATTTAAGCTATTTAATCAGGGCTGTCTTACAAACACTGGCTGAGAAAAAGAATAAAGTATACCATGTATGTCAGTTTTATTTCAGAAGGCTTTAGGAAAGGGGAGAAGTAACTAGAACTGAAAGAAGCGCTAAGACAGTATGGAAAACAGAATCCTCTCCAAGTATGTGTCCCAATCCCCAAGTCTGTAAGTATTTCAGGTTAAATAGCAAAGGGGAATTAAAGCTGCAAATGAAGATTGCTGATCAGTTGACTTTGAGATAAAGAGGTTGCCATGAATTAGGAGGATGGGCTCAATATAATCAGTGTCTGATAAGAGAGGGAGAAGTGGCAGGACCAGAGAAATATCTCTGTGAGGACTTGGGCCTGTGGCCACGAGACACAGAATGTGGAAATGAAATTAGGTGCATTGTTTCTTAAAGCTGCCATAATAAACTGCCCTGCAAATAGCCTAACTTTTACCCAGTAAGACCCTTTTCACTGTATTTAAGAGTTAAGTAAAATGCAGTTGTGTTGCTTTAAAACCACTGCATTTTTGGTAAGTTCATTGCCACAGAAATAGTCAACTGATACATAATTCTAAACACACATGGACTTAGCAAAGGGGAATAGTTGTGAGAATACCACAAATAGGACCCTCACATATGTTTATACATCATCAGACTGGTTAAAAACCTGGAAGCAACTATGAGCGCATACAGTTTGATAAGATAAAAGAAATTTATCAGTGTGGCTCTTATCTTTCTAGAATTTATGCTGTTTTAATGGCTAACAGAAAAGTTCTTAGGATTTAGTCACAATAGTGGCACTGTATATTTAATAATTCTTATCAATAATGCTATTGTTGCTATGACAACTCTTACTTATTTAAACATGATCTTTGGGAAGGTACCTATTTCTTCGGCGTCTTTTACTAGTAGTGCAAAATGCGGTAAGAAGAGCACTGGCTGCAACAAGGCTCAAACATGAATATGCTCTAGAACACCAGAACAGTCTTTGACACATATTACACAAGCACTAGATTTTGGTGGTTTTCTTATTAATTATCATTGTCAACCATCATCATCACTGTTGTTCTTATCAATGACTTCAGAGTGCCAGTCCTGAACTAGATACACAGACTTCCTATTGTATCTCTAGGAATCAGTACTCTGTAAATCCATTTGTTCAAAAAAAAAAAAAAAAAAAAAAAAAAAAAAAAAAAAAAAACCTGAAGCTGGGTAATAGGAGCCACTTACCCAAGGGATAAGACCTTTTAAATGATGTACTCCAGACTTGAAATCAGTGGCTATGCTTGTACCAGCTTTAGTTACCGGATACTGTTGCTTCCCTTACATAAAGTCCTATTTGATCCCAGCTCTTCAATAACAAAAATATTCTGAGAGGAACAACTGATTTGCATGTATTATTTCATTCTTTCAATAGTTCAGTAATTTATGATCCCAAGTTGCTTTAATGCCTGATAACTTAAATAATTTGTAAATCTACTAGGAAATTACTTTGACCTAATTATTTCTCCCAGTGACAAAAATTAAGTTGGAGTAGGGCTAGCTTGTCATGTATGCAACCATAGTGCATAATTTGGAAGCAGGTTATAGTTGGATAATGGATATTTACAGTTAATTATCCTGTTCTATTTCAAAATACTTGCACTAAAACTCCCAGTGGTGAGAACAGTCAAGTGTTAGAGTATTAAGGGTTAGGAGAGGGAAGAAGGATTAGCCCATTACATATAAGTAACTGAAAGTACTCAGGATTTCATAGTTTAGCGATTTTATTTCATTATTTCATTTCTATGCCTCTAGATATTTATAGTTGACTCAGAATAGGGGTGTGTGTGTGTGTGTGTGTGTGTGTGTGTTGCTGCTTTTTGTTTTTGCTTTTTGTTTTTTTCTTTAAAACAGAGTCTGATTCTGCAACCCAGGCTGGTTTGGAAGGCAGTATGCACCCCAGGCTGACCTCACACTCATGGAGCTGTCCTGTCTCAGTCTTCCTATTACTGGATTATATACACTAGCTACCTTTCCAAGCTTGTTGTTGATTTTTAGCTTTGATTGCAATTTTAAATGATATTAATATAAGTTCACATCATTAATTTTTAAATGCTAATTCTATAAACTCATAAGAATTTACATCTAGGAAAATTTTCAATACTGTAGTTGGATAGCAATTCAGGCTATACTGAAATATAATCAATCAGATTTAACAAGTGAATTATTAAAAATATCTAAAGGGCTGGAGAGATGGCTTAGCAGTTAAGCACTTGCCTGTGAAGCCTAAGGACCCCGGTTCAAGGCTCAATTCCCCAGGACTCACATTAGCCAGATGCACAGGGGGGCTCACGCGTCTGGAGTTCATTTGCAGTGGCTGGAAGCCCTGGCGTACCCATTCTCTCTATATATATATCTGCCTCTTTCTCTCTATCTCTGTCACTCTCAAATAAATAAATAGAAATGAACAAAAAAAAATCTAAAAATACGTGTAGCCTTTAAGAGGTGTTGGCACATCCCTGTAATCCCAGCACTTGTGGCATGAGACAGAAGTATTGCTAGCTGCTGACCAGCCTGGGATAATAACACAAGCCTGTTTCCAGAAACAAAACAAAATAAATAAACAATAAATATACTTAAGACATTTATTTTTATATGTTCTTGACACAGCTTTGTCTCTTAAACTTTCATATGGTGGAAGACTTTACTTTTTTCATGCAAAGTATCCTCTACATTTTAATGGAAAAGAACACAATTATGAACAATTATACTATTTGTCTGGGATCTTACATTTTTTGGAAAATATTATACATATATTTTAGTATGTTATGCACTTCTAAGTGCCAAATATTAATGAAAAGATCCATCAGGAATTTATAATACTTCATTATTTTGGTTTAGGACAGTTTAGAATTCAATAGTCTGAACAAAATATCCACTAAGGGTACAACAATGAAACTAATTTTTTGTCAACTAGAGTTTTTGAAACCAGTCTAATAACCAATTTCCAAAGTACTGTACTTTTATTGTAATACATGAAGTGGAGGAATTTGTAATAGTAAAGCCAAATCTTCATAAAAGTCTGAAATAAGCTAGCTCAATCACATACTGATTATGCTGTAACATCTTTACTGAAATTCACTGTCTATGGTTCCTTTTATAGATTTGGTTACAATATCATAAAAAGAATATCTGATTTTGGCACTTACACTCTATAGTTTAGAAAGTTTCAACTAGTGTGTCTTTTGTAAGTAGGTGATTTGACACTCATTTGAAAAAGAAATTCAGTGAATTAAGGCAGATTTTGAGTAGATACAGTATTTTGGTGAACTGAATAGACTACATTCAAATTCATTAATAAATAATATTATAAGCTATTTGGACTTCCTTCACATATGAAATAAATACTATCAGTCTAAAGCAAATAGGTCCTTAACTGCATTTTTAGAAGAAAATGGAGTTAAACTGGGAACAATGCAGTTGTTGTCAACTGCTGTCATAAACTTACAGAATATTTCTGTAGCTACCTAAGTTAGAATCACTTGCTATGTTTTTCTTTTAATCTACCAAGAAGTCTTTACTCTGAACTTGGATCCCAGGAGGCCTTGGTAAGTTCTGTGGGTAGAAGGAAACATGCTTTACTGGTTTGCTTCTCCTTTCTATTAAAAAAATGGCTACAGAAGGGCTGAAGAGATTGCTTAGTGGTTAAGGCACTGACCTGCAAAGACAAAGGACCCAAGTTCAATTCCCCAGTACCCATGTGAGCCAGATGCACAAGATGGCACATGTGTCTGGAGTTAATTTGCAGTGCCTAGAGGCCCTGGAGTGTCCATTCTCTCTCTATCTGCCTCCTTCTTTCTCTCTGTCTCTCTTTCTGTCTCTTAGATAAGGAAATAAATAAAATATTATAAAAAATGGTTACAGAAGATGCAGATGATCTCACTGGCTGGTTTTACTTGTATTAAATGAATAGATATTCATCCACTTTTTTGTTTTAGTATGTATGGGTAGCTGTTTCCAAGGCATTTCAGAATCCTGATAAGTATATGAATTTAAGATGAAATTTAGAGGTTTCTATAAGTATATTCCCAATTAGCTATGTATTCATAATATCACACATAGAATCTTGCAATCTTGCACCTTTAACCACTAAACAATATCCCTAGCCCAACATGTGTAAGTAGCCCAACAAAAACCTCTTGAAACACATAACTGACAAAACAATAAGCAAATTTGTCTATTTAAATTTCAAGTTCTTATTGGAGTTAGAGCATGTGGAGTGGATTAGTCATGCCTTTGATTTATATTCTTTGGTAATGGAAGGTAAACAGCATTCATTGAACACAGCTAGATCTGTGTTCATAAAAGAATTTTAGGTAGGAAGAAGATTTTTATTTTGATCATTATTCTGAAATCATGATTAACCATCTTCTTTCTTTTATTTTCTAGTAGTCTTCTTTTAGAAAGAATGGGTTGACACGTTAGCCAGATGCACAAGGGGGAACACTCATCTGGAGTTCGTTTGCAGTGGCTGGAGGCCCTGGTGTGCCCATTCCCCCCCCCCTCTCTCTCTCTGCCTCTTTCTCTCTCTGTCTGTCACTCTCAAATAAATAAACAAAAATAAACAAAAAATTAAAATAAAAAGAAAGAATGGGTTGAATTTGAAAATGATGGAAAATAAAGCAAGAAAAGATTGCCAATAGTCTTCTCTTGCTTAGAGTGAAGATAGCAAAATTGGATTTGCCACTGTAACTGAAGTTATTCTTTTTAAATCTGATCAACTGTCTCTATGCTGTTATCTGTTGCAAACCTTAAGGAGGAGACTGCAGTTTTATTTCATTTTGTCAATACTGTTGTTTGCCATAGTTTGATATCCAAACCATACTTGGACAGTAGATGATGAACTTAGTAAATTTAAGCTTAGCCTTATAATTTGTTCTTACAATGACTTGGGTAGGTTTCTAGAATAAGTCTTCTCTATTATAAAATTTTATATTTGAGATAAATTGAGTTAAAATACTTTACTTAAAACTGTAGTACTATGAATGGTATAAAAGCACATTATAGTGTAGTTTATACATTATTACTATTGAGTAGAATTTCATTGTATTTTACTTTGAAATGTGACTTGTTTATAATCAATTGCTATACCTCTTTTCAATAAAGGAGCTCAGGTGATTGTGTTAGGGTTAAGCATGAGAGATGTAGCAATAAATTTGTGGAGTCAATAAGCAATATTAACAAAGAAGACAAAAGAATAAGGTGATTACTATTTCCAGTGAGTTTACAATGAATATCTTTATATCTATGTTGGTTTATAGCTTTAAGAAAGTGGCATTTGTAGCATGAAATTTCATAATTAGACAAATATATATCCAGCATAGGAGGCTTTGGTCCATAGGCCAATGCCAATCAAGAACATATGCCCTTAGATGTTCCAGAAATGCAATGAGATAATTTAAGGTAAGAATTGAGGTACTTGTTAGCAGTTTATTTTTTCAAATATATATTCTTTTTTAAAAATTTTTTGTTATTTTTATTTATTTGAGAGGGACAGACACAGAGAGAAAGAGGCAGATAGAGAGAGAGGGCGCGCCAGGGCTTCCAAGCCACTGCAAACGAACTCCAGATGCATGCACCCCCTTGTGCATCTGGCTAACGTGGGTCCTAGGGAATTGAGCCTCGAACCCGGGTCCTTAGGCTTCACAGGCAAGCGCTTAACTGCTAAGCCACCTCTCCAGCCCTCACATATATATTCTTATGGTCTATGTTTTATTGATATATTAAGCCTAGAAATAAAACATTTTCTAGAGCAAGTTGAATCTACTGCAAAATAAAATCTTAAGTATGGTACTCAGGATCTTTAAACATACCTCAGATTGGAGTCAAGATGTTTGACCCTATATTTATTACTGGTAAAATATGTCACTTTTACTTTAATCAAAATACAACTTTAATATTTTAATTATAGCAATACATACTGAATTTTTAATGAACACATAATTTTCAGGTCGTAAAGATACTAAAATTTGTACTGAGTGATATGATATATTTGCATTAAACTCTAACAATAAATTTGTAAGGTTGTATAATATGGTTATTTAAAATCAATATACATTAAATATATTTTATTCTTTAGTTATTCTGTTAAGGAATTGGCACTGGAGCTCTGAAAATGACTTTATTTTCAAATCTTATAGTTTTTATTATTTTTTATCAGACTGATTTTTATAGTAAAAAATATTGAGGTATACATAAATACAATTCATTTTATTAGTATTCTTTTAAAAGAGTTAGAAATCTATACATTTTACAAATCAATGTAGTTATGTAAATTTAGTCTTGTGGCCTAATTTTTGGTGAAAGCATACTTTTTATATTAAATTTCTTCAAAATTCAACTTACATTTTGTGTAATTTTATGTTTTTCCTTGAAATGGACTTTGCTTATAGACTGTATTTTGCCACAGGGCAGGGATTTTGTACAATGAATTTTTCTATAGCTATGTAAAATTACAAAGCTTTGATCCCATTGCAAGTTCTCAGTGAGCAGGTCCAATTACTCACAAAGGAAAACTAGGAAACACAAGTTGAAATCTAATTTGCCCTAAAGCCACTTAAAGCATAAGAACATCATTATATAGAAGAATGTAACTTAAAGCTAATGTTTCTCCACATGTTTCTTATTTAGCAACTTAGCTTGGATATTTGATTCTAAAATGAATAGGAATATTCCTTTCTACTCTTTTTTTCAATGTAGATCCACAGCTCAAGTCAGACCAGATTTTTTTTTCAAACCAAAGTAAACTACCAAGTCAAAGCCCACAAGTTTCTGTTAACTAGAAGACTTTCCTTTCACCATTGTCCTTCAGGGACATAGAGAGGATATATAATGCTAGGATCATTCATTTTGGATTATTGTGAACAGATTTTTCATATTCCCCAGGAAACTAGTATTATGCACTCTCTCTTCTGCTCTATAGCAGGTTAGACAATCCCTCCATGAGGTTACAGAGGGAGAGGTGACAATGCAGTAAGATTTAGTGTCACAGGAGGATGAGCCTCATGCTCATGGAACTAATTTGTCTCATCAAGGCTGACTTGGTATTGTATACATTGCACCAGTTTTTCTAATGACACATTGTTACTTAAAACTGAGTTAATAATTTGGTGTCATTACATTGATTTCGTTGGTGGCCGACGTATAAACACTATACTATAAAAAAGACCTTAATCTCTATCAGGAGCCAAAAGTAATTCTCAAGTTAATTATCAAAAAGAAAGAAATCATTGGACAAATAAGGAATGGTTTGCTTCCAGAGTCTTAGGGATAACCTTTGTAGAACTCCTAATGAGAGTTGCCAGCAACATGATGAAGCATTATTATTAAACTACAATGACAGTAGCTTAGCTTGCATAATGGTCTGACAGTATAGGTGAGCCCTTGCTACTCTGGGTCTTAGTCAAAGCTGATATTCTTCATGTAGTTACCTGCCAAATGGATCAGAAAACCCCAATATGTATGTTTCCTTCAGAATGAAGAGGACCACTAAATAAGATGCAACTTGTCTTTCAGTATGCAAGGGTATTCTAAGGTGCCACAAAACACTGTATTCTAAAAAACTTGCCAGCATTTAAGATCTTAACTTTATGCATAGATTCCTTTTCACACAGGGACATAAATGGATCACACTGTGGTGTCTAAGGAGTTTTTTTTTCTTTCTTATCATCAAACACAATTCTGTCAATTACATGTTTGTGTACTATAAAAATGATATATCATTATGGTATATCAATGTGGTCAATATTTCTACAGATTTTATTATGACAAGGAGAATAACATTGGGGTAATCAATGACAGATTATTAGTACTCCTGCCAAGTGGCTGCCAACTTCTTATTATCTTGCTTTATTTCATTAAATCAATAGTAACTACTTGATTATTATCTGTTGTCTACCATGAATGAGACCTAAATTCAATCCCTAGTTGTTGTAGTTTGCACTGCTGGAATAAAGCCCCTGACCAAAAACAGCTGATGGAAGAAACATATTTACTTTGGCTTACAGTCTCAAGGGGAAGCTTCCTGATGGCAGAGGAAATATGGTAGCACAGAGGCTGGACATTACCTCTTTGTCCACACCATGTTGCTAAAAGCATCAGGACAGTGAGCCAAACTCTACGAAGGGGTGCTGGCTATAACATCCCTAAGCTTGCCCCCAACAACATCCCTCCTCCAGCAAGGACCTACTTCTCAAAATGGCCATCAGCTGGGAATATATATATATAGTTGGAATACAAACTTTATAAGTTATGTACATTTTCATTCCATCAGATCAGTCACCACCATAATTCCTGGAGTGAAAAACTCTATTTATAATTCAAAGATTAAATGCTGCCAGTATTTTTTTTCTGATACCAACCTAGCCTGAGCTCTATCCATGAACAAAGAATGGTTTGCACATTCTTAAAATATTACAAGAGAAGAAACAGGAAGAAAAGGAAGGAGGAAGAAGGAGAGGAAGAGGGTCCCTGTGGTCCTACAAAGCCCAAGTGTTTACCATCTAGCCCTTTACAGAAACTTCGCCTGTGGCCTGTGCTCTGTCATAGCAGGGGCATCGCACTGCAACTTCACCGGCTCTAAAAAACTGGATACCACTCCGTGTACTCCACATAACACATTACGTCCTGACTCTGGTGTGAATACAACCATAGTGATAATTTCAGACAGCCTTAATGTTTTACTTTGCCTTTTTTCAGTCTAATAACTCTTAAAAGTCATTCTAGTCACAGTTTCCTGGCTTGTGCTGATACATGTTGGCATGATACAGGAAGAATTTCTGAGTATCAAATCATTTCTACAGAATGTCCTTTTTCCCATGTGGGTTCAAACACTAGCTGATCACACACAGGGGATATTGGCAAAGTTACTAAGAAAGGTTGACTTTACTTGAAATTATCTCAAGAGAAGTTCTGAAAACTGATCTTTTATTTTCTTTGCTTGTTTGTTTGTTTTATAAGGAAATACCAGTTCCCTCCCTTGGGAAAAGTCCAGGAACATCTGAAATTTCTAATTTCAGTCTCAAATCTTCCCTTCTTTTATTTGGTTTTTTTTTTTTTTTTTTTTATAATCTTAGTCCTTCGAATTCCACTTCCTCCTAAACAATGCTTTTGCATTAGTTTAAGAAGCCTGGGTTCTTGCTTCCAGAGTTGTAACTGCTTTGTGCACGCTCTCTAGGATAGTCTGAGCCACTGTTATGCCCCCACACCCACATCATCTCTCTGTAATCTCCACTGCCATACATCAACAAAATTCTATAGATATTTGATCTCCTAAAACTTCTCCTTCCAAATATTCCACAACACAAATAATCACTGGTGAAATTTTGGATCTTATTGTGCCTTGATGTGCCACATATTCCCCTCATATAGTTTCCTCCTGCCCGGAAGTTGATGTGCATTCTGAAATCATGACAGCAACCCAGAAGGAAAACCCATCCTAGAGTCCATGTCCTATAGACACTCCTACACTTGTGTTTAATCAGGGTCCGGCCAAGGCACAAATGACACCCGTTTTAACTGAATATATATATATATATATATATATATATATATATATATATATATATTCAGCATATATAATATATATATTCAGTATATATATATATATAATATGTATAATAAATAACATTCATATAAACTTACCAAAGTAGATTGTGACCATATAAGTGAATGGTCATTTTGAAATCATATCAGAAAAAGCATGCTTGGTGATGTATTGATTATGCCAGACCTACAAATGGCAAAAATCCCCTTATCTAGACCTTATAAAGAAAAAGACACCTAACAGTGAGATAAACATGCCCCCCACTGACCTGTGCATCAAAGGACCAATAGGCACAGAACTTCTGAGCCTTCAGCAGCTCAAGCCCCACTGATTGACAGGGCTACTTGAATTACAGAGTGACCACCTGCCCATTCATCTGGACTTGGTCCTGCTTTGTGCCTCGATGGTACTGACACCCTACAGCTAGACTCAACCATGTGCTTCTAGCAGTTTTCAGATTTTACTATCTAACCACCTTCAGTGACTCTCTGAATCTTTATAGTTCCCTGCCTTTAATAAAGACAATTTGATAAATATATTTCATGCAATGGAAAATGTTTATAGATATCCAAGAGCATGTGTGAACCATATATTGGAAACCAAACGTAATAATACTTGTAGTTAAGTTTTATAGTTTCTTACTGGGTATCAGGGATTGGTTTGTAAAATTGTTTTAATCGTCAGAAAACACATAATTTTGTAGATATTTTAAATATGAGGAAACAGAAAATGTTTATACTAATTAACTCAATAAATCAATATTGGGCTGGAGAGATTGCTCAGTAATTAAAGGCACTTGCTTACAAAACCTTGTGGCCTGGGTTCAATTTCCCAGTACCCATGCAAATCCAGATGTACAAAGTGGTACATGTGTCTGGAATTCATCTGCAGCAGAAGGAGGCCATGAATCACCCATATTCACTCACTTTTTCTCTCTCTTCACCCCTCTTTTTCTCTATTTATCTCAAATAAGTGAAATATTTTTAAAAAATAAAAAATAAGTGAAGATTAATACAGATAGTAATTTGCTCAGTTGATACTGCAGTCCTAGCATATCAAGTACAAAACAGCAATTATACTGCCCTGGAGAGAATTTAATAATAGTTTTATTTACTTATATTAGTCCACTTCCTAATAAACTCACTTAGCACAAACCATTCGAAGTGTTTATTACGATAAAGTCATTCTAAGTGAACTATGATGGGACCAAGAACAAATTGTTCAGAATACAGATCTGCAAAATCTTTTTTCCCCGTTCATCATTTCTACAGTTCTCTCCATATTGTTACACAAAACCAAAGTTTAATATTGGGGTCCCAACTGATATAGATTGTTAATAATTCATTACAAAAAATTATAAATATAAAAGACTACATGAGTGTAGAGGTTTAAAAATGCTTTATACTGAGGGTAATTTTGAGGAATTCTGTTTTCTACTTTACAGTAGATGCAATTGATTGTAAGGCAACCTAAATTCAAAGGCATCCTAGTATATTAAGCTCTTTCAGTAAAATACCATCATCAGATAAACTGTAATATGCTACAAATCTTAAGATAAATCATAAATTCAGAGAATTTGAACAGCAAAAAACAATGTCTGAGCCATCTCTCCAGCCCCATAGAAGTATTTGTATTTTATTTTATTTATTTTTTTGAGGTAGGGTCTCACTGTAGCCCAGGCTGACATGGAATTCACTGGATAGTCTCAGTGTGGCCTAGAACTCGTGGAGAACCTCCTACCTCCACCCTCTGAGTGCTGGGATTAAAGGTGTGCACCACCATGAGCAGGGAGCAGTTTTGTTTTTTAATATGAATATGACATTAGTGAACTTAAAGAACACTTTATAATAAATTTAAAAAATTAATCTGGCTCTTATTGTAAAACCACTTGTTGGGATGAAGAGAATTTTTTTTTTTTTCAGTCATAAGTATGACATGACCAGTGTCCATCACGGGGCAGAGGTTACCATAGTGACTTACAGAATACTTTGGCCAAGTAGTAATGGCAAGAAAATAAACAAAACAATCAGTGATAACTAGGCTTGCAATGATTTTAATAAGCCTAGTGACAACCCATGTGATGGTCAATGTCACTTATTGAGATATAGATTGACCATGGAAAAATATTTATTAGCAAGTCTCTGAGGGATTTTCTAGATTAGGTTATTTGAATATTTACTTTATTTATTTATTTATTTATTTATTTATTTGACAAAGAAAGAGGGAGGGGGAGAGAGAGAAAAAAAACCGGGTACACCAGGGTCTCCACTTACTGCAAACAAACTCCATACTAGTGCACCCCTTGTGCATCTGGCTCCCCTCTCTGAATGATCATCAGTAAAAGAACACAAGACCAGTTCCATACAGTTAGTGAGAAACACATGAGGGCATGTAGGTAGCTAGCAGACTTGGGGGACACTTGGGCCTCTCTCTTACAATCAACAGCCTGTAAAGCCAAGGACTAGAACTGCAGGACTCTAGTTACTGGTCAGAAGAATGGGACCTGGTCCTGTCTCTGGTCCTAGGAAAACAGAGACATCCTGAACTATCTAGTGGTCATTAATGGTTAACTCATGTGAACTAGGAAGTTTGTAAAGGTGTTATTATTGTCTAGAGGTGATTTTGTATGTTTATCAGCCCATGCTGATACCAAATTTTATACCAAGGAAGGATTCTTTCTATACTTCAGTATATCCTTATAGATTTTTCTATAATTATGCTGATATAAATTATAGAGAAAATGTACAGTCTGTAAGTTATTCTTAAATAACTGTACTCTTGAATTAAATTATATGTTCTGTTTCCTTCCTCATTTTCCCTGTCAGAAAACCAGACTTCCAATGAAACTTTGCAAAGCTAACATACTTAAGATTACTATAGGCTGCTTAATACTAACTAACCTAACCCATAGCACTAGAAAAAACCTATTTTTAGTCTTGTAAAATTTGCTATCATGTCCTTTGCTGTTAGAGGACAAAAGTATAGGCCATAGAGCAGATTGCCTGGAGTCCTGATTTCAATACTGCTACAATTGTTCCATCTGGAGAATGGGGACAATATTAGAATCCATGTAATAGGCAATTTTGAGAATTAGTGAAATAACACACATAAGACACATAGAGATTGAGTTAATGTGCTTTATACTTTTTATTATTTGTCAATGTTAGTAATAATATTTTTTATGAATTATGAGACTTATTTTATGGAGCATTAAAATCCAGGAATATGGCTACCTGGAAGACTCAAGTCAGAATGGAATTCCCCCTCTTGCCTGGTTGGAAAGTTGGAAAGGGAGATGGAGAAAATCTTCACAGAGAACTTTCCTAGGAAAAAACCTCTGGCACATACACACATACATGCACATACACAAAAGGCAAAACATGCGAACCCAGGCCAAAAAATTTAGAAGAAGCACACATAGTTTTTATAATAATTTTATAAGCAGAGATCACTCTGCTTCAGGAACACATAAGGAAAGTTTTACCTTACCGTTTCTCTAGTGTGGAAATGCTTAATTATGGTATCGTCATTGTGCTTTTACATAGCATCTTTCTCCTGTCAGCACATGATACTGTGTCCAGTACAATGGAGCCAACCGATATTTCATATCCAACTTGTATGAGACTCCCATATGCATTGTGCCAGATTTTTTCACATTTCATATATATAAATATATTTTAAAATATGTTGGATATGTGTTCACAGAACTTTGGTGTGCATTAAGTAGGAATCAATTAATTAAAAGATAAGGAACTTTTCCTCAGAAATCATACTTATATGAGTGAGAAAAGACAAAAAATATAAAATCAATAACTCAATAAAATGAAAAGTCTCTCAGCATCATTCTAGTATGCATTATGACATCATTGCTATATAAAATATATCCACCTATCTAGAGGGGGAAATGATCCATTTGGGTTACTAAAGCTACCATATAATGTCTTCCTGTGTCCAGAAAGCAAAACAAATAACCCGCAAGGGGAAACATGAGGATGGTCTTGACTTCTTCAGAGTAATTTAGCAGATTACCATGTATATTAACAAAGTTCTTCTTCTTTTTTTTCCTTTTCTTTTTTCTGGAGTAGGGAGGATCTCACTCTTTCCCAGGCTGACCTGGAACTCTGTAGCTCTAGGCGGGCCTTGAAATCATAACAGTCTTCCTACCTATCACTCCCAAGAGCTGTGACTAAAGGCATGCGCTGCCATGCTTAACTCCATCACTAGTTCTTAGAGTGTATTTAAATTATACATACTGTATGATGGCATAGCAATGGAAAAACAGTGAGCAAGTGCTATGTGCAACATGCATGAATCATTTTTTAAAATTTATGCCATGTGATTATCTTTGATTTAGTTTGTTTTATTGAATTTCTTTGCTTAAATATATGTGGTTTTTTTGTTATTTGAGGGTGAAAATTCTGCAACCTATGCTTTTATATACATCTTTACCTGTAAGATTTTAAAATCCTTTATGTGAATTCTTTTATGTATTCTCAGAGCAATTGCATTTATAATGAAAGATTCATTTTGTTAAACCTTTACCTCAAAGGAATAAAAACCATGAAAGAGGTAAAAATTGTAGTTTCTGGTAAAGCTGTGTTTGGAGCCAGTATGATACTCTCACAGAGCATTGACCGTTTTACCATGAGACCTCTCACTTATTTCTATTGAGCATACTGTTACCTCTGAAAGGTGAATACACAGTTGATTCATACAGAGCATGAACTGTTTCATATCTTGTTATTTAATCTATATGATACTTGCTTTGACAGTACATATACTAAAATTGGAATGATAATCTATATGGTTATGATAAGGGCAATAAAGTTTTATATTACTGGTATCTATTATAAACAAATTAGCATTATATCCCTAAACAGTTATTAAATTTGAGAAATAATTATAAAATTTGTTATTATCTCAAATATAAGGAAAACGACACATTATTTCCCCTTTTCTATGAAATACAAAAGACATCATAATGATATATGAAGAAGATGCAAAGGAATGGGCTCTGTACTTGAGGGAAATATTTTCACATGTTGTGAAAAGAGAAGTAATGCTATTATATAGCTTGGAAAGTTTCACTCTTTAACATTTGGAATTGCTGAGCAAGAATTCTTACAAATGTAAATTTTTGAAATTATCAAATAGCCTGCTTAAAGATCTAACAACAAAGAAATGTCAGTTTCTGGGAAAGGTACTGCACTCCTCAGAAAGTGTTATGACTCTGCTTTGTGGAATGCAGAGTTCAGATCTACTCTATAAGTCACTAAACATCCCTGAGGGCAGATGGGAGATCTCTACTGAGCAGGAGCCAGAGGACTACATCTCAGTCATCAAGCGAATCTTATTCAGAGGTAGTGTTGCCAATTATTTTCCATGTTGGCTTTTTATTATTCTCTAATCGTTTAAACTTATCATTTTAAAGTTTTTGCAAAAACCAATAAACATCTGATAGAAACATAAACTTAGAGCAGGGAAGCCAATTTTATTTAATAGTGTTTTGAATTGCTCACAACATGTAGTAAAGGCATTAATTTTTAGCTTTACTCCAGTCAAGGATGATGATTTATTCAAAATGGCTTATACATATATTCCTTTGGGCACCTTGCATGAGACGGCAGAACAAGTATGGTATGCTATGCCAATGCCAGCAATGCTCTGCCAAATGCCAGTGTGGTTCTGAAAGATGATTTCTTATGTAACTCGTGAGGCTGAAGCTAATGTAATCCACCCTTGTACGGTTACCAGTCAGTAGCAATTCAAATCTTAAAGGCCTACATTAGGATTGTAGAGCTAGCTACTGCTGTGTGACAATTATGTGATGTTAATTATTATAAAATAAAATGCTGTTATTTTTTCATTATTTTTTTATTTAGAGCACACAGCCATTATGCATAAGAGCAGAATAAAAGGTCTCATTCATCAGTTAATTATAGTCCCCTGGAATAGGTAAATTTCTGGTGCTAACAATGTCGAAATATCTCCCTTCTGCAGTTCACTTCTGCTGGTGCAGAGAATGTTGTTGTCCGTTGTTTTTTGCCCTGCACATTGCCTTCAACACACAGTCTTCTACCTGTGGTTTCATCTCTTACAGGGGAAGGGCAGAGTCATCATTTTATTCTGGCCTTATCAGATATTAAAGTTGGCTCTTCTTTTGCTTGTAGCATGTTTCTCAGTTCTTTGGAGATTCCCTCATTAACTGAGAATAATATCCTCTTTAGTTTCTTATTGGGACAAATATTGCCTCTCCAGCTCAGGGGATTTCTAAGTCATCGTAACAGATAACTTCAGGTAGCTGAGATGAACCTCCAGATGAGGCACAGTTATGAAGGAAATAAATCTATATGAAGCTTACAAGTCAAGACGAAGCTCCATAATGGCAGAAGAAGCAGAGAGAGAGAGAGAGAGAGAGAGAGAGAAAAGAAGCCACAAGCCACCACCAGCAAGCAAGCACACTTCAGGATCCCCAGTCAAAGCTCAGACACTTTGCATATCTTTAGACTGGAATTCCAAATCTATACCCACAACTTAGGGCTGAACCCTAGCCACCTAGTGACACCTCCTCCAGCCAGGTGGCTGCAGATATAAATTACAAACTTTAATAAATTCATGAATATATTGGGGGTTCTATTCAAGTTTCCACATTCTGCCCTTACCCTTTATCCTTACCCTTGCCAATAGATTCATGACCATCGCACATTTTATGTTGTCAAATTCAAAGGTCCCTACAGTCTTTACCAACTTAATAGTTCTAAAGTCTCAAGTCTCATCTGAGATTTAAGACGGTCTCTTAACTGTGAGTCCTGCTAAATCAAAATAAGCCATATATTTTCAACATGTAAAGGCACAGTGTAGGCATTTCCAACTGCTATAATGCATAGCAAGGAGAGATTGGAACAGGGAAAACTCAATAACCATCAAGTAATCATCAAACTTTTGCAGTTCAAGTCCAATATCATAACTAATGACTGACATCTCTAGATTTTCCAATTCTTCCCCTCAAACTGAGCTGAGTAGCCAGGGAAAACTTCTATTCCAGCCAACAGCCCTCCTGGTAGCCCTTGCACAGTCCTGGTATATTGAAAACATCTTCAGATCATGATGCAAATCTCTGTCCATCTTCCAGTGGCTTTGCCAGCCTAAGGGTCATAAGCCATGTCTCAGTGGCAGCTCCTGGGAATGTGTGCAATTTATGACCACTCCATGCATTTCTCATGCTTCCAAAATCAATATTAGGTATGTAGCAATATTCTTAATGCAAGGATGAAATAAATCATAGCCTTCTCCAGTCAACTCTTTTCCAAAGAGTTTGTATTTCTATCACAGTCTTTCTTTAGGCATTCTTTGTATTATTTTAATGTTAAGTAGTTGGGCTGTCTTCTTTAATATTGTTAATGGATTTGACAATAGCAGCTTCAGTAACCTAAAACCAGTCTCTGTGACAGTAAATTTTAAACTTGCTTGAATTTTTCCAACTTAAAATCTTAAATCTCTCAGACCTATATCTTTAGCCAAGCATCTCAGTCCATTACAAATATAACCCTTGATCAAACCCTCTGGGCCTGGACAGCAGAATAAAGCCAGCCCTTATGCTAGTAGCCCAATTCCAACAAAGTCCTCTGCAGTCTTTCCTTCCTTTAGAAAATTCATAAGCCAAGCTTCCAAATACAATTCTCTTTGTACTTAATATTCTCAAACCCTCATCAGAATAATCCATAAATCTTGGCTTACTGCTCTAGAAGGAACCTTCAGTTGCATGTACCAAATCCATGCCCATGCCTCCAAAACAAAAGTTCTAAAAGACCAAAATCCACATGGTCAGATTCATCTCAACCACACCGCACATTTTGGTATGAATTCTGTAGCAGATGGCCTCAGGTCATTGGGATGAAATTTTAAATCAGGCACAGATATGGAAGCAGAGATATTTATTGACACTTGCAGATCAAGGGGAAGTTCCATAATGGCAGAAAAAATTGGCCCTCTTTCATAGGACCAGAGAGCAAGGAGAGAAAAAAGTCACAAGCCACCACCATCAAATAAACACACTTATCATACGCCACAAAAAGCTCAAGCACTTTGCATATCTTTAGACTGAAATTCCAGTTCTATCCCCACACCTTAGGGCTGGACCCCAGGATCCACCCACAGTGATACCTTCTCTAGCCAGGTGGCTACAGGTTGAAATTAAAACTTTATTAAAGTCCTAAATATATAAGGTGTCATCCATCCAAACTACCACGGTCATCCACGTCTTCTTGGTTTGCAATTATGATTCCCTCTCATTTTCCTTAGGGTCAGATCTCTATGAGATTGTCTTGGCTTGATGTGTCTCTCAGTTGGCACACATCTTTCTATAAAACTGTCATTTGTCTTTGTCCATAATATTCTAAGAATTCTGCCATTTAGGGCATCTCCATTGTGATGACCAACATCCTGCCATCAGGACTGCAGCACAGCTACCACCTGTGCCTTTAAGTCATTTCAAAACATTGCCCAGAATACACTGTAGTTTTCTGTTTACAAGGAACACCCATTAATCCCCAGTGGTTTGAAGAAGTTCTTCTCACTAGCTTTGATGAGGTCATATCCATCATTCTTACCCTGTGGGAAAACAAGTCCCATTAAAAGCAAAGCAAAGCAAAAACAAACAAACAACAACAACAAAAGACAGTGGGATGGAGAGGTGGTTTAGGGGCAAAAGTGTTTCCCACACAAACATGAGACCTGATTCCCCAGGATGCATGCAAACAGCTGGGCATGGTCATTCATGTCTGTTTTTGGAGAAGCCATAGAATCACTGAATGCTCATAAAAACAGCAAGCTCATGTATCAGTGAGATTCTATTTCAAGTGTGTGCGCACATCTACACATTGAGAAGTGGTCAAGCTGGGAGGTTCTGGGTCAGAGTATATGATAAGTGAGGATGAACCTGATTGTGTGTGTGTGTGTGTGTGTGTGTGTGTGTGTGTGTACTGTAGTGTATCTACACTGAATGAGGCATTCACAGTTGGCAGCTTCCTTTGTTACTGTATTACCTCTTGATTGGCTGATGTCAACCTCACGTAGATTCCTGAGAAGGGTACCTTGGAAGCAGTTTCTGGATTCTTCCATGTGTGTCTGTCTCTTGCCTTAAACTTGAGGTGCAGTTTCACTGAGGACAGATTTTCTCTTGCAATCCTGTCTTCTAGCATTGTAGAATAGAGAGTTTTTATTTGCCTGCTAACAAAAGTATTCTTTATTTATCAATGAAGTCTAGTCCCTTCACCAGAATGTCATATTAGCTTGCTGAGCTATGGATCATTTTGCATCTGCTTTTATCTTTGCCTCAAATGTTAACTCAAGTCTTTTCCTTGACTTCCATATAAATATTTTCTCTGGTTATTATGGTTTATTTTTTGAGAATTCTTTTTAAAACTTCTTGGGGTTTCTTTTTGCCAATATACACTTTGAAATATCTCTAATGCAATCCAACTCTTCATTATTATCTATTCATTTCATTTATATCTTCCCTTTAACAATTATAGGCCTTTTGTTTTCAGTAGTGTCACTTTCTCTTTGTAATTCTCTTTCATTTTTTCTGTACTTTCTTTTCTGATTACTCCTTTTGGATAAGTAGTTTCATTTCTTAATGTTGTCTCTCTTTGATAAGTTATATTTCTGTATTATGTAAATGTTTCTAAAAGATTACTGTTATTCATTACATTTTAAAAATACATGGACTAGGGCTGGAGAGATGGTTTACCAATTAAGGTCCTTGCCTGCAAAGCCAAAGGACCCAATTTGACTCCCCAGGACCCACATTAGACAGATGCACAAGGGGGCACACGCATCTGGAGTTCATTTGCAGTAGCTGAAAGCCCTGGTGTGCCCATTTTTTTCTCTCTCTCTCTACCTGCCTATTTCTGTATCTCTCTGTCTCAAATAAATAAATTGAAAATAAAATATAAAAAAAATGTTTAAAATATGCATGGTTAAAGGCATAGCAACAATTTTTCAACCTAATTTATAGTCACAAGTTTTCAGTTTGTTCTACTAGTTCATTTTCTCTCCATCTCTCTTTTTTCTCTCATTACTCAAGTATATTAAGCTTTTTTATTTTTGCTAAAAAGCCATAATTGAAAGCCAGGCATGGTGGCACATGCCTTTAATCCCAGCACTCAGGAGGCAGAGGTATGAGGATCACCATGAGTTGGAGGCCAGCCTGAGACTACATAGTGAATTCCAGGTCAGCCTGGGCTAGAGTGAGACCATACCTCGAAAAGCAAACCAAACAAAAAAGGAAAACCATAATTGAAAGTTATGAAATAACTAACAATAAAGTGAATATAACTTACAAATAACTATTTTTTTCCTGTGAGGCAGGACACTGAAGATTGATGGAGCAATTTTAGGTGATTCATCACATTCATAATTTCTATTTCCTTAACTTTCATTGGGCTATTTAAATCATGACATCCTATTATGTAAAAGTATTTAATAATTATATTTTAGTTTGTTTTAAGCACATTTCTGTAGCTATGAAAGTGACCTCAGATATAACTTCAAGTTAAATTTACTGTTATATTTTTATAGGGAAAAATTTACACCTTATAGGCAACACAGTGTTAACCTACAGATATCATTAGTACCCATTTTCCCACATTCAAGATTTGGGCTCTGACTTTTTGGCAGCTTAGATATACAAAATGGAAATATAGAAAGTATCACATAGGAAATGGTGTTCAAATATGACATATTTATCTGAGGTATAAGACTACAATCAGAAGGTAGGTCTGTAACTAATTTCCAAACATACATGATACTTATGTATGTTTTAGACATAGGTTGGTATTCTTCACCAAAAAGTTTCCTATTTTCTATCATCTATAACAAAATGAATTCATTTTAATAAACATCTTAAGTGGTCAGCTACATTTTTTATGTTCCATATTTCTATTCATATTGAATACATACATTATGATTTTTGAAACTGAAAATAATTTAAAATAAATGAAACAGGGCAAAAGATGTGGAATGGTCTATCTCTTTTCTACTTCCCTCTATCCAGTAGAGAAATTACATATAGAATAGGAAAGAAACATTTTATTCAGAAACATGCTGTGATAAAGAGAATAATAAAAATGCCAGAAAAGTCATGAAAGTAATTAAATGTTTAATATATTCAAAGTCACAAAGAAAAATCAGAGGGAATTTTATAAAACTTAATGAAAGGGAAAGATATTTAATAACTATAATAAAGACTCTTGAGCAAAGTTTATAATATTAAAAAGTTAAATAGTAATTTATGTTACATCTGAGTATTTTATTTCCTTCACAGAAATTGGGAAAACTAAATTTCCTGTCTCCTTAATCCTCAGATTGGGACAAATGCAAGTCCATATGTGTTTCCCATCTGTTTTATTTATTTATTTATTTTGTTCATTTTTATTTATTTATTTGAGAGTGACTGAGACAGAAAGAGGCAGATAGAGAGAGAGAGAATGGGCGCGCCAGGGCTTCCAGCCACTGCAAACGAACTCCAGACGCGTGTGCCCCCTTGTGCATCTGACTAACGTGGGTCCTGGAGAATCCAGCCTTGAACCGGGGTCCTTAGGCTCCACAGGCAAGCGCTTAACTGCTAAGCCATCTCTCCAGCCCTACCCCTCTGTTTTGTAACCACTCTGACATTTGCTTCCTTTCTTTCTATCCTCTATGTCTTTATTTATTTTGGTCTCTGTACTTACTCTTCTAGTCTTCCCATTATTGTAAGTTTCCCACTGCATTCTTTATGCCATGTAAGTATTCTTACCTCAAAGTTATATCCAATCAATCAACATTCTTGATATTGCCTTTCCCTTCAGAGCAGATGGTTCACCTGTTCTCACGAAGGTGGCACATTCCTTCCTGTCTCTCTCTTCCCTTGCCCTACTTCTTCCAGGCCACCATTGGCTCCTGCACAGTTTGCTCTTCATACTGACAGCTCTCTCCATGGTTAATTTTCTCATACTTTTTTTTTTTTTTTTTTTTGGTTGTTGTTATTTTCAAGTCACAGGAAAAGTTTATTTTGTGAAGATACATAACACTTCAATTGTGCTTTCTTATTACCAAACCAAGGGTTTCCGTTTATAAACCTCGCTTAATCTAAAAGAAGCTGCTTAAGCAAAGTAGCAATGTATCAGCAAGGCATTGGAAAGACAAAACAAAAGCCAGTGATGACATGTGCAACACACTAGATACAAGCCCAGCCAGCAACTTTCCTTTCCTCCCCTCTGCTGAGCAAGGCAGTTGGGTCTCTGGTTGTGTGGCTCTGTGGGAAAGTGGCTGCAAGGCCTAACAGATGGCATCCTTATGCAATTTATTACGTGTGTAATGCTTTACAATTATTTTTCCATTGTGAATAACCTGTTGACTGCTTCTTAAAGGTTTTGGATATACTGAGTTCTTCATTTGAGTCACTTTTTGTTTTAATTTTCTAGGAGTTTGCCAATTTTGTTTGTTTTTCAAACTATTGACATAAAATTGTTGTAGCAGTTCTTATTAAAGTTTTTACTATATATAAAATTTGTGACCTTTTCAAAATATATTTATTTGTTCAGGAGAGAGAGAGAGAGTTAGAGTTTGTCCATTTGCTCTACATGGGTACTTTGAAGTCAAACCTGGGCCAGAAGGTTTTGTAAGCAAGTGTCCTTTAGCCATGGAGTCATCCCCTAAGCCCAGACCTTTTTTTTTAAAGTTATGTACCAAATGTATACAGTCATGTTGGTACCATTGTTAGCCTCCTCCCTGTCCTCCCCCTCTGCAGGGACCCTCTTCACTGGGGATTGTGGGTCATGCATTGTGGGGTTAGCCACCAGTTATGGGTAAGAGGCAATGTCTCTGTGCATAATGACCCAACGTGTGGCTCTAACATTCTTTCAGCCCCCTCTTCCACAAATTTCCCTGAGTCATGTTGGGCTCATTTTAGGTCTGCTTCAGTAGTAAGGTCTTGGGAGCCTCTGTGTCTCTGGATATCTGGTTTGGTAGGAGTTGAGTATTGTCTGTGTCTGTCTCCTTCACCCTTGTGCTGGTACCAGGTTCACCAAGGAAGCAGCACTCAACTTGTAAGATAGTTTCCTTTGTTACCTTTAAAAATATCTGATTAACCTTCTTAGAAGATTGTCAGTTTCATTTATGTTCTCAAAGGACAATCTCTTCAACTTTTGAAAAACATTATCTTTCAGATATTTTCCGAATTTCATCTAATGTATTTATTTAATATCTAATGTATTTATTTCCATAGTTTTTTAAATTTTTAAATGATTAACTCCTAGACATGCAGCCTTATTACTTTTCCTTTTCATAGTATTAAAGACAAGTTTCTATATAACTGCTTCATCTATACTTAGAAAGTTCAGAAAATACTCTTCATTATTCAGGTGTCCATATTTTGTACTCAAATTCTTCTTAATAAATACAGGGATGCATGGGACTGAATTTATCTTTTTATCATTGAAATTTTGTTGTATGTTCAGAAAATGTGATCTATGTCATTGGGTAGTAGAAAATTTGGAGTTCTTTTGTTTTCTGATATTTGATCATTTTAAATGTTCCATTCAGTGTTGCTGGTTTTTCAGAGCCAGCACATCAAGCTGCATTAAATTGAATTGATTTTTTAAAATTCTTTCAATTTGAACCACCTTTACATATTTGCTATATCATTAAATATTAAGTATATCTCATAAGTGACATATACACTGATTTTAAAAATTCAGTCTGAAAATGTTAATCTTTTTACTATGTGATGTATTCAAGTTATACTGATTGTGATACCTGTCACACATGTATTCTACTCCACTATGTTACTTATTGCCTGCCATATGTTTCAAATTTTTCATATTTCTTTTTTTTCCATTACATTCTGTCATTTTTTGGATTGAGAACCTCATTATCACATTTCTATTCTACATTATTCTTATTATTAACAATATATTTTGTATGGATACATCATGAGTCGGTACCCTCTTTTCTGTCATCCCTGCTCCCATTCCACTGGAGACATTCCTCAGTGGGGTTGTAGGTATTCTCTGTGGGGTTGTGGTTTATGTGTTGTGGAAGCAGCAGTCAGTAATTTTTAGGAGGAGGGAATGCCTCCACCTGTGGCTCTTACAATCTTTTACAACTTGTTCCTCAAAATTCCCTGAGCTAGGGTGGGTGAGTTTTAAGGCTTCTTCAGTGATTAGCTCTTAGGAGCCTTTGGATCTCTGCTTTGGTAAATATTGAGTATCGTCAGGGTCTGTCTCCTTCACCCTGGCACTGATTATCAGGTTCAGCATGGAAGCAGCACTCTTGCTCATCTCCTCAATTCCTCTGTGGATTTAGCTGTGGCTTGAAGTTCAAGGTGTAGTTTATCTCCTCTGATATCACTACCTTCTGAAAAGAACAGATTCCCCAGTGGAGAGTGAAGTTAGCATAGTTTAAATGGGATAAGCATTACTAATTTAGGGAGAACTTGATGTGTGTAATCCCTCTTTTAGCTAAGACTAGTGAGAACTTGACACTGGAAAGCACAATATTTGTCTCCATAAGATCCTGATCTGGTTCCCATTTCTAGATATGGGTTCCTTTACACTGAGCAGATCTCTTAGCTAATCATAAAGCTATTGGATACCCACCAAGGCTGTGTGCCACTATTGCACTGGCATGTACACTGTTTCAGGGTGCTTGCTTCTGAGTAGCTTAGACCTCTGGTTGCTAGTCTGTGTTGGCAGCATGTTGTGTCTTCAGCAATAGGGTCTTACTTTTTGCCTCAGGCAGATAATCAAGTTCTTTGACAGAATGCTGTCTTGATTTGGGAACCTCGTAGGTCTCTCCGATCAATAGCTCAATGGGGATAGCAACCAATATCTGGTACTGGGAGTTACAGGTCATAGACAGAAATACTTTCCTCTTAAGCTTAGGCCTCATCTCACCCTCCCCAGGGCCTTACCTTTCAGGTGCTCCCCCCTTACTCCTTCTGAGGGTTATAACCTTTAGGCTATTTCCAAGTAAAAGGTTTCTATCCATTCTATTTTTATTCTTTCAGTTACATTCTAGAAATTTTAAGATGTATGTTTATTTTAGCAGTTTAATTTTCATTTTTTTAAATACTTTTTAAAATTTATTTGAGGGGATGGGTAGAAGGAGGGAGGGAGAATGGGTACACCAGGGCCTCTAACCACTGCAAATGAACTCCAGATGCATGTGTTCCCTTGTGCATCTGGCTTACATGGATCCTGGAGAATCAAACCTGGGTCGTTTGACTTTGAAGAAAAATAACTTGACTACTAATCCATCTCTCTAGCCCTAAATAATAATAATAATAATAGTTATTATATTATTATGTACTATACATACTATATATTTATTAATAGTAAATAAATAATAATTAATAATAAAATATATTATATTATTATTACTATTATTATTCTTTTGTTTGTCTTTCTTGAAAAATATTAAGGTCCTATAATGTTTTAACTAACCATCTTCTTTTACAGCTTTACAAACCAATTATTCCATTTCACTTTTTTCTTGCTTTTGATACTTGTAAAATCAATACTTTTTTATCCTAAACAATATTATTTATAATTTGATTGGATACATTCTTTCTTGGATCTCAAACCTAATTTCTAGGATAATTTTCTTTATATGTGAATTACATCATTAAAGGTTCTCTTTGAAAACTCTGTTGGTAATAAACTATCTCTATCTTCTGAATTATACAAAAAGGTCATTATCTACATTATTGAAAAACATTCTCACTAGTTATAGAAGTCTGGTTATATTTTTTTCAGAGCTTAGAAACATTTTGTTCTCTCCCCAATTCCATTGTTACTATTGATCACTGTGTTGAAAAGCTCTGTAGCTTTCATTTGCTAATATTAAACTCATCCTATTGCTTTGGGGTTTCTTCAGTATCCTAATGATGTGTCTAGATATTAATTTCCATATTCATCTAATATGTAGTTTTTTGGTTCTTAGATCTGAGAAGTATGTGTTTTGTGCTTTGAGCATCTGAAAAATGCTGAGTCATAGCTCTTTCCATGTTCTTTCTCTTCCTCTCCACTGCAACCATGCCCAGGCGTAACCTGGATCTCTAATTAGCCCCATGTATATAATCTCTCTTCTCCCTTGCGCTTTCAGTCATTTGATACCTGCTTTCCATGCCCCTCTTACTGCATTGCATTTGATTTCTTCAGTATCTTTTTAGGATAGAAGATTTGGTTATGTCTCATCTGCCATGGAAAAATAGGGCTTCTGATTCTTGTATTACAGCTACTATATTTTTCATCACTAATAGATCAATTTGGGTGTTTTAGCAAAACCTGACCTATTTGAATAGTCTGATTTCTTCATAGCATGGATTTCCTGTTTCGTTTCTCCATTCTCTTAACATTTATGTATAGCCTTTGTCTGAAAGTAGTAATATGTGGGTTGCTGTCCTGATTCACTGAGGGTTGCTTTTGTATGTTTTAATATTTTTCAATTTTAACCATTGTAACAAGGAATTTAATCTGTGCAAATACTCTAAGAATGGATTTTAATATATTTGCTAAAGAAAAGATTTGGTTCTTTTGATGGGCAAGGAGTTGAATTTCAACCTCAGATTACTTGAAAATAACTTTCTGAATTTCACTTCTGGGCAGTGTCTTAGGCAGAATCTATTCAGATGTGAAGGCCTCATTAAGGCTCAACTGGCAAATCTCAAGAGACAATGGCTAAGAAAAAGAATATCTTCCTGCAGGTCTGAGTGTACAGGATTTTAGGAACACTTCTTTGCTCATGATTCAACTCTCTCTGTGCAGGGGGTGTCAGCAGCTCCTTGCCACGCAGCTCTGCTAGGTTGGTGGATGAAACAACAAATTTGGGTTCCAGTGTGTGCCCTGCATAACTGGAACCTGTGCTTACTTCTTGTTGAGTCTTGAAGGCACTTACTTTACCTTTAATTCACTTATGTGTGAATGCTTATTGTTACTGCTATTTTGTAGTATTTTAGATTTGATAGAAAGGAACTGGCAGTCCTAAATTTTTATTGTTTTGTTTGTAGAAACTCATTACTTGAAACTCTTTGTAGAACAGAGAAACACAGAATTTTCAGTTAAGAATAAAACATGAACTTTAAACAATTTGACATTTCAACTAATCAAAATCCCTGACACACCTTGTGAAACAGGGCTTCTGTGAGCCTTGGAGCTATATAAAAAGAAAACTGCCTCCATTGTTTTATATTCACATGCTTCTTTTTTTCTTTTGAGGCAATTAACTATTGAAATAAAGCATCTAAAGAGGTTTAGTGGATTGGCAGTATGAATTTTATAGACATTTCAATTTAAAAAGGAATAATCTTTTTAAATCATTCAAAAATGCTGCAAAAGGGCTGAAGAGATGACTTAGTGGTTAAGGTACATGCCTGCAAAGCCTAAGGAACCCAGTTTGATTCTCGAGGTCCCACATAAGCCAGGTGCACATGGTGGTACTTACATCTGAGTTTGTTTGCAGTGGCTAGAGGCCCTGGCACGCCCATTCTCACTTTGTCTCTCTCTTTCTCTCCCTCTCTCTGTCTCTAATAAATAAATAAAAATGCTGCACAAATCTTTTTTTAAAAATATCAATGAAATAAGAAGTTATAAGCTGGGCATGGTGGCACACGCCTTTAATCCCAGCACTCGGGAGGCAGAGGTAGGAGGATTGCCATGAGTTCAAGGCTACCCTGAGACTCCATACTGAATTCCAGGTCAACCT
Source organism: Dipus sagitta (assembly GCA_036346955.1). Taxonomy (NCBI): domain Eukaryota; kingdom Metazoa; phylum Chordata; class Mammalia; order Rodentia; family Dipodidae; genus Dipus; species Dipus sagitta. The sequence goes on along the minus strand of CM070771.1, from coordinate 100,386,360 downwards.
GAGCTAGAGTGAGACCCTACCTAGAAAAAAATAAGAAGTTATATACTTAAATTTATGAGAGACAAGGATTCCTTAAAAACAGTGAGATTTATTCACTTTTTCAAAATAAGCTATCCATGGTTCATAAAGATCTTGTTAAATATTAATGACCATTAATTTCCCATCTTCAGTGAGTGATCAAAGATACTAAGTAGCTTCATTTCATTTGGGGAGATGTGATTAATTTGGTTTCATATTTTGTTGGCATGCATGACATTGCCTTAAGTAGTTGAGTTCAGAATCAGGGTAAATAAGACAAATTTTTCAATATTGAAATGTAAAGTATAAGACAATTTATTGATTTTTGTGCATAATAAGAGCAGATTAAATGGATGTAGTATGGTACATTAATAAATTGTAATGCTAGTAATATGGTTCTACTTCAAACTATCATTTCACAGGTACCTTTTGGGGAGCTTATTAGTGTGAAATGATAGCTATCTACTGTCCCAGTAATAAACCATCTTGGGTAAGATGTCCTGTAATTGTCTGTAATCTGTACCCTGGCTGTTGGTCAGATTCATTTGCGGGAAAAAATTTAGCATAAAGTCTTTTAAAAGTTCCTTTACTTTTGATTTTTCACCATGTCCTTTTATCCTTAATGCCATAATCTCCTCCAATTTACTGATATTGAAAGGATTGGGACAGAAGAGAACCTATTATGAAATGAAGTGTTACAAAGGAATTTATAAGCTTCTAAATTTTTAATACATTAAATTGCATCAATGAAGTTCATTACCATAACCCATTAAATTTCGTTAAGTCCCAGTCATTGAAATGAGCATAAAGTTTCAACCTTATAGATGTCACATCAGAAGGGAAATATTTTCAGCCACTTTAAGACATACTTCTTAGATTCTGTTTGCCAATTCTATTGCAGCATAATTGTGATAATTAAGTAGAAACTTTTAAGTGTTGTCTAGGTGTATCATTTTTCTTACAATCTGCTTTTCAATTATATTGAGTGATTAAAAATATTTTAGAAAGGCTCAACTATTTGCTCTTATATATTTAAATAATTTGTTTTGAAATATGTGACATCATGAACAAATACTCTCAGGTGTATAGTTTTGACCAACCAGAATGAAAGGCTCACATCAAGCTGTTTTTGTATAAAAGATTATGGAGAGTGACCCTGATCAAGGTGGAATCTGAAGCTTTTCTTGCTCCTGTGTAGTTTGCATTTTACCCATGAGGCATTAGTTTCAATGCTCTTTCAAATATGAATAAAATGTAACCAGACAAAAACTTTAGACGATTAATATACACTATAGCATGCAGGTAGTAAATACAATACCTGGGCAAGAATTAGATGTTGTAATGGCACAGGAAAGATAAACTGAGGGACTGAATTAAGGAATTAATGAGACCATGAGAGGCATATTAGAAAAAAATTATTGGAGGATAAAATAAATAGGATTTCTTTCTCAGATTGAAAGTATTCACCCTAAATATGACTGAAGATACTATCTCTATGTTGAAGACTTCCAAATTTATAATTCTAGGTTAGGCACTATATTTTTTTTCTAAATAGTCCCTTAAAAGATGCTGAGAATGTTCCTTTGTAAAGTCAGATCAATATACTGGTTTTTATATATCATAAAGTGAAATGTGTAAGTTAGTATGTTTCTTCATGGAATTTTCATACATATGTGTCATTATACTTTGGTCTTATTTATCCTTGCCTACCACTGACTTGTCCAACTCAACTAAATTAAAATGCTCTATCATTGATTATCAGAAGAGAATGAAAGAAAAATGTGGAACTAAACAATAGTTATAATTTACTTCAAAATAAAAACCTGTTACAATTAAAATAAGTAACATATTTTCAAAAATAATACTCAATGATGAAGTGGTATTTTATTACATTTTTTGTGAAGCTCTTTACTGTATAGTCTAATGGATATCAGTTAGCATCTTATGCTGGCCTCTAGAACATGTTGCAAATGAACAAAAGCCTTTCTTACCCAAAAGTACAATTAATAATAAAGGGGTACTATGTATATACCTAACCTATTCAAGTAGTAGCTTATTGAAGCTTATTGAATTATAGAATCTGACAATAATATCATCTTTTATTCTTGGCCTATTATATGCCTTTACCACCCACGGGTCCCTATGTAAAAGCTTGCATTAGTCATTTGCCCATGTTGTACTATGTAACAGGATACACCAGTCACTTACCCATGTTCTACTATGTAATAGCATATGCTGGTCATTTACTCGTGTTCCATTATGTAACAGCATGCATCAGTCATTTATCAATGTTATACTATGTAACTGCATGCGTTAGTCATTTACTCAGGTTCCACTATGTAACAGCATGCAGTAGTCATTTATCCATTGTTACACTATGTGTAACTGCATGCATTTGTCATTTAGAAAATATTGGTTAACTGAATTGCACAAATCTTCTGAATATTGACATGTTGTTATACAGAATCTTCAAATCATATTACTTAATTCTTTTGTTGCTCTAATGAGAAAAGTATTAAGTACTGGGAAGCTCTCAACTCATTGATAGTTAAGTCTTCCTTTCAATGTTCTATTTTTTAGGTTAAAAATGTAAAAGTACTCACTAGCAACATATGCTTTTAGATTTCCTTAAACTGAAAGATTCACCTCATTCTTTCTGAGGAAAATGTCTTTCAGTGCCCAAGTCTGAATGGCCATAGTCTTCTCTGTTATTTGTGCTCTCAAGCCTCAGAACCAGATGCACAGCATCCTTAGATAACCACTGAAGGTCAAAGTTCAGTGGAGGTGCAGTGTGTATACTGCCACACAGAACACGGGAATGGCCTATGCTAGCCTCCCTTTATAGTCTAATGCAGCACAGCCTAACAAAATGGACTGTGGATGTGAAACAACCATGCTGAATATCCATTAGGTCAGAAGTATCATCCTTGGAAGACAAAAAATGATGAGGTGAATAGATAATTTCCCCAATTACTACCTGCAAGCTCAGATAGCCAAGGCCACTCATGAGAAAGAAGAGTGCAGGTGAGTTAGTGGCATATCTTCAGGAGTGGAAGAGAGCAAAGTGAAAGTAAGGTGATTAGAATTTTGCAGCAGATACTAGAGAAGAGAGCTGACAACAGAGAGGGGCTGAGGAGAGCCCCTTTGATTAGGATTCAGATCATACGTGTGTGTGTGTGTGTGTGTGTGTGTGTGTGTGTGTGTGTGAGGAAACTACTCAAAAACAGTGAAAGAGGTATCCTGAAGGAGTAGAGCAACAATCTCAAAGCTATCCAGGGCTAGGAATGGTTTCTCCTGCACAGAAAGAGTGGGAAAACTCTGTTATCCAAAAACCACAGGTTAGTGTGCTCACAGAGATGCTGTCTGAGCAATGATGGAAATATTACTCCTGAATTAAAGCCTATTCTGGCTCTAGCTAACAAATTTAAAAGCAATTGTTAAAAGGACCAAATTTGTGTGTTTTTAATTTTAATGAGAGAGAGAAAGAATTGGTGTACCAGGGACTTTAGCCACTGCAATTAAACGCCAGATGTGTTTGCCACCTTTTGCATATGTGTGACGTTTTGTGGTTGGCTTACATGGGTTCTGGGAAGTAGAACCCTGGTCCTTAGGCTTTGCAAGCAAGCTCCTTAACTGCTAAGCCATCTCTCCAGCCCCCATTTTTAGTGAGGGGGCACCAAATTATTTTTCAAGCAATGTAAAACTGCTTCCAAGAGCAAAACTATAGAATAAATACAGGCATGAAACACTTCAGCTAAATTTCACGTCTGGTGGCAAATTAAAAATTTCCCAGCATGCAAAAAAAGTGAGAACATTTTGCTCATAAAGAGTAGAAAAAAATCTAAAGGACTTGTATCCAGTATATGTTACAAAAAAAAAACAGTAAAATACTATAATAAGACATCAAGTGATCCAATTAAAATATTGAGCCAAAGAATTCACTAAGTAACTACACTAAACAAGATATACAAGTGGGCACAGGTCAGGAGTATCAATGCTATGAATAGGCAAGGAAATAAAAATTAAAATCCTTGGCTGGGGAAATGGCTTGGTGATTAAGATGTTTGCCTGCGAAGCCTAAGGACTCCAGGACCCATACAAGCCAAATGCACAAGTGGGCACATGTGTCTGGATTTTGTTTGCATTGGCTGAAGGCCCTGGCATGCCCATTCTCTTTCTCTCTATCTGCGTCTCTCTCAAATAAATAAATTTTGCAATATTAAAATCCTTATAAGGAACATAACCACTGGGATGGCTGGAATTAAAATACCTGACCATATCAAGGCCTGGGAAGGCTATTCAACAACTGAAACTCCCAACACACCTGATGGTCAAGTGGTATAAATACTTTGGAAAAAGCTTTATAGTTTCTTAAATAGTCAGACATATTCTAGACTATGAACAAGCTATTTCACAACTGTTTACCAGAGAGAAATAAACATTTCTCTCAAATATTCATTTACTTTTAATGGGCAAAAACAGAATGGTGAACAAATAAAACACACAGGGAGGGCTGGAGGGAATGGCTTAGTGGTTAAGGCATTTGCTTGCAAAGCCAAAGGACCCAGGTTCAATTCCCCAGGACACGCGTTAACCATATGCACATGGGGGTGCACATGTCTAGAGTTCATTTGGAGTGGCTGGAGGCCCTGTCGTGCCCATTCTCTCACTCCCTCTCCCTCTTTCTCTGTCAAATAAATAAATAAATATAAATAAAGTATTTAAAAACCACAGGGAAATTGTAGTGTGTCTATACAATTAAATACTACTCAGTCCTAACGAGCAATAAACAATGAACACAGTAACATGGACCAGCCTCAAAATGGTCAAGCTCAGTAAAGGATTGCACAACAAAGAGAATGCTACATGGGGCTAGGAAAGGCAAAGAAATAATCAATGACGGAAAACATATCAAAGTTTGTCTGCTTGCTCAGGATATGGTGCAAAAAGGAAGGAAAGAGCAATTACAAATATACCTAAGAACACTAAGGGTGACGAATATGTTTATTATCTTGATTATGGAAATAGATGGAGATATATATGTCAAAACTCATCATACATGTAAATATGTACAATATAAATATATATGTATGTATGTATGTATGTATCAATTAAACATGAACAAACTTTAGAACATTTAAGGGGAAAAATTTAATAACATGATACTGCTTCATGAGGAAAAATCTAATAATGAAATTCACTCACATTTTAACAGCTATGGCATTGTGGTAAATAGCACAGTTTGGTACCTTTGCTTTGCTCATGATGAGACAACAGCTGCTTTACACTCCATTAATTTTTGCACTCTTGATGTCTTGTAAAAATTGTTTCACCATGGCAAACCTCCTGGTCACTGTTCTAGCCTGTGCTTTTTCCACCATACTACAAAGTATTTATTGCCTACCTCCACATTTGAGAAATAGTTTTTTTTTCTCCTGTCAGGTTCATCTAGAGAAATTTAGACCATATAATATTTTAAAGATCACAGAGTCCTTCTCCTCTCCCATGTCAGCTCATTTCTTGGCCTTGGAAATGTCTCTGTTTTCTCATTACTTGGCCTAGGTCTTCATCTGTTCTTTCTGTTGGAATTTCCAAGCTAGTAGCCTGTGTGCTTCCTCTCCAGTCTTATCAAACACTCACAAAAGCAGCAGATTCTGCAGTGCCTACAGAAAATAATCCAAATACCTTAGAGAAGCAGACAGAGCCTCTCAACACCTAAGATTATCTGAAATAGTTTCATTAGCAGCAAGATTTAAAGCCCCATAATTGATTACTTTACTAATTGAGACAATAATGAATCAATTTGAGCAGGTAAGGGGTAGATAATAGTTTGGTATATTTAGGGAAAAGGTCAATACAAAATGTTTTTGTACATTTTAGAATTTATTGTAGTTTGAAAAATTATCACATGTCAATTTTACCACTCAGGGATTGAGGATATGCCTTCTTTTTCTCTGAAAACGAATAACTCATTATAACTTCAGAATTCAAATTAAAATGATGGATTGTTTCAAAATGTATATTACTCAAAACACTTGAATTATGAATGTGAATTCAGGTATCTGACATTACAAGGTTCTATTTTGTCCTAAAGAGCCTTTCTGGCTTACATCATTTAATAACATTGTTCAAATTATTTTGAGGCTACAAAGGCTCAGGTTTCAAAGTCATATCCTCTGTCTATGATGCATATTTACATTCCTTTGAAGAGTTTTTTATTAATTTGAATCAATTTATCATTCTAAATTCTATGGCCCCTTCATTTTATTCTATTTCCTTATGTATATGTGTTTCTTTTTTTCTTTTTGGATATATATATATATATGTATATATATATGGAATGAAACTGACACCAAAATTGTTAGTAGAGATTTATTAATCCTTGAAATTATAATATATTATAATTATTATAATATATTATTTATTATAATGTAATTATATTTTGTTCATTGATAATAATATAAGGGCATTTGTTCAGGGTACTCTTGGTTCTGTTGGCTGTGGCCTTCTATATGCTGCTCTGGGGAGTTTTAACCCTACTCAGATTATGGATACAATGCAAAAGCCCTGTTCATATACCCTCTTCCCTTTTCATGTCTTCTAGGATCATTGGTACTGATTTCTTAGCAGCAAGCTGAGCTTATTCTTTACTGTTCTAGAAATCCCTCAGGTGATTTTGTTTACATCTTTGCCCAAAGCTGGTCTGCTCCTTCATGATTCAGTTCCACATGGGAATGGTCATCTGCAACATTAGCAGCATCATTTCAAGGCTTTCATGAAAGTTACTTCTAGTACCAATGGGAGGAAACTTTGATATGTGCAGTGACTCCCAGGGATGTCAAGATTTGAAGATGTTCAAGTCCCTTATGTAAAATGATCTAGCATTTGCATATGACCTAAATACATCATCTCATGTGCTTAAATCATATGTAGGTTACTTATCAAATGTAATTCAATGTAATTGCTATGTAAATAGTCATCATACTCTATTTAGGGGATAATAAAGACATAAAATGTCTGCATATGCTCAGTATATACAATGGTTGAAAATATTTTCAATCTGTGCTTATTTTGATTTGTGGATGCAATCACTATAGATACAGGGTCCAATTCTATAAAGCTCAACAAGAAGAAATTTTTTAGCTCTAAAATCTATGCCAATTCATTTGTTATCCAATAGTCTACAGAACTGTAAGCCAAGAACTAAAAAATTCTAGTCTTAATAATGATTGAGCCATTAGGATGAAATTTTCCCAATGACATGTGCTAAACATACCAAACTCTTACTAGCAATCTACCACTTGGTAGGGCCAGTAACTATTTTCCTAGACACTTTAACATTTATTTTCCTAATATTAGTAATATTTTCTCTACTACATTTATCTTGCTAGACGCTAAGCAAAAAGGGGCAGCTCTGTTTGACACAAAAGTATGTGCTGACACTGCTTTACTGTATCTTATAATTCACATATGGAATAGAGTAAGAGCCATGGGTAGTTAAACTTCATTCTTCACTGAGAAATACAATAGGCCCTTTAAATTAAGAAACACAAAGTTTTAAGTCAAAATACCATTAGCTAGAATTTCGTCTACATTCCCATATTGAGGATAAGTATTTTTAACCTTAAGTTCTCACGAGCCTTTTCAACTTGTTTTTACTGGCATCTTAATAGGGAAAACTACATTTATTTTAGCTTCTCATTTGTAAATTACATAATAGCAGAGTTGGAATGACATATTTTCCTAGGAACTGTATTTATCTCTTACATTCTCATGTTGTGTTTTTTATAGTAGGCAATTATAGTTCTTTTGGATTATAATAGGAATGCTGGGATAGGTGAAGTCCAACATAAGCCCATTTTATAATCTCATTCCATATTTATATTTTTAACTGTTAATAGTATCACAATGCTATAACATGTGTTTTCAGGGATGTAAGCACATTCATCGATTTCTTTAATAGCTTCCCATATGAGGAAGCTTAACTCAACATTACTTTCTATTCAGAACCCCAACAGAAATTCAATTTGACTAACATTATGGAAATTAGGGAAATATATTTTCAGCTCTATTTGAAAGCCACCTGATTCCCTAGCAGATGCTGTGTCATTTATTTCACTAGCCTGGAAGTTTCTTTAGCAAGGGAGATTTGCCTCCATTATTGACAGCGACGAGTACTATGTGAAATAATTTTCATTAAACTTCCCAATATCTTTGTTCTTGGTGAAATTCTTCTAGAATATGAGAAAGTTTAACTTTTGTACAATGTGTTTTTGTTTCTTAGGCTTTCAAAGCTTTTTAAAAGTTATGGAAAACTACCTATACAATTGTAATTGTTTACATTCCTTTTAAAATAGATATAATTTATAATTAACTGTATAGCATATTTGATCTCAAGAAATGTATGGCACCAACTTTAAATAATGATTAACTTTATAGTCCAGAAGAATATTTAAAGCCTTATCTTTGTATAATTATACAATTACATGTGTTTTTACAAACTCTGACTAGTACATGAAGATAAAGAAGCCAGAAAAAAACTCACTCAGGATGACAACGGAGGCAAGCACTGTTGACATTTTGACTTTTTTTATTTCACAATCGAATCCCCCCAATGTCAAATGTAAGTTATTCAAAGTTGAAACACTACTTGCCAAGTGGAAACATAAAGTCAGTTAAAAACAAAATCATAATTTACATTAAAGAGAAACTTAAATCAGGTATGACATGGAGGAAATGATATTTCAATAAATGATGGAACAATTTTTCTAGCTTTAAAAAAGCTGAAATGATAGGTCATTACAAAGGATATTAAAATTTTTTAACATTCATTAATAGGTTTCCATCAATCAGAAGGCTAGGGAGATAGCTCAGTGAATAAAGCCTTTGCCATGCAGCTTGAGTACATGAATTCAAATACTTATAATCCACATAAAGCCAGACACTGTAGTGCAAGTGTCTATAGTCCCAGTGTCCCTAGGGCAAGAAGGGGGGTGGCGGAAACAGAAGAATCTCCCAGAAGCACATGGGCTAGCTAGCCTGAGGAATGCAGTCATGAACAATGAGACACTAGCTCTCAGACAGAGGTGACGGTGAGAGCTGTGGCGTGCACACACCTGCACTCACACACATGAACATGCACTTAAGAACTTGAGGATTATCATCATTTGTTGTTTAGGGTCCTACATGTGTTAATATAAACAGTCATTTTCTCTATCAGCCACTTGGACAACATGAAAATCAGTCCTTTTGTAATTCTTTGTAAAAGTAGATACCCTTGGTAGATAACTCACTGAGCAACAAGAACTGATAACACACTCACATGTAAACTACAGTTTCAATATAAATTAGCAATCCTAGCTAGGAAATTAACTAAATGTCATGTGCTATAATATTATTGAATGTCTGAGATATTTTCACTGGATGTTGAGACCATGTGTTTTTTTTATTATCTTTATTTATTTAGGAGAGAGAGAGTGAGGGGAGGAGAGAGAGAAGGGGAGAGAATAGGCGTGTCAGGGCTTCCAGCCATTCCAGACACATATGGTACCATGTGCAGCTGGCTTACATGGGTTCTAGGGAATCAAACCTGGGTCCTTAGCCTTCACAGGCAAGCACTGTAACTGCTAAGCCATCCCTCCAGCCCCCATGTGTTGTTTTTAATAGCTCTAAAAAGTTTGTGTCCTTGATTCCATCAGATCATTCCTATGATAAAACTACTATAATATGTATGGATATAATTGTGGCTCTGGAAACAGCATAGTATAAAAACCAAAATTGTCTGAAGTCAGACTGGCTGGGTTTTCTGATGCTAGCAATAGCCAGCTGTGTGACCTTGGAGGAGTTAATTTACTACTCAGACATTACTTTCCTCTTTAAAACTGCAACCTGTCCTTTTTCATTTTTCTTTCTATCAGCCTTCCTAGCTTTAATATTCTTCCAGCACTTATTAGCATCAGCAACCCTCCACACTTCATTCACATATTTACTCCACACTTCATTTAATTGGAAGTTCTGTGAAGGAACCCTTATTGCAATATTCCCAGCATCTTAAAAAGCTCCTGATGCATCATAGATGGTTGATAGATGTTTGATAAAAATAAATGACTTAATTTGTATAAGGGTATTATTGCCTACCTTCTGGTATTGGTAGACTAACAAGTGGATTAAATCAATAACAATAGTATTTGGTATATAATAAAATTTCTATAGTTGTTATTAATATTCCTAAGAAGTTTGTTTATAAAATCATAATTATTCATTTTAATTCAAATCCATACCTCATTTTTTTTGCTTTAGATAACAAAATGATTATAGCTTTGCTTTCACTTGCTCATCTAACGTGTTGTTATACTCTAAGGCTGACATTATTACACTAAGAGAAAAATCATCAGGTCACTTGGAAAAATACCAGTCACTCATTTTAGTAAGATAAACTCTAGTCTAATGCAAGGGAATGGAATTTAAGGTAAGTTACAGTATTATTAACTTACTTAATGCTTTTGTTATTTATTTTATTCATACTAAAAACAGCACAACTAATAGCATTGATACTTACCTTAGGTAATGTCAATGCGCTGTCTCATTTTCTTACTCTGCCCAAGTGTCATAGTCTGTAACTATGGGGAATGACAGAGAGATGCCTTCTATTCTCTTTCTAGTCTGTCTTCTTTGATATTGGTCATGTGCTCATAATATAGTGACACCTTTTCCTGTTAGCACTTAGTCACTCCCTTCTCTGATAACCCACTGAGTCACACTGGCATACATTCTTTGCTCTTCTTTCTCTGCACAAACTCCTTTGTGCTTTCTTGATGTCTGTTAGCCTAGTTATGGGAAAAGACCTGTAGTGTAATAAAGGCAATACCAGAAGTGGAAATATTAGCTCATCCTAAACTCCATGAATTTATAACAGTGATAGAAAAGCCCTTCCTCAAAAGCAGTTTGGCATCTTTCCATTCTTTTTTTTTTTTTTTATTAGTCAGTTATGTATTCAGCAAATACAGTCAGTTTGGTACCATTATTAGGCTCATCCGTGACCTACCCCCTCCCCTTGGCCCCTCCTTTATGAGGTATGCGGGTCGTGCATTGTGGAGTTAGCCCACAGTTATGGGTAAGCTAAATGTCTCTGCATATCATGACCCAACATGTGACTCTGACATTCTTTCCGCCCCCTCTTCCGCAAAATTTCCCTGAGCCATGTTGGGTTCATTTTTGGTCTGCTTCAGTGATGAGGTGTTGAGGGCCTCTGAGGCTCTGGCTCTCTGATTTGGTAGGAGTTGATTTTTCTCTATGCTGATCTCCTTCCCCCTTGTGCTGGTGTCCGGTTCATCAGGAAAAACAGCCCCCTTGCTTGTTTCTCGAAGTTTTCTTAGTTTCAGCCGGAGCCGTTTTGAGGTATGATGGGGTGGCTCTCTCCTTAGGGTCTACATCTATCTGAAAAAGAGAAGCAGATTCTCCAACGGAGAGTAAGTTAGCACCAGGACAAATGAGATAACCCTTACTTTTTTTTTTATAGAGAATTTAATATGTGTAGGCCCTCTTGTAGCCCACAATTGATAGTAGGTTGATACTGGAGAGTGAGCTTATGTTTGGATATGGTTCTGACTTGTTTCCCAGCTCCAGCTATGGGTCCCATACCAGTGAGGGGATCAGTTAGCCAAATTGAGAGCAGTTGGTTCCCCACCATGGCTGTGTGCCACCACTGCACTTGTGTGGGCATCACAATAAGTTATTTGCTGCTAAGTAGGTTAGACCATGCGTTGCTTCGATAGATATTGGTCAATTTCCCCCAGTCGCCCATGTAGCACCTTCTGGCACTAGATGCGCTGACTGTCTGGGGACTGACTCTCATCCAACTTCCAGCCATGCCATTCTAATTTGCATGTCGATCACATAAGGTATCTTCAGCAGTAGGGTCTTACCACTAACATTTGGTGGGTCATCAAGTACTCTGACAGAAATCTGTCTGTCTTTTAGGAAACCTGTAGGTCTCTCTGATCAAAAGCTCATTGTGGATGATAGCCCCATGCTGGTTCTGGGAGTTACAGGTCAGTGCCCACTAAGAAAATGAGGAAAAAGATAACTAATATACAAGAGTTAGAGATAAGAGAGAGAGAGACAGGGAGAGGGGAAGTGAGGGAGGGAAGATGTAGGAGACTAAGGTTAGTCTTAATCTTACCCTCTCCAGTGTCTTGTGGTTCAGGTGTTCCCTGTAAGGGCCTGGTGAAGGATCAGCCATTTGGTCTATCTTTTAGTAAGTAGAGGATTATGGTACCATTGCCATTTAGGTCTAGATTTGTGTTTCCCACCCCTTTGATGCCCTCCCCTCCCTCCCCTTCCATCCTAGTGTCTAATCTAGGAGATGCTTGCTGGGTATTTAAGGTATCTTCGGTAGATTCAGGATAGGTGCTGTAGATGAGTGAGACTATGTGGCGATTTTTTTTCTGTGACTGGGTAAGTTCACTGAGAATGATCTGTTCCAGGTTCAACCATTTTTCCTATAATTTCATTGTGTCATTTTTTCTTACTGCTGTATAGAATTCCATTGTGTAGATATACCACATCTTAGTTATCCATTCTTCTAGTGATGGACATCTGGGTTGATTCCAGCTCTTAGCTATTACAAATTGAGCCGCTATAAACATGGTTGAGCAAATCTCTTTAGTCTGTGGTTTGAAGGTTTTAGGGTAGATGCCCAGTAAGGGAATAACTGGGTCTGTTGGTATCTCTATACTCAGCTTTTTCAGAAGTCTCCATATTGCTTTCCAAAGTGGTTGTACCATCCTACATTCCCACCAACAGTGGATGAGTGTTCCTACTTCTCCACATCCTCGCCAGCATTTATTTTTATTTGATCTTTTGATGCTTGCTATCCTTATTGGGGTAAGGTGGAATCTCATAGTTGTTTTAATTTGCATTTCTCTGATGATTAGGGATGATGAACATTTTCTTAAGTGTATGTTTGCCATTTCTATTTCTTCCTCTGTGAACTGCCTGTTCAGCTCTTTGCCCCATCTTGTGAGTGGGGTGTTTGACTTCTTACTGTTTAGATTTTTGAGTTCTTTGTAGATTCTAGAGATTAGTCCTCTATCAGTTGGATAACCCACAAATATTTTCTCCCATTCTGTGGGTAATCTATTGGCTTTGCTAATTGTATGCTTGTCTGTAAAGAAACTCCTCAGCTTCATGTGGTCCCATTGGTTGAGTGATGGTTTAAGTTCATGAGCTACTGGGGTTTTGTTCAGGAAGTCTTTTTCCATTCCTATATCATGGAATGTACTCCCTAAATTTTCTTCCAGTAGTATTCGAGTTTCTGGTCTTATATTGAGATCTTTGATCCATTTGGACTTGAGTGTAGTGCATGGTGAAATGTGTGGGTCAAGTTTTAGTTTCCTGCATGTGGTTATCCAGTTTGTCCAGCACCATTTGTTGAAGATGCTGTCTTTTTTCCAGCCTATATTGTTTGGGCCTTTATCAAATATCAAGTAGCTATAGTTGCTTGACCCAAAGTCCGGGTCCTCAAGTCTATTCCATTGATCTATAGTCCTGTTTTTATGCCAGTACCATGCTGTTTTTATTACTATGGCTTTGTAATATAGCTTTAGATCAGGTATGGTGATGCCTCCAGAGGTATTTCTTTTGCAGAGGATATGTTTGGAAATGCGAGGCCTTCTGCCTTTCCATATGAAATTTGAGATCATTTTTTCTATCTCTGTGAAGAACACTGTGGAGATTTTAATTGGTATTGCATTAAATCTGTAAATTGCCTTTGGTGGGATTGTCATCTTCACAATGTTAATTCTGCCTATCCAGGAACATGGGAGGTCTTTCCATTTTCTCAAGTCCGCCTCAATTTCTTTTTTGAGTGTTTTTATGTTTTCATTGTATAGATCTTTCACTTCCTTGGTTAACGTTATTCCAAGGTATTTTATTTTTTTTGTCGCAATTGAAAATGGGACTATGTCCCTTATTTCTTTTTCTGTATCTTTGTCCTTTGCATAAAGGAAGGCTACTGATTTTTGTGCATTGATTTTGTATCCTGCTACTTTGCTATAGGAGTTAATCACCTTCAGGAGTTTTGGGATGGAGTCTCTCGGGTCTCTTACATATATAATCATGTCATCTGCGAATAAAGCTAACTTAACTTCCTCCTTTCCAAATTGTATCCCTTTTATTTCCTTCTCCTGTCTTATTGCTTGAGCTAGGACTTCCAGAACTATATTGAAAAGCAGAGGTGAGAGTGGACAACCCTGTCTTGTTCCTGATCTTAATGGGAATTCCTCCAGTCTCTCTCCATTAAGTATTATTTGGGCCTTCGGAGCTTCGTATATTGCCTTTATTAGGTTAAGATATGAACCAACCATGCCAACTCTCTCCAATGTTTTGAACATGAAGTGGTGTTGAATCTTGTCAAAGGCCTTTTCTGCATCTATCGAAATGATCATGTGGTTTTTATGTTTAACCTTGTTTATGTGGTGTATTACATTGACAGATTTCCGTATGTTGAACCACCCCTGTGTTCCTGGAATGAATCCCACTTGGTCAAGGTGGATAATGCTTTTGATGTGTTGTTGGATTCGGTTTGCAAGGATTTTGTTTAGGATCTTTGCATCTAAATTCATCAGGGAAATAGGCCGGTAGTTTTCTTTTCTTGTGGCATCTCTGCCTGGTTTTGGAATTAGGGTGATGCTAGCTTCATAAAAGGAGTTGGGTAGCTTTCCCTGTTCATCAATTGTGTGGCACAGTTTGAGGAAGATTGGTTTGAGTTCTTCCATGAAGGTTTGATAGAATTCAGCTGAGAAGCCATCTGGTCCTGGGCTCTTCTTTTTTGGGAGGTTTTTTATTACTTTTTCAATCTCCATGAGTGTGATGGGTTGATTGAGGTGATTAATCTGCTCTGTGTTTAGCTTTGGTAGATGGTATGCGTCCAAGAATTTATCCATCTCCTCCACATTATCCAGTTTTGTGGAGTAGAGGTTTTTGAAATAAGTCCTGATGATTCTCCCAATTTCACTTATGTCTGTTGTGATCTCTCCTTTTTCATTTTGAATTTTGTTAATTTGAAGCTTCACCTTTTTTTGCTTGATCAGATTGGTCAGGGGTTTGTCAATCTTGTTTATTTTTTCAAAGAACCAGCTCTTTGTTTTGTCAATTGTCTTAATTGTTTCCTTGGTTTCCAATTCATTGATTTCTGCTCTGATTTTAATTATTTCTTTCCTTCTGGAGCTCTTTGGGTTGGATTTTTCTTGTTTTTCCAGTGCCTTTAGGTGGATGGTTAGGTTATTGATTTGGGACCTTTCTGTCTTTTTTACGAAGGCATTGAGTGCTATGAATTTTCCCCTGAGGACCGCCTTCATTGTGTCCCATAAGTTTTGATACGATGTGTTCTCATTGTCGTTCAATTCCAGAAATTTTGCAATTTCATTTTTTATTTCATCCACTATCCATTTATTGTTTAAAAGTGTGCTGTTCAGTTTCCAGGTGCCTTTGGGATTCTTGGTGGGTCTTTTATTGTTGATTTCTAGCAATATAGCATTGTGATCTGATATCATGCAGGGAATTATGTCAATCTTCCTAAATATGTGGAGGCAGTCTTTGTGACCCAATATATGGTCTATTTTAGAGAATGTTCCATGGGCTGCTGAGAAGAATGTGTAATCTGTGGATTTGGGATGGAATGTTCTGTAGATGTCCGTTAGGTCTAAGTGATCTATGGTTTTGTTGAGCTCTCTTACTTCCCTGTTGAGTTTCTGTTTGGATGATCTGTCTATTACTGATAATGGTGTATTGAAGTCCCCAGCTATGATGGTGTTTGGGGTTATTTCTGTTTTATTGTCAAGTAGGTTTTGTTTTATGAACTGTGGTGCCCCTGTGTTTGGTGCATACAGATTTATGATTGTAATATCCTCTTGATGGATCGTTCCCTTGATAAGTAGGAAGTGGCCTTCTTTGTCTTTTTTGATTATATTTGGTTTGAAGTCTATTTTATCCGATATTAATATAGCTACACCTGCTTGTTTCTTATTCCCGTTTGCTTGGAATACTGTTTTCCACCCTTTCACCCTGAGGAGATGTCTGTCTTTAATGGTGAGGTGGGTTTCTTGAAAGCAACAGATTGAGGGGTCTAATTTTTTGATCCATCCTGTTAGCTTGTGTCTCTTGATGGGTGAATTAAGGCCATTAATATTTAGGGTAATGACTGTGAGATTTGATTTGGTCCCTGCCATATTGTGATGGTAAATGTGGGTTGGAGTTTTCATGGACATTGAAGTTTTTTGTGCCTACTCTGAGTTTGGTTGTTGTGATCTGCTTCTTGTAGGCAATTGTGTTTGATTATTTTTTTCTTCTCTGTGCAGAATTTCCTGAAATACTCTCTGTAGGTTTGGTTTTGTGTTCATATAATTGTAAAGCTGAGTTTTGTCATGGAAAGTTTTTCTTTCACCATCTATTATGAGGGATACTTTTGCTGGGTAGAGTAGTTTGGGTTGGAAGCCATAGGTTCTTAGACTTTGCAGTGTTTCATTCCAGGCCCTTCTAGCTTTCAGGGTTTCCATTGAGAAGTCTGAAGTAATTCTGATGGGGTTACCTCTGAAGGTGGTGTGCTGTTTTTCCCTAGCTGCTTTTAGGATTTTCTCTTTGGTGTCAATGTTTAGAGTCTTAATAATAATATGTCTTGGAGAGTTTCTCCTTTGGTCCAGTCTGTTTGGAGTTCTATTGGCTTCTTGTATCTTGATGGGCCTTTCTTTTAAGAGATTGGGGAAGTTTTCTTCAATTATTTTGTTAAATAAGTTCTCCATGCCTTTGGTCTGGATTTCTTCTCCTTCTGGTATTCCAATGATCCTGATATTGGGACGTTTAACTGTATCCCACAATTCCCTCATGTTCTGTTCACAGGAGCTTTTAAACTTACTGAAATTTTTGAACTCTCTAACTGTTTCTTCCATCTTGTCTTCCAGATCAGAGTTTCTATCCTCCACTTGGCTGACTCTATTCTTGAGAGCTTCTAGTGAGTTTTGGGCTTGTTCAATTAAGTTTGCATTTTCTATTATTTTTCTATGTATAATTTCCATCCCTCTGTCAAGCTCCCTTTTCACATCATTTTCTGATTTTCTTGATGATTCTTGGAGTTCATCCTTGCATTTCTTTATGTCTTCATTTAGCTTCCAGCTTCATCTCCTTGATTCATGGGTAGCCTGTTCACTTTACAAGTAACAGCTGAGTGCCTATCAGCTTCAGTGAGGAACAAGACAATAAATTCTTCAATCTTTCAGAGACTGGAGAAAGGAGTAATGAGAGGATGGTTCCAACCTCTATAAAGTTTTCTTTCTCATAGGCATCATTCTATTTAAGTCCCATTCTGAGAAAGCTAGCCAGAGTGCTTAATTCTCAGATGTGCTTTATTTAGTGGCTAATATATGACCATGATGTAGTTAGCTGGCACATGGTTATATATGTATATGTATATGTATATATATCTATATATATATATATTATATGATATACAACTTATTTAAATTATGTATACATGAATGTTACAAGTAATATATTATAAAATATATTTATATATCATAAGCATGTGTCTACATTTGTATTAGTATTCTTAACATGTAAAGATACAATATAGTTTGTATAAATAAATATTTAATATATATTATCTATTGTTTATAGTATGCTTAGTATTTAGATATGTATATAAGTACATATTTAAGTGAATTAATATAAAAACATAATTATATTCTGTTTATATATACACAAAAGAAATTAATGTCTTCTTAATTACCTTACAAACTGCATAAAGTATACTATGAAGAAATAAAACATTTGTTTTTTAATTTTTTTGTTCATTTTTATTTATTTAGTTGAGAGTGACAGAGAGAGAAACAGGCAGATGGCCTCCAGCCACTGCAAACAAACTCCAGATGCATGCGCCCCCTTGTGCATCTGGCTAACAGTGGTCCTAGAGAATCAAGCCTTGAACCAGGGTCCTTAGGCTTCACAGGCAAGCGCTTAACCACTAAGCCATCTCTCTAACCCAAGAAAATAAAACATTTTATAAGTAATATTTAACTTTTATTCTCTACCTAAAGAAAAAAATTGATCTTCATCATTTATTAACTCTGGAAAATTTGAGGATTTCTTGTTAAACACGGTTTATGATTCATTTGGCCCTGTTCTAAGTTAATTATATCGGCTATTTTTTTTACTATAATCATTAAGGCTTCAAAGTTCTGTATTCTCTTTAGATGTTTTTGAAAAGTCTTAGAATAGGAAGAGAACATTCTATTTGCTTTTGCTTCTGCTGTTTATAGGAGAGTAATAGTTTCTTACTCATAGAACTGTAAAAAAAAATCTATAGTTTTAAGTGGTTGACAGAAGTTCAATAATCTAACATTAAATAGGGATTAGTTTGGTATGTTCAAAATAAAACACAATGTGTGTGGAAATCTAGAAACTGAAAAGAACAGCTAGAATGTCAAGTATAATGGTTATATTAGTAGTATAAATACACATTAGTTTATCCCAATTTATTTCCCAAAACTGTGCATTTGAGTGCTTCAAGCAAAAACAAGGCTCATATGAAAAAGGTAGCTATGACTTTAGGAGATTGAATTATAGTTGATTTTCTTTTTATTTGTATGTTTTAAAATATAATTAATATTTACTATTTATATAAAGATAAATGAAAACAGAATTACTCCTGTAATTCTTTTTATCTAATAATTTATCTAATAATTTTTTATCAAATAATTTATGAACATTTTTATCTCACTGAGGAGGTAATATTTATAGATTACTGGAAGCTTAATATGCATTGAAAATGAGGAAGAAAGAATTTCAATTACTTTTCCCATGTGTCAGAAATAATTTCTGATAATATTGAGCTTTTCCTGTAATATTATATAAAATATACATAATATATATGGATATGCACATATATGCATGAATATGAGTATATTTGGGCATATGTTTACATGTATACATTAATATCTATTTTATTCACCTAACGTTATAAAAATTCTCATGCTTGTAATCATATGTTCCAAAGCACAAATTATCATATACATTTAACTTAGACTCACCTGTGCTTTTTCTCCCTTAGCTGTGAAGTACAATAAAAAACAGTAAACTGTCAACTTGCTGAATATCTGGGTTGAGTGTGCATTATCATGTCTTCAATATGTTTCAATGGATTATTTTAGGGCTGGGAATATGGCTTGGTGGTAGAATACTTGCCTAGCATGTACAAGGTCCTAGGTTTCACCATCCATATTGCAAAAGGAAGAGAATATTTTATAAGAATGAAAAGTTGGTACTGGTACATGCTGAATTATATGTCCCATTTATAATTTAACAATCTGGAATGGTTAATATAAACACAACATTTTTGTAGCCTAGAGTTTGAAACAGATGCAAGCCAAAGCACTGGTAATCATTACATGGAATAATTGAAAGTTCAACACCCTATTTTTGAAACATTATTCAATAGATGTTGACTATATTTCACTGTGGTCATGCTCCTTAGCATATGGAGAAGTTATGGTAAGATATTGTAGTGCTTCTGAACTGCAGTTCACATTCACATCATTGAGCATTCTTGGAAAAAATGCAAATTCTGCCTCCATGGGTCTGCAGTGGAGGCTGAAATGCTATATTTTTAATTCACCACACTCTGGGAAATCAAACCTGGATCCTTTGGCTTTGCAGGCAAGTGCCTTCACCACTAAGCAATCTCTCCAGCCAAAGATGTGTCTTGTTCTTGAAAGCTAATGTTTGCTTTGCTACACAGAGTAGGTAAGTTTTTCATTATCATTATTATTGCTTTGCGGATTGGCTTGAATTAAATAGTATTTTATACAGTATGTATATATATTATATAATATTTGTTTCACATCTATGAACAGAAGAAACAAAAAGCTCAGAATGTGAGTGGCTAGATGTTCACAAGTTATACCTCTTTGAGCAGTCCATGTGTTAATTTACTTTCTGGAGGCACAGTTACTGCTCACCTGAGTGGTGGGGAATGCTAAAGTCTTTGATATGACATTAAGACACCAGAAAAGCATGCTGTAATTTACTTAGTAGGCCTACTTTATCTTTAGAACTGTGAATATAAAATAATTTTCCAAGATAATAATTTGACAGAAACAATGATATTCAATGTTGAAATTCCACAAAAATGTTGCAGGGTATTCTTAGATCAGAGATGGGCATACAAACTGGAAGATTGTTTCTGTTCATTTTGATTTTGGAAATCAATAATCAAGAAAGAAGAAAAGTAATTTTGAGTGGCTACTCTTGAGCCAGCTCATTAGACTTAATTTTGAAGATAGTTCTTTGTCTTACAATGGCTTACATTCTGACAACTGCATAAGTTGAAACTACATTTAATACATCAACCCTAACAAAGAACATATTTAACCTACCTTGCCTTAAACATGTTCAAAACACATCATCCTCATTTGAGCCTAACACAAATCCTGTGTTACAACAGTGAGGTAAATACACTTGTAATAAGCAATGTTATTGGGAGTGATCCCGCTGCTGTCTTGCAGCTGCAAATTGTGTCCCTGCCCAGCATCTTGAGAGAGTACCATATACTATATTTCTAGCAAACAAAATCTCCAAAATTCAATGTACAATTTCTGTGGTATGTGTGTTGCTTTCCTATCATAAATGAGAACAGTTCTAAGTTGAAGACCATTTGTGATCAAACCAATCCCATAAGGAAGATATAATTACTGCACAAACAGGAAACTGAATATTGTAACACTTATGACTTACTACTTTCCTCAGTCACAAAATGACAAGTGATCCTTTTCAGCATCATATACTATACATTTCTTCCAGATGAAGTGTTTCTCTCTCTACATCATACCATTGTGAAGAAAACTGACCCTGTTCATTTTCAGTTATTGTTAGATTTTGCCATTGTACACAGAGGAATCACTCTGCCCATATCAAATCACTATAAGGAAATCAGTTCAAATAGGACAAAAATAAAATTTTTCTCAATATTCACCTACTTTTGTCAATTATCAGAAACTTGCTCTCATTTTCAAAGTAAATTAAATAAATGGTAAAACAACTCAGCTCAAAATGTAAAACACTACACTAAAAATTAAGCTTTGAAAAAATATTTTTTAAAATGCTATTCTGAAAAGCAAAGGAAAACTTTAAAAATTAAATGTGAAACAACTTTCTTTAATTCATAAAGGAAATTTAATTTTCAAGTGCCTTGCTATTTCACAACTGTTTTACAATTTTGTTAAGTTTATGATGTAATTTCACTGGTTAGAAAAATGAAAAAAGAATTGCCTTCTTTTATGGCCCCTATTTCAAAATTTCTAGTATTATGTTCAGTTTAAAAGTTTAAAATATTTGAGATGCTATTCTTTAGAATTTTAATATCTAGATGGTATTTACTTCATTACTGCCTACACAGTATTGTTTGATAACAATCCTTGGGTTCTGGCACACAAAGAAACGAATAGTACTTGTACTGCAGACTGGTAGAAGCTGGCCCAAGACGGAGAAGAGCATGGCTACCCACACCTTGACTGGTTCAGTGCGCTCACAGGAGAGTGTGAGTCACACAGCAAAACTGTTTCCAGTCTCTGGTGCTGTTAGAAGATGGTGGAAACTTTAGTAGGCAGGGCCTAGTGGCAAACCATGGAGGATGTGCCCCTGAGCGGGATATTAGACTCGCCCCTTCTCTCTCCTCCTGCTACCTGGCCACCATGCATGGCCTCCTCTGCCATGCACTTGCCACTGTGCCACACGGTCTCAACACAAGCTCAAAGGAATATTGCCAAGTGATCATGGATGAAGCCTCTTAAATTATGAGCTGAAATCTTTTTTTCCTCCTTTTTAATGTTTATTAACAACATTTCTTATGGATACATCATGTGTTCCTACCCTCTTTTCCTTTGTCCCTGCCCCCATTTGACTGGGGACGCTCCTCAGTGGGGTTGTAGGTATTCCCTGTGGGGTTGTGGTTTATGCCCTGTGGGAGCAGCAATCAGTAATTTTGGGGGGAAAGGAATGCCTCTTGGCATGATGTCTCAGCATGTGGCTCTTATGATCTTTCTGTGCCCTCTTTTGCAAAATTCCCTGAGCCCTAGTTGCCGTTATCTCAGGTATTTTGTCACTGTGATGGGAAGTTGACTAACAGAATAGTCAACAAAGTGTCCTGACATGTTTGATTACAACTAGGCTTTGCAATATTAAGCTGTTCTTTTTATTGATTTTGGTGACTTTCCTGTGATAAGTTATTGTTGAAGAGAATGATTGTCTTTAATCAGAGATAATGTTTTTAATCAAGAATGAGTGTCAATTAATTCCGGCAGCATCTAATGTTCCTGCTAAGAGCATCCTGGTTTAAACATGCACATGTCACAGAGTCAGCTTACCAATTTAACCCACAGAAAATACTGTTGGCTCTTATTACTTTTCTTTCTCCACTTCATTGTCTTATTCAGGTCCAGTATTATCTTGTTTTATTCAGAATGAATTTAGAGTTTTATTTTTTCAGGCTCATGCAAATTGTCTGTCGCTCAGTAGCAGATACATGCAGGAGTCTCAGTTGTTACAGATTAGATTTTAACTTATTACTATGAAGTTTGTCTTTATAGAATATTCTACTATTTTATTTGCCACAGGAACTCCTCTAGTCTTTGAATTGTGAGTTTGAGGTTTCCTTATTTTTAGAAATTGATTAGTTTTGGAAAACTAATCTCACATCTGGATTTATGTTTTCCAAATATGTTTGGGCCTCTGTTTTCTCTGCTTGGGCATCTGTTTTCTCTGCTTCGGCATCTCTATTCATCTAATCTCAGATTAACGTAAATCTTTTTAGCTTCTCAAAGTCCATTCTTATTTAGAACTATCATGTATGAATTTATTGTTCTAATACATTATTATTATTATCTTTGAACAATCTTTTTTATTATTTCATGTATATGTTGTGAAGGGAAATAGAACTGTGCATTGTCTGCCATCCTCATCCAGTGTTTTTTCCATTTGAAATGTATAGGCATTGTCTATAAAAGAAATGCATTTTCACTGTAAAATATATACTATATTATTAGAGATTAAGGATATTTTATATACATATATTTAATATAACCTATAAGCTAGAAACAGCCACTCATATCTAGTTAGCTATTATTTATTCAAGAACAAGTCTATTCAAGAATGAGTCCTGAATTTCTGTCAGATAATTTTGCATATGTAATTTTACTACATAGTTATTAAATCATAAACCCATTAAGTTGGTAACTATGTAGCTTGAATTTTTTGGTATAAACTCTTTTCTTATTGTTAAATATTATCTGATGAAATTTTATTAGTGGAATCTTTTATCATAAAGCATATTTTATAACATAATCACCTATATTCCTTTCAATTTTCTGCATTATAAACAGCACTTCTGCTAACAGTCATGAAGATATATCTTCTTGTATCTCCATGAGTGTGTCCCCAGGGTAAATAAAATAGCACTTTATAACTTAATATTATAGTGAAATTATAAAAAACAAATCTTTGATACTGTTATGGTAGAATGAGTTATCCTCTCTGCATTAATTTAAGGCTCATTAAGTTAAAGCAGTTTCTAGTCCTTTCATTACTTCACAAAATGAGTAAGATTGTTTTATGCATCATTGTACTATTGTGATTTATTTTTGTATATATCTGAGAGAGGAGAGAAACAGAGGCATAACCAAGAAACAGAATGAGACTGCATAAATAGTTTTAAATTGTTAGAGAAATAAAGGCTCATTTTCATTTATTTTCACACAAGACAACAACTTGGAGAAATATGGAAGTTTCAGGTACTTTTGTACCTTAATAATTTTACATTGTTCATAAGCTAGAAACAAAACCATGTAAAACAAAATAATACAAGATGTATTATTTTAGATTATTAGGTGTGTCCTGAAGGCAGCACAATCAAACAATCTTTTTTGTTTGTTTGTTTGTTTGTTTTTTCTGATATTCACCTTATGGATAAGGAACTTCTTTGCCTGGATGTAATTGATATGATGGCTTAGAGAGCACCTCCAGAGGGGTTGACCTGAACAAAAACTTGAGCAGAAGTAGGAGCAATTTATTATGAAAATGTACTTCCAAGGGAGGAAGCCAGGGAGAAAGTTTAGCTGCGCAAGTGACAACAGTGCACAAAGGATGGGGTTTTAGTTCATATTGCAAGGGCTTTCTGGCTAATTTGCATAGTACAAGCTTTTTCATTCATGATCTATCTGTTAGATGTAGTTCTCCATATAACTTCATGCATGGTATGTCTCATTAGATTAACTCTTCACCCACCAGCATGTGTCTTAGTATTACAAGGAGCCATACGTGACATCAGACACTCTGCAGTGCCCTTGGGCTATGCCAGTGACTGGATATGTGAGGGGTTCCAGCTTTCCTTGGTGCCAACTTGCTTTATATGCCAATTTTTTAAGGTTCACTTTCTGCCCTCTTCTCCTGCCTCACAGTTAGACCAGCATTCTTGCTCTGTGTGACTGTTATGGCCCTCATGCTCAGTCTGTCAATACCTGTTAAAGACCATCAGAAACAAAGCTACGCTTGAACTATTTGGATTTGATGTTTTGTTGCAATAAAGAAGAGGCACATTTTGGAGAACCATGAGGTGTTTCAGTAAGTTGTACTAGAAAAGATTATACAATTAGTGTAATGTCATATGGTTTGAAGAAGGCCTCAAGGAAATAGGACTTCATTCTAACTGAATTGCCAGGAAGTATCACAAATGCCTGGATAGTGTTCATTTCACTCTTGAAGACAGGAAAGGAGCAACATTGTTAGTGCTGATGGCCCTGAGTTACAAATCCTCACAGCTGGGACCAAAACTCTCAGGTTTATGACTCTAAGCCTTGAGATCTAGAGGCTTACCATTTTAAGCTTTCAAAATCAGAGGCTTATTGTTTTAGATGCTCAACCCACAGGCTTATTGCTCTATGCTTAAAATGCCAACATTCAGCAGCTAGAAGTAGAACTCTTGGACCTCACGTGTTAGCATTCTTGGCTCCTTAATCTTTGATAGCCCCAATTCTTCCACCTATCAGGGTTTGAAGTCATCATATACCCAGTTAGAAGAAGCCTTTATGGGCACCAACGCTGGCTGTGGGGAATCAGTGTATAAGAGAGAAGACTCAAGACTAACTCCAAAAGAGTATCACACAGCCTGCTTACATGTCTAGGAAAGGGGCAAGGCAAGCCTGGGCTCAGATTATAATTTCCACAATCACAGTAAAGCTTCCAGGCTTCAGCAATCACTGACCTCACACAGGACAAAAATCACAGGCTTTACTTGTAAGCACAGTCTCTTTTCTGTCCATCACAAGGTTTGTGTTGAGTCACTCGAGCTGGTACTCTTTGTCCTTCTCACCTAAGTAAGGATCGGTATTACAAAGTCCAGAGTAGCCAAGACCAGAACCCTTTTGTAGTTAGCTTCTCAATGTTGGGACAGAACCCCAGACCAAACACAGCTGATGGGAGGAAAGGATTTATTTTAGCTTACAGCCTCAAGGGGAAGCTTCGAGGAAGTGGGCAGCTGGCTCCCATCTTGAGTAGAAGTAGTCTCAGTAATGGACTAGGATTTGGGCCTGAAAACCTCAAGGACCACCCCAGTGACACACTACCTCCAGCAAGCCTTCTTCTCCCAATTTGCCAACAGCTGAGGACCAAGTATTCAAAACATATGAGGCTGTGGAGGACATCTCATTCAAACTTCTACAAGACCACTTGAGCAGCTGTTGGTGAGGTCATCTATAGTTAATCAGGGCTGGTCATGCCTAAAGAGAAGTTTTCAAGTTATTTGATGAAGTTTAGAACACTTGTGATTACAACAATTTCTCCTGCTGAAACGGCTCCAATTTTGGAGGTGGGAGTGTTCATTTAATCTGGGCTATAGTTTTCTCAAGTTACCTGTGACATGTTCAAAGAAGCCATAGGGACAGGCCAACAGGTGGCCAAGAGAGGGGCTCCCAAGTTGACAACTCCCTACTCAAGGCAGTTGGCATAAGAGAAGGGTCTGTACACTTTGTTCAAGGGCAAAATGCTTTCTGGGTACTGGCAGTGACAGGAAAAGTAAACACTAAAGACCTATTTTCAGCATTGACCTTGCCAACAGTATTTAACAATGCGAAACTCTTGAGCAAACATGTAAAAAACACATTTAATCTGTCTCAGGATAATTTTATGATCTTATATATTAGTAGAATGTTAGCAACTCTACTTAGAGGAAAAATAACCATTCCAGTGTTCTTCGGGATGAAAGAGTCACAGCATATGGTATTTTTTCAGCACCTAAAAGGGGAAAATCCCAGGCAAACTGAGAAAAGTGGCTGGACCCATCAAGAAGCAGGAAGTACAAAGGCTAATGATGGAGTTGGTAAAGAAGTAGCAGTCATTCATACTTGCTACAGGGAGATGTGTGTTCATTTTTGTGTTATGATTGCTGTTCTGGTTCTGGGAAAGCTGTCTTTATGGATACAGAGTGGCCATGTCTGATGATGCTCTGTGAAGGTGTTGATCATCAGGAGAACAGTAGGGTTGAGGACAAGGCCACCTCCTAGAAAACCAACATCTCCTTCTTTGCTCCCTGGACCAGCTTTTGTCTGTCAGGGACTGCTTTTCCTTTAGAATTTCCTTCTATGGGGACATTTTTGAGCACAGGTCTAAAAGTTAACAGATGTGACCTCATTCTAAGAACCTAAATTTCTTCCATGTTGATTCCATGAGCAATAAACACTAGGTTTTGAAACAGTGGGAAATGAAGCAAAGAATATATATTAGGATTGTTTCAAAATGGCTCTGTGCCAAGTTTTTCCTAGAATAGTATAGACCAAGTTGGCCCTGAACTAACAATACTACTTCTGTTTCAGCCTCCCAAGTGCTGATTTTACAGATGTAAGTCACCAAACTCAGCTCATTATAATGGTCTTAAAAATTAGAAACATATATAAAAGTTACTAATCTGATTTAAATTGTTATAAATTAAAATAAAATTTTCTTTATAACTGCCATGGGAAATAAATTTTCTAATGTCCTGCAGATTTAGTTTAATATTAAGAGAAAAAATATGAGTGGCAGTTGGAACCTTTTTAAATCATTTAACTAGCAGGTGAACATATTATGATGTAACTGATGTAGTTTAGTCATGAATGTTATAATATGTAATGAAATTAAGAAGCAGTATTTTAATTATTAATATATGCTAAGTTATTAAAATTATCCAAAATTCAGTTTCAATATATTATTGAAATCTACTGATAATCCCTTAATCTTTTAATAGTGGATACAAGACTATATTACATCCTATGTTCACTAAATTTTCTCTAGGTCCTGAAGAATACCTTGAGGTCAGCATTCCAATGGACCAAAGAGTGAAGCATTCTGGGAAAGGAAAAGAGAGAAAGGAAATTGGCAATATAGAAGACTCAAGACCAGCCAGGCCTCTGGTAGTGGTGCTTCCAGCTGAAGTCCCATGTCAGGTCAGTAGTCATGTTTTGCTATTAAGTAACCCTGTGTAATGTGTAACTGATATTACATTCCACTATAGTGTAGCTGAAACCTAGCCATCACTTTGTTTTGCATTTAATGGGTGATGACTCCAGTACCTAGAATAATACCTGGTAAGCATTTGATAAATCACTGTTGACTCAGTAGGTATTGGATAATATCCACATGCTTAATTTTATCAAACAAGAATTCTTCTAGATACTTTAGAAAAACACACAAATGCTACATATATATTAAGCTACCTAAAAGAGAGCTGAATTTATACTAAGCAGAATATAAAAATTTTATTGTCCTAAAGGGAAATCCACCCTTAAATAGAACTTAAAATTATTTATATTATGACTACATTTTTCAAATTGTAAACATACATTAAAGGGCCCGCATGATTAAATGGAAACATTATAAAAGCAAAAAGAACTAATTCCTCAGGGAATAAGATTATAAGGTGGAGAAGGGTTTTATTGGAAAGGTGGCTATATAAAAGAATATCCAACATTTCTTGCTTCTAAGTGTTCCTTGGACAGAACTGCTAAAATAAACCACTGGTAGAGCTTGACCTGAGACCCTGGTGATGCAATCTTCTTAGAAACAACAGGGTCTGGGCTTCAATATCTGCTGAAAATGCCAACATGAGAAAGGCTTATGAGAGACATGAGAAAGAGGCTTTCTGGCAGAGTGGTGGAAAGTTGGTGATGGCTTTGGGTGGGCCCCCTTTATACTGTGGTGAGAGAAACTATATTCTATGGAGTTGGGTGTAACATTAAACTCCTCTATTCCACTCAGCATGCAAGTTTGAATACAAGAACTACTGCTTTAAGCCAATTTACTATTAGCTTTGGAAGAACAAAAACTTCTCCAAAACTACCTCAGAGAACCCCACCATTACCAACAGAAGATGAACTGTATGGATTTGAAGAACCTAACACAGGTGCTTGGGCAAAGGAAAGTCATTACACATGCATAAGACTCAGGAGCTTAAGGGAGGGATACTAGAGTTAAAAAAAACAGCTCCTATAAAATGAGAAATAATGGAAGAGGCAGAAAAGTATTATAATAAAATAAATGTGATCTACTCTCAAATAGATGAAATCAAAGCAGTAAAAACACAAAGCTCTGACCAAAAATATCTCCCCAGGTGTTATACAAAGAGTCTAGAAAAATAGATGCTTTTTAAAAAGTGTCTGAGCACTATGAAGCCCTCTGTTATTAAAGTCACAGAAAAATCGAAGTTGCAATATCATGCTCCACTGCCCATAGGCGATATTCCTTATGGATCTGTCTACTTAGGATAGCGTTCTTTCAGTAGCTGGATCATGGGCATTTTCATTTTTACTGATGCACATATAATTCTTTCAGGTCCTATAAAGGTAAATTATTTCAGTCTCAAATCTGTCTTGGGTGCCTCACTTAAAAAAAAAAATCATAAAAGTTTGGTCATACAAGCTGTTTTTAAACACAGTCCCATTCTCTAAAATTCCAAAATGAGCTCATCCTTTGGCCCAACAATAATTATCTGTGGCAAAACTTTGGGCTCCCACAAAATAGATTGTCATACAATCTAAACCCATGTGACTGTGGCCAAGCACTGCAGAAAAGAACGTTTTCATCCAATTGAGTGAGACTTGTGCTTGCCTGGGCAATACTCAGGCTGTGTCAGCTGTCTAAAAACATGGTCTTGGAGCTTCAGTTAATTCCTGAGAGATCTTCCAGCTAATGTCCAGATCAAGACTGAAGATTGCTGCCTCTTCTTTTAAAGCAGGACATTTGAGGTTATCAAGGTATTCTTTTTTTTATTTTTTTTAAATTTTTTTGTTCATTTTTATTTATTTATTTGAGAGCGACAGACAGAGAGAAAGAGGCAGATAGAGAGAGAGAGAGAGAATGGGCGCGCCAGGGCTTCCAGCCACTGCAAACAGAACTCCAGATGCGTGCGCCCCCCTGTGCATCTGGCTAACGTGGGTACTGGGGAATAGAGCCTCAAACCGTGGTCCTTAGGCTTCACAGGCAAGCGCTTAACCGCTAAGCCATCTCTCCAGCCCTATCAAGGTATTCTTAAAATCTTACTTGACAACACTATCTCTATCAGTTCACCAGGGTTTATTGCCGATTTGCCATCAGTCACATCCAACAGTGTGGCATCCATTTTGAAATTCTGTGTTTCTATCATACTGACTCAATCATGAGTTCAATGGCGGCACAACCTTCATTCCTTTGTGTAAGTGAAGAGTTAATGTAATACTCTCTGCCTGCTGACCATTGCAAGACAACTGCTGAGTCTATGTACCTGCCTCCTGCAGCAGTTCTTGCTGTCCCCTCACGTTCTGCAGAAGCAGGTTTTGTAAATTGCTGATGGAGACAGTTCCTGAAGCTGCTTGCTGCCTGTGACCCTAGGAGCTGGGAATATTGATCTTTTTTGCCTTGTAATCTTTCCTAACACCATTCCTTTCCACAGGTACTCAGTTTGCTAGGCCTTGAAAATTGTGGGTCATTTTTAAAAAGCAGGAAAACACAGTCTGTTTTTCTCTTCAACTTTTTTTCCATGTGCTAACACAGATATGCATCCAGTGTTCTGTTTATATGGGTTAGTTCCTGTCTCTGTGAGACAAAAGTACCCAAATAAATCTTAAGTTTAAATCTGCTTTTCCATATACCCTTTTCTTTAACATTCTGTAGAACTTGCACACTTTGTTCTATTTTAGTACTTACTTGTTTATTGGCCAAGACACTTGTTTTACTAACATAATCTTGACTTAGTGTTGTAGGGCAACAAATCATGAGGTAGATTTGCCACACCCCCCACCATTGATTAGATAACTCATCCAATTTTATCTCCCTGATAAAAATTGCAAAGGAGAGGCATTCTCCTACTGGAAAACCATCTAAGCCAGAACTGCACCTGGACTGTTATTCAGTAGCTTCTCTTCTCTTTGTTGTCCTGTGACTTCAAAGTCGTGATTCCATAAATGTCTTGGGCAAATTTGCTCAGTTCAGTGGCTTCCCACTGGGAACAATTGTGGCACATTCTACAAGATATTTGTGGTTTTCACAATTTGGGATTGTTAAAGACATCTAGCTGGCAGAAAGCCCTGAAGCTGGTAAACCTCATGTAATGCACAGGGATACCCTACAGGCCATAGTGTCTCTCATCCACACAGAGCAATCCCACATGGCTGCAGGGAAACCCTGTCTCAGAGTATGAGAAGCTTTACCTGCTGACCGATATCTAACAAGTGAATGACCTTGAAACCCACCTAACAGTGGCATCAAGAATTAAGGCTTCCCTGCAGAGGCTTTTCTGTAGTGTCCAGCAGTCCTGTGCTTGCTTTGCAAGAACTGCCTGATATTTCAATGTCAATTTCAGCCCATTCCAATTGCCAATTCTACATGAAGCTGGAAGAGCATGGGAGTCCTTCTCAGAAGTACCATAGTTTATTCTGTGAACTTTCACTTCTGTGTTTTTTTTTTTTTTTTTAATGAGCCCCTATCACAGATTTGGTGACAATTTCTCTTTGTCTTCGACAGTAGCTCCATCCGCATGAACAAGTGAACACGAGGTTCTTTTCTTTATCTTGTTTCATCTCTGTGGCAGACTTTGGAATGGCATTGTCCGTTCCTTTTTCAAAGATTGCTCTGTTATAATGGGCCAGAAACTACAGAACTACAACTATATAGGAACCTGTACAGTCCTGGTCTACCAAGTCTCATGCTAGTGCCTATTATAGTTATTAATAGTCATGGATATACAAAACAGGCAATAGATCACTGCACCAAAGCCTTAATAAACGAATATGCTTCATCGGGATCAGAATATTCTATCTGTGCTTGCATTTAAGTTTAGCGGTAACTATTTTGCCAGAAGCAGAAACATCACTACCCGCATGTTAGAGACCAAATTTCAATTCTTTAGATACCAAGGTTTGTAACCCTCAGAGTTTAGAAGAGGTACCTGTCATAACTCATTTTCTCTGAATTTTCAGACTTAAATAAGAGACACATCAAACACACCAAAAAGTTGGAGACTGAAAGGACAGCTTTGTGATGGATAAAATAAACATGTGACCATTTGAATATCCTAAAACGTTCTCCTTCATTCATGTTACACATATAATTAACGTCAGATTTTCCTTCTTGAAACAGACTTACTAAAGGGATGAAATGAAGCTGAGGGCTATGGGCACTGATCAGGTTCAACATAAGACTGGCACATCCCACCTTAATTTTTAAAAATACATAAGGATAACTGTGATGTCCACAATTTTCAGGAGATTCTACAATGGTATATGAAAACACAACTGCCATCAGGATTTGTAAAATCTGGCTGGGAAACAAGACAGACAAAAATCACTAACAAAGAATAGAAAGCTTAATTTACCTATGCCTATGGTCAAAAGAGGTTATGGATAGGAAATGTGTTAGTGTTCCATTGAGAAGTCCAAACTTATTGCAGGTTGAGGTTATCGAAAGGATTCTGCGGAAACCTGAGTTGGCTGTTGATAGAAAGCATAACACTGAAGAAGTAGAGGAAGGAAGGAAACAAGGCATAGCAACACAATGTAAAAACAGGACCAGCTACCTAATTCACAGTGAACAGTAACAGTACAAGGCTTTTTGTTCAAGCATTTGAACAATTGCTTAGCACTTCAAAGCAGAGACAGCAGAACTTTAATCTCAGGTCAGGACCAGAATTATTGCCCAGACTATAGACCCTTGAAACCATCCCTGGGTATTAATGAATATGTAAGTGCCTCACTTGGGGTGGTCAGTATGCTTGTCTTCTGTTAGGAGCTTTCCTGTGGAAATGGTTGAAAGGTGGAATATTGCCCTCTAATATGGAGGAACTAATGCATAAGAAGGAGCTTGTGTGGGTGCTCATAAATGAGGTTGAGGTGGCCTGGTAAATAACTATTTGGAGAGTACATCTGTGCTTACAGACTGTAGAAGTCCTAAGTCCAACTTGAACAAGGACTGACTTAAGCACACAAAAGAACTCTAAAGAATTTTAAGTAGAAATTCTTAAAGAATAGGGCCTAAGTGAAGGGAAGACTCATAGTTTTGTCTTGAAGGGACAGATAAGAGGGAAAAGGAACAAAATGACTCTGCTGGATGTGAACCCTTTATCAAGAGGAGAGTGCAGACATGAGGAAGAGAGGGACAGTGCTCCTTACGTGCCAACATGTTGCGTGGATGTGGTAGCAGCAATAGAAGCAGTATTGGCAGTTCCTTTGAGAGAGGATCTTTTGTTCATTTGTACTAAATTTAATTTGAGTGTCCTTGGTCAAATATTTTGGAGTATAACTGATGAAAAACACCTGAATTGGACCTGGGTGTCCGCTGAAATGATTTGGTATTATCATCATGCCAGTCCTAAAAACACTTTGATGCAACACATTAAGATGTAAGCTTTATTGGTACTGATGAAAAATAATTTTTAATTAGTGACTTTTTGGTACATATGTAAATGGATTTCCTATTTATTTAGTGTGAGAGTGAAATTTAGTATGACAAAATCCTTTGTGAGGTGGTATCTGGGATAGTCATAAAAAGAATATTTTATCATTTCAAATGTTGGATATCATAATGGAATTAATTACACAGATTTGAAAGTTAGACATTTCTGAACAACCTTCTATTGTAATCCTAAATACTAGTTGCCCTAACATAAAAGATAACCTCAGCAGGCACCTCCATTTCAGTTTTAGGGCAATGGTTGATTTCAGTTAGGACTCAATTAAAAAAAAAAACCTTTATATAAAAAGTGTTTACCATTATTATCATAAAATATTCCCTCAATAATGTTTATTATTTCCTTTTCTTTGTATTAATTCCAGTATTCTCATCTCCAGGCATTTTTTTATTGATCTTTCAATGCCTATTCTTTAGTAATACTTTTATGCACAAAAAATTAGCTTTTCTAATATAATTAAATATTCTAACTTTTTGATGTATAAACTTTAGTCAACTAAAACACTCAGACACTTAAAGTGAAGACTAATCTGGGAACATCTAGCAAATATAAAGCTAAATAACAATACACATGTTTAAATAACATTTAAATTGTAAGAAGTCTTAAGATTAAAGTCATTAGGTCTTCTCACATATATTAACGATTGAAGTTCTTGAAAGGTGAAGGGAAAGAGCTGGGGAAAAGGCATTGCCAACAGTTTAATGACAATCAGGGCTGTAAAATGATTCTTAGACCCAGGGATAGCAAGAGGCAAGAGGGAATGGAAACAGCCATAGTCTCATCATTTTTAAGCTGTAAAACATGGCTTTGAGGAAGAAAGAGAATTGGATAGCAAATTAATGAACTTCAAACATAGTGAGACACACATTTATATACTTCTTTTCTGAATATGCTTTCAATGCAAACAGGACAGACTTATATACTATTGATTCATTTATTATATTATTAAATGTCTTTGATTAATAATATATGTAATGGGTTCTCAAATGTTTGACAGGATTGTATTCTCACCCTATAGAATCCTGGTGAGATATTTATTCTTTTGAAAGATGAAGTAATTGGTGAGACTCTGGAGGTTGAATTTATATCAGATAATAGCCACATTAGAACACAGCCAGCCTATTGGAGTAAGAACGTCTGGAGTATGAAAGCATTAGGTAAGAATTTTTATGCTCTAATAACTATAACACATCATCCTGAGTTCCTCTCTTTAGATTTATGATAAACAGTTTTGCTTCCCCACAGAAACTGATTTGTTCTGCAGATGTTTCCTGTGTTAATTTTCACACATCCAGGATTGTTATTATTACTCTGGATTTGCAAAAGTAAAAATGTAAATTATCAGAATTTAGTTTGTATACCATCTAGGGAAATAGAAGCCTGTAACATCTCCATCTTTTACTGCCAGCAGAGAGATGCTTAATATATGACTGCTATTAAGTATGGACCTAAAGTTATTTCCTTTATTGTAACACTTGGATTAGCAAATATTTGGAGTTTTATTAAGGAGCTTTCTATTTTCCTTGCCTTTTCTTCCCCCATCCTTGAATATGCCTTTAGCTGTTCTGAAAAGTATAATTTTTTTCAGTATCATAGTACCCTTTCTGCATATAATCTCTCATCATCTCTTTGCCTCATTTATGAAACTGATCATTTGATTATCCAGCTTTTTCTGCATCAGGGTACATTTTATTGGATGCTATGTTTCAAATGAACTACCCAGAACTGCTTGTAATGATTATATCAAAATTAAAATTCTGTGCATCAATTTTGAAATATAAATCTAGCAATATTTGTCACATTTTAAGAGAGATTTTTATAATTATAAAATAAAGGCTACTTGGTTTTATATTATGATATTATAGTTAGAAAATAAAATTTCCATGTAAAACTTTATAAAAATAAATTTCATAAATATTATGATATAAAGAAACTCTAACAAATTTTGAATCAAAAGTGTTTAAAACTGATACAAGTATCATAAGCACATCCTGAGCTCCTTCACTTCCTTTAGAATGTAACCATTGTTTTATTCGTTTGTCAGAAGAAAGAAGTCTGCTCTAACACCTTACAGGCAGTCAGGCATTGCTTCTAGTCAGGGACAAGCATATGCAGGTATGAGACAACTGGGAACTCTATATTCTTCTTCTTTTCACTTTCATGTTCAGAGCCTATTACCTGAGGACATATCCATAAGTAATTATTAGTTCCACAGTTTAAACTAAATCTAGTTAAAGTACTAATTAAATATCAATATTGTAAATCAAGAAATAGTTAAATAATAATTCCCAAATAGTGATCAAAATGCCAAATAAAATTATTCCTATTATTTAAGATTTTTTTAGTATACTAATATCTAGGAGAAGTGCAGAGAATTAAAGTTCCTGAAGGTATTAGAATGAAATATATGGTGAATGCTTCAAGTCATTGAAGTAGGCTGTTTTTGATAAGAAAACCAAAAGGAAAGGACAAAAAATGGGCAAATATGATATCAAACTAAAAAGTTCTGTTTGATCTTTTCATAGTGTCACAAATATCTTGAAATTCCCATTCATACTTTCCTATTAGTTTGTCTTTCTCTTTGTTGGACTGTATTAGATCTGCCACCTGGTCTTCTAGCTTAGATATTCTGTCCTCTCCTTCATCCATTCTACTGGTGAGATTTTCTACATAATCTTTTATTTCATTAACTGTGTTCTTCATTGCTAGTAATTCTGACTGGTTTTTCTTTATTATTTCTCTTTCCTTATGTATGTCTTGTATTGACCTCTTTATTTCACTAAATTAGTGTCCTGTGTCTTCTTTGATTCCTTTGATTTCCTCCTTGATTCCTTTGATTTCCTCTTTCATTCCTTTGATTTCATCTTTGACTTGTTTGAACATATTTATAATCATTCTCTTGAAATCTTTCTCCGTCATTTCCTCTAACTCGTTTTCACTGGAGGTCATTTCTGATGCATTGATACTTTTTGGTGGATTTATATTGTATTGATTTTTGGTGTTTCTTGTGTTATAATGCACATATTTTTGCATCTTGGATTAATTTAATGCTTGGATTTTCTAGTTAGCTGCAGTATTATTAGATGTATCAATCAATCTGATGTTATATATCTTCAGGGTAGGAGCTTAAGGTGCTAGGTGTGGCTCTCAAGACTATCAGAATATCTACAAAAGTGACCCTCGGTGTTGGGTTTGCCTTCTATGGGAGTATTCAGGTAGGCTGGGTGGAACAAAATACAGGCAGATTCTAAAATTTAACTGAACACTCTACACTTTCAATGAAAAACGGCACAGAGTATTTATGCAAGAGTATGTATTATGACAACCAGATCCTCTAACAAAGTCACTGTCCCTTGGGGTGTGTGGTGCCCCACACACTTAATACCAACCAGGAGGTTAAGATATCTGGTCTGTAGAGGGTTCCAAGTCAGCTTGTGACCAAGTGAGACCCTTCCCTAATGTACAACAGAAGAGGCAACAAAGCTACTATAAATCAAGAAGCAACAAATAACAAGCCCAAAATATAGCTTATTCAAGAATGCCAAATCTGACCATCCATCAAATTTAATGTATAACTTGTCCTGATATGGAGGGTGCAATTAGCACTTCCCTTTCAAGTCTATATACCAGGCTTATTTATATATATATTTATATATTTTTATATATTTTTATATATATTTATATATATTTATATATATTTATGACCTGGTGTAATCCCAGTTACCTTTTGGGATGATTTCAGTCTCAGTTATTCTGCGCTCCTGCTTAGGTCCCTATTTGGTACACTGTGGGTTCAAGTAGGCTGGCTAGGTCATAGGATCGCTGCTCTGGTCGCCCGTGCTGGGTGCTGTGATCTTCCGCTGGTTTCTGGTGCTTACTGGCACTTGTACTGGCGGTGGGGGAGGCTGTCGATGGTGGCTCTACCTCTCTCACTGGTCTATGTGATCTTCTACCTTGTGATCTACTCCTCCGTTGTTCACTGCCATTCTCCCTTCACGTTTCTTGAGTTTGCGAAGAGCTCCCGTGTAAGTGGAAAATCCCCTCACCTGGCTTTTCCTGTGGCTCAAGCCGAGCCTGGCAGCTGTGGCCCCATGGACCTGGTGCCACAGCTGCTGGAGCTGCTTCTACCTGCCTATGTGAGCTCTGGATCTCTCCTACTTCTCTGCTGCCATTGGTAATTTCTTATCTCACTTTTTAGTAGAAGAGTGTATTTTGCTGGGGTTTTTTTTTTGTTTGTTTTTTGGGTTTTTTTTTTTTTGTTTGTTTGTTTTTTTTGTTTTTTTTTTTTTTTTTTGGCTTTTTCTCCCCTCGGCTGCTTTGGCTTGGTTCCTATGCTGCCATCTTAACCAGAAATTGCCTCAAACTAAAAACTTCTGAACAGCAAAAATAAGAATGAACAGTAGGGACTGATATCCCATAGAAGTGGAGAAAATACTTGAAAATTATTTGATAAGAAATTTTGTTCTTGTGAAGTGAATAAGGAACTAAAGCACACAAGAAAACAATTCAAATGTTCCTGTGAAGAGTAACAACATTATGAATAGACATGATGTTGTCCATAGAGTAAGAAAACACACTTGTAAATAAGTAAACTACTTTTTATGTCTGAATAGTAATCAGAGAGATACATGTATGAATGACACTCTTTCTCTCTGCATTTGTGTATTCATAGACACGTAGGCTGATTCCTTATCTTGTCTATTGTGAATGGTTCTGCATTAAACGAGTGTGCAGGTACCTCTTAATAGAATTGTTTTCCTTCTGTTGAAATGTGCCCCAGATTGAAATTGCTGGATTGCAAGGTAACCAAACATTGTTACAAGAAAAAGCATACCAAAGTATTTAATGAAAGTATTAAATGACAAGAACTTTCAGAAAGAAGATGTAAATGTCTAGAGAAAATTGATGTCTATCTTCAAGCTTAGTTCAATGAAGAATGAAAAGAATATCAAGTTGTAATTGCAGCAAAGCCTGTGTAATTGAATTCTTATCAGCCTGTCTGTGTAGCATGCCTCCAACATAGGTATAGATTAAGACCCCATACACTGAGGTCTTAAAAGGGAAAGTGACCTTTCATTCAGAAAAAAAGGGGTTCTAGTTGCTTGTCCCACCTTGGGGAAGAGGAATTCTGATTATTGTGACTCACTTTCAGAGAAGAAATCTTCAGTGAGAGGATGGGGAAAGTTTGGAAAACCTTTATTCCTAAGCCTTGCCAATCTTCTTCAACTCAAAGTGCATGCTGAGGTATTATACCTTGGCAAACTGATATGAACCGTCACACAGGCAAAGCACAATGCAAAATATCTGTAACTAAAGGTGAATCATGGGTGGGAAATCTGAGATTTACTTAGCTGCAGTAGAAATCACTACAGCATGGGGGCAAGGGAAATGGCTCATTGAGTAAAGAGCTCGCTATGCAAGAGTGATGACCTAACACTCACATTAAAAAACTGGGCATGGAGGTGTGTACCAGTAATTTCAATTCTGGCAGGCAGAACCAAGAAATCTCAGGGGCTCATTGGCTAACTAGTCTAGCAAAATTCATGAAGTCTAGGTTCAGTGAGAGACCCTGTTTCAAAGAGTAAGGAGCATTGTGATAGAGGAAGATAACACACACACACACACACTCTCTCTCTCTCTCTCTCTCTCTCTCTCTCTCTCT
The DNA here is from genome assembly GCA_036346955.1 of Dipus sagitta. Lineage (NCBI taxonomy): Eukaryota > Metazoa > Chordata > Mammalia > Rodentia > Dipodidae > Dipus > Dipus sagitta. The sequence continues at coordinate 100,347,670 of CM070771.1, read as the reverse complement.
CAGCATTGGAACATAAGCTGGTATATCCCTAAGTGTGAATTTTGAGAACTGATGGAAGCTCTATGCAGATTACTTGCAGAGATTTAGTCTCCATTCATGAGTTCCAAGGAACATGGACAGTGGAAGAATATGAAGCCTCTAATACTTATAATTATAACACATATTAAACACAGGCCAGTTCCAGGTCACTATGAATTTATTCACTATAAGTCTATTTATTTCATTTGGGATTTAGCTCAGTGGTTGAGCACTTTCCTAGCAAGCGCAGGGCCCCAGGAACAGTCCTCACCATCAAAATAAATAAATAAATAAATAAATAAATAAATAAAAGCTAATGTCTAATTATTTACCTCATATTGCTCAATATATGCTTGATTTTTAATGGAAACTTAGAAGGCAATTAAAAAAGCACAAGATAAATCATGATTTAAAGAGAAAACACAGGCCTCAGTCCAGACAGATGTGACACAGATGTTCAAATTATCAGGAAGGGAATTTTGAATAACTCTAATTAAGATGTTAAGGGCTCTAAAGAAAAGGGCTGATAACAATAAAAGAACATATGGATAACATAAGCTCAATAAACTGATATACCTATAATCACGTCATTTTCATAAACCACCCTTTCCTTAGGTACCCATTAGTTTGTCTCTGATGAGAACTTTGGACTAAATCCACAAGAAGTTACAGTAGCTACAACTTATACCTAAACAAAAAAATGTTCAGACTTTCAAGTAGTAATATTCACTAATTTCCCGGCAGAACAAAGAGTGTATCATCTGGCATCTGTGGTACCATCAGAAAGCAAACCTAAAACAGCTGGATATAACTAATCAAAACTTGAAAGGAATGCATGATACATGTCTAAAAACATAGAATCTCAATTAACTATGAAACTATGTTCTAACTAATATAAATCATAACTTCAGATTTCTTTAAAAGACATTAAAAACACATTAGGATATGACAATAATATGTTGAATTTTCTTTGGAAAGAAACAACAAACAAATTTCTGTCATCAGTTTAAGGTTCATTAATACTGTAATTCAGGAAAACAATTTTAATATATTTTAAGCTGAGATTAATTTATAGGCATAAGCAATACTTTGAAACCACCTATTCTTAATAGTAATACTATTATCAAAACAATACATATTGAGTTGTGTTACTGTGGCTACATTAGGAGGGCTCAGTCAACATCTACCATGTAGAAAAGAACTGAACTTGGTTCATAAATGAACACTGTCTCAGATGATAACAGATATGGCAAAAGAACTCTTCAAAAAATAGACTTATACAATATCTACTTTTACTTTCTGGAATTAGTGAAAAGATTTTACTATTCAAAAATGTGTTTAGATCATATTTGCTACAAATTCCTTTATTTTGTGCCTCATCTAGAAGGACATACCAGGTAAATCATGGACAATTGGCAAACTAATGTGTCATAATTTACTATACAAATAGTAGTAGTTAGAAACAAAGCACACAGATTTCATAATGGTCTTTGGCCTGCACATAAATATCTTATAGCCATAATTCTTAAAAAATAAAAAGACTCTTGAGTTGCCTGGAATTTGAGATTTAAAATATAAATAAGATTCCTTTATTACCCTTGCTCAGGGAGTGTGTAGTTACGGCCAATAGAGGCAGACTGCCATATTTTTCTCCATATAGGTGATTCCCATATTCTGGCTTGTTACCTTGTATCTGTTGTACTTACAGTGTTTAAATTAATTGGTTTCTACTTTTATTGAAAAGTTGTAAAATGTAGTCATCATAGTGAGCACATGTCAAAGTAAAACTACACTCAAGCAGTGGGGAATACTATGAAAAGACCGATTCATATGTTCATGAAGAAGCCTATTCAGTAATATTCTTTTAAGAAGGACCTCCCAAACAAATGATCCCATAAGGGAAAGTCTCTAATATATAGACATAAACAGTAATCAGGTATTGATGAAGTAACTGCCATTCAACAGATTTGAAAATATATATAGTGTACATTAAACTCTTCATAGGGCATCAATTTGGGGAATTATTCATTAGTAGATGCACTGGTAAAGTTTCATGTTAGCTCTGACTCAATATATTAGAAATAAATCAGTCCATTTTCATGTTAGATTTTAAATAATTATAACAAGTATCTTATAATATATACTTCTTACAACTCACTGTTTGGCATTCTTTCAGAAAGTTAATTTACAATAAGCAAAATAATACCTTCTTTCAAAATAATTTACATGACACCACAATGAAAACAAAATACTGTACTAAGTCATGCATATAAAATCTACTGAAATCAATTTCATTGGCTCCAGTGCCACCCGTCCCCTCTTTACAATATGAATACTGTGATAGCTCCTGTGATGTGCTTTACGACTTGCAGTTTTTCTTGGGATTTCTCTAAGATTGTCTATTTGATGAATGCTTATTTGGGGTAAAGATACTTTTACTTTTCTACATACATCCTTTTTATAATAAAAGTTAGATGACTTGTCAAGAATATATAAGGAGGGTATTTTAGCCACTTGACCTTGTTAAACTTAAGATTCCTTTTGCTGGCTTTAAATTTCCCTGAACAAAATTCTAAGAGGTGTATTAAGTTTCTCATGAGATAAGTAAAATTAAGGCTTGAACTTTAAGAAAATTTTAAGGTTCCAGGCTGTTGGTCTTCTGATTAAGTCTTATTCTAAACCCTAGGTGATTGAGTGACAGTTATGTTTCTTTTTTTAGGAGAATTTGGAAAAAACCTCAGTAACAGAATGAACAGTCTTAAGATTTGTCTGTGAAATAAATTTAAAGACATAGTTTGCCCTTTATTCCACTACAACACATATTTAATTAAAAATTTTTTGATTTTGTTCTTTCATGGAAAGCCTTGGATTTTTTTTAAAATTAGTTATGTACATACACAATGTATACAGTCATGTTGGTACCATCATTAGCTTTCTCCCTGTTGTGTGCCCCCCTCCACAGGGACCCTCCTCATTGGGGAATGTGGATTGTGCATTGTAGGGTTATCCATCAGTTATGGGTAAGAGGCAATGTCTCTGTGTATCATGACCCAACGTGTGGCTCTGACATTCTTTCCACCACCTCTTCCACAAATTTCCCTGAGCTATGTTGGGTTCATTTTAGGTCTGCTTCAGTGATGAAGTCTTGGGAGCCTCCATGTCTCTGGATATCTGGTTTTGTAGGAGTTGAGTGTTCTCTGTGCCTATCTCCTTCACTCTTGTCCTGGTACCAGGTTCACCAAGGAAGCAGCACTCTTGCTCATTTCCCTAAAACTCTTACTTTCTGCTGGGGCCTTTTTGAGGTATGAGGGGTTGGTTCTTTCCTTAGAATCTGCATCCATCTGCAAAAGAGAAGCAACTTCTCCAGCAAAGAGTGAAGCTAGCACCAGATAAATGGCATAACCTTTCTTTTTGTCAGAGAATTTAACAGATGTAGGCCCTCTTGTAGTCCATGATTGGTGGGAATGATAATGGAAAATGGGCTTGTTTTTGGTTATGGTTCTGATTTGATTCCTAGCTCCAGCTATGGGTTCCATCCCACTGAGCAGATCAGCTAACCAAATCAAGAGCAGTTGGTTTCCCACCATGACTGTGTGCCACAATTGCACTTGTGTGAGCATCACATCAGGTTTTTGGTGCTGATTAGCATGGACCACAAGTTGCTTGGACAGATGTTGGTCATTTTTCCTCCATCGCTCATGTAGCACCTTCTGGCAGTAGATGAGCTAACTGTCTAGGGACTGACTCTCTTCCAGATTCAAGCCAGGTTCCATACCAACAGCACATGGTGTCTTCAGCAGTAGGGTCTTATCACTAACATTTAGTGGGTCATCAAGCACTCTGACAGAAATCTCTGTCTTCTTTTGGGAAACCTTGTAGGTCTCTCTGATCAAGAGCTCTTTGTGGAAGATAGCCACATGCTCTTACTGGGAGTTACAGGTCACTAACTAAAAAGAGAAGGAAGAAAAAGATAAGTAATATAAAAGAGATAGAGAGAAGAGGGAGAGAGAGAAACAGGAGAAGAATAAGGTCAGTCTTCATCATACTCTATCCAGGCCTTTGTGGTTCAGGTGTTCCCTCTAAGGGCCTGATGAAGGTTCAACCATTTAGTCTGTCTTTAAGGATGTATAACTTTATGGTACCGTTGCCATTTGGGTCCAGTTTTGTGTCCGCACTCCTGTCCTTACCCTCCCTTCCTGCCCCATCCACCGTATTGTGGCTTTTTTTTTTTCATTTTTTTTATTAATTAGTTTTGTACTCAGCAAATACAGTCAATTTGGTACCATTGTTAGGCTCATCCATGTCCCAACCCCTCTCCCTGATCCCTCCTTGTTGAGATATATGGGTCATGCATTGTGGAGTTAGCCCACAGTTATGGGAAAGATAAATGTCTCTGCATATCATGACCCGACATATGGCTCTGACATTCTTTCCGCCCCTCTTCCGCAAAATTTCCCTGAGCCATGTTGGGTTCATTTTTGGTCTGCTTCAGTGATGAGGTGTCGGAGCCTCTGGGTCTCTGGATCTCTGATTTGGTAGGAGTTGATTATTCTCTGTGTTGATCTCCTTCATCCTTGTTCTGGTACCCAGTTTACCAAGAAAACAGCACCCTTGCTTGTTTTGCCAATTGTTCTTAGTTTCAGCCAGGGCACTTTTGAGGTATGATTGCATGGCACTCTCCTTAGGATCTACATCTATCTGAAAAAGAGAAGCAGATTCTCCAACAGAGAGTAAGTTAGCACCAGAAAAATGAGATAACCCTTACTTTTTTATAGAGAGTTTAATAGGTATAGGCCCTCTTGTAGCCCACGATTGGTGGTAGCTGGTTAATGGAGAGCGGGCATATGTTTGGATATGTTTCTGATTTGTTTCCCAGATCCAGTTATGGGTACTGTTCCACTGAGGGGATCAGTTAGCCGAATCAAGAGCAGTTGGCTTCCCACCATGGCTGTGCACCACTATTGCACTTGTGTGAGCATCATGACAGGTTATTTGCTGCTAAGTAGGTTAGACTATGAGTTGCGTGGACAGATATTGGTCATTTTCCCCTAGTTGCCCATGTAGCACCTTCTGGCACTAGACGCGCTGACTGTCTAGGGACTGACTCTCTTCTAGCTTCCAGCCATGCCATTCCATTTTATGTGGCAACCACATAAGGTGTCTTCAGCAGTAGGGTCTTACCACTAACCTTTGGTAGGTCATCAAGTACTCTGACAGAAATCTGTCTTTCTTTTAGGAAACCTTGTAGGTCTCTGTGATCAAAAGCTCTCTGTGGATGATAGCCACATGCTGGTACTAGGAGTTACAGGTCAGTGCCCACTAAGAAAGGGAAGAAAACTATAACTAATATAAAAGAGTTAGAAAGAAGAGAGAGAGAAAGAGAGAGAGAGAGAGAGAGAGAGAAGCTGTAGAAGATTAAGGTTAGTCTTGACCCTACCCTCTCCAGTGTCTTGTGGCTCAGGTGTTCCCCCTAAGGGCCTGGTGAAGGATCAGCCATTTGGTCTGCCTTTTAGGATGTAGAATTTTATTATACCATTGCCACTTGGATCTAGATTTGTGTTTCCCACGCCCTCTGTTCATCTCCCCTCCGCCCCCATCCATCCCATTGTTTAGTCCACGAGATGCTTGCTGAGTATGTAAGGTATCTTGGGTAGATTCAGGCTAGGTGCTGTAGATGAGTGAGACTAAGCAGCTATTTTTTTTTTTTTCTGTGATTGGGTAAGTTCACTGAGAATGATCTGTTCCAGGTTCAACCATTTTTCCTCAAATTTCACTGTGTCATTTTTTTCTTACTGCTGTGTAGAATTCATTGTGTATATACCACATTTTTGTTATCCATTCTTCTAGTGATGGACATCTGGGTTGATTCCAGCTCTTACCTATTATGAATTGAGCCGCTACAAACATGATTGAGCAAATCTCTCTGGCCTGTGGCTTGAAGGTTTTAGGGAAGATGTCCAGTAATGGAGTAACTATGTCTGTTGGTATCTCTATACTCAGCTTTTTCAGAAGTCTCCATATTGCTTTCCAAAGTGGTTGTACCATCCTACATTCCCACCAACAGTGGATGAGTGTTCCTACTTCTCCACATCCTCACCAGCATTTATTTTCATTTGATTTTTTGATGTTTGCTATCCTTATTGGGGTAAGGTGGAATCTCATAGTCTTAATTTGCATTTCCCTGATGATTAGGGATGATGAACAATTTCTTAAGTGTGTGTTTGCCATTTGTATTTCTTCCTCTGTGAACTGCCTGTTCAGCTCTTTGCCCCATTTTGTGAGTGGTGTGTTTGACTTTTTACTGTTTATATTTTTGAGTTCTTTGTAGATTCTAGAGATTAGGCCTCTGTCAGTTGGATAACCAGCAAATATTTTCTCCCACTCTGTGGGTAATCTATTGGCTTTGCTTATTGTATGCTTGTCTGTAAAGAAACTCTTCAGCTTCATGTGATCCCATTGGATGAGTGACTGTTAAAGATTGTGAGCTACTGGGGTTTTTATCAGGAAGTCTTTTTCCATTTCTATATCATGGGAAATTCTTCCTATAATTTCTTCCCGTAGTAGCCGAGTTTCTGGTCTTCTATTGAGGTCTTTGATCCATTTGGACATGAGTGTAGTGCATGGTGAAATGTGTGCATCAAGTTTCAATTTCCTGCATATGGTTATCCAGTTTGTCCAGCACAATACGTTGAAGATGCTGTCTTTTTTCCAGCCTATATTGTTAGGGCCTTTGTCAAATATCAAGTAGCTATAATTGCTTGACCCATAGTCCAGGTCCTCAAGTCTATTCCATTGGTCTATACTCCTGTTTTTATGCAAGTACCATGCTGTTTTTATTACTATGGCTTTGTAATATAGCTTTAGATCAGGTATGGTGATGCCTCCAGAGGTATTTCTTTTGCTGAGGATATGTTTGGATATGTGAGGCCTTCTGCCTTTCCACATGAAATTTGAGATCATTTTTTCTAACTCTGTGAATAACACTGTAGGGATTTTAATTGGAATTGCATTAAATCTGTATATTGCATTTGGTAGGATTGCCATCTTAGCAATGCTAATTCTGCCTATCCAGGAGCATGGGAGGTCTTTCCATTTTCTGAAGTCCTCCTCAATTTCTTTTTTGAGTGTTTTTATGTTTTCATTGTATAGATTTTCTCTTCCTTGGTTAACGTTATTGCAAGGTATCTGGTTGTTGTTGTTGCTATTGAAAATGGGACCATGTCCCTTATTTCTTTCTCTGTATCTTAGTCATTTGCATATAGAAAGGCTACTGATTTTTGTGCATTGATTTTGTATCCTGCTACTTTGCTATAGGCGGTAATCACCTTCAGTTTTGATATGGAGTCTTTCGTGTCTCTTACATATACAATCATGTCATCAGCGAATAGAGCTAACTTAACTTCCTCCTTTCCAAATTGTATCCCTTATATTTGCTTCTACTGTCTTATTGCTTTAGCTAGGACTTCCAGTACTACATTGAAGAGAAGAGGTGAGAGTGGACAACCCTGTCTTTTTTCTGATCTCAGTGGGAATTCCTCCAGTCTCTCTCCATTAAGTTTTATTTGGGCCTTCAGAGCTTTGTATATTGCCTTTATTATGTTAACATATGAACCAACCATGCCAATTCTCTACAATGTTTTGATCATGAAGTGATGTTGTATCTTGTCAAAGGCCTTTTCTGCATCTATCGAAATGATGGTGTGGTTTTTGTGTTTAACCTTGTTTATGTGGTGTATTACATTGACAGATTTCCGTATGTTGAACCACCCCTGTGTTCCTGGGATGAATCCCAGGTGGATAATACTTTTGATGTGTTGTTGGATTCAGTTTGTGAGACTTTTGTTCAGGATCTTTGCATCTAAATTCATCAGGGAAACAGGCTGGTAGTTTTCTTTTCTTGTGGCCTCTCTGCCTGGTTTTGGAAGTAGGGTGATACTAGCTTCATAGAAGGAGTTCGGTAGCTAACCCGTTCTCCAATTGTGAGGCACAGTTGGAGGAAGATTGGTTCGAGTTCTTCCATGAAGGTTTGAAAGAATTCAGCTGAGAAGCCATCTGGTCTTCGACTCTTCATTTTAGGGAGGTTTTTTATTACTTTTTCAATGTCAATGAGTGTGATAGGTTCATTTAGGAGATTAATCTTCTCTGAGTTTAGCTTTGATAGATGGTACACATCCAGGAATTTATCCATCTTCTCCACATTATCCAGTTTTGTGGAGTAGAGGTTTTTAAAATAAGTTCTGATGATTCTCCCAATTTCACTTATGTATGTAGTGATCTCTCCTTTTTCATTTTGAATGTTGTTAATTTGAAGCAGCTCTTTGTTTTGCTTGATCAAATTGGCCAGGGGCCTGTCAATCTTGTTTATTTTTTCAAAGAACCAGATCTTTGTTTTGTCAATTTTCTTAATTGTTTTCTTAGTTTCCAACTCATTAATTTCTGCCTTGATTTTAATTATTTCTTTCCTTCTGGAGCTGTTTGGGTTGGATTTTTCTTGGTTTTCCAGTGCCTTTAGGTGGATGGTTAGGCTATTGATTTGGGATCTTTCTGTATTTTTTATGAAGGCATTGAGTGCTATGATTTTTCCCCTGAGGACCACCTTCATTATGTCCCGTAAGGTTTGGTACGATGTGTTCTCATCATCATTCATTTCTAGAAATTTTGCAATTTTATTTTTTATTTCATCCACTATCCTTTTACTGTTTAAAAGTGTGCTTGCTGTTCAGTTTCCAGGTGTCATTGGGATTCTTGGTGGGTCTTTTGTTGTTAATTTCTGCCAACATATCATTGTGATCTGATATCATGCAGGGAATTATGTCAGTCTTCCTAATTATGTGGAGGCAGTCTTTGTGACCCATTATATGGTCTATTCTAGGGCATGTTCCATGGGCTTCTGAGAAGAATGTGTAGTCTGTTGATTTGGGATGGAAAGTTCTGTAGATGTCTGTTAGGTCTAAGTGATCTATGGTTTTGTTGAGCTCTCTTACTTCCCTGTTGAGTTTCTGTTGGATGATCTGTCTATTACTGATAATGGTTTATTGAAGTCCCCAGCTATGATGGTGTTGACACGTATTTCTGTATCATTGTCAAGTAGGTTTTGGTTTATGAACTGTGGTGCCCCTGTGTTTGGTGCATACAGATTTATGATTATAATATCCTCTTGATGGATTGTTCCCTTGATAAGTAGGAAGTGGACTTTTTTGTCTTTTTGGTTATTTTTGGTTTGAAGTCTATTTTATCTAGTATTAATATAGCTATGCCTGCTTGTTTCTTATTCCCATTTTCTTAGAATATTGTTTTCCACCCTTTCACCCTGAGGTGTCTGTCTTTAGTGGTGAGGTGGGTTTCTTGAAGAGAACAGATTGAGGGGTCTAATTTTTTGATCCATCCTGTTAGCTTGTGTCTCTTGATGGGCGAATTAAGGCCATTAATATTTAGAGTAATGACTGGGAGATTTGATTTGATCCCTGCCATATTGTGATGGTATATGTGGTTTGATGGACTTTGAAGTTTTTTTGTGCCTACTCTGAGTTTGGTTATTGTGATCTGCTTCTTGTAGGCAATTGAGTTTGATTATTTGTTTCTTTTCTGTGAAAAACTTCCTGAAATACTCTCTGTAGGTTTGGTTTTGTGTTCATATAATTGTAAAGCTGAGTTTTGTCATGGAACAGTTTTCTTTCACCGTCTATTATGAGGGATACTTTTGCTGGGTAGAGTAGTTTGGGTTCAAAGCCATAAGTTCTTGGATGTTGCAGTGTTTCATTCCAGGCCCTTCTAGCTTTCAGGGTTTCCATTGAGAAGTCTGGAGTAATTCTGATGGGGTTACCTTTAAAAGTGGTGTGCTGTTTTTCCCTAGCTGCTTTTAGGATTTTCTCTTTGGTGTCAATGTTTAGAGTCTTAATGACAATATGTCTTGGAGTTTCTCCTTTATTCCCATCTGTTTAGGTAGAGTTCTGTTAGCATCTTGTATCTTGATGGGCCTTTCTTTTAAGAGACTGGGGAAGTTTTCTTCAATTATTTTGTTAAATAAGTTCTCCATGCCTTTGGTCTGAATTTCTTCTCCTTCTGGTATTCCAATGATCCTGATATTAGGACGTTTAAATGTGTCCCACAATTCCCTCATGTTCTGTTCACAAAAACTTTTGAACTAACTAAAATTTTTGGACCCTTGAACTGTTTCTTCCATCTTGTCTTCCAGATTAGAGTTTCTATCCTCCACATGGCTGACTCTATTCTTGAGAGCTTCTAGAGTTTTGGACTTGTTCAATTAGGTTTGCATTTTCTACTACTTTTCTATGTCTAATTTCCATCCCTCTGTCAAGCTCCCTTTTCAGATCATTTTCTGATTTTCTTGATGCTTCTTTGAATTCATCCTTGTATTTCTTTATGTCTTCACTTAGCATCCGCAGCTGATTTTTGAGGTCCTCTTTTTTTCACTCTTGCCCATATGTCTTAAGTGTCTTTGAACTCCTTCAATTTTCTTATCTATTAGGTCTATTCTAGTGATGGTAGCATCCACACGATTATCTGTTCTTTGTTGCTTTTCTGCAAGTTCTACCAGTAGCTTGGTCAGGGTTGCATTGCTCATAGCTTCATTTGGTGTTCTGATCCTAATGACCCTTCTATGTTTTGATTAGAGATGTTCATTGTAGGACTGGGTGATCTAACTGGATTTTCTTGCATTTTTTTTCATGGTTTTTTTTTTTTTTTTTTTTTTTGCGCTGTGGTCTGCCCATTGCAGTGTATGAGCACATAGGTGGGTGGATCAGCCTTGGCTCAACCACAATGCTAAGCTGAAGAAGCCTGTGGCAGTTACCAAGCAGCCTGGTCTTTGTCTCTCACTTGCCAAAGCTGCCTGAGCTCCTGCCTGACAGGGGCACCAAAGTTGCCTGAACTCTCACGTAGTAATGTGCCAAAGCTTCCTGCACTCACACTAGGAGGGACACTGAGGTACCAAGCACTGAAGCAGCCCAAACTCTGGCGTGGTAGAACACTGGGACCTGGAAGCAGTCTGCACTCACCAGCAACAGGAAAATGGGGGTCAGCCAGGGTGGCAGACAAGGAGGGGCTGGCACCTGAGCTAGTGTAAGCGACAGACAGAGACAGTCTGAGCTTGCATGGGGAGTTTTAGTGGGCCTGGGCTTGCGGTGAATGTGCAGTGGCCAGAGCAGTAAGTGAGCAGATGGGCCCAGCAGGCTAAGCTTGCCCCAGCAAGGATCGGTAGCAGCATGCATTTGGGGGGAAAATTGATCAAAGGAGCCTGAGCTCCAATGGGCTAGCAGGCATAGCCTGGCCAAGGTGTCTCCTGGGCAGGGGTAGCAGGGCGATCACCCCTGTGCAGTGAGGCAAGTGGAACTATGTTGGCCTGGGACCCTTTTCCTATAGTAAGTGTGGGAATTTCCTGAAGCTGGGACTGTAGATACGGAGGCTGCTTGGGGGGAGGGGTGTGCTACCCACATGCGAAGGAATCAGCGATTCTCTGTTTTTTCCCCTCTGTGCCCTCCCACTGGCAATCTATTGGAGATTTCTCTTCCCTAAAAGACCCAGTGAACCCTTAATGTCTTGCCTTCTTTCCTGGGGATGTGTGGCGCAGTTAGGCAGTAGCCATCTTGGCTAGAAGTCGTATTGTGGCTTTTTTATCTAACCATAATTTTGGTGGCCTGTTACAGTAAAATTCATGGTGCTGTTTATCAGGCACTTTGAACAATGTCTACAGAAAGACTTTGGATAGATAGATGGAATACATGTTGATATTTTAGATTCTAGGTATTCTATCTTCCTTTCTTGCAGGGTTTTTCTTTTATCAGTTGCAACATATCTTAATATTTCAGTCAGCTCTAATCTTTACAAACTTGATTTCAAGAAACTTGCATATAATTAACTTTCAATAAGATTTAAGCAAACATCTATTTTCCTTCTCTTATTTCCTTCTTTTGTCCCCACTCCTTCCATGGAGCTTTTTCTTCTTTCTCACTAGTCCCTCTTCTATTTTGGTGGTTTTTTTTTTTCTCTCCTTCATCATCCATGACAAATACTCATGGGACCAGGTCTTGTGCGGATAATGGCTGCCAGGGTGAAGTAATGAATGTCCACATCATTTTCTGGAAGACAGTGTTCCAAACATTCTTTCTCATCTTCTTGCACATTCTCTCTGCTCCCTCTTCTGCAGTGTTACCTGAGACTTGGAGGGTGAGAGCATCTACCTTTAAAAATTGGTTTCACTTCTCTAAATGCTATAGAAGTATATGAAGATGGTTGTAGAAGACTGCCCCCCCAAAAAGCATATTGGAAGGAAGAAATAATTTAGTACTTTTTGCTTTGTAATATAATTTTAAAACGTGTTAGCTTTTAAGATGTTTTTATCTAAAATGATATATTCAATTTTGTGGTTTCTAACACTAAGGATAAGGAAAGAAGTTAAAGTGCTACAAATTTATAAGGTTTCCTTCATATACTCTAAAAGACATAATGATATCCTATGTGCATTTAAGCTTAGCATCTAACTCTATTTTATGTTTTACAAGATTTTCCTGCTGGATCAATCATTGTTAATGTCTACTGTGATGGAATTATGAAGGCCACAACAGAAATTAAATATTGCACAAAAGCCACTGGGTGCCCAGTTAGAGTACCAGATCCAAGAGATGTTTCGTCCCAAGTAAGTTGATCTGCCCAGCATGCCAATCAAACTTTAAGCTAAAGAACTAATGCAAAAATAGAAGATACCTAGTGTGGTCTAAAGTTTGAATATTTAGGTAATAACAATAGGTTGCTGGTCCAGAGGAAGGGAAGAAGCCAGCCTGTATAGTCCAGAGATGCAGAAAAATTACTTTTGTTAAGTCATTCCAGATAATGCCAGCAGGGGATAGTTTATTCATTACTTCTTGGTTGTCATTTTAATGCTACTACAGAGCAGATAATGGAAATCAGAAAGAGATTTTGAGGAGTAAATTCCCCTTTACTTATCTAGCCAGCACAAAACAAAAGAAAATCAAACTATCTGATGTTTTGTGGTTAGGGAACAGACAAACCAGAATACCACCCAAAGGGAGCATGCAATGTTACTCTAGCAGCTGTTTTCACATGGACATTGCTACCCTCTGTGCATGGTTTTCTTTGTTTCATTTATTGTCACTACCTTGCAGTGCGAATCACTGGGGTTTACTATTAATGTTTATTAAGAATTTTAGATAGACCAAAACTTCCTTGTAGTTATTCAAAAGAGAGTCCTCAAACCTTGGGTTCTTTCTGTCCTACAGCAAAGGCTCATTCAGCAATGCTGAATTATGAAGCCTTTGTGGCCTCCTTGGAAAGTCCGTATTTGGTAACTTTCTTACCAATGCTGGGTCACTATAGACTCTATAATATTAAGGAACCTTGAGGAATCTTAAGCTGTAAGGTTAACTTCTGCATGTTATTTTTTTTTTGTAACTTGACCCACTTTCAACAGAATTAAGTATTGTTTATTATGGAAACTTGTCATTTATGAGCTTAGTCCACTAAGTTTTAAAAGTGTAAATAAAATTTTTAAGTTAAACTATATCTCAATAAGATCTGATGTTACACGAAACACTAAAAAATATCATTTTTGGCTACTCAATGATTACAACTATAACTTTTCTTAATTGCCTTGTTGAAGGGAGAAAGGTAATCAGAAAAAGAACTGAAGAAAGTGGTAGCTCAGCTGAACAATGTGATCTGTGACCTTATAACATGAAATACCTCATAAGTTTATAATGAAACCATCAATGATAATGACATTGGTGGGCTATCATTGCCTTATGTGTTTGAAATTGGAGGCTTTGTTATTTGTTGGATGTAACACTTTCTTCCTTCCAGTTTGTCTTTATGAATGATGTATCTTAGAACATTGGGGAAAATAAAGAATTGTTAGAAAAGAATAGGAACTGAAATACCATTTGTCAAACTGGACCGTCTGAGGATATTTGACAAAATGTCTATATTGAAGCTGCAGAACAAGTAACAAATAAGAGTTTGAAATATGGCTGTTTAATTTTATTTGGACAAGTCTACCCTGTTTTCTACTCTAAAATCCTACTTGTAACAGAAAGATTAATAAAGGAGATTAAAGTAGACAGCCTCAGTTCACTGAGATAAACTTCCAAACCAGGCACAGTTATAAAGGAAAGGATATTTACTGAAGCTTACAGATCCAAGGGAACTTCTATCATGGTAGAAGAAGCTGGCCTGCTTTCATAGGCCCAAGCAGAGAGAAAAACCAACACCATCACCAGCACAAGCAAGCACCCTTCAGGAACTCCAGACAGAACTCACTTTGCATATCTTTAGATTGAATTTAAAATCCACTATCACACCTTAGGGCTAGATGCTAAGATTTGTTCAGTGACACCTCCTCCAGCCAGGTGGCTGAAGATCTAAATTACACACTAACAAAACCATGAATATATTGTGGGGCATTCATTTAAACTACTACTTTTTCTCCTTGGCTTCCAATAGATTTATAATCATCTCACATTGTGAATTGTATTTAGTCCATTTTTAAAGATCTCCATGGTCTTTATCAACTTAAGAGAGTTCCAAAGTCCTAAATCTCATCTGAAATTTAAGATTATCTCTTAGCTGTGAGTCCTGTAAAATCAAAACAAGTTATATATTTTTAACATATAAAGGCCCAGAGTAAACATTTTCAACTGTTATAAAGCATAACAAGGAGAGACTAGAACAAGTAAACTTAACAACCATTAAGCAAACATTAAACTTAAGTAGTTTAAGTCCAATATAACAAGTGCCTGACAGTCCCTGGATTTTTTAATTTCACCACTCCAGCTGGGCTGAATATCCAGGAAAAATCTTCATCCTCAGCCAAAATCCTCCATGGTACCCTTGCATAGTCCTGGTATAATCAAAACATCTTTGGTTCTCCTGTAAACCCTGGTTCATCTTTTAATGGCTTTTTCAGCCTCAGAGTTATCATGCCCTGCCTCATGTCATATCTCAGCAGTGGCTCCTGGAACCATGTGTGCACTTTATGACTTACTGTATGTATTTCTTATGTTTTTCAAACCAATACCAAGTGTTCAGGATACAGTCATATTTTTAATTTAGGAACAAAATAAATTGTAAGCCTGAAGGGCAGGTTTCTTCTCCAGTCAACTCTTTTCCAAAAGAGTTTGTATGTCTATCATAGTCTTTCCTCAGGCATCTTCTCCATTGTTTTAATGTAAAGCAGTTGGGCCATCTTTCTTAAAATGGTGAATGTGTTTGAGAATAGCATTCTCAGTGTCTGTAAATTATAAACCTGTTTGAATTTTTAGACTTTAAATCTTAAGTCTTTTAGTCCCATATCTTTAGCCAAGCACATCAGTTTGTTACAAATTTAACGTCAATAAAACTATCTGGGCCTGGGCAGCAGAACACAGTCAGTCCTTATGTCAGTAGTCCAATTCCAACAAGGTTTTTCTGCTATCTTTTCTTTTTCTTAGAAAGTTCATAAGTCAAGCCTCTAAGTTTAATTTTTCTATGCTTAGGGTTTGTATAGTCTCATCATAATAGTTCATAATACCTGCCTTACTGCTCTAGAAAGCATCATCAGTTATATATCAAGTCCATCTTTGTTCCTCCAAAACAAATGTTTCAAAAGATCAAAATATACATGGTCAGATTCATCTAACCTCACTCTTGGTACCAATTCTATAGTAGACAGCCTCAGTTTGTGGAGATGAACTTCCAATCCAGGCACAGTTATGGAGGAGGGGATATTTATTGAAGCTTATAGATCCAGGGTAAGTTCCATAACGTAGAAGAAGTTGGCCCACTTTCACAGGCCCGAACAGAGAGAAAACCAATACTATGCCTACCACAATAAACATACTTCAGTAACTCCAGGCATAACTCAGGCACTTTGTATATATTTAGACTGAAATTTCAAATCCACCATCAAACCTTAGGGATGGACCCTAAGATCTTCCCAATGACACCTCCTCCAGCCAGGTGGCTGCAATCTGAATTACAAACTAACAAAACCCTGAATATATTGGGAGCATCCACTTAAACTATCACAATGATATACTACATTTCCAGTATTCACACCATGCAGAAGTAGTCTTCAAATCCACATTTGCATTGCTTTTTCTGCCAGGGGGAAGTTTTATGTGTACTGAGAATTAAATGTAACATGTGAATCCTGGACAAACCTCCTGAATAAAAAAATATGCAAGTCACAAGTTCATTTACAAAGTAAATGAAACTTCTTTTGCATAGATTTTAGGTTACTAGAAAATGCTATTTTATTTTTATCCTGTATCTGAAATGAGAAGTAAATAAAAGGATTATATGTGATTTTTAGGATTTCTCCCTTCCAAAAAGGTCAGAGGACTTGTGAAGGGAAGACAGTCATACTGGGTTCAAGTTTTGCTATCAGGCTTGAGGTCTGAGTCTTAGAGGGTTTGAGTGATACAATTTTTGGTGTCAGTAGCCTAACCAAAACACATATTAAGTAGATTTAATGTCCATAACTGGAGGTAGGTCTAGGGGTTTTGTTGTGTCATCAGAGCCCTGGTACTTTGGGGAATTACAAGTAAACAGACTGGGCTCTTGGGCCAGCCCAAGCCATTCCATGGGAGGTTAGGAAAAAGAACCTGGGTACACATCAGTTCCTTTCCCTAGAGTTTTAGTCAGCATATGACTGGTGACTTCTAAATATATCATCTGAGATGATAGCATAGCACAAGACAGACTCCACACATGCTGGAGAGGCATTTCCATAGTTTTTGGGTCTATTGGGTTAAAAACCAGGATTTTACATTTCACTATAGAGCATTGCATTAACTGTTGCTATCATGTTCCTGCCACTAAATTGCGACAATTGGATATTTTGCAAATTGTCCACCAAACTCCTCTTTTCGAAACCGAGCATGCATTGTAATTTTATTCTCCATAGTTAATGTGAATTTGTAAGTGTGTGCAACAGCAAATGGGAGTTTTTCAATAGCCAACCTACTCACTGAAGTGGCATACTAAAAACTGCCATGAGATTTCCAGGAAATTTTAATGGAAGATATGATTTCAGTAATCTTAAAATTACTAAAAAGGTTTGTCTTTTGTCATTTAAAAGTTATTGGATATGTAATAATGTAGATCTCATGAGAATTTGAGGAAAAAATTAATGTGAAATCTGTGAGCTTTATTTTGTAATATTCCAGAATTTATAATAAGATACTTTATATTATCATTTAAAAGCTATTGAGTATATGTTAAGCTGGCCATTCTGTGAATTTTAGTAAATAAATGGTGAAAAAAAAACTCATTTGATTTTATTTTAAAGTATGCCTGCTAGGTTTCAAAACACTTTACCTAACCAACTTAATGACCTAATTGCTTCTTAAATCATTTCATTTTTAAAAATTTCAGATAAATACTGCATTGCAGTAAATAGCCTCATAAAGTTTAAATTTCCAGAGCATCACTTAAAATATGAAATATAAGATATATCAATAAAAAACAGAAGCTAATTTTGGGATGAAAATTAAGATTCAAGTTTGGCTATTAGAAATACTAGCAACTCCGTAACTGAGATCATTAAAACCTTTGAGACCTGCATCGTAGTTACACAAGTGTCATAGGGCAACAACAAAGTTAACTGAGTAAAGAAATCACTAGATACAATATGAGAGCAAGGTTAGACCAAAATGTTAAAAGAATGTTGCAATTATTAATCAAAATACTAGCAGCTATTTATTAAAAGAATTTTTGAAACTACCAAATGACTCTTCTTAACCTTACTTATGAATAAAAAGATATATTTATGTTACATAGCTTTATCCCACTGTATATTTTACTTTGTATGTATTGAAATATTATTTTTCATGTTATTTCAATATTATTTTCTTTATGTTAGACATATTTCATATTTTTATTAAATAATACAATTATTTGCATCATCTGCATTCTACTGACTGAAAATATTTAATCCAGTGGAAATTGTTATAGCTTTGATCTAAAGCATCCCCCAGAGACTGTGTGGTCTAGGCTCAACTGCCAGCAGATGGCAAGTCTGGGAGCTGGTGAGTGACTCAGTAGGTGAGGCCGACGGAAGAAGTAGACCACTGGCACATGGCCTGTGAGGATTGCTCTTCTCCTTAGCTGGTCTGGCCTACCCAGCAGCAGGCAAACAAACACAAGAGAGACCATGTCATGTCTCAGAATAAGGTGGAAGGAGTGGACTGACACACTGAGTTTGTCCTCTGACCTCTACACATGGACCATGGCATGTACACACACACACACAATAATAAAATAAATGCCTGCAATCTTACCTCTCTTTTAAAGGTCACATATTACCATTTTCTTTGCTTTTTTGAGGAGCAGGAGTTAGATTCTCTGATTGAAATGGTAATCACTTCCTTCATGGAAGCTCAGTTTTTTGGTGATAAAGGAATTTTTTAAGGTTTACAATGAATAATCTAAATCACTTGCTGTATGTTCATTTATAAAACAAATATCTCCTAAAATTTATGTTAAGAGAAAAAAACATTTAGATTGGGAATGATAGCCATGCTTCTCTCAGGAGGACTAACTTGTAAATATGCTTTCTGCATGTCATTTTTTAAATTAAAGTTCAACAACTTTATGTATTTATTGACTATAATATAACATTCTAATATTAGGTATGAAGGGTATGCTGATAAAAACCAGGCTAATTAGCATTTCTATCTAATTATCGTTTCTTTATGTTTGTAGACTTTAATACCCTCTCTTCAAATCTCTCACAAAGTATGTGAGGTTATTTAGTTTATTGTGAAACACTAGAACTTGTTTCTTTGATCTGTGGTTTGGTGCCCTGCTTCTAACCCATCTACTCTTCATACTTTCTAGCCTCTAATAGTCACTATTTCTAGGTTCTGCAAAAGAAAAACAATGTGGTATTTGTCTTTCTGAGCCATTTTTTTTTTTCAATTAGCACAGTATCCTCCAGTTCCATCCATGTTGCTGCAAATAAGAAAATTATATATTTTTGGTCCACATTCATCATATTTTCCTTAACCACTCATCTGTTAATAGGCAACTGGTTTGATGATTTTGACCACTATGAGTAGTCTACAATAAACAGGGACTGTAGTGATCTACTCAATGTAATGACTCCAGTTCCTTTGGACAGTTATCCACTAGTAGAATTGATGGATCATATATGGTGTCTCTACATTCTGTGCCTTGAGCAATCTTCATATGTTTTTCCTAAATATGTTTTTCCTAAAATGTCTCTACTAAGCTTCATTCCCATCCATAATGAGTACAAGGTCAACTTCCTCTATATCCTCAGTAGCATGTGTAACTTTTTTCATTTTAAGATAATTATTCTAGATATAGTGAGATATTTCATTGTGATTTTGTTTTTCATTTCCCTGATAAATGATGTTGAACATTTTTTAAATATATTTGTTGACTATTATATGTCTTATTTTAAGAAATATCTAATCAGACATGGTTCAGTGTTTAAGGCACTTGCCTGTAAAGCCTAAGGACCCAGGCTCGATTCCCCAGTACCCACATAAGCCAGATGCACAAAGTGGCACATGCATCTGGAGGTTGTTTGCAGTAGCTGGATGCCCTTGTACACCCATTCACGCTCTTTCTTCCCCCCACCCCCACAAATGAATAAATAAACTTGGAAAAATTGGAAAATTAAAAGAAATATCAATCAGATCTTTTACCCAGTTTTAGTTAGATTATTTTTGTTACTGGGCTCTTTTTAATTTGCTATATAGTGTGGGTATCAGTCCTTAGATAAATAGTTTGCAACTACTATCTCCTACACAGATGTTCTCATTGCTCTGTTGGTTGTCTTCTCTGCTATGGAGAAGCTTCCAAGCTTGATGAAATACCACTCGTCTTCTTTTGCTTTTGGTATCTTGTCCAAAAACAAATAAAAAAATTCACTGCCTACAAAAATGCCTAAAGCATTTATCCAAGTTTTATTATAATAATTTAATTTAGGTATTTTATACGATTTGAATGATTTTTTTTCATATGTGTATGTTTTGTGGCTTGGTATGTGTGTGTGGTGTGGTACCACGTACCACATATTTTTGCCTACAGGGGGGGGTAGGCTGGCTAAAATCACCAAGGAGGCCAGAGCAGAACTTCAGGTGTCCTGCTTCATTGCTTTTCCATCTAATCTTGTTTTGAGCAGGAGACTCTTTATTGACTCCAGAGCTTGAGAAGCTCTGACAACTTTGGAGTCTCTCCCCTGTGGGATTGTGGATGCAGGCACATGTGGCCATGCCCAGCTATTTACATGAGATGTGGAGATTTGAACTGTGGTGGTATCAGGTCCCTCAGGCCTTCAGGCTTACACAGTAAGAGCACTTAACTGCTAAGTCAACTCTCCAGCATAAGTTGATTTTACATATGGTGAAGACAAGGAGTCTCACTTCAGTTTTCTATGTCTTTATATCCAACATCACTTATTGAAGAGGCTATCCTCCAATGGATGCTCTTGGTGCCTTTATCAACATGCAGTTGCCTGTGTGTATGTGTTTATTTCTGTGATTTCACTTCTGTCCTAATGGCTATGTGTCTGTTTTTATGCAAACATCATACTGTTTTGGTGGGAACACCTCTGCTATTTTATTTTCCACTTTTATTTGCACTTCTTTCCTACTTTTCCTCTAGAGAAGACAGAAGTCATGAGTTTCATGTGCATTCCACCAATTTAATATGTGATTCATGTTTCTGAGAGAGAAATAGAAGAATCAGAAGAAATGCAATTTGAATTTCTGGATTCACCTTTTTGTTTTGTTTTCATTTGTCAGGTTATTTTTAATTTTTTTATTTATTTGAGAGAGAGAGAGAGATGCAGAGAGAGAGAGAGAGAGATGGGTGGGGGGAGAGAACAGGCACATCAAGGCCTTCAGCTGCTGGAAATGAACTCCAGAAGCATGCATTACCTTGTGCGTCTGGCTTGCCTTGCATCCTAGGGAATCAAATCTGGGTCCTTTGGCTATGCTGGTTAGTGCCTTAACTAGTAAGCCATCCCTCTAGCCCCCAATTTGTCAGGTTTTTTGATATTTTTATCTATTTGAGACAAAGACACAGCCAGAGAAAGAGTGAGTATGAGCGTGCTGACTGCTTGTCACTATAAATGAACTCCAGATGCACACCAATTTGTGCAACATAGTTACTGAGACTCAAGCTGTCAGGCTATGCAAGCAAGCATTTTCAACCACTGACCCATCTCCCCAGTCCCTGTTTTGTTTTGTTTTCCAAACAGGGTCTCACTCTCTCTGAACCCAGGCTGATCTTAAAATTACTCTGTAGCCCCAGACTGGCCTCAATCTCACAGTGATCCTCCTACCTCAATCTCCCATGTGCTGGGAACAAAATTATACCCCACCACATCTGGATTAAGATTCACCATTTTTTATGTGTCCTTCCTCACAAGGATAGATCAGCTTGTATTTCACTAATAAAATGAATGGCATTTATGTTGTTATATGCATGCATCTGTAATAACAGATAAGGGTTGGTCAATGATGGAATAATTGTACCCACCTAAATTACAAATCATGAACCAAACAGGAGCTTACTTCTTAGCCTTTTGTTAAAAAGCCGATGCAGCGGCTGTATGTGAGAAAACAAACCATCTGAGCAGTTATTTAGCCATTAACACAACCATGCTACCAGTTCTCTACAGGTTTTATCTCATGAGCCAACTCAGTCCATGTTGTTGCTAGCACAAAGCACCCAACCCAAAGCAGCTGATGGGAGGAAAATTATATATGTTGGCTTATAGTCTCCAGGAGAAGCTCCAGGATGGCAGGGGAAAGGTGGTTTGAGCAAAGGCGGATATCATCTCCTGGGCAACTTCAGGTAAACAGCAGCAGCAGGACAATGTACCAAACCCTGGCAAGTGGAAGCTGGCTATAACACCATAAGCCTGCCCCCCACACAACACACCTAGTCCAACAAACTCCAATTCCCAAATTGTTGTCAGCTGAGGATCAAATATTCAGAACACATAAGTTTATGAAGGACACCTGAATCACTTTGCCACAGTCCACTTGCAGTTATTTGCACCATAGGTTTTAGCTTACACTATTTAGAATATCTTATTAAAGACTTTTTAATTTATAGCTCCTGCTCACCCATTGGAAAGATATGCTCCCTCCATTCCTGTGTGCCATGAACTATACCATTTTCTGACTTCTTACATGGCTTCTTCTCTCATTTCCTGAGGTGGGCTTTCACTGGTCTTGCCAAGGTGTAACATGTGCCAATGTGAATGTCACCTGTAGCCATTCCTATTCAAGAGAAGACTGTGTTTATTCCTGAAGCAGTTCTCCACGTGGTTCAGATTTTAATCATAAGAAACATTTAAAAGCAAGCTACAAAAATAAAGTACATGCCAAGTACAGTTAAAATGTACTGTCAAAACCATCAATCATAAGATAATTGGAGAAAGTAATTCTGTTTCTCACAAAATGAAACCTCATATCATCAATAGTTCATTGTGAATGGTAAGATTATAAATTCTTTAGGGACAAAAATACATCTTTTTGAATTTTCTAGAATCACCATTCAATCCTGAAGGCCTCTGAAAAATAGCAGTTACAGAGCCAATTATAAAAAAGAAATAACGTTGATATGTAATTGAACACCCTAATTTTATAATTAATGAAATGTCTTCATATAGTAACACAAATTACTTAGGAAATGAGAAAAAGAAATCTTTGAAAAGGAAAATTTAACTTCTAAGAAATTTCCTTCCAGAGGTCAGCCATCATCTTTCATGGGGGATGGATAGACCCATTGGAAGAATAGTAGTTTGGGTGATTTTCTGGTTTGATTAAAAGGATTTGATTCGTCACAGAAACCTTTTCTTTCCCCCTGGGGTCATGCAAGCACACTTTGGTGCACCCATGCATTTAATGGGTTACTTACAGAGCAGGCTGAGGGGTTTCTTAGAGGAGCAATGAAGACACCAAAATAGCTGCACTCCCAAGAAGTTTCCTCCCACCCTGGACAATGACCTCCCCATAGGTGCTTAGGTAGAGCTCCATATTTTAGGATGACCCTGGCAGATGCTCTTCCCTCAGTCTGGGGGCAGGGGCTTACTTCCCTTCATGGAAATACCAATGCAGCCACACCAGGGAGAAGTCTCATCCCATCCTGGACAACAACCTCCCCATAGCTGCTTCAAATCAAAGGCAGATGCATTACCAAAAAGCCCACCCCAGCATAGATGATGACTCACTGCAGCTGCCTGGAGCACAACTTAAACTGTAGGCAGCTCAGTCAGAGCGTCACATCCCCAAGCAGTTGTTTTCCCTGTATATAGCCTTAGGAAGGGGTCTTGCAACCTTTTGCTTATATTACTGGTTATGTACACAGTGTATACAGTCATGTTGGAACCATCATTAGCCTCATCCCTGTCCTCCCCCTTCCACAGGGAACCTCCTACTTGGGGAATATGGATCCTTCATTGTGGTGGTAGCCATCAGTTATGGGTAGGAGGCAATGTCTCTGTGCATAATGACCCAACATGTGGCTCTAATGCTCCTTCTGCCCCCTCTTCCATAAATTTTCCTGAGCCATGTTGGGTTCATTTTAGGTCTGCTTCAGTGATGAGGTCTTGGGAGGCTCTGTGTCTCAGGAAATCTGGTTTGGTAAGAGTTGAGTGTCCTTTGTGTCTATCTCCTTCACCCTTGTGCTGGTACCTGGTTCACCTTTTTCCCAGACTTCTTGACTTCCTAAGTATTCTGACCTCCTTTCTTCACCCCCAAGGAAGGACTGTTTCAGTTACTAATTAACATTCATTAAAGTCTGCCCTTAATCATTCATATAACCTTAAGGAGTGGTCCTGTGACCTTTTGAAGTTTCATGTCTCCCAAACTTGACTTTTGAATCCCTAGAGCCTCCTTCCTCTTTTTGGAAGGAAATATTTCAATTCGGAGGAATCTACTGTACAAAATGATTATATAATGTTTCCTCTACTGGCCGCATTTCTTCCTGTGATGCACTTGTTACATATGGGCAAAAGGTGATAAATAGGAGTTTCTCCCTAAAAGTTCACTTACAAGACAGTGTGTCCTACTTCACACACACACACACACACACACACACACACACACACGTGTCTGGGCTGGATGGCCTCCTGCTGTTCTGATCCATGATCAATCTGAGAACATATCTGAATAGATACTGTTAAGGAATAATGGTCACTAATGGAAGGAGAAAACAAGATCATTATTTCAAACCAGCTCCATGACACAGAGTACAAATTCACTTCAGTACAATTTGTGAGGTCTCAGGTTCCCAACGGGTTGCTAGGTGTATTGGGTGGGACAAGGATGTGTTTACTGTTCAAACCAAGTATTGTCCCAGGTTGCTGAACTATTCCCTATGCTTGTCTGCCTATCATTGGCCTCACCCTCCAAATTCAACCCCCACAATCCATATTGATTTAAATGGCTAAGTATTGCCTAATTCTCTTCATGTCTCAGTCCAATTAACACCTAAGCCTGCAGCTTCCATCTAGTGCCTAAGCACTATAATAGCCGAGTTTCCCACCACTTGGGTTATTGCATACTTCCTACTAAATCAAATCCATAGTCTAAGAGATTTTGTTAAAAAGAAAAATTTCAGCATATAATTCTCATGCTCCAACACCTCAAGTGAATTCAAATATTGAACACATATGTTTGTTTTTTTCTTTTAAGACTGTTTGACTTGAACATACAGCCTTGCAGAGACTGACTGTCTCCAGATGAACCCCACTCCTCTCCTTCCTCCTCTATATATGAGGTGTAATGAGTTTTTATTTCTTACACTATGCCTTGTAGTATGCTACCAGGCATTTGTATATGTCCTTTAACTGAAGCACTTCTGTAGTCTTCCTTTCCCCCTCATTCATTCTTATTCACCCTCTAGTTTATCCAATTTATCCTTCAATCTAGTGTCTCTTTTCCAGTCAAGTAATCCTCAGTCTTCCTAGGTATGTCTTCATAACACTGATTAAATTATAATTTGACATTTATATATGTACATTATATTTCTCAAATTAATATCTATCACTAGATTCAAGGCCAGAAAGAGCAGAATTATTTACTTGGTTTTATATCTCCACAACCAAAGACACTGTTACATACATGGTTGCTTAAGAAATATATTTTGGTGAATGGACAACAGTCTGGAAAATTTTTCTACATTAAGCTTCTCTGCCAGTGTCAATGACCCACAGTGCAGTGCCCTTTGTTTCAGCAGCTTCCAGCACACAAACATTTTTGGAGGAAGTTAGCTGACCCTGGAGGAACCGCTACTGCCACTGATTGAAGCAGAAATTAACCACAAAGGGAACAACCCCAGGAAAGAATTGATTGAACAGAAATGATGAGATTAATCCTGTTATACATTGGGGAAACTAGCTCTCAAAACAGAAAAAAAAAGAATAATTCCAAAAATATTTAGGAGATTATGACATCTTTTATTCAAACATTTCTGAAAGGCATTTCTTTGAGTATGTTAGTGCTATATTTGTTTAAAATCTTGTCTTGCTTGCTGTATACTTAGCAATAAATTGTTATAAATTATTGCTATAGGTGGTAAAGGTGAAAAAAGTCAAAGCCTATGTGCTTTAGTTAATGCTTATTAGTAAATACCTTAATTAATGAATTTGTTCAAGTTTGATCAATTTGAAACTTTCAAAGTTTTTAATGTTATGACTTAACAATGTAATAAGGAGGGATTTATTTAAAAAATACCAGCACAATCAAGCTTCAATCAATATTCCATGACAGCATTATTTTTTTTAAAGTTGTCATATTGCATAAATCATGATGTTTATATGTCTCCCATGATTGGTGAGAAGGTAAAACTGCCCACTGGCCCCCTGTTTTACATTTCCTTTCCTTACAAGATAACACAGATTTATCTGGGAATATAGCCAACCAGGTAAATGTGGCATTTCCTCCTTTGCAACTGGTTATAACAATTTATCTAAGCAAGGCCCAGTAACACACACTGATCTTTTCTTTTCACTGACTGGGATGCCAACGTGAGAGTGATAGAGGCACCATTTTTGACTCTAATAATGACACAGAAGAGTTAAACCAGCTAGAAACAGCCTGAATCTCCAAACCCAATGAGCCACTATCTCAGCCCCGGACTACCTGATTGATGGTTTCTAGATTAAAGAGAAACAGGCTTCGCTCTTGTTTAAGCCACTGCTGCTTTGGATCTCCATATTGCCACAGCTCAACTTAAACTCTAAATAGATTAAAAGCCATGTGTTACATAGTTTAAAAATTTAGAAGTAAGTAAAAGACTAATTTATTTGTTCAGTCAGTAGAATCTACTGTGAGAAGCCAAGTTTCCTCATTGATCAATATGTTTACTTTCTGTTGAGAAAGTTGATCCCCTTTCATAAGTTGTTATAGTTGAAAGCTTAAAACCCACGATATAAGGCTGGAGGGATGGCTTAGCACTTCAGGCATTTGCCTGCAAAGCCAAAAGTCTCTGGTTCTCTTCTCCAGGACCCATGTAAGCCAGATCACAAGGTGGCTCATGCATCTGGAGTTCATTTGCAGTGGCTAGAGGCCCTGGCACATCCATTCCCTCTCTCTCTCTCTCTCTCTCTCTCTCTCTCTCTGTATCACTGACTCTCTTGGATAAATAAAATTTAAAAATAAAATTAAAATTAATAAAAAAAACCCATAATGTAGAAATAAGTGAATTCCTACTTACTGGATACTTCACATACTCATTTATACTCTCAAATAACTCTGCCTGTTACTATTACTGAAGTCCATAGTGAGTGAGTCCTGAGGTAAGAATTTAAACACAGCCTTTATGAATATCGAAACATTTTCTTCATGTTATATTATTTTGAAGCCATTAATGAGACTCTATAACTGCATAAATCTCAAATCAACAACACATGTAAAATAACTTGAAATAAGTCTTGAATTGTTTTGAATTTTATATTATTATGTTTATTTATTCAGTTTTGGTCACAATTCTAAAAATGATTCATTCAATACTTAGAAAAAATAAATTGAAAAAAGAAAATATATGACTTTGATCCTATATGCATTCACTTAAAAAATTATTTTAAATTAACTTATTAGCTTCATGAAGGACAGAGAGGAGACTTTGCCTAATCTAGAAAATGTATGATATGATCAGTTACCTGCCCTTTTCTCTACAAGCTGCTGTAAGAAATGTTAAGATATATTATATAAACTATCATCAGATTCCACTTTAAATGATTATCTTGGCTCACTTTCCTGGCACACTTTATTAACAGTGGAACAAAGTAGGAGGTGACTTATTTTACTCAAGAAATATGAACAAGCACAACAATTATTAAAAGAGAACCCAAACTGAAGGTAAAAACTGAAATTCTCACATATAAAATGGTTTTGCCTGCCTTTATGAACATTGTACCATCCTCTTCTGGCCATTTAATGAGATTATTTTCCATTGATAACCACGCTTTTTATTGTAAGTCTATTTTTTCATTTATTTGTAATTATCACACTTTGTGATAATATTTTGTGACTGGTCTTATAGGTCTCTTTTAGTTCATGCTTAAAACCTATTTTTTTTTCCTGCCTCTACTATTGAAGCTGAAAACAATGTATTCCAACACTTAATCATGCATGCAGCTAGATGTGGCCATGTGTGAGTTGTAGATAAGAGATGAAAGGAGACCTCTAAGGACCTTTTGCTTTTCCATGATCTCTCTCTGCCAGCCCAATTTCCTTTAACTTTTTGGCTAATCATGATTATGTTGTTTGTATATGCAGTGTTCATCTTGAAATTATAGGACAGTGATTTATGCTTTTCCTTACTAAAATACCGTTTCATATTTTACCCTTTTCCCCCAATCAGAATGTAGCATTACATGTAGAGTGTTTAGAGGAGGAAAACAAAAGTCAAAGTCATCTTTCTATAAATTATTAACACTCCAATTTTGGCTGGGTATGAATGAAGTTTTTCTATATTGACTATCATTTCTATAAAAGTGGACATTAAAATAAAATCTAAAAACTAGAGATAAATTACTTAAAGTTTAGCAAAAGATAAGCAATGTTGAAAATTCTAGCAAGAAAGAAAAACAAAGAATAGAAAATTCTCAGTATATGGTAGGTATTACACAACTCAAACATTTTGGAGTCTATTCATTACATTTGCTTATCATACACCTACAACATATACCCTTTCATACCATTCCAGCGATCAGACTTCCTAAGTTATTTACCCTATATGATAGTGTCCTAATGTCACTTTAGATACAGTCTCTAAGCCAAATGTAGTGGCTTACAACTATAACCCCAGCACTCAGAGGCTCAGGCAAGCAAATCACTATGAATACAAGGCCAACCTGATTTACATGGTGATTTTAGTACAGCCTGGGCTATAGATGAATAATCTGTCTCAATAAATAAAATCTCCAAATGTCACCATGCCCAAACCATTCTTATCTCTCATGTAAAAGAGGAGCAATTTCACCTTGAAAAATGGCTACTATGCAAATATCTATCTATCTCAAGGATTTCATAATTATTTGATAAATGTATTCAAGAGGTGTTTGTGCTTATTGAGTTTTTATTTTTAGAGTTTAGATTCACTTGTATTTATAAGACATTAAGGAGAACTTGTGTATTAACTTGATTTTTTTCAAAAAATGAGTCCATTTCATGTAAGTTGTTTAAAATTATGAACATAGACTTGTCTGTAGTTCTTCCTTGCCATACTGAGATATCTCTGTGACAGTATCCTTTAATTTGTGCTAGTTGAAATGTGTACTTTCTTTTTTTGTTAGTCTTTAAAGAAGCTTGTCAGTTTTGATAATTTTTCAAAAGAACTTCCTTTTTGAACTGATTTTCCCCAATTTTCATACCTGTATATCATGTGTTTTGATCACAGTCCTATTACCTTCTCTTATCTTCACTGCCCCAATCCCTCCACTAAAACCCTTCTTCTTTTCCTCTGGTCCGTCTTCAACTTTGATGTCATCTTTTTTAAAGTTTTAATTGTCATATATGTAAGTAGAATAACAGATTAATGGGGAAGAAAAGGCTGAAGACTACATATATGT
Organism: Dipus sagitta; assembly: GCA_036346955.1. Taxonomy (NCBI): domain Eukaryota; kingdom Metazoa; phylum Chordata; class Mammalia; order Rodentia; family Dipodidae; genus Dipus; species Dipus sagitta. The sequence goes on along the minus strand of CM070771.1, from coordinate 100,318,575 downwards.
GGGCTGCAAGGTCACAAGAAATCCTGTTGGAGCTAAGCTGAAAACCTCCTCCATGTAGACAAGCTGCCAAAAAGCTGGAAAAAGCCACACTGCATGCAGTTCAATGGGAGAGAGAGAAATCACCAGTGAAGATATCCAACAGTAGACACTGCAAGCCTTATATTTAGCCAGAGCCATTTGGTGCAATAGTGGCACATCTGTTACGGAGGAAACCAGCCACCCTCTAATTTGACTGGAGGCCCACTCCATGGGAAGAATACATCCCTGATACTGAAAACCTACAACAGGGGTAGTCATGAGCCCTAGGGGTGTAACATCTGCTGCTGTCTGGCTAAATGTATATACTATACTCACCAATCTGCCCAGTAAGCACTTCTCTTAATGTTCATATCCATATATTCATGCTACTCTCACTTTCGGTTAGAAAACCTTCTCTATTCAGATGGCAGTGACCTTGGGATGACTCAGAAGGCATCATGGTGCTGAGAAGAAGTGACAGAGGAGTGCTCAGCACTGAAATATCTCTATCACACCTTCCATGGCTCAAGGTCCATTGTGGAAGAGGTGTCAGACAGAATGTAAGAGTCAAAGGAAGGGCAGGACTCCTTACAATGTGCTCCTCCAGAAACAAAATGGCCTGTATATCCATGACTTTACAGTGCCTGGCATTACCTATACAAGACCATCATAATAGGAAGAAAATATTATGACATAAAAATAAAAGAGAGACTGATTGAGAGGGGGAGGGGATATGATGGAGAGTGGAGTTTCAAAGGGGAAAGTAGGGGGATGGAGAAAATTACCATGGGATATTGTTTACAATTATGGAAGTTGTCAATAATTCTCTCCTTCATGATGCATAGAATGTTGATGGACCCAATTTCATTCACTTTTGTATAGGAAATGATAGTTGCTATGAGGTCATGAATACAATGCCTACTTCATGTATGGAAGGCAGTGTTCCAAAACACTTCTCACCATATTCTGGCTCACATTCTTTAGATCTGCTCCATGGTCCCAGTGCTATGGAGGGGGTAATACACATTTTGTGTTGAGTACTCAACAATCATTTCTCAGCACTTTGTTAAGTTTTGAATTTCCCTAGTAGCCATCGCTAATTAAATAAGCTTCTGTGACCAAAGGTAAGAGCATCACTAAGGGGCTGGTGAAATGGCTCAGTAATTAAAGGCTCTTGCTCGCAAGCCTGCTGATTGCAAGTTTGATCCCTCAGTGTCCATGAAAATTGGTACATCTGTCTGTAATGCCAATTTACCTGTGGCACTGGGAGACTGAGCCAGAAGTATCTGGAAGTTTAAGACCAGCAGTGTCATGAGAGAGTTTCTCTCAAAGGAAGGTGAGAGGAGAGAAAAACACTATTTGGTTGTCCTTTGACTTCCACACACACTCCAAGGCATGTGCATGCTCTTACACAAATCATACACACACACACACACACACACACACACACACACACATCTTTGTATATACATAAACACACACGAATAATAGAAAAGAGAATCACTAATCTATGGTCTTAAACTAAGTATATACAATTTAATGGGTACAACAAACATATTTAGCAAAATAATAACAGTAACTTCATTCCTAGGATAATCATAATCTTTTTTTAATTTTTTAATTTTTTTTACTGTATCAGTGGTTTATTAGGTAAAATGTGGACACTTAGTCCCAAGCAAAGGAAGGAATGGAATCTAATATGAATAGCACATATAATTCTACATTTAGAATCACATACATTATGATTTTTGTATAAGTTATATACATATTAAGTGTGCTAACAGCCATGTTGGCACCATTAGCCTCCTTCTGTCCTCCTGCCTCTGAAGGGGCCCTCCTCATTGGGGATTGTGGGTCATGCATTGTGGGGGTAGCCATCAGTTATGGGGAAGAGGCAATGTCTCTGTGCATGATGTCCCAACATATGGGTCTAACAATATTGCCGCCCCCTTTTCCACAAATTTCCCTGAGCCATGTTCGGTTAATTTTAGGTCTATTTCAGTGATGAGGTCTTGGGAACATCTGTGTCTCTGAATATCTGGTTTAGTAGGAATTGATTGTTCTCTGTGTCTATCTTTTTCACCCTTGTGCTGGTACCAGGTTCACCAAGAAAGCAGTACTCTTGCTCATTTCCCCCATTACTCTAAGGTTTCATCTGGGGCCCTGGTGAGGTGCAATGGGCTGAATCTCTCCTCAGGTTCTGTGTCTATTTGAAAAAGAGAAGCAGATTCTCCAATGGAGAGTGAAGTCAGCACAAGATAAATGACCATTATTATTTTAGAGGGAAGTAAATAGGTGCAGGCCCTCTTGTAGCCCAAGACTGGTGGGAGTTTTACATTGGAGAGTGGACTCTATTTTTGGATATGGCTATGATTTGTTTCCCAGTTCTAGCTATGGGTTCTAGCAGACAGCTTCAGATTCACTGAGATGAACTTCCAGACCAGGCACAGTTATGGAGGAAGGGATTTATTGGAGCTTACAGATCCAGGGGAAGTTTCATAATGGCAGAAGAAACTGGCCTGCTTTCACAGGACCAAGCAGAGAGAGAGAAACACAAGCCTAAAAGCCACACAGCACAGGACACTTCAGGAACTCCAGCTAGGCACACTTTGCATATCTTTAGATTGAAATCTGAAACCCACCACCACACCTTAAGATCCACACAATGGCATGGACTCCAGCCAGGTGGCTGCAGATGCAAACTACAAACAAACAACTGAATATATTGGGGACCATCTATCCTATTCAAACCACCACAGGTTCTGTTCCACTGAGTGGATCCACTAGCCAATTCAAGAATAGTTGGTTACTGACCGTGGCTGTGTGCCACTATTGTACTTGGGTGAGCATCAGGTCATATTGTTTACTGCTAAGCAGCTTAGACCACAAGTTGCTTGAACAGATGTTGGTCATTTCCCCCAGTTGCTCATGTAGCCCCATCTGGCAATAGACAAGTTAATTGTCTGGGGACTGACTCTCTTCCAGATTCCAGCCAGGTTTCTCTATGTTCTGTACCAAGAGCATATGGTGTCTTTGGCAGTAGGGTCTTACCATTAACCTGTGGTGGGTAATCAAGTGCTCTGACAGAAATCTGTCTTTTCTTGGATAACCTTGTAGGTCTCCCTGGTCAACAGCTCACTGTGGATGTTAACCACATCCTGCTACTGGGAGTTACAGGCCAGTGCCAAGGGAAAAGAAGGAAGAAAAATATAGGTAATATAAAAGAGAAATAAAGAAGAGAGAGAGAGAAAAAACAGGAGAATATTAAGATTAGTCTTCTTCATAGCTTCTCCAGGGCTCTTTGAATCAGTTGTTCCCTCTAAGGACCTGATGAAGGTTCAACCATTTAGTCTGTCTTTCAGGATATAGGATTTTATGGTATCTTTTCCATTTGGGTCCAGTTTTGTGTCCCCCTCCCCTATCACCCTACCCTCCATCTTGTCTTGTCCTTGAGATGCCTATTAGGTATGTTAGCATCTCAGGCAGATTCAGATTGGGAGCCACAGATGAGTGAGAACATGTGACGATTGTCTTTCTATGATTGGGTGAGTCCACTGAGAATGATCTGCTACAAGATCGACCATTTTTCTTTAAATTTCATAGTGTCATTTTTCCTTACTACTGTGTAGAATTCCATCATGTAGATATACCACATCTTGGTTATCCATTCATCTAGTGATGGACATCTGGGTTGATTCCAGTTCTTAGCTATTATGAATTAAGCAGCTATAAAAATGGTTGAGCAAATCTCTCTGAACTGAGGCATGGAGCTTTTAGGGTAAATACCCAGTAAGGGAATAACTGGGTCTGTTGGTAACTCTACAGTCAAAATTTTTAGGAGTCTCCATATTGCTTTCCATAGTTGTTGTACCATGTTACATTCCCACCAACAGTGAATGCGGGTTCCTATTTCTCTTCATCCTCACCAGCATTTGTTTTCATTTGATTTTTTAATGTTTGCTATCCTTACTGGGGTAAGATGGAATCTCATAGTTGTTTTAATTTGCATTTCCCTCGTGATGATTAGGGATGTTGAACATTTTCTTAATGTGTGTTTGCCATTTCTATTTCTTCCTCTGAGAACTCCCTATTCAATTCTCTGCCCTGTTTGGTGAGTGGGTTGTTTGACTTTTTATTGTTTCAGTTTTTGTGTTCCTTGTAGATTTTAGAAATTGGCCCCTGTCAGTTGTATAGCTGGCAAAAATTTTCTCCCATTCTGTGTGAAATCTACTGGCTCTGCTTATTGTGTGTTCTATGAAAAAACTTTTCAGCTTCATGAGATCCCAATGGTTGAGAGGTTGTTTAATTTCCTGAGCTACTGGGGTTTTGGTGAGGAAGTGTTTTACCACTCCTCTATCATGAAAATTTCCTACTATATTTTTATTCCAGTACTATCAGTTTCCAGTCTTATATTGAGCTATTTGATCCATTTGGACTTGATTTTTGTGCATGATGAGAAGTATGGATCCAGTTTCATTTTCCTGCATATGGTTATCCAATTTGTCCAGCACCATTTGTTGAAAATGCTGTCTTTTTTCCAACCTACAATGTTAGGGCTTTTGTTAAATATCAAGTATCTGTAGTTACTTGACTCAAAGTCCAGGTCCCTATTCTGTTCCTATGATCTTACCAGTCATAAGCTTCCAAGTAGGTTTTCAGTACTGTGAATGAATTCCCTCCCATTGATTGGGCCAATCAGAGAGCAGTTCATTTCCCCTATCACAGTGATGCCCCTATTGTATCTGTGGGCACATCTTTCCTGGCTGGTCAGTTGTGTCCAACTCTGGGTAAGGCTATGACGACCTTTGTCCCTCAGAAATCTGCATAGCCCTTTCCAAAACTGAGACCTACTATAAAGAATGAGGCTTCCAGCTCATTTACAGCTTGACTTCTTGGTGTTCTGCAGCTGAAGCTCATAGTGTCTTCAGCAATAGTATCTTCCTATCTAGTTCTGGAGAGAAACCAGTGGCATTGACAGTACTAATATTATTTTCAGAGACTCAGGGGTCACCCTGGCCAACAACTCACTAGTTGGTATTCTACTTTGCACTAGGGTTTTCCTATAATAACCATTGGCTTCTGGGGGTACTCTTATCTATCCATGAAGAGTACTTAAACTCATTTTTCATAGTTATATTTTAAGGTAGCTATGTATGAAGTAGGTTACCATATGACTTTTCACACATCTTTTGTTTTGGTTAATCTTCCTTGCTTCCCTCCTTCCCTCACCCCCACCCTTGCCCCACTTAAATCTTTCTTCCCCAGTCTACTTCTCCCTCTACTTAAGCCTTCCTCCCTCTCTCTCTTCTAATGATCTCTTTCTAACTTCCCTGGCCTCTTCTGACTCTAACTCCAACTTACATATATTTGAAGCTAGGATCCACATATGAGAGATAACATTTGTCATGTTTGTTTTTGAGTCTGGGTTACATAGTGTATTTTCTATATCCAGTCATTTTCCTCTCTAGTGTTTTTACACTTTTAATTTTCTTGATTTTGATATGTTGTTGATTTAATTGTTTAATACATTTTTATTTCCCTTTAGGTTTCTTCATTTTTGGTATCTTTAAAAAAAAATTTTATTAACAACTCTCATGATGCTAAATTCCATGGTAGTTTCCTTCCTCCCTCCACTTTCCCCTTTGATAATCCACTGTCCATTATATGCCCTTGCCATCTCAATCAGTCTCTTTTTTATTTTGATGTCATGATCTTCTCCTATTATGATGGTCTTGTGTAGGTAGTGTCAGGCACTGTGAAGTCATGGATATCCAGGCCATTTTGTCTGGAGGACCATGACGTAAGGAGTCCTACTTTTCCTTTGGCTCTTACATTCTTTCAGCCACCTTTTCTGCAATGGACCCTGATCCTTGGAAGGTGTGATAGAGATATTTCAGTGCTGAGCACTCCTCTGCATCATGGTGCCTTCTGAGTCATCCCAAGGTCACTACCATCTGAATAGAGAAGGTTCTTTAAGCAAAAGTGAGAGTAGCATTAATATGTGGGTATGAACATTAACAGAAGTGCTTACTGGGTAGTTTGGTGAGCATAGTATATACATTTAGCCAGACATCAACAGACCTTACACTGCTAGGGCTGATGACTAACTACCCTTGTTGTAGGTTTTCTGTATCAGGGATGTATTCCCTCCCATGGAGTAGTCCTCCAGTCAAATTAGAGGGTGGTTTGTGTCCCCCATAACAGATGTGCTACTATTGCACCTGTTGGCTCATTTGGCCTGGCTGGCCAAATGTAAGCCTTGCAGTGTCCACTGTTGGGTGTCTTCATGGTGATTTCTCTCTCTGCCATTGGACTGCATGCAGCGTGGCTTTTTCCAGCTTTCTGTCAGCTAGTCTACATAGAGGAAGTTTTCGTCTCAGCTCCAGCAGAATTTCTCAGTGTCCTTGCATCCCAAGTATGTGGAGTCTTCTGCAATATGGTCTTATTATCTATTCCTGTTGAGAAACCAAGGGCCTCAGCAATGGCCTGTAATGTTTTGGGGCATCAGGGACCTCCCTGGCCAACAACTCCCTGGAAGGTATCCCATTCCTGGCACTTAAAATTTTCTAGTAACAATCTATGGCACCTGTTGGTTCCATTGTCCAAAACAGTAGGTTTCCATATGACTTATTTATATCCTCTTAGATTTTGATTAGTCTTCCCTCCACCTTTCCTTTACTCAGTCTCTTCCCCTGACCTCAGTTAGGCCTTTTTATCCCCACTGTTATGAAATCTCTAGTACAGTACATGTGCTGGTAAAATACATTGTGTTTAATTTTATCATTTTAAATCATTTGGCACTAGTTTTAAATTACATGATACAGTCTGACTTGCTGTAAGTATGATATAAGTCTCATGGTCCCTTGAAAAAGGTGTTTATTTTTCTGTTGTAGGATGGGTGGCCTGTGCATGTTCATTATTCTATCAAGTGATAAAGGATGAGCTTTAAGGTCTCTAGATATCTCAGTGGATTTGACACTTTTTCTTTCAGTTCTGTCAGCTTTTATTTTATATTTGGGGGCATTCATGCATTTTAGGTTTATTATGTCTTCTTTATGGGTTGATATTTTCATCATTATCTTCCTTTCAGTATCCTATAATTTCAGTATCCTATAATTTTCTCTGAAGCCTACACATATCATATTAATATAGATACTCTTAATTCTTTTTTGAATATTAGGAATATGTATGTATATACATATGTATCTTGCCTTCAACCTTCCTGCCTTTCTATTTGAAATGACTTTCTTAAAGTAAGCATGTATTTTGATATCTTTTAATCTACTCTACCAGTCTCTGGCTTTTTCCTTGTGTACTCAGACCATTTATATCTAATGTCATTATGCTAGAGCTATAGCTACTGTTTTATTTTTCCTTCTGTATTAATTTCTCTGTTTTTCTCTTGCCACATGGCATATTTCTTAAACACTTTGAGGAGCTCCATTTTCCTTCCTCCCTCTCCAGTGTTTCTCTTTCCATAATTTGTAGTGAGGTTTCTAGGTATGGTATTATATGTATATAATTAGAGCCTATCTGTGTCTTCATTTTACCCATTTTAGTGAAGTACATAAACACATTTTTTAACTTTCCATCATCTACTCCCCAATTTATAATATAAATCTATTAGACGCTTCACATGTCCTTGTAACAAAAATTAAAAAAAAAATTAAAGTGGTCTGGCCTTGGCAACAGTCATGTCATTGGGTGCTGTGAGGTTCCTCCCAAGGGACACAGAGAGGGCAACAGAGAAGCTACATCATCTCCCTGTGTCTGAAGGGGATAAAATGGCCAAGATGAATGTCCTCCTTCACTTATCTAATATGATGGAAATGGGCCTTTCCACTTCTGCATCTTAAGTTAAAGAAGCAAACTTATCACTTTATTATTTCATTTATCAGATTTAAAAAAAATCAGTGCTATAATTTAACCTGCTATAATGTTGCAGGAAAGATAATGCAAGATACCAGGAATGTTCAGGGAAGCAGGTTTTGTTTAGGCTGCAGCCTGGTTCAAAGGATTAAGGGGAAGGAAAGACTGAAGAGGACTTTGTTGGAACTGGGCTACTGGCATAAGGGCTGGCTGCGTCCTGCTGCCCAGGCCCAGAGAGTTTGATCAAGGTTAAATTTGTAATGGACTGATGTGCTTAGCTAAAGATATTGGACTGAGAGATTTAAGATTTTAAGCTGGAAAACCCCAAGCAAGTTAAAATTACAGGCACTGAGACTGGTTTTAGGTTACTGAATCTGCTATTGTCAAACACATTAGCAATCTTAAGGAAGATGGTCCAATTACTTTACCATGGAAAGGATGCCTGAGGAAAGACTATCATAGAAATGCAAACACTTTTGGAAAGAGTTGACTGGAAAAGGAACCTGCTTTTCAAGGTCACGATTTATTTTGTGTGTGAATTAAGAATATGGCTGTGTCCTGCACACCTGGTTTTGGTTTCAGAAGCATGAAAAATGCATGGAGTGGTCGTGAATTGCACACGGTTCCAGGAGCAGCTGCTGAGATGCGGCATGAGGTAGGGCCTGATGCCCTGATAGGCTGAAAGAGACTTTGGAAAATGTGAGGAGTGGTCATGAATTGCACAAGGTTCCAGGAGCTCCTGCTGAGATGCAGCATGAGGCAGGGCATGATGCCCTGATAGGCTGAAAGAGCCTTTGGAAGATGGACTGTGGTTTGCATGAAGACCTCAAGATGTTTTGTATATACCAGGACTATGCAAGCTCTACCATAGAGCGCACTGTTGGACTGAGATGGGAGTGTTCCCTGGCTACTCTGCCCAGCTGGAGGGGCGGAATTTGGAAAATCTGGAGACTATCAGTCTTTGGTTGTATTGAACTTGTACTGCAGAAGTTTGATGTTTGTTTGATGGTGGTTGAGTTTGCATTGTTTTAGTCTCTCCTTGCTATGCCTTATACCAGTTGAAAATATTTACTCTGTGCCTTTATATGTTAGAAATGTTTAACTTGTTTGATTTTACAGGTCTTAATATCTTAAATTGGTCAAGACTGTGGGGACCTTTAAAATTGAACTGAGTGCAATTTACAATGTGTGATGGCTGGTTATAAATCTATTGGGGGCCAGGGGCGGAATGTGGTGGTTTGAATAGATGGCCCCCAATATATTTCAGTTGTTTATTTGTTTGTAGTTTGCATCTGCAGACACCTGGCTGGAGGCAATGTCACTGGGTGGATCTTAAGGTGTGGTGGTGGGTTTCAGATTTCAATCTAAAGATATGCAAAGTGTGCCTAGCTGGAGTTCCTGAAGTGTGCTGTGGCTTTTGGCTGGAGGCTTGTCCTTCTCTCTGTCTGCTTGGACCTGAGCAGGCAGGCCAGCTTCTGCCATTTAAGGAGCTTCCCCTGGATCTGTAAGCTTCAGTAAATATCCCTTCCTCCATAACTGTGCCTGGTCTGGAAGTTCATCTCAGCGAACCCAAAGCTGTCTGCTACACCAAGAATGTTCAGGGAAGCAGGTTTTATTTAGGCTGCAGCCTGGTTCAAAGGACTCAAGTCCAAATTCTGTACATCAAATTGAGGAACCTCTTACAATTTTATACTTTGTGTTGAGTTTCAGCAACAAAAGCACGTTTATTGGCTCAGAAAATAGGCAGTTTTCAAGGAATGGGTTTCATTTGGAAAAGGAGAAAAAAATGTAAAAAGTACCTATTTGAGACAGACAAAAAGGAGCTCCTGATAAAGTGGGCTAAGGAGACCACAAGACTGGTGTTTGTAGCTAATTGTAAGCCTATTGGCAGACTTGTACTTGCAGAAGTAGAGAGAAGGAAGAAAAACTCCTTGTTTAAAAATCCTTGTTGTCTTCATTGTTTTTCCTATTCACTATGTTTTATATCTGTAGCAGTCTTTCAAAATTTGTAATTGTATAATGAAGTTTTTGGGTACATATCCAAAAGCAGTGACTTTATTTCTTATATCAATACTTGCATTATTGTAGTAGTTTATATTTAGGTATATTTTTAATTTTTTCAATTAGGTTTTGAAAAATTATAATATTACTAAAGAATAGCTATTATTTACTCTAGCCGGCAACTTTTTACTGTATTAATAAGAATCTATGTAGCTAATGAGCTAATTAAAATTTTCTTTTTCATTTAAAGACTAACCTTGAAGAACTTGATGGTGTTCTTACATCCATGTTCAAACTTGAGCTACCATATTTTGGATTCAGATCTCCCCAAACTGAAGTTTACCTTCAAAAACAAGGTATTTTCCCATAGCATCAATTCTTCACTATATTATATTCCATATCACACTCTTCACTAACTGTTCTTGGTAAAATTAAAAACATTTCAAGGTCCATTTGGTAACTTAGAATCACAGGCTTTAACAACTGGAGTAACTTGAAATTCACAATCATTCCTCATTACTTTTATTCTAAGGGAATGTTTGGATAAATACATTTTTGATGAATATTAGGCCTCATATCAATGTCCATAATCACGCAAAATTCAGGTAACTTCACCTTCCAGAGAGAGATCAGTGCTTATGCAAATTTTGATGCAGCCATTAATGCAAACATCAGAAAATTATTTATTATGGGTTTAATTGCTATCTTAAGTGATGCTTTATTGTATACTTAGCTAAATAGTTAGCTATGTAGCAATGGTGATACTGTATTTTAAAAAAATGTGCATAATATGCATGTTTCTATGTATAAATTGACAGTTTCTTTTGATATACACCTGGAGTTTGCATTTTCCATGATGATATTTTCTTTATTTTACTGAATGAGAATTGTCTATATTGACTACATACTATTTTTAGGGTATAAAAATATTCAAGTATCAAGAAAAATATGTGTATAAGCTTATGAAAAATTGTATACCCGGTGTATTCATAGGCTTAGTAGTATATTTTAGAAATAGTTTTGTTTTTCCATAATTTGTTGAAATTATGTTTATAACTCATTTCTATGCCCAGCATGTATGAAACACTAAGACATAATGGTGAATAATACAGGCAATGAGCCGAAGAATATGAAAAGTCGAGTTATTAAGGCATGAGGTCTTCTGTGCTTCAAAGCAGTTTTATCATGAGCTTTTCAGGATTCAAAACAGTGTTAAGAAAAGAGTCCTAGGGCTAGAGAGATGGCTTAGCAGTTAAGGCATTTGCCTGTAAAGCTAAAGGATCCTGGTTCAAGTCTCCAGGACCCATGTAAGCCAGATGCACAAGGAGGTGTATGCATCTGGAGTTCATTTGCAGTGCCTGGAGGCCCTGGTGTGCCCATTCTCTCCTTCTCTCTTTCTGCCTCTTTCTCACCCTCTCAAATAAATAAATTAATTAAATATATTTTTAAAAAAGAAAGAAAAGAATCCTAAAGCCGAGTTTCTCATGAGACATCTAAATAGGTGAGAAGTAGGCTAATGGTAAGGGCCCATCAGTGGGAAGAACAAAGTTATGCTAGTTGTCAATAAGGTTTAACTATATATGTGGCTATTTTGTAAGCAGAATATATATACACATGTTCTGTTTAAAAAATTAGACATGAGAGTAGGATACAAAAGAAATATGACATGTTTCTTCAGTTAAGACATAATTGAGGAAACAAGATAATGCATGCAGTAATAGAAACACATAATGTGATAGGAACTTTGGACAATAACATGTATTACTTTTCATGCTTTAGAAAAGAGATTGGGTTTAGCTATTCAGGTTCCAATGAGGAGAAAGAAGGCAAAGGGATTATGGGCAGTGAGAGTGCATGCACAGGTGTGAAGATAAATATATGACACAGATTTTCTAAAATCCCTTAGCATTTCAGGTGTTTAGGTTTATGAACTTAGGAGTGAAGAGCTAGAAAAATATGTGATGGTTATATGAGACACATAGTATAAAATCCCTTAGCATTGTAGGTGTTTAGGTGTATGAAATTAGGATTGTAGAGCTAGAGAATATGGGATGGCTTAGGTCTCTCATTTTTTACAAGAATTCCAGGTAATTTTAAAAGAATGAGCTCTTGGGAACCTAATATGTGGGACTGATGAGGCATGTTTGACTTCTTCATTCATTTGATAATTTTTATGTACACATATAATGTATTTTTATCTTAATTCCCTCCCATTGCCTTATTTCTATCCATCTTCCCATTCCACTGAATTCTTTTGCCTTTCCAACTAGTCCCTCTTTTTCTTTAACATCTTTTTTTTCTTCACGTTTATGTGACCTATTGAGTTTAATTACTGTTGCCTACTTGAGCATGGGTGGAGGATTATTTACAAACACACATGCAATCTACCAGTGGTTATACTACTGTAGAAAATGTTACCTACTCCATATGCAACCATCAACCGCCAGTAATTCCACAGGGTCACTAATGGCCTTGGAGCCATCTCCATCGTCCATAATAGAATGTTGATGGACCCAATATTATGCAGACAATGATAGTCATTGTGGGACTTTGAATGCAATGGTTATGTCATGTCTGGAATATAGTGTTCCACAGAACTCCTCCCTATCCTCTGGCTGTTAAATTATTTCTACCCCTTCCTTCTACAGTGTTCCTTGAGCCTTGCAGTGAGTCACAGAGATTCTCATTTAGTGCTGAGCACTCCACAGTCATTTACTCAGCCATTAGCCCAGGTGAAGTTGATACTGTTAATCTTCATTCTTCCGAGTGTCAGGGGCTGAGAGCAATAGTTCTTAAATTTGGCTGGTTTTGTAATTGCCAGGAGAGCTTTTGAAACAGAATGTGGCAAACTCAACACATAGTAATGAGGAATCTGGAGGTGTGAAATAGCTATCAGCAGTTGTTAAAGTTTTCCAGATAATTTCCATGGTCAGATACATTTGCCATATCCTAATTATTTAAAAATACTAGAGATCCACAAAATAATTCATTCTACTTTTGACACATAAAAATATTAGTCTGTCTTTACAGTGGTTAGAAAGTTGGTCACCAGTATAAATTTTGAACTATTGCTAGAATCTGATGGAAATTACATGATATCCCTTATGTAAGAAGATAGAAATTGAAGGCAACGTGTTAAGATAATTTATCCATAAACCTTATTTCTGAATATTATTTGATAGTAAATGCTATTAAACTTATGACATGATAAAGGAAATCTCATAAAATGAGTGACAATTCCTATGTAAAATGCAAAATATGGCTGCAGAGATGACTTATTAGTTAAGGCACTTGTCAAAGCCAAAGGACCCAGGTTCAATTCCCCAGAACCCACATAAGCCAGATACACAAGGTGACACATGCATCTGGAGTTCATTTGCAGGGACTGAAGGCCCTGGTATGCTCAATCTCTCTCTCTCTCAAATAAATATATAAAAATAAAAAATGAAAAATAACACAAATTACATAATAAAATATACAAGAAAGATGTAAACCTGACTCAGTTCATATGCAGCTTCCCTCCTTGGCCCTATGATGTTTTTGGACACCAGATTGAAAATACCTGGTCTTATAAAGCTGTACCCATGTCTCACAATGTTCATGTTGAATTCCTGATAACACTTGAAATGTTTTGATTGATACATAAATTGATCAAGAATTTGAAGGAAAAATGCTATATTCTTGAATCTTCTAATACACAGTTTTAGGAGCTCATCAAACAATGAATCAGGTCTAACCTCAAGTATATAACCCTGGAGCAGGTCTCTAATTAGATGGTAAGATGTTTAATTGTTAAGCATAGATTATTTCTTCACCTTTATATTGAAATAGGTTGGATGATAGGACATAGTGAGTGGACTGTGCACCCAGAGGGAGCTGACACTGTGTTGAGAACTGACTGGCACTCTTGTGTGAGCTATGGAGTGACCCACAAACACCTGTGCCTATTTAGAAGTATGTCATTAAGAGGTGTATTAACCAAGACTATACCTCATTATTTCTACATCCACTCTTTTTGAAGGAAAGTTGGGGTTTAGGTCCCTGTAATTCCATTTATAATAGGTAAAATACTCTTCCCTAAATATTTAATTATTTTTCAACAAACTTCTTCATTCAACATATATTTGCATGTTTTTCTCTCAGCAGGCAAAGTTAAGAATAGGTAGACAAAGGTAGAAAGTACACAAAAAACAAAAATCTGCTCTAATGTTCACCTTTTTTTTTTTTTTTGCAATGCTCTGCTACTGACTTAAAAATGACATTTCACATGGATAAGAATTCTCCATAGGGGGGCTGGAGAGATATCTCCATGGGTAGGGTACTTACCTGAAAAGCCCAATGACCTTGGTTTGATTCCCCAGTGCCCACATAAAGCCAGATGCACAAGGTGGCACATGTATCTCGAGTTCATTTGCACTGGCTAAAGGCCTTGGCATGCTGTCTCTCTCTGTCTCCCTCTATTTGAAAACAAATATATTCATCCTTTTATAACATGTTTGTTTCCATAATTACTATACACTATTTTATAACTTGTAAATTTTATATGAATGGGATCATACAACATTCTTTGACTTATTATTTTTGCCCAACATTATATATATATACACATATATATTAAGTGCAAGGGGCAGGAGAGTGGACGAGTCAAACCATTGTTAGCGATGAGGCTGAGCATGCACAGTGCATGGGAACAAGGGGCGCACAGCATGCCGCACAGAGGCTGAAAGCTGGAGCAGCTGGAGGCACTGTCCCGCTGCTTCGCACCAGCCCCGTCGGCAAGGGTCACAGTCTGCCTTCAGTCGTTCCCCAAGCTGAAGCAAGGCTTTTGAAATGTGCACGCTACGTTCTTACAGAACAGATACTTCACAGTATTGGAAATCTGAGAAATAAATACAACTCCTCTCATGATATCAGACTGACTTAAAAAAAATCTATTGTCTGTGTTCATTATCTATAAAATCCAAGAAGAAATTAAGTGAGAATAATGTGTGATATATTCCTGACGTGTTCTTGATGAGATTGTTTATCAAAGTTACCCTGAGGTTGTGTATGTCTCTATTAAATTTATTAATACAAATATGTCATCCCATTTGCATTATTATAATCATTTCCATTGACTCCATTAACAAAGAATTTTTAATTGGGTAAATTATCCTAAAAATTAAATTTATTGGAAAAAAAACAAAAATGATAAAGTTGAAATTAATTGGATCCCTAGTACCATAGAAGAATACAAATAAATAAATATGTAGGACATCACCAATAAAGGAAATTCTTACAGAAGTTGTGAATAGAATGGAAGGATTGCCCTAGTCATCCCTTATTTACTTTGCAGTTTTATTTAGCTATGATACTAATCTAAATGTTCTTGGTTATTCACTCTTGTCTATTATTTTGTTTTTTGTATCAAATGCTGTGAGCTCTCAGCACATATATCACAACCACTTGGAGGGTTTGTTGAAACTCAGGTTTCTGAATTCATCGAAAGGCTGTTGGTAGGTGAAGGATGGGAACTGGAATGTATATGCTATATGCTTCTCACAAACCATTAGGTGATGGTAATGCTGTGGACCTATGAATCACTCATGGGTTGTACCAAATTGCAACACTAGAAATGAGAGGCACATTTTTACACACATAAATAAAATTGACATAAAATAAAGTAAAATATATATATACATATATATATGTATATGTATGTATATATATATATATATATATGTATATATATATATATATATATGTATGTATGTATATATCCATGAATCTGTGTTCTAGGATTAAGATCACAGGTGCTGTATGACTAACTGAAATGTATTGTCTGTGTCCCAATAATTTTTTAAAGCAAACTGCTGAAATCTTCCAAAAAGTTTCCTATGTTCTGCTTCATAGCAGGTACTCAGTTAGATGCTGAGAGAAGTTGGAAGAATGTGAGGCCAGTGAGTGATCGTCCTTACTCTCAGAGGTACAAAAATTCAGGAAAGAGAAAGCAGAATAACAAACATAAGTGGCATTCCTATAGCAATGTGCCCTCCCACTAGTGGCCAACACTTGGGTTTTGTTTACTCCACGTCTAACACAAGCTGAAGAATATTGCAATTCTCAGGCAGATACTATTTCAATCTCAATGTTATGGAAGAGACATGGGAAGTCACATGCCTTGGCCATATAGCAAGGGAACGCTAGTCAACTTAGCTCCAGTGACCACCCTATACACTACGTATGCTCACTAGGTGTCATGGAGCACAGGGGAAAGAGGGTTAGCCAGACGGAGACAATGGGGAAATAATCCCAAAATTTGAGGAAAATTCCTGTAGAATTTGGAAGTCTAAGTTTGAAACAACTTCAGATATTTTTGTTATCTCTTGAAATCCTACAAAAAGACTGAGCAGCAAGCCCCAGAATCCTTCTGTCTCTACCCCTCCCAGTTCTAGGGCTACAAGCTTATATGGCCATACTGGTCTTTTTGTATGGGTCCTAGGAATAGAAATCACATCGTTGTCATGCTTGTGCAGCAAGTGCTTCTACCCACTAACCAATGCTTGCCAGTTTTCCTCATGTGTAGAAATAGGAAGATCATTATTTTTTTAATATTTGTTATTACATTATATTATATTAACTTGAGGAATGTACTAACAATAATGTTAGTGAGATTAAAACATATGTACATTCCTATAAGGATTACACATTTCTCATTATGTAATTATCCAAAATATATGGCTGGGCACTTAAAAGCACACCAGAGCAATCGCCTGCAGGAAGAATGTATAAGGCAGTAAGTTGCTAGTGTTTCTTGAAGGGTGTTTGTTAAAACATCAAGGCCAATAAACTAAGGTAATTCAACTCTGTAACAACAAAGTACATAAAAAAAAATCAAGGTGCAATATCCCCTTTCCTCTTCTTCCACCCTTCCTCCCTTTCTCCTTCCTTTCCTCTCTTCCTTTCTGTCTGCAAAACAGTATTATAGTGGGCTACAGTGATGACTCAGGCACTAAGGTGCTTCCCACACAAAAATGAGGACCTGAGTGTGAGTCCTCAGCACCTACTTAATGAGGCACATAGAGCATATGCCTGTAATCCCAGTGGTGGGGAGACAGAGACAGGTAGACCCTTGGGACATGCTGGATAGTTAGTCTAGACAAATAGATGAATTCTTGGTTCAGTGGTAGACCCTGTCTCAAAAAAATAAGTTGAAGAAGGATTGAGGAAGATGCCAGATGTTGATCGCTAGACTCCATGTACATGTACACACATGTGTATTCATCAGCATTCACATGTGAGCACATATACACACATGCACACACATAAATAAAAAAGGTTCACTTGTCTCAAAAATGTTCCAAGGTTACTTCTTCCCATTGCTTCAGACAGAATGTGGTTGGAAGAGAACTGACTTCTGCTCTGACATCTTTGTTTCTGTGGCTGTGAGTCCTCACACTCTTGCTTCTGATGACACAGCTGCTAAGCTGGTATGGAAATATTTTCCCAGCAAGCTGTGAAAATGTCGAATAATAAACTATCACTCATCAGTTACTTTGTTTTGCCACTGAAATAGCAGTTTGCATTCCTCATTTTGTAGTTACATGCAATTAATAAGTATTGTCATTGAGCATTTTAAAGAATGATGGAATTCAATATCTAAAACATTGACATGAAAGATATAAAATAGTGGTAGACATGTCCATACTTAAGTTTTTGTTGCCAAAGTATTGATCTGTATTTTATTTTTCAGTTAGTTTTTGTAAGAAAAGATTCATATAAAAGTTTTATGACCCCCTTCAAGGAATTCCAGGTTTGTTTCAAATTCAGAAGGAAGCAAATGAGACATGGCAATAGAAAACACAAACTAACTTCATAAATGAAGTTATAGAATGTCATTATTTTCTCCTGATGCTATAGTACATTCAATGGGAATTACTATATTCCAAAATAAGGGTTTGTTTTACATTAAAAAGAGTTAGATGTGGCTGGTGGCTTTCTAAATTAAGCCTGCTCCCCAGTAAGATTGGGGAATAAATGCTAAGAGTGGTTATTTGTACTTATTTTAAGAAAAAAAAATTAGAAATGAAAGAGAGATTCTACATTGTTACAAACACTGGAGACTTCATATATGTAAATAGAAATCAGAGGTCTACACTGTTTGGGGGCATTGCTTTTAGGATTAGATTATGTTTCACTTTGTTATAGGATGAAGGACGTAATAAAAACATCTTAATTCCTAATTTTTTCTATGCACCCAGATACGCATGTTAAAGAACTGCCAACACTTCTCCACTGTACAGCAAAACTTGGCTTAAAGAGGCTAGCAGCTCATCTGCTTCAATGCTCAGGAGCTGCTTGGGCAGCTAAGGTGACAAGTATTGATGGGTTAGACCTGGCACATGTTGCTGAAAGACATGGACACAGAGAGCTCAAGAAAATCTTTAAAGACTTTACGGTAAGTTTTCTCTCATTATAACTCTATAACTTTCCTATGAAGTAAGTGTATATGTGTATGCACATATGTATATGCATAAGCACACGCATTGCTATTTTTGTAAATGATGCTATTTTGTAGCTATTAACATAGTGTCTAATAATAGTAATCTGCTGATTCTTATTTGTCCATTGCCTTAGAAAGCCTTCACATGATCAGAGTTTATATTAGTATTGCCATAAACCAACTCTGACTACACCACCGAAACATGCTTTTCAAACCTATCTGGTCCGTCTGATTTCTATGTAGGCTACTACTAAATATTGGAGAAGAGAGCAAAGGCAATCAACCTATTACTTTTACACTTTTGTTTAAGAGTCCAGACATTATTGTGGACATTACGCACATGCAAACAGATCAGTAAGTGCTATGTTAAAGGGAAAAATGCTACTCATGCAAAAAAAAAATCTACCAATAAATTAATTTACATTGCTTAATTTGATTCTTTGTCTCTCCCTGTTAAATTTCAGTTCTTATAATTTCTGTTGAAGCCCCAAATTTAAAAACACTATTTTATAGATGATAGTTTTGTAAAATTTCAACAAAGGGAAAGAATGCCATCTCAGAACATAAAGCACAAATGTGTGACCTCATCCAACTCCATCAGCTTAAATCATTTAACAAAATAGTAATATATAAGTAGATAAAAAAATATATCCTCTGTTGTTGGCTGGTTATGAAACTAGAGAGTATACAGACAATTATTGGTTTTAGGAATGGTAATCATAAAATACCTTTGTTTTTAAATCACAGTGTTCACACATTTGGCATAAATATTAATATGATTTTAATTGTAAATAAAGAAAATTTATGAAAGGGAAAAAGTAGCTTATCTGTATTGTCACAGTAACTTTTGACTGTGAACCTGTAGCTTAGTTATAATGAAGTTCCTCTAATATCCTGTCCTCTTTAGCCTACCCTATGTTCTACTATACTTCTGTGGATAATGGGCCCAATTGTAAGGGCAGGGTCTAGGGAGTAAATGGTAGTGTAGGAGGAAGGAACAAAGGAAGAGAAGTACAGAAAGATGCTGTTGCCTCCCTCTAGTATCCATCTGATAGAAGGGAATTGCAAAAACATTTTACAGTATTCCTAATGCAAAGTGCAGTTTGCTGACTAATGTAGGGAATTAATTACTCCAAAGTTAGACCTTTTGTCTAGGCTACTGAACATTCACTTTTATTGGCCTTTTATTCCTCTCATTCTCAACATTGCTCATTAGTGCTTTATATATACTATTTTCTTATCAACCAGATTATTCCATTTAATTTAGGGTTCCTTAGTATTATACAATTGAGTTTCACAAAAAGACACATAGATATCCTGCTTTACCTATGTACATTTTTCTTTCTTATGTGTCTCGATGTTCACTAGGGGAAATGGGCTGCCCATCTCCCTCGCTGCCAGGTGCTCAGCCTGTATTTACGTTGTGATAGTTTCAATTTAGGAATTTAACTGATCTCACCTAGTGGTGAGTATATTTAGTCAGATTTTTTATTTCAAATGAATTAATTGATATTATGGATACTTTTAAAAAATGGATACTTTTTAAAAAAGTTTTAAAGAATTCATTTCTCAACTGCTGTCCATACTATTATGAAAGATATTTCTCATGTTCATTAACTTAGGTTGTGAGATAGTTTAGGAAAATCTCTGAAATAGTATTAATTTGGCTTAACAAGTTCAATAAAAAATCCATTTGTAGTTACCATAAAACTATTCACACATGCCACAGTTGTAGTTTTCTCAGTGTGTAGATATATGTAATATAATGTAATGTATGCATGCATGTGTGTGTTTCATTGTGTCATGAAGTTTCTAGAATAGCTAGCAGCATCTGTATATTCTCCCTGTACCTACAACAGGGCAGCATCTTTAAAAAAAACAAATGTTTCCTTGGTTAGGTATCCATCACTCAGCCTTCATAAGAGAAAATAAAAGCATAGGATCAGGATAATGTACAGCTCATCTCTAGGGCAGGTCTTTAACAGAAAAGAACCAAGCATGATTAGGAAAAAGTAAGAGGGGAAAAACATCTAAATAGACCTCAGGTGTGTTTCCAAACCAAACAAATAAAAGAAGTTTGTGTATTATCAATTTACCTCATATATGAAACTAGCTTTCAAGACAAACAACCTAAAAGTTCTGTAATATAAGTACAGTATATGTTTAATGTTTCCAGTTTCTTCAATAGATACAGTGTATTATCTGCATGCTCAAGATTTTTTAATATATCAAAGTGCTATCATGCATGAATGTGTGTAAGAATATTTGCACAGTTCTTATAATGTATCTATTTATTATCTTTCTTATTTCACAGTCCATGCACTCCTTTACTAAATATTCCCCTAAATTAAGGTTAACTTATTGTTAAAAATTGTTTTAAGAATAATGGCTCTGCTGGTAGAGTGGACATTTTTGTCCTAGCAACAGCTGGATGCTGAGATAACACTTATTATCCCAAGTAAAGGAGAATTTTGCCTCTTCAGAAAATGTCAGAATTTTATTTCAAAATTAGACTTATCTCACAATATGTATTTGAATGTCTACTGGGTCTTCACTTTTTGGAAAATGTTCTCTGGACCAAAGGTAAGCCCTTCACTGTGCAGTTTAAGCTGATTTCCACTTTTCTCATGACAGAAGAGGCAGAGAACACCTGGGATGACACATTCAGCCACAGCAAATGTAGATTTCAGAAGTTGTACCAGCTCAGCTATGATTCTCATTGTGTCAAGTGCCATAGCTGCTGGGAATGCAGCCATGGTGTATGAGGACAAGTAACAATATGATTCTGATTACCTACTAGCTCAGTAGGTAGTAATTTCAGTGCTCACTACATTAAAATTAATTGAATGCTCACAGGTAACAAGGCAATTCATGAAAGTAATAGTAGGAAATAATATACTTGTTTTTTTTCCATTCTTTTACAATACAGATCATTAAGTAATTTTTCAAGGTTGAAACAGTATGTCATTTGAACAGGTGATTCATTCTCTCTGACGTATTTTGCTTCAGATGCCAGCAGTATCCAGAATACTATTGAGAGTGACATCCATGCATGTGGTAGCTTAATAGTCTTTAAAGCCCCTTTAGAGTTCTTGGCTTTTATAACTTTTGGATTTCTAATTTTCATAAACTTTCTAATCTGCAGGGTTTCTTCTTTTTCTGATTTCTTTCTAACCAATTAGCTGATGTAGAACTAAGTGGTCTGGAGCTGTCATTTACATGCCTGCTGGCTCAAAGGAAATGCAATTTCTAAGTGTGAAAGAAATCACAAATGGCAATTAAAGCAATCAGTATTGATACCAGAGCTTTGGAGAATGAAGCTCATGAGACAAACTCAATGATATCAGCCTCTCAGAAGGAAATGGGCAGAGGCAGATGATTCAGGTTCCATTGAAAAAATATTGTTCTTGGAAATTCTTCTCTATTAATTTGTTTTAACTTCAGTTATTCTTGATGTATGAACATAGAAAAGGGTATTTGATATGAGCCTATGACACTTGGTATGCTTTTTTCTGCCAACAATGTGGTATGGCTCCTACTTAAATTTATATAAAGTTTTCCCCAAGGTCTGATTGCATATGAGAAATATAAATCAGTATAATAAAAACAAGGGACTATTAATCACATATCATAGCTCAAAACCTGTATATTATGCTTCATCTTTTCTTATACAGAAACACTTTCCTTGTAATTCATATAGGTGTGATAGAGAAAATATTACAACTGACTTATTTTACCTTTTAAATATTGCATGAAAGGAAAAATAGATGGTGCCAAATGAAAGCTAACAGTGTGGTTGTATTTTAGACACACATTTCCTGAATGAGGTTCAGACTTCTTCATAAGAATTTAGGGTAGGAGGTAACATCTATCTGCTGGGTGTCATGATGTGTGTGTGTGTGTGAGAGAGAGAGAGAGAGGAAAATTTTCATCTGTTAGACATTAATGTCCATTCACACTGACAAATAATAAACTGAGATTCTTGATTTGTGCCTGTTGCTGAGATTTCAGCCTAAACAAGCACATTTCTCCCTTTATTAGTGTTTAATTCTCTTTTCTCAGGATTGCTGGGTCCACTTACTCAAATCTGGCTCTCAGTGAAACATCAGTAAGCCAATTAATTCATTTCCTTAATGAGCACCCTCTATTACAAGAATGGATAACTACATAGACTTATATTGAGCCTATCAATCTTTCATTTGGAGTGCAGAATGCCAATTATTCAAGCAATCTGGTCCATTACTACTATATTGGCCACATTGCTAAACAAGCCTGCAGCACAGTTCAATTGCACTAGGAGAGTGAGAGACTTGGACTGAGATCTGTTGAGAACCTATTATATTCTAGGTTAGGTTAGAAGCTTTATGTACACCACACATCCCATTTCTCTACTAGCCTCTTAGGAATTTGTACAATTTATGTCAAAAACTGAACTTTGTATGTCGAAGAAATAAGAAATGTAGATCTATCCAATGGCCTTCTTCAGATAGATAGCTGTCCAAAAATAATAACCTACTAGTTTATAATATTATATCATTAGTTATTTAGTAATTGAAAGGAATATGTACAATGTCAGGATAGTCTGTAAGTATGAAAGAAAAGGATGAATTTTGTATGAGAATAAAAGAAAGTTGTGGGCTGGAAGGATGAGTGGTTAAGGCATTTGCCTGCAAAGCCAAAAGACCCAGATTTGATTCTCCAGAATACACATTAGCTAGTTGTACAAGGTGGTGCATGCATCTGGAGCTCATTTGTAGTAGCTGGAGGCCCTGGCATACCCATTCTCTCTCTCTCTCTCTCTCTCTCTCTCTCTCTCTTTCTCCATCAAATAAATTTTAAAAAATAAAATATTTTTTAAAAAGAAAGTTGTATGATCTAAACACAATACAGAATATGCATGGAATGAGCCAGTTCCTCTCCTCTAATCTTCTCATGTGTTCTTTCCTTGAAATTCATATGTCAGCCTCATCATCATAAGTCATTCCTAAATATTTGTCAAGTGTTCACACTGCATCCAATATGAAAGAAATGTAGTAGAAAGGGATGAATCAAAAACAAAAATGTCTGTATTTTTATTCCCTCCCCTGAAATCTGCTTCAGTAAATATCTGATTGTTGTCAGGCTCAAACTGTACACATAAAATATCTTCAGACATAAAATATATATATTTCTTAATGCAAAAGACAGAGTGAGTTGGGGGTTACCTGGTCTCTTGCCACTGAAAACAAACTCCAGATGCATGCCCCACTTTTTGTATCTGGCTTTACATGGGTACTAGGGAATCAAACCCAGCCCAGCAGGATTTATAAGGAAGCACTTTTAACCACTGAACCATCTTCCAAGCCCTTTAGGAGAGGTTCTATACTTCCTTACAAACATATTTTAATATTTAATCATTGTGAGGTGAATTATGTTATTATTTAATCTTTTCTAGTTTAAAAGCCACCTATATAACATTCAACTAATGCTTGCTGAATTTTTTTCATTCCTTTTGAGGATGTCTCCTAAAATGAAGATAAAAAGAGAATATTTACCAGTTATCTTCTGAAATAGGTTAAGGTGTGACATCCCTTCAGACAGGAAATGAATGTTTGCTATATCTTATTTTAGCAAGTCACTGGAGTATTTAATTCCAAACAGAACCTAAGTTCCCATCATCAAAACCCCCTAAAATTGCATACAGTAGCATTTAGCCAATGATGAGCCTTTTATGGTGCTTATAGTCTACTTGTTTATGGATAAATAGTAAATGCAAGCAGTTGTGTAAGAAGGTAATAAATGCTGTACTTTTTAAAACAGGTATTTATTTATTTGATAGAGAGAAACAGGTGTGTGTATGAGAGAGAGAGAGAGAGAGAGAGAGAGAGAAAGAGAGAGAGAGATTGAGAATACAGGTGCTTCTAGCCACTGCACACAAACCCCAGATGCACGTGCCATCTTGTGCAAGTGGCTTATGTGGGTACTGGGGAATTGAACTTGGGTCCTTAGGCTTCATAGCAAGCATCTTAGCCACTAAGGTATCTCTCCAGTCCCCAAATGCTGTGCTTTCTAATTAAAAATAAAATGTAATTGAATCCTACTTATATGAAATAATGATACATTTATCATAAAATGTTAATATCACATGTTGTTAGAAACAAAACTATTCAATATTAGCTTTCCCTTCTTCCCTGGCATCATCATGATGTTAACATAAATAACGCATTACAAAGTTCCCATCTAGAATTGATTTCCTTTATCAGACAGTAAATTGGATGAGAATATGTCATTTTGTAGATATATAGTTAAATATATGTGGATATTGGTTTAATAGCTTTCACACAGAATTGTAAATCATACAGCATTACAATCACATCTGGCATGCTCTGTAGTGACTTTTTCAGAGTAGTTGCTCAGTCTCTGAATCTGTATCTACACACACACATGCACTCACTTGCACACATGGCATAGAAGAATTGCTTCTTTCTACCAATAATGTATTGTAAGATATATGCTGTTATAGGCTTCAGTAATGAGCAAGTAATTCATTTAATGGCTTCACATACTTTTTCTTAAAAATTATTTATTTATTTGAGAGAGAGAGAGAGAGAGAATGGGAATGCCAAGTCCTCCAGCCACTGAAAATGAAGAACTCCATATGCATGTGCCACTTTGTGCATCTGGCTTGTCAGGAGTAGTGAGAAATCAAACCTGAGTCATTAAGCTTTGCATACAAGCACTTCAACCGCTTAGCAATCTCTCCTGCCTGGGCTCACATTCTTTAAACCACATTTGGGGCAGGATCAAATTCTAGTTTTTACAGATTAAATTAAATCATTCAAAAATGTTCACATGCTTGAATTTCCACTGTTGTCTTTTGTTCTGTATTTGAAGTATTTCATTGCTACAGTTTTATTGACTCTTAAGAGTTTTGTGGGGGTTAATCTTAAGTACCTATCTCACTGGGATAGAGGATACCCAGATATTATGCAGACATTAGATATGGACATATTTTATATATAAACATCACATATTGGTATGATGCTTTCACTCTTCCCTGCTCCTTTTCTGAAGAGGCCTATCCTTAATGGGGTAAGGTGGAACATCATAGTTGTTTTAATTTGCATTTCCCTAATGGTTAGGGATGTCGAAGATTTTCTTAAGTGTGTGTTAGCCATTTGTAATTCTTCCTCTGAGAATTCCCTATTTAGTTCTCTGCTCCACTTTTGGAGTGGGTTGTTTGATTTTTTACTGTTTAGTTTTTTTACTTCTTTGTAGATTATAGATATTAGGCTTCTGTCAGTGGTATAGATAGCAAAGATTTTCTTCCATTCAGTGGGTAATCTATTGTCTCTGCTTACGGTACATTTGTCTGTGTAAAAGCATTTTAGCTTCCTGAGATCTTACTGGTTGAGTGCTTGTTTAATTTCCTTGGCTACTGGAGATTTGTTCAGGAAGTCTTTCCCCAGTTCTATATAATGGAGAGGGCCTCCTATTTTTTCTTTTAGTACTTGAAGATTTTCAGGACTTATATTGAGGTCTTTAATCCATTTGGACTTGATGTTTATGTATGGTGACATGAATGGGTCTAATTTCATATTGCTAACTATGGTCATCCAATTTGTCCAACACCATTTGTTGAAGATGCTGTCTTTACTCCAGTCTATATTATTGGCTCCTTTGTCAAAGATCCAGTAGCTATAGTTGCTCACCCTAAGGCCTGGGTCTTCAATTTCTGTTCCATTGATCTATGTTTCTGCTTTTATTCTAGTACCATGCTATTTTTGTTACTGGATTTGTAATAAAGCTTTAGAGCAGGTATGGTGATACTACCAGAGGTGTTTCTTTTGCTGAGGATATATTTGGACATCTGAGGCCTTCTGCCATTCCATATGAAATTTGAGATCATGTTTTCCAATGTCTATGAAGAATAATGCTGGTGTTTTCATTGGTATTGCATTAAATCTATATAATACTTTAGGCAGAATTGTCATTTCACAATATTAATTCTACCTATCCAGGAGCATGGGAGGTCTTTCCATCTTCGCAAGTCCCCCTCTATTTTTTTCTTGAGTGTTTCCATGTTTTCATTATATAGTTCTTTCACATCCTTTGTTAGTGTTATTGCAAGGTATTTAATTTTTTTGTTGCCATTGAAAATAGGACAGCCTAACTGATTTCTTTATCTGTGTATTTGTCCTTTGCATATAGAAAAGCTACTGATTTTTGTGCATTGATTTTGAACACTGTTTCTTTGCTGAAGGAATTTATCACCATTAGAAGTTTTGAGAGGGAGACTCTTGGATCACTTATATATAGGGTCAGGTCATCTGCAAATAGGGTTACTTGACTTCCCCTTGCCAATTTGAATCCCTTTTATTACTATTATTTCTTTATCCTGTCTTATTGCTTGGACTAGTACTTCTAGTGCTATGTTGAAGAGCAGTAGTGAGAATGTGCCTTAGGAGCTTTATATACAGCCTTTATTGTGTTGAGATTTAAACCCTCCATGCCTATTCTTTCCAGTGTTTTCATCATGAAATGGTATTGTAATTTCTCAATATGGTTCTTTTGGTCCAGTTTATTTATGTGGTGTATTACATTGACTGATTTCTGTATGTTAAAACATCCCTGCATTCCTGGGATGAAGCCTACTTGATCAAGGTGGATATTGCTTTTGATATGTTGTTGAATTCACTTTGCATGGATTTTGTTCAGGATCTTTACACCTAAGTTCATTAGGAATATACACCTATAATTTTCTTTCCTTGTTGCATCTCTATCTGCTTTTGGTATTAGGGTGATGCTGGCTTCATAAAAGGACTCAGGGAGGATTCCCTGGTCTCCTATTATGCATAATAATTAGAAAAATTGGTTTCAGTTCTTCTATGATGGTTTGATAGAATTCATCTGAGAAGCCATCTGGTCCTGGACTCTTCTATTTGGGGAGGTTTTTGATTAACTTTTCAATCTCCATGGGTGTGATAGGGTTTGTTTAGGAGATTAATCTGTTCTGAGTTTAGTTTTGGTAGGTGGTATGTGTCTAGAAATTCATATATTTCTTCCAGATTATTTAATTTGTGGAGTAGAGGTTTTGGAAGTATGCTCTAATGATTCTTCCAATTTCATTGATGTCTGTAGTGACCTCTCCTTTTTCATTTTTGATTTTGTTAATTTGAGACTTCTCTTTTTTGTGCTTGATATGTTTGGCCAGGGGTTTGTTAATCTTGTTTATTTTTTCAACAAACCAGCATTTTGTTTCACCAATTTTTAAAATTGTTTTCTTAGTTTCCAATTCATTAATTTCTGCTCTAATCTTGATTATTTCTTTCTTCCTGGAGCTCTTTGGGATGAATTCTTCTTGTTTTTTCAGTGCTTTTAGGTAGACAGTCAGGTTATTGATTTGGGATATCTCTGTCTTTGCAATGAAGGCATCTAGGACTATGAATTTTCCTCTTATGACTGCCTTCATTGAGTCCCATAAGTTTTGGTACATTGTTTTTTTATAATTTCTATTTGAATTTTATTTTCTGTTGTGTTATTTTGAATCTTGTCCATCTCTTTTTTGAGGCATGATTTCAATTCAACTTCTGATTTTCTTTTTTTTTTTTTTTTTGTCTGTAGTTGGAAATTTTATTTATTTATTTTTATTTATTTTTATTTATTTTTATTTTTTATTTTTATTTTTTCCTTTATTAGTCAGTTCTGTATTCAGCAAATACAGTCAGTTTGGTACCATTATTAGGCTCATCCGTGACCTACCCCCTCCCTTTGGCCCCTCCTTGTTGAGGGATATGGGTCATGCATTGTGGAGTTAGCCCACAGTTATGGGTAAGCTAAATGTCTCTGCATATCATGACCCAACATGTGACTCTGACATTCTTTTCGCCCCCTCTTCTGTAAAATTTCCCTGAGCCATGTTGGGTTCATTTTTGGTTTGCTTCAGTGATGAGGTGTTGGGGGCCTCTGAGGCTCTGGCTCTCTGATTTGGTAGGAGTTGATTTTTCTCTGTGCTGATCTCCTTCCCCCTTGTGCTGGTATCTGGTTCATCAGGAAAACAGCCCTTGCTTGTTTCGCCAATTTTTCTTAGTTTCAGCCGGGGCCCTATTGAGGTATGATGCGGTGGCTCTCTCGTTAGGATCTACATCTATCTGAAAAAGAGAAGCAGATTCTCCTGATTTTCTTGATACTTCCTGTAGTTCATTATTGCATTTGATCAAGTCTTCATTACTTACCTTCTTACCTTCAATTTATTCATATCTCTTAGGAGGGTTCTAACATTTCCTTTAATCAAGTTAAGCCTACTGTCAAAGGCTGAAGCCTCTAGATGATTCTGTTCAATTTCATTGATATGATTGTTGGTTCTTTGATAGTTTGTTTCAAGTTTAGCAATTTTTTTTTTTAATCAGGGTCTCATTGGTTGTTGTGTTTTCATTTTGGTAATGAATTGCTGTCGATTTCTCAATGATTTCTTTGGAGTGTTCTGTAGTTGGACTAGGTATTCTTGGTATAGATCTCTCCATTTTCTGACTGTGGTTGGCTTTTTTGCATTGTTGCCTACCCATTTTAAGAAGACTCTATTTTATTGAGGAGAAAGCAAGTTATTTATTTATTTATTTATTTATTTATTTATTTATTTTGCAACAAAGAGCTTTATTTCAGGCTTAAGCTCAGACTCTTGACTTCAGCAACGCAGTGGATCCATACAAGAGCTCCAGATATTTTTTTTTTTACACATGCCTTTATTTTATTATTTTTATTTAATCTTTTTTCTTTATTAGTAAGTTTTGTATTCAGCAAATACAGTCAGTTTGGTACCATTATTAGGCTCATCCATGACCTACCCCCTCCCTTGGCCTCTCCTTTGAGGTATATGGGTCATGCACTGTGGAGTTAGCCCACAGTTATGGGTAAGCTAAATGTCTCTGCGTATCATGACCCAACATGTGGCTCTGACATTCTTTCCGCCCCCTTTTCCCTCAAAATTTCCCTGAGCCATGTTGGGTTCATTTTTGGTCTGCTTCAGTGATGAGGTGTTGGGGGCCTCTGAGGCTCTGGCTCTCTGATTTGGTAGGAGTTGATTTTTCTCTGTGCTGATCTCCTTCCCCCTTGTGCTGGTATCCGGTTCATCAGGAAAACAGCACCCTTGCTTGTTTCTCCAATTTTTCTTAGTTTCAGCCGGGACCCTTTTGAGGTATGATGGGGTGGCTCTCTCCTTAGGATCTACATGTATCTGAAAAAGAGAAGCAGATTCTCCAACAGAGAGTAAGTTAGCACCAGGACAAATGAGATAACCCTTACTTTTTTTTTTTAATAGAGAATTTAATAGGTGTAGGCCCTCTTGTAGCCCACAATTGATGGTAGCTTGATATTGGAGAGTGGGCTTATGTTTGGATATGGTTCTGACTTGTTTCCCAGCTCCAGCTATGGGTCCCATACCAGTGAGGGGATCAGTTAGCCAAATTGAGAGCAGTTGGTTCCCCACCATGGCTGTGTGCCACCACTGCACTTGTGTGGGCATCTCACCAAGTTATTTGCTGCTAAGTAGGTTAGACCATGCGTTGCTTCGACAGATATTGGTCATTTCAACCCAGTCGCACATGTAGCACCTTCTGGCACTAGACGCGCTGACTGTCTGGGGACTGACTCTCTTCCAACTTCCAGCCATGCCATTCTAATTTGCATGTCAATCACATAAGGTGTCTTCAGCAGTAGGGTCTTAACACTAGCCTTTGGTGGGTCATCAAGTACTCTGACAGAAATCTGTCTGTCTTTTAGGAAACCTTGTAGGTCTCTCTGATCAAAAGCTCATTGTGGATGATAGCCCCATGCTGGATCTGGGAGTTACAGGTCAGTGCCCACTAAGAAAATGAGGAAAAAGCTAACTAATATACAAGAGTTAGAGATAAAGAGAGAGAGGAGAGGGAGAGAGGAAGTGAGGAAGGGAAGATGTAGGAGATTAAGGTTAGTCTTAATCTTACCCTCTCCAGTGTCTTGTAGTTCAGGTGTTCCCTGTAAGGGCCTGGTGAAGGATCAGTCATTTGTTATGTCTTTTAGTAAGTAGAAGATTATGGTACCATTGCCGTTTGGGTCTAGATTTGTGTTTCCCACCCCTTTGATGCCCTCCCCTCCCTCCCCTTCCATCCTAGTGTCTAGTCTAGGAGATGCTTGCTGGGTATGTAAGGTATCTTGGGTAGATTCAGGTTAGGTGCCCTAGATGAGTGAGACTATGTGGCGATTTTTTTTTTTTCTGTGATTGGGTAAGTTCACTGAGAATGATCTGTTCCAGGTTCGACCATTTTTCCTCAAATTTCATTGTGTCATTTTTTCTTACTGCTGTATAGAATTCCATTGTGTAGATATACCACATCTTAGTTATCCATTCTTCTAGTGATGGACATCTGGGTTGATTCCAGCTCTTAGCTATTAAGAATTGAGCCGCTATAAACATGGTTGAGCAAATCTCTTTAGTCTGTGGTTTGAAGGTTTTAGGGTAGATTCCCAGTAAGGGAATAACTGGGTCTGTTGGTATCTCTATACTCAGCTTTTTCAGAAGTCTCCATATTGCTTTCCAAAGTGGTTGTACCATCCTACATTCCCACCAACAGTGGATGAGTGTTCCTACTTCTCCACATCCTCGCCAGCATTTATTTTATTTGATTTTTTGATGTTTGCTATCCTTATTGGGGTAAGGTGGAATCTCATATTTGTTTTAATTTGCATTTCTCTGATGATTAGAGATGATGAACATTTTCTTAAGTGTATGTTTGCCATTTCTATTTCTTCCTCTGTGAACTGCCTGTTCAGCTCTTTGCCCCATTTTGTGAGTGGGGTGTTTGACTTCTTACTGTTTAGATTTTTGAGTTCTTTGTAGATTCTAGAGATTAGGCCTCTATCAGTTGAATAACCCACAAATATTTTCTCCCATTTTGTGGGTAATCTATTGGCTTTGCTTATTGTATGCTTGTCTGTAAAGGAACTCTTCAGCTTCATGTGATCCCATTGGTTGAGTGATGCTTTAAGTTCATGAGCTACTGGGCTTTTGTTCAAGAAGTCTTTTTCCATTCCTATATCATGGAAAGTACTTCCTAAATTTTCTTCCAGTAGTATACGAGTTTCTTGTCTTATATTGAGATCTTTCATCCATTTGGACTTGAGTGTAGTGCATGGTGAAATGTGTGGGTCAAGTTTCAGTTTCCTGCATATGGTTATCCAGTTTGTCCAGCACCATTTGTTGAAGATGCTGTCTTTTTTCCAGCCTATATTGTTTGGGCCTTTATCGAATATCAAGTAGCTATAGTTGCTTGACCCAAAGTCCGGGTCCTCAGGTCTATTCCATTGATCTATTCACCTGTTTTTATGCCAGTACCATGCTGTTTTTATTACTATGGCTTTGTAATATAGCTTTAGATCAGGTATGGTGATGCCTCCAGAGATATTTCTTTTGCTGAGGATATGTTTGGAAATGCGAGGCATTCTGCATTTCCATATGAAATTTGAGATCATTTTTTCTATCTCTGATGAAGAACAAGGTAGGGATTTTAATTGGAATTGCACTAAATCTGTATATTGCCTTTGGTAGGATTGTCATCTTCACAATGTTAATTCTGCCTATCCAGGAACATGGGAGGTCTTTCCATTTTCTCACGTCGGCCTCAATTTCTTTTTTGAGTGCTTTTATGTTTTCATTGTATAGATCTTTCACTTCCTTGGTTAACGTTATTCCAAGGTATTTTATTTTTTTTTATTGCAATTGAAAATGGGACTATGTCCCTTATTTCTTTTTCTGTATCTTTGTCCTTTGCATAAAGGAAGGCTGCTGATTTTTGTGCATTGATTTTGTATCCTGCTACTTTGCTATACGAGGTAATCACCTTCAGGAGTTTTGGGATGGAGTCTCTCAGGTCTCTTACATATATAATCATGTCATCAGCGAATAAAGATAACTTAACTTCTTCCTTTACAAATTGTATCCCTTTTATTTCCTTCTCCTGTCTTATTGCTTGAGCTAGGACTTCCAGTACTATATTGAAAAGCAGAGGTGAGAGTGGACAACCCTGTCTTGTTCCTGATCTTAATGGGAATTCCTCCAGTCTCTCTCCATTAAGTATTATTAGGGCCTTCGTCGCTTTGTATATTGCCTTTATTATGTTAAGATATGAACGAACCATGCCAATTCTCTCCAATGTTCTGAACATTAAGTGATGTTGAATCGTGTCAAAGGCCTTTTCTGCATCTATCGAAATGATCATGTGGTTTTTATGTTTAACCTTGTTTATGTGGTGTATTACATTGACAGATTTCGTATGTTGAACCACCCCTGTGTTCCTGGAATGAATCCAACTTGGTCAAGGTGGATAATGCTTTTGATGTGTTGTTGGATTCGGTTTGCAAGGATTTTGTTTAGGATCTTTGCATCAAAATTCATGAGGGAAATAGACAAGTAGTTTTCTTTTCTCATGGCACCTCTGCCTGGTTTTGGAATTAGGGTGATGCTAGCTTCATAAAAGGAGTTGGGTAGCTTTCCCTGTTCATCAATTGTGTGGCACAGTTTGAGGAAGACTGGTTTAAGTTCTTTCATGAAGGTTGGATAGAATTCAGCTGGGAAGCCATCTGGTGCTGGACTCTTCTTTTTTGGGAGGTTTTTTATTACTTCTTCAATCTCCATGAGTGTGATGGGTTGATTGAGGTGATTAATCTGCTCTGTGTTTAGCTTTGGTAGATGGAATGCTTCCAAGAATTTATCCATCTCCTCCACATTATCCAGTTTTGTGGAGTAGAGGTTTTTGAAATAAGTCCTGATGATTCTCCCAATTTCACTTATGTCTGTTGTGATCTCTCCTTTTTCATTTTGAATTTTGTTAATTTGAAGCTTCACCTTTTTTTGCTTGATCAGATTGGCCAGGGGTTTGTCAATCTTGTTTATTTTTTCAAGGAACCAGCTCTTTGTCTTGTCAATTGTCTTAATTGTTTCCTTCATTTCCAGTTCATTGGTTTCTGCTCTTATTTTAATTATTTCTTTCCTTCTGGAGCTCTTTTTTGGGTTGGATTTTTCTTGTTTTTCCAGTGCCTTTAGGTGGATGGTTAGGTCATTGATTTGGGACCTTTCTGTCTTTTTTATGAAGGCATTGAGTGCTATGAATTTTCCCCTGCGGACCGCCTTCATTGTGTCCCATAAATTTTGGTACGATGTGTTCTCATTGTCGTTCAATTCCAGAAATTTTGCAATTTCATTTTTTATTTCATCCAGTATCCATTTATTGTTTAAAAGTGTGCTGTTCAGTTTCCAGGTGCCTTTGGGAGTCTTGGTGGGTCTTTTGTTGTTGATTTCTAGCAATATAGCATTGTGATCTGATATCATGCAGGGAATTATGCCAATCTTCCTAAGTATGTGAGGCAGTCTTTGTGACCCAGTATATGGTCTATTTTAGAGAATGTTCCATGGGCTGCTGAGAAGAATGTGTAATCTGTGGATTTGAGATGGAAGGTTCTGTAGATGTCTATTTGGTCTAAGTGATCTATGGTTTTGTTGAGCTCTCTTACTTCCCTGTTGAGTTTCTGTTTGGATGATCTGTCTATTACTGATAATGGTGTATTGAAGTCCCCAGCTATGATGGTGTTTGTGGTTATTTCTGTTTTATTGTCAAGTAGGTTTTGTTTTTGTTTTGTTTTATGAACTGTGGTGCCCCTGTGTTTGGTGCATACAGATTTATGATTGTAATATCCTCTTGATGGATCGTTCCCTTGGTAAGTAGGAAGTGGCCTTCTTTGTCTTTTTTGATTATTTTTGGTTTGAAGTCTATTTTATCCGATATTAATATAGCTACACCTGCTTGTTTCTTATTCCCATTTGCTTGGAATACTGTTTTCCACCCTTTCACCCTGAGGAGATGTCTGTCTTTAATGGTGAGGTGGGTTTCTTGAAGGCAACAGATTGAGGGGTCTAATTTTTTGATCCATCCTGTTAGCTTGTGTCTCTTGATGGGTGAATTAAGGCCATTAATATTTAGGGTAATGACTGTGAGATTTGATTTGATCCCTGCCATATTGTGATGGTAAATGTGGGTTGGTGTTTTCATGGACATTGAAGTTTTTTGTGCCTACTCTGAGTTTGGTTGTTGTGATCTGCTTCTTGTAGGCAATTGTGTTTGATTATTTTTTTCTTCTCTGTGGAGAATTTCCTGAAATACTCTCTGTAGGATTGGTTTTGTGTTCATATACTTGTAAAGCTGAGTTTTGTCGTGGAATGTTTTTCTTTCACCATCTATTATGAGGGATACTTTTGCTGGGTAGAGTAGTTTGGGTTGGAAGCCATAGGTTCTCAGACTTTGCAGTGTTTCATTCCAGGCCCTTCTAGCTTCAGGGTTTCCATTGAGAAGTCTGAAGTAATTCTGATGGGGTTACCTCTGAAGGTGGTGTGCTGTTTTTCCCTAGGTGCTTTTAGGATTTTCTCTTTGGTGTCAATTTTTAGAGTCTTAATGACAATATGTCTTGGAGAGTTTCTCCTTTGGTCCAGTCTGTTTGGGAGTTCTATTGGCTTCTTGTATCTTGATGGGCCTTTTTTTTAAGAGACTTGAGAAGTTTTCTTCAATTATTTTGTTAAATAAGTTCTCCATGCCTTTGGTCTGAATTTCTTCTCCTTCTCGTATTCCAATGACCCTGATATTAGGACGTTTAAGTGTATGCCACAATTCCCTCATGTTCTGTTCACAGGAGCTTTTGAACTTATTGAAATTTTTGAACTCTCTAACTGTTTCTTCCATCTGGTCTTCCCGATCAGAGTTTCTATCCTCCACTTGGCTGACTCTATTCTTGAGAGCTTCTAGCGAGTTTTGGACTTGTTCAATTAAGTTTGCGCTGTCTACTACTTTTCTATGTCTAATTTCCATCCCTCTGTCAAGATCCCTTTTCACATCATTTTCTGATTTTCTTGATGATTCTTGGAGTTCATCCTTGCATTTCTTTATGTCTTCATTTTGCATGGCCAGCTGATTTTTTTAAAATTTTTTTGGTTTATTTATTTGAGAGCAACAGACAGAGAGAGAAAGAGGCGGATAGAGAGAGAGAGAATGGACATGCCAGGGCTTCCAGCCACTGCAAACGAACTCCAGACGCATGGGCCCCCTTGTGCATCTGGCTAACGTGGTTCCTGGGGAATCGAGCCTCGAACCGGTGTCCTTAGGCTTCACAGGCAAGCGCTTAACCGCTAAGCCATCTCTCCAGCCTGGCCAGCTGATTTTTAAGGTCTTCTTTCTTTTCACTCTCCCTCAAATCTCTTAACTCTCTTTGAAATCCTTCCATTTTCTTATCTAATCCTTCCAATTTCTTATCTATTAGTTGTAGTTTAGTGATGGCAGCATCCACATGATTATCAGCCCTTTGTTGCTTTCCTGCATGTTCTACCAGTAGGTTGGTCAGGGTTGCATTGCTCATAGCTTCAATTTGGTGTTCTGGTCCTATTGGTTCTTCTATGTTTTGGTTAGATGTATTCATTGTGGGACTGGGTGATCTAACTGGATTTTCTTGCATTTGATTTTTCATGTTATTTCTTTTTCTCTGTGTTCTGCCCATGACAGTGTATGGACAGGTAGGTGGATGTTTCAGCCTGGGCTCAAGAACAATGGGAATCTTATGCAGCCTGGGGCAGTTGCCAAGCAGCCTGGGCTTGGCTCTTACTTGCCAAAGCAGTCTATCTACTGCCTGGCAGGGGCACCAAAGTTGCCTGAGTTCTCAAGCAGTAATGTGCCAAAGGTGCCTGTGTTCAAGCTAGGAGTGGCACTGAGGCACCAAGCACTGAAGCAGCTTGAACTCTGGCTGGTAACGCTGGGAACCGGAAGCAGTCTGGGCTCCCCCACCACAGGACAATGGCGGATGGCCGGCGCGGCAGACCGGTAGGGGATGGCACCTGAGCTGGTGCAAGAGAGAAACACAGTCTGAGCTTGCGTGGCACCTGCTGTGGGACTGGGCTCGCTCAGTAAGTGGGCCAGTGGAAGAGAGTGCGGAGAAGTCTAAGCTTCCACACGCAGGGAACAATCAGGCGTGCAGTGGCAGCTGTGTGGGCTCCGGCACAGCAGCAGCGGCAGGGGTGGTGCTGTGAACACGGCTGGTTATTTGGGGTGAGGGGTGGGCAACCTGCCCGCGAGCTGATCGGTGATTCCCTGTTCCCCTGCCTCTGTGCCCTCCCAGATTTCTCTCCCCTACAAGCCACTATGTACCCTTAATATCTTGCCTTTCTTTCCCCGGGATTTGCAGCGCAGCTAGGCGGTCGCCATCTTGGCCAGAACTCCGAGAAAGCAAGTTTTTGTCCTCTGGCCCTATTTACCCTCTGACTGACGTGAACAGACATGTTGGTACCTAGTAGCCAGTCAGGATACCAGAGCAAAAGGCTTAATATTCCACCATTCACACAGGGGCCAGGCCTCTCCACACAAGGCACAATGGGACCTACCAGGACCAGGAAACTGGGAGGAGCAAGGGAACTGGGATCTGGCCTACTTCAAGCCAAGCCCTCCAGGACACAGACAAGCCCAGGCAACCCAGACTGGAGAGGTGCGAGGAGCCCTGATACAGGGGTCTGGCCTACTCACTCCAGACTGCTATACCCTCCCACACACTATCCATGCAAAGAACTTAGACCCAGGAGGTGGGAGGAGCCTGGAAATGGGTCTGGCCTACTTACTCTAGAATGCTGTGCCCACCCACACTATCAACAAAAGGAATCTCAAGCACACACATGCATATACCACATACCATCCATACGACATTCACACATACACAAAAAATAAAATAGACTAGTCAAATATCTCAGGGTAAATGACAATTTGTTGCTATTTTTATAGTTGCTCCTGAAATTTTGGACTTGCTTTGAACAAAAGAAAAATAAAAGCCACTATAGTCTACAGCCCTGAGCAAGGAAAGACTTAGGTAGCACTTATACTGCCATGCTGTGTGGTTTTGGTGGGGTTACTTTTTCAGTGTTCTATGAGGCTCCAGGTGTGTGGGGAATAAGGGGAATCCATGGTTTTCTGTTACTATTAGAGAATGTTGGAGATTGAATGCAAAGAGGCACAAGGTGAAAGTTGGTTGAATTTGCTTGGATAAGAAAGGACAGAGTTAGAAGGAGTCAACAACATTATGCAGGTGGATTATCTTATATATCTTATGCTCATATTTACACTTTCATTAATAATCTGATAGTGAAAAGTAAAAGCATGAACTGTCAATCAAGTTCTTGAGAACACTTCCAGAATGGCTTCCAAGGCAAAATATACTCAACAGGCAGTCAGCAGTTAGTAAGGAATTAAGAGGCTGTCTATTTTATTTCTATGGACAGATGTGTGACTTTTCTGGCTTATTTCAATTTCATCACATTTAATTTGTAGCCAGAAATGCTCATTTGAGGATTATGAACCTATAGAGGAAAGTTTGTACCTTTGCATTGATCTTAGCTTCTCTGTAAGTATAAACTATTAGTAGAGCACAGGTGAAGGATTTTGTTAATCTACCTCATGTGATTTTTCAGTTGCAGAGTGGTCCTATGTAAAATGATGAGGTTCAAGAAAACAATTTGGCTTTTGGTTGGTCATATTGAAATGCTGGCAATTGAACCTATCAAATGTAAAGCAAGGCAGTCTACCACTTACACCTTAGAAAGAAGTGCTATAGTAGGAGATGAACCCAGGCAGAATTATTACTCTGGCTAAGCTGTAGTTCAGGTTTTCTTTGGTATAGCATTAATGATCAGAGTGGTGAGAGATACCTCAGTGTCAATCAGTAAAGAGCTAGACATTATAAATGTACATACTACTGGTATATTCATTGTTAATAAAAAATAACCCCATGTCCTGGCATACATAGGAAGGTTAGCTGAAGATCCAAGCTGTCTATGGGAGACTCTAATCAGCTAAAATGTGGAATAGGCAAGTGGGAGGAATAAAGATAAAATGAAACAGGACAACCTCCTAATCCCTTTGATGGAAATGAAAAAAAATTTAAAGACCTGCCATCACATGTAATCCAAGTGAACTTTAGAAGCCAAAGGTAACCAATGCTCTAAGTTTTGGAAGAGATATACTTTAGTGTCATGTCTGTTAGAACAAGTTAATCAGGGCTGGAGAACTTGGCTTAGTGGTAAACAAGTACATACCATTTTCAAACTACTGGGTCAATATCCAAAACTAGGGAAAAAATCAAAGATTAATAAGTCTTCCTGAGTGATGTGGCAAATGCCCTTATTGCCACACTCTCAGGCAGCCCACTAGACCCCAGGCCCCTCAAACACTCGTCCCAACCACTATGCCCCAGACTGGGCTCTCTCATGAGCTCCCTGTGAGCTCCACAGACCAGGGCCAGGCACTTCTTACTTTATCCCTGATGACTAACTGGGTCCTCTCCATCCCTCCCATGCCTTTCCTCCCTTCTTCCTCCCTCCACAGGATTGCACCATCTCCTCCCTGCCCCCTGCCACTGGAACTGCATAATCTGCAGACTCCACCCTCCCCACCATCACCTCCAAGACCACACTATCTCCCCTCCCTACTACCAGGTCTGTGCTGTTTTCTACCCTACCCTGACATCTCCCAATTCATTAGGGCTCCTCTCCCCACTATGGGGACCACACCGATTCCTTGCACCTGAGCAGACAGGCCCCTGTGCCACCCCCAATCCCAGTACTGGTAGTAAGCACCAAACTAGGCTAGCTAGTTCACTTGGCCATTCACAATTTGCAAATTCCAGAATGAAACACCCATCAATAGCCTACTCCAGTTAAACATAAAAGGGAACAATTACTGAAGACACTACAAGGGTAAATTACAGCTTCCTCCTAAATTAAATAAGATTCCCATACTGTAATTGGCAGACCACAGTTCAAAAGAAACAACAGGAAACATCAAATGGAAGGTCCCCCAACAAGATTGCCTAGTCCCACAATGGAAATCTCTAATCAAAATGTAGAAGAGACAACAGGATCAGAAACACCAAATGAAGACAGAAGATATGTGGTCCTGACCAAACAAATAGCAGAACTTACAGAAAATCAACAAAAGACCAACAATTGTATGAATGTTATCCTCACTAAGTGGGACCTAATAGAAAACAACCAGAGAGACATCAAAAGAGAGTTAAGTGATCTGAAGGTGAGCCAAAATACACAGGAACTCAATAACAAGCTGGCTAAGCTCAATGAAGACATAAGTGCAAGGATGAATTCCAAAAAGCATTAAAAAGATATAAAAAAATACCTGAAAAGGGAACTCAACAAAAGGATGGATGCTATAAAGAAAAAGGCCATAGAAAATACAAACCAAGCTGAGAAAGTCCAAACCTCTCTAGAAGCCCTCAAGAACAGTCAGTCATGTTCAGGACAGAACTTCAGAACTGGAAGACAAGACAGAAAAAAACAAATTGTGAGTTCAAAAACTTGAGTAAGTTGAAAAAATTTTGTGAACAGAACATGAGGGAATTGTGGGATACCCTTAAATGTCCCAACATTCAGATCATGGGTACACCAGAAGGGGAAGAAATTCAGACCAAACTCATGGAGAACTTATTCAGCAAAATCATTGAAGAAAACTTTCTCATCCTTTCCAAAGAGAGCCCCATCAAGATATAAGGTGCTAACAGAACTCTAAACATACAGGACCAAAGGAGAACCTCTCCAAGACATATTATCATTAAGACTCTAAACAATGAAAACAAAGAGAGAGTCCTCAAAGCAGAGAGAAATAACACATTACATATAAAGGTAACCCCATAAGAATTACCTCTGACTTCTCAATGGAAACCCTGAAAGCCAGAAAGGCCTTGAAATGAACACTGCAAAGCTTAAAAGCCTATGGTTTCCAATCCAAACTACTGTACCCAGTGAAATTATCCCTCATAATAGAAGGTGAAAGAAAAATTTTCCACAACAAAAGTCAACTCTACAACTATATGAACATAAATCCAAACCCATAGAGAATAGTTCAAGGAATTCTCCACACAGAAAAATCAAATAACCAATCAAAAGAGCCTACAAGAAGCAGACCACAATAATCAAACCTAGAGAAGGCTCAAAAAACTACAAAGTCCAAGAAAATACCAAACCCAATAAAGCACCAGAATATGGTAGGACTTAAATCAAACCTCACAGTTATTACCATAAACATCAATGGCCTTAATTCACCCATCAAGAGACACAAGTTAACAGGGTGGGTCAGAAAAATGGACTATTCAATGTGCTGTCTTCAAGACACCCACCTAACCACTAAAGATGGACACCTCCTCAGGGTGGAAAATGATATTCCAAGCTAATGGAAATAAGAAAAAAGCAGGCATTGGTATACTAATATCAGATAAAATATACTTCAAACCAAAAGCAATCAAAAAAGATAAAGATGGCTATTTCTTACTTATTAAGGGAATGATCCACAAAGAGGACATAACAATCATCAATCTATATGCACCAAACACAGGGGCACCACAATTCATAAAAAAAAAAAACATACTTCACAACAAAATAGAAATAAACATCAACACCATCATAGTTGGGGACTTCAATACTCCACTATAATCGATAGATAGATCATCTAAACAGAAAATCAACAGGTAAGTAAGAGAGCCCATCAACACCATAGTTCAATTAGATCTAATAGACATCTACAGAACATTCTATGCAAAATCTACAGAATGTACATTCTTCTCAGTAGGCCATGTAACTTTCTCCAAAATAGATTTTATATGAGGCCATAAAACCTGCCTCCACATATTCAGGAAAATCAACGTGATTTCCTGAATGATATTAAATCACAATGCTGTAAAGCTAGAAATTAACAACAAGAGATGCTCCAGGAACTCCATCAGCTTCTGGAGACTGAACAGCACACTTTTAAACAATAAATGTGTAGTGGGTTAAATTTAAAAAAAAAAAAAAAAGGAATTGCAATTTCTAGAATTGAATGACAGTGAGAAAACAACCTACCAAAACTTATGGAACACAATGAAGGCAGTCCTTTGAGGAAAATTCATAGCACTAAATGCCTTCATAACAAAGACAGAGAGATTCCCAAATCAATAACCTAACCATCCACCTAAAGGCTTTGGAAAAACAAGAAGAATCCAACCCAAAAAGCTCCAGATGGAAAGAAATAATTAAGATCAGAGCATAACTTAATGAATTGGAAACTAAGAAAACAATTAAGAAAATTGATGAAACAAAGAGCTTGTTCTTTGAAAAAAAATAAACAAGATTGATTAACATTTGGCCAACTTGATCAAGTGAACAAAAAGACTCTTCAAATAAGTAAAATTTAAAATGAAAAAGCAGGGGTCACAGCAGATATAAGTGAAATTGGAAGAATCATTAGGACTTATTTCCAAAACCTCTACTACACAAAACTGGACAAACTGGAAGCAATGGATAAATTCCTGGACACATAGCACCTACCAAAAGAAGACTCAGAGCAGATTAATCTCCTAAACAAACCTATCACACCTATGGAGATTGAAAAGTTAATCACAAACCTCCCCCCAAAAAGAGTCCAGGACCAAATGGCTTATCAGCCAAAATCTATCAAACCTTCATGGAAGAACTGAAACCAATTTTCCTCAAGCTGTTCCACATAATTGGACAACAGGAAAGCTCCCCAACTCCTTTTATGAAGCTAGCATCACT
Organism: Dipus sagitta; assembly: GCA_036346955.1. NCBI lineage: Eukaryota > Metazoa > Chordata > Mammalia > Rodentia > Dipodidae > Dipus > Dipus sagitta. The sequence goes on along the minus strand of CM070771.1, from coordinate 100,276,573 downwards.
CTATACCAAAACCAGACAGAGATACAAGAAAAGAAAACTATAACCCTATATCCCTGATGAACTTTGATGCAAAGATCCAGGCCTTAAGGTAAGCAACTACAGCTGCTTGATCTTTGACAAAGGTGCCAATAATGTAGAGTGGAGATAAGACAGCATCTTCAACAAGTGGTGTTGGACAAATTGGATGACCATATGTAGGAAAATGAAATTAGACCAACTGTTGCAGTCCAGTTCACATTGTTGGTAGAAATCACCCAACCAAAAGCAGCTTCTGGGAATAAGAGATTTATTTTGGCTTACAGGCTCGAGGGGAAGCTCCATGATGGCAGGGGAAGACGATAGCATGAGCAGAGGGTGGACATCACCCCCTGGCCAACATAAGGTGGACCACAGCAACAGGAGGGTGTGCCAAACACTGGCATGGGGAAACTGGCTATAACACCCATAAGCCCACCCCCAACAATGGACTCCTTCCAGGAGGCATTAATTCCCAAATATCCATCAGCTGGGAACCTAGGATTCAGAACACCTACGTTTATGGGGGACACCTGAATCAAAACACCCCATTCCACCCCTGGCCCCCATAAACTGATATCCATACATGATGTAAAATACAATGCATTCAGTCTGACTTTAAATGTCCCCACAGTTTTTATCAATTCCACTGGTGTTCATACATCCCCAAAGTTCAAGATCTTTTAACTGAGCCATAATACCAAAAAATAACCTCAAAAAACCCATAATGGCACAGAATAAACATTCACACTGGAAAAGATGGCATTGGGCATAAGAAATAGTCAACCAATACAAGATTTAAAACAACCAGGGCAAACATCATACTCTGTAGCTTCAAGTCCAACAACACTAGCCAGTGACAAATCTCTAAGACTGATAATTCTAACCAGCAACAAGTCTCTGGCATTCCAATTCCGCCCCTCCAGCTAGGCTACTCACAGTCCTGGAAAACTTCATCGGGACTGCCAGCTCCTCAGCAGCCATCTCGTGGTCCTGGCATCTCCACTAGGTCTCCACTGCAACCCACGGTTCATCTTCATGGCCCCATGGGGTCTCCATGCAGGCATCCAGCAAACCTGCTTCACATTGCCCATGGCCATTTCCAAAACACAAGACCGTGTTGCAAACTCAATGACCCTCTTTCCAACACTTCTTATACTGCATAATACCAGGTAGAGTGCCAATTTGTTAATCTAGGGGGGAATAAAGCAGACTTTGAAGAACAGGACACTCCTTGAGCACTCAGGCCCCTTCAAAAGAATCAACATTTTTCCTGTTGACCCAGCGCAGGTCAGCTAGCTCAGTCTCAAAGGTTGTAATCTTATGTTACAGCTGAACAGGCAACAGTTCACCCAAAGATTTTTCTTTCTGTGCCATATTCATCTGCTCACACCAGTTCATTTCTACGCAAAGCAACCCTGTACAACTTCTCAGAACACAGGTATAAGAGCAAGGTACTCACACACACTGCTAGCCCAGTCTAGGCAAAGCTCTTTCTCACCCTCATAAGCCAAACCTCATAGTCCATAGTTCTTACTGCATTCAGGCCTTTCAACTCTGACCAGAATAGTCCATCAAGCTGTACTTATAGCACTGCAAGGGATTTCTTAGGCCAAGGTTTCAAATCCTCCCACATTCCTCTTGAAAATCAGTTCCAAAGGCCAAAGTCACAGAGTCAGGTGTCTAGCAGCAACCCCACTCCTGGTACCACTTTACTGTTGCAGTCTGGTTCACATTGCTGGTAGAAATCATTCAACCAAGAGCAGCTTCTGGGAAAAACAGATTTATTTTGGCTTACAGGCTCAAGGGGTAGGTCCACAACAGCAGGGGTAAACGATGGACCTGAATCAAACCACCACACCAACTCCCTTCTCCATACACAAAAATCAAGTCCAAATGGATTAAAGACCTCAATATAAGACCTGAAACTCTTCAACTACTAGAAGAAAAAATAGGAGGCACTCTCCATGATATAGGAGTAGGAAATGACTTCCTGAACAAAACCCAAGTAGCTAAAGAAATTAAACAAGCGCTCACCCAATGGGGTCTCATGAAGCTAAAATTATTTTTCACAGACAAACATAGCATAAGCAGAGCCGATAGATTACCCACTGGATGGGAGAAAATTTTTTTGTTGGCTATACATCTGATAGAGGCCTAATATCTATAATCTACAAAAAGCTCAAAAACCTAAACAATAAAAAAATCAAACAACCTACTCCAAAAGTGGGGCAGAGAACTGAATAGGGAGTTCTCAGAGGAAGAAATACAAATGGCAAACACACACTTAAGAAAATGTTCAATATCCCTAACCATCATGGAAATGCAAATTAAAACAATTATGCGATTCCACCTTACCCTAGTAAGGATAGCAAACATTTAAAAAAAAATCAAATGAAAGCAAATGTTGGCAAGGATGTGGAGGAATAGAAACCCTCATTCACTGCTGGTGGGAATGTAAGCTGGTACAACCATTATGGAAGTCAATATGGAGACTTCTGAACAGGATGAATATAGAGTTACCAACAGATCCAGTTATTCCCTTACTGAGCATTTACTCTAAAAGCCCCAAACCTCAATTCAGAAATATTTGCTCAACCATGTTTATAGCTGCTCAATTCATAATGGCTAATGCCCTTAATTGGATGAATGGATAAACAAGATGTGCTATATCTACATGGTGGAATTCTCCTCAGCAGTAAGGAAACACTGACACAATGAAATTTGTAGAAAAATGTTCAAACTTGGAACAGACTATAGTCAGTGAATACACACAATCACAGAAAGACAAGTATCTCATGTTCTCACTCATTTGCAGCTCCTAACCTGAATCAGCCAGAGTTGCTGACATACCTGATAGGCATCTCAAGGCCTGGACAATAGGGAGGTTAGGGCTTGAGGGAAGGAGAAACACAAATCTGAACCCAAATGGAATTGATACCACAGAATCCTATATCCTGGAATATAGACTAAACGGTTGAACCCTCAAGATGACGTTAGGGGGGAGCACCTTAATCGAAGGGCCCTGGAAAGGGTGAGATGAAGTCTAACATTAAATTTCCCCTGTTTCTTTCCCCTCCCCACTTTTTTTTTCTTTTTACTTTTCCCATGGTACTGGCCTATAACTCCCAATTCCTGGATGCAGTTAACACCCATAATAAGCTATTGATCAGAGAGACCTACAAGCTCTCCTAAAACTGACAGACCTCTGTCAGAGCAGCTAATTATCCACCAGAGGATAATGGTAAGACCCTACTACTGAAGACACCATATGCTGTTTGCATGGAGCATGGAGAGACATGGCTGGGATCTGGAAGAGAGTCAGTCTCCAGACAGTTAGCCCATCTAGTCCTAGAAGGCACTATATGAACTACAACGGGAAAGTGGCCAACATCTGTCTGAGCAACTCAAAGTATATGTGACTCAAAAGCGAACAACCTGACGTGATGCTCACCCATGTGCAATAGTGGCACACAGTCATGGTGGGTAACCAACTGCTCTTGGATTGGCTAACAGATCTGCTCAGTGAAAAGGAACCCATATCTGGAACTGGGAAAGAAGTCAGAATCATATGATTTTGATTTCTAATATCAAGCTCCCACTATTATTGGGCAATAGGAGGGTCTATACCCATTAAATTCTCTCTAAATTAATAATAGTTATCCTATTTAACCTGTGGTGACTTCCCTCTCCATTGGAAAATCTACTTCTCTTTTCCAAATGGGAGTGGGACCTTAGGAGATAAACATCCCATCACACTTCACCCTGGCCCCAACTGAAATCACAGAGGAACTTGGGAAATGAGCAAGAATGCTGCTTCCTCAGTGAACCTGATATCAGCACAAGGGTGAAGGAGACAGACACTGAGGACACTCAGCACCTGCCAAAGTAGAGATCCAGAGGCCCCTAATCACCTCACCACTGAAGTAGACTTAAAACCCACCCAATGTGGCTCAGGGAATTTTGTGGAAGAGGGGACAGAAAGTTTGTTAGAGCCACAAGTTGGGACATTATGCACAGAGACATTGCCTCTCCCCGTAACTTACTGATACCCCCAGAATGCATGACCCACAAGCTCCATGGGATGACCTGCATTCCCAATGAGCAGCACCCCTTCAGAAAAGGGGCAGGGACAAGGGAAAGAATGGTACCAACATGTGCTGTTTACATTCTGGATATGTCCATAACTAATAAAAATAAATTTTAAAAAAGAATTGTTGCAATTTAAACAAAGAAAAAAACAAGTAAAAGCCCACTAGATTACCTGTACATCATGAGAATAATCCATAAACAAATTATGAATTCTGTGTGTAGCTACATAATATGTTCTATTATGACTAAACTAACATTATAATGTAATTTGTAAACAGCATTGCTAGAGGAAAATTTTTTGGATTTCATGCATTTGAACCAAAACTACAGTTTTTTTTTTTTAATTGTACATTTACTTTTGGGGGGGCAGTGTTCACCTACCCCTTTGATCTCAAGGCAATGCTAACTCTCTTGCTGAAAGATCATCTTCTCTAAAAACTCTATGTGTAGCACTATTCAAATTGCTAGCCGTACCCTTCTTCCCTTGGACTGCAGTCTCCCTTCATTTTACTCAGCTTTTTCTTGGTGTCACTGCATTTACCGCTTTCTGGAACATACATGATAGCATTGATTGCCTGCCCCGCCCCACCATAGCTCAAAAATTTGAGCACTATGAGGACAAATATGTTTGTTTTGCTTTTAGTGTATTACAATATTTAACATGAAAGAAAGAAAATAACCTGCATTAACAGTAAAATTGCACACCCACACTATAGTTCTGAAAGCAAAGCATTAAAAAGTTCTAATGGATCTTCTTATTGAGTCAACCAGGGAAACAGCTGTGTCAGAAAATTGCTTTGTCGATGTAAATTGAAATGTACATCTATCTGTGGGCTGTTAATTTTCTGAAAAATATACTTGGTTCATTAGTGGGCCACTGGGACTACTCAATAGTTGAGTGGACAGAAATATACCATTAACCTTAACCCAAGGCCTGTAATCTACCATTGAGAAGGTATTTATCTTGATTTTTGAAAATGCTTATGAAATTTACAAATGAGGGGAGAGAAAAGAAATATTCCTTAAATTTGCCACAGTTATTATCCAATTTATCATCAAGTGCTATTGGACACCTTATTTATATGTAACATTGTAATTGATAGAACCTATCATCGTGTCCCCAAGTAATTAGTTTTGGGAGATCCCTAGGGAATGTATGAATTATGGAACAAACTCTCTCACTACATTCATATTAAGTTTAATTAACCAGGAATTTTAAAGCCCTGACATCACATTTATCAACCATGATTACATGAATGGCAGATAGCTCTTGGGGAGTCTCAGTCCCATTAATTGTAATGATAATGACTAATGATACTGCATTCTAAAACTGGTCTACAAGACCTTTGTATGCAGACTGTGAGTGTATCTTTTGTTCTTCACTCACATTTTATTTTATCTTTATTTTTATTATTTTAGAGAGACACAGAGAGAGAGAGAGAGAGAGAGAGAGAGAGAGAATTGGTGCACCAGGGCCTCAGCCACTACAATTGAACTCCAAACACTTGAGTTACCTGTTAGGCACATATGTGACCTTGCACTTGCCTCTTTTTGTGCATCTGGCTTACATGGCATCTGAAGAGTCAAACATGGGTCCTTAGCCTTTGCAGGCAAACACCTTAACCACTAAGCCATCTCTCCAGCCCTTCACTCATATTTTAGAAACATTATGCTATGCACAGCCCATATAATCAGTCCCAAAAGCCACCTTTAATCAGCACCCATCTCTCCTTATGTCCAGTAGGAATAACATGGCTGGAATTTTGCAAGATGTGGTTCCCTTATCCTTTATTCCTGAAAGTCATATGAAACCTGCCATCTGATACTTACTACCCTCTCTACCCTAAATTCATCATTTCCTGAAGTACTAGTCAATGAAACTTTAATCTACTGCTAATATCACATTGCTTCAATATTTTGAATTTACTTCATTTTTCCTGGCTTGATAAGAAACAATTTGCTTCCCAAACTGGTCCTCCAAGTGACTCTGTCCTTGTCCAAATTTAGGTTCCTGATCATTTCTATCTGTACTTTTTTATTTTTATTTATTTATTTGAGAGCAACAGACAGAGAGAGAAAGAGGCAGACAGAGAGAGAGAGAGAGAGAGAGAGAGAATGGGCGTGCCAGGGCTTCCAGCCACTGCAAATGAACTCCAGACACGTGCGCCCCCTTGTGCATCTGTCTAACTTGGGTCCTGGGGAATCGAGCCTTGAACCGGGGTCCTTAGGCTTCACAGGCAAGTGCTTAACCACTAAGCCATCTCTCCAGCCCACCTGCTCATTTTTAAATTAAAAGTTTCTTTAATTATTTGTAGATTAAAATATTTTATTGACGATCTATGACAAGCAATTTTTTATTAATCTCAAAACCTACTTATAACTACATTTAACAACACAGCCTAAATTATTATTTTCCACAATACTTATTGAAGATAATTATCACTAAGTATTGCTACAAAATGCAATAATAACAGAGCTAGATGAGGTGGATCCACCCTAAACAGCAGCTCAGAAAACAGGACTGGTGCATGTCATCCTGCTGGAGCATCACCTGCACACATGACTTTTGAGGTTGCAAAGGCAGGACAATAGAAGAAGGAGATGTGGTATTAATCATTATCTTCAACTTAACTGGATTTGGAATCATCTAAGAGTCATAATTTTGGGTGTGTTTTTGAAATTTAACTAAGGAGGGAAAGCCTACCATTAAATGGATGGCACCATCCTATGAACTGGGGTCCTGTGATAAACAAAAGAGGAAGGAAATAAGTAAACTGAGCACCAGCACTTACCTCTCTTCCCATCTCTTCTTCCTGACTGTGAACACAATGTGACCAGCTGCCTCTTGTTTCTGCCACCATACCTTCCTCGCCAGGCTGAACTACACCTTCAATCTCCAAACCAAGATAAACTCTTCCTTCCTTAGGTTGCTATTGTCAGGTATTTTGTCACAACAGTGAGAATAGTAACTAATAAAGGAGGTTTGGAAATCTGATCTTTTAACTGTCTCTGCCCAGAGGCTAAAAGTAACAATATCTTTGGTAACAATTCATTGCCCTAAACCAGCTATATGACCCTGATCTAACTGTAGAGAGCTCTGGGAAATACTGGAACTCAAGGAGTATTTGGTGAGAATCATCTCTAACAGACTTGACACATGACTTGTCCATTAGCTATAGTCACTGGATGATAAATCAAACTTCAAATTTGACATAGTTTTAACAAAACTCCATTTAAATGTATTTCCATATCTGAAGGCATAAGCAAAAATAAAATTCAACAATAGTAATTAACTTTAAAATATAATACTAAAATCACTGAAACAGGTGTCTTCTAATAAGATAGATTCTATGGCTACTCAGACATCCTCTAAATGACATTAACTTAAGAAAAAGAAAACTCATTTCCCAGATCCTTTGTTGAATGCATGCATAAGCTAAAGTGTGCAAAGTTCATTCAACTGCAGTCAATTAATTTCTTTAATTTATTCCCAAGAAATGAGGTATTTTAAGTTTCCCTCTCTGTACACAAACTTTATATATTAAATATCTCAATTGCAGTGACTATACAATTAGCCTTTTCCACCTGGGAAAAACTGTTTTGAAAATAATTTTAAGTTTTTTATTTAGTATTTTAGAATAATTTTTATTTAAAGAAAAGCTGTGAAGGAAGCATGTAGTTGTCATATAATTCACACCTATGTTTTTCCATTATTAGCAACTTACATTATTATAGTATTTTACTGCAATTAATGAGCCAATGTAGATTCATTTCCACAGTTTTTAGCTAATATCTTTTCTCCATTAGCTAAGTTCCCATCCAGGTTACTGTTGCAGTTAGGTTCGCATTGCTGGTAGAAATCACCCAACCAAGAGCAGCTTGTAGGAAAAAGAGTTTATTTTGGCTTACAGGCTCAAGGGGAAGCTCCATGATGGCAGGGGAAAATGATGGCATGAGCAGAGAGTGGACATAACCTCCTGGCCAACAGAAGGTGGATCACAGCAACAGGAGAGTGTGCCAAACACTAGCAAGGGGAAACTGGCGTAACACCCATAAGCCCACCCCCAACAATACACTGCCTTCTGGAGGTGTTAAATCCAAAATCTCTATCATCTGAGAACCTAGCATTCAGAACACCTAAGTTTATGGGGGGCACCTGAATCAAACCACCAGTTACCATGTTGTATTTACTTGTCATGGTCCTTCAGCTCCTCTTGTCTGTGACAGGATCTGTGACCTTTCCTGTATTTGATGACCTAAACAGAATTAAGTAGCAGAGGTCAGACACTTTTTACAATGTTCCTCAAGAAGTTGTCCATTTTCCTCATGTTTAGACAGGGGCTTGGGTTTTAAGAGTGGAAGAGCAGTATGTGCAGTACTGTTTCTATGACATCATATTACTATTGCCCTATCACATCTCATCAATACTGTATCCAAATGCCATAAATCATCACTGCTGAAGTTATCCTTGGCCAGCAGACTGAGGTGGTATCAGATGTCTCCACTATAAAGATATCCCCCCTTGCCCAACTTTGCCATACTTCATACTGACTTCTTTGGACAGAAGCCAGTATGTATGATCTGAGACTTGAGAAATGTGGATTTACGTTTAACTTCCTTGAGGACAAAGGGTAAAGCATATGGAGTCTGCCTACATGAGAGGTTTATCTTATTTCCCACATTCATTCATGTTATGTAATGATTTATACTTTGTGAGTTCATGGATGCTTATTTTATAAGCTGATTTATAACACCAAATGACTTCATTTTATTGCTCAAGCTGGTCTGTCTTCAGCCACTGTTAGTTTCTTACATTGGTTTATTTTTTCCTTTTGCTGTTCTCCATTATTGTGACTTATTTTGAATACTTATTTATGTTTTGGGAATGTACTCTTGTATACTAACCTTATATATTTCATGTCTTTGTCTTTACATCAAAACTTCTTAAGGATATCCCTTTATTGGAAAATGGAGTTAAAATTCAAGATTGGAGTGTGAAGGGTAACCACTGCGTCCAGGCCGTTTTCATTGACAAACATAGAGAGATATGTCCTCTTCCTACAGTTTTGGCTGACGACACTGTCAGGTTTATTGGGAACCCCATTTGCAATCTTGAATAAAAAGCATTTCCTTCATAGCTCAGTCACTTTGGTAGTTGTAGAAATCTGCAAGTAGATGAAGACCACAAGTTCGGAACAGTGAATATAGGGTCTTGTCCCATGTCTTTCACTCGTCAGATGAAAGTGGTAGCATATGAAGCAAGGTCAGTTTCCAAAGTGTGCAAAGTTACAATAAGCTAATGTGATCCCATCATCATGCAAACATCCCCAGGCATACTGGCTACATCATCACTATGTGTTTGGAATCTTAAAAAAAAAAAAAAAAAAAAAACTACCACAATATAGGCAGGCAGTTCATTACTGACCAAAATGTCATTGTCATTGTACTTGGTAAATAACTGTGTGTATATATACGTAAATTACAAGCATATAAAATTACATATGCATGTACATATGTTATTTTTGCTTGCTTGAGACAGAGTCTCTCCATGTAGTCCAGACTAGGCTCAAAATCAAAATCCTGCCTTAGCCACCTGACTACTAACATTGCAGGCACACTACCAAGCCCAGTGTGTATGTATACTTTCTAGTAAAAATTGAGAGGATTGTATCTGGATTGGATTTTATTCAACAGCATTTTTCATTTTGACAATTGAATTAGTATAGCTATTATTTCTCTGCTGCTTCTTAGGAGTTGCTTTTCCTCCTTAACATTTTTCATCTCTGTGACTGGCCTTCATAGTGATCCACCTGTCTGTGACGATGTAGGCTTCTCTTCCATTACAATTGAATAGTACCATACATGATCACTGCACTATTTTGAGCTCCTTCAGTAATTGGACTTTGTGGGAAAGAATAACAAAAGCTATTCATACCAGGAGGTAAGCCCAAGAACCAAGAATGATCAAGAATGAACACCAATGTGCCAGTCAGCAAGGGTACAACATCTGGGTGACTACCAGACTCAGAATTTTCATTTTTCTGCTGTTACTAAACTTGGCAACTGGGGCCTCTATTCAATCCTAATGGATTCTGCAGCTGCATCATCCAAAGTCATTGCATAAAAATATTCTCACTCTACAGACTTAGAGCCCATTTTTATGCACACTGAAAGTTCTATGCTACCAGGCAGACTTTTTCATTACCAAAGTGGAAAACACTTCTAATAAAAGCTCGGAGCCTGTGGCAGGTATCGTGAATCTTCTCTTTCTCAGAGAAATCTCGAGAGTTTCAAATTTCTCTGTGGATTATTATATGAAAAGAAGTGGACTAGAAAGCTGGAACTGAGAAAACAACATAAACCAGTGACATAACTTTGCATACAGCTTAACATTGATCCTATGGAAAATAAATAAATGTACAAACTAAAAGGAATTCTGGAATTGTGATGTATCTTAAAGTTTAGTCATTGGATAGAGAAAAAATGAGCCCTTTCTTTTGCAAAGAAGTCCTAAATAATAGATATTTCTCACGATTACAATATACTTGAGCTGTGTGTGGTGGCACATGCCTTTAGTCCCAGCACTTGGGAGGCAGAAGTAGAGTAGGAGAATTGCTGAGTTCAAGGCCAGCCTGAATCTACATAGTGAATTCCAGGCCATCCTGGGCCAGAGCAATACCCTACCTCAAAAAATGTATATATAAACATATATATATTTAAATATATAAGCATATATGTATATATTTGACAATTAATGTTCCTCTAAAATCAAACATGGGAGATAAAATGCTTGGAGGCAAAGGAGGGAGAATTTAGAAAAATAGACAAGTCCACTATTTAAGCATGCAAGATGTGCCCATTATAAATAAACTCTTTTTCTAGGAAATACTATACACCTTAAGGATACAAATGTTAATGAGATAGACTCTGCCATGGATAAGAAGACAATCTAGTGTGCTTATAAAACTGATAATTATTGTTACTACGGCTGTCACCAGACACTTCTACCTGTAAACTGAGTTCCAGTGATCCAGAAAGAGCTACTGAAAAGAAGTTAAAAAAAAAATAGGCCTTCTAGGCTTAAGGAGTCAACACAGAGGCCAACATAAAAACCTCAAGTAATATTAATAGCATTAAAGTAAATATGTGATATATAAAAGGAGAATGTGCAGGGATAAAGCCTGAAGTTACATTTCCAAATTGATACTTCATCCTTCCAGTGATAGAGAACATTAATAGAGTTTGTACTAGAGTGAGGCTATAGTCATCAAAGATTGCCTTCAAAAAGGGAAAATGGCTTAGCTTAGTTTACCACTTAGAGTACAAGCCAGAGGTCTTAATTTCAACACTGTAGGATCCATGTAAAATCTTTAACATGGCTAAATAGATTTAACTTAACCCAACACTAGAGCATCTGTCACTGATGATCACCTGTATTTTTATGTTCATTCTAATTCTTCAGATTACCATTACAGATTCTCAGTTGTTAGGGGGACAGGAGAAGCTGATATTACTGGCAGCCCTGCTACGTCCAGGTGCCACATGCTATTATTTACTGCACACAACAACCTGCTGGGGTAACTTGATCTCAACAACACAAAAACACAAATAATTCTCATCTTTACTTAAATGGTGTAGCACTTACATTACAGAGATTAATTCTTTCAAGTAAAATAATGACTTGGTAAACCATGAATCCCCAGATCTATAAATCAACAGAAGAAAGCAAGAAATACAGCAGCAGAGTGTGTTGTGTGTGCTGCATATTCATACTCCACTCAAAAGACTTTGCATCAACATTATTTGTGCCTTCTGTACCCCTGTGTTATTTTTATCTGCTCCTCTGGTTGAAGTTTGTGACTTTGGAAAGCAAACAGGACATACATTGGAACTGAACATCCCTGTGCACACTATCCTTCAAAGAGCCGACTAGTTTTCTTGGCTTGCTGCCAGGAAACAACAACATACCACTTGGCTGCTGGGGAGAGATGAAGCTCCTGGGGAACACTACAGGCAGCATTCTTAAAGCAGACACTCCAGTGTCAACTCAGAACTGCTGTAATCTGCCATTTGTGGGGAAGGCAAAAATAAGACAATCAATAGAAAATGATCAGATGATGAGAGGAGAGCAAAGTCGGAGTATTTCTGGCTAAGAATCTAGCAATCTAATGAAATCAGAGTGTGTTTTTGTTGTTGTTGTTGTTTAATTTGTCTCTTACTTTTCTTTTTCTCAAAGCTTCCTATCTTCAGCTGATTTTCTGGTATTTGACTCTTCCCATGCCCTGACAACCCACTGTCCAAGTGTGACAGAGTGAACATGAGGCATGGTGTTGACATCACGTAATAAGTATCAGCACTATGACAGGTCCCCATTGATTTTGAGAACAGCAAAAGAAAAAGTCTAATGGCCACATTAATAGGATGTATAGAGTGTGGGTTTCAGAACTTATAACAGGATAAAATCAAACATTTTCTTACAATTCTACAATAAGACAAAAATAAACAGAAAGATCTTACAGGATAGGAGGCATGAATGGAATAGGGCAATGGAAGAAAGACAGGAAAGATGTCAAACACTGAGTAGGTAAAACACTTAAGCTGCCTTATCCACTTTACTGCACTTATCCTTGTCATTTATATGATGAAGACGCTAAGTGTAGAATCCTATTAGAAGATGACAGAGTCTGCCTCTGTCTAATGAGAAGGAGATGCAAAGTGCTCTCCTAGTGGAGAGAAGAAAGATGACAAAAATATAAGTTACAGAAGTGAGGGATCTTCCTCTTCATTTGTCCAGATGTCCCTGGGAACTCGTCCCTTTAACAGTAAATAATGTAGGCTGCATTTTTACCTAGTGATACAGTCATCTCTCAAAGGTTGAAACTAACAAACTAGAATATGAACTTAAACTTAATTTTTGGTTACTGAATAATAATGCTCAAATGACTAATGAGTATAACCCAATAACAAATATAAACCAATGAAATCTTGACTTGTCAGCAACTGTTGACAGGAAATGGATCACAAATAAAAATTAAGTTTATAAGTTCTCTGATGTCCTTTGTATTAGTTACCTACTCATTTCTGTGACCAAATAGTTAAGGAACTTACATTCTTGCAACTTAAGGAAGGTAGTGTTTATTATGACTCACAGATTGAGGTTACAGAACACCATGGTAGGGAAGGCATAGCAGTATGAGCCTGAAACAGCTTCTCAGAGAGAGATGAATACTGCTGCTCAGCCAGCTCTCGTCTTTTTATACAGCCCAAGACTCAAGCCTGTGAAAGCCCATAGTTAAGGTGACTCTCCACACTCAACCTAACCAAGATATTCCTTCACAGGCTTGCACAGAAATCCATTTCCCTGGTGATTCTTGGTCCTGATAAGTTGGCAATCAATATGAATAATCACAGGGTTGTATTTAAGACATGGTAAGAAGATCAAAGGAAAAGTAACCAAGCCAATATGTCAAAAAATGAAAATAATAATGGTGTGAGTCAATGTATTCATCTCCTTGTGCTTGGTTCCTAATAGGTGTTTTGAAGGAAATAAGCTACAGTAATAATGCCTATGCTTAGAAAAAAACTGAGGTCAAGCAGAGGAAATTTTTTGCCTATCTTTAGAATTGGAATAATATTGTTCATAGAATAGCTACTCTGTTAACAGATGGCATACACAGAGACAATTATTTCCAACCCTTCTTGATGTGAAGGATTGAAACCTGAAAACTCAAGGTGGCATGAAATATTTTCAAACCTACATGAACTGAAGATTATTCCACCCTTCTAATTTAGTCCAAGTTTGCAAGCTCACATTACACATCACGTCATTAAAGCAAAGGAATTGCTCCTGGTCATCTTTGAGGGTCATGGAAACCTTTCACATATCAAGTTAAAGTACTATCTTCATATTCCCAAAGTGGAGTGATGTACAGGAAAACAAGTTAACAAATATAATAGAATCACCTCTGGAATTCTAGAGTGCTGTGTTCTTTAAGAACATTCAGAAGAGAAAAGCTGACTAGGGAGATGTCGTAGCTGGTAAGAGTGCTTGCTATATAAGCATGAGGGCCTGAGAGGGCAGATTTACCTGAGTTCAATTCCCCAAAACCCACATAAAAATCTAGATGTGGCCATATATACCTGTAACCTGGTCCTATGGGAACCAGAGGCCAGAAATTTTTTGAGACCCGTTGATCAGCCATTCTGACTAAAACTGGCAGCTCCAGGTTCAGGAAGAGACTCTGTCTCAAAGACACAGGCAGGTGAGTGATAGAAGATGCTCAATGTCCTCCTCTGGCCTCTGCATACGCTTACATGGGTGTGTGCATATGCCATGTACACACACACACACACACACACATCTCACACACACCACAGAACACATGAACACACACACAGTACATCACACACCACAACACACACACACACCACAGCACTCACACACACATACACAGTACATCACACACCACAACACACACAGATAGGTGCACAAATGAAAATTAGCAGTTCCTGCAAAAATTTAGCTTCGGCTATAACTTCTCTTCATTGGAATGGAAATTTTCTAACTTCTTTTATGAATGCATTTTCATGGAAATGAAGGGAAAACTGGCTACACCCTCCACAGGACAGATTTGTGATACCATCTCCCAATTGTGGACTAAGTTACCCACCAATATGCTCTCAACTTGGTGAATACTTGCTGTTAGTTAAATCTGTTCCACATTCACTAATTCAAAACTGTCTGAATATTCATTAAAGTTAGATCATTCTCTTAAATGTAGATTTATTCTAATGTGAAACCTACAGAAAGTAAGATCTGATTTCAGAAGCAGTGGGAAGAATTTCAAGTTAAAGAAGCTGTAAATATGTATGTGTACACATATATCTGTATTCCTCCTCAGGTTTAGAAATCACAGTCACACCCTCCATCTTACAAAAACCATATATCATATCATATATATGATATGTAAATGAATCCTTGGCACACCAGAAAACTGAATTGAAAGATATATCATTGAATTGCATAATACCTGAAGTCTGGTTTATTAACGCTCCAGGTGGCATGATTTCACATCTTCTTTCTATGTATATTTTCAATTTAGTGTTTGCAATTTGTTCCTAAGGATTCATTAACTCAGATCATGAACCAGGAAAATGTAAATTATAAAATTAAATCCATGAATACCCAAAGACATACATATAATCATGCTTAATGTTTATTCTTCTGAATAATTCCAATAAAGTTTTTGCTCTAAATTATTTTTTTCTTTTCTTATCAACTAACAAGTTAGTGCTGCAACGACTCCAATTTTATTATATTTGCTTATTACTGTCATCTATTACATCAAGATTCAATGGTATACAATATTTTAAAGAATTTATTTCTGCTTTTCTACATGTTTGGAAATTGTCTGGGATGTTTTTAAATTCATAGCCAGTAGCTTTTCAGGCAGTCATTCTTTCCTTTGTAGGATTTTATTCATTTTTAAGTTTTAATCTATGCTTAACATATGTCATACTATAGATAATCATGATTGTATCTCTACTGTTAGTTTCAACACTGGAGTTTTGCACATAAAATGGAACAATCAGTGCATATTGTTTATTGCTTTAATAAGTATATTTGATTTTTAAGCATTCCTGTTACCAATACTTTGTAAAGAAAGCAGCTAAAGAGGAGGATAACAAAAACTTTAAAATTATAGTAATTATAAGGATACATAAGCCTTCCAGAATCCATATGGTACACACTCCTGGTGCCCTTCCAGGTACCTTTTTTCCTGGCCTGTGCATTTTCTCTGTAGAATTACCCAGAGAATATATATTTCCTTTCTCAGGAGATTACATAATCATTTGACATGTTCTAAGATGATATATTTGACACAAGATGTACAAATAAAATACTTAATTTATATATTTTTGAATTTTTTAGATTTATATTTTGATCTTTGATTTAATGCCACAGTAAGTCAGGTACTGGTTTATCATAATCTAATAAACTCCATATGATCCATATTTCAAAGCAATCTTATTGGGAAGTGATGTATGCTACACGACTCTGTTTTTCACATTTTTGCCCGCTTCTTTGTTTCTGTATAAACTGCATTCCAGTATTGTAGAGGTACAGTGGATGTTGCCTTATGCCAGGAGAAGTAGGCTATAGACTTAGAACAATTTCCCCCCAAAGATTATCTGTGAATCCTCGACAATGATCCCTCTGTATCAGTGTGTTGCTGATGTACATGAAATATTCCCCAAGTGGAGGGACTGAAAGCAAAACTCTCTTTGTATTTGTCACGAGTCCTTTGTTTAGCTGAGAGACTCTGTAGAATAGGACTCTGCTATGGCTACACTGCATTAAAAGGGAAAACCAGTAATATTCACTCTGTTACTCATTTTTATTATTTACCATGGATATTTTGCATCAATTTTTACTGTTTATTTCAGTAAAATACTATTTTTAATTATTAATTGTGCATTTTTGTGCCTCCTCAAACTTCATGCCAGCAAAAACACCTGTCTTTTCTTACTCACTCCTGGTCCTACAGCTGAGACTTCAATTTGCTTTATGTCTATGGTCAGCTGGCAGACCAGCTGGGAGTTGGCTTTTTAGGATGCTCTAATCTTGGCATTTTCTCTTGATGACCATAGAGAAGCGAGCATGACAGAAGAGACTTAAGCTCTTTGTCAAGCTGTACTTGCATCAAGTTTGGCACTGATGTATAGCCAGCATACCAAGTGAAAAGTACAGTTTCTGTGGAGGGGAACACGGAGTTACAAGCCATGGAGTCAAAGCTATAGTTGCAAGATGGACATTAGTTAGAACCTGTGTGTAATCAACCTGAAATATTCTATTAGTTACTTTTCTCACTGTGACCAAATACTTGACAAGAAACTGCTTAAGGTAGGTTTATTTTGACTTACAGTTCCGGGAATATAATCTACTGTGGCAGTTAAGACTTAGCAACAGGAACAGGAGACAGATCACATTACATTCATAGTCATTAAACAGAGAGGGAATAGAAAGTGAGACCAGACCTCAAGACCCACCCCAATGATTCACTTCCTCCAGTAAGGCTTCATCTTATAAAGATTCCACAGCTCCCCCAAAGAAGCACCACGAGCTGGGTACCAAATGTTCAAAGCCATAAGTCTATGAGGGACATTTCACATTCAAACCCCAATACTCTAGGTCTTGATTTCCTCAAATATAGAATAAGATTATTAGTAGCACCTGCTACATGACATTGTTGAGAGAATGAATGAGGTAGTCATATAAAGTTTGTGGTATATTCCTCACATATGGAAAGCTTTTAACAATGTTCTTATTATATTATGAGTTTGAATGTATACTAAAGACTGAATCAACATTTTGAACAATAGAGAGTTACATTGTTCCTTGGCATATGTGGTGGTTTGATTCAGGTGTCCCCCATAAACTTAGGTGTTCTGAATGCTAGGTTCCCAGTTGATGGAGATTTGGAAGTTAACACCTCCTGGAGGGAGTGTATTGCTAGGGGCGGGCTTATGGATGTTATAGCCAGCTTCCCCTTGCCAGTGTTTGGCACACTCTCCTGTTGCTATTGTCCACCTTATTTTGGCCAGGGAGTTATGTCCACCCTCTGCTCATGCCATAGTTTTCCCCTGCCATCGTGGAGCTTCCCCTCAAGCCTGTAAACCAAAGTAAACCTCTTTTTTCCCAGAAGCTGCTCTTAGTTTGGTGATTTCTACCAGCAATGAGAACCTGACTGCAACAGTATGGGAAACAGAGCACACTATGTCTCCATGTTGTCATCTAGGTAACAGATGCAATAAGTGTACCCCATCAGCATATTAGCTTGAAAGTACAGGATACAGGTAAACGTTTGTCATAATGCCACTTTCTCTCTCATCTAGTACTCAGTGTTCTCTGAACTTGAACCTGAATTTCTTTTCAATAAGTACATGTGTCAAGAGTGGGGACACATGTTTTTATTTCCCACTCTCAGGGCCTAAGGTAAGAGAATTGCAAATTTGAGGCCAGCCTATGCTACATAGTAAGTTTGGAACCAATCTCAATTACATACTGACACCTTGACTCAAAAAAGAAAGAAAGAAAGAAAGAAAAATACATAATCAAAGTATATGTGACTTAGCAAAGTTCTGAGAAAGAGAAAAATCCAAGAGAAGTCTTGACTTATATAGGAATATGTAATCTTAAGAATATCTTATAAATTTAAAGTACATGTAATAACACCTGTAACTAAATTTATTTTATTAAAGAGGTGTGTGTGTGTGTGTGTGTGTGTGTGTGTTGATTGTGTAAGATGCAAATATTTCTGGCATTTCTCAGAGTGGTTGATGCATGAATTGGATTCTAGGGAGGGATTAGATGTCCATAAAAATGCGGAGATAACAGGCCTGTGAATCCCAACTTCAGGTCTTGACCCAAGTCTTTATCCAAGTTATCAAAGAATTGAAAAATTAGACTCAGAAGAGCATAAATTATGAATAATGGCATTTATTTTGGTGAGAGTTAGAAGCAAAAGCAGTCAGAAAAGCCCCAGCCAAAAGATCTCCCTTTTCCCAGTTTGGAATGAGGAGTAGAGACAAAGAAATCTCCCTCACACAGAGCGAGGTCTCACACACATAGAAAGCGAAACAAGAGAGCCCAAGCCAAAAACTCCCCCCTTGCATATGGGGTCAGAAAGCACCATGAAAGAGTAAGGGGCTTAGCGCTTAGACAGAGGAAAGCATGCAAAACAAAGCAGGGAAGTGTCCTAACTTAAAGAAACCCCCCACTTCCCAGCCTACAAAGGCGGAGAGGAGACCAAGAAGAGCTTCCCTCATATAGGGAATCAAGCCAGGGGATCAGTGAAGCCAAGAGATTACAAAAGGGGCCAAGAGCCAAAAGACCCAAGGGCCAAGATACCAAGAGACTTACACACATGTGCCAGGCCCATTTTATATATATCAGGCTCCAGTTAGAATGAGCCTCATCATCAAACCCAAGTGTGTAAGGTAGGGACCTGATTGGATGGTGAGCTCAAGAGGCTGTCTTAGGAAGGACCATTGCACAAGTGTGCTAAATCTGGGAAAAGATGAGAAAGAAGCAAGAAGCTGTTGCTGAGGAGTTATTGCTTGAAGCCATCTTGGATGAGGCTGAATCAGACAAGGGTTCTAGTCCTACCAGGGTAGACAAAGTGGTATCTATGTTTCTATGGGCTGGGTTCTGCACATTCAAAGAAAAAGGGGGGTCAAAACTGACAAGCGTTTTTGAGGATAGAAAAGGTCTAATTAGCCCTGTGACCATTTGAGCCATTTCTCCCAGCTTGATGATTTGGTAAGGAAAGAAATCATTTTTCTCAGCTGAACTCTATAATGCTTTTTTTTTTGAAAATCAAATGTTTTTTTTTTTTTAATTTATCTAATGAAAACCTCACTCAAAAAATTTCATGTTACATCTAAATATTTTAAACAACTCAATCTCTGCCCCTTAAGGGTGAGCTGTAAAAATTGACTTCTCAACAAAGAATCCAGAAAAGGGAGATGGTAGGGAATCCCTTGACTGTGGAAAACCCCGGTGGACACTCCCTCTCAGCCTGGAAACAAGGATAGCATCAGCGAGATGAGTCATGTTGATTGAATGTGGTAGGTGTGAGAGGAGATGGGATGGGATGGGCAGGAAGGGAGGAGACAGGAGAGGATGGGATTGGTGCTCCACTTCTGTGTTCTTTCACTCTCTAGCTAGCCTGTAACACCAGTCTAATAACAAGGAAAACAAATCAGACAACTCCAATTTGAGGAACATTTTACAAAACACTAGACTAGTACTCTTTAATAATATTAGAACTGTTGATGTCTAGAAAAGTCTGAGAAAGTCAGACCAGAGGTGGTGAAAGACAACTACATGTAATACAGCATTGTGGAGCTTTGAAACAGAAACAAAACATGAGACACAAACAAAGGAAACATAAAAGTATAGACACTAGATAATAGTATCAGTTCATTCATTATCACAATATACTCTTTTTTAAAAATTTATTTGTGTGTGTGTGTGTGTGTGTGTGTGTGTGTGTGTGTGTGTATGCACATGCTCTCAGCAGTATCTTTTGCTACTGCAAACCAATGCCAAGTGATTATGCCACTGTTTTTGCATCTGGCTTTTGGATGCTGGGGAACTGAACTGGGCAGGTAGGCTTTACAGCAAGCACCTCCAGCCACTGAACCACCGCTCCAACCCAGAAAATGTACTCTTTTTCTCAAAAAATGGTTCTTTTATTTATTTGCAAGGAGACAGAAAATGTGCATGACAGGGCCTGTTGCCACTGCAAACGAACTCCATGCCAATTTGTGTACCTTGCTTTATGTAGCTAATAGGTAATCGAACCCAGACTTTCAGGCTTTGCAAGCAAGTGCCTTTAACCACTGAGCTTCCCTCCAGCCCACAATATACTCTTACAATTAGTTGAATATAACAGAACAATTTGTAAAATCTTTATAATTTTATACAACCCAAACTATTCAAAATTTAAAATATTATACTCAATAACAAATTTTAACTTATAATTTATTAAGATCATATAATTTTTAAGAAACAAAACAGAAAAAGAATATTTTTATAAAATTGTGAACTTTATATTCAATGATCATGTTATCTTTCTTTTCATCAAGGCTTGTTTTCATAAAGCTTAGCCTAAACACAAGTTCACAGAGAAAAGTTAAAGATAACAAAAGATATTTGCTTTGCCAATTAAAATCTTCTACAGATCCTTGCATAAAACCAAAAACATTTTTATTTTTATCATTTGCAATTTAAATGACATTATCTTAGACTGTCTTTTTGTAATAAAGACAGATCCTTAGATTTACTCTCATAATGCAAGCATTTATGAGCTACAGGAAAAATTTTAAACAAATAAAAATGATTGTCCTTGAATTTTTGTTGTTGTTCTTGTTGCTCTTAAATTTTTAGATACTAGAAGGTACCTAAAACCTGATACTCCACTTTCAGGATAATCATTAAATTGATTATGAAGTAACAGAAATAATCTATCACCAGCTGCGGATATTTTCCTCCAGCAACCTAGCCAAAAATTGTAAATAATTGTCAATACAAATGGTTTGCCTTTTAGTTTTTACTTTTTGTAAAGAGAGCTCATTCACATTTATAAAAACCAAAAATTGTGAGTAAATGCTCATTAATATTCATAAATAGAACAGTGTGAAACATCTACAATCATTTCAGAGCTCAGCTATAGCTAGTAAATGGCAACTTGCTGTTGTGTGATGTTTCCAGGTCGAGCTAAGTGGGAACCTGATGAGTACTTTTAAATAATTGTCATGTGGTTAGACCATAAGAGTCAGGGTTTTGCATATTTCAGGAATAAGTAAATTATCTCATGGTCTTAGAATACATTATATACATTATAAATCATATCTAAGTCTCTCTGCTTTTGTATGTACACCAACAATCTTCCAAAAACCATCCTAAATGTGCAATTAAGTCTGTGTTCTAATAAGAGTTAAACCTTAATGCAAAGGATATTTGTGTTCAGTAGTTCCATGCTGTACTTCTAATGAAAATAGTAAAAGTATAAAAATGCCTTCAAGTGCATAGTATACAATTATAATTTGGTTAAACATCCTTTATTTTATAGCTCTATGAAGAAAGAAATCTGACCTTAAGCCTTGGCACATGACAGGTACTCAGTAAAATGAATCCTAAATGAGTGCCAACCATTTCTTGTAGGAAATCTATGAGGCAAGAGTTCTATATTGGACATAGCAAAAGTAGAATCAAAGCTGCCCATAAACCTTCGCATAAGTCAGATCTCACAAGTCAGATATGGCAAAAGAGGTTTTTCAGTCCTAGACTTGATGACTCCTAAGTCTGTGTCCTTTGAATTCATGCTGGGATATTTGTTTATAAAATCAAACCAAAAATTTTGATATTGTCTCTTTTTTGAAAAATGAAATAAACAAAGGAAAGCAGCAGACATTCTTACACTAATGTTGAGTGAGATAAGGTGTTATTTTGACCACATCTACACCAATAGAGGGCACTCTACATCTAGTTAAACAGGTGGAAAGGAGACGTTAGAAGTGAGTAAGGTTAATTCTTTGCACTAAGGCCCAATGATGGGCATGAAATGAAACAAGAAGTTGAATTACTTGAGCTTTGCTATGTGCAAGAACCCTGGAGGCAAGATAACAGATCTGTCATCTATAAAGTTGTGTTCTTTAGCTGAGAACAAAGGTAGCATAAATAATAAGTAAGTAGAGATTGAAATGTTCCCATCTGCCTTTTCCCATCTATTGTCATATTTATAGGTAATGCCTTGTACAGAACACTTAATCTTGTAACAGTAAACAATGAGCAAACTTCCCACAACTGAAGCATGTCTGCTCTTGCTCAGTAAATAACAAGATCACAATATGGCAACATTTTATGGAGATAATATGATAAATTAGTAGAATTTGTAAAACGAATGACTGTAGTACTTTGAAATTTTGTGATAAATTTCATATTGTGCATGATTGCTTGCTTTCCAGATGCATTTTGTAAAAGTAATCAAATATGCTGAAGCAGAGCATACAAACTGTGCCATCAATGTCCTATTTCTTAAGTATTTTAATCCCTTCCTGTGGATGGCCATTGCCATTGTAGTTCAAGTTTCATATGCATTGCGACTTTCAAAAATATGTAAAGATTGCATTCTGGAAATAAGATTGTATCAGTTTTCACTTAAAATCCCACTGAGGGGCTGGACAGATGGCTTAGCAGTTAAGCGCTTGCCTGTGAAGCCTAAGGACCCCAGTTCAAGGCTCCATTCCCCAGGACCCACGTTAGCCAGATGCACAAGGGGGCGCACGAGTTCATTTGCAGGGGCTGGAAGCCCTGGCACGCCCATTCTCTCTCTCTCTCTCTCTCTCTCTCTCTCTGTCACTCGCAAATAAATAAATTAAAATAAAAAAATTTTAAAAAATTCCACTGAGTCATGGAATTATATTTTGTCTTATGACATATTTTATGGATGATGTGATATCATATATATGCCAGTCTAATATTTCTTTTACATCTTGTTATCTGGAAATTTTTTTGTTTGTTTGTATTTGCTTCCTATGTATGCTGAGACAAATTCCAACAAACAAGGTAGCAATAGAAATTTACCTCCCAAGGTCTGTACATCAAAGTCCATGTGTCCTCACGATTCGCCCCTTCTGAGGCTCTGCTGAAAGACTTGGTCCTGACCTCTCTCCCTCTCTCCCTGTCTTACAGCTTCTCGAGGTGGGCAATCATTCTTGGTATTCCTTGGATTCTAGCTGCCTTCCCTCTGTCACTATGGTGCTGTTCCCTGTGAGCACCTCTGTGTCTGTTTTCACAAAGCCTTCTTTTTAATTTTCTTAACTTTAATTTATTTAATAGAGAGAGAGAAGTAGTAAGAGAGACAGAGAGGGTGCACTAGGGCCTCCAGCCACTGCAAATGAACTCCAGATGCATGCACCACCTTGTGCATCTGTCTTACATGGGTACTGGTGAATTAAACCTGGGTCTGTAGGCTTTCCAGGGAAGCACCTTAACTGCTAATCACCTTCTATAGCCCTCGCAAGGCCTTCTTGAAAGGACAGCAGTCAATAAAATTAGAGCACACTGTCATCCAGCATAACTTCTTCTCTACTCAATGACATCAGAGACCCTACATTCACAGAAAACTGTATTGAAAGATACTATCTTGTGAGAAATAATTCACCTCACAAGTTTCTCATGAAATTGCACTTAGGAGAAACAATCAAGGTGTTTTTTACATGGTGAAACTTAATGTTCACTTCTGGGGTCTTATTTTCCTGACTTCTACGCGCTATGAACACCAAGTCCAAAGTCTGGCCATCATTTTTTTTTTTTTTGGGTTTTTCGTGGCAGGGTATCACTCTAGCCCAAGCTGACCTGGAATTCACTATGGAGTCTCAGGGTGGCCTCGAACTCATGGCGATCCTCCTACCTCTGCCTCCCAAGTGCTGGGATTAAAGGCGTGCACCACCATGCCCGGCTCCTGGCCATCATTATCATGCCTGAAACAAGGAGTGACAAATCCTGTGGTATGGGAACTCTTTGGTTAAACATCCAATCAGTGGGGTGTCTGAATGAGGGTGACAAGAGGCGACCAGTACTTGGAGAATGGGCATGATGGCAGAGAAAATACCAAGACAGGAGGAGAAAATATTGACCTAGGATCTTATACCCATGAAGTTTTGTGGATGTTTTCCAAATCAATTGTCATTACAGCTTTCCATTCATATAACCAGCTTTCACAATATTAAAAATACACATGAGATTATTTGAAATGTATTAGGATCATTTTTTTTGCAATGCTACATATCCATGTTGAAATCATAGGGGCAGAGGGACTCTTATGCTTCAAGAAAAAAATTCCTATTGCTGGAGGAAGAGACAGTTTGGGGGACACCAGAGGGACAATTTCTAAATTTTCATTTGTTTTTCACAAATATCAATATACAGTTTGTAGATCCAAGCATTAGGGATATAAAGGTCAGTGCTAGTAGGTTGAACTAATCAATAAAAAACAAGAAGACCTTTGTCTTAGTGAAATATTGCGTTAATATTTCAGCTGTGAGGGGATAAGCTGTGTAATGCTCATTTACAGCTCTTGGGAGCTACAGTGGCAGGTGCTACAGAGGAGGCTGACAGATGAGGTGTTCTGTATGCAGGCAATGATGCAGCAAGAGAGAGCACATTACAGCGAACAAGCAGCCAGAAACAGCAATAAAATCATTACTGAGAAGCAATATAGTTAGCACGGGAATTACAGCTTTCCGGTAGGACCATTGTATTTACCGATGTATCACACATTCAGGTCGACTGCTCCAAAGAGTCTTACTGGATTCAGATAAGGAAAATATCATAATATTACATCCAGGACTTGCTCTTTTCCAGCTTCTCAGTGTTGCTGATATAAACTTGATTTTCTTAGTGGAGATGCTCTTCTTTGCATCTATTTTTCTTTTCATACCACAAGAGTCTTTCCCTTCACACCATGTATTTTATCACTGAAGTTTTTATTTTTATTTCATCACGTAAAATATGACAAATGCCACTTGCTCTCTATATTATTCCAGCAAGGGCTTCTAGAGAGATAATGCAGCATGATTATGTAACAGGAACTTGAAACTCATCCTCTTGTACTGGAGAAAATTGCTTCTGTACTGTCTATCTCTTCTTTCTGTTTACGGGACCCTTGACATGGTTTGGAGTAAGAAAACTATCCCTTTGAAAATGACAATGGAAGAATCTGTAATTAAACAAAAAAGCTAGACAACTATCTCCTCAAGGCTTTATGATTACATGTCATATATATATATATATATAATCTCAGTTCCATCAGTCAACCTGAGGAAAGCCCTCTCCTATCAAATGGACATAAGTGACCATTTCATACTTTCATGTGAGGGTTAAATGAAATGATGTAAAAGGTTTAGCACAGTGTGTGTGTACACTGTGCCTAATAATGGCCAAACCAAGGAGAAAAAAATAGCATATTTCCAACATAAGCACCTTTGAAAAATTTCCTGTGAAATTTTAAAAAATATCATTATTTATTTAATTTAAAGTAAGATTAAATATTTTAAAATATGAACTTCCTTATAATATTTTTGGGATAAAAATGAATATGATGGAATACTCAAAACAAGAATGATAATTTCCTTGAAAACATTCCTTGTCACTGAGATATTTACAAGCAAAGGAAGTGTGGGATCTTCCCTATAAGGAGACCCCAAGGTAGATGGAAGATGGGACTAAATGACCTCCACTTGACCTTAGGGGAAATCTTACATTTTCAGGCTTCCCAAGTTTTCTGAGTGTTATCATCTTGGCCCTCAGAATAGCCTAACAACTCAGTCAAGTGTAAAACTACCTCAGTTTCTGGTTTGCTTAATTTCTTTTAATGACAGTTTGAAAGATCACTGGGATGAAATAACTCATCCTCACTCACCTAAAAGTCCTAGACATCTATTACTTGAGGCAGTTTGGGTGATCCCATTAGTAACACATCATGCACTAAAAGCCCATCAAGTTGGTAGCATACCTGGAATGCAGCACTTGAAAATGCCATGCAGACCGAGAGAAGTGCCCAGCTAACTCAGAAGCTTTCCTCAGCTGTGCTTCTCAGGAGAGACCTAAAACCTATTCATCGCTCATTCTCTGGCCCTGCCTTGCTGGGCTTATGGTCAATGTAGAACAAATACAATTAAAACACATACTAACTTAGTTTCCAGGGAAACTAATTGATCGTGTTTATGTGTTTCTTTGCTTTGTTCATATTTTTGCCTTCTCTCCTCTTGGAGAGACCTCAGAATGGTCTGTGCCAAGGTATTTTGTTGTGGATTCCTTGTTCTTATCAGTGTGCTCTTTTCCTGCATTAAGCCCCATAAACACTCTTTTCAAAATCCACTACTGACAGGATAACTTCCTTGAAATTAGCTGTCTTTCTGTAACCTGTTACCTACCTTGACACTATTTGTCTAAGTAAGTCATGATTCTGTTATTCAGCCTGTCCTCTCAGAGGAAGCATTGCTGAAACATCTAGCCTTTTAACTGAGTTCCAGCCCACAAGTCCAACATGCCTTGCTACCGCTGGAGCAACTTACACATCATCAAGCAAAGGTAGGCTAAGCTCCATCTGGAAACTGAGAAAGAAATACTATTGGGTTTGTCCGAGCATTTCAAGATTATGGGGAAACTTTGAAAGTTTTCATTTTGTGCTTAAAGTGAGAATAACATTTTTCATTTGATTTAACTTCATTGTCTTGCATTTCGAGATCATGACTCCGTAAGCCTAACAGGATATAAAAACTGTAAAGCCGATACCCTTTTCTTCACTGTGTGCACATGATCACTATCTTTAGATATGTTGTATGGGCATGAGTATTTATTGATTATCTGGGATGTGCTGGACACTAAGTAGTTATTTGACTCACTAAATCCAAATAATTCTGTAAGTACAACCCATCTTATAGATTTTTCTTTAAAACTGAAACACAAAGTTGCTAAGTAGTTTCTCAAATTAGGCTAGTAAATTTAATTGCTTGGATTTAAAAACATATTCTGATATTAAAATCCATATCCATTTTGCCAAGTGCCAAGGTTTGAATGCCCCCCCCCCAAAAAAAAAATCTGGTGTTGAAATTTAATTGTCATAGTTACAGAAGTAACTGGTGGGACCTGTCTAATGGGTGACTGGACCCATGAGGACTCCTACTGATGCTCAGATTAATATCATTACTGTGAGGACGGATTTCTGATGGAAAGCTCAATTTTCTCTTTTTGTCTAGTGTATGCTTGCTTCTGCCCTCTTGCTATGAAGCAGCATAAAGTCTGGGTGTTGTTGGTACATTGTTCTTGGATGTCTCAGGGTCCAGATCTGTGAGACAAACGAGCTTCTCTTGTTCACAAATGACCTAGTCTGTGGCATTCATTAGAGCAGCAGGAATGGACTAGACCCTAAGTCATGTTCAGGCAAACAATACTGTCTTTTCCCTTTGCTGTTCGAATGCTTTGTTTTTGCTTAAAATATTTCCTGCTGTTTCTGATAGCAGTATGTCAGCTTGGCCCATCTGGTGCTATTTTTCTAAAATTTCAAGGACTGCTTTTCAATTCAAGGATATACTTTCACGTGTCTTCAAGGCGTTTCTTGTCCATCCTCACAATGGTCACTCTGCTGTAACCAGCGTGCTGTAAACTAGATTCTGATGAGCTGAGCATGTGGCATGAGGATGTCAGCAGGAGCCCACACAGTCATGAGCATAATGGATCCTGACATCCATACTCATTTCAGCAGCTTCCTTGATGCAGCAAGCGCTGTTCTGCTGCCAGCACAGTGGCTGCTCTCCAGTATGCTGCTAGTGGACTAAACAGCAGCCCAGGAATTCTGGGAAACTTTAACGTCTCAAATAGATGAGAATATATATAACCAAGAGCCCTTGAGAGACTTTGTGATAGCTTTTGGTACATTGGTAATTTCCCTTTCATGTATAAAACTCACCGCTTTCTATTATTATTCCATAATTTTCCATACAAAATGGTGGCGCTGAAAGCCAAAAGCAGTCACAATACAGAAAGGAAACCTTATATCCAGCTGAAGATGTTTTCTGCCAGTACTAAAGCCTATTATTCTGCTTCCTGGAAAGTAGATTTCTGATGTTCTCATTTATATAGGGAAGGATTCTAGCCCAAAAAAAGATGGTGTGGGACGTTGCACAGATCGTCATCCAGTGGGCTGTGAACTGTCAAGGTCCCAGGAAGCTACCAACTGAGATAAGATGCAATGGGGAAACAGGAATCAAATAGAAGAAAATGAAATTTATTTCTACCAGTGGTGAAAGAAAATGGAGAGTAGATTCTGTCTTCCTTGATTATTTTGCCTAGCTTTGCTCAAACACCCAAGCTTCATCAATCAATTTAATAAAGGTATCTACGCATCATTAATCCATCAAAAATCTAAAACTCTTCAATTGATCATATATTCAAGGAGCAAAGACTGAGTCAAAGGAAGGGTTCTTAGCTGTGCTTCCCACACAAGCTATTTGGCCACAGGAAAGACACCTCTCTGAGATTTAAAGTCTGTATCTACTAGATAAAAAGAATTAACTAGATGATTACTAAAGCCACATATATTTTTAAAGAGATTTCTTAGTGGTTAAAGATGCTTTCCTGCAAAGGTCCCCAGTGCCCATGTAAAGCCAATTACACAGGGTCGTGTGTGCATCTGGAGTTTGTTTCCAATGGTAGGAGGCTTTGGCATGCCCATTCATATCCTCTCTCTCTCTTTCCTTGGAAATAAAATATTAAAAATAAGTAAATAATATATATACACTTATATATGCATACAGAGACTTAGGTATCATTCAATTTGGCATTTTCAAGCATAATTTTTGTACTTTCATGCCCCCTCCTGCCTCGCTCTTTTCCCTTTGATCCCTTTCTCTCCTGTATCATATGTATTCTATTATCCTTCCCTCCCACCTCATCCAGCTCATCTCTTTATATTCACTTTTGGTTTTATTTCTATTTTTATAGGTTTAATTCCCATTTGCCCCCCTCCATATATGCATACTTACAGATATTATACCCTAAGACTCATATATCAGAGAGAACATGGGTTTTGGTTCTTTATGAGTTTGAGTCACTCGCTTAGTATAATTGTTTCCAAAGCCATCCATTTTCCTGCAAATTTCAGAATTTCACTCTTTCCATACTGTTACATAGAATTGCATTGTGTGTTCAATATTTTCATTATTCACTCATCAGTTGCTGGGCATATTGGCTGATTGTAATTCTTAGCTATTGCAAATAGAGCTGCAATAAACATGGATGTAAATATAACTCTCTACGAGAGTGTAGAGTCCTTCAGGTGTATACCCAGAAGTAGTATAGCTAGGTCATACAGGAGGTCTATTGCTAACTTTTGAGGTGCCTCTTGTGGTGGTTTGATTCAGATATCCCCCATAAACTTAGGTGTTGTGAATGCTATGTCCCTAGCTGATGGCAATTTGGAAATTGAAGCCTCCTGGAGGCAGTGTATTTTAAGGGGCAGGATTGTGGGTATTATAGCCAGATTCCCCTTACCAGTGTTTGGTACACCTTCCTGTTGCTGTTTTCCATCTGATGTTGGCTAGGAGGTGATGTCCACCCTCTGTTCATGCCATCATTTTCCGTGCCTTCAAGGAGCTTTCCCTCAATTTTATAAGCCAAATAGACCTTTTTTTCCCCCACAAGCTGCTCTTGGTCAGATGTTTTATGCCATCAATGCCTGACTGCAACAGTAATATTGTTACTAAGAAGTGGGGTCATTGCTGCTAGAAACCTGACACTATGGCTTTGGGGCTTTTAGAGCTGAGTTTCAAGAGGAATGTGGAAGGATTTGAAACCTTGGCCTAAGAGATGCCTTGCAGTGCTGTAAGTACAGCTTGATGGACCATTCTGGTCAGAGTTGAAAGACCTGAATGCAGTAAGAACTATGGTCTGTGAGGATTGAGTTATAAGGGTGAGAAAGAACTTTGCCTGAATTGGGTTAGAAGCAGTTTATGTGAGAGGCTTGCTGTTAAGCCCATGCCCTGAGAACTTGTGCAGGGTTGCACTGTGTAGAAAAGGACTGGTGTGAGCAGAGGGATATGGCAACAGAAATGAAATCTTCAGGCTGAAACATCTGCCCATTTAGTGCAATTGTTGGAGAGGTTACAACCATTGAGATTGGGCCAGCTGACCTGCATTGGGACAGCATTAAGAATGGAGACCCTTTTGATGGGGTCTGAATGCTAAAGGGTTGTCCTATTCTTCAGAGTCTGCTTTATTCCCCCAGGATTAACCATTGGGCAGTCCACCTAGTATTATGTAGTATAACAAATGCAGGAAAGAGAGGATCATTGGATTTGCAATATGGTTTGTATTTTGTAAATGGCCATGGGCAGTGTGAAGCAGGCTTGTTGGATTATCTGCATGGAGACACTTTGAAGCCATTAGGATGAATCATGGGTTGCAGTGGAGACTCAGTGGAGATGCCAGGACTATGAGATGACTGCCAGGGAGAGTTGCTAGCACTTGCTGAAGTTTTATGGCACTATGAATAGCCTAGCTGGAGGGGTAAAATTGGAAGTACAGAGATTTGTCACTGGTTAGAAATATTGGACTTGGAAACTTGTCACTGATTACAGCTATTGTGGAGCTACAGGGTTTGATGTGTGCCCTGTTTAAATCTAATATTGGTTAAATATTTCTTTGCTATGCCCAGTGCCTTCTTTTGTAGTGTGAATGTTTATTTTGTGCCATTTGGGTTTTTAGGTGTATTATTATTATTATTATTACTACTACTACAGCTGTTAAAAGACCTTGGACTATGGGGATGTTTGAACATCATTGGGATTGATAAAATCTATGGGGACTTTTAAAGTTGGATGAATGCATTGCATTTTACATTGTGGATGGTTATCAGTTTATAGGGGTCCAGGGCAGAATGTGGTGGCTTGATTCAGGTGTCCCCCATAAACTTAGGTGTTTTGAATGCTAGGTCATCAGGTGATGGCAATTTGGGAATTAAAGCCTTCTGGAGGCAGTGTATTTTGGGAGGCAGGCTTACGGGTATTATAACTAGCTTCCCTTTGCCAGTGTGGCACACTCTCCTGTTGATGTTGTCCATATGATATTGGCCAGGAGGTGATGTTCACCCTCTGTTCATGCCATAGTTTTCCCTGCCATCATAGAGCTACCCCTCAAGTCTGTAAGCCAAAATAAACCCTTTTATTTTTACAAGCTACTTTTGGTAAAATGTTTTCTTCCAGTAATGCAGACCTGACTGCAACACCTCCATACTTATTTCCACCATGGCTATACTACTCTACAGTCCCACCAATACTGAGTGAAGGACCCTCCTTCTCCATATCCTCACCATTTGTTGTCTGTTCCCCTGCTGATAGACATTCAAACTAGGGTAGAATGTTGTATTTTTTTAATATGTATACATTTTTTATTGACAACTTCTATACTTACAGACAACAAACCATGGTACTTTCCTCCCCTCCCCACTTATATTTTTGAAATAAGATACATTGTATCTTATTTGTATATGATTATTTAATTGTATATGATTAATTAATTACATATAATTATATCTTATAATTACATGTTATATATAATTATATGTACATATACAATGATATTTTGCATTGAAATTTTAGCTAGTATTTATGCTTTGGACTCCTGATATAGTCCTTGCTAGCAAAATTGTTAATACATGCATGGCTTTACTTTATTTCCAAGCTAGGTATTGTTAGCCTATAAAGTAGCTTTCAATGCAGCTAGATAAACAACTTGGATCTTTAACAGTTTGGACTATTCATTCTAACACTTTCATTTATTCATTAATTCTCTTTGGGCTTCCATGTTTTTAATTACAAGTTGCTGTATTATTTTAATTTGAGATACAACTTTGTTAAACCATCAACATAACAGCAAGACTTCTTATTTGGAAAAAAGCCTCCAAAGCCATTCATCTTCAGTCAAATCCTTCATCCCAGGCCTGTCTCCTTGCTTCACACTAGTTTGATCCTTTCATGTCCATCTTTCCCTTCAACTATAGTACTATGCCTCACTTCCCACTTCCCGCCTGTAAAATACAGCCCAGCCTTCAGGTTTATCTCTTTCAAATTCCTTTTCCTGGTACTCAGAATTGTTTCTGTGTGCCCTTCTCAGAGTCCTCCTCACACACTTATGGCTACAATAACACATGTTTTCTGTAAAAATCCTTTGATATCAGGATGAGACTACAAATAAGTTGGCATCAAGAACTATAATGTCATCTCTATATCTTTTGAGGTATCAGATGATGCTTCCTCATATGTTATTTGAGAATTCAACGTATGTTTTTATTCAATCAAATTCATCAACTGTCTGGAGCCTAGAATCTTAACCAGGGCATTATCTTTTCCGTTTACCCCATTTCTTCATCTCTAATCAAAGATGGCTAAATTGTGGTTTGTCTTCTATCACTGAGAGACTAATGGCATGATGAAGCCAACATAGCATGGGCATGTGGTTTCCTATATGCTTATAAAAATGCCAGTTATTTTTTCCTTATGAATTTAATTTCTACTTTACTTTAAATGTACCAAGACAAAGCCCTAAAGAAACAATAAAAATCTGAAAGATCTTAATTACTTTCTCTTCTAGCTGGTAGAATGTTCTACTCTAGAAAAAAAAATGTCCACTTTATTTTTATAATTTAATTTTCTATTTTATAGGTACATAATGTTATTTTATATTGCAATTTTAACTAGTATGTACCTTGGAGTTCAATTATGCAACTTACAAAATCCATTTATATTAAAAACTATAACAAGGTATCATTTTTCACAAAGGCTCAGAATTAAATTACTTCACTGAAACAATGTTTTCATCTTCTTTAGGGACGGAGAAGTATTTTTTTCATTAGAGATGATATTAAGTTAAAGTAAGTTAAAGAGAAATATTCTAATGAAGGAATTGATGCACAAAATTCTGACCTACATTAGATAGATAGATAGATAGATAGATAGATAGATAGATAGATAGATAGATTCAAATTATATATATATACTTTAACTCTAAAACAGAAAGAAAGCCTTTTTGTTTGAAATGGCAAACTCTTCAAAATCCATAAGGAACCAACCTTTCTCTCTCCATTGCAGGGTGCTCACATTCTTTACCATCAAACTAAACCAAATGGAGAGACATGAAGTTTACAGAGTATTAGGTCTGATTCAAGCAAAAATAATCAAAGCCATGTTATAAGCCCTGGATGTATGGTAGTGAGTCCTAGGTCTTCTTAAAGGACAAATTATACATGATAAAGTTCTTTTTAAAATGCTCTGAACAGATTTTATATTGGTTTTATTTGTGTCGTTTCTTCATTCATTTAAAATGTCCTCCTGGCTAACACTTGAAATGTTAGCCTGGTATGGTGGTGCATGCCTTTAATCCCAGCACTCGGGAGGCAGAGGTAGGATTGCTGTGAGTTCGAGGCCACCTTGAGGCTACATAGTGAGTTCCAGGTCAGCCTGGGCCAGAGAAAGACCATACCTCAAAAAAAAAAAAAAAAAAAAAAAAAGAAAAAGAAAAGAAAGAAAGAGAGCATTAGTCATACTTTTCTGTGAAGACACATCCAGAACTTACAAGGTCATGAGATCATGGTATATGACTCCCCTTCATCCCAAGTCAGCAGGTGATTCTGTGAACCATAGTTCCTCCGATTGGCTAAAATCCCTGGATAGGCCTTGATGGTTGGACAAGTACTGTATGTCCCAATTATTTGCCAGTGTTTAATATAATTTCCAATAAAATCCAGTTGCTGTACTGATATTATCTTTCTTAATTTTTTTAAATAGTTTGAGACATGCTAGGTAATTCTCTTTAAATTGGTCCATAGCTTTTAGTATTTGGGAGCATTTGGTAACTCTGTCATCTCAAAAGTAAATATCCACTTACTTGTTGGATTGCTGCTTAATCAAACCCACATAAAGTTATCAACCCAAACTATAAGATTTACTTCAATGAAAGGATTTTCCCTAAGTTTATTTATATAATCTTCGTATTTATATAAAACTTAAAATTTAAAAACTTATAAGCTTAGTATAACCTTGTTTTCCTCATCCATTTGTTCTTTTGCTTAAACATAAGAATGGCACTGATTAAACTTTGCGCTTCTTAAAATTTAAGGCAGCATTCACAAAGCAAAATTATTTTTAGTCAACCCCTGTAGGAAGTTGTTTAAATATAGACCTGTAACCAGTTCCTGCATAGTTTACTTACCCTGTTCTAAGAAACTTTTTACTCTTCTTCACCACGTCTTCCTTCTATTTTGTTTTTATAATCAGGTATCATGGTTTTAAAACTTTTTAAAGTAAATACTTGATTTTTTTTTTAGTTATTTAAAAGCTTTTATTTATTTGCAAGCAGAGAGAGACAGAGAGAGAGAGAAAAGAGACAGACAAAATGGGCACACCAGGGCTTCCAGCCACTGCAAACAAACTCCAGATGCATGAGCCACTTTGTGCATCTGGCTATACATGGGTACTGGGGAATCGAACCCAGGTCCTTTGACTTTGTTGGCAGGCACTTTAACCGCTGAACCATCCCTCCATCCCAGTACTTGATTTTTGTTTTGAGATCTTTATAGTTTTTTTGTCAGTGGCAGGAAACAAGGCTGGAGTATGTTATTAGGAAAGTCAGGTCACAGTGTGTAATTTAATGATTATCAGTAATTATAATAAATCATGGATACTTGCTCAGACCTCATGAAGAGTAGTTAATGTGAAAGATAGTTAAAGCAGTACTTTTGAGTTTTTCCAAGTTTTCCAGGTGATGAAAAAGAAAATCTGGTAGTATGTGCATTATACCATGGGTTTATTTCTTTCCATTGAAAATACTTGATTCATCTTAGATTTACAAATAGACTAAGAATCTCATATATCTCCCAGACCTTGAAACTACCAGCCACAACCTGCCTCCTTACCACCTTACATTGGTTCATAAACCAGAACAAATCATAGTCAAATTTATTCAAGGATAAGAAATGCTAACCATTGACCAGAATCAGAGCTTTGGAAATTGTGGACTTAAGACGCATTACTACACTTTATGAGCATTATATATTAGCCAAATTTTAAGAAAACCTAGTGTTTCAGTACACCTGAATTTCAATTCATGGGGTCCCTGAATACAGACATACAGGGGTCCTATGAAAAGCTTTCTCCAAATCAAAATATCAGTACTCATTCATCCTATGGGGACATTATTAAAACTTGTCACAAGGAAAACAAACACTTGCCAAACATAAAGCAGAAAACATTTTTGGTGCTTTTACTTGGTTCATTCCAAGTCACCAAGCATTAATTGAGCATTTGAGGTGAAAGGATCACTGCTAAGGAGAAATGAATGACTGGATCTGAAATGCTGCCATCAAAGGGGGTAACAGTTAAAGGGGAGTGATAGATTTAAGTAACTAGTTTCTACGTGCCTCACTGTTTACTCCTTTGCAAGCATTAAATTATTTCTCCTCATAGCAGTCATGTGGTGTTAACCCATCACGTGTTCATTGTAGAGGTGGGGAAACTGAGATGCAGGAATTTATAAAAACTATTTAACAGTTCAGATCCAGGAGTCACGTAAGCTTTGGGCTCCATAAATCGCTTCATAGTCTGGTCTCTCTCTCTAGAGAATAAGCTGACGGTGATGTGATGCTGGAAAGCTTGAGAGACACAGAGCAGTATAGAGAAGGGATTTAATAACAATGGAGGAGGGATGTAGAATAGA
This sequence comes from Dipus sagitta, assembly GCA_036346955.1. Classification (NCBI taxonomy): domain Eukaryota; kingdom Metazoa; phylum Chordata; class Mammalia; order Rodentia; family Dipodidae; genus Dipus; species Dipus sagitta. Next base: position 100,240,626 of record CM070771.1, on the reverse strand, counting down.
TATTCAGAGAAAATAAATGTGTGGAAATTCAGTGAAAAATACATAAATTTCAATAAAGAAACAAGATCTCTGTAATTCTCTAAATTTTGTATAATGCTATTGTATTAGCATAGATGTAGCAGCCCAAGGTTTCACGTCCCACACTGTTTGAGTTCCACTCCCATGTCTGGATCTTCTGGATTACACCTTAATTCTTACTCCCAAGAAAAGACCAAGTGGAGACAATTAGTAAGAAAACTAACCTGAGAAATAAAGAAGAGTATTGGGTGAAGAGAAGTTAAAATTAAACAGGTATGTAAAAATAAGGACTTGTAGAAAAACTCAGAATAAGATTATAAAGCATGAAACTTAACTATTTTCAAGAAGTACACTGGTAAGGCAGAGTAATGAGAAAATAAGAAACACAGCCATAAGGCTAACCATGGCCTGGCAAGGAAGGACAGGGATTCTGTAGTAACAAGAGAAAATATGAGCCTCTGAAGGAAGAAAAGAAAAAAAAAAAAAAACCACAAAAGTACAAAAGTGCAACAGTGATTTCTCATCAAAGAGATAAAGAGGTGATAAGAAATGCCTGCACACAGGGCTTTGTGAGGAAGGGAAGGGACATAAATAATTCATTGTCTAGTATGTCAAACATGTATGTGCTGCAAGTCATATTACTGGCAAGAAATAATTTGATTTTAACCTTCTGAGACAGAATGATATGCTACAAATGTTAAAATGAGTGTATGGGGAAGCCACAAAATTGCTGGGAGGCATTTGCAGAGAAACTGCTAAACAGCCACAGGATGAAAATGATGTATTCAATTCAGCCACAAAATTCAAAGAACATTGCGTGGTGCCTGCTGAAATAGCATTCTAACGTTACAACTTTCCAAACAAGGTTTGCATAGATTCAAAAATATGTAGAAAAATTCTGGTGTGAGTAGAATTCTGCAAAAGGTTTGCTTTTTCATGCATTCATTTATTCTTTTGATAGTCAAAAGTGTGGTCTCAGATTTCAGATTTCAGAGTGTTGCAATAGATGTGATTGAGCTTTGAGGCTCACTGGAGCCAAATCTGTAGCAGGTCAGAGTGAACCCTATAGGATGTAAGCTGACCCTATAGGGTATGGGCTGACCCTATAGGATGTGTGCTATCTGAAGCCAAAAGAACCGAAAAGTGAGAGGGGATGAGAAGGAGTCCATCCCCAGAGTGGCTGAGAAAGAAAGTAGGGCCAATTCAAATGTGAAATGAAATTTTTCAGCGAATAACAATGAGAATAAATAAGAATTTTTCCCTTGCATCATCATATGAAATGTTAGACAATATCTTTTGTAAAAGGCTGAAAGGGAAATTCAAATATCTATCTCATTCAGGAGGAGGCAAGAGAGAAGTGGACTGCAAAAATAATGAAAGCATAGTTTGAAAATTCTATGATGCTAGGATTTTGTTGATGGGAAACACCCAAAGGTACAGGTGATAATTCTGCCTAGACGAGAACCAGCTTCTTGCCCCAGACTTTTGGGAATGTTGAAGGGTTTTGAAAACAGACAGAGAAAGCTTATATGAAATAATACCTGAGATCTGATGATTTCATACAGACAGTCTTCAGTGTATTTAGGTATGACTTTGGGCTTCTCATATTTAATAAAGACTGGATATTCTGGCTCTTCTGGGAATCCAGTCAAATATAATGAACAGGCTCAAATCAGAGTTCTAAACTATGTCCTTCTCAGTATGACCTTGAAGAAATGTACATGCAGTTCCATTTGTAAAATCCCATTCTATTAAGTTTGTATTAATGAAAATGAAATTTAAAGGAAAATCTATCTATGGCCAATAATAATTTCTAGACAAATAAGAATTAATTTAAAAGTTTGTTATAATGAGAGACATTGATGAAAGTGAAGTTTCAAATTGTATTTAAATAGTGTAGGTATGGGCTAGAGAGATGGCTTAGCAGTTAAAGCACTTGCCTGTGAAGCCTAAGGACCCAGGTTCTATTCCCCAGTACCCATGTAAGCCAGATGCACAAGGTGGTGCATATGTCTAGAGTTCATTTGCAATGGCTAGAGGCCATAACACACCCATTCTTTCTCTGTCTCTCTATCTGCCTTTCTCTCCTTCTTTTTTAAATAATATAGTGTAGATAGCTAAAGGTATTTTGATAAATGTCACATGAAATGAGAAAATTCTAGTAATTAAATTAAATTAAAAGTTACCAATTTTTATAACAACACATTGTATTTCAATCCAGATATTATAAAATATTTCCAAATCCTTAAAAATTTCCCTCTTAAGGAAAAATATACTTATTTAAATAAAAAATGGCTCTTCTCATTAAATTGGAATCCAAACATATTTGAGCTGAGCATATAAATGTAAATGAAGTACACAGAGTTATATTAGATAATGAAGTTGGTACGCCAATTTGTTTTGACAAATTCAGTAGAGTCCTAGTCTATGACCTGTGGAGTAAGGAGGAAGAATTTAGTGGTTTCCTCCCCCAGGCCCCCATACACACCAGCAAAATTGTAAGAGACCATTTCAGAATTCCTCTTATACTAATTTTCAGACAAAACTATATCAGATATGAAGAACTCTTCATTTCTCCAAGGAAGCCTTTCTGTTGGGTGTGTGTATGTAGAGCTGGTGCTTTGACACTGAATTTGCTCCAGTGGGGTGATTTCTTTGCACTCTCATTACTCCAGATGTGCTACAGGAACAGACAAAGTTGATTTAGAATCAAACTGCTCAGGAGCATATATCATGTTAGTAGGGAAGGATGGTGAGCCTATACTTTTAGGTTGTGCCAAGACCCCTGACCAAGAGTCAAGACCCCCAGTCACCCAGAGAACCACCACAGAAGCCGAGACACTCGAATGTAAAAGCAACAGGTTTCTTTATTGCAAGCCTAGGACGGGGCTCTGTCCACACAGTCTGGCACAGAGGTAGTGAGGGAGAGAGCCCTTTCTTTTGGGGGAAGGGGTTCATATAGGAATTCGAACAAAGAAGTAGGGGATAGATACATGATGGGTTGATTTAAACAGTTCTGATTGGCTTGGGGTTTCAGCGGGCAAAGTTGGGGACAGGAGCCAGGGGCACTCCAGGCAGATGAAGTAATCTCCATTGTCCTTGAAGTGGAGATTCCTCAGTTTCTTATCTAAGCAGGTGGTAGGAGGCCAGAGGCCCCCCTCAGTGGAGTGTTTCTGCAATGTCCTTGAAGTGGAGATTCCTCAGAAACTTTAGGGGGAAAGGCAGCAATTGAGCAAGCAAGCAAAGTTTACAGAAGCAAAGGTCAGCACATTAGCTGACTAGTTCTCTAAGTCAGGCCTGGGCCTTTTTACTTAAAATGGTTATATTTGATCTCTCAACCTTGGGCAAGTTATTTTATCTTTAAATCTCCATTTGTGTCCTCAAAATTCCAGTTCTCAACTGAATTTGTTATGGAATTCCTGCTGCATGTCTTGCACTCCTATTACAGAGTCCTGTTTGGATTAGAGATGCTAAAACACATTAGGGCTTTGGTAAATGGGTACTGTTACCATGGCACTATACAGTGGAAGCAATTGACACTGGGGTTCAAGTGTATGTGGTTTAAGAGTGATGGAGGCAATGTTAGAAGAACTGACAAAGAAAGTTGGGCTATTGCATAAAATAATGGTTCAGATATTTAAGAATGACCTTTAATAACCTGAAGAAACAAAGATAAAACAAATGAATTGTGGAAAAGTTTCCTAAATGATCAATCTCCAATCTGAATGATTTGATATCTCTGTCCTATTTCCACCATTATCCTTGAGGCAGCAGAAGCAGGAATATAAACAGCAACCTGGTCATTTAATTTTAGATGAAAACTCCATTTGAGAAAGTCACATGGGCCTGTGCACTTGCATGGTGCACTGAGAAAACGGGAAAGACAAGGTGGGTGCAAGCTTGCCCTTAGCCTTCTAGCAGAGCTCTACAATCTCACTTGAGAAATCTCTCATCCTCTCACCACATTCCCCAGGTAAATAATGTTTGCTCAGATAAAAACAACGAACAGCTGGTAAGGGAATATTGGTAGAATTCGGTTTTCTTTCCTTAGACTCAATCCAAAAGGAGACAGGGGGACACATATTGTTTCCATTTAGTTGGGTAGCCACAGTTTGTCATGTGTGTTTCAGCATGTAGGTGTCAGGTGAGACTTTATAGATGAGCTGCCAGACCATGAATGTCTAGTGAGAAGTTCAAACAGTGTAATTGTAAATAGTGCTATGGACAGAAAGAAACGTGGCCAGAGATACAGTACAATGTAAAGTCACCACTCAAGAACTCGCCAGCTTTCTCAGTATGCAGACAATCGCCGGCAGTAAAATCTGCAGAAGGGCAATTAAATAAATTAGGGTGAAAACCCAATGCCTTTATAGACTCAGTGGGACAAAGAGATATTTTTTTCAACTATATACATCTAACTTTTGTATGAATAAAACTATTCTATTAGGCAAAATATCAAAAAAAGAAGAAAGAGAAAGAAAGAAAGAAAGAAAGAAAGAATAAAAGAAAGAAAGAAAGAAAGAAAGAAAGAAAGAAAGAAAGAAAGAAAGAAAGAAAGAGATAAGAATGACTGAAAGGTGCAATCAAAATTCTGACAGCAATATAGTCCACATGATAAGACATAAGGATCAGACAGGCTTGGTGGTGCACACCTTTAATCCCAGCACTCAGGTGGCAGAGGTAGGAGGATCACTATGAGTTTGAGGCCACCCTGAGACTACATAGTAAATTCCAGGTCAGCCTGGGCTAGAGAGAGAACCTACCTCAACCCACCCCCACAAAAACAAACAAAGAAGAAACTGGGATCAGCCAGAAATCATTGTTTGTTTAAAGCAAGCTGATCGATTTACTTAGTTATCTTCTCCACCAAAACTATCTTATTTGTAATTTCTTCATAGAAATGTCAAATATTCAAATAATTTACAGAACAGGATTCATTATGGTCTCCATTTTACAAAATGGAAAACTGTCACCAATATAAGTAACTTGCTCAAGGCAATACTGATACCTTCTGAAGGGTTTGTTTTGACTACCCAGTAAAGCATTACGAGGCAAGAAAGTATATGAAAGAATAAAGTTTATTTCAGAATATTTTAGAGTAAGAGGGAAAGAAAGCATAAAGATCAAGCCCTCCAGGTAGAGAGGGTTTCCAGCAGATGGAAGATTCACCTTCCCAAAGAAAACTGAACCTTTATTGAATGGGGGAAGCACAGCCATCCAGAGTCCACGATTGGTTAGTTTAAATGAAGGTGAAGATGTTTGTTGGTTCATGTTGTACTGTTCAGGTCTGAAAAACCCTTGGGTTAGAACATAATTAGAATATAGCTGCCTACAAAGGGCCCTTTCTCCTTGTCTGTCTGCCTAGCCAAGGAAGCAGTTTATCTCTTGTGGCATTTCAATACTGTCAACAAGCAGTCGGAAGTTAGTCATGACTTGAGTCCAGAACTTGCTCCTTTGGACACTACATTCTACTGCATTAATTACTAAACTCTCTTGCCAGAGACATTTTTTTTTCATAGGAATAAATGACAGGAAATGAACATTTATGACTGAGGAAATGCTAAGTTCTCTAGTGGTAGAAAATAATCATTACTTCTGACTTTGTACAATATTTTTTTCTTCCTGCTTCTCTTCCTTTTTGCTATTGTTTTCAGTCATAGCTCAGACTAGCAAGGTATTTAATTCACTTGGTATTTTTTATATTATGTGAAAATTCCATAGTAGCATAAAATCTAGCCTATTTTATGTGATTGATGTAAAATATTGATTTTTATAAATAGAAATGACCTTACTGTTAATTTTTGCACATAGAATATTTTTAAAGTCCACAAAATAAAAGGATCATGTTGCCATTATGAGACCCAGGCTAAAGATGGCAAAATTGAGTCATACAAAAGGAAGTTGATGTCTACAATTCTAATTTCCTGTTAAATTAAAGCTTAATGTTCTGCTAAAGTGAGATAGTCCCAACATTAGGAATTATTTTACACTGAAGAGCTTAAACAATATAGTTCTTTACTTTTCTTTTTGAGTAGCAAACATTACTCCAATAATTAAACCAGGTGCCTAGTATAGAGAAGGTACCCCATAAATGCTTATTGTCTCAATGAGAGAAAGAACATATGTGCTAAGTGAACTTAAAATATGACTATTCCTTTTTATGTTTAAAGCATTCCCTACTTTCTCTCTCTGTAAGAATCCTGTTTTATGTAAAAAGTCCATGTGTACAGTGAAAATTCAATTTAAATAGACTGTTGACTCACTTTCTGCCACGAAGGCAAATTGCTGTAGCTCCTTTAATTTCACTTTTCTTTAAATATACCATCTCACAAGTATAAATATGTAGTAAATAGCCTATTTAGCAGCCCAGAATGTCTACTGTCTCAGAGAAGGAACAAGAGGATGAGTTGGGATGCTTTCATAGGCTAAGCTTGCTCATCTTATTGCATTGCAGGTGTCTGAGCAGGGTGGTGAGGTGCCAGCAGTAGACTGGTGGTGGCACCCTCCCACTATTATGCTGTACAGGTCAGATCATGTCAATGATGTCATGTGACCTTAGATCTAACAAGCTTTCAACACTTGCTCTTGTACTATGTCATGTGGAAATTCTGCTCTATGCTGACTTTTTCTATGCTAAAAACTATGTCTTAAGGATAGAGCCTTCTGAAAATGGCCATGTTCAGGTGCCATGTGATTGCTATTAACGTAAGGGCCTTAAAATATAATCTTGCCTCATTACCTGTTGAATGTTATTTTCTCATTGCTGTGAGCCTGACCAGAAGCAATTCATGGAAGGAAAGGGGTTTATTTGGGCTTATAGTTTTGAGGAGTAAGTTTCACCAAGCCAAGAAATACAAAACAGATAGGAATAGGAAGCCTGGGTCACACTGAAGCACAGTCAATGAGAGAGCAAGAGAGAGAGAACAAGTGGGCTAGGATAAAAATTCTCAAGACCCACTCCCAGTGATACAGTTAAACCAGGAAAGTTCTACCTCTTAAAGGTTCCACAACCTACTCAAACACCACCACTATCAAGGTATCAAATTTCCAAATACATTTTATATTCAAACCACAACATGTATCTAACATAAAACAAAGACTGGACATGGATGGGGAGACCTGTTACTTTATAATCCCACTCAGTGTTATCAATGGAAAATTCCCCCAAGATACTTAAAAAGAAGTGTTGATTCTTATGAGTGTGCCCAAACATTGACTTCTGCAATGATAGAAACGCCCACCTAATATCGTTATATAGGTAGTTTGAGGAATGGCATTTGGATCGTGATTAAATATGTTTAGCTACATTTCATTTCTTCAGATTGAGAGCAAGTGATAAAAAGCATTCACCTACACCAGGATCCAGACTAAGGATGAGTTCCCCATGAAATTCTAGACGATCTAAACCACTCATGTCATAAAAGCTTGCTGCTTTGTGCATTTCCTCTGACCCCAGTTACTAGGATGTATTGGGAAGACAGCAGAGCACAGCAGCTAGAGCATGGAAAAAGCAGGCAAACTTCTTGGTTCACACATGGCCCTGCTTCCCGCTACTTCCCAGAAACAGTTCTTTATGTCTGTTTCCTTATCCGCAAACTGGCAGTGCTAACCAAACAGCCTGCTTCAGTAGATCTTATAAGGACAACATGGATTAAGGCTCTAAAGGGGCTTTCCATAGTGGCTGGAAACACTTGGTAGTAAACTCTTACCACTTGTCTTACTTGCTGGCTTTTCTGATGGGCTGTAAGCTCCATGGATGTCACTTCTATTTTTCTCATTAATCATTAGTAATGATCACCTGCCTTGGACATAGTAAAATGATCAATCACTATCTATGAAATGAACAAATGAATCATCCATCTTTGTTCTCATAAGTATGGTGCTAGCAACAGATTTTTCACCACTAGTGGTATTTGATTATGTCTATAATCCCACCACTAATTTCCTTATTCACATGTGATTTTTTTCTCTTGAGCCTTTTTTCTTGAAGTGTTTTCTCAGAGACCTTTTTGCACAATATATCCTTCCCAAACAAGGGCCAGAATATGCTTAGGAAGTAATTCATTCAGTAAATAATTTTCAGCCACCGGTATTTGTCTAAACTAGCATGGAGAGGGTTCAAAGAAACATTTCAGGTTTTCCGTTTGTCCAAACATCTAAAGCAACTATGGTCATAAACAACAAATTAGAGATGCTGCCTCTTTTCAGGATTCTGAATTCAGCTTGGCTGTCTCTGGATCTATGCTTCAATGCCACTGGGTAAATCAATAATAATAATAGCACAAGATGCTGAGAGTCAGGGCTAGGTCTCTCCATTTTCTGACCTAATCTTCCAAATCTGAGACATTCCTGTGAACTGGAGAACTACTGAACTGTCCAAGATTTGGAGTCATGCTTGTAAAGAATATAGAAAACTAATGTATAGGAACTCACTGAAATCTTTCAGTCATTTTAATAAAGTATTTAATGAAATATTCATTTTGGTAAGTACATGTAAACTTGGCAACATAAGAGTTTCTTAAGATGTTTAGCCAGTGCATAAGTATTGATTGGATGATTTTTGTTTTTAATATTAATATATCCAAAATGGAAAATTTAGATAATGAAAAGTCCAAGTTTGCTCCTATCATATGCCAAATAAACATCATATTTTAATTTTAAATTATAAAGTTAATTTCATTGTCACTGTAGTCCCATATGCTTTGTAAGACTATCTCAACATTTTGCTCTGACTTTATTCAGTTTTATAACTAAAGATTCTTCAAGCTTAATCAAAACATGCATTTTTATGGCTGCAACTTTTAAAAGATTTAGTAGCATCAGATTTCATATGCAACTTGAACATTGCACTTTGGAATATTCAGAGCATGTTTTTATAGGGCAAGTTAATCAATTTATTTCTATTATAACAAAATCATATTATGACTTAGAAAGTAAAATTCCTTAATATTCTGAAAGTCATCAACATTTTGTACATTTAGTCAAAGAAGATATATAGGCAGAGAGAGAAAGACCCTGGATTCCAAGTAAAGTGATTTGAGTCAGGATTGGCTATCTGAAACCAGTAATAATAACACCAATAACCCTGGCATAAAAATATTCATTTACCAACATCCCAAATGCAGTTCAGCCTGGGCCTCTGCTCACCATAGTGACTAAGAGACACAAGCGAAGAAATTCCAACTCAACTCATATTCCAACACTTTTTGAGGCAGAAAGAAGATAATTTGGTGAATGAATAGCACAGTGGTGCTGAATGATTCCTGACAAAGCAAAGCACATAGCCAAGCCAAATTCAAAGATGACACAGAAGTGTATTCATTCCTCATTATGAATCTGAAAGGAACCATTAAATTAAAGTATACAACACAGCCCTCCTGACATAACACAGCTCCTAAATGATGCTTGTTACTGTGGTCTTTCAGTGCCCAATTGCACCATTTGCATTCTTTTGGTCAGAATTTCTATTATTATTACAAAACTGTTGTTCCAAAAGCCAGAAATCCATAATATGGTCAATTCTCCTATCTTTTTTTAATTTTTTTGTTCATTTTTATTTATTTGAGAGTGACAGAGAGAGAGAGAGAGAGAGAGAGAGAGAGGGAGGGAGAGGGAGAGAGAGAGAATGGGTGTGCTAGGGCCTCCAGCCACTGCAAATGAATTCCAGACACGTGTGCCCCCTTGGGCATCTGGCTAACATGGGTCCTGGGGAATCGAGCCTCGAACTGGGGTCCTTGGGCTTCATAGGAGAGCGCTTAACCGCTAAGCCATCTCTCCAGCCCAATTCTCCTATCTTAGTGGTTATGAAATTAATTTCAGAAATGGGATGTTAATTCTTCAGAATTCAATTATTTTCAGTTACTCAGAGAAACTAAGATCCTCCAAGCTTTTTTTTCTTCCTCATATTTTTCTGACCATAAGGTCATAAGTGAATAGATCATATGAAATACCACACTGAGTCAGATCCATGGTCATTCCAGCCAAAAATCTTATCCTTCACAAAAAAATGAGTCATCTCTATTATCTCTACATTGTTCTTAGAGGAAAATGATAGAACTATTATTAGAATTGCTATTTTAAAATAGATTTTACTATTTAACAAGCATAAAGGTGAATATGCACTTTCTCAAAATCAAACATTTCATTCTTGAGTTTCAACAAATCCCAATAAAAATATGATGTGTTAAAAATTGGTTCTAAAGATTTCCAAAATGGTTTTGAAAATTTTAATAAAAAGGAGTGCTCTCAACCAGAGGATGGAAAATTCTAGTGGTTCCATTTGCTTGATTTTGTAATTCAGGATTAGAAAATAATTAACATTTTTTACAATGGCTGCATAAAGCAAAACTTATAAACCAAAAAACTCAACCTAATCATTTTACAAATGAAATTACTAAGCCCTGAGAAATATATGTGGAAAGAAAACCTCTGCCTTCATAATACTAAATTTTGTGGGATAAGGTATCAATTTATAAATTTAGTAAATGATTTTTTTCAAATATTTTATTTATGTATTTATTTATTTAAGAGAGAGAGAGATGCAGATAGAGAGAATAGGTGCACCGAAGCCTCCAGCCACTGCAAATGAACTCCAGATGCATGCTGTACCTTGTGCATCTGGCTTATATGGGCAGTGGGGAATCGAACCTAGGTTCTTACACTTAGCAGGCAAGTGCCTTAGCCACTAAGCAATATCTCCAGCCCTGATTAATCACAATATAAATGTCTACAATATAGTCCTCAATAAACTACAGATGTTATTTTGTTGCTCTTTTCTAGAGATAGTCTCCTGTTCCACCTTTTCTCCCAACCCTTTTTTAGCAAGTGTTCTTGATGTAGGCATTTAGTGTCAGATAAAACATTTCCAGTTGTACAGAATTTTTTAAAGCAGTTGTAAGGCTTTCTTGGTTGTATGTTTTAAATGCAATAAGACAACAAGATAGTGTACATACTTGATGACAATAAAATATCATTTTTTCTCAATCTTAGTTAATTATAGAATTTTACTTAAAACATCTTTTCTATTGACTTGTATCCACTAGAATCTTCAAAAGTATAGGATGTGTCACACTTAACTGAGAGCAGATTTTTAAACTGAAGGTAAGGTAACATGTTTGTACGAATATCATATCAGTTATGCTTTAGTTTTCCAACTTGAGTAATGAGATAGTAGACTCCATTTGGCAAAGAGTCTTACTGATAATTAACTCTAAAATAATACCTGCTTTTGTGTCATGATCTTTCTTATGCATTCTATTAGAATATAGGATATACAAAAGAAATAGTAATAAAATGTTAGGCACCATCAGTTTTATAAAAGAGAAATCCAGTAAATCTGTGGCATATAAATAAGACAAGAAGGAATTAATTTAAGTTAAGTTAAGGTAAGACCCAATGTAATACCCTATTTTCTGAAAAGATTGATAACTTTGTTGTATCAGACTGTGGCAAATGCTTTTGTGACAACAGAAGCCTGCCTCTGGTAACATTAAAAATTGTAGAGCATTAGTTTTTAACTGTATAAAATTAATTTGTATAAATAATTTTAAAGAGAACCAATACATCTATGGATATAATCCAGAAAGGGAAAGGCTGGTAAGCAACCCATTGTTCTGAATAGGAAAATACCTGGCTCATATTAAATGTCAAATGACTCATATTGGTATTAAATGCTTCCTTTTTACAGGCAGCTTCAGCCTTTTCAATCATGTGTGTGAGTGTGTATATGATGTTAATGTCTGTGTTTATGCATGCACACATGCTGTATGCAAGTGTGGAGGTCTGAAGGCAACGTTGGGGTGGTTTGCAGTTCCCAGCCCTTTGCTTGAGATAGGGGCTTTTCCTGTTTCTTTTGTTGCTGTTTTTGTTTCTTTTCAAGGTAGGGTCTTGATGTCACCCAGGCTGACCTGGAATTCACTTTGTAGTCTCAGGGTAGCCTCAAACACAACAATGCTCCTACCTCTGCTTCCCAAGTGCTGGGATTAAAGGCATGTGCCACCACGCTTAGCATTTTGTTGTTATTGTTTTTCTCTGTTTGTTTCTTGACAATTTATCTGTGCCAGTCTAGCTGGTCCCTCAAGCTTCCTGGATGCTCCTGGCTCCACCTCTCTCTTTATATATGAATATGTATGCAAATTCATAAAGTTAATATACACATATATTAAAATGTGTTCATATAAGCATATTATTCAACATATACATTTATATATTTTGATAGAGACTGGGAAATTGCCCTCCATATGTGGTAAACCAATTTAGACCTTCATAAACCAATGGAAGAGATGGCCTGATTTCTTCATTATGGATTATCAAACTTTTAGTATGGTCATTTTTATAAAGGGCAAAGTGTTGTCTGCATTGTATTATTATGAAATTAAACATTTTTCATGGTTTCATACTATTTGGTATTTTCTCTAAACACAGTTATTTTTTTCTTGTTGCTGTATTATTAGTGCTTTCCCTTTCCACATCAATAAGTCCCCTATAATCTTAAGAGATTAGCACTTTGTCTATAATACTGCATAAATTACAAAAGTTTTCCCAATTTTTCATTTTCCTTTTAACAAATGAGTACATTAGTCTTCATCCTATGAAGAAATTTATTTATTTATTTTAATATTATTTAGTTATTTATTTGACAGAGACAGAATGAGCCTGCCATGGCCTCCAGCCACTGCAGACAAACTCCAGATGCCTGCGCCCCCATGCATCTGGCTAAGGTGGGTCCTGGGGAATCGAACCTGGATCCTTTGGCTTTGCAGGCAAATGCCTTAATTGCTAAGCCATCTCTCCAGCCCAAGAAATTTATTTTTGTATTGCCAATTTGTTAACGATTTCTTTTTTCTTTCTTTCTTTCTTTTTTTTTTTTTTTTTTTTTTTGTTGTTGTTTTTGTTTTTTGAGGTAGGGTCTCACTTTGGCCCAGGCTGACATGGAATTCACTATGTAGTCTCAGGTTGGCCTCAAACTCAAGGCGATCCTCCCACCTCTGCCTTCCAAGTGCTGTTGTTAACCATTTCTTACTATAGCTTATAGATTTTTTCCGTCATTGGAAGATTCTTGCAAACATTATAAAAAACATACTGACTTAAGTTTTAATAACTTTTGTTTCCATTTTTAACATTTAAATCATTTATTAATTTAGACATTTTCTTGTTTAGTGAATGAGAATTGGCTCTTTTCTTCCCCAAATAGATTTCTAAATATTTCAAAAAATGCACTTTCATTTTTATGTACTGATTTGCTATACCATTATTGAAACAATAAACTCCTGCTATATATTTGTTTGTTGCTATTGTAAATGTTTTCTCCAGTATCTTCTAACATATTGTTTGTATGTAATAGAGAGTATTGATTTATGTGCATTTATTTTAGCACTTTACTCAGTTATATTGAGGTCTGTACTCACTTATCATTGATTCTCATGAGTTTGCCAACCACACAATGTATCATTCCTAAATTGTGATAGTTTTTCTTAGTTCTAAATTTATTTTGTCTAATTTCTTTCTTTTGTTAATTGTAACTATTGCCCCAATGAAGTTCTATGTAATTGTTTCAGTATTCATCTTGCCTTCAGTGAAAATGCCTTTATTATTTTTTCATTGAGGCTTATCATGTCATTGGGTCTGAAGTAGATGTGTTTATCAGCTAATATAAATTTTCAGTGACTCCTTATGGGAATGCTTTGTCAAGAACACATGCTAAATATTGTCAAATACCTTTTACATCAAATGAAGGATGCCCTTATTCTTAGACTAATTAATGCAATAAAATAACAGAAAAACTACTTTGGTATTACTATAGTAAATTCTCCTTGATCATCATATACTTTTCATATAATTTGTCAATTAATTCTGATTTAGCCAGGCATGGTGGCACATGCCTATAATCTCAGTACTCAGGAGGCAGAAGTAGGAGTATTGCCGTGAGTTCAAGGCCATCCTGAGACTACATAGTGAATTCCAGGCCAGCATGAGCTGCAAGACCCTACCTCAAAAAACCACACACACACACACACACACACACACAGAGAGAGAGAGAGAGAGAGAGAGAGAGAGAGAGAGAGAGAGAAATGGACTATCTTAACATTAGTAAACAGAAGTAAAAAATGTTCTGTGCATTTCTTTTTTAAAATTATTATTAGTTTTTGTTAGCCATGATATGAATAGAGTTTGGAAATACATTTTTTGCAGACACTCTGGCACATTTTAGTCATACTGGAAATATATATGTTGTTGAACATCTATTCTAAATCTGTGGCAGGTATATCCTGGAAGTTCCTCCATCTATTATGATGTTTTCTTTCCTTGCCTTTTTTCCAACTACCTTTTCTAGGCTAGTATACTAGTTCTTAGTTTGTACTTGACATTCAATGAGCTAAGGTTTTCTCTGAAGTATGAACCTTGTTGCTAAGTGGTCAGGATGTCTTAGAGACTATTTAGGTTTCAGCTGCCACAAAACAAGATGGATTCCTGAAAACCCACCTGTTCATTTCTTGCATTTTTTGGTATAACCCTGATACTCTAAGCTTTTGAGCTAAATCGCACAGCAGGGTGAGAAAAAGAATTATGATTCTCTAGTACTTAGTTCATGTTCCAGGCAAGGTCTGTGGCCTTCAGCCCGAGACCCTCACTGCAGGCAAGTGTCCCTTTGCTGCTCCTCCAGGGAAACTGCTGTGGTGAACTCCTGCAGGTTCTTTCAGGACCTCCTCTCCTTTGTTCTGATGGCTTCAACAGTAATTGAATGCTTTTTGGCAACCTTTCATAGTCTTGGATGTCTTTCTGCTGATTTCATTAACAGTAAGATTTACTACTTGTTTTCTTATTTGTGAAGATTTTTGAAAAGAGACAGGATGAATGATGAGTCATATCACCATGAAACAGGTATTTCTAAGGGCAGCACATTGACAGGCTAGGTGAATTGCTATCAAGTTTGTGGCCCTAACAATGATCAATCTTCTTGTATTCATAAAAGGCTGTTTTTTAAAAAAATAAATTTTATTTATTTATTTGAGAGACATAAAGAGAGAAAATGGGCATGCCAGGGCCTCCAGCCACTGCAAATGAACTCCACATCCATGTGACCCCCTTGTGCATCTGGCTTATGTGGGTCCTGGAGAATCAAACTGGGATCCTTTGGCTTTGCAGGCAAACGCCTTAACTGATAAGCCATCCAGCCCTCATGAAAGGTTTTAGTCATAGTCATTCTCTGAATTCTAGTAGGGAATTACCTTTTTACTTACTGTACTATTTTAACACCTAGGGAATACCTTATTAAATTGGTACATATTTACTTTGCAATAAGCATTTAAATACTGGATTCTCCTTATTAATTAGTTTTGTACTCAGTGAATATAGTCAAATTGATAATATTTTAACTAAATTACAGACAGAATTTCAATTGGTTCTAAGAACAAGTTTATTGACTATCACTGTGGTGAGTCACAAAAATCAATCATGGACAGAGAAACAAATGCCATCAGAAGGAAAATTTACAATCAAAAGGAAAATTACTTTTACCAATATGAAATATCTCTTTATTAGAAAAGAGAAGGGTGAAAAGATCCTTTGAATGTCCTATCAGTTGTGAGATCATGTGGCCATGAGCATGACATGAAGCAGCAACCATCAGGAAAAGATAAAAACCTGGAGCAGTCACTGATTCCATTATGAATGCGGGTGCATATTTAACCATGTATACAAAAGATAGACTTTGTTCTACAAAAAGCAGTGCCATATATGTATATGTATATGAGTATATATATATATATATATATATATATATATATATATATATATTCATATACACACATATGTAACTATGTTATATTGGCAAATTAAATATTTCTATTAATGTCTACTATTGATACAAACTATCTTACAATATGAAAATAAAACACAATAATTTATAAAGTAATAATATATTCAAATGTAATGGGAAATTTCAGTGTCCTGATATTACTTATAACATCTACATGTATCTAGATGAGTCTGTTTATTTCATATACTTATTGAAGATTTGTATCCTATAAAATTTTTAAAACTTGAGAGAGACTGCTAAGTGTCAACAACATTTAATCATAAAATAGTATATCTAGGGCTGGAGAGATGGCTTAGCAGTTAGGGCACTTGCCTGCAAAGTCAAAGGACCCAGATTTGATTCTCCAGGATCCACGGAAAGCCAGATGCACAAGGTGGTGCATGTGTCTGGAGTTTGTTTGCAGTGATTAGAGGCCCTGGCACACCCCATTCTCTATCTATCTGGCTGTTTCTCTCTCTCTCTCTCTCTCTCTCCTAAATAAATAAATAAAATAATTTTAAAATAATATATCGAAATGTACTAATTTGCTTCTATAGTCACTCACCTGTTTCATTCAGTAAATATATGTTCAATGTCTACCAGTCACTGTGATGGGAGCTTTGGGATATGAAAGTGATTAAGTCATGATTCTTCTCTCAGGAAATCTGAAAAATCTCTCTCTTCCCCCCTCTGTTAGAGATATTATATACTCATGACATGAATACTCATGTCATTATAATAGAGCTTGAATTTAGACAACAGAAATGTATGGTTTTAATACAACACGGAATAGAGCTTTGTAATACTAACTCTCAGAGTATAACAAATGATGCAGGAAAACCAAATTGTTCACTCTTCCCAGATCTTACCACTTACTTTCCTGGAGCTTAATAAAATAAGGGGAAACAAAAAATGTGGCTGCTGAAGTTAGACAAAACAGAATTCAAATTAGATGAATCTTGCACAATATCAATTTCTAAATTTTTAAAGGGCAGATGGTAAATCTGCCTCTCTGATTTTAGAGGGGATTATAAGAAATACTAAGGTAAATGCACATGGCATTTTAAGCATCCAATAATTACTAGTTCCTATTATTTTCAAGATGTTGTCATTTTATCTGTCTTAATTAGGATACTTCATCACCAACACCCCCTGATAAATTCCCTCTAACTTTAAACTGCATTTCATGTCAAATGTGCTTCTCATTTGCTAATTCTTCTAGTATAATTACCCATCTGCTCCTCAGAAAGGTATATATATATGTGTGTGTGTGTGTGTGTGTGTGTGTGTGTGTGTGTGTGTATGTATGTATATATATAGCAGTCTTATAGGTAAATATATTTAAAATTGAACTTAGCTTATGTACCCTGGAAAGAATGAAAGAAAACCAAGAAGTAAGAATAGTAACAAAAAGTGAGGTAAACTACTTAATCACAATCAGTTAAAACTGGAAATGGAGCTGAAGCCAGCTTCCTGGTTTTCATTAGCAAAAACATTATCTCTTCCAAAATATAGTTGTTTAACTGCACAGGCAACAATCTGTCCTCAGTCTTTTACTTAGCTATCCTCTGTACAGAATCAGTCAAATGAATTATTAATCTAATTAATTGCAACCTTTAATAATATTTTCTAAATAACATATGTATACTCATTTAATCATCCTAATAATTCATAAGTGAGGTGAGTACTATTATTTTATTTTCATTAATAAATGAAGAAACTGAGTCACAAAGAGGTTAGGTCATTTCCAAGGGTCATACTACTGAGTAGCAATCTCAAGATTACAACCTAACCTCCAAGGATTTAACTGTGCAGTGTACTCCTCTCATTTTTCATACTATCTTAACATATTCATTCAAAACATACAAGCACTAACAATACCCAATACCAGGAAAGTTTATCTCATTGAGAACTGATTTTCCTTATGACCTGTGGGAGCTGTTTACAAACAAATTAGTCCAGCCACTTTTCTGAGTAGTTTAGAACTTAATAGATACAAAGAAGCCCTTCTTCCAGACATGTCATCATGTGGACCTACCTGACTCCTGAAGCCCGGCACTGGTGGTTGACCTGCATTGGCTGATGCAATGTGAGCACCAGCTATGTCCCTTTCTATGGAAAAGAAGGCAGGAAGATCCATTTAAGTCTTCCACCGTAGAGACTGCTACAGACGGAGAGGAAACCAGAGTCCTAGGATAACCACATAGAATAAGGAACCTGACAGTGCACAATGAGGATTTGCAAAGTTAAGTTCGTAAATTTACTTTCTACCAAAACACAGCTTACTGATCCTGACTCTTACTGTTTGATTATTTTTATGGGTATTGTCTCAACTATCTAACTAGAACTATTGTCTAGTTCAAATAATTTTGTTTTGTAGCATTTAGCAAGTTCCATTACATGATTTGACTCCTATTTGGTGCTTTCAAGTTTTTCAACATATATTATCCGTATCTATAAGGCATCAAAATATTTCCTAACTGTTAAAATCACTTTTTTGTGTTTAAATTATCACAAAACAGTGCAATACTTTCATTTCCGGGATGTTTCCTGAGAAATTAAGTTATTCACAGTTACACATGTGATAGTACCATTACTGTTCTATCTTTTTTACTGTTTTGAGCTGTCATCCATGTTTTATTTATTCTTTATTTTTATACTGCTGATCAAAAGGGGCACCAAAAAAAATTCTTCAAAATGTTTAACATGGGCTTGGAGATTGCTCAGTGATTAAAATGCTTGCCCTGCAAGTATGAATGCACAAGTTCAAATCTGTAGAACCCACACAAAAAGTGAGAAGGGAGGCAGAAGCAGGAGCTAGTGGGAGAGGTAACCTAGTAGACACAGTGAATAATGAGAAACCCTGCTTCAAACAAGGCAGAAGGCAAGGGTGGACACCCAAGGTGGTCCTCTGGCCTCTACACATGGGCCATGGCATGTGCACACCGACATTCACATACAAACATGCACTCACACATACACACACATCACACACAAAACAAAAATAGTACAACTGGACACTTGATTATGTTTCCAGTTACATTTTTTTCCCATTGTACTATCTCTAAGCATATTTATCACAGCCTCAAAGAAATATATTTTGAAAAATCTTCTGGAAACACATCCATCTCTGAGTCATTCTAGCTTGGATCATTCTTGAATTTTGTTTTTATAATTATCAAGCCCTCAATTCCTCAAACTCGTATAAAGAAGCATCACTAAGCATAAATTCAAAACCAGAACTTACTCAAAAGTTCTGACTCTGGAGACTACATTGTAAGCATATAATGACATAATGGTTACTAATGTGTATCTTTACTTCCCTGCTTTGGTTAGCTCTTGACTTCCCTTGGTGATAGGTAACCATGGAAGGAGCCTATGCTGTAGAGGGAAAAGTCACCACACTCACATTTATCACTTGAGGTTCTCTCCATGGCTATCATACCTGCTATGTGTGCATCTAACTCCTCTGTTCAGGGCATGTGTGTCCAGAAGCTATACCTTCTGGAAATACTGAGCTTTCCAGTTCTCAGAAATATCTTGTTTGCCAAGAAGGAGTCATTTTAAGTTCAGATTTTGATGTTCTAAGTTCAGAAATTTATTATGGTTCTGTCAAGTTGATCCTGATTCAGATACTATATTAAAAGTTTAGTTCTCTCTCTTTTTAAACCATGATTTATATACTATGTGGTTAGATTGGTGCTTCTAAACAGATGAGCATTTGGATTAACTAACATTAAATAAACATTATAAATATTATAGTAGAATGTCATGTGGCAATCCTAATGCAGTGATGTTAAACTCTGACTGAATATTTGAGTCATGTAAACAACATTAAAAATAAATTCCTGGGCCTCACTTCCAGAACTTTAATTAAACTGATCTAAGGTGCTCTCAGGAAAAACTGTACTTTTGAAAGCTCTTTAAATAATTCTCATATGTATCCTAGGTTGAGAGTCTTGGCTGAAAGTCATGTTGTGTACAGAACTGTACTTCATCTCTCATCTCTCTAAAGTGTTTTAGATCTTTACACCTTCCAACACTGGGGGTTCTTATTTGATTCCTTGTATAATACAGGCTTCATTTTCCTCTTGCCTTTCTATTTGACTCTTTTCCAAAAGCATGAAGTACTTCTGCCTCAGTTCCTAAAATTACAAAATAAAAACTCTACTGCTTAAGTTTGCTCTCTAAAATAACTATTGTCAAAGTCCACCAGCCAAAACCCGTTGGAACCCATCTTCATATAACACAGTTGTATTTATCACTTGAAGGAGACCGTACCTCATGAATAAGAGACAGGCATCACAAAAGAACACCAGGGGAAGGACATAGTGAAGGCTTGAGAACCATCATGGAAGGTCAGAAGTCTTCATTTTAGAACAGGGGAGCATATTTGCAAGGTTACTGTTTATAGATTATCTTAAGGCATGAGTATCAGAATGAACTAATGCTTTAAAAAGAAAACAATTCAGCTTCAACAGTTGGTGATTGCCGTGGTTTTAATTTTGTTCCATTTGTCCTTTTGAAGAATTGTGAGATTTTAGGCACAATTCCTCCCTCATGCTGTGCCTAGCCTTTCACATGCCTGTTGTTTGCATAATAAGTCTCATGAGGAAAAAATGCCTTTCTTTCCTCAATAGAGTAATGCTTATTTATCTGTAGCAATAAACATGATACACACTAGGTAAAAATGAAAGTATGAATCATACAAAATCTGCTTAGTAGAGCTATTTACTCTTTTATATTAAGACACAAATCTTTATTATTTTCTCAAGAACACAAAACTCAGCAAGGAAAGTTACCTTAATTTGTTATTCCTAACTCCCACGTATTGATACAATCATTTCTGGGGAATCATCAAAACTGACATTTGCATCCTCCAGAGGCACCAAAGAATGTTCTGGATTTGTGTCTCCTTGGGATTGGTTTTCCTCTTAATTTACTTTACAACACAAAGGAATGAATTAGGTTCAGCACAGTGCTACATTAAGTAATTACTTTTAAGTTTCTTTTTTTTTTTTTAATTCAGGAAATTCATCTCAGGCTATATCTCCACAACAAAATTGATGGACCTGACTTGAGAAGTCAGTTGAAATGAAGATGCTCCTCAGCTTATGGTGGGGTATACCCCAAAAATTCCATTGTAATTGAAAAGTATAACAAGTGAAACTGCATTTAATAGATGTAACCAACCAAACACCCTAACTCAGCAGCATGCTACCCTGCAGAGGAGCACGGCTGAGGACCTGTTCTTGCACATCTGCCCAGAAGTTACTGCACATACCACAGCTCAATGTCACCAGGGTAGCATATTATGAGCCTAGGAAAAGAACAAAATTCAATCTTTAAAGTGCAAATTCTGCTGAATGTGATCATTCTGCAACCTCATTATAAAATCAAAATCATAAGTCAAACCAGATTCAGTGTAAAATGGATTCATCATCACCATATCTTACTGACCAATGTCTTCTCTATAAACTGATAAACCATACATTCAAGAGCACTAGTAAAGTATCCAAAGTTTTAAATACATAGCAATAACTTTCTTTTCTGTGTTCTTAGTCATAAGTCTTTAAAATGAAAAGTCCCTGAGTTGGATCTCACTTCTCAATGTCCTATTTAGGACAAGCCAAATTCCCTATGGACTTAAGTTTAAATTTTTAATGCTAAAAAATTCAGTTTGAAATTATTTCAGACCTATACAAAACTATAAGAATAATTTTAAAAACCCCAGTATTTTGTAATTCTCCAAAGGGTTTATATTTTAAAGATACCTTAACATAGCATTATTATAACTTTCAAACTCAGGAAAATATTATTGGTACAATCATAATTAATCTAAATAATATGATCCAATGCTGTTAATTCCAATGCAAGTGCTTTTTCTGGGCCAAGGTCTAATCTTAGTCACAGTTGTAATGTTTTCTTCTTTTGTCTGGGACAGTTTTGCAAATACAGACATCTTATGGAAAGTCTCTCCACTTGTGTTTACCTTGATTTTATCCTCATGACTAAATTTAAATTATCTATTTCTGGTGTTACTGCCAGGGAAATAATAAACTTTCCTCATCATCATAACAGTAGACATGTTGATGTTAACCTGGTCACTTGAGCAATGAGACATTTTCACAATTCTCTAAATAATTCCAACCCTAAAGGTTTCTTTCTAAGAGGTAGTTTTAAATGATTATACATGCATTCTCTCACTCCTTTTTCTATTTTCCTCTTTGCAAATATGCTGCTGTGAATTGGTGACAGTGGCAAATTTGAGAACTATGAAGATAGTAGAGTCCCAGTATCAATTTCTCTAATTTTCCTATATTTTGAAGAATAGTGATTTACACTAAATAAAAGATTATTTTATAGGAAAATTCTATATGAATACAGTCTAATGTTGTCCAAGGTAGTTTGGCCTATGGACATATTTAGTATTTCCTTAACATTTTGGTCCTAAGTATGCCCTTGTTCCAAGAGCAGCCGTATGGTGGTGTAAGAGGAGAAATAATGAATCCCGCTATATTCTGAACTTAAAGCTTTTGAAATTAAACTAGAGGTATATCCTCTTCTATCTATTTTGTTATCCAAATAAAACTAAATGAAGAAAAATTATACAGTTGTAAACATAGAAATTGACAACAAAATTCCTCCTATTTTCTAAGTCTTTGTTATGATTTTCCTTTTCTACTAAAGCAGCCCATTCTTGTTCTCAACCAAGTCTTCAATTCTTGAATAATTAAAATAAAGTGCCTTGAAAGCAGAACCACTTAGAATCCAATAGATATTTGGCAGTGCAAAATGAAGAAGTCAGAACTGATGCTTGGATATGTTGAGCACGATGGGATGGGATGGAGCCAAGGTTCACAGAGACCAGAGCAGTGATCTCACATCTCTCAGTAAATGGGCAATTAATGACTCTTAGGCTGACTTCAACCAGCAGACAGCCTGACAAGAGGGAAGCTGCGTGCTTTGCAAGTATGAAGCATGTTGACAAAGAATGCCTGCAAGGACCACAGTGGACCTGAATGCTGCTGTGCTCTGCTCAGCAGCCTGCGCAAGAAGCAAGATGTAGATAGCGGACTCACATGCAGCTTCAGACAGAGATGCTGATGTTTGGGCTCCCTCTACTTGGTGAACAAATGGGAGGTCAATCAGATTTGAAACACAAATGCTGCTTAACTCCTTCCTATAGAAGATTTCACTTAAGTAACTTATATCTTAACATAATTTAGCCTACAAAAGTATCAAAACAAGAATCTTTACTTAGCATTGAAAATAATACCATATTGTTACCCCCTTCTTAAGGTTTTACATATTATCTGCTTGTACAATAGTCTGCTTAATCCTCACAAGTCCATGACTATTAAATCCTGCCCCTATTTTAAAGTTAAATGTAGCTGAGACTTAGAATATGAATGGCTTCGTTCAGATTACATAACCAAAAATATTAAAGTTAGTTTGGTTTTCAGTTATCTAGACATTCAATGAACAAGAACCATCAGAGTACTGACAATAGTGAAAAAAAAGAAGAGAAATCCAGAAATGGGTATAAAAACTAGTATATTAAAGTTCTGAGGTTCTGAAAACCAAAACTAGATTCTATGACTGCCATAAAACACAAGACTGATTGATTGATAGATGAATAGACATCTGAAGAAATAATTAGAAGCTATATCCTTTTTAGTAAAAGAAAATATTGAAACAAACCACTATGAAATGTTACCCAAATCCCCACACTTTCCTAAGGACCAAAAGATAACAACAGTGCCGCCAACACAGATTGAGTCTCTACCAGTCAAGGAAGTTCATCTTTTCCACACTTACCATGGAATTGGAATGACCCCTTGTGTAATCTTCCATCTCTTTGCCATTGATCACAGGGAAGTCTGGCTATATGCTCTTCTATGTCAATCACTACATGCAGTACACAATACTGCACATTTTAGATGTTTTAATTTTGAGGTTGGATAAATCACAGGTCAGTTTCCTAGATACAACATTCCTTAGCAAAGTAAAGCTTCAGACCTATCCTGTTTCTGTCTTACCAGTACTTATGGTTATGTAGTTTTCTCTGGAGTGCCAGTCAATATGTTAATGACCTCCTGTTTTAATGGAGTGGGTGCTAGATGGTTCTAAGCTATGAATCACAATGTATGGAATAAGTTTTGCTTCTGGGTTCACGTCTGTATGTCCACCTCCAACTGTACTAAAAGCATATTCCCTCCAGAGCTGAAAAGCAACAATGATCAGATTGGCAGGAAGTTACTGAATGGTTGGAAAGACATGAGGAAGACAAGGAGGTCTGCTTTGAAGGTGTTTTAAAAAATAAATTTTCTGGTCCTGGATTGTTTGATGGTTACAAATTAAGCCACCCAAGATGGGAGATGCAAATGATACGCAGAGTTCTAATCAGGATTTTAGTATGTCGTTATTGATTGATTTCCCCCCCCTCCCCATCCTGTCATATGCAATATGAACTCCATCCACAGAGTAACTTCTCTAAATACAAAGACAGCAGAGTGTCTAAAAGCATGGCACCATGATTTATCACTTTATTAGAGTTCTACCCACATGTTCCAACTGTAGATTGTAGGGAGAGCTTCCAGAGCATATCCATGCACTCTTAAGCTGAAGACTGTAGTAATTAATGACTGCATTAAAGAAAGAGCATAATGTCTGGCTGTATTTTTAGAAGTCATAAGATGGAATCAGAGAGTGTCCTAGGCATGGCTTGAGTTAACAAATCTTTTAACTTTTTCTTGTTTGGCCCACCAAAAAAAACACAAGACAAAGCAAACCAGCAAAATAAAAGCCACATTCAGATTTGACTGCAAACCAATATGAATAACTAATTTTTTTCACATAAAGAATTTCTATTTTCATACACTAAAATGTTTTAAAATGTACTGCATTTGTAAGTATTCTGTAAATATGGCTGTTTCCCTCTGAACTATGAGATACACCTCTTAATTGTCATTATGCTTATGTTATAGCTTATTGTTATCACACCTCTGCATTGACATTTGCCAACATTCCAGAAAAATATTGTTACTTCCAAACTCTTTTGAATCTGAAAGATGGAATATAGCGTTCGGTACAACTCTTGTGGGTCTCTGGAGAATCATATGAACTCCAGAACAGTGAGCCTGCAGAAAGGAGAGTGTCTAGAGGCAGTGTTGAAAACTGGCTGCACCACTTATAAACTGATTGTGCAGCTCCATTAGCTTTCACGAAGCTGCACATTACAGAATGAAATACACATCTGAAACATTTAAGATTGCCAAAGTAATCCTTTCTACAAGAAAAATTAGGCACAGTATTTAATGTGTCTTTGCCTCCATTTTATCCTCCATGAAATTGAGATGAGAATGGCATTTAACTCAAACTGTTGTGATGGTATAAAGTATAATCACATAAAGTGCTATGAATAGTGCTTGGCATGTAGAAAGCATTCAATAAAATTAACTGAAAATGCTGTCTCTAATAATAATTCCCATATATTGAACACTTACTACAACTTACCATGAAGTTTGCATACAGTAGGTTATTGATCATCATGAGAAATATAAAGAAACCTTATCTTCACTTTGGTTATGAACCTGCAGAGCTGGTGAGAGTGTGAGCTGAGATTTGAACACTGTCAGGCAAGACTCCAAAACCTAGCATGTCTCTTAATTCCTGTGTTGTACTGCCTTCCTTAATCTGTGAATCTATGAGAACAGATTTCACTGGTCTCATGAAGGAAAGTGAATCTAGAGCTGGTTGATTGTAGTAGTCTACTTATAACTTAAAGACGAGAGACTTTCATGAAGGGTAATGCAAGTAGGCGTACCTGTGATACACTCTGTGTCAGAGGAACTCTACTGTCCTGAGTGGCCAAAGGTTTTTTGTTGTGTTTGTTTTTCATATTTTGCATCTGCGGATCTAATTTTCAAAGAGAGATGGCTAGAAGCTGAAAGGATCTTTTGATGTGATCTATGGCTATATTCTATTTTTGATACTCAAGACTTGAAAAGTGATTTCACTAAGTGGCTTTAAGATAAGTGACCATGTGGAACATTAATTGATGCAAGTTTTAGCTAAACTCCTAATGAAAGCCCTATGAGCCTTTTCAAGCATGTTACAGGAGTTTATATGAACGAGTTCCATGTATACCTGCAAGCGGAACTGTCATGTATGCTTTTCCAGAATGAAATACAAGGCACTTGTGTGTGTGTATGTGTGTGTGTGTGTATAAATGTGCATGCATGGAAGGAAGGTCAGGGTAATTCTTTTTCTTTCTTTTGCCTAGCTTTTATTTAGTTTTTTCTTTAATTTGTTAATTTTTTTATTAACAACTTCCATGATTGTAACAATATCCCATGGTAATGCCCTCCCTCCCCCACTTTCTCCTTTGAAACTCCATTCTCCATCATATCCCCTCCCCCCTCAATCAGTTTCTCTTTTTTTTGATGTCATGATCTTTTCCTCCTGTTATGAT
This sequence comes from Dipus sagitta, assembly GCA_036346955.1. Classification (NCBI taxonomy): domain Eukaryota; kingdom Metazoa; phylum Chordata; class Mammalia; order Rodentia; family Dipodidae; genus Dipus; species Dipus sagitta. The sequence continues at coordinate 100,214,335 of CM070771.1, read as the reverse complement.
GGTCTTGTGTAGATAGTGTCAGGCACTGTGAGGTCATGGATATCCAGGCCATTTTGTGTCTGGGGCAGCACGTTGTAAGGAGTCCTACCCTTCCTTTGGCTCTTACATTCTTTCTGCCACCTCTTCTGCAATAGACCCTGAGCCTTGGAAAGTGTGATAGAGATATTGCAATGCTGAGCACTCCTGTCACTTCTTTCCAGCACCATGATGCCTTCTGAGTCATCCCAAGGTCATTGCCATCTGAAAAGAGAAGGTTCTCTACCAAAAGTGAGAGTAGCATTAATATGTGGGTATGAACATTGAGAGAAGTGCTTAGTGGGCAGTTTGATGAGCATATTATATACATTTAGCCAGACAGCAGCAGACATTAAACCCCTAGGGCTCATGAGTACCCCTGTTTTAAGTTTTCAGTATCAGGGATGTATTCCCTCCCATGGAGCGGGCCTCCTGTCCAATTAGAGGGCAGTTGGTTTCCACCATGACAGACATGCCACCATTGCACCCATTGGCTCATTTGGCCTGGCTGGCAAAATTTAAGACTTGCAGTGTCCACTGTTGAGTATCTTCACTGGTGATTTCTCTCTCTCCCATTTAACTGCATGCAGAATGGCTTCTTCCAGCTTTCTGTCAGCTGGTCTACATGGAGGAGGTTTTCAGCTCAGTTCCAGCAGGATTTCTCAGTGGCCTTTCAACCCAATTATGTGGAGACTTCAGCAATACGGTCTTACCATCTATTCCTCATGGGAAACCAAGGGCCTCAGCAATGGCATATAATGTTTTGGGGGCATCAGGGACCTCCCTGGCCAACAACTCACTGGAAGGTATCCCATCCCTGGCACTGAAAATTTTCTAGCAACAAGCTATGGCTCCTGAGTGTTCCATTGTCCAAAAAAGTAGGTTTCCATATGATTTATTTATATCTTCTTAGATTTTGATTAGACCTCCCTCCATTTGCCTAGCTTTTAAAGGATGCAAAAGGAACAGATTCATAAAGTACTTACTACCACCACCTATGAATCTGCAAAACTCTTTCTGAAGTCTGGCAGCACATGAACAGAGGCTCTCTTCATTGCTTCTTCCCTCACATGCTTACATTGGATATGAGCAGTTTTCAACCCATGTTAGTGAAGTCCTTAAATTTGTATCTGAAAATTTGAAGATCAGTGGTTAATAAGGGTTATTTAAAATTATATGGGGCCAGGCATATTGGCACATGCCTTTAATCCCAGCACTCAGGAGGTAGAGGTAGGAGGGTCGCCATGAGTTCGAGGCCAGCCTGAGACTACATAGTGAATTCCAGGTCAGCCTGGGCTAGAGTGAGACCCTACCTTGAAAAACCAAGAAAAAAAATTATATGGTCAGCAGAGGAACAGCCTGGCTTGATTCAATGGGGGAAATGATTTTATAAAACACCAAGAGAAGAGGAAAAATTTTGGACTCATGAAATGATGACCATGTTCAAAGGTCTCTCTGTAAGCAAAACCACAAGAAAGGGAAAGCATCAAAATAATATAGATATTGTTATTAAATCTTCTCAACCAAAATATGAACAAAGCATTTCTTTTCATTCAGCCAGGAATATCTTACATGTCATGACTTTAATCCAGATGTTTTTATCATGATCTTATCAGTCTTTCTATAAGAGCTTGCATGTAAACAGGGCCCAGTGATTCCTAGGCTCCATGTTAGAACAGACCATAGCAGCATTGTTCAGGACTTGTTTTTCTTTTGACATGTCTCTTCAGATGATGACTCATTCCACACCAAGCTTTTACTGAAATGTTTACATTTCTAATAAATTAAAAGATGCTATATTTTCCAAAGCCCAAAATATATGCAAGATGACCTGCAAAACATCAGATTATGAAAGCAGATTCCTATTTCCTAAGATTCAAGCATGAGTTGTCATTTTATGTCAACATAGAATCTTACAATTTTCCCCCAATACATACATTTCTAAAAAAGTAATTTAGGAAACAACTCCACAACAACAGAAAAAACTGACAATTCCTGTTTGCAGGAAGAACTAGGAACTCCACTCCAATGGTAAAATATCAACCCAGATCTGTATGAATATGCATGCATTTTACAACCTCTGAAGAATTGTTTGCACCATAGACAATCATGTGGGCCACTCTTAAAGGACAATCAATTCTCATAGAGTTTATAGAATATGTCCTATCTTTCTAGACCACAGTTTTAACTTGACTCTAAACACTGATTTCTATAAATGACCTGCCAAGTTAAATGGCTGTCAGTGTACATGCCTGCAGTGCTCTTTTGCTTCTGAATAAAAAGAAGCAGAAGATCCTGAAATGATACAGATAGGAGCCCTAAGTGTATATACTTTTTGGTAAGGTTTTCATCAGCAATAGCAATTACAGTTTCTTTTAGGCAATTTACTCTATTATCTCTATATCCACTAGCCTGAAAATCTCCATAAACCCTTTCAGCTTTCCCGTTCTAGAATCCTCTTAGTACAGACAACAGTAAAAGGAGGAGGAAACTCAGCTGAGGGAGAGAGTGTGGTCAATTGGGGCATGGGTTTGTGCAGACTTTCAGGGCCTGAAGTTTTTTAATGCAGTGCCAAGACTGACCAAGCATATTTCCTTTCCAGAATTAATAATTACTTGGTAGTAAAGAAGCACTTGCTGATGGAGCATTTTATCATGTGGTATTTTATTATCTCTGTCTTAGAAAATGGTGGCCAGAGATAATCTAATAGAGAGGAGAAACTCACTTCATTAATTTATTATAGCCCAGAATCCTAGGCAGGATGTCTTATTAAAGGGATTATTCTCACATTTCTGCCAAATTACAAAGTTGGCACAGTACAGCAAATGACATAAAGCTTTTGGTAAATGCCTTCTAGAAGATTCACCAAGAAATTGGAGTTCAAACTTTTCATATAATTTATATTTTCTTGGTTTCTCCTGATTTCTGCTTATGTTATCTTTGGTAATGAGTGCTTCCTGGCTATATCAGATAGCTTCACCTTTACCAACATGGTGCCATAGAGTCAGAGGACTGGATGCTGACCCAGGCTGTGCTGACAACTGTGACAACCTTGCACACAGCACTGCATCACCTTAAGGCCCTTCTGTGAGATATAAAGAGGAGACTACAATCTCTTCCAACCCTAATGCTTTACACTTTATAGTTAGATTAAAAGTTGAGTGTAAGTAGGAAAGAAAATTTCCATTTGATATTCCAAATGGGAATACACTTACGTTTTGCTAAATGCCAGTGAAAGAACAAGTTCTTTGATTTAGCATTTAATTTGCCACATAGAGCAGGTAGTGCCCAGAGGCCATGAGATATATAGTGCAGAAGTGTCCACTGCAGTTCGTTGACTATTACTGATGAAAAATAAACATCTGGAGAGTTTCAACAACTGCTGGGATTCATGCAAGAAGAAAGCTTTTGTTTGTGGACATGTTTATAGCTGCCTGACTTTGTAAGAGCTTTACCATCTGTTTAATGTTAGCAATATTTGTTTTCCAAATTAATTGATAGAATCTATGATTTTTAAATACTTTATGTCAGTTAAAATTTTCAAAAGAATTCAAGCTGCATATTGTTGGACATGGTACATGACGGTGGAATCAGAAAAGAAATACAGAGTTAGTAGGGGCCTTAGAGGTTCATTATTCCAACTCCTTCATTTGTAGATCAGGAAAAAAATCTCTGCAAAACAGCCTGTATTTCCTGGCTTCTTTGCATTATTATGTCATTAGCAAATTATATCTTTCTCACTCACATACATTTCTTCTGAGATTTTTAAGTTTCTGTGCTTTCAAATGGGATTGAAGCTAAAAGAAACATAGCTTTTAAATTTTTTTTTATTTATGTACTCAGTGAATACAAGTCAGTACCATTGTTAGCCTCTGCCCTGTCCTCCCCCTTCCACAGGGACCCTCCTTGTTGTGGTATATGGGTCATGCATTTTGGGTTTAGCCTTCAGTTTTAGGTAGGAGGTAATGTCTGCGTATCATGACCCAATGTGTGGCTCTGACATTCTTTCCGCCCCACCTTCTGCAAATTTCCCTGAGCTTCATTGGGTTCCTTTTAGATCTGCTTCAGTGTTGAGATCTTGGGAGCCTATGTGTCTCAGGATATCTGGTTTGGTAGGGGTTGATTGTTCTCTGTGTCTATTTCCTTCACCATTGTGCTGGTACCCGGTTCGCCAAGCAAACAGCATTCTTGCATATTTCCCCAATTATTCTTAGTTTCAGCTGTGGCCCTTTTGAGGTATGATGGGTTGTTCTCTCCTTAGGATCTATGTCTATCTGAAAAAGAGAAGCAGATTCTCCAATGGAGAGGAAAGTTAGCACGAAATAAATGTGAAAACCATTGTATTTTAGAGAGAGTTTAATAGGTGTAGGCCCACTTGTAGCCCAAAATTGGTGGGAGCTTGATAATGGAGAGCATGCTCATTTTTGGATATGGTTCTCACTTGTTTCCCAGCTCCAGCTATGGGTTTCGTTCCACTGAGCAGACCAGTAAGCCAAACAAACAGCTGGTTTCCCATCATGGCTGTGCACCACTATTGCATTTCTGTGAGCATCATGTCAGGTTGTTTGCTGCTAAGTAGGTTAGAACATCTGTTGCTTGGACAGACATTGGTCATTTTCCCCCAGTCACTCAAGTAGCACTTTGCTGCACTAGATGCACTATCTGGTGACTGACTCTCTTCCAGCTTCCAGCCATGTCACTCCATGTTACCTGCCAACAGCATATGGTGTCTTCAGCAGTAAGGTCTTACCACTAACCTATGGTGGATCATCAAGCACTCTAACAGAAATCTGTCTTTCTGTGGTTTTTTATTTTTTTTTTATTTTTATTTTTGGAAACCTTGTAGGTCTTTCTGATCAAAAGCTCATTGTGTATGATATCCACCTGCTGGTACTGGGAGTTACAGGTCAGTGCCCCAGAAGAGAAGGAAGAAAAAGATAAGTGATATAAAAAAGATTGAGAGAAGAGAAAGAAAAGGGAGACAGAGAGAGAGAGAGAGGGAGGGAGGGAGAGAAACAGAAACAGGAAGAGATAAAGTTTTCACTGTACCCTCTCCAGGGCCTTGTGAATCAAGTGTTCCCTCTAAGGGTCTGGTGAAGGTTCAACCATTTGGTCTGTCTTTTAGGTTGTAGAGCTTTAAGGTACCATTGCCATTTGGATCCAGTTTTGTGTTCCCAGCCCCTTCCTTACCCTCCCCACCCTCCCTATTGTCCAGTCCTCGAGATGCTTGCTAGGTATGTCGACAACTTGGGTAGATTCAGGTTAGGAGCTGTAAATTTATTTTATGTTGAAGTATGTTTCTTTTGAATATAGTAGAAAAGCCAAGTACTCTAGAAGGTTTATAACAATGTCAACAACAACAATGAAAAGAAACATGTTGTCTACTCTCCTGTTTGCAGCTGTGATGCCTCAGAAGAACTCACATTCATTGATTTAGGTGCTTTTATTTGTCTGTACATTTCTGAAGCAGTGCTTTATTCTATTAGTTCTTACTCATTAGCTGCAAACATCATTTTAGATATCCTCATTATTGTCACCATTAGATGTCATCATGGACTTGTTGCTCTACAGCATGAAAGTTTATCTTCTCATTTATATCTTCAGTCTGCATCTTCCCAAAAGTATTGGCATTCATTTTAGTTCAATTAATATATAATTATTATAATGATATCACAACTGTGCCATTTCAAGAACAATTATGATACTCCCCATGATACAATCTTCCCCAAATTACTGTGTCTTAGTTTTATTATTGTTGTCTTGTATCAATGGAACAATGTGCTGTTTATCTTCTGGTTTAGTTCATTTAATACAAGGTCTTCTAGACTCATCTATGTTGTCACAAATGGCAGTATATTTTTATCTTTTCTTAATGCTAATCACATGTTCTTTATCTATTCATCTGTGGATGCATGTTTATATTATTTCCAAATCTTAAGTACTGTAATAAATACTACAATGACCTTAAGGGTACAATCATCTCCTCAAGAGAGCTTCTGTAATTCTTTTGAATATATGCCTAGTAGTAAGAATCATGTAGTAGTTTTATTTTTAATTTTTTGATAAATTTTCATTTCCATGTACCCAACACTAATATTCTGAATTGTCTGCATCTTAGCTAGCATTTATCTTTAAAAAACAAATAGAAGCCATCAACTGGCATGCAGTGGTATCTATTGTGATTTGGATCTACATTTCCCTTATCATTAGTGATGCTGAGCCTTTATTCATATATATTTTAGGCCATTTGCATGTTTCCTATAAATATACATAAAGATCTGCTTTGTAGTATGAGACCCATAGTTAACAATACAATACTGTGTGCTCTATTGGATGCCAATAGCAGAGATCTCATGTTATGTGTTCTTTCACAACACAAATAATATGTGCTCTGCTGGATATTAACAGTAGAGATCTCATGTTAATTGTTCTTTCACAATACAAAAGAAATCCTCTGTTAACTATATTTTTAAAACAAAACACACACAAAGACCACAAGAAAAATTCTGATTGTGACATGTGATTTCTAAGTCTGTTGTCACACCTAAAGAATCACTAGGAGTCAGCTTGATAAAGAGCAGGGAAGGCAAGCCATATAAAAACACCCAGAAATGAAGGAAGAATATTTTCAGGGAAATTATTCATATAATTTGAAGGCTAAACAAATAGGAATAAAGATGAGACTTAAGGGGCAAAATAACAAAAACTTTTGTTAATTGGGTAACAATGGAGTGTACAAACAAAACCTGTATGTTATTAAAAGCAGAAAAGATGAAATAAATAAATTTGAAATTAAAACATTGTGGGGCCTTCCTAGGCAAGACATAGCACTGTGCAGGAGCACTGCAGGGTTGTAGCAAAAATGATAGGGGGATATAGATATTCGTTTTACAATAAACAACAAATATTGCTCTTGCTGTGGTATTGGGGAAACTAACTGTGGAATTTAGGGAAGCAAAGATGTACTCAAGGAAGAGAAAAGGAAAAGAAATAAACAGTGTGTGTTACTATAATTCAGGTAAGCAATGAGTTCACTTGTAGACTAGAAATATAGTGATTGAAGTGAAAAAAAATGAAGAAGTCTGAATGATTTAGGATGCAAAAATTAACAGGATTTGCTGAATGTTTGAAGAACTTCATGATAAAAGTGAAAGTTGCAATCAGGAAACATCTTGTTCATGTTATGCAGACCATAGGTTCCCACACACAATGAAAGAGCCACTGAAGATATAGCTGATCAGGCATGCTCACTGTTTTGGTATAGTTTACCAAGGAGATGAGGGTAATATGTTAAGTACTATTATTACTGTGACCAAATGCCTGACAAGAACTTAAGAGAAGGATGTTCTTTTGCTCAGGCTTTGAGGGTATAGTCCATCATGGAAAGGAAGGTATGGTTATAGGAGCAACCCTTGGCTATAGCAGCAGAGTATTAACCTGCTACTGACATTCAGGGTAGGCCTTCCGTCCTCAGTTAAACCTCTACAAACACTCTCAAAGACACACCAAAGGTATGCCTCACTAATGCCCTATGTGTTTCTTAATACATTCAAACAGATTATTAAAACCTAACTATAAGAGCTCCTCAGGATGACTTCTTCCCCTCCTTCTTCTTCTTCCTCTCCTCCTCCTCCTCCTTCTTCTTCTTTTTTGAGTACCAGACCCCAAATGATCCAAGCAACCATAATGAGTGGCTATGAAACAGAAAAGATGTGCCAAAAACAATGGGTAGACTGGTATGCAAAAAAACCCATAAACATTCTGGAGTTAGCCCACAGTTATGGGTAGGATAAATGTCTGCATATCATGACCTAACATGTAGCTCTGACATTCTTTCTGCCCCTTCTTCCGCAAAATTTCCCTGAGCCATGTTGGGTTCATTTTAGGTCTGCATCAGTGATGAGGTGTTGGGGGCCTCTGGGTCTCTGGATCTATGATTTGGTAGGAGTTGATTTTTCTCTGTGTTGATCTCCTTCCCCCTTCTGCTGGTACCCAGTTCACCAAGAAAACAGCACCCTTCCTTGTTTCACCAATTGTTCTTAGTTTCAGCCGGGGCCCTTTTGAGGTATGATGGGGTGGCTCTCTCCTTAGGATCTACATCTATCTGAAAAAGAGAAGCAGATTCTCCAACAGAGAGTAAGTTAGCACCAGACAAATGAGATAACCCTTACTTTTTTATAGAGAATTTAATAGGTGTAGGCCCTCTTGTAACTCCTGAATGCATGACCCATATACCTCAACAAGGAGGGGTAAAGGGGAAGGGGTAGGTCACAGATGAGACTAACAATGGTACCAAACTGACTGTATTTGCTGAGTACAAAACTAATTAATAAAAAAAAGAAATAAACACGTGACACATAATACAAAAAAAAAAAAGAAATTGGCAGCTCAAGCCTAATTCAAATAAATAAATAAATAAATAAATGATTTTTTAAAAAAGAAAAAAGAATTAAAAAAATAAAGCCCACAAGCAGCTTAGAAATTAAGGCATGCAACCAGAGCAAAGGAGTCCGTGGGCATGGGCTAATATCTAGACTCTCAAAGGAGCAATGCTGAAATCTCTGTGAAGAAGTGTATCATGTCTGTTTCCAAGGCATGAGCAAAGGAGAGTTCAGGTAATCTGAGCAAAATCTTAGACAATATTTACTGACTTAATGCAATCCCATAGGAAAGTGCAAGGCATTCTGTTTTGTGGTGTTATTTTTTTTAAATCATTTCTTCTAAAAGCATCTGGTAACACAGAGGTGCAAAATGAGATAACAGTCTTCAAGAAACAATGACAGCAAGAAAGACTTAAAGACCAGAGTGAGGATCACAACCAATTAGGAAATCACTGTGAGAATCTAATCAGTCTAGGACAGACTTTAAAGAATTAAACATCATACACAGAATAATCATGTTAAGAGTGTCCATAAATTAGGAGAAAGAGAGGGTAAAAGATAATTGAATAGCAATGAAAGTTTGCAGCATTTCATCATGAACTCTGCGTAGATGATGACATCATAGGATGAGTCCAGCCCAAAGCACTGGAAAAAGAAACTGAAACAGCATTATTTGAGTAATCTGCAAAAGTAAAATCTACAAAAGCAAGATAGATCTGTCTGTTTTATACTTTCTCCCTGGAGCCCTACCCTGCAGAGCAGTAAGTCTGCAACTAGGCTCTCTCCCGTTTTTCCCACGGGGTCCATATCTCACTGTGTTGAAGGTGGGAAGGGCAATGCCAGTAGCAACCAGGCTTTCCAGAATTCTCTCTCATTCCAAGTCCTGAAGCACTTCTGATCCTTCCATGTGTATAATACTGGCCTGCTATTTTGTTCATGTGCATGTTTTCTGTACTTTGTGTCTTTCCCATATAGAATAGGGACCTGACTCAGCTGTGAGAAGAATACAGTCTTTAAATTCTACTTTATCAATTAGTGTTTGCTCTGAAGCAAGCTTCTTAATTTTTTTGTAATTTTGTTACTTCCTATAGGAAAAGAAAGAGATTTCAATAGCACAAATGAAATAGTAGTTTTGAACACAAGATAATTTGTGAGAAGTATGTAACTGTCACATAGTGTGCAGTCAAAAATATTACTAATCATCACCATTGTCATTACTGTTGCTGAGCTTTGGTGTTGTTAGCATAAATTTATGATAGACAACACAAGCACACCCACAAACACAAATGTACACACATGTACACACATATGTATGCCCCATGTCTACAAAAAGGCTTTTAGTTAAATGGCCTTCTCAAGGTTAAACATCACTAACTTAGACTTTCAAAGTTTGAATCCACACTTGGCTTGGCATGAAGTGCCTCCTAAGAAAACAAAGAAGTCAACTTCAAAAAAAATCTAGAAAAAAATAATCAGACCTTCTCAGAATTTAGTCTGACAGAACCACCCAATTGTAGGATCTTGCCAAGGCTACAGTTCTTACTAGCTGCAGCTCTGTGGTTCTATTCACAAGACACCCAATGTGGCATAAAGATGTTCATTATCTTTGCCAAGGAATGGAAAGGAGCACACTCAATAGAAATTTAGCCAAATGAGATGTATATGTATATGTGGATCTAATGTATATGAATGTGTGTATATATGTATGATCCTATCTCTGTATTGTTGTATAAGCCAGCATAAAATCAATAGTGACTGGTTTTGTTCATAAATTTTTAGTTTTTCACAAGGCTTATTAAGAGAAGCTTTTGGGGCTGATGAGACAACTTGCTTGCAAAGCCTAAGGACCCAGGTCCACCAGTACCCATGTAAAGCCAGATGCACAAGGTAGCACATGTGTCTGGAGTTCATTTCCAGTGGCTAAAAGCCCTGGAACACCCATTTTTCTTTCTGTCTCTCCTCTCTCTCTCTCTCTCTCTCTCTCTCTCTCTCTCTGTCTCGCTCTCATTCCCAATGACTTCAGGTGGGGAAGATCATATGGTACTTGGAGGACACACTTTCAAAACTAGATGACTTACATATTGGAAGCTTGAGATGGTGATGGTGAGATGGAACTTGGTGATGGTGATGGGGGGATGGGTCTCTGCTCCTCTCCACATAAGTAAGGCCCTTCTAGACTACCTTATAGCATAGAAGACAGGGTTAAGGGTGAACAGGCTGTAAGAAAGAGGTAAACAAATATATCACTTCCATGACATAATTGTGCAAATCACACTTGAAGCAGTTCTGCTTACTTTTGTGTTGAGACAATTAAGTCAAGATCTATCCTGTTCAGGGAGAGATTCAGGTAATGAGGAGTGGAGAGGTTCTGGAAGAGCATGTGGAATGATAACTGTAGATAATATATATGTATAAATATGCAAACATTTATACATTTTTCATAAATTATGTTTACTTTTTTATTTACTTTTATATGGTCACACTATATATTTATATGCATGTACATGTACACACACACATTTATTACTTAAACTATACAAAATGATAACCCTACTCTGGCACTGCACTGCTTATGTCTTAGCAATTATAATCACGTTATATACTTGTTTGTACATTGCTGTCTGCCTTCCACTAGAACCAAGCTCCATAGAGTCACATTTTCCTTTAACTGCTGTATACTTGTGATCTAGATTGCTGCCCAACACACAGTATATGTTCAATTTATTTGTTGAATGAATGCATAAATGTATGAATGGAGGCAACCATCAATGTGCAGGACCATAAGTTCACCAGCACAAACTTAGAGTCTCAGTTAAATGGTTCAGGGTACTGTCTTCCATACCTAACAATCTTGATGCATGATAGAGAAAGAATGTTATTGGAGCTTCTTACACTTACTTTACCAATCTTATGGAAAATGTGACTCCTACAACCATTTTCCCTCTGCATTTTATTTCTTTCATCAGCCAGCCATTGCTAGAAGCATCGGGAGAAGTAGTCTTTGGATGGCAGCTGTGAAGTATTAAGAAGAACGCAGTGCCAGATGTAAGGATTTGATTTGCCTTCCACAAGATGGAATTCGTGAAGCCTCATAAAAGCATAGTTAATAAGTTTCCTGCTTTGCCTCGAGGTGTTTTTAGTAGTTCATAATAGCATTTATTTCAGAAGTATGAGATTTGTTACTCACAACTATCTTTTGGCACATTAAGGGTCAAGTAAAAATGATGAGAAAAGACCTTGTTTCTCTTTAGAAAAATTAAAACCCTCAAAGCATAAAAAGCAATAAAAGATTATTATGTGCCTTCTGTCAGATATTATATCTATTATAATGAATCCTTCATGACAGGTTCCTCCATGGCTTTAGTTGTAAACATCTGATATTGATTGCTAAGTGTAACATCCAATCCCATCCTTTATACTGTGATGTGATCTCAAGCATAGACATTTTGGTTCTGTTGAAATACTATCTAACTCCTAATTGTAAGAAATTTCTAGAATCTTTATAAATTAGAGTTTCTATAATGCATCATTTTTACACTCTTAAATTTGGATTACAGATGCAAAGTATTATTACATTCTGCAGCATTGTATTCAATACTACATTGGAAAAATAAAACATGGCTATACTCAAGCTTCTATCAAAATAATTTTGTTAAACCCTAAATATGAGGCTGTCACTGAGACCTGCAAGATAGCAATAATGTACAAATATTCCTAATTGCTCTTCTAATATGACCATTGACCAATGGTCATATTAGAAGAGCAATTAGAAAATTGATCACATGTGGGCTGGAGAGAGGCTTAGTAGTTAAGGTGCTTGCCTGTGAAACATAAGGACCCATGTTCTACTCTCCAGATCCCCTGATAGCCATACACACAAAGGTAAGGCAAATGCAAGGTCACACATGCCCACTAGGTGGCACAAGCATCTGGAGTTCAATTGTAGTGGCTAAGGCCCTGGCATGCCAGTTCTCTATCTCTTCTCTCTTCCTCTTGCTCTCTCTCTCAAAATAAAAATAAATTACATGTGACCTTATTATGTGTGTATTATACATGATTAAAGCATGTTTACAAAAGTACATGGACAGAGTGCTACTTACCACCAGTAAGAGATATGACCATTTAAATAAGTGACAATGAATCCCAACTATTACTTCTAAAAATTCTGTAAACTAACAGATACCTTGCCTTTGAAATAAATATTCCTCACTCTGGTTTGTGGTAGACATGATGTGGAGACATAGCTAACAATAATGGAAAGGACTGAGGAGCCTAGTGTTGGATTTTCTACTTAAATAAATTAGACACCTTTAGCTCACTTTTCACTACCATCATTATTATTAGCATGATCACGATAGATGTGCCTTATTAATAATGTCCCAGGATGACCTTCAATTCTTGTTCCTAATGCACATTGACACAGTTCCTCATCATACTTTCTTCAAGGCAGGTATTGTTGAAGAAACTGAAAAACAGAAAAGTTCAATATTTGGCATACAGCAGAGGTCTAGTGAAGTCAGGACTGGAACTCAGCCTTTGGCAGAGTGCATGCTCTTAACAACAACACTGCTGTATTCCTTCAAGAATGTATAGCACTGCTTGTACAAAAAAACTCAGCATTCAATTCAGGAAGCAATTCAGTGATGAAGAATAAGACAACAAGGTACAAGAACTGCAATGCACTTCTGAGAGCAGCACGTATTGACATATATCGACTGCAGATGAAGTGTCTTTCATCCCAGGGCATGATGGTAGCAATTCTTGATACATGCTTATCCTATCCATGAAATGAACCTAAAATATAGGCACTTGGTTTACCCATGAAAATTATTTCTCAGGAAAATTAAATGACTTGTTCATATCAACCTCCAGTAGTCACTTTGAAGTCACTGTCTCCAAATCACTATTCTTGTGGTTCTTCCTCATGAATGTATAGAATCACCCACTGGGCACCATTTAAACAATGTAATATAATAGTCTTGGATGGGGCCTGAGAGTAAGTAGAACACAAAAGCTCTGCACTGTCAGGACCAAGAAAGTGTTGTACTTCTGACACTGACGCCCATATAGTTATGGCTTCATTTTAAAAGTGAAAGAAAAAGAAAAACACATACTTAGGCTGGAAAGCTAGCTCAGTCATTAAAGTGCTTGCCTCACAAGCAAGAGGACCTGAGTTTGATCTCCATAACTCATGGAAAAATGGAGAGTGTGAGGGTCACACCTGTAATCACAATACTGGGAAGGTGGACACAGGCAGTACCCTGGGGCTCACTGCCAGATACTCTAGCCTAATCAGTGAGTTCCAGACCATTGAGAGACTACGTCACAAAAAAGGAACAACACTCAAGGTTATCCTCTGGCCTTCACATGCATGTACAGACATATGCACATGAACACACGTGTATGCACACATGCGCGTACACACACACACACTACATTTAGATACAATGCCTAAAGTCTGATCACAATGTGTAAGGGAACTGATAAAGTGAAAATAGACACCTGGACAACTGCAGTTTTACCAGATAAAAGGAATTAGAAGAAACAATATAGTTTCAGCAAATCACCCAATAAAAGGCTTCTGCTAGGGAAGTGAGCATCATTACAGAGCTGTCTAATAGGAGTGGGTGCTATGGTCCAGAGATACATTACTCTGAAAAGCTCAAGTGCTTTGAATATCTTTGAAATGTTAGCTAAAGATTTAAAAAATAATTAAGAACATATTAAAATAAAATTTTCTGTGGTGATGAGAGAAGAAAACTGAAATAATCTGGAACAACAATTTAAAATTAATTTTAATGCTTTTGTCAGAACATCTAAACAATTGCACCTGTGAATGTGGTGAATTTTACTTTCCCTTTTTCTTTTATGAAAAGTCAGGAAAAACCTGTCCAATAAAAATGGTTCCTCTGGAGTCCTCAGCACTGAAACATCTCTATCACACTTTCCAAAGCTCAGGGTCTATTGTGGAAGAGGTGGCGGAAAGAATCTAAGAGCCAAAGGAAGGGTAAGACTCTTTACAATGTGCTCCCCCCAGACACAAAATGGCCTGGATATCCATGACCTCACAGTGCTTGACACTACCTGCACATAACCATCATAAGAGGAGGAAAAGATCATGACATCAAAATTAAAAGAGAGACTGAGTGAGAAGGGAAGGGGATATGATAGAGAGTGGAGTTTCAAAGGGGAAAGTAGGGATATGGAGGGAATTACCATGGTATATTGTTTACAATTATGGAAGTTGTCAATAAAAAAATTTAATTTAATTTAAAAAATAAATAAATGGTTCCTCTTAATAGAGGTACACTGTTTATAAAATTGAATTATTGCTAAGCAAACAGGAAAATATAGACTTTTCAAAAGTTATTGGGAGTATTGATATTATTGGGATCATTTAGATACATCTTTTAATGTCTTTAATTCCATAGTCACCATGTCTTCATTATAAATGTATCACATGATTCTCAATTTTATTGAGTAATTTTCTGTTTTTCTCACTTGCTAGCATTCTTTTTTATTTCTTTTTGTTGTTGTTGTTGTTTTTGAGGTAGGATCTCACACTAGTCCAGGCTGACCTGAGATTCACTATGTAGTCTCAGGGTGGCCTCAAACTCAGAGTGCTCCCCCTACCTCTGCCACCTGGGTGCTGGGATTAAAGGCATGTGTCACCACGCCCGGCTAGCATTGTTTAAAATACCATATAGATAATCAAGTATGAATTTCAAATTCGTTTTACCCGCAACATGATTTTTTAAAGTTTTCATGCTTATTTACAGAGTAAAAGAACTGAGCCCTAGCTACATATGATTTCTTCACTGAATAATGTTTCATTTCCCAATGTCTATTTTCCTTTACTACATCATTCTGGAGTCATCTGTCTACACTGAAGATGGTCTTAATGGGGGAAGAAGGAGCAGTAGACTTGGCTCCACAAAATATGAGCTTCAAAACCCTGGCTTTCTTTTGATTTGCTTTTGTTACTGTGAACTTTCTTTTAAAAAATTACATTTATGTAGTTGAGAAAGAGAGGAGAGAGAAGTAGATGAGAGAGAGAGAGAGAAATGTCATGCCAGAGCCTCTAGCCACTGCAAACAAACTGTAGACTTATGCATCACCTGTGCATCTGGCCTACAAGGGTGCTTGGGAATTGAACCTGGATCCTTAGGCTTCACAGGCAAGTGCCTTAACTTCTAAGCCATCTCTCCAGCTCTGACTGTGAACTTTGATGACCCAAGATCTTCTCCTCTTACTTTTTTTTTCATCTATTGGACTCCCCTACCTCTCTTATGGAACTGATACATGAAAGTCATAATATATAGCAAATAACCTTGAAGAGCAGAGTTATTTTATACATATCAACTATGTAATCAAGATATTTTGTTGCTTCTTGAGACAGTGTAGTGCCTTACTTTGTAGCCCATGATGGTCTTGAAATAACTGTGCATCCTAGGCTGGCCTCAAACTCATGATCCTCCTGCCTCAGACTCTAGTACTGGGATGACAGACATGCTGGAAAGCTCTTCCAAATACATATATATCACATATCCCTACAAAAGGAACTGTGGATAAAACTGATTATGGGAAACTCACTTCATCTAGTGATGATGAACAGATCACTAAAAAAAGAAAAAAAGAAAAAGAAGTAACACCTACTCTCCCTGCTTTGCCATTTCTCGTGAGTGGGGTAATAGGTAATGGTTATATTGCTCAAGATAGATTTAGAAGCAAGAGCCAGGTTCTGTGCTACCAAGGATACATAGTCCATTAAGTTATCAAACTACATTAGCGCGGTTCCCATATGTCCATACTTATAACATTTTCTCATTTTCGTCTCACCATTTTTTGAAAGCTAAGCTTAAAGCACCATTCTCTGGTTGTAACATATCTTCCTTCACCCCATTTTTGTTTCACAGAACACAGGAAACAAAAGACACTTCCACTTCATTTGTATCCATGCCAAATGGAAAAAAAAAAAAAAAACAGCAGCCTTTGCTTCTCCAAAAATGTCTAGCTGTTTAGCAAGCAGAGAAAAGAGAGGAAAATGAGTAGGGAAACATAAAATCATCCTCACCTATCTGGCCCCAGCCCTGGTACTACCATTAGCACTCTGCTGGCTTCATACCATGTGATGTTGTGCTCCCGTTCTCAACTGCCATTATTACTACTTTGCCCATCTCTTCTTGCCAATAGGGAATGGGCTCTGTCTCTGCATCTCTCAGCTGGTAGGCCACAGGTATTTACTACGTGCTCTTTCTAGGTGGCATTAACAGGTAGCTTGAGTGTCAGCCATCTGACCTGAGCACTTGAACATGATGAGAAGATAGGAGGAACTGAGCAACTGTGATTTCCCTGTATCACATACACAGATACCCACTGCCCCACCCTCTAGCCAAGCTAGACAACTCATTGTTTCCCCATGCTGATTGTTTTATGTTATTAACTGCTCATAATGCCCTGCCCTTACCTCTATCCCTGCTTCTGAATTTGAATATTTTATTATCTTAATCAGATGTCCCAATTGCTCACCACCCTGAGTTTTGTATTATTTGCAAAATTCTGGACTGTCTCTCATATATATTTATGACTCAGTTTGTAGAATTCTTTGGTGAGTTGACACATTTGTGCTTTATATGCTTACTAACTTATTTTTCTATTGTTTGGGGCCTGCAGAAAGAAACATTAGCTATGTAACCTTGGGCATATTATTTAATCCTAACTTTGCCTATTTTTCATACATTTAATGAGCATCACAATAGAACCTAACTCATAAAATTGTCTTGAACATTAAATAAGCTCATTGAAGTGTAGATATTGTGACAGTCAATCTTATCAACTGTGTGGGATATAGAATCACAGTGGAAACAAATCTTTGAGCTTATTTTTGAGGGAGTTTCTATTGCGAGGAAAGACCAATCCTAACTGTAAGCAATACCATTACATGGACTGACGATCTTGAACTGTATAAAAAGCAGGAAATGAGCTGAGCACCAGCATTCACCTCTCTCTGTATCCTGACTGAGAAACTGTATGACTTACTGACTTGTTGCTTCATGCTCCTGCCATTATGCCTTCCCTGCCATGATGGGTTATGTGCCCTAGAGCTGAAAGCTAACATAAAATCTTCCTTTTATAGTTACTTTCATCAGTTATTTCCATCAGTTTTTTGCAATAATAAAGAAACTAATACAGGAATGTAGTGAATGTTATGTAAGCCCCCCTTAAAAATAAGTTTACTAAAATTATCATATAAGTATGTATGTTGGTTATATAAAGAAATGTGTGTGTGTGTGTGTGTGTGTGTGTGTGCGTGTGTCCATGTGCATATATGCCAGGCAACAGGCTCAGGCATCATTCTTCATGCACTGTGTATTTTTTTAAGATGGGTCCCTCATTAGCCTAGAACTTGCCAAGTGAACTATAATGACTGGCCAGCAAACTCCAGAAATCTGCCTTCTCTAACTCTCTAGCACTGAAATTACAGGTAGGTGTGTGTGTGTGTGTGTACATAGAGTGAATGTATCGTGTGGTGTGTGATATGACGTGTGTGTGCCAAATGTGTGTGCATGCCCTGTGTGCACATGCACAGAAGCCAGAGAACACTGGATGTCCTCCTCCATTTGCTCATCCACCTATTTCCTGAGACACTGTTTTTACAGGCTTTTTGGTTAGCAAGCCCTGGTGTTTCTTGAGTCTGATCTCTGCCCTCCAAAGGACTAGGGTTACAGATATGCATGGCCACACCCAGCAGTTTACATAGGTACGGGGACTCAAACTCAGATGACTGCAGGTTCTCTCAGGTCTTCTTAAGCCATCATGCTTGTACAGTGAGTGCTTATAACTACTGAACCATCCTCCTAAACCCAAAAGTGGAAATATTTTTTAATCATCCTAAGTTGTCTGGAGAGACTGCTTAGTGGTTAAGGTACTTGCCTGTGAAGCATAAGGACCCAGGTTCAATTCTCCAGATCCCACATAAGCCAGATGTACATGATGGCACATGTTTCTGGAGTTCATTTGCAGTGGCTAGAGGCTCTGGTGCAACCATTGTCTCCCCCCCCCTCTGTCTTTCTCTAATAAATAAATAAAAATAAAATATTGTTTTTAAAAACCATACTGAGCTACAAAAATGAGGAAGTCTTCATTTTTAATCCTTTACAATTTTGGAAGTCTTTTTTTTTTCTTATTCATTCCAATTTAAAACAAGACTGATCTTGAGCTGGAGAGATTGCTCAGGTGGTTAAGGTGCTTGCTTGTGAAGCCTAAGGACCAGAGTTCCATTCCCTAGTACCCACACAAAGCCAGATGCAAAAAGTGGTACATGCCTCTGGAGTTCATTTGCAGTGGGCAAAAGCCCTGGAACACCCATTCTCTTTCTTTCTGTCTCTCTCCCTCTCTCTATCTCTCTCTCTGTTTCTCTCTGTGTGTCAAATAAATGAATAAACTGATCTTTACTCACACTTATAATTTAATACAAATTTTCATGCAGAAAGTTATTTGACAAATGTCTCAACATACAAATTAATTATATAATAAAATAATGATCCTAAAATAATATAAGTAAGTTATAAATGTTTTCTATGTGTAGCTTTATGCTTACTATTTACACATATTGCCTTAATCTTCACAGTATTGTGAGATACAGTACATGAATCTCATTTTGACACATATAGAGGAAATAAAGAGAAATTTGTTGAGCTATAAGAAGTAATGAATGGAAGAAAGAGGTTTGAATCCAAATCTGAGGGCACCCTTCATCTCAAAATTCTTACCCTATATAATCTACATATGTCTATAGGGGATGATTATCAGCAAAGTCAATCCATAGATCAATTGGTCATCACTAAGAGATATTTCCAACACACTACAACTAATATATAGAAAGCAAATGTTGCCTTTACTCTTCCTATCTAAATATACATTTTGTGGCAAAAAAAAATGTCTTATGTATCTTGGATTGGGTAGCTTTTCTCTTTGCCCTGTACCTATGACCTATCCAACCTTGGTTTTGCTCACAGCATTTTCTAAAGAACACCTGTATTCTTCCCTCTTCCACCCACTAAATCAGTGCCTCTTCAACCATTAGGAAGATAAAAATACAGTGACTGCTAGAACTGCATTCAGCATGTATCTCACAAATACTTTCATCCTTCAAACACAGTCCTAGTTATTCCATGAAAAATTATTTCATTGTTATCCTCTATTACAACTTGTAGTTAAACAAAATGCTTTAAACTTCAATTGCATGGTAATGTATGACATTAATTTTTCCAGTTCAATGTTCAGTATGTTTGAGAAATATTATATGTTGCATTTTCTATCTTTGTAGGTATTTCCTTGGTATTGTGATATTATGCAGAGAGAAAACCTTAACAAATATTTTAACAAACACTAATTGACTGACTAATCAACATTGGTGGTAATGATCATGTTAAAAGTATTAAGCTAAGAATTTTCCAGCATACAGTTGTTGAGTCTTTTGGTAAAATTGTCAATGTTAGAACATGTACACAATTATGACACCAGGAAGTTTTATTAAGAATGAGTCACTTGGGTGGCTGGAGAGAAGGCGTAGTGGTTAAAGTGCTTGACTGCAAAGGCTAAGGACCCACGTTCAACTCTCCAGATCCCACATAAGCCAGACAAACAAAAGTAAGGCAAGCACAAGGTCTCACATGCCCACTAAGTGGTATAAGTGTCTGGAGTTTATTGCAGTGGCTGAGGCCCTGGAGTGCCAATCTTCTCTCTGTCTCACTATCTCTCTCTCACTCTCTCTCTCTAAAAATAAGAATGAGTCACTTGGGCTGGAGAGATTGCTTAGTGGCTAAGGTACATGCCTGTGAAACCTAAGGACTCAGATTAGATTCCCCAGTATCCACCTGAGCCCAATGCACAAGGTGGTGCATGTGTCTGGAGTTCATTTGCAGGGGCTGGAGGCCCTGGTGTGCCATTCTCTCCCATATTCTCTTCTCTTCTCTCTCTCTTTATCTCTCTCTCTATCTGCCTCTTTCTATCTCTCATAAATAAATGAATGAATAAATAAATAAATAAATCTCTTCTACTTGGTATTGACCTTTGACTTATATGATTATATTTTGTTCTGACTATCTCTGACATTTTTCTCTCTTTTCTCCTCATTGCACTAAAGCCGTCCTCTCCACTATTTCTTCCACATCCAGCTTTATTTCTTAATTGTGGAAGCTTCTATGTGTTGTTGACTTTATACTTAATTATCCTACAATTCAAATAATTAAAGGTCTTATTGATCAAATTAATATTGCATCTGGCCACTTGTGATTATTAATCTCTGACTGTCAACAGTACTTAGAATCACCATAGAAACAAGACTCTGGTCATGTCTATGAGGGATTTTAAAGATTAGATTGGGGCTGGAGAGATGGCCTAGAGGCTAATGCTCGTGCCTGTGAAGCCTAAAGATTCATATTCTACCCTCCAGGTCCCACATAAGCCACACGCACAGTGATGCAAGTGTGCAAGGTCGCATATGTGCACAAGGAGGCACCTGTGTCTGGAGTTTGATTGCAGTGGCTAGAACCCCTAGTATGCTAATTCTCTCTCTCTCTCTCTCTCTCTCTCTCTCTCTCTCTCTCTCTCTCTCTTTCTCTCTTTCTCTCATTTTTGGTGTCTCACATGAGAAATAAAAAAGATGGGCTGCTCAGATGAGAAGACCCACTGTAACTGTGGGTGCCACCATTCCATGGGCTGGGACACTGAACTGTATGTAGAAAGGAGAAAGCTAGCTGTGGACTCAGCACTCATCCTTGCTCACTGTGCTTCCCTACTGAACGCGACAGGCTCCTGAAGCCATGCCACCCCCATCATTTTCTATCTGGAGTTTAAACTCTACTCTTAGAGTACATTGAAAATGCATTCTTCCTCAATGTCTTCATGTGACCATGTTTGGAAGAATGATCTTAGAAATTTGGCTATAGGGGCTGGGGAGAGAACTCAGTCTGTAATGTGCTTTCCATGTAAACATGAAGACCTGAATTTGATCCCTAGTACCAGACAAGCATGAGCTACATAAGCCAACTCTCCATGAGCTTTCTGAAAGTAAATCTGAGGGACTAGTTCTCAGTATACCTGCTATCTTCTTTTCTCTTCACTAAGGAATAAGAACCACATGTTTCTCCTTGTCACACCTTCCACTTCACCTTGCTGACCATCATTTAATAACTGAATAATACAAAGTAATGACAAAAGTATTTACATCACTCAAATAAACTTAGAAGGGTCCTTTGAGGAGTTGTAGGGGTTTGGGTGTTTATTGTTTGTACAATATCATCTGGCTTTATTTATGACAGAAAAAGTATTCCACTAGATTTCACTTTCAGCACACACATATACACAAATCTAGATAATTACCTGAAATCTCCTCCTAATTAGCAGTGCTTTTAAAGCTCATAATGCATAATCTTGTAGATAATACATAAGAAGTTGTCCAAAATCCCAAGATCTTTGAAAATCATTCCTGATATTCAACTGTTAAAAATTCCTTTATGTAACTTTGAGGGTACTGTGGAGTTTTACAATACTTTCTTGACCTACATTTTGAAATACACAGTATTTGATAATTGTAAACAAAATGTAGCTATAGTTAACAATGATTTAAGTACCAAACATACAGATGTCAGTCAATGTATCAATTTCTCTATTAAACTGTGATTTTTTTTTTGTTGTTAGTATTTGGTAGACTCCACCAAGAAGAAAAGATTGCAGTATAAAATAAGTTATTGCATCAAACTCATTTTTAAACTTCAGCTAAAAACTAGAGGCTTTCTCTGTTTCTTCTCTAAATAGCACTAGTGTTTTTGTTGTTGTTGTTTGTTTTTTTCTTTTTAAGATAATGAATGAAAGCCACAGGCCTGCCATTGGCTATTGTGGATGAAAAAAATGTTGATAAAGTCAATATACAGGTCAAGAACCAAGGCATACCAAGGCTACAATAAAGTAATTAATCTGGCTGCTTCTAGTTCAGAGCAAATGCCTTAAGTTACTTTCTTCCATATTAGTAAGAACCAAAGCATGAAGCCATTGAATAATCTAGAACTTGGAGTTCAAAGTAAGAAAATATGACCCATTTCAAATGCAGCTAAGCCCCTCCCTTCCCCTGATTGCCCTGCACAATAGAGTTGCTGTGGCATTTCTAGGTTTTCCATGTGAGGACCTATATCTTCCATGACTGAAGAATCTTTCTCTCCTTCAGACATAGCCACTTTCTGTCCTCTCAGCAACCATACCTTCTTAAAATAGTAGCAACATACAGGAATGTGAGTCATGGGTGTAATGCATGCCCTGCGTGTGGGATGCCTTGGGTTCATCCCTGCACTGCTAAATAAAGAAATAAATTCTGGCATTTGTTTCAAAATGACAAGTAAGCAGAGGTAAGTTTGTGTTCTTCCTTAGAAAAATAAAACAACTTTATAACTTAATCAACTGTCTCTGTATAATACCTGATATAATTGCAAATATCTTTTGAATTAGTAAAAGAAATAGAAATGTTAAAAGGAAGTAATAAAGTTTTAAGAAAATTCAAATTCAATTTTACACAATATTTTACACAAAGCTTTTAATTGTACCCAATTTCCATGATTATTTTAATATTCAAAACTTAAAACAGATATTTTGTAATCACCTTTTTGTTTGAAATGGTCTATTTTCACACTTGTATTTGTAATAACTGTTTTATTGTCTATTTGTAGATGGCATATGCACAATCAACAAAATATGTGTAGTAGAATTAATGCATTTAATAAAATATTTTAAAGTATTTTTATTTCTATAGTTGTGGAATGCATAGTAAGAATGACACATATGTTTAAAAATTACATTGTTTTATTCAGAGCCAAGAAATTGGCAGAAATAATGAGCAAGAAAATGACTATGAAAAGGATATTGTCGCATTTCCCACATTTTCTCCCTGTAAGTTTCCTGTATGTTATGTATATGTAACTTTTTAAATATGGTATACGTAACTATATGACTGTAGAGAATATGAAAATATATTTAATTAACTGAATTAAATTATAATGCAGTAGAGATATTTCTATATTTCTTAATTATAACACTTTTAATAAGATCAAGTTTATATAATAAAAGTATAGTTTCCAGTCCTGAAAATACATGCATGTCACTTTGATATTCTACTGTATGTGACAAGTATGTGTTTTCAAGTTTGTGTTTCAAACTGTGATTGCATTCCTTGCAGATCATAATTTTCTCAGTTCTCAATTGAGAAATCAGAAGGATACTTTCTTAGGTCCTCCCTGTTGTACCGCATGTCACTCTATTTTGCAGTGGCTGAAGATTAATGCTATTACACCTTAGGCCAGCTTTCATTAGCACATAATGGCTTGTTCAACATCCTCCCTAGCACTTCTGATGGCATCTCACCCACCCTTTCTGAAAACCTTGATTCTTCCCACTCTCAAATGTCTCAACCTGCTGATTTCCCAACTCTGCAAGTGAAGCCACTTCTTCCTTTATTCAATGCAGCTCAAAATTCTCGAAACCACCCTTGGCTTTTCTACTTTCTCTCCCCTCTGTATGTAACCTGTCACATCATACTGTTGACTGTGCCTTTAAAATACTTTCAGCCTTAATCATTTCTCACCCTTTTGTTGCTATTTATCCTATTTCACACACTCTGAGTTATTCAACAGTACAGTGATACTCAATAGAGGATTAAACACATCCCTCACTTGCTAATTTGGCAACGAAGCAGGATGTTGTTTTTTTTATTGTCATATCTTAGGGAAGGAGGTTTGCTTCTGGTATTTTGTAGGTATAAATACAGGCATGCTGCTAAATATGCCAAAATGTCAGTAGCACATCACTGTTAAGAAACCCTTTAAATTGTCCACCTTCATATTCTCTATACATGGAGGACCAGCCCCTCTCTCTCCAGTCCTCCAGTACCTTCCCATTTTACTAATAATCCTTCTCATAGTCTACCACACACACACACACACACACACACACACACACAACTTCTGGCTCAGGGCATTCAGTTTCTTCTCCCACTGTATACTCTTTCTCCCTATGTCCTGATAAATAATTTCTTTTCTCTTCTTTCATATCATTAACCCTATTCTAACTTTCCTTTTAATTACCTTTTCTTCGTTGTGTCACTCAACATGATACTTCCTTGATCTGGTTATTGGTTAGGCCTGCACGCTTCATCTAAAACACGTGTACTAAGGAATTAGGATTTGTTTTATTCACTGATTTGATCACTCCCATAGGGCCCATAGCAGCACATAATCAGTGCTAGATTGTGTACTATTGACCATAATTTTTCTAAATGACAGGCTGATGTGAAAACCAAATAAAATTCATGCTTAACCAGTGTGCTTTGACATCAGTAAAACCTTTCAAGTATAATCACAACACACACACACACACACACACAAACACCCCAAATTAAATTAGCAAATTAATGCACAAAACTTTAGGCTATATATTTTTAATAATGAATGTGATATAAAAGCCATCACTGGGGCTGGAAAGATGGCATAACGGTTAAGATGCTTGCTTGTGAAGCCTGAGGATCCAGGCTCAACTCTCCAGGTCCCATGTAAGCCAGATGCACAAAGTGGCGCATGTGTCTGGAGTTCATTTGGAGTGGCTAGAGGCCCTAGTGCACCAACCCTCTCTCTTTCTCTCTCTGTCTCTCTCTTTCTCTGTCTCTCCTCTCTCCCTCTCTCCCTTTCTCTCTGTCTCAAATAAAAATAAATAAATAAAAATTTTAAAAATCCATCATTGATATTGACCATATATTTATCATAATACTAAATAACTCAAAAGAGATGACTATAATAAGGGACCATTTTATTGCAGTTCTTCCTATAGTTTGGAGCTGAGAGCTCCCTTGTGTATAGAACTGAGTATTTGGTTCAGCCTTCAGCTTTTCATGGGTCAGGGGATAAAGGAAAGAGTACCCTATATCAATAATTTTTCTCTGGTGTCACAGTGGCTACTGAGGCATGTTAAAACCCATTGGCCCTCTAAATCCAACTTGCTAGGGCTGGACTCCAGGTCTGGACAAATTTGACAAGCACATGAAGACTATTACGATTCATGTATTCATGTAAAGAAACACTGATTACATAAACAAAAGTGTGGCTGTGAGTAATTTCCTGCAGTTTGACTATAATTTTAAGTTGATGACTGGTTTTCCCAGACAAAATTAATGAAGTTCCTTCACTAGGCTGAGTAATAACTTCTATCCAGTCATTTTATTGTCTATACCACCATCACTTCTAAAGATTACCTATCTCAGGATGTGTTTTGATGTTGGGAATAACAATGTGATCTATGCAGGAGGATTTCATAAAAAAAGAATCAGCCTGTGTTGCCCTGCTGATACTTTAAAAAGACTCTCCATTAAGCTCTACTAGTGGAAGCTGGATCTTCACTGTCACATTAAAAATACAAAATTCCATGTAATTATATGGGATACTATCACAGACATGTTTTTGTCACATGACTAATTGTTGATCTACTATTTAAAAAATTTCTACAGTGTAGCTCTTCATTTTTTAAACAAAGTCCTGTTTTTACACTCTGCTGTTCAATATTTAAAGCAATATTTAATTCAACCACATTTGAAAGCAATTCTTTCCACTGAAAATGCCGATAATTCACATATTCCAAAATTCATTTGGAAGCTCAATAAGCATATCATTTTTAATACTTTAAAGAAGATTTTTTCAAATAAAATTTAGTAAAAGTTAATTTAAAGATGTAAAGGTATTATATTATTTTGTATATCCTCCCTGAGTGATCAAAGAGGACTCATCATATAACATGAAGGCAATACAGCATGCTTCTTAGAATGTGGAGAATTTGACTTGCTCATCAGGAAGATATACCAACTATTGATAATTTACATGCTGTCTCAATGAAAACATGTTGAAATTTTAAAAGTAATATTTTTAAAAGTTAATTAAGTATCCATCATTTTTATAGTATACTATAAAATTGTTATACTATGACAATAAAGCAGTATATGTAATAACTATACTAAGATCACTGAGCCACAGATTGATTGTATTCACCATTTGCAAGCAAGTTAAGACTTCTTGTTACATATAATCACTTGCATGTTGTTTCTAATTTTAAAATAATTTTAATACTTTAAGAAATTGATTAGCATGTGTTAATCATACATAAATTATTATGGTATTTCATACACCTGCATACTGTGTTTTTTATCATATTCACTCTCTGGTGCACTCGCTTGTACTTACTATGCTAGTTATATTTTCTGATAAACAACCATAATGTTATCAAATACGTGAATGCATTCAACAGTTACAGAATCAAAATAACATGATGCACATGAGTGTGTCATTTGCAGATGTAACGGTATGGGAGTTTCATTGTTTTTTCATTGACTAAATATTGTAAAATTTAGAAATGATTGTACAGTAATTTATGTAGCTTTCTACTATATATCAAGTCATAAAGGTTTCATTAGCTATACTACTTACTTCTGTGTAAAATTTCAAAATAAGAAATGATTGATAATTGTATGTTTAAAGTAAATTATGCAATCCTCATCATAAACAGCTACACAGTTCCCAGCATTTCATCATGAAAAGAGCAAGACTCACAGGCTGAGTACAGATGCAGCTGAGCAATCTAAAAGGGCCAGGGAAACAAAGCAGAATGAATCCGGTGCAAAGGCAAAGCTTAGCCCTCCAGAGATTGACAGCAGATGTCCTGAGGACCAGCACGATGACTTGTATGTGTTCCTTCCTGGAACTGATTCAGAAAGTAATCCACAAGAGGCACTTGCTGTGCTGCAGACCACCACTGCCCGCACCACGATCTGTGCCTGCTGCCTTCCAACTAGAGAGACCTCGCTTCACATTGCAAGGTAACTTTACAGCCAAAAGAGCAAAAACAAAACCTTTTCACAGCTTACATACTATATTAGGAAATAGGACAGTTTATGGGATTCCCAAAACCTAGTGGACATGCCTCTGATTCCTTCACTCATTCAGCATGTGCTCATTGTTTACTTACCATGTGCCAAGTTCTTGTAGAGATGTCAATGAAATAGGCCCATGACAATTTGTGGTGGAAGGAAAGACAAGTCAGCATTTTTAAATAATAGTTGAATAATTTTAAATAATTAAATTTTAAAGAAGGTAATATGCTATGTCAGGCTAAATATCTTACAAGAGCTAATATTAAATCATATTTTATCTAATATAAAATTCCACATATTGGACTGGAGAAATAGCCCTGTGGTTAAAAGTACTTGCTTGCAAAGCCTGATGAACCGGTTTCAGTTCCCCAGTACTCACATAATTCCAGTTGTACAAAGTACTGTATGCACCTGGAGTTTGTTTGCAGTGACAAGAGGTCCTGGTACACCCATTCTCTCTCTTCTCTCTCTCTCTCTCTCTCTCTCTCTCTCTTTTAAATTTAAAAAAAAATTTAAGTTCACATATGATATGCTGTTAAGAGATCTGTAACTACCTCGAGGGTTCACCCAGTACTTATGACCAATAAAGTAATATTGGCCAATGTATCTCCTGAAAACTACCAAATATAAGAGAAAAACACACCACAAAAATATTACTTTTATGTTAAAACTCCATTTTTACTTTTTGTATGTGTCATTGCTTTTCAACTTCATAGGGCTGTGATGTGAGTGGAAAATAAAATGTCAGTGTTTGTCAAAATCCTTTTAAACTGGGGCTGGAGAGATGGCTTAGCAGTTAAAGCATTTGCCTGCAAAACCAAAGGACCCAGGTTCAATTCTCCAGGACCCACATAAGCCAGATGCACTAGGGGCATATGCATCTGGAGTTCATTTGCAGTGGCTAGCGGCCCTGGCATGCCCATTCTCTCTCTGTCTTTCTTCTCTCTCTCTCTCTCTCTCTGTTTGCAAGTAAATAAATAATTTTTAAAAAATCCTTTTAAACTAAGACTTTAAGTTACGACATATTTTATACCTTTTACTTCAGCTAATTATAACTTGCTGAAGAGTCAGTTCTAATGGGAGCCTTGAGTCTCAAATTCCTCAAGTCAGACTTACAGGCATATTAGCCAAAGAAGGTCCAGATATATAAACACTGCGGGCACTCATCATGTTATAGACAACACAGGGTATCTTCTTATCTCCACACCACTCAGGAAACCTAATTGTTACCGTGCTCCACATAGACTCAGACCCAAGGCCCAGGAGCCTGAATTAATATGTAACTGGTACTTCTTAGACTTTTAGGGTTCTCTTGACTACTCACTCTTATTCCATTATTTCAATAGTTGAAACTATAGCTGTAATTTGTTTAATAATTATTTATTAGTATACAGTTTGAAGTGAGAAAATCCAGATCCAGTTCCTTAATGAAAAGTATAATCTGACATTTTGGTAGATAAAAAGTAAAATGTCTGATTTCTAATCCAAGGCCAACTTTAGAAAGACTCGGGAAGTGGTGGGTGGGTATCAGAGAGTTAACAGCTCAGGAATGGGTTCATGAAAATGAGACCGTTGACACATGTTGCTAAAAATGAAGTTCAGTAAAAGTGTTTCCCACACAGTTCATCAGGCTTCACCTGGAGGCTGTCAGGGAACTAGAAGTTATGAAGTTGAATTCTCAAAGCCATTTTAGTCATGGGGAAGAGGAAAGTCATGGTGGTTTTAAAGTTTATGCCAAACACATAGGTTATTTAAAGTAGCCAAAAGAAGAAATTTGAGATTCTATAGGGGGATTTTCTTGTTCTCTGCTCCTAGGTTGACCAAAACCAAATTCTGAATCTTCATATAAAAATATTCCTTCATTTTTCTGCATTATTCATATTTCCTCTTAGCTTTAAGTTTTTTCCAGTTAAATCCTTATTAAAAACTAAGTAATTATTTTGGTTAGATTCTTAATGTCCAAACAAAGGCAACTTGGAAAAAAATCACAACAAATTTTTAAAAAAGAAAATAATAGGATCAAATAAAAAGCCCTCTGACTGAGGGTCACAGTTTATTTTTAATTTATTATTTAATCAAAATATTAATGTCAGTCTATATTTTCTGTCTTGAACCTAGCTTTGATGTCTTTTATTTATGAATGGGCTCACATTGGTTTGTAAAACTCTATAGATGCTTTTTTGAAAGAGAGTTTTCTTATAGACAGAAACCAGCTTCTGGAAGAGAAAGCAGTGGTACCTCTGGTCTCAGTTCTCTCTTGCCATTGTCAAAGGAATTAAATTTAAGGTGAAATATTCAGTGCCAGCAATAGGAAAGCTAGAATGACTGAGTGAAAGCACCGTCTGTGAGTATTAAGCCTGAGAAATACCCATTTTCATAGCATTTAGACTTAGATTTATAACTCAATTTCCTGATATTAAATATGTGCCTAAACTAATGTGCATTCCACATCTGTTTTTAAAGAAACCTATGTCTGAAAATGTCATTTTAGCCATATTAGCCATTAATAAACTACAAGAAATTATGCTAGTGAAATACATAGCTGAATTTTCTTTTGAAATCTTGGGGCTAACACTTTTTTAGTCTTGAGACAGGATTTTTCCTATATTGTTTCCTTTGCCATTTGAGTAAGCTACTTGGGGAAACTCAAGTAAATGACAGATAGACAACAGTATCATTGCATGTAATAAGACACTAATGCATTGTAAATATTTCCTAAGCAGGGAAAATTGTGAAGGATCAAATGGAAAGAAGTCAAAACTGGATTGATTCTCATATAAGGCATGAACCAAGAGATGAGCCCAGTGACATCAAGAATAAAGATGAAAAGGAACAGGAGGAGGAGGAGGACCCATACACGTGTGCTGAGGCTGATGACAATGAGTACGACCTGATCCTGGCCAGCATGAGTAAGAGGAATAACAGTGGAGGTCGGTCTTTCATCCTCAACAGACCTCCTGCCCCCACACCCAGACCTGCCAGTGTCCTTCCCAAAGAGCAAACAATGCCTTACATAGCACAAGGTAATATTTTGTGTTTGTTTGTGGATTTGGTTTATGTCCCTTTGTTCACAGAAGGGAGGGTGTTCTTTCCTTTTTCTTTCTTCTTTTTTTTTTCTTTTTGTTTTGTCCTTTTCTGTGTGGGAGAAGATAGAATATTATGAAACATGTGCTCTCAAACTCCAAACACTGAGCATATTTTTGCAAGTTACAGGTAAGTTACATTGGCGCATTTTTAACTTTTTATTGACAATCTCCATACATGCATACATACGTACATATACACACAGAGACACACACAGAATGTCTCATTATCACAATCCCTTCCCATCACTGTCCTTGTTCTATTTTGATGTCATTGTTCACCCCTCCTATTATGTGAGTCTCATGTAGGTAACATCGGCCATTGTGAAGTCATGAATGCCATGGCCACTTTGTGCTTGGAAGACAGTATTGAAAAGCACCCCTCCTCTTTCTTTGGCTCATACATTTTTTTCACTACCTCTTCTGCAATGGGATGAGTGTTCGAATGTGTGACAGAGATGTTTCACTTAGTACATGGGGTGGATTGAATGGAAATGCATGCCCCCCAAAGGTTGAGGGTTTTTTTTGGTTTTTTTGGGGGGGGTTGTTTTTTTGGTTTTTCAAGGTAGGGTCACACTCTAGCTCAGGCTGACCTGCAATTCACTAAGTAGTCTCAGGGTGGCCTTAAACTCACAACAATCCTCCTACCTCTGCCTCCTGAGTGCTGGGATTAAAGGTGTGCCCCACCATGCATGGCTGGTTGAGATATTTTTAATTAAGTTTCCTGCTTAAGTCTCCAGAAGCTTGCTGGAGGAGGTGACACTGAGAGTGGATCTTGTAATCCAGTCCGAAGGTTTGTTCAGAGCAGTTTGAGCTCTGGCTATTTGTGTATGCTGGTTGTTTGGTGGTGTCTCTGCTATAAATTTATGGAAGCGAACCAACTTCTTCTGCCATGATGGAACTTCCTCTGGATTCTGTCAGCCCCAAAATAAACCCTTTCCACTTATAAGCTTCCTATGGTTGATCATTTGTCCCAGCAATAAAAAGTAACTGCAACAGTGCTGAACACTCCACTGTTACTTCTCAACACTTGGGTGAGTTTGAGTGAACCCAGTGGTCACCACCGTCAGAAAAAGAGAAGCTTCTCTTAAAAAAAAAAAAAAAGTGAAAGCAGTATAAATATATGGGCATAAAATAATGAATAAAGAAATTAAAACTAGAGATTACATACAACCTCGAATTCTTCATTAATAATATGTTTGCATGCATGTGTGTGGGGTAATGTCTGTGGTATGCATGTATGTGTATGTAGGTGTGCACACCCCATTCACATGCATGCACAGGCCAAGAGAATGTCGGGTGTCTTCCTCCTTTCCCTCTTCCATGTGTTTTCTTGAGATAGAGTCTCTCACTGAACCTGGAGCACTGTTTTCGGACAGACTGGCTGAAGTAATTCTTCAGTCTCTGCTCCCCACTGGACTAGGGATACAGGAGAACATGGTCACCCCCAGCTGTTTATGCAGGTGCTAGAGGAATGAACCCAGGGAGAAGCAGGCCCTCTCATGTTTGCATGGCAAGTGCTCTCACCCACTGAGCCATCTCCCAAATCTTTAAAAGCTGTATGAGGAACACAAAACCATAGCATATGTAGCTAAATTTAACATAATCATTTCACCATGATTCTACAAAAGTGAAGCTGAACTCCTACAAAAGTATTATGTAATACAGTAACATTTCAATACATTTTACAATCCATCTGAGAGAAGCACAATTACTCATTAATACTTAATACTCTCCAAAAAAAATCATCCTATCCCTTAAGCCAAATATATTGAGAGATTTGTATAAGAAAAATTTTGTGGATATATATTTTTTTCAATGGTGCATTACTGGTAATAAAACTTATAGTAACTATTATAACAACAAATCACAATGAAGTCACAATATGAATTAGAAAAAAATATTTTTATTATGAAGTTAAGGAATAAGCTTTAATTAGAAATTTTCAGGTTAGCTATCATAGTGATATCTAGGGTATTTTTCTTCAATTATCATATTGTCTCCATTCTTGTTTGCTTTTACTTGGCCTATGTGTAAGGCTTGACATGCCCATCAAATGTGGCTGTTGTTGGCCATGCTTCTTTGTTTAAGAATGGTGCTCCAGAACTATGAATGTATCCCCTTGTTATGTGGACTGGTTGTAGTGTAATAGGGAGGTGCTCATCCTCGTCACCAAGTCACCACAAATGTCAGCTCTTTTCTTTTATGTTTTCCACTTTATAAAATATAATCCAACTCCAGTCTTCACTTGTATATCTAATTGCCAGTACACTAAGATTAGAGGGTAGGGAGATTAAAGGGAAATTTGACTGTTCAGAGTGTATGATTTAACTAGTATTCCCTATTTTAGTCTAGTGTATAGCTCCTGCCACCCACGGGGCTTCATACTCTAGGTATACCACTTCTGTTCCATCTCCAGGTGACTAATTCCTGCTGTTTCTGACTATCTCATTTCATAGCAATGGCTAAAGGATGTGGAGCTGTAACTACTTTTAATAAATCGATGTTAAACATGTAGACTGAAAAAGTATTCCTCCTTGCTCATTTACTTACTAGTGACATAAAGATGAATTGATTTACTGATAAAATCCTTCTTTGTATTAATTATGTAAAATCTCTGAATGGCAGTGGTTCAGTATTCCCTGGAAACTCATGCATAGGAACTTTAGCTACAAAATCTTGTGTTTCAATTACAATTACAAATGCTTTTCTCGCCTATCCCTCCTAAACCTAATAGACTTCAATATTTAAAGGACATCTCTATCATTCAATTAGATAATCTAATGTGTTACCTAATATTTATTTTATGTAGAAATGAGAACCAAGGCTGTTTTGCTTATTGGTAATTCAGTCCCAAGCCCTCATCCCTGTTTTCTTCCCTTCCTCTTTCAGTAGGATGTGCTAGCTTGCCTTTGACTTTAGGCCACTGATTGCTGCTCCTGCATTAGAAAGAGCATGCCTCATCAGCTAATTCTCTTGATGTTTTTCGCATTTCACAGGATAGGAGCCTTTTGGCACATCTTTGCTGTTGCTCCTCTCTTCTCATCTTAGTCAGATCTATCAAATTGAATTTCCATCATTTCCCAGAAAGACATCCATTCAGCCATTCCTTCAATTAGGAGAACATTAATTTGCCCAGTTCTTGCCAGTACACAGAGTGGTAGCAGAATGTTGGCACAGCCATGGTGTAACATAGCCAAGAGAAGGATGTGGCCTAGGTGTGGAAGAAGAATACAGAATGGCGAATCCCAGCCTACCATTTCAGAGACCTGAGGCAGCACTGGCGAGGGTACTAGGCAGGGGAGAGCCAGAGAGATAAAGAAAAACCATGCTGGCATCACAGGTAACCTGTTTTCAGCATCAGCTCATGTTACGGAAGCAAATAACTTCATGCATCTGAGATTTGATTTTCACAGAATAAACTGAGGATAAAAATCATAATATCTAATTCATACATTTATAATCTTAAATGAGATTAAAATAGCCAATACCCCCACTGAATGCTTTGTAGACAGTACATGCTCAGCACATTATAATTTGCAGTAATTCTTCTTGGTCCTTTCTGTGCCTAAGTAAAGGATGACTTTGATACACTAACTTCATTATGTGTGTTTCTTGGATTCTTGTCAAGTCAGAAGTTAAAGAGCACATGTAAGAGCTGGAGTGGATGGTGGAAAGAAAACACTGCTCTCTAATGAGACAAAACTGGCTCAGTCTACTGCTTTCAACAACCACCATGAGATAATTTTCTTGATCATGTCTACTTCATGCAACATCCCTGCATAGCTTACATTTCTAGCCTCATTTTGGAGATAAAGAATCTGATATCCCATTAGTTTCAGTGCATTGCTCAAGTGACAAAACTATGAAGAAGAACTTGGACACAGATCATTCTGCTTCCCATGCTTTTGCACATGTCACCTCAAACTTTCTTTACTCATAGGTTCACATCAGTGTCATGCACTCATACTGATTTCCTACTTCTAACACATAAGACCGATAAAAGAAGGAGCCAATCTCACCTGATATTTTCCTATCATAAAATAATTTTCCCAAGCTCCATGTTGAATTCATAGCAGAAACAATGAATATTTGATTGGATGAATGAACAAATGATAGAAGTGCCAAAATCAACATCAATACAGCTTCAATAGGAGACTTCACTAACACTCTGGACAATGATCTAAACAAATATAGATCTGCTGATATCTAAAATTCTTCTCCTTTAGCATATCTAGTGTCAGAAGAATGACTAATTTGAAGGCAGAATGCACACATAATGGCAAAAACACATGGGGATATTCACACACAGCTCAGGTTTCTGTGTGCCATCACAAAATGTAACATATGCGAGAGAAGCTCTGTTTGACCATTGTACCATCCTCTGTGCTGATAAATATCTTATTAATTCAAAATTCAACATGTTTTTTCATTTTATCAAGCTATGTTTCAAACACCACTCTTATTATAGTAAATCTAGACTAACATTAGCAATCACAAGTACTCATTTTTCTTAAAAAGGTATTTTCTTTATAAAAACTCTTCCTGTTTTGAGATATCATGTCCTTACCATGTTATATTAAATTGACTTTTTCCCTGTTATAGGTTAATCATTAAAAAATAATGGAATTACATGGATTTGTGGCCTCTTCTCTAGTGACAGAATTCTTGATTTAAGACAAATCAAGCAAAGAAAATGGGTTGTCAGCATGATGTGGACAAATTGGTAGTAAAACTCTTTATGAATCATGCCAAGCAATGAATGCCTAATGAAGAATATTTTTCAGTATCAATAAACAATTTTCCATTTCTCTCTCATAAAATTAATGGAACAAAGACAGTTCATAGCCCATGTTGCTGATTTGGGTTGGAATGGAATTCCCCTTTCAATTTTCAATTGCTACTGAGTTGCCCTTGGCATTTTGCAGTGCAACAAAGCTATATATGACCTTTGTGAGAGCTACTTAGCTACTGGGACCCCAAAAGGTCAAGTGTAACTCAGTTCCTCTCAGAAAATTTCCACTTACAATTCACTTGTACTTAAAATTGAACGCATACAAGGCAATTGTAATGTAAGAAAGGGATGGGGGAAAGACCTTGTAGAAACTCTTGGCAAAATTAATGCATGCCTTTGCAAATGTGACAACGTAGAAAGGTTTCTGTCCTCATTAGTAAAGAAATATAGTTATAATAGGTCTTTAGATCAAGTGCCTTGGGTCCTACTCTCTGTCTAGGTGTCCTTGTCTAAACTGTGTAGCTTCAAGGTATGTATGTATATCACAGCTGTTCTTAGAACAGAGTGACAGATTTATCCTTTTGCTTGTCAGGTTAATGTTCTTCCCTTTCCCTTGACTATCTCTCTTTATCCATTCTCACCTTGATGGTAAGATACCACTTTGCAAAGGAGCAGTCATCCTGACCTCAGCTTGTACCGTTCACAGAAGGAAAGCTCAGTGCTGTGTAACTCAATTGCTTTGTCCTTCTCATAGCAGAACATCAGGGTTCTCTGGCTATTCACAGTCACTGAATGAGACCAAGAGGGACTTTCCAGGCCATCTGCTAAAATGTCGACATCATAAAAATAAATTTGACTGGCCTCATTTTGTAATGATTCACTTCCTTAATACAGTGGGAAGGAGGCAGTAATCTAACCATGGTGTGAACTTTTATTAAAGATTTTAATTATGTAAGCAAATATTGCACACTCAGATTTTCATTCAGTAGCACTGTGAATTTTGGTCTTTTGATCCTTAGTGCATTATGTTTATATTCTTTGCTAAATGCATCTTTAGTAAGAAGTTTAATTGACCTATGACAGTAGTTCTGAACTGGCTGCAAGAAGACACTTCTAGAGATGTTTTAATTGTCACAAATAGAACAATACTGTGGATTCTAGGAGATAAAGGTCAGGGGTACCAATAAACATCCTACAATTTGCAGGTCAGCATCCTAAAATTACAGTCTAAAAATTATCTGATCTAATCTGTCTGTCATATCAATGTTGACAAACTCTGATCTAGGTTATTCCTGTTATTAAGGCAATGTAAGCATTTGAACATTTTCAAGAATGGTCAAGAATGGTAAAAAAAAAAAAGGATGAACTCACAGATGTAATAAGCAGCTATCTACCCATGTAGTCTTCATGTACAGTTTTTTGCTTTGTTTGAATTCATAGTATTTTCTTTGGAGAGTTTTATTATTTGCATCTTTGTAACTCTTAAGTCAGTGATTAGAGAAAAAGCAAGATGTTCTGTGGAGTCAGCACATTGAAAGGCAATCCCCCTAAGGGAATAGCATGATGTGAAATTCATGAATATTGTGACGACATGTGGAACTTAGTTTGACTATTACTTTCCACTTAACGTTGTATAACTTTGTGGACGTGATACAATCTTACTTTAACTTTCTTTATTTTTGTAAACAATTGATGCTACCTGCCTTGCAGGGGTTTCATGAGAACAAAATCCACATTTGTTTAGTGGCTGGTACAGAGCATATGAAGGAGTTGGTAGACACTATGAAGAAATGTGTTCTGTAGACACAGAGATGGAGAAGGCTGTCTTTCACATCTTGCCTTTTACATGACTCCCATGCTGATGTATCAACTTGTTTAACTTTCTAAAAGTATTTATTGCTAAACACCAATGTTGAAAACTATCTGAAAAAAATCAACATAACCTGTCCTTTTGACATTTTCACTTTTAATTCTCTAGGAATAGTCCCATTAGAAGAACTAGTATTTAATTGTTGTTCACAGTCAGAATAACCAAATAGCTTCAGTTAGGCTTTAAAGGGATAACTCTATTTTAATGCATATATATGAGTATGTGTATATGAGGATATGTACTTGCATGTTTGTATGTGGGGGGGTGTGCATATGGAAAGGAGGACAACCTCAAATATCATCCTCAAGAATGTTGTCTGCAACTTTTGAGACAGACACCCTAATAGGAATGGAGATTACCAATAAGGTTAAATTAGCTGATCAGAAAGCTCAAGAAATCCTTGTCTCTGCCTTCTCAGTGCTGGGCTTACAGATATGTGTTACCATGCCTGGCATTGTACCTGGGTTATGGGGATCACCTCAGGCCCTCATGCATGTGAGTGCTTACTTTACTGACTATGCTATTGGCCCAGTGCCCAGTGGACCAACTCTTACCATCCCGGAAAATACGACAAACTAAATCATGATCTCATTGGTGCTACATTGTAGATAATTTTCTGATGCATAAGGGGAAAGACAGAGAATTCAGTTTTGATAATTACTATGCATGACTAAAAGGGAAAGTTCATCATAATTTCCTAAAATATTTTATATATTTGTAAGCAGTGAGATAGAGAGAGAGAGAAAGAAGAAGGGAGAGAAGGTGAGAGTATAGGTGCTACAGAGTCTCTAGCCATTGCAAGAGAACTCGACATTATGCATCTGGTTTATGTGGGTACTGGGGAATTGAACTGGTTGTTAGGCTTTGCAGAAAAGCACCTTAGCAACTGAGCAATTTCTCCAGCCTAAATTCATCATAATTTTGTGTCTTCCATTGACTTCCTTATCACCCAAACCATTTATCTTTGAAACAAAAGGAAAATTACTTGAGTTGTTATTAAAGTAATATTTGCACTCATACCATTTTCTTAATTAATAAATAAGACCAAAACAGAAGTCAGAATGCTACTGGGCAAGCAGCAGTTATTCAATACATGCTTCTTGCCTTAATGCCCTGAGGAAAAATGACCTGCCTGTCTGGGAAGGATTGAAGCTTTGACTAATAAACTCATTGCAATAGCTTCATGCTATCAATTCCACAAAGCAACAACTTTCTTCCACAATGTACCAGATTCTGATATAAAGAAGACTTCTAGAATAAAAACCTTCTTATTGTATGGATAAGAAAAATGTGACAGCAAAGCATTTTTTTTATCAAGAATATATTTTGTATGGATACATCATATGTTGGTACTATCTTCTCCCCCCCCCCCTTGCATTCTACAGGGGGCCCTCCTCAGTGGAGTTTCTGGTATTTCCCATGGGATTGTAGGTTATGCACTGTGGGAGCATTAGTCAGTTCTAGCGGGGAGGCAGTGCCTCTGGGCATGACATCCCAACCTGTGGCTCTTCCTATCTTTCTGCCCCCTTTTCCCCAAAATTCCCTGAGCCTTGATGGCTGTGTCTACTCCAGTGATGAGCTCTTACAAGCCTCTAGGTTTTTGCTTTGGTATGTGTTGAGTGTCCTCAGGGTCTGTCTCCTTCACCCTGGCACTGCTTGTCAAGCTCACCATGGAAGTAGTACGCTTGCTCATCTCCCCACTCCCTGTGGCTTGGCCTGGGCCTTGACTGAAATGTGAGAGGTAGTTTTTTGCCTCCAGTCTCACTACCTTCTGAAAAAGAAAAACAGATTCTCCAATGGAGAGTAAAGTCAGGGTGAAACTGGATAAGTGCTTTTAATTTGGGGAAAGTTGTATGGATGTAGCCTCTCTTTTAGCCAAAGACTACTGGGAGTATGACATTGGAGAGCGTAATTTTTGTCTCCATAGGATTTAGACCTGGTTCCCAGTTCCAGATATGGTTCCTTCCCACTGAGCAGATCTCTTAGCCAATCAGAGACCCATTGTTGACCCACCAAGGCTGTGTGCCACCAATTGCACTGATGTGTAATTCTTGTCAGGGTGGTTGTTTCTGAGTAGCTTAAAGCCCTGCTTGCTAACACCGTTGTTGGCCACTTTCCCCTGGTTGCTCATGTAGCACTTTCCAGCCCTAGAAAGCATTTTTAGTACTCTTGAAAAAAAAAAGTCAGTTGATTAATAGTAGTTAAAATAATGGATAGTAAGATTTTCTATGTGGGGAGAGGATTTTCATAGAACCCTATCAAACTTAAACATCTCATTACAAATTGGAAAGAAAATTAATGTTCCCTATTTAGAAAAACAAAAGCATTTGTCAATATCACCATTTCCTTACAGTTTCCATGTGATTTCCTTCAGGCATATAAGTGTCCAATATATGTGTAAATGTATGCATATCAGTGACCAACATATGTGTAAATGTGTGCATGTCAGTGACCAATACTGTAGCCCGCGTAGTCGTCTCGCCAGCAAGAACGCACGCGGACACCAGGATCCTTCTGCAGCAAGCGTTTATTGCAGTTAACAGATGAAAAGAGGAAGACGCAGAGCCCCGAAATGGCGTCGCTTATATAGCCCCTAGGCGGCGTGTGCTCTGCTGATTGGCTGCGCGCTCATATGACGCCCCGGGCTGGGCAGTGACTTGGCGCGCTTTCACCACTTGCACATGCGCTATTCTCACCAGGACCGAGGCCGGATGTCAGCGCCATCTTGTAATGGCGATCACACTCTCTCGGCTCTCCACATCTCCCCCTTTTTGTTTTAATAAGATGACAACTGCCTTATAGCCCAACCAGCGCGGCACCAAACAACCCTATGCTCGATCAAGCAAATTCCTTCCTTGGGGAATAAGCGATCAAGAGCTCACTCCCTCACCTTATCAGGTGCAATGGAGACAAGTCCTCTGAGTGCAAAGGCCAAGGGAGAGACAAAAAAGGGGAGTTGACACCCATCCCCGTGCAATGGAATATTGTTCCTGGGGGTGCAAGGGCTGTCAATCTCATATTTTGGTGCTGCAGCCACTTAGGCAAGGGCTGATTAGACTTAGATCTCTCATCGACTCAGTGCAATGGGCTAAACCCCTGAGGTGCATCGACTGAGGGTCTCAGTCTAATTAATTAACCAAATTTCAGGAGATGATCCCTGTTCCATAGCCACAAGTGCTTGCGCAATAACGACCTTGTCACGTTGCTGTTGAGCTCTGAGCTTGCAGAACAACCAAAGCAGGAACACTAAGCCACAACATAGGGCTGCACCAAACAGCGCCACTCCCACCCATTCCTTAAAGAAAGAGAAGGCTGAAGAAATCCAGGATGTCAGGCCCACAGCTAGGGAGGGGTCAACTCTAGTAGAATAGGGTCTTCATAATGCATCTTGTCCACTTCTTCGGCTCCCGCACAGGATCTCGATGATTCGTCAGGTATCACAAGTCTACGTGTTAGGCGTTCTGGTAGCCAGAATAGATTGTCTTCTTCCTGTGGAAAAACACAAACAGCTCCCCTGGATCTTATTAAAATAGGATCCGGGCCTCTCCATTGACCAGTCAAAACATCTTTCCACTTAACCATTTCCTGTGGCCTGTTAGGCTCTGAGCAATGACGGTCAGCCGCCGAATGGCCCTGACTGTCCAAATTTAAAAAATTAAGAGTAAAGAGTGCTATGGATATAGTCACTCGTGGGACTGAGGGCAGAGCTTCCTCAACTCCCCCTTTTTGTTTTATTAAATAAGACTTTAGAGTGCGATGAGCCCGTTCTATAATACCCTGTCCTTGAGGGTTATACGGGAGACCTGTCAAATGGGTCACTCCCATCTGGTGACAGAACTGTCCAAATTTTTGAGAAGTATAAGCTGGTCCATTGTCAGTTTTAAGAGTTTTGGGCTTCCCCCAGGCACTCCACGCCTCGAGGCAGTGTTGAATAACATGGGCTGCTTTCTCCCTGGTTAATGGGGAAGCAAACATAACTCCAGAACAAGTATCAATGGAAACATGTAAATATTGTAATTTGCCAAAAGATGGGACGTGAGTAACATCCATCTGCCAAATTTGTAATGGGCGAATTCCTCTGGGATTAAAGCAAGGAGAGACTAAAACAATGCAAACACAACCACCATCAAACAAACATCAAACTTCTGCAGTTCAAGTTCAATAGCCTTGAAAAGCAGGTTCCTCCTCCAGTCAACTCTTTCCAAAAGTGTTTGCATTTCTATGATAGCCTTTCCTCAGGCATCCTTTCCATTGTTTGAATGTAAAGCAGTTGGACCATCTTCCTTAAGATTGCTAATGTGTTTGACAATAGCAGATTCAGTAACCTAAAACCAGTCTCAGTGCCTGTAATTTTAACTTGCTTGAGGTTTTCCAGCTTAAAATCTTAAATCTCTCAGTCCAATATCTCTAGCCAAGCACATCAGTCCATTACAAATTTAACCTTGATCAAACACTCTGGACCTCAGCAGCAGAACGCAGCCAGCCCTTATTCCAATAGCCCAGTTCCAACAAGGTCCTCTGCAGTCTTTCCTTCCCCTTAGAAAGCTTAATGAGGGCATACTGTACCGGCGCATGGACGCGGCCTCCATCCGCAGCCTCAAACACCGGAAGGCTTGTAAGAACCTCCTTCTGTCCCCCTCTGAAAGGAAGGAATCTGAACAATGCTTGCCGGCATAAGGCAGAGGAGCACTGGGAATGGCAGGGGCGGCAGGTTGAAAAGCCGCGCGGAGCCGGGCGTGGTGGCGCACGCCTTTAATCCCAGCACTCGGGAGGCAGAGGTAGGAGGATTGCCATGAGTTCGAGGCCACCCTGAGACTCCATAGTGAATTCCAGGTCAGCCTGGGCTAGAGTGAGACCTACCTCGAAAAAAAAAAAAAAAAGAAAAGAAAAGCCGCGCGGTTCTTATCTCCTATCTTCTTTTGTTTTCGATTTTGCGGTAGCGGCTGCTCATCAAAATAATATCTCTCCTCCCCATAGCGAGCCGCTTCGCCATCTAATTCTTCCTCCTCGGAGGGACTAAGATCCTCAGACTCTGAGCTATCAATTCCTAAAGCCTCCAATTCTTTTATCGGATAAAGAGGCCTCCTTTTTGGACTTCTCTTTTCCCTCTCATGTTTCTCTCCCAGGGCGTCTTTTCCCTTGTCTTTTCTTTCTGTGGACTTAGCGTCCGCGGAAAGGCCTTTTTTCTTAGAGACGTCTTTTTCTTTTTCCTCAAGGGCCCCTAACCTTTTATCCCGTTCTGTTTCTGACATGCTGTCTTGTAGCTCCAAATGTGAGGCTCCCATGTTCAAAAAGAAGAGAACGAGAGCCACCATCACAATAGGGAGAGCAAAAATTGCTCCTACCAATTTGGATGAGAGATGAGACAAGTCAAGACCAAACATGCCTCTCAGAACCTACCTTCCTGCAGTTCTGAATCCTTCCCCGTGAATGGGGGGTCTCCTCGGCGCCGGCGATGACAGGCACCCAGCATCCCGGGTTTTTTGGCACCAGCTGTAGCCCGCGTAGTCGTCTCGCCAGCAAGAACGCACGCGGACACCAGGATCCTTCTGCAGCAAGCGTTATTGCAGTTAACAGATGAAAAGAGGAAGACGCAGAGCCCCGAAATGGCGTCGCTTATATAGCCCCTAGGCGGCGTGTGCTCTGCTGATTGGCTGCGCGCTCATATGACGCCCCGGGCTGGGCAGTGACTTGGCGCGCTTTCACCACTTGCACATGCGCTATTCTCACCAGGACCGAGGCCGGATGTCAGCGCCATCTTGTAATGGCGATCACACTCTCTCGGCTCTCCACATCTCCCCCCTTTTTGTTTTAATAAGATGACAACTGCCTTATAGCCCAACCAGCGCGGCACCAAACAACCCTATGCTCGATCAAGCAAATCCTTCCTTGGGGAATAAGCGATCAAGAGCTCACTCCCTCACCTTATCAGGTGCAATGGAGACAAGTCCTCTGAGTGCAAAGGCC
The DNA here is from genome assembly GCA_036346955.1 of Dipus sagitta. NCBI lineage: Eukaryota > Metazoa > Chordata > Mammalia > Rodentia > Dipodidae > Dipus > Dipus sagitta. The sequence goes on along the minus strand of CM070771.1, from coordinate 100,171,326 downwards.
AAGGGAGAGACAAAAAAGGGGAGTTGACACCCATCCCCGTGCAATGGAATATTGTTCCTGGGGGTGCAAGGGCTGTCAATCTCATATTTTGGTGCTGCAGCCACTTAGGCAAGGGCTGATTAGACTTAGATCTCTCATCGACTCAGTGCAATGGGCTAAACCCCTGAGGTGCATCGACTGAGGGTCTCAGTCTAATTAATTAACCAAATTTCAGGAGATGATCCCTGTTCCATAGCCACAAGTGCTTGCGCAATAACGACCTTGTCACGTTGCTGTTGAGCTCTGAGCTTGCAGAACAACCAAAGCAGGAACACTAAGCCACAAACATAGGGCTGCACCAAACAGCGCCACTCCCACCCATTCCTTAAAGAAAGAGAAGGCTGAAGAAATCCAGGATGTCAGGCCCACAGCTAGGGAGGGGTCAACTCTAGTAGAATAGGGTCTTCATAATGCATCTTGTCCACTTCTTCGGCTCCCGCACAGGATCTCGATGATTCGTCAGGTATCACAAGTCTACGTGTTAGGCGTTCTGGTAGCCAGAATAGATTGTCTTCTTCCTGTGGAAAAAACACAAACAGCTCCCCTGGATCTTATTAAAATAGGATCCGGGCCTCTCCATTGACCAGTCAAAACATCTTTCCACTTAACCATTTCCTGTGGCCTGTTAGGCTCTGAGCAATGACGGTCAGCCGCCCGAATGGCCCTGACTGTCCAAATTTAAAAAATTAAGAGTAAAGAGTGCTATGGATATAGTCACTCGTGGGACTGAGGGCAGAGCTTCCTCAACTCCCCCTTTTTGTTTTATTAAATAAGACTTTAGAGTGCGATGAGCCCGTTCTATAATACCCTGTCCTTGAGGGTTATACGGGAGACCTGTCAAATGGGTCACTCCCATCTGGTGACAGAACTGTCCAAATTTTTGAGAAGTATAAGCTGGTCCATTGTCAGTTTTAAGAGTTTTGGGCTTCCCCCAGGCACTCCACGCCTCGAGGCAGTGTTGAATAACATGGGCTGCTTTCTCCCTGGTTAATGGGGAAGCAAACATAACTCCAGAACAAGTATCAATGGAAACATGTAAATATTGTAATTTGCCAAAAGATGGGACGTGAGTAACATCCATCTGCCAAATTTGTAATGGGCGAATTCCTCTGGGATTAAAGCAAGGAGAGACTAAAACAATGCAAACACAACCACCATCAAACAAACATCAAACTTCTGCAGTTCAAGTTCAATAGCCTTGAAAAGCAGGTTCCTCCTCCAGTCAACTCTTTCCAAAAGTGTTTGCATTTCTATGATAGCCTTTCCTCAGGCATCCTTTCCATTGTTTGAATGTAAAGCAGTTGGACCATCTTCCTTAAGATTGCTAATGTGTTTGACAATAGCAGATTCAGTAACCTAAAACCAGTCTCAGTGCCTGTAATTTTAACTTGCTTGAGGTTTTCCAGCTTAAAATCTTAAATCTCTCAGTCCAATATCTCTAGCCAAGCACATCAGTCCATTACAAATTTAACCTTGATCAAACACTCTGGACCTCAGCAGCAGAACGCAGCCAGCCCTTATTCCAATAGCCCAGTTCCAACAAGGTCCTCTGCAGTCTTTCCTTCCCCTTAGAAAGCTTAATGAGGGCATACTGTACCGGCGCATGGACGCGGCCTCCATCCGCAGCCTCAAACACCGGGAAGGCTTGTAAGAACCTCCTTCTGTCCCCCTCTGAAAGGAAGGAATCTGAACAATGCTTGCCGGCATAAGGCAGAGGAGCACTGGGAATGGCAGGGGCGGCAGGTTGAAAAGCCGCGCGGAGCCGGGCGTGGTGGCGCACGCCTTTAATCCCAGCACTCGGGAGGCAGAGGTAGGAGGATTGCCATGAGTTCGAGGCCACCCTGAGACTCCATAGTGAATTCCAGGTCAGCCTGGGCTAGAGTGAGACCCTACCTCGAAAAAAAAAAAAAAAGAAAAGAAAAGCCGCGCGGTTCTTATCTCCTATCTTCTTTTGTTTTCGATTTTGCGGTAGCGGCTGCTCATCAAAATAATATCTCTCCTCCCCATAGCGAGCCGCTTCGCCATCTAATTCTTCCTCCTCGGAGGGACTAAGATCCTCAGACTCTGAGCTATCAATTCCTAAAGCCTCCAATTCTTTTATCGGATAAAGAGGCCTCCTTTTTGGACTTCTCTTTTCCCTCTCATGTTTCTCTCCCAGGGCGTCTTTTCCCTTGTCTTTTCTTTCTGTGGACTTAGCGTCCGCGGAAAGGCCTTTTTTCTTAGAGACGTCTTTTTCTTTTTCCTCAAGGGCCCCTAACCTTTTATCCCGTTCTGTTTCTGACATGCTGTCTTGTAGCTCCAAATGTGAGGCTCCCATGTTCAAAAAGAAGAGAACGAGAGCCACCATCACAATAGGGAGAGCAAAAATTGCTCCTACCAATTTGGATGAGAGATGAGACAAGTCAAGACCAAACATGCCTCTCAGAACCTACCTTCCTGCAGTTCTGAATCCTTCCCCGTGAATGGGGGGTCTCCTCGGCGCCGGCGATGACAGGCACCCAGCATCCCGGGTTTTTTGGCACCAGCTGTAGCCCGCGTAGTCGTCTCGCCAGCAAGAACGCACGCGGACACCAGGATCCTTCTGCAGCAAGCGTTTATTGCAGTTAACAGATGAAAAGAGGAAGACGCAGAGCCCCGAAATGGCGCCGCTTATATAGCCCCTAGGCGGCATGTACTCTGCTGATTGGCTGCGCGCTCATATGACGCCCCGGGCTGGGCAGTGACTTGGCGTGCTTTCACCACTTGCACATGCGCTATTCTCACCAGGACCGAGGCCGGATGTCAGCGCCATCTTGTAATGGCGATCACACTCTCTCGGCTCTCCACACAATATATGTGTAAATGTGTGTGCATCAGTGACCAATATATGTGTAAATGTGTGTGCATCAGTGACCAATATATGTGTAAATGGGTAAACTATGTAGATTCTCCCTAAAGCAAAATGTCATCATCCTCACTGGCCTGTATCTGCCAACCAATAAGCAATTTTCAGCTGAAAGACCTACAGGTTGTGTCTCCAACACCTTGGACATTCCTCTGAAAATATAGTGGCCTACATTTGATAAGTTTGTTCAAGTTAATGACCTGGAACTAATGCTGGCACAATTGGGGTCACCTTCTCATCACTTGGACAAAACACCTGACCATAAGAAGCTGATGTGAAGAAAGGCTTCATTTCAGCTTCCATCTCAAAAGTAAGTTTCATCAGGGCAGAGGAAGCATGGCAGAACCTGCACTAGGTATCACATCTCTGGGAGAAGTAGTCTAATCTGCCAGGCTTGGAGCTCGGCTGCATTACCTCAGAGCCAGCACGACACCTCCTCTAGCAAGGCTCCACCTACCAAAAGCCACCAACTAGAGACAAAGTAATTAAAATTCATGAAGCTATGGGCACATGTCATTCATACTGTCACAAGGAAGAAATAGTGGGTTACAGCTGAGTGGAGAACTTATTCTTTCTCGGATTACCTAGAGAGGCTACATTTCTACTCTGAGCTTCAGAATAGTCAATGGGACTGCTTATGGGTTAGAACATTTTCTCCCATGTGCCTGCCTGCTGGCTATGTAAAAGGATTGTTTTTCCTGTTTCTTCTCCTCCTTCTCCTTCTCCTTTCTCCTCTTTCTCTTCTTCTCCTTCTCTTCCTTCTGCTATTTCTTCTTCTTCTTCTTCTTCTTCTTCTTCTTCTTCTTCTTCTTCTTCTTCTTCTGTCTCCATCTAACCATTACTCCTTTCCTCTCTGTGATTGGCTTTTGGACAGTGCACACTGGTGGAACAGCATGGGAGAATAGGGCTGTGTGAACCACATGTTGATCCTTCCTCTTCATGAGTGTCCTCATCTCCATCCTCTCTCATCAGCAGACAGTATTGGCACATTTAGCCTTAGCTTCAATGAACACAGGGAAATATAGAATGTAATATACACCCTCCTTGCTATGCCTTTGCACACTCAGGACCTAGTATAGCAGGTACAGGCTCTGTATTTGGCAACATGATGAAAATGCTCCCAGCATGACTCTGGGAATTTTGCAGAAGAGGGGACGGAAAGATTGTTACAGCCACAAGTTGCACAAAGACATTGCCTCTCCCCCATAACTAACTGACTACTGCCCCATAATGCATGACCCTCAATCGCCATGGGGTTGACCTGAATCCCTAATGAGGAAGGCCTCTTCAGGCAGGGAGGAGGGAAAGGATGATACCAACATATGACGTTTACATACAAAATATGGCCATATCCAATAATAAAAATTTTTAAAAAGATTGTCAAGCGAACAATAAAGCCCACAGCTGCTACCTCCTATGCTGTCATCCTGAGCAAACTCAAAACACAATACAAATATGTACATTGTCATTTTTCATCTCTTATGGACATGGAACATCGTGGGATTTATGGATTGTAATTCATATCTTCAAGAAGGCTGCTGGCTATTCCATAGAGTTGTAATCTGCTTATCACTTATAAAATAGTGAAAAGTAAGTTTGTTCCATTTTTTTAGAAAGGGTATCTCTGGAAGAGGCCTTTGGTTTGCATTAGACCACAAGTGACATAAGTGCCAGGAGGAGGAGTGTTCTCACACACAGTGTGAAAATGAATTTCCTTCTCCTCCTCCTCTTTTCTACTAGATCTTCAACATTGAATATTATGCTTATTTTTTTATTCAATGTTATTTCTATTCTGAAGAAATTTTGACATAAATCATTCTACTATTTTAAATCAACTATGATGTTATTGGGAACATCTGTATTGTGTAGGATTCTTACAAACTTCAGAATTGTTCTTTCTTTCTCTGTGGATGTTTTTATGTTTAAAGGTAATGACAAGAAAAAATCACCTATTCATGTTTCTGACTTTTCAAGTTCTAACTTCTGAAAATTGAGATTTCACAAGGCAAAGGGTTATGAAAGTTAACATACATCATAATTTTCTCAATAGCATTCTCTGAACACTGGTGGGATATAATGTGGCTGAAATAATATCCCTCAATAATTCAAACACACAGGGGCCGACCTCTTTCAGTATATTATAAGAAAGTGTCAGGTTGTGGAGATTGCTCAGCTCTTACTACACAACCATCAGGATCTGAGTTCATATCCCCCACATCCACATAAATGTCAAGTGGGAGGCAGAGACAGTAGATTCCCAAGGTAAGCTGGATCGACAGACTAGTCAAATCAGAAAGGTCTGGATTCCAGTGCAAGGCCCTGCCTCTGGTAAATAAGTTGCAGAATCATCAAGGAAAGCTCCAAATGCCAACCTCTGCTCACCACATGCAGACACAGGTGTATGTAGGCATACCAATGCACACATACAGACACCACACACAGGTACACTTGCCAAAGGAAGTCATTGGTTTATGATTTGGTTTTTCTATTAGTCTAATTCCTCAGATTGGAAATCTTGTCTCCCACCAAACACAGCTTTCTTCTTAAATCCATGGGCACTTAGGAATTTATGCCAGCACCCTCACATCTGAAATGACTAGGAAATGGAAATCAGTAGCATCCTTAAATGTAAATCAATGAGATGTTCTAGATCAGCTTATCTAAATATAATTGTATTGGCAAGAAAATAAGGACCTGAATACATATTGTTATTGTTAAGACAAAACCACTATCTTCCACTGTGCCAAGTTGCTCAGCACCCTGGATGCAATGTGTTTTCATTTGTGAAATAACAATAATACATAAATATAACATTTTAACTTTTTAATCTCATAACTGAAAGGTAGCATTCATTTGCTTAGCATTTACTATATGTCAAACAAGCCAAGTATTTGTTATTAGCAGAAAGTACCACAATAAAATATAGCATTACATTTATATATAGATTTATAGCAAATTAACTTATACTAAATTAGCAAGAAAAAATAATTTAATTTGCAAATGCTCCATAGCTTCAAACCTCAGCAGAATTTATTTAAAAAATCATTAATATTTTGTTTAGGTAGGGAATTTGTTTGAATTTGTCTTTGGATTCAAGTCATTTCCTAAGTTAATGATGCACAGTTATAGGCTTTTAATTTTAGACATCCTCAGTCATATCTTAACAATATTGGCAAAAGCACAGAGGATTAAAATTCAAAAAGTGTTGTGTGTTTTTTGTCAAGATGTTTAGGACCAGCCAATGGGAAAAAAACAAATATACCTTGAAAAGAGTTTTCTAATGCCCTAAAATAGATGCACACATCACATAATCCTCAATGTATTTTATCTTAGGGAAAAAAAATAAAAGCTCCAAATCCAGAAATTGAAGGAGAAAACTGATTTTCAACCAGAAATGTTACTTACATGCATACTTTTTCAAAGTAATTCTATTTGTAAATACATCTCCTACCCTGAGCACACAGATACATCATCTGGAAATTTATATGTTTAAGAATTAATTGTTCATTTGATCTACAGCATTTGTTAAAATTCATGATATGTATTCTAGATTAATTCCAAATGTGACCTGGATATTAGGTTGGTTTAAAAAAAATTAGGAAAGCCAAGGCAGAACTCCATAATTGTTGGGCTGTTTTTCCAGGTCGCAGTGGTCAAGTCCTATGCACTTGACCCCTCCCTTCACATGCCAGAATTCCATTTTGCCAGGAAACCTTGCTGAACTGCTAAGAAACAGCATAGCCATGTTCCTTCCAATCGTCTTGCTCAGTCTCTTTCCTTATCTTTAAAAGGAAATGCCTGCAGAATGGAAGAGACAGCAGCGAGGCAAGGAAAACAGCAGCAGAGGGAAGTCCAAGGCTTAAGGGTCTGAATCACTTCTCCACTAACAACAACTCTGGGACCATTGCAAAATTACATTGCCTTTTTACAAGCTAGTTACTTCCTCATCTATAAACATACGAGGTTGGGCTAAATCTCTCAGGCCTCTTCTGCTTCCCAAAACCCATAATTCAGACTGCCCATAAAAAATGAATGTATCTCTGGGATGCTCATTTTCCAAAGTAAATAGTAAAGAGACTGGTCTGTTTCATTAACAAATGCCAGAAAGTAGACAGAACATTATGGGTGCTTAATAAATATTAAATAATCAATTTTACCTTTCATCTGCAAAACGGAGTGAGTAATGCTGACTTAACTCCCAGAATTTCATGTGAGAAATAATAAATGAGAACAAAGCACTTTTCAGATAATGAGGTAATTCAAATAAGCTGCTTTAATAGGCCTGAGGTCTGGATACATGATGCAAGAATAAAGTGCTGTTTTATTATTACATCTGTGAAATGCAACAGACTCTTGTTCTGATTAAGAAGAAACAGTTATTAGCCTTGCTGATCATCAGAAAGCTTGAATCATTTCTGTGAAAATAGAGTTTTCCAAGTGATTTTAACATTTATTACTTTTAACAAAATGTAGCATTTATCTTTACCTGACATCAACATGGAATCATATCTCGATTTCACTAGTTTAATGAGGCATTTCATCAGCATTTTACTGCTGTGCCCAAAGAAAATGCTTTGTGAAGTGGTTGGTAAACTGCAAGAGTAAGAAAATTACAAATTTAATAATCCTCCTACCCCAAAATAATAAAAATTTGAGGTTGTTGCCATGGGAAATAATATATTGCATTCTAGCTTTTTGGAGACTTTCACACTTTGTTTGATTTTTAAAACTATGTTTATGTTCAAAAATTAATATATGCTATGTTTTTTTACAGTGTTCCAACAAAAGGCAGCCAGAAGACAATCTGACAGTGATAAGTCCTATGGGGTTCCTAAGAAACCAGGTAATAATGCCAACCAGCCTCTTAATAACCTCTTAGTAAGATCTGAAGAAATCTTTTGGATAGTGCATAAAGCTCCCATAAGTCACTGAGCTTGCTTAACTTTACTCTGAAGTTTGTATCTCACTTAAATATAATTATGCCATAAAAATCAATGCAAAATAATTATTTATAATTAACATAGTAGGGAATGGCCTTATTATATTGCTTGTGGTGGCACAGTGATATCATCAGGGCTACAAGGATGTCAAGTAAGACACATTCTGTGACTTGTATGCATCAGAGGCCACATTTTCATGGACCCGTGCAAGAAGCAGGTTTCAGTAGTCAGGAGGAACATAGTTAAGGCTTCAGTCAGTGGGAGGGACAGAGTTGATTGCCCTATCAAAAGTATTGGGTATTTTCTACCCTCTCCTCTGAATGTCAATCAGAGATTATGCCACTTTTTTAAATTTTTTTTTTGCTTATTTTTATTTACTTATTTGAGAGCAACAGAGAGAGAAAGAGGCAGAGAGAAAGAGAGAGAGAGAGAGAGAGAGAGAGAGAGAGAATGTGAGCGCCAGGGCCTCCAGCCACTGCAAACGAACTCCAGATGCGTGCGCCCCCTTGTGCATCTAGCTAATGTGGGTCCTGGGGAATTGAGCCTTGAACCAGGGGTCCTTAGCTTCACAGGCAAGCCCTTAACTGCTAAGCCATCTCTCCAGCCCAGATTATGCTACTTTTGACTCAATGTATTTTGAATAATCATTTGTCATGTAGTGACAAGACAAAAACTTTGGTCACACAAATATCTCATACAGGTGGGATTTTTTTGCCTCTAGTAATCACTAGACCACCTATCTTCTTTTGAAAAGATAGATGCTAGAAGGCTATTTATTGCAATAAGGAATGATGTAATGTTCAAATATGAAAGGATGTTTGTTGACTGAGCAATATAGATACACCTATGGAACTTCTGTGCCAAATCGTATCACCTTAAACTTGGTAATAAAATATTGTGAGCAAGATACTGAAACAAAAGCCAGAAATTATTCTGCAGCAATCACTACATCCTCACATGCTCCTTTTGTACTGCTATGGACACGGCGAGGTACAGGTTGCACCAACTTGTCCTGGCCGCTGAACAACATTATGAAATACAGAAACTCAATGAGCCTACGCTAAGGATGCTATGAATTGTCTTCCAAACAAAGGGGTATCTTTACATTAGGGATAATCACCTATGACTTCCAGGAGCATTTCTCATAACATCCCAGTTTTACTTAAAAACTGGGCTCCAGAGATGCCAAGTAAGACACATTCTGTGACATGTGTGCATCAGAGGCCATATTTCCACTGAACTTTGCAAGAAGCAGTCTTCAGTAGGTGGGAGGGAAAGAGGTGAGGCTTCAGTCAGTGGAAGGGAAAGAGCTGTCCTTGCGCTGAAGCACAGGCTGCTTGAATACAATACATGTGGAAGCCAAATTTCTACTCTCCAATGAATCATTTTTGCTTGTTAATTTACATGGAAAAATCCATTTTCTTTAAATGGCAATGTTCTATTTTTTTGCTCAACTCCATAACTTAGCATTGTCATAGTTTATATGTAAAATGTTCCTGGGCTGAGGAAATGGTTTAGTGGTGAAGGCATTTGCCTGTGAAGCCCAAGGACCCAGTTCAATTACCCAGGACCCACCTAAGCCACATGCACAGTGGTGCATGTGTCTGGAGTTCATTTGTAGTGGCTGGAGGCCCTGGAGTGCCCATTCGGTCTTTCTTTCTGCCTCTTCCCCCCCCCTCCTCTGTCTCTTTCTCTCTTAAATAAATAAAGAAATAAAATATTTTAAATGTCCCTGCCGGCTCATGTGTTTGTACACTTGGCCACTGGCTAATGATGCTACATGGGATGTGGTGGAACCTTTAAGAGTGAGGCCTGGCTGCTGAGAATAAGACAACGAGGCAGGCCTTGAGTGTTATAGGTAGCCCCATAGCTTGTCCAAGATCTCTGCTTCCTTGTCAGCTCAGATTTAACAAATCATGCTTCAAGCTCCCAGCTGCTTCAACAGCCATGCCTTCCCCTCCATGAAGGATTGGACCTTCCCAAACAATGAATCAAAACAAATCCTTTCTTCATTAAGTTGTTTCTATCAGGTATTTAATTACAGTACTAAGAAAAGTCACAAACAGAACATTGATACTGGGAGCACAGTGAAAGTTGATACTGAGAGTGTAGTGAGGAAGCAAGTCTTACAAACCTGACCATGTGTTCACAGGACTTTGGAACTAGGAGGAAGGTGGAGGGTTGGGAGCTGTAGGCCAGAGAAGCTCTAGAATTCTATAAACAGAGCTTAATGAGCCATTCTTGTGGGAATGCAAAAGACCACAACACTAATAGAAATTCAGACATTACAGGTCAGGCTCATAAGTTTTCAGAGAGAAGTAAAGATTTGAACCAGAGGCCATTCATATGACATTCTAGACATATGGTTAAATTCTGCCTTTGCAGCTGGATTCAAAAGTGATTTGGTAGAAAAATTTCAAGACAGCACAGTATGCAGATTATGGCATTGTTATTGCTCATGGTCTTTAGCTATGTTTACAGTAAGAGAGGAGAAGGTAGAGTAAAAATAAGTAAAACATGTGCAGTTTGCTAAGGAAAGGAGTACACACGTGGTAAAGCTGCCGACACAGCAGACAAGGTAGATGCACAAAAATGGCTGTGATGTTGCGGAGATTTACACAATTAATGAGAAGCTGTGAACTTTGCACTGCGGCAATACAAATGGTGCCTTAATGGCAGGATGCCAACTAATGAAAAGCCCCAGGATGTAAAACTGAAACCTGATTTGAAAACATTCATTTGAAGGAGAGGACATGAACAGCGACTTCCTAGTCAGATATTGTCTGTGTAGGAGTTCCATGCTTGGGAATGGCTGTCTAGGGAAAAGCTTTCCCTGGTCATCCAGTCACTTGGCCACTGCAGCCATGACCATAGAGTGTTAGACTGCATCTCAAGCTAGCAAGAAATCTTAGCATTGTCATCTATAGGGTGCTAGTTTATTAAGTGCAAGGAATGCAAGAGATACAAGATCATAGAGGTTGTTACGAGGTTCTAGGGAAGCCGCTAAAGCCAGACAGTGTATAACAGGCTCAGATTCAAGGCAGGGGGCTGTGTGAGACATTGTGAAGGTAAAATTTAAGTTGCAATTGAGACCTCGGAATGGAAGAAATGCCAGGGACATGGGATGTCTGCCAAGAAAAGCTGCAGCCACCCAGAGAAGCCAGCTCAAGAGAGAGGGAGGCAATGTGTGCTTCAGGCAGCCAAGCACTGGGGGCTCTACAAACCTGTTAGATCGGAGATGTTGATACTAGAAGCCCCAGATGCTGGACATGGGACTTGTGGGATTTGCTGTGCATCACGCTACATTTCAGTTTTAAATTTTAGTCATTTATTTATTTGCAAGAAGAGAGAGAAAGAGAATGAATGGGCATACCAGGGCCTCTAGCCACTGCAAATGAACTCCAGCTACATGGACTACTTTGTGCATCTAGTTGTACATGGGCACTGGGGAATTGAACCCTGGTAGTTAGTCTTTACAGTTAAGCTCCTTAACTGCTGAGCCATCTCTCCAGCCATCTCAGTTTTTATTTGATCCAAACATTGTTTTCTGCCATCCTTTCCATCCCTTTTGGACTGGAACATTCACTCTGTGTCATTGTGCATTAGAATCAATGTAACTTGATTTTGAATTTTTACAAGGACTCATTGGAAAAGTCTGCTGTGAGTGTCAGAAGAGATTTTGGACTTTGGAACAGTACTGAAACTTTTATAAGGATGGGTAATTTTAAAGTTGGACTAAATGCAGTTTTCCATGAGTCTATGGGGGTCTGGGGCGTAATGTCATGATTTAAATATAAAGTGTTCTGCACGGGTTTATGTGGTTGAACACTTAGTCTCTAAAAGTTTGCAAGCCAGGCGTGGCTGGCTCACGCCTTTAATCCCTGCACTCGGGAGCAGAGGTAGGAAGATCGCCTTGAGTTCAAGGCCATCCTAAGACTACATAGTGAATTCCACGTCAGCCTGGGCCAGAGTGAGACCCTACCAAGAAAAAACAAAACAAAAACAAAATATTGCACTGTGGAACTTTTAAAAGGTGAAGGCTGGCTGATGGAAAATAGCTTTGTTATAGCTAGTCCCACTTCCAGCCCAAGGTCTCTCTGCTTATTCGTCCTTTGAGATGAAATAATACTGTAAGTCCTCATGGCCACAAATACAGCTGCTTTGAGCCACCATGCCTTCTTCATCCTGATAGACTATACACTCTCAAACCATGACCCAAAATAAAAAAAACTTTCCTATTTTTTTTTTTTTTGTCAAGTAGGCCAAAACATAGCTAATACAAGGGAGGAAAATAAATGTTTTTGAAGTCTACTGTCATCTGCCTGATGGATCTTTACCTATCTCAAGAAACAAATGCAAAACTCCAAGTAGAAATTTCATACAATTAAGACTGTAATTGTTCCTAGAGAATTAAAGTTGATAGGATACTGCTATCTAGACTCCCTCGCATACCTTACAGTTATTGTGAAGAATTATTTACCATAAACTATAAAGAGAGAAGGTGAATGTTTTCAGCTGTTTGGGAGAATATATCCCTGAAGAAGTGCATTTTGTTTTGTTTTGTTTTTAATGTTTTCTTATTATCATTATCATCATCATCAAGATGTTTTGTATTGATACATCACGTGTTGGTACCCTCTTTTTTCCTCATCGCTAGGGTTCCAGGTATTCCCCATGGGATTGTAATTTATGCATTGTGGGAGCAATAGTAAGTTATTTGGGGAGGGGGAGGCAATGCCTCTGGGCATGATGTGTGAACCTGTGATTCTTATAATCCTTCTGGCCCCTCTTCCACAAAATTCTCTGAGCCATGGTGGGTGAAGTTTTAAGTGTACTTCAGCGATGAACTCTTAGGAACTATGGATCTCTGCTTTCGTAGGTGTTGAGTATCCTCAGGGTCTGTAACCTACACCCTAGCTCTGATTAACAGGAACAACATGGAAGTAGCACTCTTGCTCCTCCCCCCAGTTCCTCTGTAGATTCATTTGTGGCTTGGCTGAAGTGTGAGGGGTAGTTTATCTCCTATGGTCTCACTACCTTCCGAAATAGAAGAACAGATTCTACAATGGAGAGTGGAGTCAGCATAGTTTAAATGGGATAAACATTAATTTAGGGAGAATTTGATGTGTGTAACCCCTCTTTTAGCCAAAGACTAGTGAGAGCTTGACACTGGAGAACATAGTCTTTGTCTTCATAGGATTCTGATCTGGTTCCCAATTCCAGATATGGTTTCCTTCACATTGAGCAGATCTCTTAGCCAATTAGAAAGCTATTGGTTACTCACTCAGGTTGTGTGCCACTGTTGTACTGGCATGTAAATCATGTCAGGGTGTTTGCTTCTGAGTAGCTTAGACCTCTGGTTGCTCAGACTGTTGTTGGCCATTTTCCCCCAGTAGCTCATGTGGACTTTCCAGCTAATTGTCTGAGGACTGGCTTTCTTCTGAATTCCATCCAGGTCTTTCCATGCTCTGTGTGAGCAGCATATGGTGTCTTAAGCAATAGGATCTTAGCTTTTGCCTCAGACATGTAATCAAGTGCTTTGACAGATAGCTGTCTTGATATGGAGACCTCATAGGTCTCTCTGATCAATAGCTCAGTGTGTTTAGCAACCAATCTCCAGTACTGGGAGTTACAGGTCAAAACAACAACAAAAAAAATTCCTTTAAGCTTAGACTCCATTCCACCCTCACCAGAGCCTCACCTCAGCCTAGAAGATCTGATTAGTATTCCACAATGTATGTGGAAAGATAGTTGCCATCTGAACTTGGGGAAAAAAAGGGTAGGAAAGAATGGTGAAAGGAAATAATATTTACACAGGTAAGCTTCATTGATTGCACAATTTTTACTGGTTTAATACCTGTGCATATCTTCTTCTCTGACTTGATTAACTAAAGTCATTTATTGCTAGATATTTTAGTAATCTGTAAGGACAAGCATGCTGAGATTTTATCATATGTTTGTTGAAATATTTCCCTCTCTCTCTCTCTCTCTCTCTCTCTCTCTCTCTCTATATATATATATATATATATATATATATATATATATAGTCAACTTCTATACTTACAGACAACAAACCATAGTATTTCCCTCTCTTTCCCCACTTTCCCCTTCATAACTCTGCACTCTGTCATATCCCCTCCCTCTCTCCATTAGTCTCTCTTTTAATTTGATGTCATCATCTTTTTCTCAATAGTCTTAATCAAATTCATTGAAAACATTTTTAAGTAGTTCTAACAGTATATCCTTTTAACCTTAGACATCAGGAATTTTCCAGGATAAAAGAATGGTGTTCCATTTGCAGGAATTTAGATAATATCAAACTTTGGAAAACAATTTTATTAATAAAAAATCTTTCTAGTGAGTATAGTCTTCAAGAAAATCACCTTTTAGTATGAGAACCAAGATAATTATAAGTAGTGTGAATATTACAAAATAATCAAGTACCTGGGTACCTGAAGCACCTTTGTGTTAGATCTTCTCTGTGAATAAAGAAACCTGAATACACAACCTAAGAGAAGGATGTTGCTGGGCTCGCAGTCTCTGAGGTTTCAGCCCATCATGACAGGAGGCAGTGCAGGGAGATCTGTTTGCATCATGGCTGCCGGGGTCCAGTGTGAGAGAAAGGAACTAGGAACCAGGTATACTCTTCAAAGGCTCGCTTCTAGCAAGATCTACTTCCTCCAGATAGCTTACCACCTAAATATTCCATCACCTCCCAACATCGCCGTACCACCTGGGTGCAAGCATTCAGCACAGGCCTGTGAGAGGCACACCATGTGCAAAGCATGATGGCCTGTCTCTGCCCAGCCTTAGTTCTCAAACTTCCAGATATTCGCACCAGACCATGGATATACCTAGCAATCAAAACAGCTCATTTCTGGTGCCGTGGCTGCTTTTTTCAGATATACTGAGATTTCATAATCTAACAGCAGAAAAATGTAGATACTTCACCAATGATATTCTCTTTATTTTGCACGGAAAAAATAAAGGGCTTATGAAATGTATGTGGGAATTCAGATTTCCTAAAGAAAGTAGATACATCCTCGGAAAGGGTTAAATAAGTTATTTAATTCTACTGTATGATGGAAGGCAGAGGGATTATGAGAGCCAATTATTTTCCCAATGAACCTATAAGCATTGCAGGTTTCCCAAGTTCAACATTGCCAAGGGGTTGCCAGGAAGTTACATTATTGCTGAACCAAAGAATTTTCCTGAGGAACAGAAAAAAAAAAAAAAAAAACACTAATTGGCATGATTTTTGTGGCAATTCAATGGAATTCTTTGACTCAAGTTTTACATCTTGAAAAATAGAAAGAAAAGGGCTGAGAACTAATAATCACAGTTAAATTTTTTTATCAAGATACAGTTTTTAAATCAGTTTTTCCCATGTTGGTTTTGAAATCAGAACTGCCAAACAGTTCTGCCACAGTGCAGCATTCTTCCTCTGAACCCTTGTTCCGCTTGCAGAGCAGCCAGGGGTATGGTTTTCAGTATTACAAGCCAAAAAAGTGGATTTTGTGTGTGTTCTTGGAGGTGAGCAGGGTTGTGAAGTCTGCGTTAAGATAGCCAACTTCACAAGGGACTGATTTATAACACAGCTCATAAAGCTTACACTAAGGGGCTGGAGAGATGGCTTAGCAGGTTAAGCACTTGCCTGTGAAGCCTAAGGACCCCGGTTAGAGGCTCAATTCCTCAGGACCCACATTAGCCAGATGCACAAGGGGGCGCACGCGTCTGGAGTTCGTTTGCAGTGGCTGGAGGCCCTGGCGCGCCCATTCTCTCTCTCTCTCTTTTTGTTTTTTTTTGTTTTGTTTTGTTTTGTTTTTTGTTTTTTGTTTTTTTGAGGTAGGGTCTCACTCTAGCCCAGGCTGACCTGGAATTCACTATGTAGTCTCAGGGTGGCCTCGAACTCTCGGCGATTCTCCTACCTCTGCCTCCCGAGTGCTGGGATTAAAGGCGTGCGCCACCATGCCCGGCTCGCTCGCTCGCTCTCTCTCTCTCTCTCTCTCTCTGCCTCTTTCTCTGTCTGTTGCTCTCAAGTAAATAAATAAAAACAAACAAAATTTTTTTTAAAAAATCTTATACTAAGGAAGACTCCTTGTCACTGGTAGAACATTTGCAGCAATTTAGATTTTGATAATGAGGGTTCTAGTTCTATAAAATACAGTTAGCAATTAACAAGTTACCATGTGAAAGTGATGGTTGATCAAGTTGAAGGTGGGCAGAGGGACACAAAGCTCTTTCTTCAAGGACATGAAAGTATCTAATTAATTTCCCTTGTCTTACAAAGTATGTGATTGTCTATGGTACAGATTGCTCATGTTTCACAGACTTTTTATGCGTCCATTGAACTTTTATCCATACAAAAACTAACCCCATTTCTCTAATACTGCCTAACTGAAAAAAGGACTGATGAGCTTCAGGCATTTACAAGCACATTCCCCTGATCTTGGATCACATTCACACCTCTCACTATGATGTTAAATAAGGGACCTCATCCAGGATGTACTATTGCTATCTCTCAGGGTAAACATTTCATGAGGGGTGGCTGGGTAACATCACATCTATCCTCATCTACTGTCTATGCCAGATTCACCAACTCAAGATGAGCATAAGAATTTGGTTGTCTGAATTCTCCCATAATCATGAAATAAAAGTAGTCTATATGAAAATACTCATTAACAATCAGCTCATAACCTATATACACTACATAAAAAATCAAAATCCCACTAAAAGAAACTGTTTGTTATAGAAGCAACATTATAGTCAAATTTAACCTCTAATTATGTTGCATTTCAAAAAAAAAACTATTATATATATATATATATATATATATATATATATATATATATATATGCATATATATATAAAATGCTTGCACTTAGGACCATTGTGGTGGTTTGATTCAGGTGTCACCCATAAACTTAGCTGTTCTGGATGCTAGGTTCCCAGCTGATGGAGATTTGGGAATTAATGCCTCCTGGAGGCAGTGTATTGTTGGGGGAGGGCTTATAGGTGTTATAACCAGTTTCCCCTTGCCAGTGTTTGACACACTCCCCTGTTGCTATTGTCCACCTTATGTAGGCAAGGTGGTAATGCCCACCCTCTGCTCATGTCATTGTTTCCCCTGCCATCATGGAGCTTCCCCCTGGAGCCTGTAAACCAAAACAAACCTCCTTTTCCCACAAGCGGCCCTTGGGATCATTTACCATGTATCACTTTTTCTGTTATCACACTTTCTATGAAGTTTTCTTATATATATATTATATATATATATATATATATATATATATATATATGGTGATAAGCATTTCTGAAGTATGAAATAAAATTTATATAAAGGAAGTTATTGAGACAAAAAAGTGATAGAACATATTTGTTTGTGATAAGAACTATCTTAATGTATTCAATGAGCAGTCTTTAAAACTTCTTGGTAACTTTATCAGCTTAGCTCTTGGATGCTTATGAGTTTGTAACCCCAGGTATGGTCCCTGCCCACCAATTCTTCACTCGAGACTAAAAATCATTATTTGCCTGTCTTTCTTCTGGGGGAAGTATGCATGCCCATGAGAAAGATTTAGTCTAGGAGCATATTTTTGTGCTTTCTCAAACTGTGCTGTGCTGGGTAGTTTGATAAATGTTAAATAATAAAATTGTCTATAAGTAGGAGACCTGGGGAAGCATGGAAGGTATTACTCTTATGTGGGGAAAAGAGAATACTGATCTCTGAGGTATTTTGTTCAGCTTATTTTTGCCAGTACTAGCTATATTAAATAGAAAAGAGGGAAAATTGTCAAAATGTGGTCATTTGGACTCCATAAAAGAATAATGGCTTCAGCTGCATTTTCCAGTGCAACTTACATTTTCATTTGTCATATTGCTCACAAAAGTGTGGTGTTTTTTTTTTCTAAAGTGATACCTGGAAAAATTTGTATTATGAGCTCTTGCCACAACTGCCACAACTGGTAATGTATAAAAGCACACAGTGTGACCTCCCTCAGAGATGAAGGCTAAGCATGATAAACATGAAATTCCTGATAGTATAGGATAAACAGAAACTAGAAAATAGTCTTATAGAAATCCAGGCCCAACTCCAACTAATTCTAAGTTTGAATAAAAAAATTATTGGGACAAAAAATTAGTAGTATACCCCATTAGCCTAGAAACAAGTCAGCTCTTTGCCCATAAAAGCAGGTTAGAAGAAAATATAATCCCTCCCCTCTAGTTATGTTTCTCCCTCTGGGACTAATTTCAAAAACAGTCTCCCAAGCTTTAAGATTTTATATATATATATGCAAAAATATGCAGAAAGTAGTCTTCTTCATTGGAAGTAAGAAGGGGCTGAAAATGGAGATTAATATGCTGGTCTTTAGGACTCTCAAGTCAACTTCTATGGTGGAGCAATGAGATAGTCAAGAACCCTGTTGGTGACTCCTTCGTGGGCTTAGGATCAGCTAGGAAATCATGTCCCACATTTCTAGGTGGAAGGAAAGTACCTGATCTTGAGTTATTCACTTATCCATCAAAGTCATCTGTAGTCCTAGGACTGGCAATAAAATGTGTCCTGAACCTGAGAAATGGAACCAAAAGACAAATAAATAGCAAGTGTCTTATTGAACATGATTCTACAGATAGCTTCTCTTTCAAAAAGGAGTGAAGAAGAGAATAAACAAGTAATGGAAAATCTACAAAAGTTCTCCAGAATGAAGGGTGGAAATGTCAGCAGGAAAATTCAAAGATTATTATAACTTTGCAAATTATCCATTGGTGTAATGTTTAAGGCTTCCAGATATTCTTCCTGAAAGTTCCAAGCAAACACCATAGAGAGAATGGGAAACACATACACAATAATAGATTTTCAATGAATAATGTGTAACTATTTAGAACTGAAGATTTTACAATAACTTGTTTTTTAGAAAATATTCTAAGGTGATACATAAAAGGAAATATGCTATTGTAGTTACTTTCACATTGCTAAGACAAAGCACCTGACCAAAAGCAGCTGCTGGGGGGGGGGTCTTTATTTTGCCTTGCAGTCTCAAGGAGAAACTCCACGATGACAAGGGCAAACGGCATGAACAGAGGCTGGACATCAAATTGGCTACAGCAGGTGGAAAACAGCAGCAGGAGAGTGAGCCCAGCTCTAACAAGGAGGCACAGATTATAGTACCCTTCCTCCAGCAAGGCTTCACCTTACAAACGTCATCTGGGGAGCAAGCATTCAAAACACATAAGCTTGTTGGGACAATCTGACTCAAACACCAAGTACACATTTGTTGATGGACACCTGTAATCCCAGCAATTGGGAGGGTGAGGAAGAAAAATTATGAGTTCAAAATCAACTTGGATAACGTAGTGAGTTCCAGACCAACCTGGGCTATATACGGACAATCTGTCTCGCCAAAGAAGAAAGAAAGAAAGGAAGAAAGAAAGAAAGAAAGAAAGAAAGAAAGAAAGAAAGAAAGAAAGAAAGAAAGAAAGAAAGAAAGAAAGAGAGGGGAGGGAGGGAGGGAGGGAGGGAGGGAGGGAGGGAGGGAGGAAGGAAGGAAGGAAGGAAGGAAGGAAGGAAGGAAGGAAGGAAGGAAGGAAGGAAGGAAGAAGCCAAAATTTTAAGTTGGGATTCAAATGAATTTTCTTTTATCCAAATTAAAAAAATGTCCAACTTATATTAAGTATTAGACACATAACAAATTTTAGGAGACTGTAAACTCTTAAATGAAGTAAAAATATAGATTAAGAAAAAGCAGCAGAGGCTGAGGGGAGATGGTTCATCGGATAATAATGCTTCCCTCCCAAGCATGAGGTCCTGACACTGTCTGAGTTTGAGCTCTAGCGTCCACATAAAAATTTCAACATGCTCACACATGCCCGTAACTCCCTAGTCCTATGAGAAGCCCAGACAGGGAATCCTTGGAGCTCACTAGTCAGCCAATCTGACTGAAAACGGCAGCTCAGTGAGAGAAGTCATTACACGGAAACAAGCAGGTAGAGCAACTGAGGAGCCCCAACTTCCTCCTCTGGCATCGTGAGTGCATCTGCACACTCATGCACACATGTACACACGCATGCATGCACACATGCACCAGCAGACTCAAGAGTCAAGGTCAGAGTAGGTGAAAACAAAATTATTTTGAAACATTGAGAGGAGTTGAGGTTGAGGAGATGGTAACTTAATACCACAGAGGCATTTATGCACACAGCAGGACTTGAGGAATAGAATGTGCCTGGAAAAGACCAAGTCAGTTGTCTTCTGCAGGCACCTATGTCTACAGCCAGCCTAATCCCGGGGACAGTGACACCCAAGCCTGGAACCAGAATGCCATGCCTCCCTGTCAGCCCACAGGAACATAAGTGGAGAACCAGGAAGAAAGAAAGAGAAAGAAAGAAAGAAGGAAAGAAAGAGAGAAAAAGGAAGAAAGAAAGAAGAAAGAGAGAGAAAGGAAGGAAGGAAGGAAGGAAGGAAGGAAGGAAGGAAGGAGATAGAGGAAGAAGGGCAGGGGGAAGGAAGGAGAAGAAAGAGGAAGGGAAGAAAGGAAGGAAGGAGGGAAGGAAGGAAGGAAGAAAGAAAGGGAGGGAGGCAGGCATCTGAGCTTTGAAGCTAGGGAAAAATGAGGAAAATGATATTAAGCACATGACTTAAAGCAAAGACCTTGCGTGCCAAAAGAAAGTGTGAAATTAACTACAAAGCTAACATTTCAAAAGCAAATTTAAATCTACATTGATCACAGCCAAAGAAGTCTGACCCTGAAAAGTAATCATTTTTTAAGTAGAGAACATACTGGAGTAAAGTTTGTTCCCAGTAAAGACTAAATACAATTAAAAACTAAAAAGAAAAAAATCTAATCTATATATGAAAAGTGTTTTGTAAAGAGAATAGAAAACATAGCCAATGGAATATACATTTTATAGCTTTGGAAAGTGGGGAGCAAGGAATGAAATACAGATTGAACAGATTGTCTGTGATCCAGGCAAGAGTGAATAAAATTATCCATGTTTAACCCATGGCAAATCTTTTAAAATACAGAGGTGAAGAAATAATCCTTAAAGTGTTTAAGAAATATTTTAACTAAGATTTTATACCAAAATAAATCAAAACAAGTTTTAAAGTTAGAAACTCACTGTAATAAAAATTTGAGGTAATGGACTATTTGGTTTATTTAGGAAAAGACTGCAACTTAAGAAGTTTATATTTAGTCAAGCATTTTGTTCATGCAAAAGAAACGAATATATTAATTTTGACTGCCTAAGGTTTTGAAAATATAGCACTGCAGTTTCATCATGACGTGGACAGCAGGTGAACACAGAGCTAGATGTGAGGAAAAGTACAGCTGCGTTTCCCTGGCTGTGTCTCCTGATTGTCACAGTGCCTCGGATGTAATTCAACATCGCTGAAGCTGCGCTTAGGCTGTTCCCGCTGTATCAGAAACTGAGGCACTGAGGCCTAAAGCACAAGTGCAGGGCCTGCATCCTCAGAAGACCTGATATCAATATAACACATTCACACTGTAGTTTTGACACCCCACCGCCATACACACCGTGTTGTGGACTTTTCTAGAGCATCATGGGAAGAAATACCCTAAAGAGGAGACAAAGTCCACACTGCTTTGGGAAAGAAAAACTGCCATCTTACCTCATAAATATGACCCTATTTCATATTATTCACAAGACATCTTTAAGTCCACAATACTGGACAATGACTGGGCTGCTCTCCCCCTTGGGACAGTCCATTTGCATTTATCTTTGGAATGTTTGCTCTGATTGGATATGCTGGATAATCCTTTGCTCAAACTGTCTCTTCCTCTTGACTAAATTCTTTTCCTCAAGAAGGCAAAAACCAAGGGGACCCCCGTCTCAAAATCATTACCCAAGATATATTGCAACTTAATGATATGTGAAACAAAGTGAGAAGCTTTGGAATCAAAAATTGGCAGCACATAATGAATTCATGTAAACAGATAATTAAATTTAAATACTTGGGCTGGAGAGATGGCTTAGCAGTTAAGTGCTTGCCTGTGAAGCCTAAGGACCCCCGTTCGAGACTCAATTCTCCAGGACCCACGTTAGCCAGATGCACAAGGGGGCACAAGCGTCTGGAGTTCATTTGCAGTGGCTGGAAGCCCTGGCACACCCATTCTCTCTCTCTCTCTCTCTCTCTCTCTCTCTCTCTCTCTTTCTGCCTCTTTCTCTCAAATAAATAAATAAAAAGGAACAATTTTTTTAATTAAATATCTATTATAAAATTAAAAGATGAGATTATATAATGTGGGTGATAAACAACTATATGTAATATAAAAAATCATAATATTGAACCATAAAATTAGTGGAAATAATTCTTTTTGATTTATTTTGTTTATGAAAAGTATGAGTAAAACATTCTCTTAGTTCTACAAAATAAACTTTATTTAAAAATAAAGTGTGTGCCATCCAAATCCACACACACAAAGATAGATAGATAGATAGATAGATAGATAGATAGATAGATAGATATGTATATATGTATATACATATATAATTTAGTATTTATTTATTTGTGAAAGAAAAAGATGATAGATAGATAGATAGATAGATAGATAGATAGATAGATGATAGATAGATAGATAGATGATACATACAGAATGGGCATGCTAAGGCCTCTAGCCATTACAAATGAACTCCAGATACATGTACCACCTTGTACATCTGGCTTTATGTGAGTACTTGGGAATTAAACATAGGTCCTCAGGCTTTGTGGCAAGTGCCTTAACTGCTGAGCCATCTCTCCAGCCCTGGTACTAGTTTTCTGTTTTCTTACTTTCTTTATTGCTCTATCCAAATATGTGATAAGAGGCAACATAAGGAAGGAAGGATTTGTTTCAGCTTATAGTTTGAGGAGATACATTTTTTAATAAAATGTCTTCTTATAGCTACTCACTCAATTTGGGGATTTTAGTATAAAACTTTCTTGCCTATTCTATATATTCAGATTGTCATCATGTTATGTTACTTATTTTCAGTATTTGACACAGTAAAAATATTATAATAAGGAGAAATTAATCCAAAAGCAGCTAAGCCTTTAGTCTATAAGTGAAGTGAATAGGATCTTCAAATATTCATGAATGCTGTTTGGTGAAAGCTATGTTAAGATCATACTAACTCTTCGAAAAGTAAACTAAAAAATATATAAAGTTAGGCAGGAGGAAAACCAATCACTCCCACCTCCATCAAATTGCAACCTAAATATAAATAAAATAAAGGCAGTCTTGCAAACCTTACCAAAAGTTACAGATCCCACATTTTAGTTTAACAAATCTGCCTTGAGAGGAAATGTGATAAAATGGCTGAATCATTTTCTTTATAATTTTTCAAGCCTAATATCAATTTATGAAGACAAACATTTTATTATTTTTTTCATGCAAATAAAGTAAAAGCAGACGTAAAGAAAAGTAGTTTGTCTATACACAGCTCACATTTAGGACTTGATACCTAGTGATGCTCCTTGTGAGAAAAAAACACCTTGCTCTCCCCAATTGCCATGCTATTTTTTTTAATTAAGAATTTGAAATTAAACAGGTTAATTGAAATGAATATTATATTAGAAGTATTCAGTGTACTTTTACTTCAGTGAAACCTGTACAGGAAGAAAAATTGCAATTGGTAATTTACTGGGAATGCTTTACTTAAGATAATTTCTGCAAGAGCCAGAAATGTTGCTGAGTTACCTGAGATAAAAATGGATTCTCACTTATTCAAAGGGGTGATGGAAGTGTGGTGATAGTTAAATAGCACAACTGCTATTGATGATGGCATATCGCCACACTCTGGCCATGACGTCACTGAGAACGTACTGCAAACTGCATTTCGTAAATTGAATTTGAGTGTGGGCACCTATGAATAGCAAACGTGTGAGAAGCAAGATCTCAATCCTCTTCTGTGTTCCATGCTATGGATCAAGTTAGCCCTGGGGCTGACTAAAACTGCCTAGTCCCCCTTTGAGTCCTCGCTCTAATAGCCCTGAAGGAAAATTTAAACTCTGTTGACATCTTGTTCGTTCTGGCAGAACAGACTTCTGAAGAGAAAAGACAAGAAAATCTCTGAGGGAGTCAAAATGATTGGTCATACAGGAATTTTATGCACAAGTTCTTTCAAAAAGAAACCCTATCCATGTTCCTCTTCCAAGACTCATTGTTAGAGGCCTTCTCAAAACTGAAATGGACTTCAGAGGTCAGTCTAGGGCAATCATTAGTCTCAAGGGCCCTTTGAACAATGAAAACCCATTGCCCAACTCTCAAAATGTCTTTCTTCCTAAAGAACCATTTCTAGCTCTATTAGTGAATCCATATTGCTTGAGAATGGAATGCACTTCCAGTTTCCCAAACCCTCATTACTATGATTGAGGTACAGTCCAGTTTCTTTCTTTCTTTCTTTCTTTTTTTTTTATTAGTCAGTTCTGTATTCAGCAAATACAGTCAGTTTGGTACCATTATTAGGCTCATCCGTGACCTACCCCCTCCCCTTGGCCCCTCCTTGTTGAGGTATACGGGTCTTGCATTGTGGAGTTAGCCCACAGTTATGGGTAAGCTAAATGTCTCTGCATATCATGACCCAACATGTGACTCTGACATTCTTTCCACCCCCTCTTCCGCAAAATTTCCCTGAGCCATGTTGGGTTCATTTTTGGTCTGCTTCAGTGATGAGGTATTGGGGGCCTCTTTCTTTCATGAAGAAAGCATCCTAGGAATGAGTTCATTTCCCAGGGACAAGTCACTAAAATATAGTTGGGCAGTTCTGTACCTCTCCTAGACTCTGGGCATGTTCAGATTTGACAGCACATGAAGATGTGTGCCACTGCTCCATGTCTCCTGAGACATTGCAGTAAGCATGCCGGACTTGATGGACATCACAAAGGAGAAGGTGCAAACTCAAATGAGTTCAGCAGCCTGGCAGGTAGCACAGGCATCTTGTCACCTGGTGTTAGGTGTGGCAGGAATGGGGGTAACTTAGAAATCAAATAGTATCCCCCAAAGCATATGGGCCCATGTATGCCTTTGAATACCACAGCGGCACAAACACTGAATCTGCCTGTGGTTTGACTGTCCACTACCACTGTGCCTCTTGACATTTTCTTTTTTTTTTTTATTTTTATTTTTATTTTTATTTTTATTATTATTTTTTTTTTTTTTTTGCCTCTTGACATTTTCTAGTGCCGCCATAGTGTTCACACAAAAGAACCAGGCTGTGATCTTACTGTGCCAGGTACAGAGTACTGGTAAGCTCTTTCATAAATGAAGCACTTTACTCGAGGTTAAGTTACTTAATTTCTTTGTCGCAAGGATAAAATTTCAAATGATCCTAAACTTCTTAATATAGTTAGATTTTAGTTGAGATCTCTTTTCTCAAAGTTAGAGATAGTGCTTACTGGACAAATAGTTACTATAAATAGCATGGGCACATATTTATTTTAGCATGTGGCAGTAAGTAACCTGTACACATAAGCTATGATTGCCATTTTAACTTATTCTTATAAACTTATAAACTTTTTGTTTTCAAGGTAGGGTCTCACTCTAGCTCAGGCTGACCTGGAATTCACTATGTAGTCTCAGGGTGGCCTTGAACTCACAGTGATCCTCCTACCTCTGCCTCCCCAGTGCTGGAATTAAAGGCATGTGCTACCACACTCATCCCATATTCTTAATTGTAGATATTATGGGAAACAGTGTAATAATGCAATACATATGCATGTTATGCTCAAATCAGGGTAAATCAGTTCCCTCTCATAAGTACTTGCAATTATGCATGGAACTAGAGTAATATTTCATTTTGTAAATACAATATCTACTGATCAAACCAAGCTAATTAATGTTTATGTCATTATTACTTTGAGTTTGTTTACTACCAGCTCCTCTGTGGGTTATTCACAAGTTATGATAGATTATTTTGAGGTATATTCACCCCCTCATTGTTCTGCAGAATGCTAGAAATTATTATCTCTATCCAAATGTGTTTCAGTACCCATTTGTCCATTCTTCCTATATCTCTCTTCCATGCCACTTCTCAGCATGTAGTCATATGTATTAAATATAAGAAATAACATGTTGAATTTATCATTCTGTGTCTAATTTATTTCACTTGACATTATGACTTCCAGATCCAATCATTTCTCTGCAAATGATGTGGTATCATTCTTTATGGCTAAATTATACATATTTTTTTCTTAAGTTGTCTATCGGTGGGAATCTACTTGGAGTCCTTTTTTAGCTAATGTGAACTATGCAGCAATAAACATGGCTGTGTAGTTTTTTTTCTTTTTTTCATTTTTCAAGGTAAGATCTCACTCTAGCCCAGTCTGACCTGAAATTCATTATGTACTCTCAGGGTGGCATCGAACTCATGGAAATCCTTCTAGCACTGCCTCCTGAGTGCTGGGGTTAAAGGTGTGTGCCACCACATCTGGCATGTGCTTGTCTTTTTATGTACAAGTAGCATTTCCTTTGAATATGTACCCAGATTGATAACTAAATCATATGGCAGATATTTTTCTAATTCTTTGAAGAAGCCCTTTACTGTTCTCCATAATATCTGTATTGGCACATCCACATTAACAGTATATATAACTTCCCTTTGCTCCTTACACTGTCAACACCTCCCTTTGACTTCTAGTAATGCGCATTCTAACCTGGTGAGCTGGTATCTTATGGTGGTTTTTATTGCCATTTTCCTGAAAACTTCAAGAAGCAGAGAATTTTTTTTCATACACTTCTTGGATATTTGTATTTCTTCCTGTGAGAAGTATCTACTCATATATTTAACCAATATTTATTTGGACTCCTTGTTTCTGTTGTTTTTTAACATATTCTAAATGCTTTACTGTCTTATTTAATGTGTGTGTGTGTTTGTGTGTGTGTTTGGACACACGTGCACTCTGGTCTTATCTTCAGGAACGCAATCCTCAGCTGCCATATCTGGCATTTCTCTCTGTGGGTACTGGGAATTGAACTGAGGTCTTCAGGTTTGTGAGACACTGAACTATCTATCATCCCAGCCCTCCTTGTTTTTAAGTGAGTTTAAAAGTTCCTTATATATTGTGGTTATTAATCCTTAGAATGATATATAGTTTGAAAAACCCCAATCTACACATTGTCTCTGTATTCTGTTCATTGTTTCCTTTGTTGTTCAAAAGTTTCTTAGTTTTACATCCCATCTGTGTAGTTGATGTGGAGTGTGTGTGTGTGTGTGTGTGTGTGTGTATGGTGAGTGATGTGGTCTGTAGGCATTTGTTCAGACATGCACAGAAGCCCACATTTAGCTCACCTGACTGCTTCCTTGAGATGAAGTCTCTCACTCAACCCACCTTCCAGACATTTTTTTAGGTCAGAAAGCCCCAGTGATTTTCTGGTGTCTGCCTCCAGCAGGACTGGGATTCTAGACTATGTGTCTATACCAGCTATTCACATGGAATTGGGAAAATCACTCATGTGCAGTCTAAGGCCCCCATTCTTGCATAACCAACACTTAACAACTGAGCCATCTCTCCAGCCTCATGTGCCTAGTTTTGCTTTTGTTTCCCATGCTTTGTAGGGTCTTATAAAAAAATATCTGGTGGGGAAGGGGAGGGAAAAACAATGGTTTGTTGTCTGCCTATAAGTATAGAACTTTTCAATTATATATATATATATATATATATATGTGTGTGTGTGTGTGTGTGTGTGTGTGTGTGTGTGTGTAAAATCTGGGGCTAAAGAGATGGCTTAGTGGATAAAGCGCTTTCTGCACAAGCCCAAGTACTGAGTTTGGATCTCCAGAAGCCACCTAAAGATAAAGCTGTATCTGTAACTCCAGTGGCATGCTGTCACCCATACTCAGAAACATGAATATGAACACACACATACACATGTAGACACACACCACATGCAAAAAAGACCTCTGTCTATATGTTTTCTTCTAGTATTTCATTTCAGGTCTTATAATCTTATATTTAGGTCATTTTTTTCAGAAAGAGATATTGAGATCAAGTTAAGTCATATATCTGGAAATCTAATTTTCCTGCCACTATTTATTGAAGAGACAGTCTTTTCTTTAATGTATTTTTAGTTCCTTTGTCAAAATCATGGCAATAGATGGATCAATTTATTTCTGGGATATGTTCTGTTTCACTGATATGCCTCTGTCTTTTTATGCCTTGTTATAGCCAGCTTCCCCTTGCCAGTGTTTGGCAAATTTTCCTACTGCTTTTGTCTACCCTCTGCTCATGCAATAGTTTTCCCATGCCATCATGGAGCTTCTCCTTGAGTCTGTAAGCCAAAATAGAGCCAAAATAAATGCTTTACTCCATGATCTTGGTTGGGTGTTTTCTGCCAGTAACATGAAGCTGACTACAACAGTAAAATTCATACCAAGAAGTGGGATCATTGCTACAAACCTGATTCTGTGACTTTGGTCTTTTGGAACTGACTTGCAGGAGGAATGTGGACGGATTTGAAATCTCGATCTAAGAGATGCTTTGCAGTATGATAAGTACAGCTTGGTGAACTATTCTGGTCACAGTTGAAATACAATAGCCTAATCCAACATGGGGTTGAAACCCCACTCACAGTACCAATTTTACAATTGCAGTCAGCTTTTCATCGCTGGCAGAAAACGCCCAGCCAAGAACAGCTTGTGGGAGGAAAGGATTTATTTTTGGTTTAAAGACTTGAGGGGAAGCTCCATGGTAGCAGGGAAATATGATGGCATGAACAGAGGGTGGATATCACCTCCTGGACAACATGAGGTTAACAAGAGCAGCAGGCGAGTGTGCTAAACACTGGTAAGGGGAAGCTGGCTATGACATCCACAAGACTACCTACAATAATACACTGCCTCTAGGAGGATCTAATTTCCAAGTTGCCACCAGCTGGGAACCTATCATTCAAAACACATTAGTTTATGGAGGACACCTGAATTAAACCACCACATACCTGTACCATGCCATTTTGATTATTACAGTTTTGTAGTATATTTTGAAGTCTGGTAGTATAATTTGTTATGCTTAGTTTTTTTTTTTTTTTTCCTCAAGACTGATTTGGTTATTTGGAGTCTTATGTGTGTCCATATGAATTTTTAGGATTTTTTTTCTAGTTTTGTGAATATCATTTGTATCTTGATAGGGACTTTATTGAATCTGTAGATTGTTCTGTCATGTACAAATATTTCAGAATTGTATTGTCATCCTAATTCATGAGAGCCTCTCACTTTTTGGTGGGTTCTCTTCAAGTTTTTGCTAGAATTTTTTGGTGTTTGTTGCACTGGTTCACTTTCTTAGTGAAATTTATTCATCAGTATATTTCCTTTTTGTAACTACTGTGAAAAATTTCTTTTCATAATTTCTTTCTCACCAATCTCATTATTTATGTATAAGAATACTACTGAACTGCATGTGCTGTTTTTGTATCCTGCTACATTATCGGATTCATTTCCTAGTTCCATTATCCTTTCAATGTAGTCCCTAGAGTGTTCCACATACAAAATTCTATCACCTGCAAACAGGGACAATTTGACTTCCTGCCATCCAAGTTCTGTTACTTTTATCTCCTTTTCAGTCCTAATTTTTCTGGGTAAGGCTTCTACTACTGAGACAAGCCAGCAGAGTGGCAATGGGTAACTTTGTCAGAGAAAGGCATCTAGCTTTTGCTTATTCAGGGTGCTGTCGGCTGGAATGTTTTATATAACCTTTACTGTTCTGATGTATAATGCTCCCATGCCTATTTTGTTCAGTGTTTCATCATGAAGGTCTGTAGAATCTTATCAAATGCTCTTTCCACATCAGTTAGGATATGCATATGATGTCCTCCATTTATTGATGTGATATATCAAATTTATTGATTTGTGTGTGTTGAACCAATTTTATATTTCTGGGATAATCTCGCTTGTTCATGATGAGTAATCTATTTTGATATGCTATTAGATATGAAATACTAAAATTTTGTTGAGAAGCTTTGCATCTATGCTAATTGCACATGATATATTTCAGTTTAATTCTATCTCTCCCAATCTGATCCACTATCATGGTGATGCTATCTTCTAAAATGAGTCCCAAAAGACAATCATTTGCCTTTCAACTTTTTGAAATAGCTTGAAAATAAATGCTATTAATTCTTCTTAAAATTTTGGTCAAATTCTGCAGAAAGCCACTAAGACTTGGATTTTTCTTTGTTGAGAGACATTTTATTACTAATTTGAGCTCATTACCCATTTTTATCTGTTTAGATTTCTTATACCTTTGTAGTTCACTGTTAGTAGGTTTGTATATTTACAAAAATTTATCCATTTCTTTTTGATTTCTCAATTTATTGACATAGTTATTTGCAGTAGTCTCTAATGATCTTTTACATTGCTGTAATATTAATTGAAATTTCTTCTTTTCATCAGTAATTTTGTTTATAGCTGTCTCTCTCTTTTTCAAAGCTTGTGTTTCCAAGGTTTGTCACCTTCAGTTTTTCAAACCCCTCAAATTTCATTGATCTGTCATGGTGTGTTTTATTTGCTATTTTATTTTATTTCTTCTCTGATACTTGTTGTTTTGTCCTACCACTAATTTTAGATTTTTTGACCTAGATTTCTAAATCCCTGACATGTGTTTTAAATTGTTTATTTGCAATCTTCCTTTTTATGTACACACTTACTGCTACAAACTTCTCTTTAAGTACCATACTAGCTGAATACCATCAATTTCTGTATGCTGTGTTTCAGCTTGTTGTCAAGAAAATTATAATTTCTCTTTTGATTCTACTAACAACACATTTTTATACAGTAGTATATTAAATTCTGCATGAAGTTATAAAATTTTTGAAATTACTTCCATTGTGTATTTTTAGTTTTATTCTGTTGAAATCCAAAAAGATATGTGATATGCTTTATTTTTATTTTTGTGACTAATAAGTGCTATGTTCTACAGAATGATCCATGTACACAAAAAGAAAGCAGACTTTGCAGCTATTGGATGCCAGTCGAAATATGCTTAAAGGTCTTTTAGATCTGTTTGACTGATAATATAGTTTAATTCTGTTGTTTTTTTGTTAATATTTTTGTCCAGATTGGTCCATTGATCAAGCTGGGGCACTTAACTCTCCCACCACTCTTATACTAGATCTCACCTTTCACTTCAGACTTAATAGTGTGCACTTTATAAATTTGGGACTACACTATTGGCACTTGTGCATTTTCAATTTTTAATGTCTTCTTATTGAATTGATCCCTTGGTTATTAATAGAGACTTTCTTTGGCTGTTTGTACAATTTTTGTGACTTTTTATCAGACATAAGAATAGCCACTGCTACTTGTTAGTGGTCTACATTGAGTGGAAATCATTTTTCTAGCCTACATTCACAGTAGTGAGTTCCTTGGAGGCAGCATAATATCAGGTTCTATTTTGTATCCACTCAGACAAACTTTATCTTTTAATTAGGAAATTTAGTCCCCTTAGAGTCAAGGGTTAATTTTGTCACTTTGTAAAATTCTTCTGCTTTGGAAATCATTGGCTTTACATTTTCATCCCATATCAGTCATCCTTATGATTTTATATTTGCCTTACCTTTGTAATTTGGTGATTTATTGTGTTGGTAATTTTTTTCTTTTTGCCAATTTTGTTTTGTATTTTCAGCTTATTTTATACTTTTATGTGTTTTCATGATAGTAATGGTACATTTCTAGTTTCTGCTTATATGATTCTCTAGAGCATCTTTGGTAAAGAAGATCTCATAGTAATGAATTCTTTCAAATTTTGCTTTATGTTGAAAAGTTGTGATTTTTCATTTATGAAGAATAATTTTACTGAGTATAAGATTACTGAGTAAGAATTTTTTCAGAAATTGAATATATCATTCCATTTCCTCATAAGCAATACAGTTTCTGCTTAAAAAATTAGCTATTTGTCTAATGGAGATTCCATTAAATATTACTGGGCACTTTTCTCTGGAAAATTTCAAAAGACATGTCAGTCTTAAAGTTCAGATGCCCTTTCTTCCTCCTGCTTTAATATGCTGTTTTTTACTTTGGGTTATTGAGTTATTCCATTCTATGATTTCTATTTGATTATTTTTAAGAACCTATGTTTCCTTGATGAATTTATTCTTCATATCATTCATCATTCTCCCACTTTTTAAAAATTGTAATGCATAGCAATAGCTAAGGTTGCCAGTCTCTGCACCAATGATGTTTGCTAAAACTCTCCCATTTAGTCTTTCTCCTGCACCTTGAATCTCCACTTCAATGCCAAGAAGCCAGTGTCATATTTCCTGATATTGGTTGTTCTTTTTTTTTCATGGGCTGAAATCTCAGGACTCTAAAGTATATAAGCTTCTAGTTTTTCCTGGCCAGATTCCAGAATTTGCTAAGTCACTCACCCTCAGCAAAATCTTTAGGAGGAACAAGCACTATGCACCTTTATCTTGGCCATCTTGGAACCCTATGTGATCTTTTAATTCTCACAAAAAGAAGATAAAAAATGGAATTTTCTACAAGTAGCACATGCAGAACTTTTACTGTTGATTTCTTTGCATGAGTTTTATGTTTTACAGTGATAAAGTACATTATCTTTACCCATAACAGTAGATATTGGGCTCCACCATTTTTAAGAGGTAGTGCATGAAAAAGAATTTTACTGGCTAGGCATTGTGGCACAGACTTGAGAGGCCAAAGCAGGATCATCAAATATATAACGGCCTACTCTGTTTCAAAAATAGTAAAGAAAACAAAGTTTTCTCACTGGTTTATTCTGTAACTGTCCATACATAGCACATAATAAGAAACCATGTCACCACCTCCAAGGCCCAGATTACAAGGCAAAAGAGGGGACAGAAAGAATGTAAGAACCAGAGGATGAGGAAGAGTGATTTGGAACAGTCTCCCACACCTGATGCAGATGTTGCAGCTATGTTCTCACAGCAACACTCATTACTTGAACAATATTGGGCCCATCAACATTGGATCCTGGAGGGTAGAGGATAGCATGATGCTCCAATCCCTCCCTGAGGATTTATTGACAGCTAATGATTACTGGGAGTTTGGGGGACATTTTCTTCAGTGAGATAGCTCCCGGGAAGTTGCATGTACCTTGATAGAATAACCCCCCACCTATGCAGTAAACCTAATTAAACTCAGTGGGACACACACACACACACACACACACACACACATATACACATCAGAAAACAAAAGAAAAATACATAAAAGTAAAGAGAAATAAGTTGGGAAGAAGTAAGGGTTCAGTGGAATGGGAGAAAGAACAAAGCACAAGAATGTGAGGGTATTGTGTTCAAAATATATGCATGTAGAAAAATTGTCAAAAATGAATTTTTAAAGTAAATAAATAAGCAAATTGCATAGTTAAGAAAAGAGAGACACTCCAATGGCATATTGTTTAGAGTGATCTGTGTCCTAGTTGATCATATATTAACTTCCTGTTAAATACTTGCCCTTCATGTGATAGACAAAGCTCAGATAGAGAGTCCAGTCTTCTCAATTCCAAGAGACTGTCTGACCTCTGGGCAGGAAGAACTCATTCTTCTTCAAGAGCAAGTCAAGAATGGAAAAATCTCTGTGGATGAAGCCCTGGAAAAGTTTAAACACTGGCAGATGGGAAAGAATGGCTTGGAGGTGATCCAGCAGGTAATAATGATCCAAACCTTGTCTGGAACATTCCTTCACTTGTGAACCTCCTAAACTCTAAAACGTTCGATCTTCATAAGAAATATAGTCAACTGTTCTTTTGTTTTTAATTAGCCACTAGAAAAAAGTTGGAAATAATTGATTAAAACCTTGAAAATAATATCCATATTTCACATCAATGAGTTAATTTAAATGAACTTAATCTTCCAACCCAATATACATAAGCTATTACCCAATCATCTTAACAGTGTGCTTAGTACTGTGAACATTTGTCTAATCTGATTGCTGAAATTAAGGCGAAGCACCTTTACATTAACATGCTCTCAGCATTCTAAAAATTATAATACAGACAAGGATTAAAGGAAATGGAAAGAATAATTGAAATAGCATTGAGCAATAGTCTTGAATGTGAACAATTTTGTTTTCTTTTTTCTTACAAAATGTACCATATATACCCCTCTAGAGAAGTATCAGATCCATATTCTATTTATCTCACATGACTTTTAACCTCTAAAGTATTCTGACATTATTTTCTTCCCAGTGGAGATAGTTACTTGCCTCAGAGTTAAGTTCTCATGTAGTTGCTTGACTAAACACATTTGATTAGACAAATTTATCCCCAAATATAAGTAAATGATATTAGCTTAATATGCTACCTTTACCAAGAGACCACTTCTATTTAAAAGACAATGCGCTTTTTAACAATAGAAAAATGAGTCACTATGATGAAATTTCAAACAATATGGTGTATAGGCCAGAAACAATGTGGGCAAGGGGGCTTTCCACATCTGAGATCATCCTTGTCAGAAGCCACCTGTCTCCAAGGGCAGTTCTGGTTGTGTGTTGGTGTCTGGATCAGGACCAGGTTTTGCAATGCTAAGCAAAGGCGGTTATTTTTCCAACCAAGTGCTAAAGCGAGCCAGTTGCCAAGTTCTGCTCATGATCAGAATGGCAGTAGTTTCTCAGTCCTTTCCAGTGAATATAGTGATGCTCACACATCCTCTAATCTTGAAAAAGGACAAAATACTGGAAGTGTGGACCTTCAAGCCATGTTTCTAGAAGTGATATGACTCGTCTTTCCTCCTCAAATCTTTAAATAATAAAGATTTTGACTTTATTTAGCTTAGTTCAGCTTCCTGGTAAATATGCCATTAGTCATTTCATTAAAATTTCCATTGTTTCCATTTAATTTGCATATTTACAGCCAATCTTATTTGGGGAAGGATTTAAGATGATGCACACTCACTACTTAGAGACTGATATGGTTCATCTAGTATAGACAGCTAATGAATACAGTGAGTGGCTATGAAAAATGATAGACCAACGAACACTAGGACTACATTCCATAGGGACTGCACCCACACATACACGCACACCCCCTTATAATGTATATACTTTTCAATATTCCTCTTATACCTGCAAAAGTTTTCATTCTTATTCCAGAAATAAGTTTATGAGAGGTAACTATGATCCTGCATTGCTCTTGGAGGAAGTATCATAGGGCAAATGCCAAGCATGAACATAGCAAGAGAGTTTCCAGAATAATGAAGACCCATATAGAATCCCTGGCTCTGAAGGTGTTGTGGGGAAGAAGCTGAAAGCCTCGCCCTTCACCCTCCTCATGCTTGCTCATGCCATGGTATGCTTGAGGAACGTAGCTCTACACAGAGAGGGCCATCTCAAAGCAAGGGAAACAACTCGGTGGAAAAGGCAATCTAGGAAGACAAGTCATCACTCTTAAGTTTTCCCTCAAAAAAATTTACAGAGTGATAATAAATGTCCAAGAGAGAAAATTTGGAAAACAAAGATCACAAATATGCTGAGGAGGGGAATCTAGTTTTATAATATTTACTCTGAGTCCTTAATCTTGGAGCACCAGGACAGAGTGTACCTTCCAGAGGCTGGAGAGGAACTCAGGAAGCCAGGATCCATCCCAGTGCAGCTCTTCAGCCAATGTAAACCCCATAGACATCAGGCCAGGAGAATAGCTCCCAAGAAAATTTGGCTCTTCCTCCAATACTTTTAAAATTATTTTTATTTATTTATTTGCAAGCAGAGAAAGATAGAGAGAAGAAAGAGAGACAGAATAAGTGTGCCAGGCCTCCATCCACTGCAAACGAATTCCAGACACATGTGCCACTTTGTGCATTCGGCTATACGTGGGTACTAGGGAATTGAATCCCAGGTTGTTTGATTTTGCAGACAGGCACATTAACTGCTGAGCCATTCCTCCGGCCCACCTTTCCAATCTTAACTCTACCACTTATCACTGTGTGTCTTGAGAAACTTACCTAACCTCAATACACCTCAGTTTCCTTCTCTGTAAAATAGCTTAGAGCATTTTGCATCCATTTCTCAAAGTTGTGAGAATAAACTAAGATTATATGTATAAAGTACCAAAGAGGTTTGGGACATCATAAGTAGCAAATTTTACTTAGTAGTGGTATTGACATTGATATAACAGTAGTCGTCATGTTGATCTATGAAAAAAAATCTGATTTCTCTGTCCTTCCTTGCTTTCCTTAAGGAAAAACTACGCCAATTACGAGATACCATAATTGGGAAAAGACCAGAAGAAGAAAATGCCTATGGTAAGCAAAATTTGCCTGCTACTCAAAATCAACAGTGAGATAAAGTAGAAAGGGCCAGAACAGCAGATTCAAAAGACCTAAGTTCAGGGCTGGAGAGATGGCATAGAAGGTAAGGCATTTGCCTGCAAAGCCAAAGGACTCAGGTTCGATTCCCAAGTACCCACGTAAGCCAGATGCACAAGGCAGCACATGCATTTGGAATTTGTTTGCAGTGGCTGGAGGCCCTGGTGTGCCCATACTCTATCTACTTCTCTTTCTCCCTTTCTACTTCTCTCTCTCTCAAATAAATAGATGAAAATATTATTTTAAAAGATCTAAGTTGAAATCTACATATCTCACTTTCACACTGTCTAACCTAAAGATAGTCTCAATCTCTGGTTCTTAGGTTCCATCTCTGCAAAATGCAACAAATTACATATACCTCTGGGAGTGTTTTTTTTAATTAACATATAAAATACTTCTCATCTATGACACATAATGGTTCCTCAATCTTACTTCTTGTTGATGTCCATGTAAGCCACAAATAAGATAATTCTTTACCAGTTTTTTAATAATCCATTATATAGAGAATCAAATACGTATTATATTCCTAGCATTGACAGTTCACACAAATGTCCATAGGGGTGTCATTTTGAATTATCCATCTCAGGATGCCATTTCCAAGAGCCCACATTCATCTTAGCAGCAATGCAGGTTCCCCATGCTAATACTTAAGTCATTCTATTGGAAGGTGGGGGACACTCATTGTTGACACAACAAACATTATTGACATGGCAAATATTCAAAGATAAATAATACACTCCAAAATTGAATATAAATTATTTTGTCACTATCTGACCACCCTTCTCCCAAGTCTCTTCTTCTGCAAGACAATTAAAATCTAACAACCACTGAAAACAACCACATGAAAGCTTCAATCACTCACGTTTTTAACAAGACCCTATAGCTTTTGGGCTATGCATCATGCTGAGAGACACCATATGGAATTCATTTCTTTCCATGTTATTGAGCTGATATCTACTTTGCAAAAAGCAGTCTTTAAGCTTATATAAATGTGTTTTAAATAGAAATATACTTTGCCAAACAAATAAGCTCATAAGTAAGAAGACATTTATTGATAATTGAACTCTACAAACTTTCACTCTTGTGTGGAATAAGACTATAATTTTAACAATTTATAGAATTACATATTTTGTAATGTTACTAAGGAACATTCTATAGTTGTAGTTATTAATTATTATTAATATATTAATACATAAAGGTATATGTTATATAGTATTCTTTTTTATTATAGCCACATTAGGTGTGTTTTATTTCTAATTAAAAAATAAAGAAGGCACTGAGAAAACAGAGTGAGGAAGAGAGAGAAAGAGAGGAATCCACCAGCCATTACTGTTTTAATGCTTTAACTATTTATCAGTTAGTTCTTCATACATCCACAATAGAACAAATAGTTTCAGGTATGTAGGAACATACCTCCACTTTAGATACTGCTAAAACTGATCAAAATAAGCAAGCGTTTTGGGAAAGTAGGCAAAAATCAAATGAATATTATGGTGTCAGAGACAAGTAAGACTTGTGAGGCAGCTCTCATAAACACTCTCACAGTCAACTGTGTCTCTGCCAGAGTAATGTTCCTGACTTGACATAGTCTAAGGGCATCCTGTGGCTCTGAGGAGGTAGAGATCCTAGATGAAGCTGAGGCTGCTGGGCTGTATGTGCTGTGTCATGAAGAACAGTGGCTTCACAGGCACATGTGATCAATTAACTGAGTGCTGTTATAAATAAGCAACACATACATACTAAATGGGCTCCAGAACAAAAAATACATAAATAAATTCATAAAAATATGTGTTCTCAAGTTAGTAGTTAAAGTAAAAGTATATAAATATGCACTTTTTCTAGTTTGTAGGTGTTTTTTCTGCACAAGGATATATTTTAACAATTTTATATCTACTTTATGGATATTTTAGGAGTGGTCTAGAAGACAAATGTACTATAGATAATGACATCTGGATTCCTATTGGCAGAAAAGAACTAAGCTGAGGCAAGAAGAAGGCTAGAATGAGTCTTATTACATCTCATTGGATTGAGAAGTAAAAGTATAACAAATCATGGCTGCTAATGCAAATGCTTCAAATAGATAAGTACAGAAATTCATATACCTGTACATATGCAGCGTATACATTTCAGTGTGCTGAGTAGACCTAAAACAGTGAAAGTCTAATTCCTATAAGCATCCTTAGTAGCCATACCTTAGTTTACAAAAACAAATGTCCAACAATCCTGTGAAAAACTGCTTGACAGGAGAAGTCAAATGGCAATTTAATTTATTCATTAATTAAATTTATCAATTTAATTAAATTATAATTAAATTGACAAATTAAATTAATTAAAATGACATTTAACTAAAAAACAAGTATACTATAAGGCACACAATGTCAAAAACTTGTCAGATCAGCCCAAGTATGGATAACTGGCATATAGAACTGGATGTGTGCAATCGCTGATGAAAGTATGCAGTAATGTGATGACTTTGAAAAACTCAAATATGAGCTTAAAATGTGGTCTTGTAACCTATCCTGTCCTAGTTGCCTTTCCAGTATGTCCACCTACAGACTTGCTATAAAAGTTCAGGGTGGTTTCATTCATAAAAGTCAAACCAGAAACCATCTAAACATCCAAAAGGAGAACACATAATTACATTGTTGCAAACTTGTGCTATAAGATAATCCCTAACCAATGCAAACAGATGTTTCTATTATGGACAATATAAGTGAATCCCATGCAGTATGCTGAGTGAATGATACCAGACACAAAGAAGCACATGCTGTAAGATGGCATTCTAGACTAAAGTTATACATATAGCACTAG
Source organism: Dipus sagitta (assembly GCA_036346955.1). Taxonomy (NCBI): domain Eukaryota; kingdom Metazoa; phylum Chordata; class Mammalia; order Rodentia; family Dipodidae; genus Dipus; species Dipus sagitta. The sequence goes on along the minus strand of CM070771.1, from coordinate 100,132,378 downwards.
TCTATGTAGAGAGAGAAGACAGATCAGGGCCTGTTACAAGTAATGTCCTAATGAAGACTAACAGGGGCTTTAGGTAGATATGATGTGGAGAGGAAATGGGCATGTGGCTATATAGATTTATCAAAAATCCAAACTTGTACAGTTGGAAATGTTTAAATTGTATGATGTGTAATTATATCTTAAAACTGTTGATTTCAAAAGTGAATAGACTAAGAGATTATCAATGCATAGTAGCAAGCTTTCATTAACTACAAAACATACCTCAAATCATATTTTGGGACAAGTATTGGAAAAGCCACATGCAATGAATGGCTTCACACTCAGCATCCAAAGATAGAGTTAACATTTTAGTTTAGACTGTGGAATTTCATAGTCACCTCAAAGACAAAGTCATCAAACAATGAAGAGGAGCTACCCTAGGATAAATTTTTTTAGATTTTTCTATTTATCTGTTTTTTATTAATTAGTTTTGTACTCAGTGAATACAGTCAAGTTGGTGCCATTGTTAGCCTCCTCCATGTCCTTCCCCCTCCTCCTGGCCCCTCCTTGTTGAGGTATATGGGTCATACATTGTAGAGTTAGCCCTCACTTATGGGTAGGAGGAAATGTCTCTGCATATCATGACCCAATGTATGGCTCTGACACTCTTTCCACCCCCTCTTCTGCAAAATTTCCCAGAGCCATGTTGGGTTCATTTTGGGTCTGCTTCAGTGATGAGGTGTTGGGAGCCTCTGTGTCTCTGGATATCTGATTTGGTAGGAGTTGATTGTGCTCTGTGTCAATCTCCTTCACCCTTGTGCTAGTACCAGGTTCACCAAGAAAACAGCACCCTTGCTTGTTTTGCCAATTATTCTTAGTTTCAGCTGGGGCCCTTTTGAGGTATGATGGGGTGGTTCTTTCCTTAGGATCTGCATCTATCTGAAAAGGAGAAGCAGATTCTCCAACAGAGAGTAAAGTTAGCACTAGAAAAATGGGATAACCCTTATATTTAAAAAAAAATTTTTTTTCATTTTTTATTTATTTATTTGAGAGCGACAGACACAGAGAGAAAGGCAGAGAGAGAGAGAGAATGGGTGTGCCAGGACCTCCAGCCACTGCAAATGAACTCCAGACGCATGCGCCCCCTTGTGCATCTGGCTAACGTGGGTCCTGGGGAATTGATCCTCGAACTGGGGTCCTTAGTCTTCACAGGCAAGCGCTTAACCACTAAGCCATCTCTACAGCCCACCCTTATATTTTTTATAGAGAATTTAATAGGTGTAGGCCCTCTTGTAGCCCACAATTGGTGGTAACTTGATAATGGAGAGGAGGCTCATGTTTGATTTGATCCATGCATCTTGCCATGCACAACACTCAAGTCCAAATGGATCAAAGACCTCAATATAAGACCAGAAACTCGGCTACTACTAGAAGAAAATATAGGAGGAACTTTCCATGATATAGGAATGGAAGAGGACTTCCTGAACAAATCCCCAGTAGCACAGGATCTTAAACAGTCACTTAACCAATGGGATCACATGAAGCTGAAGAGTTTCTTCACAGACAAGCATACAATAAGCAAAGCCAGTAGATTACCCAAAGAATGGGAGAAAATATTTGCTGAATACTCTAGGATAAATTTTATACAAACCCTCAGTAAAATATGCTTTTGTGTTTTGTAGATAAACTCACCATTGTGCATCATCCGAGTGGTAAGTGGACTGAATACTATCAAAATACATATCAAACTTTTAAAATATAAGTACAAATTTAACAGTACTATGAAAGTGTACAACTTCATGTAGATGTCATATTTGTGTGCAAAACCACTTGACATATAAAGTTTTAAAAAATGCAGTCTGAGCTGGGCATGGTGGCACACGCTTTTAATCCCAGCACTTGGGAGGCAGAGATAGGAAGGTTGCTGTGAGTCTGAGGCCACCCTGAGACTACAGAGTGAATTCCAGGTCAGCCTGGGCTAGAGTGAGACCTACCTCAAAAAAAAAAAAAAAAAACTTCAGTCTGTAGAGTAGCAATTTCCTCGGTTTTCCCATGTGTAAAATGTAAGTCTAGAGACGTGCTGAAAAGTCTGATCATGACTCATGAACCTGACAGCTGATGGCTGATGGTGGAAGTCAGTGATAGAGCAAAAGGCATTTTAGCAACACTCCTTGGGATGAATCATTTGAATGTTATAGACAAGGAATGTATGATAATATGGGGAGGGAAACAAGGAACTAGAAGCCAGAGGACAACTGAACAGTCCAGAAGCATCTGTAGATGGGTCAAATCACTGAAAATGGCTGGAGAAGTCAAAGAGCTACACAAAGTGGCTGGACTGAAATGGGGAACTCCGTCGTAAAGGCAGGAGGTGCATCAAAGCCCAACAGTGAGTAGGAGAGTAGAGCTACCTTGCAATTGGCCAGTCTGGTGAAGGCAAAAATGAAGTGCTGTCATTACTCCAAGAGTTGGAAAGACTGTTTCTAAACCGAAGTGACTCCACAGGGTCTCCTCAAGTCAGTCCATACAAGAAAGAGACATGATTATCCAACTCACCAGGGTGCTTTGTCAATATGCTTCTATTATGGATTCAGAAATTTTTCTCCTTGCCCATGCCTGATTCTTGGTCCACATCATGTCAAAATGCTGAATGAATTACTCAACATGTGAATGACTGAAGTAAAAGTTTGTATTTCTAGGTAATACTACCCACAATGAAAATATGTTATATATGATTCCCTGCAGCAATAAGGTAGGCTGTGTTTATTTTAATTTGGTATTAAATTTATTTATTTTTTGACATTTTGATATGTGTATGCAATGCATTTGATTCCATTTTCCCAAATTACTCTTTGTTGCCTCCCTCAACCCTCACTAAAACCCTTCTTTTTCTTCTCATTAGATCTCCATCCTACTTCTATCCCTAGGTTGGTTTGATTGGTTTTGACCCACCAATTTAAATTAGGACCACATGCATGATCATGGGCAGGGTCTTATTTACTGGAGAAAGGCTTCACCACTAAAGAACATGACTCTCCCTCCCCCAGCAATCATTAGTTACCACTATTTACTTTGCGAGGTATGCGGTCCCATGGACCCCTTCCTCATCTGTGATGAAATATTGACAGGCTCAATCTTGTGCAGGAAACTACATCTGCTGTGAGCAGCTCATTAGTGTTGTAGGCTTGTCAAATTTAGAAGACAGCATTCCACAGCCCCACTTTCTATCTTCTTGATCTTACATCATTCTTTCAGCCCTCTTTTCTATCAGATTCCCTGAGAAGGAGGGTGTGGCTGAGCTGTATTGTTTAGGAGGAGCACACACTAGTTATTTTTCTTGGTAACTTTGCCATCTATGGATATCTGTATCTACCTCTGCCCTTCATACAAAAAAAAGCTTCTGTGCTTGAGGCTTCTTGCAGTCAAGTTAGCATTGCTGATAGAAATCACCCAAGCAAGAGCAGCTTGTGGGAAAAAGAGGATTCATTTTGGCTTACAGGTTTGAGGAGAAACCCCATGATGGCAGGGAAAATAATGGCATGAGCAGAGGATGGACACCACCCCCTGGCCAACATAAGTTGGACAATAGCAACAGGAGAGTGTGCCAAGTGTGACACTGGCTATAACACCTATAAGCCTGCCCCCCCAAAATATACTCCCTCCAGGAGATGTTAATTTCCAAATCTCCATCAACTGGGAACATAGCATTCAGAACACCTAAGTTTATGAGGGACACCTGAATCAAACTACCACAAGGCTGTAAGAAGTACCAATATATGGGAACAAAATATACTTAGAAGGCAGTGTGTCATGCTGCCCGATGACTATAACGACAGTATCAGGCTTCCCTGACAGGTCCAACCTAGCCATAGACTTTTGGCCAGATTTACAATATGATTGATGCACACTTTCCCCTCTCTGGTGTGGGTCTTAGATTCAATTGGAGAGCAAGTTGCTACTCCCAGAGCTCTCCTGCCACTATTGCACTCATAAACAAATCTTATCTTGCAAGTAGGTTGTGAAGTGCAAAGGATTGCTAAAGACACCCCACCCTTTAGCCGGCATAGAACCTTCTGGCAAGAAGAAAGCTAGCCAATAGGGAAGATGCTCCAAGCTTAAGTTCTTTACATCCTGAAACAAAATATATGGTGTCTTCAGCAATAATGATCTACCAACTAGTTGTGGTGGGTGACCAAGAGAAATAGAAACCACCAATATTGTTCAGGGGGCTTCTGTTGAGCCCCTGACCAGGGATGGGATGCCTCCCAAGGAGTCGTCTTCCCTACTGGATAGCTTTCTTCTTGCCAGAATTATGAGTATATCTGGCTTTACAATAAAAAAAATAATGAGTCCATTTGATTCAGGACATATAGTCCTAAACCCTCCTTATAGGTCATATAAAGCCCCAAAATACTATTGATGAAAATATGTATCACTTCACAACATAGAGTTACCTGAAAAGAAATTATAACAAGAGGATAAAAGAGCATTAAGTGAGGACTTCAACAATTGAAAACAAAGATACTTCAAGATGATGCCAATAATGTCCTGTCACAAATGTTTCTTCATGAAAATAAAGTTACTTCATCTCTCTGCATATATGATATAGGAAATGTACACAATTGCTAAAGGTCATGGGTTCTTGGATTTCTTGTTAAAATCCAAATCGAGTCCTTGGTAAGTGTCATAATAACACAATTTTAGTTCCCAAAGTTTTAATAATCTTTACAGCTTTCTTGTTTCAAATAAATAATAATCCATCATAAATTCATTTTCCCTTAAGAGGTGATTGAAGTATTTTGTTTTCTGTGTAATTTTATGGCCCACCATGAGCTATATAGTTCATGCCATAGGCTCTTTAAACTCCTTGAAATGCAAAATTGCACTGAAACATAGGAGTTTATGAAATCACTTTGTCAAAGAGTCTTCCACAAAATTCAAAGATACAAAACACATACACACACAAGTAAATATAGCATATAAGAATATGGGCTGGAGAATTAGCTGAGCAGTTAAGACACTTGCCTGCAAAGCCTAAGGTCTGAGGTTCTATTCCCCAGGGCCCACATAAGCCAGATGCACAAAGTGGTGTGTGTGTCTAGATTTCATTTGCAGAGGCTAGAAGCCCCGGAAAGCCCATTCTCTCTCACACCCACCTCCTTTTCTCTCTTCCTCTCACTCAAATAAATAAATTAAATTATGTTTTTTAGAAAGAAAATAAGCACACACACAGATATGTATACACACACACACACACACACACACACACAAAGATTTTGGGTCAGAAGAAAAAGATGCAAATACTCAATGTGAAGGCTTTTTCTTTCCAAATCAAAACAAAACTTGGGCAGATATAATGACAGATGCCTGTAGTCCCAGCAATTGGAAAGCTAAAGCAGAATAACAGGTTTGATGCCAGCCTGGGCTACACAGTGAAACCTTGTCTCAGAGACAAAACAGTAAATTAATTTAAATTATTAATAAACTTTGAACTCAAGGATTTCAATGTAGTTGTATTTTGCCATGATTCTGTTTCCTTTTAAGACAGAGCCTTGCCTTACAAAGCTGCTTTCTCCCTCACCTGTGAAAGGCAACTATACCTTGTAATGTTTTTTTGTTGTTGTTGTTCACCCTTAAAATGGAATAGTCCTAGCTCTCTATCTTTTTTTTTTTAATATATATTTCTTAGCTTCCTGCTCGACTCCAAGTTGAAAAAGAATTTGGTTTCTGCTACAAGAAAGATCATTAAAAGAGGTAAAATATTAGCTATTTTTCTTGGAAAACCTAAAGCAGACTTGTTACAGACTCAAATCATTTGTCGAGGAAACTGAAGTCTTTAAATGTTTCACTGTCTTCTCTTGAAAGAATAAACATTATGTATAGAAGTGGTTTTATGCTTGTTAATAAATTTTAAGGAGCCACTATTCACTACGACATTTCCTATGACCTCATTTTCAGATTGTTGTAAGAGAGCTTGATGCCCGGCAGATATGTTGTTTCTCGGTAAAGAAAGTCTGCATTTGGACCATGTGTTTCTTCTCTCCACGGAAAATCCACACTCTGAGAGAAAGCAGATGCAAGTCTTGGATTTCAGAATTCATTTTTAGCACAATTTATTATTATTAGACCTGCTTCAAATAGTCATACCTATGTGAAAATAGGATAACATAGACCATAGCATTCTCTGGAAAATCTTGCATTTTTTACAATACCTTTGCCACTGAAGCAGCTAAGTCACAGGGCCTGTTAAAGTTACTGATAGATTATTCTTCTTCTCCTCAGAATAACCATTACTATACAAACTTACTACAAATTTGCCTTCTAAGTGACAGGTCCACTGTTTACCTTTCTCATGTTGAAAGCCATAAATAGTATTATTATAAAATATCTTCAGAAAGTTTCCTTTATTTAGTGCTTGTTTTGGAAAATAAAAACTTTTTTTACTCAGTTTGTAGTTGTTATTTTGTTTTCTTTTTCAGTGCTGGGATTGAACACTGCCTCAGGCATGCAAGGCAAGCATTCCCACTAGCTCCATCTCCAGCCCTCTACATTTTTCCTTACCTCATATAAATTGTTCAAACTCTTGGGTTTCACAATGATATTTCAATATATGCATATGTCCTGTATTCATCATATCCATCCCACCTTCTCTGCCCTCTCTCCAGCACCATCCCCCGTCCCTAAAACTCCCTCTTAATTTTTTGTCAAGTTAATGTAGATGTCCTAAAGGCATAGTGGGTTCAGCAGCCTATCTCTTAGAAACACCTTCTCAGCTTGGACTACAACGCCGTTTATCATGCTATGTTTCCAAGTAGGAAGGCTAAACGTATATTGGGTCAAACAAATACACAGGGAAAAAAATGGCAGAAAAGTAGTAGAGAACTAGTTGGGAAGAAAAGGGGGCTCAGTGGAATAAGGACAGGGAGGGGGAACAAGAGAAGGTAATGAGAGGGTATCAGAATCAAAAGATGTACATGTATAAAACTTCCAGTAAAATATTTTAAAAGACATGTCTGACTCTTCAAACTAAGTTAATGAGAATAAACAATATTTTTCTGCTCATTATCCTGAAAAATGAGATCTACTAAACTTAAAAAATGCCACTAATTACATGGATAGGATGCATATCATAGAATAAATACAAATGGTGGTTTTCCTATTCCTAAATAGAAACAGTCATATATAATTAAAGTCATTCATATGTTTTTCATGCCTACCAACATTTCAAGTAGTTTTGGTTATAGTGATTTAATCAATCCCTAGGAGAAAGGGGTTTTTGATGATGACATTTGAAACTTTGATTCAGTATCACATCCATGATGAGCCCATGAAGTGTATACCCTCCCATACACTGAGCCTCCATTTCTGATGGTTCTGCCCACCAAAAATTGGGAAAAACAATACAAAACTTATACTTTTCCCATAATTCCCAGACCTATAAGATTCAAATAAAATTATGAGCTCTAAAGTAAGACCTTCCATATTGACCTGGCATCAATGCCCATGGTCAAACCATTGGCATCATTTTTTTATAAAAGGAGAAATCCAGTGAAGCCTAAAAGGGGCAATATGTTAGTTTTCTTGTAGCTGTGACATCATACCTGAATAAATCAATTTAAAGGGAGGAAAAGTTTATTTTGGCTTACAGTTCAAAAGGATATACTGCATCATGACAGGGAAGAAAGAAAAAAGTGGCAGCTGGTCAGGAAGCAGAAACTGATTAATGCCGGTGTTCAGCTCACTCTCCTTTTTCTCAATCCAGGAACCCAGCCCGTGGAATAGCATCATGCACACAGGGTGAGACTTCCCAACCCAAGTGTTCCCAATATAGAAACACCCTCACAGTAATTTTCTCTCCTAGGTGATCCTGGTACCCATCATTGACTACATTAACCATCAAAAGCCCACCCCTTGTCAACTTAACATGCAAACACATCATTTTTAAGTCATAACCTCCCCCTTGCCATTTCACAATGCAAAATGCATTCGGTCCAACTATATGGTCCTTACAGTCTTCACCAGCTTTTCCACTGGTCACAAATATAAGTGTATATAATCTCTTCTGAGACTCAGCAATCTCTTAACTGTGAGCCTTCATTATAATATATATATATATATATATATATATATATATATATATATATATATATATCCAACATGTAATTACATAACAAGGAAAGACTGAACTAAAGAAAAACTGAAACCAAGCAAAACAAACAGTAAGTCCTGCAGGCCCATATCAAGCATGTTGGGGCTCATAATAGAATCACATGGATTATACAGGGCTTGTGTAGTCCTCCGTCTCCAGCTCTACTGCCTGCAGCATACATAGACTCTCTCTAGGGCTGGCTCCCCCTTCTTTTTTTCTTTCTTTTTTAAAAAGTATTTTATTTATTTATTTATTTGACAGAGAAAGAGAGAGAGAGAGAGAGAATGGGTGTGCCAGGGTCTCCAGCCACTGCAAACAAACTCCAGACGCGTGAGCCCCCTTGTGCATCTGGCTAACGTGGGTCCTGGAGACATGGCTCAGCGGTTAAAGGTACTTGTTTGCAAAACCTGACCGCCTGGGTCTGAGTCCCCAGTACCCATGTTAAGCCAGATGTACAAAGTGTCATATGCATCTGGAGTGCACTTGCAGTTACAGAAGAGCCTGGTGTACCCATTCTCTCTCTCTCTCTCTCTTTCTCTCTCTCTCTCTCTCAGAAATAAATTAAAAAAATATGTTTTTAAGAGAGAAGACTGTAAAGTAAGTGCAACAAATTCAATTACATACTGCATTTATCTCCTTAGTAATGGAAGGCATCAGAAAATGGGAGCAAAGGGAGGGAGGGTAGAAAGCTTGACAGTTTTGTGGACAAGTGGAGTATTTCTAAGAAGTCTGTAACCACTAAAAGAGAATGAGGCACTCTACAGGAAACCTTCTGAAGACTCAGTAGAAAACCTGCACACCTGCACAGCCAGGTGACAGTGAACTTCAGCTCTGCCGAAACCCCTTCTTCATGTCAGCTCTGCTCTCAGGCCATCATTCAAAAGCTACTCCCTGCCGGGCGTGGTGCGCACGCCTTTAATCCCAGCACTCAGGAGGCAGAGGTAGGAGGATTGCCATGAGTTCGAGGCAACCCTGAGACTCCATAGTGAATTCCAGGTCAGCCTGGGCTAGAGTGAGACCCTACCTCAAAAAACAAAAACAAAAACAAAAACAAAAACAAAAACAAAAAAAAAGCTACTCCCATCCTTAGAATCTTCAATTTATCAACATCTGACTTCTAGAGAAATTTGAACTGGTCCTAAATGCCATTAATAGTCTTAGTTTTAATATGAACAGCCTCATTTTCACCTAGTTTGAGTTATAAGAAAGTATGTAGGCCAATGGGTTCTTAAGTGGGGCAATTACTTTTCTTTGTGCCCCAGATATTTTACAGTATCTGGAGACATTCTTGGTTACCATGACAGGGGAGGAAATGCTCCTGGCATCCAGACTGTGAAGATAGGCAATGCTGGGATGCTGGCAAACATCATGCAATACATAAGACAAAGAAATATCTGCTACACAATGCTAATGTTGCTGAAGCTGAGAAACACTGATCTAGACTAAGAAATAAAACGGAGTTTTATTTAATACAGTAGTGTAAGGCTGGAGAGATGGCTTAACAGTTAAGGTGCTTGAGCCTGTGAAGCCTAAGGACCTAGGTTCAATTCCCCACAACCCATGTAAGCTAGATGGATATGGTGACACATTTGTCTGGAGTTCATTTGCAGTGGCTAGGTACCCTGGCACCCTGTTCTCTCTCTCTCTCTCTCTCTCTCTCTCTCTCTCTCATTAAGTAAATTAAAAAAATATTTAAAAAACAGTATTGTAAATGAAAGCAGTCACTTTATATGGTGTTTTTGGAAGCAGAAACCCTGTGGTAATATAAAATGTCATATGACTAAATCCTCAGTGGATCATCAGCTACTCGGATGAATGGATGTACCTCATACATTTTCAAAAATAAATGTTGTGCTATCAATGGCAACCCTAACTTTTAGAAATGAGAATATTATTATTTATTAATTCCAATGACCTTGTAACTTGAGTGATTAGCTCTTCCTTGTGCACTGTTCTTATTCATCCTATAAAGCTCAGGAGGTCTGATTGTAATAACAGATTTATGTGAATATTTGTTTTGTGTTTCTTTCCTAAATGGGTAAAAATATAAGAGAAGCTCTGCACTGTTACCCTGAGGCAGAGGTCCCCAGCTGATTATGACAGAGGTGACACCAAGTCCCATTTGCATCCCTTTCTGTAGTCATACCTGCCAGATACATTTGACCTTATTTTGTGGGAACTATTGAGAAAAGCTACTATATAATAAATACTAGTAAAAGTTAAGACTCTGAACACATGAAGTTCAACTTTATAAATGATAACATATCATATATTCAATAACCTCATCTCCCAAATACTAAAGGTAATGAATCTTACATAATTTTAGCTGTGGTAAGTGACATCAAGCATCTAAATGTCCAGTGCAAAACCACATTCCAGAGCATCAACTTCGATGGAAGAACAGCCTAGTGTAAGCCGTGGCTCAGCTGTGTCCTAAGTGCATGAACAAAGCAACTTTGATTTCCCGATGAGCCTGACTTTAGCAACAATAAAATAGAGATATTATTACCATTGTTATCATAAGTTGTTTGAAGATTACATGTTGAAAGATGATTGATTAATTTCTTTTATGGAAAGAAGACAGAAATTAGTAAAAGAGTACTGTTAATGATTTACATGGAAAATTAGGCATAAAATGGGAATGTACAAGGCATACTAGGATGCATAGTTTATTTACCAAAATGAAAAAAATAACTTCTCAGAATATGTTAGCTGAGACAAATGGATAACAATGATGGTGTGTTAAAAATACTCTTATTGAAATATGAAGAGTAGACCGGGCGTGGTGGCACACACCTTTAATCCCAGCACTAGGTAGGCAGAGGTAGGAGGATTGTCATGAGTTCCAGGCCAGCTTGAGATTGCATAGTGAATTCCAGGTTGGCCCAGGCCAGAGTGAGACCCTACCTCAAAAAAACAACAACAAAAAAAGAAATATGAAGAGTGTGTGATCCTTCTGACTGGCATTTATGCATAGCCATATAGCATGTGATACAAACATGCACCATTAAAAAATAAAAACAAATATTAAGAACTGTTGAATAACAACCTGGATTATCTATAAATATCCAGTACCTCCAAAAAGGTCCAAGAGGGGGTCAGTATTATGGAAATGTTCCCTGAGTTATGTTCCAAGGAACTTAGGGAGAGGGTGTTGGGATGGTATTGGCCTTAAAGTGGGTTTCATTATCAAGTGGGTTTGGAAAGTGCTATATGCTTGTATTAATCACGTTATCATTGTTCTAACCAAACACCTGACAAGAAGCAGCTTATGTATGGAAAAAGGTTTATTCTGGCTTACAGCAAGTCCTAAGGGCATATGTTCTATCATGGCAGAAAAGGCGACCATTAATAGGAGAAACATCATGTAGTCACACTGAATCCATAGCCAGGAAGCAGAGAACATGAACAGGAAGTGTGACTGAACTTAAGAACCTTCCCCACTGACCCACTTCCTCCAGCAGGCTCCACCTCCCAAAGGTTCCACAACCTTGCCAAATGGCATCACCAGTTGCAGACCAAGCATTCAAACACATGAGCATGTAAGGGACATTTTACAATCAAACCATAGTAGTATTTTTTTCCATTTTAGATAACCATACTATACACAAATGTATTGAAATTAATCTTGCAATAAAATTTACATTGTTTGAAAAAAATTGACTTACGTTTTATTTAAACACATTTTGATGTCATTTTTTGTAGACCAAAAAAAAAAATTTAAGAATGCTTGCAATGGTGTTGAGGGGTAGTTTGGAACCTGGTTCAGTGGGAAATGGTCTTTATCAAGTGGTGATGCCTGCTGTTACCCAGTGGCAGTGTGGAGATAGGAGCAGTGGATGCATGTTTGCAGCCTGGCATTCAAGTTCTCATAAGACAAAAGATTAAGTTTTTGGTTTTGAAGGAGAAGAATTTCACTCCAAAGGCATAGCAGGCATTTTCAACAAAATCACAGAAGAAAACTTAATTGGGAAAGAGATGCCAATGCAGATACAAGAAGCCTTTAGAAGGCCAAACAGACAAAACCTGGGAAGAACCTCTCCTTGTCATATTATAATTAAACTACCAAACATACAAACCAAAGAAAATGTACTGAAAGCAGTTAGAGAGACAAAATAAAGTCACATACAAAGGCAAGCCCATCAGGATCACAGCAGATTACTCAACACACACTTTAAAAGCCAGAAGGGCTTGGAATGATGTATTCCAAGTTCTGAAAGATAACAACTGTCAACCAAGGTTACTTTATTCCTTCAAAGCTATCCATTCAAATAGGCAGAGAAATAAGGATATTTCACAACAAAAGGAAAATTTGAAGACAAATCCAGTCTACAGAAAATACTTGACAGAATCCTCCATGTTGAAGAGAAAGAAAAGCACAAATACAAGGAACCTGCAAAAAAAACAAACCATACTCAAATAGAAGCTGATATAAAAGAGCAAAGGTAAAACAGGAAGAACTACAAAACAAGAAAAATGGTTTTGAAAATAATAAACATTAGTTTCATTCAGAATAAAGTTGACAGTTTAGCATGTCTTTGCACTAATAAGAAAAATAGATGTTTTTGTCAATTAACACTGAGATTTCTGCTGTATGATTGTCTTTATTGTGTCCTAAATCAACATTAAGGCTGGCTCCCCTCAGAGTAGGTAGAAGATTGGTCAAAGGCACTGTGCAGGAAACACTGGCACAATTTCTAAGTTTGAAGTTCTGTTCAGCAGCTTAGTTCTGGAATCTTTGTGTCCCATATAGTGACCATATATTGACCCACAAAGTGAGAAATTGTCCCTCAGCAAACTAATCAAATATTTCTCATGGACTGCCTCATTTCTCCAGGTACAATGGACATGTTACAGCACCTATAAGAAAGTGTCTACAATTCCCCTAGAATTTCTCATTTCTTTATTCAAACAGAGAGGATTCTGGGAAGGATGTAATTGTGTTTTGGCAGTCTGGACTGACACTCAAGTAAAGGTGCCTGCAGGCAGATAAGGAGACCAGAACATGGGTTATAATATAAAGTGGTGTGTTCTGTAACTCAGTGTGGCAAGTCCTGCCTGGCATGTCCAGATATTCTGCATCAACTGACCTGGGGAAATCCACCAGATGTCCTTCCACTAGCAGTGATGTTGAAGGACACAAGACCCTCACCAGTGGTTCTTATCTGTCCTCCCACTGGTTTCCATAAATTGTGCCTCCTTGGCTGGCATATTTACAGTGCCATTTGGATTTTGGCCACAAATGATGTTTCCTACATTAAAACAAGGAACAAGGCTAAAAGATGGCCAAAAAAATCCATTTATGACTACAAAACTATGTTTATTTACCTTTTTCAAATATTAGGAGATAAGCAAGTATTATCATGCTGAGATAGAAATCGTTTCTGTAGCAAAAAAATAAACAGTATTCATAAAAATATTTCTCACATTTCAGTCTCAGAAATGGGAATGAAAAACAGCAATGCTCTCTGGAAGATGGCAGAAATTTTATTTAAAAAATAATTTTTGTAAGTCTATAAAATGTAGCACCATTGGTCCTAGAAAAAATTATACACACACACACACACACACACACACACACACACATATATATATAATATTATGTAGAATGAAGAGAATGAATTATTTTTTCTTGGATTACTATGTGTACACATTGAATAAATTTTCATATTCAAAGGGAATATGGAGAGCCAACAGAATATCCACATAAATGAAAGAAAGTTTTTGCCAGCTATACCACTGACAGAGACCTAATATCTACAATCTACAAAGAACTTAAAGCCTAAACAAAATAAATAAATAAATAAGTAAATAAATAAGCAACACACTCAATAACTGGGGAAGAGAACTGAATAGGAACTTCTCAGAGGAAAAAATAGAAACAGCTAACACACACTTAAATTGGTCGGGCTGGAGAGATGGCTCATCAGTAAAGGCCTGCGAAGCCTAAGGACCATGTAAGGCATACACACAAGATGACGCAAGTAAGCAAGGTCACACATGCACCCGAAGTGGTGCATGCATCTGGAGTTCGATTACAGTGGCTGGAGGCCCTGACATTCCAGTTCTCTCTCTCTCTCTCTCTCTCTCTCTCTCTTGCATAAAAAAGGCCATTCTGTTGAGCTTGCCTCAAAAAAAAGAAAGAAAAGAAAAGAAAATGTTCAACATTTCTAATAATCAGAAAAATGCAAATTAAAACAACTATGAGATTTCACCTTGCTCTAGTAAGGATGGCAATCATTAAAAAACCAAATGAAAACAAATGTTCGCAAGGATGTGGGCAAAGAGGAACCCTCATTCACTGTTGGCAGGAATGCAAAATTGTACAACCACTATGGTAATCAATATGGAGATTCCTGAAAAAAGATGAATATAGAACTACCAACAGACCCAGTTATTACTTCACTGGACATTTACTCTAAATGCTCCATGCTTCACTACAGAAATATCTGCTCAACCATGTTTATAGCAGCTCAATTCATGATAGCTAAGAACTGGAATCAACCCAGATGTCCATCATTGGATGAATGGATAATCAAGCTGTGGTGCATTTACACAAGGGAATTCTACTCAGCAACAAGAAAAAAAAATGATACAATGAAATTTGTAGGAAAACGGATGGGCTTGGAACAGATCATACTCAGTGAACTCACACAATCACAGAAAGACAAATGCTGCATGTTCTCACTCATCTGTGGTTCCTAACCTGGTTCTGCTTGAGTTGCTGGCATACTGGATAGGCAAGTCAAGGCCCATAGTTGTGAAGATGAAATATGTGAAGCTTAAGGAAAACTTGAGACTCAGTTAATGCCCACTGCATTATCGAGATCATCATTAGCATCAGTCTGTTCTCATCTTGAAATACAATAGCCAATTACTGTAGTCAATGTCATCAGAGACTTTATAATTGCGTTGTAAACTCTTCTTCTTTGAATTACATACAGAAGTGAAAGTTGCAGTTAAAAAATAATTTTAGATATGTGTCCCAAATTCATTAATCCCTAAGAATCTGTTTTGGATTCTGACAAAGTTAAGGTTTGGACATTTATGGAATAGTCTGAGAATAGAGATTACCTTGAGGAAGATTTATTGATATTTTTGTTTATAGCCTCCAAAACAGGGAAACCTGCCTAGGTGTTCATAGCAAGCTAACTTCTACTTGCTTCTGACCCAAGGACTCCTTGCAATAGAGGGGCTGTCATGGAAGCAGCCATTTCTCAGACTTCCTATCAGAGAAGGACTGCCTGTGAGACACATTCCACCAGGGACACAGTCTCAAGGCAGGCATGAGAATCTGAGGTGAGCAGAGGGCATAGCCCTGCTCATGAAGCCACAGGATACATGGGACCCTTGCTGATGACTGTGGTGGTGGTCTGTGAGGTCACACTCAGGTGTCTAGACATAAGGTTCAGGGGTTTCTGAGAGTTGTGATGGCATCAGTGGTGGCATTAGGCACAGTTGCTTCCTAATCTCTATATTTTAGCCACAGTAGTATTGACTTAAATAAACATCTTGAATCTAAAGAAACATTATTGTACTTTAATTCTCGGTATTAAATCTAATTTATAGCAAAATATCTAAGAGAGTTTCTGTTTCCTAAATGCAACCATGACTAAATCACATCAACAGTCTGAATTTAACTCCATTTTTAATTAGTTGGAATTTTATCTGATAACATAGTCTCTAGCTGATACTTCCAATCCATTTACCTTGCTACTCAGTTCTTATTTCAGGCACACTCACCCCAATAGGTGATTCCTTGATGTTAAGTGAATGACCACCATCAGATATCTTCTGGAATACCTGACGTATAAAATAACTCATTCCTCCTGACATGACTCCAACTTTCAAAACAATCTAATACCATATCCATCAAGTTACTCAGATGTGTATAATCAATTTGATATTCTTTCGTACTTTATATAATAGCTTACAGAACTTTAAATTTAAATACCAGTGAAATGATCCTCTTTAAAAGTAATAAAACCTAGGGTGCTGAACTCACAATGGTCACCATATTTCTACTAAGCAAGTAGTTCTGGGCTGTTTCTCATAAAACTCAAAGAATGGATCTCACAGATGATGAAGGATGGGTTTTAAAGGAAAAACTTAATTACAGAAAGAAAGCACGTTTGGAGAAAAAAAAAAACTTATTGCAGAAAGGAAGAAAACTTGTTTCAAAAAAGTAAAAGTAAACCACGAAAGCACAGAGCTCCCTGCAAACAGGAGGGGACTTGGACAGGTTGCCTTTGATGGCTAGTATTCAAGGGTTTAGAAGGCACTGTGGTTACAGAAATAAATGGATCTTTAAAATAATTGGACTAAGATTTGGAGACATGCTGTTCTGGTCTAATTATCAATTCCCACAAGATGTCCGAGTATATCCTTTTCAATCAGGGCATTGATTACAGTTTTCTCCATCTCAGTGACTGGGTCAGTGGGAGTGGGTTTTCAAGTGAAGGCTTGTAAAGTTTGAAAAATAGACAGAACAAAGAGAGGATTTAATAGGGGCCAGCCCAAGCCTGCTGAGACCAACCTTATTATTTTTCCTGTCCTTCCTATTTTCTAACTCATACCAACCTGCAAGCCCTCTTGTTTTCATTTCCCAGTGTTTTTAAGTTTACTGGCACTGTCTTTAACCAGGCATTCCCAAGGAAAGGACAAAAGGAAAAACTGCAGCCAAGGACTGGCAGCTTAATAGCCAATGACACAGAAGAAGATTGTGGATTTTCAAGGCTCCTTCCGAACTGCCTATCCACTTTCCTACTCCTATTCTCTCACCATTATTACCACAGTTGTATTAAAATCTTTGTTCATTGGCTACTTTGTAGGATCTAGATCTATGTAAGATACTGCTCAAAAATGTTCAATTAAATCAATTACCTTTATTAAAACTTATTTTTCATTAATAGCTAAAAGTAGAAAGTTATAAATTCAGGAAGAAAGTCTTTTATATGTATAATCAAGGCATCAGCAGTAAATTACCCATTGAATAATTTTTCTATTATTAGTCTATGCCATTATTAGTAACCTCACAATCAACATAAAGGATACTATGGAAGTCCAGATTGTGTAAAAAAAAAAAAGAGAGAGAGAGAGAAAGAGAGAGAGAGAGCACTTCAGTAAACCGGGTGCCAAATGAAATACTCTCTGAGATTTGAAGTATAGAGACTGCATAAAGGGGAAAAGTTGATGGACCAAATATTAATGGGTGGCCAGAGTTAGTGTGAGGCACAGTAGTAACATCATTTGCCCAGAATGATTTTCTCTCCTAGACTGTGAGGCTAGGCATCAAAGCTAGTACCTCAAGTGGAATCTCATCTACTGGAGTGTAGTGGTCCAGACAAGAAACTCAATATAGCTTTCTAATCTATTTCATTCACTCAGTACTATATACCTTGGTTTTCTTTTATTTTTTCTTTTCTTTTTTTTTATTGACAACTTCCATGATTGCAAACAGTATCCCATGGTAATTCCCTTCCTCCCCCCGACTTTGCCTTTGAAACTCCACTCTACATCATATCCCCTCCCCCTCTCAATCGGTCTCTTTTATTTTGATGTCATCATCTTTTCCTTCTATTATGGTCTTGTGTGGGTAGTGTCAGGCACTGTAAGGTCATGGATGTCCAGGCCATTTTGTTTCTGGAAGAGCATGTTGTAAGGAGTCCTACCCTTCCTTTGGCTCTTACATTCTTTCTGCCACCTCTTCTGCAATGGAACCTGAGCCTTGGAAGGTGTGATAGAGATATTGCAGTGCTGAGCACTCCTCTGTCGTTTCTTCTCAGCACCGTGGTATCTTCTGAGTCATCCCAAGGTCACTGCCATCTGAAAAGAGAAGGTTCTCTAACTAAAAGTGAGAGCAGCAGTAATATATACATATAAACATTAAGAGAAGTGCTTACTGGGCAGTTTGGTGAGCATAGTATATACATTTATCCATAGGCCAGGAGATGTTAAACCCCTAAGGCTCATGACTACCCCTGTTGTAGGTTTTCAGTATCAGGGATGTATTCCTTCCCATGGAGTGGGCCTCCAGTCAAATTAGAGGGCGGTTGGTTTCCCCCATAATAGACATGCCACTATTGCACCCATTGACTCATTTGGCCTGGCTGGACAAATATCAGGCTTGCAGTGTCCACTGTTGAGTATCTTCAATGGTGATTTCTCTCTCTCCCATTGAACTGCATGCAGTGTGGCTTTTTCCAGCTTTCTTTCAACTGGTCTATAGGGAGGAGGTTTTCAGCTAAGTGCCAACAGGATTTTTCAGTGGCCTTGCAGCCCAAGTATGTGGAGTCTTCAGCAACAGGGTCTTATCACCTATTCCTGGTGGGAAACCAAAGGCCTCGGCAATAGGCTGTAATGTCTTGGGGGCATCAGGGACCTCCCTGGCCAACAACTCATTGGAAGGTTTCCCATCCCTGGCACTGGACATTTTCTAATAATAATCTATGGCTCCTGTGTGTTCCATTGTCCAAAGAAGTAGGTTTCCGTATGACTTATTTATATCCTGTTAGATTTTGATTAGCCCTCCCTCCACCTTTCCTTTACTCAATCTCTTCCCCTGACTTATACCTTGGTTTTCTTCAGGGCAGAGGACATGATTTGATGAAAAGCAATAGACCACTGAGACTAAGCTCCTTCTGAAATGAAACTAGTTATCTGATCATCTCTGAGTACCATAATCAGATGCTCCCAGTGAACATGACATGGCCTTATTAGTCTTACCCTCCCCCCAATTAATGGTCACTGACCCCTGGAATAATACTTTTACATTTTTGTCATCAACTTCCTATATTTATAGAAAGGAGACAATATCAGATTGGATAGTGTATTTATCATTTCTTATTGAAAACACATTTGATATCTATATTTTCCCCATTAGTGTTATTAATCAAAGCCAGGGCCTTGTGAGTCCTAGAGTCCTTTACCACAGAACTCTACTTCCAGCCCCTATATGCATTCTGTTTGGGTGACAATAACCTCCCTCATACAGATATACTAATCAAAGAGAAATCATTTGCCTTAGTTAAATTAGTTTATCATAAAATGCTTTATTGGATTATTTTCACCTTTACCAAAATAAATTTACCCACCTAAGACATACTAAGGTATAGAAATATCTTGGACTTTTGACACAATGCCATTGCTGTCAGTATATTTTACTATACTCAAAGTTTTCACTCATTAGCAACACAAAACATAAACAATGCAGTGATAATTCAACAGCAGGCATTCTATAATCTACTTATTCCACAAACATGCTGCATTGCAAACAACCAAAAAAAAAAAAAAAACCAACCTCTTTGTAACATGCAATGGATGCTCATATAACTGACAATATTCATCTGGGCTCCTTCCCATGACTGCACTCACCAGTAGGTTATTTTTCAGTAATTCTGCTGGCCTTGCTGGACATTACCTGGCTCTGCTGTTCTAGGAGGGCCTGAGCTGGGAATCACAGCATGAGTCTGCACAATGTCAGGTCTTCTGTTCACCAGTCATGTGGTTCAGAAATAGTGTCATGGCAACTGCACAATAGAGTTTCAGCAGATGCACACATTTTTCTAGCCTCTAGGAGTGCCATATTCGCTATACATCACTGCTGAAAGCAAGTCATATAGCCAACCCATAGTCAGTGTGGGATTGAACAAAAAAGTTCATATCAAAGAATGTGAGTACAAGAAAAATTCAGTCCCTTATCAAAATCAACTTACCAAAACCACTTTTTAAGGTCAGTTTGTCTCATTAAAATGTATATAAAACCACATCAAAACAACTATGTAATGAAAACTAGCAAAACTAAAATTAAAGTTAAAATAGAAAAATTGAAAAATATTTTCAAATCTAGTATATAAGGATCACATTGTGTTTCTTAGGTATTTGTCACAGCAATAAAAAGACTGACCATCATACTTACCTTATCACAAAAGCCTACACTAACATCCCTACCTAATGACCTTTACCTCTTCTCATTTTTTAATTTTAAATATTTATTTTATTTATTTGAGAAAGAAAAAGAAGAGAATAAGTGTACAAGGGCCTCCTGCCATTCCAAACACACTCCAGGTGCATGCTCTACTTTGTTCATTTGTCTTTACGTGGGTACTGGGGAATTGAACCCAGGCCAGCAGACTTGACAAGCAAGTAAGTGTCTCTGACTGCTGATCCATCAACCCAGCCCTCTTTTCATTTATCTCTCTAGCCCATATTACTATCTCATTATCTAGTTTATACTTGTTCATCTATTCATTGGCTTTCTCACAAGAATACAATGATAAAGGTAAGAAATTCATCCACATTTTTCAAAATTTTGCCTATAGACTTAAATTGGTGAATGAACCAGTAAGTGGAATGAATAAATTAATCAAAAGGGTGAATATATATGCATATATATATATATATTCTCTTCATAAGTATAATCACAAAATATTTCAAAATAAAAAACACATATGATTTTTATTAGTGCACTGACTGTTATAAGAGTGAAATTCATGTAAACATTTAACAACAAGATATTAGACATTAATTAAACTTTCTGTTCCACAAATGTATCATTGCTAGGCACTGCGATATTCTATCTGCCTTGCTACATTAAATTATATCAGTGGGAGAAACAGCCTTTTAAGAAGTCATTATATGCCATTATTCCAGACAATGATACATGCTATGAAGAAAGGCTAGGGAGTGTGATCCTAGGGGAACTAGCCTAACTTTATCATGATGAAGCCTATGCATAAACATGTTCATAACACAACATGTTAACTAGAACATGTCAGAACAGAGTAAATGCCACATACTTTTACAGACATGTATAAGCATAGCGGCATGAATTGGAAAAAATAGGTAATAAACTAAAATTAAAATTTTTAATTTTCATATTTGTTATTATATCATTTATCCATCTTTTAAAAAGGAATATAGACAGAGCAAAGGAATTTGGATCAGGAACATCTAAAGTCTAGAGCCTTAGGAGCACAGTGCTCATACTGTCTCCCAGAAGAACCTCCTAGCTGCATACAGAATAGCTTCAAGTCAGGAAGGTCATTGGGAGTCATGTGTTCTGCTTCTCTTTTGTTTCAACTAATTTTCTGGGTTATCTAAATTTTTTAGTGGACACAAAAGCATTCAATCCTGTTCAAAATATCTATACTGCTGAAGACACCTTATGTGGTTGACACATAAAATGGAATGGCATGGCTAGAAGCTGGAAGAGAGTCAGTCCCCAGACAGTCAGCGAGTCTAGTGCCAGAAGATTCTACATGGGCGACTGGGGGAAAATGACCAATATCTGTCCAAGCAACTCATGGTCTAACCTACTTAGCAGAAAATAACTTGTTGTGATGCCCACACAAGTGCAATAGTGGCACACAGCTATGGTGGGGAACCAACTGCTCTTAATTTGGCTAACTGATCTCCTCAGTGGTATGGGACCGATAGCTGAACCTGGTAAACAAGTCGGAACTATATCCGAACATAAGCCCACTCTCCAATATCAAGCTACCATCAATTGTGGGCTACAAGAGGGCCTACACCTATTAAATTCTCTATAAAAAAAAAAGTAAGGGTTATCTCATTTGTCCTGGTGCTAACTTACTCTCCGTTGGAGAATCTGCTTCTCTTTTTCAGATAGATGTAGATCCTAAGGAGAGAGCCACCCCATCATACCTCAAAAGGGCCCCGGCTGAAACTAAGAAAAATTGGCAAAACAAGCAAGGGGGCTGTTTTCCTGATGAACCAGATACCAGCACAAGGGGGAAGGAGATCGACACAGAGAAAAATCAACTCCTACCAAATCAGAGAGCCAGAGCCTCAGAGGCCCCCGACACCTCACCACTGAAGCAGACCAAAAATGAACCCAACATGGCTCAGGGAAATTTTGCGGAAAAGGGGCGGAAAGATTGTCAGAGCCACATGTTGGGTCATGATATGCAGAGACATTTATCTTACACATAACTGTGGGCTAACTCCACAATGCATGACCCATATACTTCAACAAGGAGGGACCAAGGGGAGGAGGTAGGTCACGGATCAGCCTAATAATAGTACCAAACTGACTGTATTTGCTGAATACAAAACTAACTAATAAAGAAAAAAAAAGAAAAAAAAACTAATTAATAATTTTTTTTTAAATACATTAAAAAAAAAACATTCTAGTCTTCAGGCATGGAGGCGCACGCTTTTAATCCCAGCACTCGGGAGGCAGAGGTAGGAGGACTGCCATGATTTTGAGGCCACCTGAGACTGCATAGTGAATTCCCAGTCAGTCTGGACTAGAGTGAGACCCTACCTCAAAAAACTAACTAAATAAATAAAACATTCTACATGAGTCATCTATAATTCACTTTGATTCAGGTTACTTATTATGATGCCTATATTTTGTATTTTAAAACTGAATTTTCCCTTCCATTCATTGTAGAGGGATTCAATTTTACAAGGCCCTATGCAAAGAAATTCTCTGTGTAAAAGTGGAATGACCCTCCAAATTTCAAGTAATTGGTGGCTGTCAGTTTTCTGCTGCCTTCTGTTTGTCGGGCATTGTGCAAGCTGCTTTATACACAAAACTTCTTATCCTCACAGCATTTTTACATGGTAGGCTTTATAGATATAGAAACAGTTTCCAAGTGTGAATTGTTTGTATCTAGAATTTCTTCCTACATTAGTGGCCAACAGATAAATTGGAAGAAAACAATGCCTAACCAGCTTATATTTGAACTTTAGATTATTTTTACACCCAGAAATGACTGATTGTCCTTTGGTGCCATGGACTTTAATTCCTATAGTAGACATTGGTCATGCTTGACTCTCTGAGTCTCCCTTTCATTTTCCTGTTGTCACTGAGATGGTTCTTTAGAGGAAACAGCCCATTACTATAGTTGTGGCAGTAATTGCAGCAGACTCAATTCCATGTCAAAAACTCAAGGGCCAGATCCTTCTTCAATGGACTCTTACCACAACCAGGTTCCTAAGTACATCCAGTCAGATCTCACTGCCAAAATGCTGCTGATCTGTAATAAAGAAAAGATTCATCCTGACACAGAGCAGAATGTTGTGCAGATGACAGTTTCTTTGGAAGGTCTTGGATACAGTTTGGTCTGATCACCTCTTCCCCTCACCATCCACACAACCCCTGTTTCCTATCTGTTTTCCTAGCACAGTCTTCCAGTATCACATCTTTTAGATCACTCCAGATGTTCCCACAACACATTTAAGTTTTCTAAGAAAGCCAGGGTCATTCTGCTAATTGTAACCAACACCTGAGCTGGAGAAATCAAACTGTGTACGTTCTGGATTAAATTGTGTGAATCATAACCCTTGGAACCTGTGAATATGTTGTTTCTATAAATGAGTTGTTTTACAGATGTGGTCAAGATAAAATGAGGTCATGCCAGAGTCAGTTAGTCCCATATCCAATCTGTTGCTAATCCTTATGGGAAGATGAGAGGGATGTAGAAAACACCATGCCAAGACAAGCACATGCACAAAGAATGGCACTGAAGTGGTATAGCTGCCAATGAAGACTTCCACAAGCCACTAGAAGGTAGGATGTTAAAATACAGTGACATGGTTTTGAACAAGGGGCCCCTAATATCATTGTCCATGGCATTTGCTGAACGTTTTATAAGTACTTACTAAAATAGTTACAAGAGAAGCATTAGATAAAATATAATAGCAAAAAATTTTCAAGGATATAAATTTTCGCCATAATAATACTCCAACCCTGAAATGTTAGGAAATAAGAAATGGTACACAGTTACCTTTTTGGGACAAAGCAGCCAACTAGATGCAGGTTATAGGAGGAAAAGGCTTATTCTAGCATCTGGTGTTGCAGGGAAGCCTCACGTTGTCAGAGAAAGGCACGGCAGATGAGGCAGCAGCTGTACCGCATCTTGTCTCAGCAGCAGGATCGAAATAGTGTGAGTGTGCCAGTTCTGCACACCCAGTGGGCCAGACTATAAAGTCCTAAGTCCCATCCCCAGTGACACACCACCTCCAGCAAGGCTGCACCTCCCCAAAACCCCACCATCCAGGGTCTGCAGAGGTGGCTTAATCATAAACACTTAAGGGGGCTAGAGAAATCGTTTAGTGTTTAAGGCACTTGCCTGTGAGACCTAAGAACCCAGGTTCGATTCCTCAAGACTTATGTAAGCCAGATGCACAAGGTGGTGCATGAATCTGAAGATTGTTTGCAGTGGCTAGAAGTCTTGGTGCAACCATTCTCTCCTTCAAGTAAATAAATAAATAAGCACTTGAGGCTATGGGTGACATTTTTCATTCAAACCATCACATCAGGCTATGACATATAGTCAAAATGCTACTCATATTCAAGATACTATTATAACATATGTAAAATTAGCAGAAATAAAGCAGAAAGCAAATAAAGATCCTCAGTAAAAGAATTTCCAGAAAATTGTTAAATACTGTATGTGTTATTATTTGTATATACATATATAATGTCCACCACAGGCTCATATGTTAAAGTTTGGTAGTGTTATCTTGGGGTTTTTGGAAACCTTGGGAGTTCTAGGCCTTGCTGGGGGAAGCAAGTCTTTAATGAAAAGCATGGTCCTTTTTTGGTTCCTTTCAGTCATGAGGTGAAGAACTTAATCTGCCATACTCTCTGGTCACCATGACATTCTGTCAGTACTGAAATGTTTGTGAGCAAAATAAATCTTCTCCCACTAAGTTTTCTCTCAGTTACTCTTTTGCCTCTATAATAAAACTAACACAATATACAACTAGCTTATTAGTTGACCAGACATTGATCAGTGCAGTTAAAATGAACAATGATTTGATTTTTAGACTGCCTTCAGGCATTGTTATATTTTATTCAACAAAGTCAAATTAGACTGCAGAATGCTGGGCAAAAAAAAAAAATGTGTTTTACAGGTATTATGTTGGCATTTTAATCTTCTGTGACTTTCATTATGCATTAGCTTTGCCGTTATTGCAAAATTCTTCACATTTATTTCTGGGACTGCCATTTGATTTAGCAACCGATAGAAACAGCTAAAAGCATTTCTTGGTCTTAATTTAGAGTTGCCCATGACAAATGTTTCTGAAAGAATATATGGTGGATCCCACACATTTATCACAGCATCTGGGCCATGTTTGTTTCTGTGGGATACAGAAGAGGAAAGGAAGGGATTCTTGTGTTGGTAAACTGGAAGTCTAAGAATTACACTTCCCATCTGGGGTTTCCTTGACAAGAGCACTGGCTTATCCTTTTCCATTAATTACCAAAATAAACTGTTACCTTGCAATGACAATTATCTCAGCGATCTAGACAAATAAAACTAGTAAGAATAAGCACTTTCATTTAAAGACAGTTGTATTTACTTACTATGACAGACATTCAACTAGTTTCTAGAGTGTTTAGAAGAAAATGCACACATACATTTAGCCCATATAAGCACAAAAAGTTACATAAACCCAACATAATTAAAGCAATTTATATAGGACATAAACTTTATGACATTTATAGTCAACTTGCAAGTAGAGATGGCAACTAACAGAAATAACTTCTCCTAGAAAAAACACTTATGTGGTTTGAGCAGCTCCAAAATACCAGTCTTTAAATATGCACTATTCCACCAAAGTACCAAAAGGAGACCAACAGACTGAACAAAAAATATGTCTCGATTTAGAGATTTGGTGAGAACATACAATAAAGACCTACTTTTATAGTTGTTGTTGTAAAGAATAAGCCCAATGTCTCCAGCATTCTAATTGCATTAACTCCATTAGGGAATACCATTGCAAACAAACAGCAGGCTTACCTAGATCTACTTACTGAATAATTAGCGTAAAAGTGATATCAGTGGCGTTTAAGCTACTGAGTTCTAGAGATATATAAACCTGTCTACTGTATAATCTCACATGTTAAATAATGAAAATAGTGCATTGTGTATGTGTTGATGTGTTTGGGGCGGGGTGTGGGTACATGTGTTTGTACATTCATGTGTATAGTCCAAAGGTGTATGTTGGGTGTCTTCTTCAACAACACTCCATCTTATTTTATGAGACAAGGTCTCTCACTGAACCTGGAGCTTATTAATTCTACTGGACTAGCTAGACAATAAGCCCCAGGGATCCTCCTATCTCTGCCTTCCTGGACTGTGATAACAGATTTACATTGTCAGTAACAGGTTTTGCATGAGCGATGTGGTTATGAACTTGAGTACTTATTTTTGCACAGTGGGCACTTTACCACTTGAGCTATCTCCCCAACTCCAAAAGACAGTACATTTTTAATATCAAATGGGTGATGAGGTAGCAAGTTAAGTGACTGCCTGAAGGCACAATATGAATAGGGACCATCAAGTGCTATCTCTCATGGAAATAATGCAAAATCATTTCTTCCTAATAGCTTAGTGTCTGAATGAACCTTAACACATTAATCCTGACTCTCAGCCCACTACTGAGCAGATGTCCACCAGCAACTTTCCAATGAACTTGCTCCTAACAGAATTATAATGGCAAACACTGCCCTTCAGCAGCAAGCTAACACAATTTTTCAGTGAGCAATTTTTCTTCATGAAGTAGAGAAAACAAGTATGACTCTTGCCTAGTAGACTTAGTTGTGTACTAATTTAGACGTATGTGGATAAAAACTTATAGTAGTAACAACAAAATATAAGAGGTCCTATTCTCAGAGTCCTTTTCTGTCCTTTGAAATTGAGTCTCAGGTAGGTAGGGTGTGTGTGTGTGTGTGTGTGTGTGTGTGTGTGTGTGTGTGTGTGTGTGTTCATGAACAGTACTCTTCCCACAGCCATGTGTAAAGACAGTGGTGTCCCTGAAGTTAACAGTCATTGATTTTAACAGTTGCATTTTCATCTTCTGAAAGCATCTTTACATCTGCAGAAGGGAGTTGCCAATTTATCTGAAGGAAACCCTTAACAAAGTGCCCACACAAATAATTATATCCAGAATGGATTCTGAGATAAAGTATAGCAGTCTAGCTCATGTGAACAAGAGACTAAATTCTCATCATTGGAGTGGAGCTTGTTCAAACAGTCATCTCAAAACAACTTTCTCTAATCCCTTTTCTTCAAACTACCCATTATATGTATTTTTTATTCTTTAGAAAGGTGTGATGCTGATATAAAAAGCTACCGTCCAAATGCCTCATCATAGTTCTTCCCTCTGAGAGTGAAAATATTCTATCCTGAGAAGCCCTAAGTGGAAGAGGTAAGCACAGACCAGTACTTACTTCAGAGCAACTTATTTCTGCCCACTGTTCATGTTCATGATCTACTAATTTTTAGCAGCAGATGAAACCCTGTGGGTGTCTGCAGGCTGAGCAGCCCCTCGGGCATGTGGCCCAGGGTGAGCTCAGATGTAGATCTGAGTCTGTGTGGCCTCAGATGCTTCCTCCAGATGGGATCATATTAGAATTAAAGCCTTCTGTCATCAACATGAGGAGAACTGGGCTTGTGGGTAGCAAACCCACCCACCAAGCTTCTTACCACTTGGAACCAATAGTCCTTCTCTTGTGCCATTGTCCTTCTATATAGGCTGTGGTGCATTTTCTAACAACTGTCCTTTATTGTAGAGATGTGGCTTTAAGAAATACATTGGGGAAAATATATCATAAGTAGCACATATTTTGTATAGTCTCAGCTGTGGAACAGTGATGTTACAATTCTCAGAGAGATTTCTTAAGCCACATATCTCCAGGAAAGAGACAGTCTAAATGAGTAGCATGATTTAGGTATATGTGCCTGTCACAGAGTAGTAAGTGGATGAGTTTTAATGATATATTTACTAAAACTCTCAGACTTCAGAGCATAAAAGCTAACACCTGAAAAAAAATGCATGAGATAGGACAAAGTTGCTCAAATTCAAATAGTAGTTTCAGTGGTCAGACGTTATGCCCCATCTCCAGACTTCAGTGCTGAAATCCTAACCCCAAGGGTGATAGCATTAACACATGGGGGTCTTGAAGTGGTTGTTCAGTCAGGAAATTGCAGCTATCAAGAATGAGACCAGTGTCCTTAAGAGGCTCAAGGGAGACCCCTTGCTTTTCCATCACATGTGTGACACCAAAAAAAGTGGCCCAGCAAGAAACCAGGACCTCACTAGATACTGATTCACCTTTGTCTTTGGATGCCTCAGTCTCCAAAACTAGGAAAAATAAATATATACTGCTTATAAACTACTGAGATTATGGAATGTTGTTCTAGTGGCTTGACTTGCACAATAACGACATGTAATTCATGGGAACTGTAGTGGCATACTGTTCAGAATGGCCTTCAAAGAGGACTCATGGGCTAGCTGCAGAACCCACTCAGCACTTACACTGATTCTGCTCCCACATAGTAGGGGGACTGTAATGGGCCTATTTTTGATCAATGTGGGACTGCACAGATTGGATACAGAATGAGCTGCAGAGAAACCAAAATATGAAGCTCATTTTAAGTTTTAAAATCAGCTTTTATCTCCTCTAGTTAAAATGAGAGATTTTCTTTTCGAAAGCCTGCAGAACCTCTAATTCCCAATATGCTCAAAGACTCCTCTCTTCTTATAGACCAACAAAAGCAGATGTAAGATCAACCTCTGCTATATGGTAGAAAAAATACACATTGCTTCCTTTGAGTTTCTTTGCAAATCCACACCTCAGATTATATACGAAAGAGTAGGTTAATCTATCTTTTTTTAAAAAGGAGAATAGGTTCCATCTGCAGCTGATATGAGAAACCCTGTTCTTCTGGATTCTAACACTGTAAGAGTGTCACTGGTTAGAAAAAATGAGAAACCTAAATGAAACTTGTATGAGAGAGAATGTAAGGAAGAAAGGATAGGGGAAGGAAGGAAGGAAGGAAGGGAAGGAGGAAGGAAGGAAGGAAGGAAGGAAGGAAGGAAGGAAGGAAGGAAGGAAGGAAGGAAGGAAAGGAAGAAGGAAGAGGAAAGGAAAGAAGAGAAGAGAAGGACAGGTAAAGAGAACAAAGGACAAGAATGAGAAATTAATTTTTGAGCAGGTTACTTGCGTAACAATCCAGTCCTTACAATGGAACTATGAAACAAACAATACTGTTTCTATGGGGATAAAAAGAAAAACACAAGACAAAAATGTGTCAAATAACATTTTCAAAATAGGTACATAAGTAATGGTAGGTCTAAATGAATTCAAATAGGAAAAAAGTACCCATTGTTCAACTGGAAAACAATAATTTTGAAAAGTGAGCATAGCAGGAATTTCTTAGAAATTTAGTAATAAATAAGCAATCAAGTATGTTCTAATAGTAATCTCTACATCCCACTATGCTAGTGGGTTTGGATTAATAAGAAGTTCATACTGAAAAAAGAACATTCCTATACACACAATGAACAGGCTCTAAGAGGTAGTTCCAGGCTTTGTGACAGACTCCATCTCAAGGAAACAACACGAAAAAATGATAGAGGAGGGCGCCCAATATTCTCCTCTGGCCTCCACTCTCACATGCACCAGGTACTTGCAACTTCGCACATGTGCATGAAGGCAACACACACGCACACACACACACACACTGAATGAAAGGCCCTTCCAGAGGCTTTGTAAATGAAGATGGTCCTCAGCTAGGTGAAGGAAATACCACCAACTGGGACTCTAACCTCATTTTTACGACACAATAGAGGCCTTTACAAAGAGTAGGTAGTTGTATTGAACTATTATTTTTTCCTTCCCTTTTTTTTTATTAGAGAGAAAAAAATATGGGTGAACGACAGTGCCTGCAGCCACTGCAAATGAACTCCAGGTACATGCATCACCTTGCACTTCCAGCCCCAAGTGGACACTGGGGAACCAAACGTGAGTCCCCAGGCTTTGCAGGCAATTGCCTTAAACGTCTGAGACATCTCTCCAGCCTGAATTATCTTTTTTTTATGGTTTTCCTAGGTAGGGGTGCCCTCTAGCTCAGGCTGACCTGGATTCACTATGTAGTCTCAGGGTGGCCTCTGAACTCTTTTGGCAATCCTCCTACCTCTGCCTCCCAAGTGCTGGGATTAAAGGCGTGCGCCACCATGCCCAGCTTGAATTATCATTTTTCAAATGAACTTTTTTTTTAAATTTTCAGAAACTGTTATTAGATAATCTCAAAAGTCTTTTCTCATCTTCCAACATCATTGAGGAAATCTACTGCTCTGCACAGTGTTTCAAACTGGATGCCAGCTAAGTCTCTTTGTGAAGATGGTGCAATGTCAAGTTAGTACTGCAAAAGTTGCACATTTGAAGCTTTTTCAGAATGCCTTCAGATGGAGTTCTCCATGTGATGTAGACTTTGGGACTCTGATATCCTCCTATGAATATTAAATGGGAACTAAAATAAACAAAGAAAGAAGAGGTGGCAGAGGTCACACATTTTGCTGATACAAATTCAGGAAGTTCACTGCAGGAGTTCGCTGTCATAGTACAAATTTCATGTCTTTCAGAGCAAGCTAAAGAGGGGTAATCCTGAAGCTCCAATCAGCAGTGAGGACAAGAAATTCCATAATTCCTGTTGTGGAAGAGGAAAGGTCTGAAAAGGGAATCGTCACATTTGGTCCAGAACCCACAACACCCACTTCCCTGTTTCACATATAGGGGGCAAATTTGTATTTGACAATGATAGTAAGCATTTAAGTTTTTGTTTTAAAATAGGTAGAAAGGCTATTATCCATAACTAAAGCCTGACTGAAAGGTATCTAAAAGGCATGCATTTCAATAGGTAGTATCATTGACATTGATCCTTAGGATACAACTTTATTCTTTGCTTACTTATAGATACTGGTGATCTACACACCACATCTTATCAGAATTATTTTTCAGATATGTTTTAAGAAGCCATGCTTTTTATCTGAACCATCTATTCTAGACTTTGGTCCCACTCACTCACAGATAAATAACAGAATATTCAGAAGAATCAAAAAGATATTTTTTCAATTGAAAAATATTGACAGTAATTGAGGAGTCCTCAAAAGTCTTCAAAAGTCAATAGAATAATATTGTCTATAAGAAAATTCTATAGAATTCTTAAGATTTGTAAAAGGTTGTTAAGCAAAATTCAGGATGACCTAGATTAGAGATCATACATAACATATTCATGGTTAAGAGGTTAAATATTGTTTATGTTCCAATTTCTTAAAAGATTCAAAGTATCCCCACCAAGCAGGTAGCATAGTTTTTAAAAACAGGTCTTGAAAAAATCATTTGAGGGCTGGAGAGATGGCTTAGTGGTTAAGTACTTGCCTATGAAGCCTAAGGACCCCAGTTCGAGGCTCAAATCCCCAGGACCCTCGTTAGCCAGAAGTACAAGGAGACAGCACGCATCTGGAGTTCGTCTGCAGTGGCTGGAGGCCCTGGTGTCCCCATTCTCTCTCTCTCTCTCTCTTTCTCTGTCTGTCACTCTCAAATAAATAAATATATATTTAAAAAAATCAATTGAAAGACAGAAAAGCATGTAAAAAAGTACAAATAATGCTTATAAAGTAAAAAAAAATAGGCCTATACCAATTTAAAATTTTACTATAAAATTTCAAATATCAAAACAGTAAAGCATTGACTTAAAGACAGTTATGCAGATCAACAGGGCAAAATAAATATTCCAAAATACACTCACATATATGAGGTTAATTGATATTTTCAACAATGATGACAAATATTTAGTAGAAAATGGGCATCTCTCATTATCAATGATTCAGGACAACTGAATACCCAGTTGAAAACATGCAGTTTGATTTTTACCTCAATGTACACACAAATATAAAAATTAAATATACACAGTTTCTAGAAAACAAAATCTTTATGGTTAATTGTAAACTTATTAGGACAAAATTTTAAAAATAGAAAAATTGACAGAATTTTATCAAAATCTGTAACTTCTTGCTGGGAGTGGTGGCACATGCCTTTAATCCCAGCACTCGGGAGGCAGAGGTAGGAGGATCGCCATGAGTTCGAGGCCACCCTGAGACTACATAGTGAATTCCAGATCAGCCTGGGCCAGAGTGAGACCCTACCTCAAAACAAAAGCCCCCCCCCCAAAAAAATCTGTAACTTCTTAAAGTACACTCTCAAGGGCTAGGGAGCTAAGCTAGCTCACTGGATAAAGTACTTGCCCGGCAAGCATCAGGATCAAAGCCAGGCATGGTGGTAAATGCTTGTGATGCCTGTGAAGCCAGCACTGGGGAGATGGCCACAGGGAGATCTCTGGGCCACACTGGCCAGCCAGACTCAGCTACATAGTCAATTCCAGGCCAATAAAATATCCTGTCTCAAGAAAAGGTGGAGAGCACCTGAAAAGCACAACACCCAAAGGTATCCTCTGGCCTCCACACACATGTGCCCCCCCCCACACACAATAAAATAACAGTGAGACTCTATGTCACTGCCAAGAGCAACTACAAGTTTCATATATGCTGTTACACATGCAAAATGATATATGACTTAAAAAAAAAACAACTTGGCAGTTTCTTATGAAGAAAAATAGATACTTTTTAAAATGACCTAGCAATTTTAATCCTAAATATTTACCAAATGAAGATTAAAAAAATGCATGCCTAAGGGGAGCCTAAGACATGGAAACACATAACCATTTAGTTCATACTGCTCAAATATTCAAAACCAGGGCTGGAAGTTTAGCTCAATGATAGAGTACAGCACTTTCATAACATGTACAATCCCTCTGTTTGATATGTGTTTATTTGCCATCACTGGTGAACAGAGGCATCAAGAAAGATATCCCATGCAATAGGTAGTACTACTCAGCAGTAAAATGAAACAAACTGCCCATATTTGTTACAGTGAACATGATTCACTGAAGTACTACACTGTACTAGTTTGAGTGTAAAGTGTCCCCATAGCCTCTTGTGTGTATGATTAAGCCTAATACTTGATCCTCAGCTGGTGGAGTCTTTGGAGGTGAGCCTTGCTAGAGGAAGTGTGTCCCTGGGAGCAGGCCTTTGGACTTTATAGTCCAGCCTTGCTTGCCAATGCTAGCTCATGAACTCACTCCACTTCCTCCCTGCTGCTGTGTAAAGATGTGATGTCCAGCTGTCTGTTCTTTCTATGTTTTTCCTACATGAAAATATAATTGATAATCCAAATGAAATACACATAACTCAATGCTTAAAAAAAAGATTATGGAGAAAAACATAAACTTTCTTTTTCATAGTGAGATAGAGAAAAACATTTCAATCACACTGACAAACTTTAAATTTATAAAGTGGAAATTTAATGATTACATAAATTTTAAAAGTAAAATTTGCTGTAAAGAACACTAAAGATAAAGAAAAGTACATACAACAAAACTGAAAAAAATGTATCTGCAACATGATACTCATTAAAATCTTTAAAATATAAATACCTGGTCTTAAATTTAATAGGAAATGGGAAATTTTTCAATACAACATAGTAAAATATTAAAAGGAACTTGATACCAAATGAAATTACATGAGTGACATATTTAATGAGAAGGTTATTTTGTAATAAAACAAAGAAAGATAGCCAAGTGGGGGGCCTAATATAATTTTGTTACAAAAATAAACATTGAAATGTATATTTTAAAAGATATGTAAGAATATTTTTAATTAATTTATTTATTTTTATTATCAGATATGGACATATTTTGTATGTAAACATCACATTTTGGTACCATCCTTTCCCTCCTCCCTGCCCCTTTTCTGAAGAGGCCTTCCTCATTGGGGATGCAGGTCAACCCCAGGGGGAATGTGGGTCATGCATTATGGGGGCAGCAGTCAGTTATTGGGGAGAGGCAATGTCTATGTGCAAAATGTCCCAACTTGTGGCTCTAACGATCTTTCCACCCCCACTTCCACAAAATTTACTGAGGTATGCCAGCAGCATTTTAAGTCTACTTCAGTGATGGGCACTTAGGAGCATCTGGATGTCTGTTTTGGTAGGTGTTGAGTGTCCTCAGTATCTTTCTCCATCACTCTTATGCTGATACCAGTTTAACTAAGAGAGCAGCATTCTTGCTCGTTTCCCCAGTTCCTCTATGGTTTCAGCTGGGGCTGGGGTGGAGTGCACTAGATCGTTTATCTCTTCAAGTCCAGTTCCCATCTGAAAAAGAGAAGCAGGTTCTCCAACAGAGAGTGAAGTCAGTTCCAGTTAAATCGGATAACCATTATTAATTTAGAAAGAATTAAAAGGGTTTAGACACTTTTATAATCTAAGGTTAGTAGGAGTTTGACAATGGAAAGCAGAATCATTATCTGGATATAATTCTGAATTGTTTCCCAGTTCCAGATGTGGTTTCCTTTCCACTGAGCAGATCTGTTGGCCAATCCAACAGCAGTTGGTTAACCACCATGGCTGTGTGCCACTATTGCACTTGCGTGAGTATCATGTCAAATTGTCTGCTTCTGAGTTGCTGAGACTTTGAGTTGCATGGACAGATGTTGGCCACTTCCCCCTGGTAGCTCATGCAGTGTGCCTTCCATCACTAGATGGGCTAATTATCTGAGGACTGGATCTCCTCCAGATTCCAACCAGGTCTGTCCATGGTCTGTACCAACAGCATTTGGTGTCTTCAGCAGTAGAGTCTTAACCATTAACCTCTGGTGGGTAATCAAGTGCTCTGAAAGAAGTCTGTTTGTTTCTTTGTTTTGGGAGAACTAGTAGGTCTCTCTGATCAACAGCTCATTGTGGATGTAGACAACATCCTGGTATAGGGAACTGCAGACAAACACCAAGGGAAAAGAAAAAAGAAAAAGCCAAAGAAGAAAGAGAAACAGGAGAAATTTGAGGTTAGGTTTTGTTTCACTCTCTATAGGGCTTCGATTCAGGTGATCCCTCTAAGGTCCTCTTGAGGGTTCCACCTTTTAGTCTGACTTCCAGATATAGGATTCTATGGTACCAATTCAACTTGGGCTCAGATTTTGTGTACCCTTACCACCACCACCCTTTCCCTTCCCCCAAGCCCTACACTCCCTATTGTCCAAGCCTCAGATTTTATTCAGTTATATCAGTAACTTGGGCTGATCCATCTTAGGAACTTGGGATGATCCACCTTAGGAACTGCAGATGGGTGAGATCATGCAATGATTGTCTTTCTGTGATTATGTGAGTTCACTTAAAATGATTTGTTCAAAGTTCAACCAATTTTCTACAAATTTCAATGTGTCATTTTTTCTTACTGCTGAGTAGAATTCCATCGTGTAGATGACCCACATCTTGATTATCCATTCATCCAATGATGGGCACCTGAGTTGATACCAGTTTTTAGCTATTATAAATTGAGCAGCTATAAACATGGTTGAGCAAATATTTCTGAACTGAGATGTGGAGCTTTTAGGGTAAATGCTCACTAAGGAAATAACAGGGTGTGCTGGTAACTCTATATGCATCCTTTTAAGGAGTCTCCGACTTGATTTCCACAGTGGTTGTAGCACCTTACATTCCCACCAACAGTGAATGAGAGTTAGTATTTCTCCACAGCCTCACCTATATT
The DNA here is from genome assembly GCA_036346955.1 of Dipus sagitta. Lineage (NCBI taxonomy): Eukaryota > Metazoa > Chordata > Mammalia > Rodentia > Dipodidae > Dipus > Dipus sagitta. Next base: position 100,096,828 of record CM070771.1, on the reverse strand, counting down.
TGTTTTCATTTGATTTTTTAATGTTTGCTATCCTTACTGGGGTATGGTGGAATCTCATAGTTATTGGAATTTGCATTTCCTTAATGGTTAGGGATGTTGAACATTTTCTTAAGTGTGGGTTAGCCATATGTAATTCATCCTCTGAGAACTCCCTGTTTAGTTCTGTGCCCCACTTTTGGAGTGGGTTGTTTGACTTTTTATTGACTAGTTTTCCGAGTTCTTTTTCTTAATTAATTAATTTACTTATTTATTTAAATTTTTTGTTCATTTTTATTTATTTATTTGAGAGTGACAGAGAGAGAGAGAGAGAGAGAGAGAGGCAGACACAGAGAGAGAGCGCGCGAATGTGTGCTTCCAGCCACTGCAAATGAACTCCAGATGCATGCGCCGCCTTGTGCATCTGGCTAACATGGGTCCTGGGGAATAGAGCCTCGAACCGGGGTCCTTAGGCTTCACAGGCAAGTGCTTAACTGCTAATCCATCTCTCCAGCCCAATTTATTTATTTTTTATTAATTAGTTTTGTACTCAGTGAATACAGTCAAGTTGGTCCCATTGTTAGGCTCGTCCATCTCGTACCCCCTCCCCCAGCCCCTCCTTGTTGAGGTATATGGGTCATGCATTGTGGAGTTAGCCCACAGTTATGGGTAGGAGGAAATGTCTCTGCATATCATGACCCAACGTGTGGCTCGACACTCTTTCCACCCCCTCTTCAGCAAAATTTCCCAGAGCCATGTTGGGTTCATTTTGGGTCTGCTTCAGTGATGAGGTGTTGGGAGCCTCTGTGTCTCTGGATATCTGATTTGGTAGGAGTTGATTTTTCTCTGTGTCGATCTCCTTCACCCTTGTGCTGGTACCAGGTTCACCAAGAAAACAGCACCCTTGCATGCTTTGCCAACTATTCTTGGTTTCATCTGGGGCCCTTTTGAGATATGATGGGGTGGTTCTCTCCTTAGGATCTGCATCTATCTGAAAAACAGAAGCAGATTCTCCAACATAGAGTAAAGTTAGCACCAGATAAATGAGATAACCCTTATTTTTTTTATAGAGGATTTAATAGGTGTAGGCCCTTTTGTAGCCCACGATTGGTGGTGGCTTGATAATGGAGAGCAGACTCATGTCTGGATATGGTTCTGACTTGTCTCCCAGCTCCAGCTATGGGTCACATTCCACTGAGTGGATCAGTTAGCCAAATCAAGAGCAGTTGGTTTCCCACCATGGCTGTGCACCACTATTGCACTTGTGTGAGTATCACGACAGGTTATTTGCTGCTATGTTGGTTAGACCATGAGTTGCTTAGACAGATATTGGTCATTTTCCCCAAGTTGCCCATGCAGCACCTTCTGGTACTAGACATGCTAACTGTCTGGGGACTGACTTTCTTCCAGCTTCCAGCCATGTTACTCCATTTTACATGTCAACTGCATATGGTGTCCCCAGCAGTAGGGTCGTACCACTAACCATTGGTGGGTCACCAAGTACTCAGACAGAAATCTGTCTTTCTTTTAGGAAACCTTGTAGGTCTCTGTGATCAAAAGCTCATTGTGGATGATAGCCACATGCTGTTACTGGGAGTTACAGTTCAGTGCCCATTAAGAGAAGGAAGAAACAAATAACTAATATAAAAGAGCTAGAGAGAAGAGAGAGAGAGAGAGAGAGGGAGAAAATGTAGAAGATTTAGGTCAGTCTTCATCACACCCTCTACAGTGCCTTGTGACTCACGTGTTCTCTCTAAGTGCCTGGTGAAGGTTCAAACATTTGGTCTGCCTTTTAGGATGTAGAATTTTATGTTGCCACTGCAGTTTGGGTCTAGATTGTGTCCTCCACCCCCTCCTTTGCCCTCCCCTCCCTCCCCACCCACACTATTTTCTAGTCCTTGAGATGCTTGCTGGATATGTTGGCATCTTGGGTAGATTCAGGTTAGGTGCTGTAGATGAGTGAGACTATGTGGCGATTATCTTTCTGTGATTGGGTAAGTTCACTGAGAATGATCTGTTCCAGGTTCATTAAGGAAATGTAAATTAAAACAACTATGAGATTCCACCTTACACCAGTAAGGATAGCAAACATCAAAAAATCAAATGAAAATAAATGCTGGTGAGAATGTGGAGAAATAGGAACCCTCATCCACTGTTGGTGGGAAAGTAAGATGGTGAGTTCTTTATAGATTCTAGATATTAAGCTTCTGTCAGTGGTATAGCTGGCAAAGATTTTTGCCCATTTAGTGGGTAATCTATTGTTTCTGCTTATGGCATGTTTGTCTGTGCAAAAGCTTTTTAGCATTGTGAGATCCCATTGGTTGAGTGCTTGTTTAATTTCCTTGGCTAATGGGATTTTGTTCATGAAGTCTTTACCAGTCCCATATCATGGAAAGTGCTTTGTATTCAAATAGTTGAAGAGTTTAAGGTGTTATATTGAGGTCTTTAATCCATTTGTATCCTTTGCTGAAGGAATTTATCACCTCCAGAAGTTTTGCAATGGAGACTTTTGGGTCACTTATATATATTATCCTGTCATCTGCAAATAGGGCTAACATGACTTCTCCCTTTCCAGTTTGAATCCCTTTTAATTATTTCTCCTGTCTTATTTGTTGGGCTAGTACTTCTAGTACTATATTGAAGTGCAGTGGTGAGAGTGGGTACCCCTGTCTGGTTCCTGATCTCAGTGGGAACTCCTTGAGTTTTTCCCCATTAAAAATTATTTGGGTTTTAGGAGCTTTATATATAGGCTTTATAGTGTTGAGATATAAACCTTCCATGCTTATTCATTCCAGTGTTTTGATCATGAAGTGGTGTTGTATTTTGTCAAAGGCCTTCTCTGCACCAATTGATATTATCATGTGGTTCTTATGGTTCAGTTTATTTATGGAGTATATTACATGGACCAATTTTGTATGTTAAACCATCCCTGCATCCCTGGGATGAAGCCAACTTGATCAAGGTGGATAATGCTTTTGATGTGTTGTTGAATTCGGTTAGCATGGATTTTGTTCAGGATATTTGCATCTAAGTTCATTAAGGATATAGGCCTATAATTTCCTTTCCTTGTTGCATCTCTGTCTGGTTTTTTTTTCTTTTTGTTTTCTTTATTAGTTACTTTTGTATTCATCAAATACAGTCAGTTTGGTACCATTATTAAGGCTCATCCGTGACCTACCCCCTCCCCTTGGCCCCTCCTTGTTGAGGTATATGGGTCATGCATTGTGGAGTTAGCCCACAGTCATGGGTAAGATAAATGTCTCTGCATATCATGACCCAACATGTGGCTCTGACATTCTTTCCGCCCCCTCTTCCGCAAAATTTCCCTGAGCCATGTTGGGTTCATTTTGGTCTGCTTCAGTGATGAGGTGTCGGGGGCCTCTGAGGCTCTGGCTCTCTGATTTGGTAGGAGTTGATTTTTCTCTGTGTTGATCTCCTTCCCCCTGTGCTGGTATCCGGTTCATCAGTCTGTTTTGATATTAGGGTCATAAAAGGTGTCATGGAGGATTCTCCGGACTCTGATTATGTGGAATACTTTGAGAATAGTTGGTTTCAGTTCTTCTGTGATGGTTTGATAGAATTCAGCTGAGAAACCATCTTGTCCTTTTCTTTTGGGGGAGGCTTTTGATTACCTTTCAATCTCCATGGAAGTGATAGGTTTGTTTAGGAGATTAATCTGCTCTGAGTTTACTTTTTGTAAGGGGTATGTGTCTAGGAATTCATCTATTTCTTCCAGATTATTTAATTTTGTGCAGTAGAGATATTGGAATTATGCCCTGATGATTCTTCCAATTTCATTGATGTCTGTAGTGATCTCTCCTTTTTCATTTCTGATTTTGTTAATTTGAGACTTCTCTTTTTTTGTGCTTGATCACTTTGGCCAAGTGTTTGTTAATCTTGTTTATTGTTTCAAAGAACCAGCTTTTTGTTTGTTTTCCTAGTTTCCAATTCACTAATTTTTGATCTAATCTTGATTATTTCTTTCTGTCTGGAGCTCGTTGGGTTGTATTCTTCTTGTTTTTCCAACCCCTTTAGGTGAACATTCAGGTTACTGATTTCTGATCTATCTGTCTTTGCAATGAAGACATTTAGGACTATGCATTTTCCACTTATGACTGCCTTCATTGAGGCCCATAAGTTTTGGTAGGTTATGTTTTCATTATCATTCAAATCTAGGAATTTTATAATTTCTCTTTTTATTTCTTCCATGATCCATTCATTGTATAAGAGTGCATTGTTTAGTCTCCAGGAGTTGGTGGTGTTCTTGATCTGTCTCTTGTTGTTAATTTCTAGCTTTAAAGCATTGTGATCTGACATGATGCAGGAAGTGACTTCAATTTTCCTAACTTTATGAAGGCATGCTTTATGGCCTAAAATATGGTCCATTTTGGAGAAGGTTCCATGGGCTGCTGAGAAGAATGTGTATTCTGGAGAGTTATAGTGGAAAGTTCAATAGATATCTCTTAGGTATAGTTGATCTATGATGGTGTTGAGCTCTATTATTTCCCTGTTGATTTTCTGCTTGGAGAATCTGTCTACTGATGATAGTGGAGTATTGAAGTCTGCAGCTATGATGATGTTGGTGTTTATTTCCATTTTATTGTCAAGTATATTTTGTTTTATAAACTGTGGTGCCCCTGTGTTTGGGGCATATATACTTATGATTGTGATGTGCTCATGTTGGATCATTCCCCTGATGAGTAAGAAGTGGCCTCCTTTGTCCTTTTTTATTACATTTGGTTTGAAGTCTATTTTATCTATATTTTGCTGGGTAAAGTAGTTTGGTGTGGAAGCCATAGTTTTTCCAACTTTGAAGTGTACCATTCCAGACCCTTCTTACTTTCAGTGTTTCCATTGAGAAATCTGATGTAATTTTGATGTGGTTGCCTTTGTATGTTGTGAATTTCTTCTCTTGCTGCTTTTAACACTCTCTTTTTTTTATTGTTTAGAGTTTTAACTATGATGTGTCTTAGACAGTTTCTTCTTTTTTCCTGTTTGGTGTTCTGTGGGCTTCTTGTATCTGGATGGGCCTCTCTTTTGCAAGATTCAGAAATTTTTCTTCAATAATTTTGTTGAGTATGTTTTCTATGCCTCTGGTCTGGATTTCCTCTCCTTCTGGTATACCCATTATCCAGGTGTTTGGTCCTTTTACAGTGTCCCACAGTTCCCTTGTATTCTGTTCTCTTGATTTTTTGAACTTAGGCAAAGTTTTTGGCCTCCTGATCAATTTCTTCTGTCTTATCTTCCAGTTCAGACCCCAGGTCAGTGGTTCTGTCTTCCACATGAATAACTCTGCTGGTGAGTTGTTGTAGAGAGGTTTTCATAAATTCTGTTTGATTTTTGTTTTCTGTTGTGTTGTTTTGTGTAATGTCCATCTCTTTTTTGAAGCATGATTTCTATTCAAATTCTGATTTTCTTGTTGCTTCTTGCAGTTCATTCTTGCATTTGATCAAGTCTTCATTAAGCCTAATCAACCAGTTGTTGGGTCTTCCATTTCTTAACTTACCTTCAAGTTATTCATATCTCTTTGGAGGGTTCTAATGTTTCTTAAGCCTATTGTCAAAAGCTGAATAATCTAAGAGAAGATTCTGTTCAATTTCATTGATACAATTATTGGTTCTTTGAGAGTTTGCTTCAAGTTCAGTGATTTCTTTATCAGGGTCTCACTGGTTGTTGTGTTTTCATTTTAGGAATGAATTTCTGTCAATTTCTCTATTATATCATTGGAGGCTTCCATAGTAGGACTAGCCATCTTTCGTGGAGATCTCTCAGTTTTCTGACTTTCTTTGGCTTTTTTGCATTGTTATCTGCCCATTTTAGGAAGACTTTTTTATTTTATTGAGTAGGAAGCAAGTTTGTGTCCTTTGGCCCATTCACCCTCTGACTCAGGTGAATAGGGATGTTGGTACTTAGCGGCCAGTCAAGATATCAGAGCAAAAGTCCTGAGTCCACAGCTCACACAGAGGCCAGGCCTCCCCCAGCAAGGCACAATGGCACCTACCAGGACCAGTAGACCTGGAGAAGTAAGGGAACAGGTATCTGGCCCACTTTGTACTGAGCCCTCCAGGACATAGACCAGTGCAGACAACCAAGACTGGGGAGGTGGGAGGAGCCCCAATGCAGGGGTCTAGTCAACTCATTCCAGAGGGCAGTGGCTGCCCACCCACACACTGATGTGCAAGGAACTCAGACCTGGGTGGTGGGAGGGGACCAGAAATGGGTCTGGCCTATGCAATCCAGATCGCTGCTCCTGCCCACACACTGACCAAGCAAGCACAAGGAACTAAGACCAAGATTGTGGGAGGGGACCATAAATGGGTCCAGCCTACTCACTCCAGACTGCTGAGCCTGCCCAGGCACTGACCACACAAGGAGCTCAGACCCGGGCAGTGGGAGGGGACCAGAAAATTCAATATCTGAGAATATTAACCACAGTTCTATGTTAGTATAGATTTATGACCATGTTAACACTGTGCATTTTGTATGTATGCATTTCTGAGCCTAGATCATCCTTTGGAGACAATCTGCCCATTTAAGAACAAGAACTGTTGGGAGCTCAACACTAAAGGAGACTTAAAGCATACCCACCAAGTCTCAGGGAATTTTGTAGAAAAGGGGGCAGAAAGAATGTAAGAGCCACAGGGTAGAGGGAATATCCAGAGGCATTGACCCCCTCTACCCCACAATGACTGACTGCTGCTCTCACAACTCAGAATTCACCATTTTCTCTCTCTCTCCCTCTCTCTCAGTAAAACAAGGAAATAAAATATTTTTAAAAGAAGAGGGGCACTGGAGAGATGGCTTAGCAGGTAAAGCACTTGCATGTGAAGCCTGAGGACCCAGGTTCGGTACCCCAGTATCCTCATAAGCCAGATGTACAAGGCGACATATGTGTCTGGAGTTCATTTACAGTGTCTGAAGGCCCTGTTGTGTCCATTCTTTCACTCTCTTCTTCTCTCTCTCTCTCTCTATCTCTCCCTCTCTCTCAAAAATAAATAAATAATGGGCTGGAGAGATGGCTTAGCGGTTAAGCGCTTGCCTGTGAAGCCTAAGGACCCCGGTTCGAGGCTCGATTCCCCAGGACCCACGTTAGCCAGATGCACAAGGGGGCGCACGCGTCTGGAGTTCGTTTGCAGTGGCTGGAAGCCCTGGCGCGCCCATTCTCTCTCTCTGTCTCTATCTGCCTCTTCCTCTCTCTGTCTGTCACTCTCAAATAAATAAATAAAAACAAAAAAAAAAATTTAAAAAAAATAAATAAATAAAATATTAAAAATAGTTACTATGACCAATTAAGCTTTCTGAGAAGCTGTCCTAGTTTAATGCCTTCTGATCTTCTAAATCATTAAGCTCCACTGATTCAAAATCTATTCAAACCATGGACTACTAATAGAGTTGAGCAATGATTTCTAAATATAGAACTATCATTATATCAATCTCTTCCACCCCCATTTATCTGTTGTGGAGAGCTTCAGTAATAACATTAAATGCATATGAACTGTAATAACACATTTCTGCAGTGACTGAGGAACCTCATTTGGAAATTACTGAAGTATAGACTTTAGATAAGTAAAGGAAGAATTTGCTCCATATATCATACTCCACTTATATTGAAAGAGAAGCCTAAGGCCACTAATTTGCCCATCTGATTCAGAAAGCAAACACATCATTTAAAAAACAACTTTATCTGCCAACAGTACTGTTTGCCAATAATCCCAGCATAAAAATCTAGCCACTTTAACCATATGCTTTTTCGTAGATAATTATCTTCCTAAATTATATTCCTAGGGAAGAAGTGAGGGCAGGAATAATTAAAACAATTAAATCAAGTAGTATTACTATCAGGCTGACTGAGCCCTAGTCAAAAGGTTGCAAATGTCATCATCCTATACAATTCATAATGTGTTCATTCTGGCCACATCTCTCTCCCCTGCATGTGATTCTCACAGAGAGTGGAGGCTTAAGTGACCCACATGTACACTGCCTGATCCTCTCTCACCTTCAGTCACAACTTATTGGACAAAGTTATTACCTGACTCAAAATAGTAAGTTATGGGCTTGTCAGAAGTCAAAACTGGAATTTGTCTAGACTCTTGAACTGAGAAAATTTGGAGGCATGCCTAGCACTAGATGAAAGTCTATAAGCCCCTTGAACTAATTTGAACTTTTATGTTCTCATAATTCAAATTTTTCTTACATCCATAAATTAATGAGTCTAATTTTAACCTAATTTATGTTTGAGTTATCTTATGGTTCAAAACAATAAACATTTTGATAAATAGTGTCAACATGAAAAAAAAAACTACATAAATCTTTGACTAACAATATCTCTACCTAATTTTACCATGTAAATCAAATAGTACTCCATGTATTAAGGACAAAGAAAAAAAGGAAAAAAAGACAAGCAGACTTCCAATTTCCTTTGCTGTATAATGAGGAGCTTGGAACTAACTTGCCACTTTGTCCTAACAAAAACCACACACTGATAACTCGGTCAGTATTACTGGATGTGTAAGACAGCAAAGTGCACAGGGCAAGCTGTTGCCAAGAGGATAGGAAAGATGGATAAGCAAATACAGGAAGTCACTGCTTACCAGAACGGAGGCTTGAGGGCAGAAACTGCTATGGAATTAAAGAAAGAGTAGGTACACCTGACCTGTAATGGGCACGTTGCTGGGTGTTCAGTGTAGACAGCTGGAAGTAACCTTCTCCTTTGTGAGCTTCGTCACCAGAGGTCCATGCTATTACCATAGTTAAGCATCAGGGAACCCCCTTTCCAGATATTTCCATAAAGGGAAGGGGAAAGAACCTATGTGAAATGTACAGAGCACTCTCCTTTCCTGAGTAAGCTCCACTCTCAGGAGAAAGCAGATAGTAAATGCCTGGCCTGAAGAAGGGAAATAGCCAACTCCAATCAGTGTCAGCCAGCCTTTTACAAGGGCAAAGGGAAGTACGCAACTCTAGTCACCCTGTTCTACCTAAGGGGTGAATGACAGCTAAACAACAGTTGTGATTTTCTCTGCACAGTCTGAGCCCTAATCATAGGACCACAGAATGCCTCCCCTCCTCCACCACACTATCATAATTACTCAACTCTGTTTGGAGCATGATTTTCACCTAGTTCTCATGTCCAGCTATTAAGCAAAAAGGAACAACCCTCAGAATCAAATGGAGCAGGGATGTTGGAATTATCAGACAAGGACTTTCAACAACTATGATTAATAATTGGGAAGCTATAAATGTGGAGAGGCACGAGATATTTGCAAAATGCCTGTACCTTCATTTTAATCTTTTTGTGACCCTAAGACTGTTCAAAAACTAAAGTCTTACAAAAAACAGAACAATTACTCTTATGAAAGTTTTGTTCTCATAATTCTTGCATAGACTCAATCTCACATTTGTTCCACATGAACATATAAATTCCTATAGTTTTTCACTGTGTTTATGACTTAATATCAATTATTCAAACATGATAAAAATGTCATGAAGTAAATGTGATTGTTACTGTTCATTATACCTAGCCAGGAACACACTAATTTCAGTCTCATAGCAGTATACATTTTTATGTCAAACTAGACCCAACTTCAAGTCTTACTTCAATATTTAGCAACATTATTATCTGTTTGTACCTTTCAATTTTCTCAGATAAACTGTGGAGCTTATAACAGCATTAGTGCATTCTGTAAGTGTGAAATAAATGAACCTCAAAAAAGACTTAGTGCAAGCTGGAATCAACCCAGATGTCCATCACTAGAAGAATGGATAACTAAGAAGTGGTATATCTACACAATGGAATTCTATACAGCAGTAAGAAAAAATGACACAATGAAATTTGAGGAAAAATGATTGAACCTGGAACAGATCATTCTCAGTGAACTTACCCAATCACAGAAAAAAATCGCCACATAGCCTCACTCATCTACAACACCTAACCTGAATCTACCCAAGATACCTTACATATCCAGCAAGCATCTCATGGACTAGACACTAGGATGGAAGGGGAGGGAGGGGAGGGCATCAAAGGGGTGGGAAACACAAATCTAGACCCAAATAGCAATGGTACCATAAAATTCTGCTTACTAAATGGCAGACCAAATGGCTGATCCTTCCCCAGGCCCTTACAGGGAACACCTGAACCACAAGACACTGGAGAGGGTAAGATCACAACTAACCTTAATCTTCTACATCTTCCCTCCGTCCTTCTCCTTCTCCCTCTCCCTCTCTCTCTCTCTTCTCTCTAACTCTTGTATATTAGTTATCTTTTTCCTCATTTTCTTAGTGGGCACTGACCTGTAACTCCCAGTACCAGCATGGGGCTATCATCCACAATGAGCTTTTGATCAGAGAGACCTACAAGGTTTCCTAAAAGACAGACAGATTTCTGTAAGAGTACTTGATGACCCACCAAAGGTTAGTGGTAAGACCCTACTGCTGAAGACACCTTATGTCGTTGACATGCAAAATAGAATGGCATGGCTGGAAGTTGGAAGACAGTCAGTCCCCAGAAAGTCAGCGCGTCTAGTGCCAAAAGGTGCTACATGGGCGACTGGGGGAAAATGACCAATATCTGTCCAAGCAACTCATGATCTAACCTACTTAGCAGCAAATAACTTGTTGTGATATCCATACAAGTGCAATAGTGGCACAAAGCCGTGGTGGGGAACCAACTGCTCTTAATTTGGCTAACTGATCTCAGTGGTACGGGACCCATAGCTGGAGCTGGGAAACAAGTCAGAACCATATCCAAACGTAAACCCACTTGCCAATATCAAGCTACCATGAATCATGGGCTACAAGAGGTCCTACACCTATTAAATTCTCTATAAAAAAAAGTAAGGGTTATCTCATTTGTCCTGGTGCTAACTTACTCTCCGTTGGAGAACCTGCTTCTCTTTTTCAGATAGATGTAGATCCTAAGGAGAGAGCCTCCCCATCATACCTCCAAAGGGCCCCGGCTGAAACTAAGAAAAATTGGCGAAACAAGCAAGAGTGCTGTTCTCCTGATGAACCAGATACCAGCACAAGGGGGAAGGAGATCAACACAGAGAAAAATCAACTCCTACCAAATCAGAGAGCCAGAGCCTCAGAGGTCCCCAACACCTCATCATTGAAGCAGACCAAAAATGAACCCAACATGGCTCAGGGAAATTTTGCTGAAGAGGGGGCAGAAAGGATGTTAGAGCCACATGTTGGGCCATGATATGCAGAGATATTTATCTTACACATAACTGTGGGCTAACTCCACAATGCATGACCCATATACCTCAACAAGGAGGGGCCAAAGGGAGGGGGTAGGTCATGGATGAGCCTAATAATGGTACCAAACTGACTGTATTTGCTGAATACAAAACTAACTAATAAAGAAAAAAAGAAAAAAAAATACTTAGTGCAAGCTTGACTCAGAGTCAGCAACTTCTAGCCAATACAAAATTATAAAAGTGCATAGTTAATGATTTTTTAAGTAAACCAAGTGCGAATAAGGGATACAACTCATATATTACCCTTCAAGTAGCAGATTCCGAAGGAGACAAGAGTATAGCTTTCTTAGAGCATTTTCTAAGCCATAGCATTCCAGACTTGAGTCCTGACTCCTAGATGCTCTTCAGAAATACCTGATTTTTCAAATGTCTGCCCCTCTGCCAAGACAAGCTTTTGCAACTGCATCTTCACTTTTTGCTGTGGGTTTCTATGAACTGGCTGACCCATGAACTGCCATCATTACAGAGTAAAACATAAAGTTTCTCCACCTCCCACTATCGACATTTTCAGGCAGAAAATTCTTTGTAAGTCCCTGCTCTGTGCATCTCAGAATGTTTGGCAGCATTCCCAAACCTCCAGTTTAGGATCTCCATGATCATCTAGTTATGATGGCCCAAAGTGTCTTGAGACCTTATAAAGTGTTCTTCCACTTCCACACAAGATAAGAGTACTGTGCAACAGGATCTCTAGATCAAAGGACAATTTTTGCAGATGGTCCAGCAGGAATCTAAACTTTATTTGGAAGATCCATCTTCAGAGTCAAATACTCCCTCTTATGCTCATTACTTGGCTTGTTCTTAAGGCAGTAGAAAATTAAATCCTAAGCTATCACAATTTTAAATATACATGTGTAGACAGACAGCTCTGAAGACTGAAGAGGGGATAGAAGTGAATGGACGCCCAAACATACCTACTGGAAAATGCTCAGGACTGAATGAAGCTTCTCAGTTATTGATATAGTTCTAATGGGACAAATGTTTTGGGTTTTATCTTTAAAATATGTTTTTGATCTGGAGAGATGGCTTAGCATTTAAGGTGCTTGCATGGGAAAGCTAAGGACCCAGATTCGATTCTGCAGTACCCATGTAAGCCAGATGCACAAGGTAGTGCTGTGTGTCCAAAGTTCATTAGCAGAGGCTAGAAATCCTGGTGCACCCATTCTTTCTCTCTCTCTCCCTTCCTCTCTGTCTTTCCCCCTCCCTCCTCTTCCTTCCTCTTTCTCTTGCTTTCTCTCAATAAATACAATTTTTAAATACTTTAATATGTTTATTTATCTCTGTGTATGTGCATTGGTGTGCCAAGGTCTCTTGATGCTGCAAATGAGTGCCAGAAACTTGTGCCTCTTGTTGCATCTGGCTTTTTGTAGGTTCTGGAGACTCTGACCTGGACAGATAGGCTTGGACAGCAAATTTCATTAACTACTGAACCATCTCCCAAGCCCCGGGGAATTTTTTTTCTATTTACATTATTTTTAAATTAGTTTTACCACTCTACAAAGAACACTGAGCTTATCAAGGTACCCTAAAAATCATTTTACTGACTGAAGAAGTCAGTCATTAACATATAGCTTCCCTTACTGACTGAAGTGTAATTGTATAAGACCTGCATCCTCACAGCAGCTGATTTTCTACCTCAGAGTTAGTATCATAAGCCTGTTACATTCATATGATCCTGGACATTTTGGCTAACACTAGATGGACTTAAGTATGTTAGAGAAAGCAAAACTGAGTTTAAAAGTTCACAAGGACCCTGGACATAAAATAAGATGTTAGTGTCATTTGGAGAGTGGCCAGTGTCCCTTACCTCAGGAGAACTGAAGGAAAGTCATCACCTGTGTTTCCAGTTGCTACCCAGACCTCCATGACTGTGAAGGGGATTAATATACTTCAGCCATGTCACAATCGCTTTTAGGCTCCTTCTGAGTGAGAGCTTTCCAGCTCAGGTTTCTAGAGCCTCCTGCCAGAGTCAATACCAGCAAGCACTCTCAGGATGTCAGGGGATCTCTTAATAATGTGGCTTCCATAGGAAGAGAAGGTACTGTGGGCTGCCAGAAAGTTCACGGGAAAAAATGCTCTCCTTTCCATCTTTGTCATACATTGTCAGGCAAGCAGCCAAAACTTTCTTAAATTGGGTTCAGAACTATAGAGTTACTCCTTATTTTTTTTATAGCTTGATATATTCATTCCAAGTCACAGATCACTACTGTTTCCTATTAAAACAAAGAGAAAACATATCTTTTAGTTTTGTCTGAATTCCCACCAATGTTAACTCAGAATATGTCCTGCTATGGACACTAAGACAGGACCCTTCATGGTCTAGTTCTTTATTACTCCTCACTACTACTGACCTGAATGTGGTTTGGAGGGGATTTCATTTTTTTTGTTTTGTCTTGTTTTGTTTTGTTTGTTTGTTGCATATGACTGGCAGATGGGACAAAATTACAAGTAAAATTTTTATTTTAGTAATGGAAGAGAAAAAATTATATCAAGAAATAAGGAAGGAAAAAATTTGTAACAGACACTGTTATTCTACTCATGTAATCATGAGCATCCAAGTACTTCTTCCCAATCAAGTTGACATGAAGCCACGCTGTTAGGCTCTAAAATGATTCATTTCCCCAAAATCTATAGATTAGTGAAAAAGTAAAACAATTTACTTATGTAGATTGCTTTTGTTTTTTGTTTTTTGTTTCTGTTTTCTCACTCCAACTCAGACTGACTTGAAATTTACTCTGTAGACCAGACAAGCCTCACACTCATGGAAATTCTCCTACTCAGCTTCTCAACTATACATTACAAAAGTATAAACAACTGTATAAATGCAATCATAAATTATTTTAAGATTAATTATTCTGGACTTTTTCTTTCCTTCTGTTGTGCCACTTGTGGAAGATGCCTATAATTTAAGTATGTGAATCATCTCTTTTAGTTTGCTGTGACAAAGTGTTCAAGATTATCCACTTGAAAGGAGTAAACATTGATTTTTGGTTCATAATTTCACAGGACTTAGTCCATGATTGCTGGGTCCGATCACTCTCTGGGCCTACATCAGAAAGTATGCAGCAGAACAGATATGCTCAGCTCATGGTTGCCAGGAAGCCAAAAGTGAGCTCACTTTTATGATGAAACAATTCCTCTGAGACACTTTCAAGTATGATTCTATAAGTGAAATGATTCATTCAGAGACCTTGGGTTCAATCTCCCATTTCTTCACACTGGTATTTCAGGTACCAAGCCTTCAATAACTGATCTTTGGGAAACATTTAAGATGAAAATCATAAAATTAATAGGATCATGTTAGCAAATTTAGGATTACTACAGACCACTCCAGTATAATACTGCTTATCTTCTCATCTTAACTATCATCCTAGGCCACACTTGCATGCAAAAGTTACACCATTAAAACCTAAGGACATTATTTAAACAACCTATTCCTCCTACAGATCAGGTATTGAGCTAGTGAAATAGATATTGGAAGTTGGTTCTAACATTTGATGATCAGAGATTCTTGTTCTGTTCTATAGTGACATTTGGCTAAATCAAAAATTCTTGTGAAGGTCAAATTAGTTCCAAGTTTTCAAACTACAGGCAATGAGTAAAGCTCACTCCATCAAATCTGGGCAGTGTGGGGGGATATGAAAAAGGAGCTAAAGTTGAAATTAAATGTCAGGACACATACACAAGGAATATAGTGGAATTTTTATCTTTTCATCAATCTTGTGACAGATATGTGGTGATGACAACAGTGGGAGAAAACAATATTGGAATAATTGCAATCAAAAGGATTAGCATTATCACATTAGAAGCCTGTGAACAAGAATCAACAAAGGCTGTTCAGCAGAGGCATGCATGCTGCTTCTGGAAAAGGCCTTGTTATTATGACTTAAAAACTGGTCAGAGGCTAGAGGAAGCACTGTGTGGCAGAGTGTTGGCCAGCATGGAAGAGATGCTGGATCCCATCCATGGCTCCACAGAAGTTACCATTCATGTACATTTACTTACACATTCAATGTTGTTAAGTAAGCTTCTGTAAGAGTCAATGTGTGTCCAGGGCAAATAAGAGCCTAATGACAGAGTATGATTAAATGCAAAGGAACCCTCTGCTAACTATGGGAAATCAGCTTCAGGCCATACACTCAGACACAGGTCAGCACGTAGCCCTGAACATGGCGGAGTTGGCTGTGAAGGACCTGTAGTGGCTTAGCTACTGAGAATACTATCGACAGAACAACAATAAATCATTGATACTGAGAGGATAATTACATGAGTTTTTAACCTTTGTTTTTTCTAACTGACCATATGAAATGCTGCCTGCCATCAAATATATGGTAAAGTAGAGTAAAAATAAAGTTCTATCAAGCCCTAAGTTAATTTTTTTATATAAGATCCACAAGAAATACCAGTATTCCATGGCCCAAAACTCAGTAGCTTTGTCCACCACAAAAATGAAGTCAGCTGCCTTGCTTTTGTCAACATTGCAGTAATTCTCTACTCATATACAATCCATGCATCTATGAGATGTGAGGACACATGGCAGCACCAGATTCTGCATGACCTGAAACATCGTGTGTGTGAATGAGTCCCTTCTAATGTCTCTCTCATAATCCTAAACATGAAAGCTTATTTTAAATGATGCTCCACTTACACTTGGATTACAGACTTTTTCTAGAAGAGAAAGTAAATTTAAATGTTAAAAAAAAAACATTTTTTCTTTTCAAATTCTCATTTCACCAGAATAAACCTGTCATTCTACCATAACTTGACAATCACTCATTCCAATTCAGAGGCAACTGGACTTAACAATGCTATTAAGCTCTTGTTTTATCCTGGTAATAGGTAGCTTCTAGCCTTAGGGACAACTCTCACCCCTTCTACATTGAAACAGTGTTTGACCAACTGATTTTAGGAAAAAGAAGGTAATGGGGAAGGATTATAGCCAAATTATATAGTATGTTCATATATGAATATTCCCAAAAACAAAAAAGAAAGAGAAATTTTACATGTACTTCTCAGATACTATATTCTGTCACCTAGTTGCATTATTTTCTTGATTCTTCTTCATGAAGCATTGAAGAATTATTTATTGAGCTTCTAAGAGTTTATCATTGTGCTATGTAACACCATAATAAACAAGACAAAAATCTAAGAAAACAGGTAAATAGAAAGGGAATTGAACGATACCAGGAACCATCATTCTACAAGCTGGGTGATATGACCAGTATGGTCTGCACAGTAATCATTCTTAAAAATACTATAATTTG
This sequence comes from Dipus sagitta, assembly GCA_036346955.1. Taxonomy (NCBI): domain Eukaryota; kingdom Metazoa; phylum Chordata; class Mammalia; order Rodentia; family Dipodidae; genus Dipus; species Dipus sagitta. The sequence goes on along the minus strand of CM070771.1, from coordinate 100,080,336 downwards.
GGGGTTGGAAAGGTGGTGTGACACTTAAAGGTGCTAGATTGCAAAGGCTGATGGCCTGGGTTTGGTCCTCTAATAGCCACATAAATTCAGATGTGCAAAGGGGCAAATGCATCTGGAGTTCATTTCCAGAGGTGGGAAGCCCTGTCTCACCAGTATTGATTCTCTCTCTCTCTCTTTCTCTCTTTCTCTCTTTCTCTCTTTCACTCTTTCTCTCTTTCTCTCTGTACTTGCCTCTCTTCCCACACACTCATAAATAAATATTTTTTTAAAATACTATGATTTGTTTCTCTTTGCATCCAGTAGGAGTTCTATAATGATGAAAATGAGCCCTGCTTTCACTTTCCAGTATGGTAACCACTCATCATGTGTGGCCATTAAACACTTAGAATGAAGTTAGTGTGACAGAAAAATTAAGTTTCAATGTTATTTATAATTAATTGAAATGTTAATGTAAGTAACTTCATGTGGCAAGTAACTGTGTGTTTGATAGAGCAGAAGTAGCCAGACAATACTATACTTTAAATATCACTGTTTGAATCACCAATAAATTAGTCTTTGAACCATAGCAATCCCAACAGACTAATTAGGATATCCATGGTGCAATGCCAAAGGAGAAAATGCGTCACTGGCTCTTCTGGTTGAAAGGTAGCCTCTTACCTGAGTTGAATCTGTACATGTTTTCTGGTAGCAATCCATCAGTGGCCTGTACACCATCAAAGACATAATTCTTCTTGCTAAATTCAGCAATGTCTAAGAAAAAGACCATAAAGCATTCAGAAGTAAATAACTAATCTTTATGTTTATAGATAATTCCTGACAATTTACCCCCAGTCCAATAAGAAATTGATACTAGTCTGAATTGATTCAAAGTTATGGAGTAGAGAACTGTTGAATGTTAAATATGATCTGAATATAGAAGCAAGGTTTTGGCTCAGAATTTTAACACTGAAATTACTCATAATCAAAGCATTGATAATGTGATAACAAACAGGACAGTCCCAAGAGACTTTAATCAAGACAATGAATCAGCACAGGAAAGTTAAAATACGGAGGGTGATCCTGAGTATGCACCCACACACTCAGTGTGATGAAGCAGTGATGAGGAGAGAGCTGTGTGCATAGCAGGCAGGGCTTCTTCACTCCCAGCTTTGCCATGGATAGCTCAGTGGATTTGGAAATCATCTTTATCTTTCTCATCGTCAAAGTGATAATATTATTTACATGCAGGTATCGAAAGAATCATAAATAATGTGTTCCAAATTCCTGATGCCTCTCAGAAATCAATATTAGTATTATGACAAATCACTTTAAGAGTTATACTGACAACAGCTAGCCTTATTTGAGCACATAAAATCAATTTTTTCACATTCAGGTTTTTTTTTTCTTTTTACATATAGGAGAAAAGAATATCCTTTGTAAATGAAAACCTACTACTAAATTGAAATTATGTCCCAGGTCTTTAGTTCATTTACAAATAAAAGAATTAAGTTGAGTATAAAAGACACAGCTCCCTTCTCCCTTTATCACAAGTTTTATATGTTTTGGCCTTGAATCCTTTTGCTTGCATCAGTGCTCTTCAAAATCACTACAAAGGTCTCAATGCATAAAGGGGGAGGGGAATAAACCTATCAATTATTCAAAACAATGATACATGCACAAGGCAGCGCACGCATCTGTAGTTTGTTTGTAGTGTCTGGAGACCCTGGCGCACCCATTCTCTCTCTCTCTCTATCTGCCTCTTTCTCTCTCTATCTGTCTCTCTCAAATAAATAAATAAAAATTAAATTAAATTAAAAATATTAAAAAATAATGATACAACACTTATTATTTATGTTGGAAAACCAAAGCACACATATCTATGGAGAGTGGATTTTACAGTAAGACAAAGGATCCAGGAAAAAAAAAGATTCTAAAGTAAGATTTAAACTCTTCCCTGTCCTGACATTATTATTCTTTTTCATCCTTTTGATGCTAATATTACAGCTGGCCTTTCTAGCATGTTCCAGAAACAGGCATTGTAGAGCAACATTGGAAAATAATTAACAGGACATATGGGTGACAAGTACATAGTTGTTGACGAAGACAGACAGTCTTATAACCTGCCCACAGCTCTTAGCAATATTTCTTCTTCCAAACATATTGGTGTTTTTGTTTCACTAGTAATGTGATCATTTCAGCAGTAACCATAGGGTGAAAGCTTGCAAGGGACAATATTAATAATAATAATAATAAAATACCATCTCTTAAGTACTTCATTTTTCAGACAATCTCCTCTCTAGTACACATTGTGGTTATCACTGTAATTGAAAAAAAATATTAAAATATCCTCAAAATAATTTATATGAAAATGCTCTATTCCACACATGTAACATAATTGTATAATGTTTTTGTTGAAATAAAATTCCTGGAGCTAGGAATACAATACAGTTGGTAAGGTACTTGCCATTCATGCATTAGAACCTAAGTTCAAACTCCAGAACTCACATAAAAATTGGGAACAGTAGCATATTTCTATAACCCAAAACTGGAGAAGTAGAAACAGGAGGATCCCCAGGGTTTGCTGGCTATCTAATCTAGCAAAATTCATGATTGACAAGTTCAATTAGAGACCCTATCTCAATAAAAAGAATAAAATGGAGGGTAACTGAGGAAGTTACCCAACACTAACTCCTGGTCTTAACATACATCAATGTGCATGTGCATATATACACATACATACATGAACACATAAACACATATTCCATGAACACAAAAATATAATAAAAGTCCTTTTGATCAATAAATTATTAAACTAAGTCAAATACACTCACAGTATTCATTAGTTAAGTAGAACAAATTTGTCATAGTGCATACATAAGAATATATACACTATTAAGCTGCAGTGTTCCACCTGCTATGACAGAGGTGATGTCCATCAACTTCATATGTCATCCTTTTCCCTACCATCATGGCATTTCCCCTTGAGTCTGTAAGCCAAAATAAACCCTTTCCGCCAACGAGCTCCTTTTGTTCAGGTGCATTATGTCAGCAATGAGAAGGTAACTGCAACAGAAAATTTAGTGCAAGTAGAGTGGGGCTGTTACTATTAGAAACCTGAGTCTGTGGATTTTGGCTTTAGGAAACCAATATGCAGATAAATGTGGATGTATTTGAAGCTTTAGTCTAAGGGATGTCTTATAGTGCTGAAGGCAGAGTTTGATGGACCATTGTTGTCAGAGTTTGATAGCCCTAAATGCAGTAAGAACTGTGGACTATAAGGTTTGGCTTATAATGGAAAGAAGGAACTTTGGACTGGTCTAGAATCAGTTTTTATGAGAGGCTTATGGCATTCTTCATGTGTTCTATGCACTTGTGCAAGGTTATATTGCATAGAAATGGACTTGTGTGAGCAGAAGGATATGTCACAGAAAGAAATGAAAACTTCAGGCTAAAACAACAGTTTAGTTCAGTTGCAATTGTTTGAGAGATTACAACAATTGATATTGAAAAAGCTGTTTTGCATTGGGACAGCAGGAAGAATGTGGACTCTTTTAAAATTGGGGGTCTGAATGCTGAAGGTTAAAGACAGTTTTATTCTCCCTTGAATTAGCAAATGTTGTAGCCCCCATGGTACTATGTGTACTATAATAAATGCAGGAGAAAGTCACTGGATTTTCAACATTGTTTGTGTTTTGGGGAACCTCCACTGGGTTCTGATGCAGGCTTGCCGTCCCTGCATGGAGGACTGATGGAGCCATGGCAGGGGTGATCCATAGGTGGCAGTACAGATCCTAGGATTTGTTGAACTGCCAGGACTGTGATATGGCCTCCAAGGAGAGCTGCCAGCTTGGGATAGATGTGCTCCAGGATGTTAGCAGCACAGGTGGAGACAGGAATTGAACTCCAGAGTCTTCAACATTGGTTAGAGATATCAGATCTGGAGCTATAGGATTTGGTGTTTTTCCCATTTGTTTTAGGACTTGTATTGGTTCAATCTTTCTTGTTATGCCCAATGCCATCTTTTACAATGTGAATGTTTACTCTGTATCATTATGTTACTTTGGCTTTACAGGCTAATTGCTTTAAAAAAAAAAAAAACACCTTGGACAAAGGGAATGTTTGAACAGTGTTGGAATCAATAAAAACCTGTGGGGACTTTTAAAGTTGGACTGGCTACATTTCATTTTATATCAGGGATGGTCATCAGTTTATGGGGACCAGAGGTACAATGTGGTGGTTTTAATTAGGTGTCTTCCATAAATTTATGTCTTCTGAATGCTTGGTTAACCAGCTATTGGCAACTTGGGAATTGGCGCCTTGTTGAAAGAAGTATGTGGCTAGGGGAAGGCTTTTGAGTGTTATAGCAGCCTCTCCTTACCAGTATTTGGCTGACTCTCATGCTGCAGGGTTCCACTTGCATGGCAGAGGTGATGTCTGCCCTCTACTTATGCCTCTTTTCCCCTACCATCATGGAGCTTCCCCTCAACTCTGTAAGCCTTTTAAAACAAACAAAATGAATATACGCAGGACTGCAGTTAAGCAACCTTGGTTCAGGTAGCATCTCTCCCCCACCAAGTCTTGGCTGAGTGATCTTGGGAAAGTTAAAAATTTCAAGCTCAATTATTTATCTCCTAAAATGGAAAAACATAAATATCTATTTCATAAAGTTGTTTAAATGGTTAAAGAAACAATGTACATGAAACTGCACAGAGAATGCAGAGAATCAACAAACGAGAGATATAATTGTTAAAAATAAGTATAGCCATTGCTCTCTGCACAGTAAACAGAAAAATGATGTTGAAAAATCATTCAAGCTAATTAACATGTTTGTCAGAACATGCATACAGCCAAACTTCATCTTGTATTTTTCCACTATTTAAAACAGAGTGCCAAACAGAATCACTATGAAAAAAATCCACATCTAAACACACTATCATAACTGATAAGAACATCAAAAACAAAAAAATTCCACAAACTATCAACTCAGGAGAAAGGACAAACAAACTATAAAAGAATAATAATTAAATTGACATCACATATTTCAACAGGGATTTTGGAAGCAAGAATACAATGAGGTAATATTTCTCACAGCACAAATGGATATTTGAATATAGAACTTATCTTGCTAAAGTTTTACTCTTAAATGAAATTGAAGTAAGTTATGCTCAGACATTGGGAATCTCAGAATTTTTATGTAAGAATTTACTTTTAAAATGTCCTTAAAGAAGCATTTCTAGGAGACAGATAAAAAATAAAGATTAAATCTGTGAGAAGCATAAGAAATCAAATGAAAACTTTTGTGGAGTATGCTATAATAAGCAATTACCCAACATGTAGCAGAAAACCAAAACAAACAAAATAAAGAACATGCATATAAAAACCCCGAAAAAATCAAAATAAAAATATCAAAATGTGGATTTGGGGATAAAAAAATAAAGATTTTTAAAAAAAACACATGCTGGGAACATTTCTTTTTAAGAAAAAAATAAGAATGCATATTGCTGTTACTACTTTTCAGACCAATGTTAACTAAGTAAGTATAAAATACACAACTCTCAACTGCTATAACAAGAATCTACCTATTGAAATGTAGGAAAACAAAAACTTAAAACATATCATGGTCACATAAGGTATCAAAAATAATTAATATGAAGTAAGCTCACAAATTAAATAATGGCACCCAAATAGGACTAATAAACAAGGAGCAGCCATATGTTATCTTAAAACACAGACTTCTAGACTTAAAAGTTAAAAGACACACAAGATTTTAAAATAAAAAATAAGTGAAGATATTCAGAAAAATTTGAACCAAAAAAAAAAAAAGCTGTGGCCACAGATTTTAAAACAAATAAGAATTTCTAAAAAATGTCCAGCACCGGTGAGACTATTATATTCCTGAATACCCCAGTAAATAAAAGTGGACAGAAGGAAAAAGAAGGGGGCATGGATTATAGACATGAGCTTGCAGCTGTATAATGCATGAGATACATTAAAAAAAGAAGATAGAATGACAAAGTGCTTAATTTCGGTTACTCGAGCAATGTTTTTTTTTCTGTGTAAGACAGCAATGTATTCTCCCTCCACTGAATCATTCCTATAGCTTATAAAATTTTTAGGTGTTTCCTCCCTCTTAAGCTACCTCTCTTCTCAGCAACTATTTGCAGCAAAACTCTTCCATACGGTGTGCTAAACTAGCTTTTCTCCATTTCTTTTAAGACCACTCCAATTGTGTTTTCTTGCCCACTACTCTATCAGACTGCTCCTTTCAAAGTCCCCAAAGTTATTTCTACAGTGCAATGAGCAATCCATTGTGCTTTCTCATGTTTCACTGAAGTTCTTCTCTCCTTGAAACAATTATGTCACTTGATTTGCCAGATATCATGCTCACTTCTAGCTTTAATTCTTCTCTGGCTCTTCTTTCTAATATTCTTTGTGGTCTTCCTCTTTTTTCTACCATATAAGCATTGGTAGAGAGAGTCTAGAGCCCTGGCACCTTGCTTTCCCTATCTTCAAGCCTCATGACCTCAAGTACCATCTATTTGGTGAAACCTTCTACCTCCTACCTTGACTGAAGTGCCATACTCAATGTCTAAATACATATGTAGCGTTTCTAGTTGCCTAATAGACACCCTTTTTAAATCATTTTGAAAATGAAATTCCTAATTGATATCCCCAAACCTTTTTCTCAAGAGCCTTCCTCTTAACAGTAAACATCAACTATATCCATCTTCTAGCGGTTTTCTAAATCCCTCTTTCTCTCACACCACACAATCAACATATATCAGCAAAAGCTGTTTGCTTTGCCTTCAAAATTATCCCCTAATTCTACATACTTCTTACCACTTTTATGAATCCCATCCTTATCCAAGGGATCATTATATCATGTCTTGCAGCAGAATTCTAACTTCTTCTAGCTTCCCTACAATAAATTCTTATGATAATCTCCAATGTAATCCTTTGAAAATTTAGGCTAGAGCATATCATTATTTTCCTCAAAAAAGCCTCCCACCAAAATGACACTACCTTAGAGTGAAAAGATGGACAGAAGTATTCCAAGCAAATGGAACTGGTAAACAAGTAGGTGTCACTATTTTTATGTCTGACAAAATAGAATTCAAAGCAAAGTTAGTCACAAGAGATAAACAAGGTCACAACTGTAAGCTAAATAACACCTAACACAAAAATAGAGAATTTGATTAAATGTACCCTACACGGGTAGATAAAGCTGCTACTAGAAGCCATTTGTTATTAAACAAAAACCTAGCTGCAGGTATGAGATACCTCTTCATGAGATAGTTTTATGGTCAAAGAGGTCTTGGAAGCCCCTATGACAATATAAGCTATTGCTACTGCATTTGGTTGTCCACCAAAATTAAATGGTAAATCCCTATTACTGAAAATACCACATGTGTCAGTTGCAGAATTTAGAGAAATTAAGCTGGAAGAGTCCTGAAAGCTTCCTCCCTGCTGGCTAGTTTTTATAATGCCAGAAGGTGCTATACAAGCTGCTGGGACAGAAAAGTCATCAAGTCTTACTCAGCTGTAGTCCCTGTATGCTACACAACCAAACTTCTAGGCAAGATGTGCCCACTGCTGCAATAGTGGCATGATTGATTAGGGAGTAACCAGCCACTTTCTAATTGGATTTGAGGCACACTCCAAAGGTAGGAAGTCCATGACTCACACTGTAAACCTGGTCAAAAGCACTGGACTGGGGAGAATCATAATGCCAAGAGGAAAACCTCCCACTATTGTTTTACTAAGTGAGAATGTTGTAAACCTTCCTTCCAGATACTTACATTTATATCCAAAGGTGATATAAGTTTTTTTCTCTCCTGTGTTTTTCAGAGAATCTTCTTTGTCAACAGCTGTCAGCTAATGCAGAGACTAATAACCAGTCAAAGTTCAGAGAACAAGTGACTTTTGTGTGCTCAGCCCTAAAGGAGATATTTATATTACCCCCATCAAGGCTCTAGGGGCATCACAGAAGAGGGGATGGGAGGAATATAAGAGTCAGAGAATCAGAAGTGATGTCGTGGGATTCTGTATTCCAGGTATGACAAGGCTGTCAGGCTCATGAAATCATGACAGAAATGGCTAACTGCATAAGACCTGCACAAGAGTAGGCCGGTCACCATCCTATCAGAGGAGGGAGATGGGGTTCATTAAGCTTTATCTCTCTATGATGAACTATAGGCTGTCAATCATTGATCAGAGAGGAAAAGTCATTTGTTTCAGTGGTATAGCAACTGGTATGTTACCCATACTCCAGTAAATAACTGCCCCCCAACACATGCTCATGCAAACAATCCTAACTAAATTCAATGGGTTACAAAAAGAAAGCAGTCACAAAATAGACAAAAAAACAAAGAAAACAAGGCATTTAAGTAAACAGTATTTTACTGAGATTTTGTAACACATGGCAGAAACATTGTAACCAACACTCTAAACTACTCCTCCTCCAATTTAGGGTACCTACTTAGATAGAGGCAGCCCAACTTAGACAATAGGGAAACTCAATAAGCTTTGTAACACACCTTGGAAGCCTTAAGGTCTAATAATTTGCTAGCATATTTACAAGAAGTCATGTCTCTTCTTTCATTTTCAACCCTTGAAGAGATTTATGAAGGAAGTAGTGCAAAAATGCTTATTTTGAAAGAGTCAAGGTAGAACAGAAATCTGGCAGAATTCCTGGGGATGTCTGAGGAGAAGTGCACTGCATATAAAAACATTATCACCATCACTTGCAATCAACATAGAGAAAGGGTGATATTTTTCTCCTATCATTGGTAAACGTCAGCATTTCTACCTGCAGTCATATGATGCTAATGCTTCCAAAAGGAGTTTTTCCTTTCTGGTAGATTTTCCCAGAAGAAAATCAAATAGACCCTTAAAAATAGAAATTATGGAAAAAAGTGAAACCCATCTGTTGAAAAGTAAACATTGTGGAAGAAAAATTGTGCTCATTTGAATAACCACCAGGCATGATGGAAATTAAACAATATAATTCAACTTGATCTTGTTTAGCAATTTCCTTCACAGACTGGATTTCATGTTTCCCAAGTTTTTGTAGAACGTGTGAATAGAAAGTTGTAGCAAAGAATGAAAAGTGGGACCTGAAAGGCATGCATGAAGGCAATGCCAAGATACTACTTCACTTACTAATACTGATTTTTGCATTCAAAAAATACTAATTATTAGACATTCAGGCTTCTTGGAGCCAATTGTTCTATTTTTCATGACTAAGGAGATAACCAAGTACAGTATATGGCATTTAACCAGATGAAGCAGAAACAGAGAGCAACAACAGAAAGTAAACGCTTTCATTGCTGATGGAACCTCAGCTTTGGCTTGGCTAATTCTAGCTGCTGGCCGGCTGGCAGCTCAAACACTCCCACAGACCACCTGACACAAAGACTGGCTTAGAGCCAGAGAAAAATCCCATGAAGTCAAGGTGATTCTAAGTCCACCTTGACAGAGCTGGTAAAGAAAGGCCTCCCAATGGAGATATGGATTAGCAGTTAAAGCACATGACTGGGAAGCCTTAGGACCCAGATTCAACTCTCCAGGTCTCACGTAAGCCAGATGCACATGGTGGAGCATGCGTCTAGAGTTCATTTGCAGTGGCTAGAGGCCCTAGCGTGTCCATTCTCTCTGTCTCTCTCTCTCCCTCTCTCTCTCTCTCATAAATAAATAAAAACATAAATCTTTTTTTAAAAAAAGAAAGAAGTAAAAGAAAAAGAAGGACCTCCTAAACTCACACTTCCTCCCCAGCACCAGCAAGGGCCGTGAACAGCCACATTTCTTTCTCCCGTATTTGCACTGGCTTGCTCTTATTTCTTATTTCTGCTTGGAACTGCCCTTCTCACTGTTGCCAAATCCCTCTGTCTTCCTCGTTGCTTTGTGCTCAACTTAGCCAGCAGGCCCTAGGCAGCTTTCCTAACCCTTGTCCACCACCCTGAGCAGGTCCTCCAGTGCAGCACAGCACTCACTGTGCTGCAAAGAACTCCCCTCTGTTGCCTATGTTCTAAGAGATGGAACTGTTTCTCCTAAGGTAGCCCCAACATTTCACACATAGTAAGTATCCCACAGCTAAGACTGAATACTAGCATTTTAGTGTTAGATAGGTTTGTCTTAGGATCCTCATTCTGATGCAAAAGTTGTATCACCATGGTCAAGGCTCTTTTCTGTAAAAACGTGGAACAAATAAAAAACCTATGGTTATAGTGAAAATGCAATGTGGAAAATATGTAGGTCACTCAAGGGGGTTGACTCGTGGAATAGAAAATGATAAGTATTTGATACTAACATTATTCAAGAACATTAAAACTGGATTTAAATGTATTTCTCTGCTATATAATCCTAATTGCATAAGTTACCATGAATATGTGGATCTGCTTAAATTTACCCTTAAATAAAGTTCATTCATTAGGTTTGTGCTGGTTTCAACCAGAACAACAAACTAAGAGGGATCCTGGTTAAGTAAAAATATATATGACATGTAAAATTAAGGGAGGATAAACAGAAAAAATTAGAATCATCCATAGGGAGAAAGATAAAATCAAACAAGACTTCCAGGATTTTGAAATGGAATACCTATGTTCATGATACTAGAAAACTTCAAATTCCTTTTTCAAGTGTAAAACGACCGTTTTCTATCATGTGATAAAAGTAGCAGCTGCATGGACTAAAGTTTAAATTTTAATTTTAAAATGACAGAAATGTATAGCAAAGACAGCAACTTTAAAGGATAGCCCCAAGCAAGGTCAATGTGGAGTTCTCATATTTTCTGCCCCAGTTATAACAATTATCATCTGACTTCAAATCTCTTTCCCCATTGATTCAAGAGAAATATATTTCCCAAGGATGTTTGCTTATTAATTGTTTAAAATATATGATGAGACTTGTAGTTTGAGAGCACTTTCAAGGAGTTGATTTAAATACCCACTTTTGGGCTGGAGAGATGGCTTAGCAGTTAAGGCACTTGTGAGCAAAGCCAAAGAACCCGGGTTTAATTCTCCAGCAAAATAAAGCCAGATGCACAAGGTGGTACACACGTCTGGAGTTCATTTACAAAGGCTAGAGGCCCTGGTGTACCCATTCTTTCTTTTTCACTGTCTCTTTCTCTCTCCTCTCTCTCTACTTCTACTGAATAAATAAAATATTTTAAATACCCCCTTATGTTTATTTTGTTTTATTCTTATGTATTTGTTAAGGAAAAGTATGTACCCATTTTGTCTTTCCATAGTGAGCTGCACCTCACCAGAAGACTTGAAATCACATCTATAAGTACATCATCTGTAATTGTATCAACACTGTGCTGGTTTGAATGAGATGTTCTCTATAGTGTCATGGGTTTTGAATACTTGGTCCCCAGCTGGTGGCCCCAGGAGGTGGAGCCTTGCTGGAGGAGGTATATTGCTAGGGGGCAGGGTAAAGGTAAAGGATTCTAGTTCCTCTTGCCAGTAGGAGTTCAGCTCACTCTGGTTGCTTCCTGACAGCTACTGTGGTAAGATATGATATTCATCCCCTCCTCTACCATCATTTCCCTGCCATGAAGCTTCCCTTCAATCTTGTAAGCCCAAAACACCTTCTCTCCCCATAAGCTGCTTTTGAGTAAGTGTTTTGTCCCAGCAACATGAAGGTAACAAATACCATGCACAGCTTATTGGAGGTAGCTTGAACATAACTCCTTCTAACAGCTGTCCTTTATCTATATGATTCTTATACGTGATTGGCTCAAGAACAGAAGAGAAATATATCCAGTTATTTCTCATTTCTAAAGATGTTCAGGGCATAAGAGATTCAAATTGTCCTGGCTTGTGAGAACCACAAAGCTAGCTTTAGTTAGCTTTTCACCACGGTGACCATGAGAAAAACAACTCAAAGAGGAAATTTGTGTTCATTTTCATGGGTTTCAGTCCATCTTTCCTTGCTGCCTTGGTTCTGGGCGATAATAAAGCAGAACATAATGGCACAGAGTACACACTAGAGAAAAGCAGATCACGTCATGGACATCAGGAAGACCATAGAGAGTGAAAAGTGGAGGCTAGGGACAAGATATATTCTTCAAAGGCAAAGCTCCTAGGGACCCACTTCCTCTTTCTGGGCCACATCACCCATTCATACATGAACCCAAAATCAATGGATGATGAGGTTAGCATCTTCATGAGCCAATTTTTCATGCCCATACCAGCAGCTGGGGATCAACCTTCAGCATATGAACTGTTTCAGTAAACACTTCATATCAAACCCTACATTTGTCTCAATCCCAGATGAATCCCCCTTTCCTGGCACAGAGGTGAAGCTTGCATGAAATTGACCTTAGATGGGTTGGATTCATCTAGGTCACAATATGACTTCTCAACTTGTTAAAACACTACCGTAAGTTCTCTGAGCCTCCTGTCTCCTTGGGTAAAACTTAAATAATAGCATTTATTCTACTACCTCTCATTAAATATTAAGATTAGATGACATGTGGGACAATGAAATGCAGTGTTAGAGCAGCTGTTCTGTGTATATCAAGAACTGATCATGCAGGGCTGGAGAGATGGCTTAGCTGTTAAGCGCTTGCCTGTGAAGCCTAAGGACCCCCGTTCGAGGCTCAGCGCCCCAGGACCCACATTAGCCAGATGCACAAGGGGGCCCACACATCTGGAGTTCATTTTCAGTGGCTGGAGGCCCTGGCGCACCCATTCTCTCTCTCTCTCTCTCTCTCTCTCTCTCTCTCTCTCTCTCCCTCTTTTTCTGTCTGTCACTCTCAAATAAATAAAAAAATAAGATAAAATAAAATATTAAAAGTGAACTATGAGCAAATTGCTTAAAAAAAACTGATCATGCAATGCACCCCTCTGTACTTTTTCTCCAAATCATCAGAATAAGTCAATGAACTACATCAATAATTGTATAATTAACCATGACTACTGAATTAGCTGAAATGAATAATACTGGAACAAAGTTAAAATTTCAAAAGCCATTGTACATTATATCTAGTAGTAGAATCACTTAGCTAAATATTATATAAAAATTAAACCATAACTCCACTTTTAAAAAGCTCAGTCCCCAACCTTGGAGGTTGGATCAAATTATACTATGCATTTATAATTTTCCTTTTTATGGAACACTATTCTACTGGTAACACCCTTCAAGAAAAAGGAGAACAAAAACAAAACAACTCGTTCATGAAATTGAGCTTTGAAATAACAGGTTCAAATTCTAGCTCTACTGATAAATTACTGGGTATCATTGGGCAGGCTAATCTTTCTAAATCTCTAGTTTTACCTTGAAATTTGGATTAGTCATAATGTCCCAGATGGTTGAAAGAAGTAAATGGAAAAAAATGTGTGTAATACACATGTACAATAGACTAATCTTTGTACCTGCTCAATAATGAGGGCTCAATAAATTTTCTGCACCAACATCATCAATACTGAGAAGATATGAGTTCACCTCACTTGGTGAAAAGCTGTGATGCTATTCATAATTAGTTTACAAGAGGCCAAATTTAAAATACCTATATTCACTCAGCTAGTGAAAATAGAAGCAAAGATAAAGAAAATGTGAACATTTTCAATTGGTTTATTCTATTTCATTTGCCCACTTATATAATCTTCATAATCCAAAATTAGAACAAAGCTCATCAGAAGTTTACCTGTGTCTTACAAGTCTTCTCTAGAATTGTCCAGAAATATACAAATGATTAGAAAAAAAGTTTGCCTTTAAATACATCAACATAAGAGCCAATACTAAAATATTAAGAATTGTGTAATTTTTCAAACTCAATGAGTCATCAAATCAAGCTACTACCATATAAAACTAAAATGGCAAAATAAATGGAAAAGGAAATCAATAATAAAGATAACTGACCTGAGCCTTTCCTCTCTTACCACCAATTTTTCCTAGAATTCTGTTGGAGAGCTCATAGCTCCTCCTCCTCAGCTCCTCATTCTCTACTCCATAGCCCTCTAAGTTCTGTTGTAGTGGCATCTAGTCAGTTAGTCATTCACCCTCTCACCACCTTTCCCCACTCTTCCTCTTCTGGCTGCCCATAGGAGTGATGAATGATACTGTAACCAATTTGTGAGATTTATCTTCATACTCAGGACATAAAGGGTAGTAAAGGAAACTGGCTTGAGGAATAATGATGGAGACAGAAAGCTAAAAGAAAAACTTTTAGCTCAAGAAAGAATTTTGGCTTAGTCAAGACTGAATGTTGCCGGGGAGGTCCCTGATGCCCCAAAAACACTATAGGCCATTGCCAAGGCCCTTGGTTTCCTACCAGAAATATATGGTAAGACCCTATTCCTGAAGACTCCACATACTTGAGCTGCAAGGCCACTGAGAAATAGTGCTGGAACAGAGCTGATAACTTCCTCCATGTAGACCAGCTGACATAAAGCTAGAAAAAGTCATTCTGCATGCAGTTCAATGGCAGAAAGAGAAATCACCAGTGAAGATACTCAACAGTGGATACTGCAAGCCTTATATTTGGCCACCCAGGTCAAATGAGCCAATGGGTGCAATAGTGGCACATCTATCATGGTGGAAACCAACTGCCCTCTGATTGGACTGGAGGCCCGCTCCATGGGAGGGAATACATCCCTGATACTGAAAACTTAAAACAGGGGTAGTCATGAGCCCTAGGGGTGTAATGTCTGCTGCTATCTGGCTAAATGCATATACTATGCTTATCAAACTGCCCAGTAAGCACTTCTCTTAATGTTCATACCCACATATTAATGCTACTTTCACTTTTGGCAGAGAATCTTCTTTTTTCAGATAGCAGACACCTTGGGATGACTCAGAAGGCATCACGGTGCTGGAAAGAAGTGACAGGAGTGCTCAGTACTGCAATATCTCTATCACACCTTCCAAGGCCCAGCGTCTATTGTGGAAGAGGTGGTGGAAAGAATGTAAGAGCCAAAGGAAGGGTAGGACTCCTTACAACGTGCTCCCCCCAGACACAAAATGGCCTGGATAGCCTCATAGTGCCTGACACTACCTACACAAGACTATCATAATAGGAGGAAAAGATGATGACATCAAAATAAAAGAAAGACTGATTGGGAGGAGATATGATGGAGAATGGAGTTTCAAAGGGAAAAGTGGGGAGAGGGAGGGTATTACCATGAGATATTTTTTTATAATCATGAGAGTTGTTAATAAAAAAAATTGAAAAGAAAAAAGAAACTGGTCAAAAATGGCCACTTCAGGGAAAAAAGAAGACTGAAGAATGAAGGCCATATAGTAAGGTATATAAAGGACAAAAGTTCAAGGTTGTAAGCTATCATTTCATTTGAAAAGAGCTATCATCTGGTTAACTCTTGGCAGTTCACTTTCTACAATATTTGGCTGGAAAATTTCAAAGCTGTTTATTTTTGTTGTCACTATGTTTTTCCAAAGTCATTTCCTATTGATTCAGCACATCAGGAATCCATGGCTGGTTTACCTTGCCAAATATGAGTTTCCATTCTGCTGATGGGAAAGCATCCAACAGCCACATTATACTGGAGACAATAAGCATTTTGCCTTTGAAAGGAAGCATTGGTGTAAGCAAGTAGAGAACATCTTTCTCACAGGTTTCTCCTTAGTTCTGAGATTGAGTCATCATTTTAGAGTCAACCCTGATTAGAATATTGCTGGTTACACCATCATGGAAGGTAAACTTTCTATTCTGTGATAGGATAACCCAGATTTATCTACTCTCCTTCCCTGCAGGCTCATCTTAGAGTGCTTTGTATCTTGACAAACCCATTGTGAAGAACACATAAATTTCAGAAATAGATGTTGTATAGGAGTCACAGAGGTACATGCAACATTTAGGTATTAGTTTTGTACAGTAGGCATTGTGATAACTAAACATGATCAACGTAAGTCAGAAGAACTAAATATGACTTGAAAATAATTTCCAAGTTTCAGGACATTTATCTGTAAAGTGAAGATAATGTTTGTCTTTTCAATTACATGGTATTGCTCTGAAAAGAAAATTTAAAAATGTATATAAAATGATTATGCAAGGTAAACTAATGGGTATTATTTTTTAGCCCAATTAGACTTCAAAGATTTGAATATGCTATGAAGAAAATTTTACTGAATATTAGAGAAGAAACAGCTTGTTCAAATACATTTCCCAGTTTTCTTCTTTTACTAGTAGGAGCAGGCATGGCACAAGTGAGTTATTTTATTTTACTTTTTACAAAAACAAGTAATAGAGCTGAGTGGACATGTAATCATCCCATCGGGAAGTGCAGCAGGGCCATATCAATCATTCACAGGCTCCCAGATGACAAGGCCAGACTAATGACTCACCCCATTTGACAATTGGCAAATGGCAGGCTTGCCAAAATCAAGAGCTTGAAACATGAGAGAGAGTCCAAAGTAAATCTCCGAGATGGCTCCAAATCCAATTCCATCCATTATCAGCCATACCTGCCTACAGTACTATGCCACTGCCCCTGCCAAGAACACTGTGTGAGGAGATGAAGGAAAAATCACAAATAAAAAATATTCTTTGAATGAATCAGACTGGTTGTTTTCGGAGGCAAGTTCATCAGTGATTTCAGTACACCAATTCTGCCTCATGCATGTCTATAGAAAAATATTCACAGTTAAGTAATCTTCATGCTGCAAACTTTAATTTTACAAAAAAGAGTTGTGGATAGCAAATGCCACTTTTAATTTAGTAATGATCATAAATTTTTATCATTCAAAACATGGTAATGTGTACAAAATACTAAGATTTAGAAGCTAAAACTATGGAGATCATTTCTCCCAAGGTATGAAGAAAATTCCAGGAGGTGTTTATTAAAAGGACTGTCATGCACTGGAGAGATGGCTTAGCGCTTAAGGTGCTTGCCTTCAAAGCCAAAGGACCCAGGTTCAATTCTCCAGGACCCAAGTAAGCCAGATGCACAAGGGCTTGCACATGTCTGGAGTTCATTTGTAGTGGCTGAAAGCCCTGGTGTATCCATTCTCACTCTCTGCCTGTTTCCCTCTCTCAAATAAATAAATAAAAATAAAATATTTTAAAAGGTCTGTCATGTTCTTATTCTTGAGAAATGATCAGGATTTTGTCAGGCAAACAAAAAATGAATGAATTGCCAATAGGGGACATGGGCTGTGGAGCAGGAGTGAGCAGGTCATGGGGAGGAAGCTAAAGGAGGCACACCATGTGAAGTCCGGATGAACCTTAAGTTTTGGGCCATGCCTTTCAATGTTTCTCACAAGAAAAGTTTTCTATAAAAAAACAGTGAGTGGTTCTGGCAGAAGTAAATGGGGAGCACATGAAGGTGCATGATAAAACTGCCACACCCACAAATCGCATCCTTTGGTTAGAGGGCATACAACACAAAGTTCAACACAGAAATTATGATCCCATAAAGGTTTTGATCTCATTAAAAGTCACCAAACCAGGGATGGAGAGAGAACTTAAAAGTTAAGGCAATTGCCTTCAAAACCTAAGGACCCATATTCAACTCCCTAGATCACACACAAATCAGACACACAAGGTGACACATGCACAAGGCTGCACGTGCGCACAAGGTGCAACAACATGCCTGGAGGTCAGTTACAGTGGCTGGAGACCTTGGCATGCCAATTATCTCTCTTGTTCTTACTCTCTCTCTTTTTTAAAAAAAAAAATAAAAGGCAGTTGCTGAGGCCCTGGCATGCCAGTTCTCACACACACACACTCTCTCTCTCTTGCACATGTGCCTTTTCAAAATTTTTTAAATAATTTTTTAAAAGGCAAGTCTGTTGGGCTTTCCTCTAAAAAATTTTTTTAAGTTACCACACCAAATAGTAAGACAAAGAAAAGCAATATGGCATAGAAATAGGATTCGTATTTGCATTCAAACAAGTGAAGACACAGAGATAGTACATACCTGCATGTTTGGGTGACTGACTACATAGCTACTTTGTACCTATACTCAGACAAGTGACCATGCCAAGAAGATACTACTTAATATTTAATTTTAACTTTGTAGACCATGTTGTGATAACCTCTTAGGTAAACAAAATTCAACCAATGGTCTAATCCCAGATGTGCATGTCCTATGGCATAAACACAAGAAATATGAAGAATCAGGGCAATAGAACTACTTCAGAAAATACCACTTCCACAGCAAGAGTCCAATGAGATTGATTTAGATGAAGTCCCAAATACTTGAAAAAAAATTATTATAAGAAAGACCAGTGAAATCAAAGAGAACACAAATAAACTTAACAATAAATTCAAAGAGAATATAAATAAACACCTGGAAAAGGAAGGAAGTCAACTCAGGTTACAAAAAGAATTCACTAAGAAAATGAAAGTACTGAAAAAAATAAAATCATAGAAATGAAAAGCTCAATAAGTAAAATAACAAACTGAGTGGAAAATCTCACCAATAGAATGAATCAAATAGACTATTAGGACTTAAAGTAGACTAATTGGAACATTAAGATATAATAAAGATAAAATAATGAGAAAGTATGAACAGAACATGTGAGATACATTAAATCCCAAAGTTGTAAAACATGGACATAGATAATGGAGAATATAACCTAATGACATAGAAAATATATTCAATAAAATTATAGACAAATTTCAAAATCTAGAGACAGTAATAGCCATCTAAACACAGGAGGCATTTAGAAGGCCAGAGAGACAAAAAGGTAAACTTCCCACATTATATTACAGCTAACCACTAAATGTAAAAAAATGTACATAAAAAATATTGAAAGCTTTAAAAGAGATCTTTAAGAAATATACAAAAGCAAATTTAACAGAATAATAGAAGATTCTCAAAAAAATTTGAAAAGCCAGTAGGGACTATATCAATGTATGAAAAGATGTGAAACACAGTAACTGCTAACACAAGTTACTATATTCAGCAAATGTACCCTCCATAATTAAAGGAGAAAGAAAAACTTCCTATAATGAACAAAACCAAAAAGAATTCTTGACCACTAAACCAGCATGAGAGAAGATATTTAAAGGAATCCCACACTCTGAAGAGAAAGATAACCATACCCATGAGACTATAGGAAAGAATTATCTACACTAGATTAGTAAATAACCAAATGAGAAATAGGAAAGTGTCAAACATTACAAAAATAAAATGATGGGAACTAATACACACTTTTTAATAATAGTTCTGAAAATTAAGGTCTTAATTCTCCAATTAAAAGAAACAGACTAGCAAATTGGATCAAAAATAGAACCCATATATTTATTGTTATCAATAAACAAATCAAACTGGCATAGATAAACATCACATTTTTAAGATAAAAAGGATTAAAAGTCATTCTAAGAAACTGGAATATTCTAGAAAATAAGCAAGTACTTTACAACTATCGGGCAAAATAAATTTCAAACCAAAATTAGTTATAAGAGATAAGGAAGTTCATTTCATACCCAGTAAGGGAATTCATCAAGACAATATTATAATTCTAAACATATATGCACCAAATATCAGCATACCTAATTTCATAAAATAAGCACAATTTAAAATAAATGCACAGATACATCTTCACACCAATAGACAGACAATGCAAATAAAATTATCAACAAAGAAATATCAAAATTAAACTAAATTATAGACCAAATGGATTTAACAGATAATTACAGAATGTTTCAACCTAACACTGGAGAATCTACATTTCTCTCAGCATCTCAGAGATGTTTCCCTAAAATAGACAATATTGTAAAACAAAAATTAAATATTAAAAAATAAAAGAAAATTTAAGGGATTTCTTTTATTATATCTAACCACAGTGGAATAAAACTAGAAGTTAATAGCAAGAAAGAGAATTAACAGAAAATGCACATGTCCATGGAGATCAAACAACACATTGCTGAATGATGAATAGGTCAGCAAAAACCTCAGAAGGAAGCCAGACATGGTGGCATATGCCTTTAATCCCAGCACTTGGGAGGCAGAGGTAGGAGGATCATCATGAGTTCGATGCCAGTTAATTCCAGGTCTGCCTGATCCAGAGAACAAACAACAACAACAACAACAAAAAACCTCAGAAGGAAAATTTAAATATTACCTAAAGCATAAAAAACTAAAATATAATATAGCAAAAAATTATGGAAAATAAAAATAGTAGCTATAAGAAGGAAGTTTATAACTACAAATATCTATACTGAAGAATGAGCAAAATCTCAAATGAAAGAATTCATGCATCAAGGTCTTAGAAAAATAAGAGCAATCCAAATCCCAAATCCATAGACAGAAAGAAATAGTAAAGATCAGTGGAAAATTAATGAAATGGAAATACAAATAGCATAACAAATAATCAAAAAGTTGTTTCTTTGAAAAGATAAACAAGATTAAGAAATCCTTAGCCAAACTAACTGAATAGAGTGAAACCTCAAATTAATAAAATTAGAAATGAAAAAGAAACATTACAAAAAATTCCAGTGTAATTCAGGGGATCACCAAGGTGTACTTGAAAACCTACATTCCAATAAACCCAAAAATCTAGAATTGGATGAATTTCTAGACATATATGACCTATAAAAATTAAACAAAAAATATAAATAACTTACATAGAATTATAACAAGAAACAGTGCTGAAATAGTATCCCAACTAAAAAATCATAAACTTCCCTGGAAAGGAAGAAGTCAAATTATCCCTAATTGCTGGTCAATTTCACCAGACCTCTAAAAAAGAACCAATACCAATGTTCCTCAAACTGTTCCATAAGATAGAAAGGGAAAGAATGCTAGCAAACTCATTTTACAAAGTGAGTATCACCCTGATACGAAAACTGGATCAGGGGACACACACACACACACACACAAGAAAAAAAATTCTTACAGCAGGTAAGGGTCTAAGCTACTCAGAAGTAACCACCTAACAAGAAGTACACATCAGTGCACCCAGCCTTGGTGGATAACCAATGGCTTTCTGATTGGCTAAGATATGCACTCAGTGAAAAGGAACCCATATCTGGAACTGGGAACCAGATCAGAATCCTATGGAGATAAATATTATGTTCTCCAATGTCAAGCTCCCACTAGTCTTTAGCTAAAAGAGGGGCTACATACATCAAACTCCCCTAAATTAATAACACTTATCCAATTTAACGTATGCTAACTTCACTCCCCATTGGAGAATCTGTTTTTCTTTTTCAGATTCTCAAAATGTACCACTCACATTTCAGCCAAGGCCCAGGTGAAACCACAGAGGAAGTGAGGAGATGAGCAAGAGTGCTGCCTCCATGGTGAGCCTGACAATTAGTGCCAGGGTGGAGACAGACACTGAGGATGCACAACATACACCAAAGCAGAAATCCCAATGATGAGCCTAAGAGCTCATCACTAAAGTAGACTTAAAACACACCCACCAAGGCTCAGGGAATTTTGTGGAATAAGGGGAAGAAAAATTATAAGAGCCACAGGTTAGGACAGCATGCCTACAGGCATTGCCTCTTCCCAATAACTGACTGCAGCTCCCACAATGCATAACCTCAACCCTACAGGGAACACCAGCAACACCACTGAGGAGGGCCCAAAGCAGAATGGGGCCAGGAAGGAGGAAAAAGACGGTATTAATACATGATATATACAATGCATGTTCTTCATAACAAGACGAAGTCCAATTAAAAATGAACATAGTATATGTAAAAAAAAAAATTCTTGAAAACTGAATTCAACTTAACATCAAAGAGGTCATTCAACATGACCAAGTATACTTCATTTAAGGGGGGTAGTATGACCCAAAATATTCAAATCAAAAAAATGCAATACCACATCTTAGTTATCCATTCTTCTAGTGATGGACATCTGGGTTGATTCCAGCTCTTAGCTATTACAAATTGAGCTGCTACAAACATGGTTGAGCAAATCTCTCTAGCCTGTGGTTTGAAGGTTTTAGGGTAGATGCCCAGTAAGGGAATAACTGGGTCTGTTGGTATCTCTATCTACACAATGGAATTCTATACAGCAGTAAGAAAAAAAAATGACACAATGAAATTTGAGGATAAATGGTTGAACCTGGAACAGATCATTCAGTGAACTTACCCAATCACAGAAAAAAATCGCCACATAGTCTCACTCATCTACAGCACCTAACCTGAATCTACCCAAGATACCTTACATATCCAGCAAGCATCTTGTGGACTAGACACTAGGATGGAAGGGGAGGGAGGGGAGGGCATCAAAGGGGTGGGAAACACAAACCTAGACCCAAGCGACAATGGAACCATAAAATTCTACTTACTAAAAGACAGACCAAATGGCTGATCCTTCACCAGGCCCTTACAGGGAACATCTGAACCACAAGACACTGGAGAGGGTAGCATCACGACTAACCTTAATCTTCTACATCTTCCCTCCCTCCTTCTCCCTCTCCCTCTCTCTCTCTCTTCTCTCTAACTCTTGTATATTAGTTACCTTTTTCCTCATTTTCTTAGTGGGCACTGACCTGTAACTCCCAGATCCAGCATGGGGCTATCATCCACAATGAGCTTTTGATCACCAAGACCTACAAAGTTTCCTAAAAGATGGACAGATTTCTGTCAGAGTACTTGATGACCCACCAAAGGTTAGTGGTAAGACCCTACTGCTGAAGACACCTTATGTCGTTGACATGCAAAATAGAATGGCATGGCTGGAAGTTGGAAGACAGTCAGTCCCCAGACAGTCAGCGCATCTAGTGCCAGAAGGTGCTACATGGGCGACTGGGGGAAAATGACCAATATCTGTCCAAGCAACTCATGGTCTAACCTACTTAGCAGCAAATAACTTGTTGTGATGCCCACACAAGTGCGATAGTGGCACGCAGCCATGGTGGGGAACCAACTGCTCTTAATTTGGCTAACTGATCTCCTCAGTGGTACGGGACCCATAGCTGGAGCTGGGAAACAAATGACAGTAAATGTTGAGGATGTGGAAAGGGGGGAACCCTAATACACGGTTGATAGGAATAAAGTCTGGTACAGTCACTGTGGAAATCAGTGTGGAGATTCTTGAGACAGCTAAAAATAGATTTAACATATGTTCCAAGTATAGCACTCCTGGGCATATATCCTAATGACTCTCTCACTACCTTAGAGATACTTACACAACCATGTTTATTGCTACTCTATTCACAGTATCTAAAAAATGAAACCAGCCTAGATGTCCCTCAACAGGTGAATGGATAATAAAGATGTGGTACATTTATACAATGGAGCTCTATTCAGTGGTAAAGAAAAATGACATTATTAAATTTGCACAGAAATGGATGGTTCTGGAAAGGATAATACTAAGTGAGGTAACTCAGGCCCAGAAAGCCAAACATCGCATGTTCTCTCTCATATGTAAATCTGACAAATGCAAATTAAAACCACTTTGAAATATCATCTCACCCTCGTCAGAATGGCTATCACCAAGAAAACTAACAATAAATATTAACAAGAATGTGGAGAAAAAGTAGTCCTCACTCACAGCAGGTAAGAGTGAAAACTAGTACAGCCATTAAAGAAATCAGTATGGAAGTTTATAAAAAATTAGAAATAGAAACTCATTTGATCCAGCTAGCCTATTCAGATGCCCAAAGGACTCCACATTTCATTACAGAGTACTTACACATCCATGTTTATTGCTGCTCAATTTATAACAACTAAGAAATGGGACCAGCCGAGATGCTCATTGACAGATATATGGATAATGAAAATGTATAAATCCACAATGGAATTTTACTAAGCAGTAAGGAAAAATGATATTCTGAAAGTTTCACAAAAAAAAAAAAATGGATGGGTCTGGAAAGAATTATATTAACCAAGGTGACCCCAGCTCAGAAAGCTCAAAATTGCATGTACATTCTCATATGTAATGCCTTGTTTGAGGTGTGTGTGTGTGTGTGTGTGTGTGTGTGTGTACAAAGGGGGCAAACATGGATAAAACCTTAAAAGCTAGACTTGTAACCAAGAGTGGGTAATAAGATATGACACGTTAGGAGCGTGTAAAGGTAAAAGGACATATGTGACATGTAACCAGAAATGAGGAAGAAACCAGAGGAGAGGAGTCATCATTTAAAGGAAAGGGAAGGAGAATTAACTGAAACACATTATATTTGAAATCCCAGAATGAAACCTACAGCTCTGTATGCTAACTAAACAATAAAATGTTTTAAATTCTCAACATGTTAGCCATAAAAAAAAATACAAATCAAAGCAACATTGAGATTCCATCTCACCCTAATCAGATTGGCTATCTTCAGACAAAAACAACACAAACTAGCAGGAATATTGGGAAACAAGCCACTGTTTTGTGAGAATGCAAATTAATTCAGTCTCTTAAGAGACCTGTATGGAAGTTCATCCAAGTACAAAAACCGAACTACTACATGAGCCAGGGATGCCTGAAGAAATCAAAGTCACCATCCACAGAGATAGCCACACACTGATCTCACTATGGTGCTATGCACAGTAGCCAAGTTACAGAATCAAGGTACATGCATATCAATACATGAATGGAAAAGATGTGGTATATGTACACAATAGATTATTTATTCTTCAGCCAAAAGAAGAAAGAAATCATGCCATTTGTAGGAAAGTGGATGGAACTGGAGATCATCATATCAAGCAAAATAAGCTAGATTCAAAATAATAAATACTACGTTTGCTTTCATATGTAGAATCTTGATTTTAAAAAATCTAGGGGCTAGAGAGATTTCTTAGTGGTTAAGGGTTAAGGCATTTGCCAACAAAGACTATGGACCCAGGTTTGAGTCCCCAATACCCACATAAAGCCAGATGTACAAGGTGGCACATGAATCTGGAGTTCATTTGCAGTGATTGGAGGACCTGGTGTGCCCATTTTCTCTCTCTCTCTCTCCCTCTCTCCCTCCCTCCCACCTTCCCTCTGTCTCTCTCATATAAATAAATATTTTTTAATGACATCTAGGCAGAAGGGGAAAGCAGTGGGATGGATGAAGGGAACAAGAGAATGCAATGATGGTGAATGATAGAAGTATGTTGTGTACAGATGTGAAAAATGTCATAACAAAACCCATTATTTTGCAAAACTTTTCATTTTTATTTTAATATTTTATTTATTAATTTGCAAGAAGGAGGGGAGCAAGAGAGAATAGGCACTCCAGGGCCTCTTGCCATT
This sequence comes from Dipus sagitta, assembly GCA_036346955.1. NCBI lineage: Eukaryota > Metazoa > Chordata > Mammalia > Rodentia > Dipodidae > Dipus > Dipus sagitta. Next base: position 100,055,266 of record CM070771.1, on the reverse strand, counting down.
GCAAATGAACTCCAGACACATGTACCACTTTATGCATCTGGCCTTATGTGGGTACTGGGGAATCGAATCCAGGCCATCGAGCATTGCATGCAAGTGACTTAACTGATATTCCATCTCTCCAGCCCTAATTTTTTAACAATAATGGTACCTTACAATATTCAAAATTTTTTATGTATTTAAAAGTTTTACATAATGACTAAAACAGCCTAAACACTGAAAAGAATGATATCCTATTGTTTGCAGCAAAATGGATGAAACTGAAAGGCAGTAAATGAAATAACTCAGACACAGAAAGACAAATACAAGAGCCGAGCATGGTGGCACACGCCTTTAATCCCAGCACTCAGGAGGCAGAGGTAGGAGGATTGCCATGAGTTTGAGGCCACCCTGAGACTACATAGTGAATTCCATGTCAGCCTGAGCTAGTGAGGCCCTACCTTGGAAAAAAAAAAAAAAGACAAATACAGCATTGTCTTCTCCTTTGTATCTTTACAAAGTCAATCCAAATGTAAATTATGACAATGGGAGGAAAGAGACAGAGAAGTTAGAAGTAATGAATTCCAGTAGGAGCACACAACAGTTCACAGTAACCTACTAGTACTTTGCAAATAGTTAGAAGAAAGAAGCTCTGGTACTCCAAACACACAGGAATGACAATGTCGGTCACTCTGATTTTGTCAGTATACGTGTATCAAAAGAATATACTATTCCTTATAGATGTACACAGTTATTACATGTTAGTCAGAAGCAGGTTTAAAAAACATTTATGCAGATGTAAATGTTACTTAGCCTGATTTGATTGTCACATCTTCTGGCCATCTCATGAACACAGTGTACTTCATAAATATTCAGAAAAAATCATAAATGCACATTCTCAGCACACCCTAAATCCAACATCTATATCCAATGAACTGTTTCAGTTACTTAAATAAATGATTTAAAGTATTCCAATTAAATTGTTATATTATCTATAAAAATGATGAAAATATTGGTGCCTTCTATTTTTCTTGCTAAGCTTAATCCTATAAATAATCAAATATCAGTCAAGTAGAGGAAATTCGCTTCTACTCCAATAAACAAGAAGGTGTTGTCAGCTGTAGCTGGACTTTAGGTGACTTTTCTCACTGCTAAAGCCAGAGGTGAAGCTCAGAAGGCAAGGTGGGTCAGGCACACAGGGTGACCTTCCGTCTTCCTACTGGGGAATGACTGCTTCACCAGCCACTCAGCATGAGGAAGCCTTAGACACCTTGAGTATGAAAGTAATAAGCATGATAAACAGATCAAATTAGAAAGAGACAAGCTAAGGGCACTGGAATTTGAGAAAGATTCTTTAGATAAAATAGATATACTCCCACACACATAATAGTATTCTGATGTGTAATTTTAAGAAATGTTCTCATATTCGCTGTGCTGCAAGGTAAACTACCTTATTCTATTAGCAACACACCGGCCCAAGTGTCTATCAAGTTAAATGTCTTCATTGTATCTGGGTCATAAGAAATAGAAAAGCAAGAGTATTTTAACATCCACACACTATCATTTCTTCCGTGTTTGATCTGCAGCTTTTCTGAAGTTTCTATGGTAGGATTGGTCAACAAACAGACAACTTCATAACTTTAGAAGCTGATTTTGAATTGCTGGTATTACAAGTCGAGATTTCGTTAATTACATGTATTGAACAGAGAAACTAAGCATTTCAGTGCTTAGCTATTATTCAGCAGCATGGAATGGCAATACTGTCCAGTAAGGAAATGTTTAGAGTAAATGTTAGCATTTAGAAAGGACTATGATCAAACAGTTTCTAAAAAATAAGAATCCTCCCCAATCATATTTACTGAGCATGACTAGTCAGTCTTAATCCCACTTTAAAAGGAAGATATTACCAATGCAATGACTAGCATTCAAATACAGTAGACTGGTCCTCCTCACATTATCTTTGGGCTTCTCAAGGGGTCTGTACCTAGCTGCTTGTCTCATATTTCACTCAATGGAAGGCAGCTTTTGTTTCTTTTCACCCCATCCATCAGTTAAAGCCCATAACAAGGCATTAGCAGTATGGGAGAAAGGCAGTCATAACAGTAGTGCTTCCTGTGAGGTGAAAGTAAGTTCAAGTTCCTTCTATGCATTATCTCACTGAATCTTCTCAATACCATGTGAAGTTGGTTAATATGACATTCCCATTTTATCAAGAAATACATATCAATAAGAGAGCCATGAAGGAAACTCCTAAATGACCTGACCTAAATTCAAGCAATTATTTTAATCCAAAATTACTGTCCTAACCATGATGGTATGGTGTTATCCTGATGATGCCCCTGTGAGGAAATATAAGCAAGATATGTGTATTACTTAATCTCATCCAGTAACATGGAAGAGAAAAAAATAATCTAAAGAGTTTATGAATAAGGGGATTAGTGTAAGGATTATATGTATCATAATTCTACAAGAAGCAAGATGTCTTCCATGTGTGTCCAAGCCACAGCCCAGGGAGTGGATCAGCCCCAGGATACCTATGAATGAGGCCCAAAACAGAAGTTAAAGTTAATAAAAAATTATAAGATTTTTTACAATGATTTTCTTGCAAATTGGTCATGTAATTGAGTATAAACTTTGTAGGTGGCTTCAAGTGACGATGTCAAAAGGTTGAACATGCCTACAGTTGAGTCTGAGTAGCCACTTACATTTTTACATTCTCTGTTTCTCGCTCTCTTTCTCTCCCCATCATCCACTCACTGTCCCCACCACCACTGCCACCACCAGTTGTTGACCCACCAAATACCAAAGATGGTCCTTTAAAGTTAGGGACATATAAGCTAGAGGCTTTAAAAAGTTTTGAAAAGACATTTTTATATTCTTTTTTTTTTTTTTTTTTTTTTTTTTTTTGGTGTGTGTGTGTTCCAGCACAAGAGTGACAGTAAGAGGACAACCTCCCAGGGTCAGTTCTTCTATCTGCCTTGTTTGAGGTAATTGTTCTCGCTTGTCATCCACTGGTTCATTCTCCAGGGTAGCTGACCCAGAAGCTCCCAAGGAATTCTTCTGTCTCGACCTCCCATCTCATTGCCAACAGGCTGAGATGACAGAGCGCACAATATCTTCCAGCTTTTACATTGGGTCTGGAGTCCTGAACTCAGGTTCTCACGTTTCTGTGACAAGCGTGTCTTCACTAAGCCATCTCCCAGGCTCATATTTTTATAATCATAAAGAGGGCTCAAATGTTATTAGCTTCAGGCATCACAAGTTTATCCTATTCCTGGCCAGTGGTCCCTTTACAGGACACTGCTTTGGGCCACACCTCTGACCACTGACAATTTGTTAAAGCCTCATGAATTGCCAGTGAACAGAGGAAGAGCCAACTGGGTCTCACCTTTTGAAGAATGTTCAGACCTCTGGTTGATTTTATCAGTTCAAGGAGTTCCACTGATAAGTACTAAATTGCTTATCTCTTTCATAGCTAAAACTACCTGAATTGCACTCTGATATATACAATTTTTTTCTTTATTTTTTGGTAGGATACAGATTCTGAAATGGCCCAGAATCCAACCAAATGGCAGAAGAAGATAAGCACCAGTGATCAGAAAAAGGTCTGCTAACTCTAGGCAAGTGCTATATCTCTGAGCTTCATTCCCCACCCAAAGTACTGCAAAAATCTGAATAAATCCAACCCCTCAAAATGCGGCCAGATTGTTTTAATACAAGTATCAGGATCTCAAGTAGAATCTTTTTTTTTTTTTTTTTTGAGAAAGGATCTCATGTAGCCCACACTGGCCTTGGACTCCCTATGCAGCTAAAGATGACCTTAACTTTAGTCCTCCTGCCTCTACCCCTCAAGCGCTAATGTTATAGGTATGTACCATCATGCCTGGTTTATGTAATGCTAAGGATCAAACCTAGGAGTTAATGCATGATAGGCAAGCACATTACCAACTGAGCTGCATCTCCAACCCTTGACTAGAGATTTCTATTTTGTCCTTCTACTGTGGACAAGTATTCGAATTAGAAACATGAAGCTGTACATGTTCTAAAGAGAACTCCCCTTAGGACTTTCTAAAGGTAGAAAACTGCTGAGTACAGTCACCCAATACCTGAGTACTCCGTGATCAAGCTTACAAAGCCAGAATACTGGGGACACAGAGGACAGCACCATAGATCCTGAGAGGCCTGTAGGTCCTATTGCCTAGCAAGTTACAGTTCTGTGTTTTTTTTCTAAAGTGGCAAAGACAACTGGGAGGCACTGGAATGAAACTATCACATTGTGTTGCGCTGCCAGTTGCTACAGTGGCAGCAGGACTCTGATCTGCCCCCAAGCTAAGCTAATCAGAGGAAGAGGTGCACTGAGACAGCCAAGAGCAGTCAGTACCTCTACCTCACTTCTGTTAGAGGTCTGGACATTACCTGAAGCTACACAGTTAAGTCTTCAGCAGAAAAAGGTTGTAGAATGGTGTGATAGTTTGAATGTTTGATCCCATAGATTTGGGCATTTTTTTAACACACACACACACACACACACACACACACACACACATATTATTGACAACTTCTATACTTACAGACAACAAACCATGATATTTCCCTCCCTACTTTCCCCTTTACAATTCTGCTTTCCATCATATCCCCTCCCTCTCTACATTAGTCTCTCTTTTAATTTAATTTCATCATCTTTTTCTCCTATTATGAGGGTCTTGTGTGCACATTGCTAAGCACTGCAAGGTCATGGATATTAAGGCCAATTTCTGTCTGGACAGTAGCATTGTAAGGAGTGGTACCCTTCCTTCCTTTGGCTCTTACATTCTTTCTGCCACCTGTTCTGCAATGGTCCCTGAGCTTTGGAGGCTGTGATAGAGCTGTTTCAGTGCTGGACACTCCTCAGAACTATGTTGCCTTTTAGGTCAGCCCAGTGGATATTGCCATCTGAAAAGAGAAGCTTCTCTAACCAGAAGTGAGTGTAGTATTAATATATAAATATGAACATTAACTGTAGTGCTTTCAGGGCAATTTGGTGAGAATAATAGATACATTTATCCAGACAAAAGCAGGCTTTATATCCCTAAGGCTCATGACCACCCTGCATTAGGCTGTTGATTAGATTTTAAGTACCAGGCATAGGCATGTATCCCCTCCTGTAGAGTGGGCCTTCAGTTCAATTAGAGAGCAGTTGGTTTCCCCCAGAGAAGACATGCCACTATTGTACTCATTCAGTCATTTGGCCTGCCTGGCCAAACTTGAGGCTTCCAGTGTCCACTGTTTTCACTGCTGATGATTTCTGTTTCCCATAGGCCTACATATAGTACAGCTTTTTTCAGCTTTCAATTGGCTGGTCTGCAGGGAGAAGGTTTTCTGTGCAGCACCAACTTGATTTCTCAGTGACTTTGCCACTCAGGCATGTGAAGTCTTCATCAATAGGGTCTTACCATCTGTTTCTCAAGGGAAATTAAGGGCCTTGGAAATAACCTGTAATGTTTTGGAGGCAACAGGGACCTCCCTGGCCAACACTTACTGGACAGTATCCCATCCCTGGCACTGAAAATTTGCTAGTAACAATCTATGGCTTCTGGATATGCTATTATACAAAAAGTAGGTTTTTATATGTCTTATTCAAAATATCTTGAATTTTGATTGACCCTACCCCCTGCCCTTCTTTTACTCAATCTCTTCCCCCTGGCCTTACTTAGGCATTTCCCCTCCCTGAAATCTGTTCTTCTACTTATATATTTACAATACCAACCCATTAAGTCCTTCCCCCTCCTCCGTCCCTTATAACCTTTTTCTAGCTTACTGGCCTCTGCTACCGATTTCTGGTTCCAGCTCACACACAAGTCTATACATTTGTAGTTAGGATACACATGTGAGGGAGAAAACGCAACGTTTGGCTTTCTAGGCCTGGGTTACCTCATTTAGTATAATCCTTTCCAGATCCATCCATTCCCTGAAATTTTCATAATTTCATTTTCTTTACTGCTAAATAGAACTCCATTGTGTAAATGTACCATATCTTTATTATCCATTCATCTGTGGAGGGACATCTAGGCTGGTTCCATTCCCTAGCTATTGTGAATAGAGTAGCAATAAACATGGTTGTGCAAGTATCCCTAAGGAAGTGAGAGGAGTCATTAGGATATATGCCTAGGATTGCTATAGCTAGATCATATGGCAAATCTATTTTTAGCTGTCTCAAGAACTTCCACACTGATTTCCACAATGGCTGTACCAGATTACATTCCCACCAACAGTGCAGAAGGATTCCCTTTTTACCACATACTCGCCAACATTTATTGTCATTTGTTTTCTTGATGGTAGCCATTCTGAAGGGAGAGAGATGGAATCTCAAGGTAGTTTTAATTTGCATTTCCCTCTGGCTAAGGATGCAGAACACATTTTTAGATGTTTATATGCCATCTGTATTTCTTCTGGTCAGAACTCTCTACTTAGTTCCATAGGCCATTTTTTGATTGGGTTGTTTGATTTCTTATTGTTCTGTTTTTTGAGTTCTTTGTATATTCTGGATATTAATCCTCTGTCAGATGTGTAACTAGCAAAGATTTTCTCCCATTCTGTAGGTTGTCTCTTTGCTCTATTCCCAGTGTCCTTTTCTGTACAAAATATTTGTAATTTCATAAGATCCCAGTAATTGACTAGTGGTTTTATTTTCTGAGCAATTGGGATTATATTCAGAAAATCATTACCTATGCCAATATGTTGAAGAGTTTTTTGAGGCAATTGTGAATGTTAGAGATTCCCTGATTTCATCCTCCGCATGTTTGTTGTTAGTAAAAAGGAAAGCTACTGATTTCTGTGTGTTTATTTTGTACCTTGCTACATTGCTAAAAGTGTTTATCAGTGCTAACAGTTTGCCAGTAGAGTCTTTAGGGTCCTTTATGTATAGAATCATATCATCTGCAAATAATGATAATTTGATATCTTCCTTTCCAATTTGTATCTCTTTTATGAGTGTCTCTTGTCTTATTGCTATAGCTAAGACTTCCAGTACTACATTAAATAAAAGTGGGGACCGTGGACACCCTTGTCTTGTTCCTGATTTTAGTGAAAAAGCTTCAAGTTTTCTCCCATTTAGTATTATATTGGCTGTAGGTTTGTCATAAATACCATTTATTATGTTGAGATATGTTAATTTTATTCCCAATTTCTGTAATACTTTTACCATGAAGGGATGTAGGTTTTGTTGAATGCCTTTTCTACATTTATTGAGATGATCATGTGATTTTTGTCCTTCAGACCATTTATATGATGTATCACATTTATTGATTAGCATATGTTGAACCATCCCTGGGATAAAGCCTACTTGGTTGGGGTGAATAATCTTTCTGATATATTCTTGTATTCTGTTTGCCAATATTTTGTTCAGAATTTTTACATCTATGTTCATGAGGGAGATTGATCTGTAATTTACTTTTTTGATCTATCTTTGTCTGGTTTTGGTATGTGGGTGATGCTTGCTTCATAGAAGGAGTTTGGTAGAATTCCTTCCTTTTCTATTTTATGGAAAAGTTTGAGAATCAGTGGTGTTACTTCTTCCATGAAGGTCTGGTAAAAATCACCAATGAATCCATCCGGGCCTGGACTTTTTTTAGTTGTGAGACTTTTTATAACTGCATGGATCTCCATACTTGTTATAGGTCTATTTAAATGGTTTATCTCATCTTGATTTAAATTTGGTAGGTTGTATGAATCAAGGAAATCATCCATTTCTTTCAGATTTTCAAACTTAGAGGCCTATATGTTCTTGAAGTATGTCCTTATGATTTTCTGAATTTCTTTGGTATCTGATGTAATGGTGCCTTTTTCAACCCTAATTTTATTAATTTTTATCTCTTCTCTCTTTCTTCTGGTCAGATTTGTCAAGAGTTTGTCAATTTTTTATCCTTTCAAAGAACCAACTCTTTGTTTCATTGATTCTTTGGAATTTTTTTGTTTCTATTTCCTTAATTTCTGTTCTAGTCTTTATTACTTCTTCCTGTCTACTGATTTTTGGTTTCCCTGTTCTTCTTTCTCCAAGGCCTTAAGGTGAAGCATTAAATTGTTTACTTGTGACCTCTCTAATTTATTTTTATTTAACTTTTTTTATTTTATTGTACTTATTTGAGGGAGAGGAAGAGGGAGAAAGAGGGAAAGAGTGAGAGAGAGAGTTGCGCCAGAGAGGTTCTTTCCAGGTTTTGTCTGTTTTGTGTTCTAAAAGCTTCTTGTATCTGCATTGGCATTTCTTTCCCAATTTTGGGAAAGTTTTCTTCTATCTAAGTTTTCTTGTTTATCCTTTCAAAGAACCAACTCTTTGCTTCGTTCATTCTTTGGATTGTTTCTGTGGTATCTCTTTCATTAATTTCTGTCCCAATCTCTAATATTTCTTCCTGTGTACTGATTTTTGGTTTGCCTTGTTCTTCTGTTCCCAAGGCCTAAGGTGAAATATTAAATTGTTTACTTGTGAACTCTCTAATTTCTTAATATAGGCAGTTAGAGCTATAAATTTCCCTCTTAGTACTGCCTTCATTGTGTCCCACAGGTTTTGGTATGTTGTATTCTCTTCATCATTTGATTCTATAAATTTGTTAATTTCCTTGTTGATTTCTTCAATGACTCATTCATCATTCAATAGTGTACTGTTTATTCTCCATGAATTTCTGTATACTCTGTAGTTGTTCTTGCTGCTGATTTGCAGTTCAATCCCATTGTGGTCAGATAGAGTACAAGGGATTATTTCAATTTTCCTGTATTTGCTTTGTGCTCTAATATATAGTCTATTTTAGAGAATGTTCCATGTGTGCATAATATATATTATGCAGCATTTGAGTGGAATATTCTGGATATATCTGTTAGGTCTATTTGTTCCATGACATCATTCAATCTAGATGTCTGTCTGTTTATTTTTTGCCAGGGTGACCTGTCAATTGATGACCATGGGGTATTGATGTCACCCACTACAACTGGGTTTGGTGTTATCTGTGACCTTAAGTCTAATAGTGTTAGTTTGATGAAATTGGGAGCCCCAATATTAAGTGCATATATGCTTAGTATTGTAATGTCCTTCTGTTGGAGTATTCCTTTAATCAATGTAAAATGACCTTCCTTATCTTTCCTCACTAATGTTATTTTGAAGTCTATCCTGTTAGATATTAGGATAGCAATCCATGCTTGTTTCCTAGGCCCATTTTCCATTCTTTCACCCTAAGACATTGTCTATCTTTTATTGAGAGATGAGCTTCCTAGAGGCAAGCCTGTGTCTTTTGATTGGTACATTGAGGCTATTGACGTTAAGAGTTATTATTGAAAGATATTCTTGCCATTCTTCTTATTTTGTAGTGCTTCCTGTTTTCCTGTCACTTGCTTGTTTTAACTGTTATTTGAGTATAGTTTATTTTTTTTCCTATTTCATCCTGTGTGTGTTTTGCTTTCTCTTTAGCATGATGGATTCCTTCAAGTATTTTCTGTAGAGCTGGTTTAGTTGTCATAAATTCCTTTAGCCCATTTTTGTTGTGAAACATCCTTATTTCTCCATCAATTTGGATAGATAGCTTGCATGATAAAGTAATCTTGGTTGACAGTTGTTATCTAGAACTTGGAATACATCATTCCAAGCCCTTCTTGTTTTTAAAGTTTGCATTGCATAATTTGCTGTTATTCTGATGGGTTTGCCTTTGTAAGTAACTTGCTTTTTCTCTCTGCTTTCAATACACTTTCTTTGGTTTGCATGTTTAGTAAGTTAATTATAACATGTCAAGGAGAGGTTCTTTCCAGGTTTGTCTGTTTGGTGTTCTAAAAGCCCCTTGTCTCTGCATTAGCATTTCTTTCCCAACTTGGGGAAATTTTTCTTCTATGATTTTGCTGAAACCACCTACTAAGCCTCTGGATTAAAATTCTTCTCCTTATACTATACCCTGAATTCTTATGTTTGATCTTTTCATAGTGTCCCAGATATCTTGAAATTCCCATTCATATCTTCCTATTAGTTTGTCTGTCTCTTTGTTGGACTGTATTAGGTCTGCTACCTGGTCTTCTAGTTTAGATATTCTATTCTCTTCTTCATCCATTCTACTGGTGAGACTTTACACAGAGTTTTTTATTTGACTGTGTTCTTCAGAGATAGAATTTCAGCCTGGTCTTTTGTCAGTTTTTCTATTCCCTAACTCATGTCTTGTAATGCCCTCATTATTTCATTAAGCTGGTTTCCTGTGTTCTCTTTTAGGAGTTTGTTTTCTTCTATAATTTCTTTTTTTTCTTCTTTGATTTCTTTGAGTATAGAAAAAAATGTTTTTTTGAAATTTTTTTCAGGAATTTCATCTAAAACAGTATCATTGGATGCCATTTCTGATGGATTTATAATTTTTATTTGGATTATATTGTCTTGATTCTTTGTGCTTCTTATATTATAATGTAGCAACATTTGCATCCTGAATTGATTTGATGCTTGGGTTTTCTACTTATTTGCAGTGTTCTCAGATGTGACAATCCACCTTTATATACTTTCAGGATATGGGTTTAAGTGTCAGGTGTACCTCTTGCACCCCAATCCAACCAGAGAAGTAATTCTAGCAAGTTTAGCAAGTTTTCTTGTAGACTGGGTGGACCAATTTACTGACAAATTCTAAATTTCAACAGAGCAATATACACATTCAATAAAACCAGCACAGGGTGTGAAATTGTGGTGATTAAAACAAACGGATAACCTTATAAAATCAAAATCCTTAGGGGTATGTGTTGCTCTACACCCTTAATCTTGTCAGTTTGGGGGTAGAGATTTCTGTTCTGAATTGGGTTCCAGGTCAGCCTGGATCTGAATCAGACCCTGTCCCCAATAGTGACAGAAGCAAAAGACAAAGGCCCTATAAATCTGAAAGCATCAAAGGCAACAATATTCAGCCCCCAAATAAAGCTTATTTGAAAATGGTAAAGCCAACCAAGAATATGTAACCCATAACCTGCTCTGACATAGAAAGAGAGATTAGCTCCTCCAGTGCAGACCTATGTACCTGTTTGTTTGTTTGTTTGTTTGTTTTGTTTCAGTCAGCCTCATTACCTTTTGGAGTGGCTTCTAATCTCACCAATGCTGAGTGCCCACCTCGATCCCTCTGTGTTGTGCTGTGGAGCTGGAGTTCTGATCACCTGTGCTGTATGTGCTGATACTGGGGCTGAATTCCTGAGGTTCATGGGTCTGATGGGTGGGGCATGGGAGAGTGCAGAAAGCCTGGAATTGATCACACAGTCCCATCTGTATCCCTTTCAGTAGCTCCTTAGTTGATCTCAACTTTCTTTCCTTCAGATTTCTTGACTTTGCAAGGAGGCTGATGAGGTTGTAAAATCCCCTTGTTTGGTCTCTGCTGCTGCCACTGCTTGGTACGCCTGTTGGGGCAGTGCTGGGCAGGTGCGTGGATCACACAGATCTGCAGGCTGCAAACATATCAGTGGGATTCTGGCCATTTTCTTCCTTTCTGGTGGATCTTGGTCTCTCCTGCTTCTACACTGTGTCTAAGAATAACCTAGGTGCTAGAAAGATGGCTTATCAGTTAAGGCACTTGCCTGCAAAGCTAAATGACCCAGGTTCAACTCCCCAGGGACCATGCAAACCAGATGCACAAGGGGGTACATGAGTTTCAAATTCCTTTGCAGTGGCTGGAGGTTCTGTCACACCCATTCTCTCTCTCCCTACCTGCATATTTCTGTGTCTCTCTCTCTCTTTCAACTAAATAAATAAAAATAAAAATAAAATTTTAAGAAAGAATAATCTATACTCCTTTCTTTTTAATAAGATGTGTGTATTTTGATAGGGTTTTTCTTAAATCCCTCCCTATGCTGGTTTGGCATGGCTCCTGTGCTGCCACTTACCCAGAAGTTGACTCAGGCATTTTTTATTCAAATTTCTACTTAAGTTCCCAGCAGGCAGACCCTTGCTACTAGGGAACAGGTATGTCACTGGGGGTGGATCTTAGAGTCCAGCTCTAAGATGTGTTTTCTGTGGGGAGATCTTATTTCCAGCCCCAAAGGTGTGGAAGTAGCCGTTGAGCTCTGGCAGTGGTGCTTGATGGTAGTGCTGGCTGTTGGGGGAGGGGACTTTCTTTTTATATCTATACAAAGGGAGACAGCTTCTTCCACCATTGATGGAAACTCCCCTGGACCTAGAGCCTTGAAATTAATTCCTTCTTCCTATAGACTGTGCCTGGTTGAATGTTCATCCCAGGACATGGTGCTGACTACCATATAAATTGTTGTCAGTAGTGGGGTCTTGATGATATGAATCTAACCATGTGTATTTTGGTCTTTGGAACTTGTGTGGTGAAGGAATGTGCATGGACTTGGTACTTGGTACTGTAGAAGTCAAGTATTATGGGTTGTTCTGTGAGAGTGTGAAAATGCTAAATGCAGAGAGAATTATTGGCCCATGAACTTTTAAAGGAGAAGGAAAGACAGCAGAGAACTTTTTTGGAACTGGAATACTGGAATAAAGGCTGGCTGCGTTCTTCTGCCAATTCCTAGAGAGTTTGACCAGGGTTGAATTTAAAAGTAATGGACTGATGTATTTGGTGGAAGGTACAGAACTGTAATATGTACAACTATAAGTTGAAAAAATTCAAGCAAGTTTAAAGTTGCTGGCACAGGGCTAGAAGGATTGCTTAGTGGTTAAGGTGTTTGCCTGCAAAGCCAAAGGACCCTGGTTTGAGTCCCCAGGACCCATGTTAGCCAGATGTACAAGGAGGCTCTGGAGTTCCTTTTCAGTGGCTGGAGGCCCTGGTCCACCCATTCTCTCTCTCTCTCTCCCTCTCCCTCTTTCTATGTTGAATAAATAAATAATGTTACTGGCACAGAGACTTATTTTAGGTTCTAAAGCCATGATTGTTAAATAGATTACAACCATTAAGGATGGGCCAACTGCTTTACAATGAATGGAAAACATTGGAAAAGATGTCTGAGGGTGAAGTCCACCCAGGAAAGGTTAAATGATAGAAATGCAAACTCTTGAAAGAGGATGACTGAAAGGAAAAATTTTGAAAGCTAAAGGTGAGGATTTATTTCCTCCTTAGATTAACCTGGTATTGATTTTGGAAGCATGAAAAATGCACAAAAGTGGGTCATGAAGGCACATGGTTCCAAAAGCTGCTGCTGAGATATAGCATGAGAAGCAAGGTTGAAATAAACCTTATATTGAAGGCCAAAATGGCCATTGTATGAGGATGGATTATTGTTTACTATGGAGACCCAACAATGTATTGGATGTAACAGGATTGCTCAAAGGTACCATGGAGCACTTTTTGCTCAAATTGAAAATCTTTGTCAGGCTACTCAGCCAGCTGGAAGGATGGAATTAGAAATCCAGAGACTGTCATCACTGGTTACAGATGTCAGACTTGACAGTTATTTGATGTTTACTTGATGGTTATTGATTTTGTATTGCTCCATTCTCTCCATGTTATGCCTTTTTGCAATGGAAATGTTTACTTTGTGCCTCTGTGTTAGAAATGTGTAACTTGTTTTGATTTTACAGGACTCTCAACTAAGAGATAGTCTTAAATCTCAGAGGAGACTTGGGACTTTGGAACAGTGTTAAAGTTAGTAAAGCTTATGGGACCCTTGCATTTTGACTGAATACAAGTTTCAGTGTGAGATGGTCATGAGTCATATGGAGACTAGGAGTGGAATGTGGTAGTTTGAAAGTTTGGCCCCACAGACTCAGGCAGTTTTGACCAAACATACCACTTATGTCCCCAGTAGGCAATCCCTGCTATTGGAGAAAAGGTATATCACTGGGGGTAGGTCTTAGAGTCAAGCCTTAAGGTGTGTTAGTAGGAGGTAGCAGATATGATTTCCAGCCCAAAGATGTGAAGAGAGCAGTTGTGTTCTGGCTGCTGGTTCTTGATGGTGGTGCTGGCTATTGGTGGTATTTCTGGGCTTATATCTATGAAAATGAGACAGCTTCTTTCATCACTGATGAAACCTCCCCTGGATATATAATCTCAAAATAAATTACTCTCTCCCATAAACGTTGTGTGGTGGGATGTTCATTCCAGGAAAATGGAGCTGACTACCACAGGCAGGTCACTAATGAGCAAAATTGGTTTCTCCATGCCATACACACCCATTGGATCACCTGAAAGTCCACATCTGTCCCCATGATTAAATTAATATGATTCTTTGCTCCACTAAAGGCACAAAATCTCAGACAATGCTCATCATAAGATAGCTGTACATCAACAAAGAAAGTTCTGCACACTTCTGAGAACTGGACTAGATACTTGTCCTGTTGCCTTTCCCTTCTTAGACGGATCCAACCACTTAGAAGACATGTATACATCTAAATCAAAATGTGTTAGGGGACTGGACTAAGTCACAAGAGCTAAAAATACTCAAAGACTTAGAAAATGTGCCAAAGAACAAACTTTGCTGTGAGAAATGGTGGATTAACCTTTTACAATTGAAGTCAAGGCAGTCAGGTAGAAAAAAACACATTTTCCAAGTGATAATATGATAGATACAACTAGTTGTGAGAAGATATGGCTTAGATTCCTTACTTTTCCAAACTCAAAACAATGTAGTATCCAATTCATAAGAGATGATCAGAAACATGTGGGCTTGAATGAATCCATGGATAGCTCAATTTAGACTTAACAAGAAGTCAGGTCATTTACTAACCATAGTTGAATTCATTAATGAAAGCTCTACAGTATCTCCAGTATCTTTAGGGTTTGATCATCTTTCCAAAATTCCAACAAATTGTAAATGCAACCTGATAAGACAGCTTGCTTTAAAATCATGAGACTAGTTTTCAAGCATTCTTCTCTGTTTGCCTGTTATTGACTAGAAGAATGTTATCCTTTCTAATGAACCTTTACTGAACCAGTCAAGTATAGTGCATCTTTTTATTAGCATGAGTCTATATGATCCTTATGAATTATCTGAAAATACTGTCTTTAATCCTTCTTTGTTGCAGTAGGCATGCAAACTTAATAACTTCTTCATGCAACACTGTCTGTATGAAAGCCCTTATTCAGTAGAACTTAACCCTATTTTATAATGGCCAAGATCACACATCTGGACATTATGTCACATAAATTCCCAAACTTTTGTGTCTCTTTAAACTCACTCATGTTAATGACTATTGTAGCTAAGATAAAATAGTCTTCTACTTTAAAATATGGTATGAAAAAGATGAATTTCCTAAGTACCCCTTTTCCAGTTTTAATCAAAATAAATTATAGATATGTTGTAGACAGCTACCACACACATACCTCCCTCTTCAGTTTTCACTCAACAATCTAATATTCTAAGACAAAACATTCAAATTATTACTTTTTTTTCTTGACTGCAGCAAAAACAAGTAGTTGAGATAACTGTATTTGTAAGAGTACAAAGAAGGTTTAGGGAGTGGGGAGTTTTGAAAGCTACTTATCATGCTCCTATTATTGTACTATTAGTGTAATAATAAAAAACAGCATGGGGGCTGGAGAGATGGCTTAGCAGTTAAGCCCTTGCCTGTGAAGCCTAAGGACCCCGGTTCAAGGCTCTATTCCCCAGGACCCACGTTAGCCAGATGCACAAGGGGGCGGACACATCTGGAGTTCGGTTGCAGTGGCTGGAGGCCCTAGAGAGCCCATTCTCTCTCTCTCTCTACCTGCCTCTTTCTCTCTGTCTGTCGCTCTCAAATAAATAAATAAATAAAAAACAGCATGGTGCTGTTCTTCTGGGTTCTCACACACAAAACTATCAACTGCTTTTGCCCTGCTTTCCTAAGGCTTTCAAATTACATTTCATAAACTCTATATAGTCCCAAATCCTGGGGCAGCAGGTTAGCAACACAAATGAATAAACTCATGTAGATAGAGCTGAAGTTAAAAAAAAAAAAAAAAGTTCAATTAGGACTATGCCTTAAACCAAAGGCTGCGTTGCTGTAATTATTGCTACAACTGATAACCTGTCAGAACCAACCTGGACATTTCTGCTCCTGTAAGCTCCTCCTTGCTTCCTGGTTGGCAACACTTCTAGTTTGTTTTCTCCTCAATTAAAATCATTCCATATTTCTCTGCAAAGAAAATTCTGTGGTCATCACACATGTAGTAATTTAGACCTCATCTACAGTAAGATCCTATCCAAATAAGAGTAGCTGAGGACATTTTAAGTGGGAATATGGAATTATAATTGATAAATCAGAGGCATGGATAAGAATTTTTCAGTAGGAACTTTAGCCAAGACCATGGGTTTATAGAAGAAAAGACATGCTATAAAGCTACAGTTCCTACAAGGAGCCCAACAAGATTTACTTTGTAGGAAAGGATTTAATAATTTAATAATCTTGAAATTTACCATTAGGTCTTAAAGTTAAATTTTAAAGTTAAAACACATTAAAAGGTAATGATACTGAGGGCATCAATAACACTTCACTCAGAAATCTTTTGAAGACTAATTTAGCACTACAAATGCCAGCCATTAAAGGGAGACACAAAGGTATGATGCAAGGTGATGGGCCCAGCATCTTTCAGTGCCCTGTGATCTATCCCAATAATGACCTGCACAAGGGGACAGAACAGTGCAAATTGATGTAAATGAAACAGTCCACAGAGTTGAATACCCTTTACTCTAACATTAAGTTAAAGCTATTAAGACTCACCACTGTCATAAGTTTTACAAACATTTTCAGAATCCAATAGGCAGAAAATAGTGCCACTATGATATGACACTGTGTTACAGTTGCTGGAAAATTAATTTTAAAAACATTTTCCTAAGAAAAATTTCAAGTTATAAATTGAGAAGTAAGGAACAATGAGCACATGCATAAAAATACAAACCAAGAACAAGAGTAAATGATGCATACCTTTCTTGTTTGTTTTGCTGCCTTGCTTTTATGTACTATTTCTATACAGTTTGAAACACCCTACTTTAGGCCCCCAAAAGGTCAAAGTAGGTGACTCATGTATAAAAGGAAAAATGTGCCCTCATTTACTGAAGAGGCCACATGGAGATTACTCATTGAGCAGCTATGCAAAAAGGAAGGAAACACTTATGAAATACAGTGGTGTATGGAATGAATACAGGAAATGAGCATGAGGGGTGTGCTGAAGTAATAACTGAGAACTGACCCTTAAAAAAGGGGGGGGGAGAAGAATGCTAAGATTTCAACTTCCTGTTAGACTCAAGTCACATAGCAGAAGGAATCAGCAGGACTCAGTCCAGGGCCACTGGCTAACAGGAGTCAGTGGGACTCAGTCCAGGGCCACTGGCTAACAGGAGGTATGAAAATGCTTGCTGACTGTGCAATGTTTACATTCCACCATAATATACCCTAATTTCGTAAGGGAGGGCATTAATAGCATCTCTGCTTTGAGTGAAAACCACAGTACTATTTTTTCAAAAAAAAAAAAAAAGATTCTCAGTAAACTTTATTGGTCATAGAACTCTAACAAATTTGACTCTACATTCAGCCTCAGCTAAGACCCTAGATGCCCAGTACCTCCACTAGAGCTGGGAAAGATAGCTATTCACAAGTTTTAGACTACGTGCTTATTATGACTTTTTCCACTGTATGTTTCTATTTGTAAAAGATTTGCCTTTACGAATAAAATACCACAAATTTACATGGACAAGTGGAAACCTCATATTTTCTTCATTATGTCCATTTAGTAAAGACATACATACATATTCATAAGCTCCCTTGCCTTGTCATGTGATAGCCTGTAGTGCTACAAGTCTCTGCCAACAAGAACATTATCACCAGAGGTAGGCCCTCGACCTTGGCCTGCCAGAATAAATCTCTTTTCTGTATAGAGTATCCTAGCTTAGGTATTTCATTCACTATAGCAATACAGAATGGATTAAAGTAGTGTATATATGTATCAAAACATCACTCTTTCCCTATAACTATATATAACTATTACATGCCAATTAAAATTACAATTGCATATTTTTATGTTTTAAAATCTCACTAGCAAATATCTGATATTGCTATACAAATCCTTCCTTGTGCTTCTATTTAATCAGAAATGTATGGGTTTAGAAAAAGTAGTAACTTGAAAGTTTTGTGTAGCCAAACAGTATATATTTAGCAATACAAGTCAACACAATCTCAAATACCTTGAAGAACAGAGCAACATCTCTGTACTGCATGACCTCTGGCATTACACTGAAGCACAAAAATCTTCCACTGTACAATAGAATCTACCATCAGAAAAAACAGCTTCTTCTGTATGTTTATTCAGAATGACCTGAGTAGTCACTCCACCCCTTTAAACTCCCAACAGTGGAGCTAAACTGTTGTTTGAATGATATAACATTTATAATACACCCAGCTATCTTTCAGAAGCTCTTTCTTCCCCACCAAGAGGTGATCTTTATTTTCCCAAGAATGTAGCTATCTCTAGAAAGTTATTTCCTTAGATTTGAATTGTCTGAACTATACAGAGTCTCAAAGTGTGACACCCATACAAGCAATGCCAGTATCACCCAGGGGTCTTCTAAGTAGTTTCCATCCAGATCATCCCACAGCATGAATTATAGGGACCTCTTATTCTGTTGATTTTTAACTAAGGAAACTTTAAAGTATGAATAATGTGATGGTTTATACTGATTGCCAACTTGACAGGCATTGCAGTCAGCTCCTTCTTGCTGGGACGGACACCCAACCAGACACAGATCATGAGAAGAAGGGATTTATTTCAGGCTTACAAAGTCCCGGGGAACACCACCAATGGTGAAAGAAGCCGGCTCCCTTTCATAAATTCAAGCAGAGAGACACCACCAACAGCCAGCACCACCAGTAAGCATGAACCATCACACTGCTCCCTCCACATTTTTAGACTGGAATTGTGATCCACCCCCAAAAGCACCTTAGGGCTGGACTGCAGGGTTGACCCCCAGTGAAACCTCCGTCAGCCAGATGGCTGTAGAACCAAGTTACAAGTTTAATTTTAATAAAACACTTGAGTCTATGAGTCCCTACATTTACACTTTCACATTCAAATTACCATAACAGGACCTAGAGTCACCTGTGAGAAATTATGTAGATTAAGTTAGCCTCTGTGCACATTTACAAATGATTATCTTGATTAGGTTAATTAAAGTGAGAAGACTGTAGGGGATATACTTTTAATTAGCTTGACTTCTGGCCAAGCGTACAAAATGGCTGACACTTATTATGTAATCATGATTCATCACCCCTTATGATGATGAGATCATTGTATGGACGGGCCTGCATGCACATGTGCCAATGAGATCACTGTATGTAGTGTTCCTGCATGCATCCATCCTAAAGAGATCATTATATGGAGTGTATTTGTACACACCCTATATTAGCACCCTGTTATAGGAATAAAGAACTTGATCTGCTCTACTTTCAATTGCAACTGGTGTCTGAGTGTCTACTCCATATGCCTTCTTCTAGCTGGTCTCACCTGTTCCACAAATTCCCCTGGAGCTACCAACTCCTGAGAAAGACACACCTAACTGTGGGCAAAACCATTCCATGAACTGATGTAATGGACTATATAAAAGGAAAGAGCTAGCTAAGAGCAGCATTTGTCATTCTCTCTACTCCTTCCATGCTGATGTGACAATGGGATGCCAGCTTCTGCTCATCCCATGCTTCTTCTGCTGATGGACGTCCCCATGAAATTGTAAGCCAAAGATAAGCCCTTTCCCTCCTTGAGATGATTGGTTTGGCCAGGAATTTTTTTCCCAGCAATAAGAAAGTAACTGAGTACAAGCAAGTACATATATACATACATTTTAAAAACAAACAAGGCTAGAAAGATGTTTCAGTGGTTAATGCACTTGCCTGTAAAGCCTAATGACCCAAGATTGATTCCTCAGTAACCATATAAAGCCAGATGCACATAATGGAGTTCATTTGCCCACTGCCAGAGGCCCTCCCTCTCCCTCCTCCCTCACATCTCTCTCTGTGAATAAATATTTTTTTTTGAGGTAGGGTCTCATTCTAGCCCAGGCTAACCTGGAATTCATTATGGAG
This sequence comes from Dipus sagitta, assembly GCA_036346955.1. Lineage (NCBI taxonomy): Eukaryota > Metazoa > Chordata > Mammalia > Rodentia > Dipodidae > Dipus > Dipus sagitta. The sequence continues at coordinate 100,035,315 of CM070771.1, read as the reverse complement.
TCTCAGGGTGGCCTCGAACTCACGGCAATCCTCCTACCTCTGCCTCCCCGAGTGCTGGGATTAAAGGCATGCGCCACCATGCCCAACATAAATAAATATTTTTAAAAAGCAATTATTATTTCTGAAAGACAGACAAGTATAACACAAGGATGCTAGAAATGTATTTTAAAAGGGCCTTATAATTTGAAAACCACAATTTCTCATAGTCACTGTAGAATCAGTACATTATGTTAACATCCAGAATAGTGTTTGTCCTTTCCTTCAGCCTATCCATTAATTTACCAACTCCTCTGTAGAGCTGGAGCTAATAAAGAAGCTCATCATTTAATAATATACTCAAATTTCTACAAAAACATTTTCACTGACCATGAAATTCTAGCAGGCTTGAAATTTTAATCATGATTCATTCACAACTTCATTCCCTGTTGTCTTTGAAGTTAGGTATCATTAGTTAGAGAAATGACAGCAAATGACAGTAAATTCAATGTCCCTATGAACATCATTTGAATGAAAGAAAAAAATAATTAATTAATTAGTACTATATAAGTAATTGTCATGGGTCATCAAGAACCTCTTTCTCTGAATTTTTATGAAGCTTAAGTACTTTTTTGATGGAGACTAATGTTCTTCTATAATTAAGTACAAACTAAATAATCAATCACTGTGCCTCCCTAATTATCAAACCATACTTGACTTATCACCACCTTTAGATGAGCACAATGATAAACTGTCTTCAGAATTAAGATTCCATTTCCAGACCCATCTTGAGATTTTCATGCTTACCACTTATCTCTTAAAAATTATACTTTCATAATTTTAAAAAAATATATTTTTGCTATAGTAACATCGTCATAAGTACCAAACTGACTAGCTATTCCAAAAATAAAGAACCCTTCATTGAAACAAGTAGTAAGAGAAGAAGAAACATGATATTCAGTTTATGTTTTGTGGTTTTGCTTTTATTTTTATAGCAGTAGGAAAGGAACTTGCATCCTCACATATGCTAAGTGACTGAGCTATATTCCCAGTCCTGTAACACATCTTTAAACAGATAGTTGTCAACACAGCCTCCAGCTCTGAAAACCTAAGGCCTAATAGTTGCTAAATAAATACACGGATCCTTAAAATATAGCCATTGATGACTGGCATAAATTTCAAGCAAAGAGGGAAATAGCCTTATGCTTGAGAGACAATAACTTATCCTTCAAAATAAGTACATTATCTAACTAAAGATAAAGGAGAGAAACTACACAAATAAAAGACAAGAGCTCTGGGTTTTCTTTGATTCCAATGTTCAATACGAAATCCTAATCTCTTCCCTAAATGAGTTCTCTGAGGATAGCCCTAACTCATAGTAAGGAAGATATCTGTGTGATTGACACCTATATATTGAGCAATTCAATCAGGTGGGTACCACATACATAAATAGAATTGCCCAAACCTGGCAATAAAAGCATAGAAGACAAAAAGTCATAAAATTATTCCAAATTCTATTGAGATAAGAAGGGCAAAATCTTCCTAAGTTACTAAAAACCATATAGGATCAAAATTGACAGAATAAAACTTAAAGACATTTAAAAACAGCAAGGGATTATAGAGAAAAGTAGGAAATCTGATGTAAAAAAAAAAAAATACTAAGTGACAGGAGTTCCTCAAGGAAGAAAGTCTGATTCTAAAAGAAAAGAAACAGGGCTGGCTGGATGGCTTAGCAGTTAAGGCATTTGCTTGCAAAGCCAAAGGACCCAGGTTTAATTCCCCAGGACCCACGTTAGCCAGGTAAACAAAGGAGCACATGCATCTGGAGTTTTGCAATGGCTGGAGGCCATGGCACACCCATTCTCTCTCTCTCTTTCTCGCCCCCTCCGTCAAATAAATAAATAAATAAATATAAAATATTTTTAAAAAAGAAAAAGGAAGAAAAATACTATGGAAACGACAGGATAAAAATTCAGAAAATTGACACTGAAATATTAATTTTTTTTTTTTTTTTTTTTTGGTTTTTCGAGGTAGGGTCTCACTCTAGTCCAGGCTGACCTGGAATTCACTATGGAGTCTCAGGGTGGCCTCGAACTCACGGCGGTCCTCCTACCTCTGCCTCCCGAGTGCTGGGATTAAAGGCGTGCGCCACCACGCCCGGCAACACTGAAATATTAATTTAAAAGCTGCTAGGGGCTGAAGACATGACTTAGTTGTTAAGGTGCTTGCCTGCAAAGCCTAAGGACTCAGGTTTGATTCCCCAATGTCCATGTCAAGCAAGGTGCACAAGCTGGCAAATGCATCTGTAGTTTGCAATGGCTAGAGGCTCTGGAATGCCCATTCTCTCTCTCTCTCTCTCTCTCTCTCTCTCTCTCCCAAATAAATAAATAAATAAATTTAAAAACTTGCTATACACATGGATATCTACTGTTGACTCTTGGTTTCTTTGTTTCCCCCTCCCATTCCTATGTTGACCTAATCTATATTATATTTGTTTGTGGAAACTTTGGTAGATGACTGAGTTAAATAGATGCAAAACATAGTTCTTGCTCAAAAGGAAATTAAGAGTGTATTTTGGGGCTGGAGAGATGGCTTAGCAGTTAAGCGCTTGCCTGTGAAGCCTAAGGACCCCGGTTCGAGGCTCCTTCCACGGGACCCACGTTATCCAGATGCACAAGGGGGTGCATGCATCTGGAGTTCGTTTGCAGTGGCTGGAGGCCCTGGCACACCCATTCTCTCTCTCTCTCTCTCTCTCTATATATATATATATATATATATATATATAGAGAGAGAGAGAGAGAGAGAGAGAGAGAGAGAGAGAGAGAATATATATACTATATATATATATAGAGAGAGAGTATATATATACTTCTTTCTCTCTCTGCCTGTCACTTTCAAATAAATAAATAAAAGTAAACAATTTTTTTTTTAAAAAAAGAGTGTGTTTTGAACTAAATATGAGGGACCATGGCCCAGGAACACAGATTCAAGTTACCCTGAATAACATGTTCACCATAGGTAAGGTTGTATGAATTTTTGTACTGACAGAATAAAAGAAAGTCATAAGTTAATGTACTTACCAAATATTTTGGTGGAGATATGATGGAGTTGAGTTACAACAGAGCCTAGATATCTTTTCTGTAGTTTTTGGATATTATTGTATAACATTCTTAGCTTTAGGGTCAGTAGAAACAATTAAGTTTTATAGTACATTCCAAAAAGACTACCTAATTATGCTAGATACAGAGGCTGGTAGTAAACGCCTGGTAAAGGAATTGAAGATATCTGAAGAGAATTTCCCTGTCAATCTGCAATATTCTATCCATCAATAATCCCAAGGTTCTACTCATCATTATGTCGATCTTCAGCCTGGAGGTCAGTTCTTCACAGAACTTCCATTCACAGGATAGTAGAGCCCCTAATGAATGGAATTAGTGTCCCTGTCACAGAGCACCACAGAAGTGCCTAGCCCTTTCTGCCATGGGAGGACAGAGGAACAAGACTGGTAATTGTGAACTAGGAAGCATGCCCTCATCAGATACCAACTCTGTTATAAGAAATATATTTCTATTGTTTAATGAGCCACTTAATCTATAGTATTTCTTTGTTCTAGAAATGCAATGACTAAAAGAATACTCTTCCAGACAAATAACATTCTCTCCTCTAGCATAAAAACTGTATAATCAGATATTGATGCATGCAGACTGTGCTAACCCAGTTTAGGTTGTAGGATTAGATTGAATGGAAATTATGGCTTTATGTGAAATTAGGAAAATTTTATGTATCATATGAGCAAGAAATGGGACTGGACATCTCAAAAAATGCAAAGTGCAGTTTTCTTTCTTTCAATGAGTAACCAGGAGCTAGGAAGGCAGAGGAGGGTTGTACTCAGTAAGGCAAGTCTAGTGTACAGAGCTCCACAGGAAGCACGGGAAAAAGCAGAGAACTGCACAAAAACACACAGGTAGGTAATTGTTTAGAAATGAGGAAAGCACTGATTCTTTCTTGAGAAGGTCATACCCACCCTGTGGTGTGCACAGCTATATTTTTCTCAAGCAACTCTGTGTGTATGTCCTTTTAATATCTGTGCTTAAATTTTTTCTTAATAAACTATAACTTTTTTCCAACAAATAAAAATTGTGAAAGGCACAAAATAGCTACATGTGGTAACTCATACCTATAATCCTAGCTCCTGGGAGACTGAGGCAGGAGAACCTCAAGTTCAAGGGCAGCCTGGGCTACATAGTGAGTTCCAGGCCACCTTGAACTATTTAGTGAGACCCTGTCTTGGACAAAGAAACAAACAGAAGGCAGACCAGAAACATGCCCTATATTTGAAGAACAGAAACATGATAAGGAACATTTACCTCTCGTATATTTCATGAACAACAGAAGAGGAAATCAACTTCAGGTGGCACTTAGCTTTAGAGCACTTCTGCCCAGAATATGTTAGGAGATTAGGGGTTGAGAATTGAGTGTGAGAAAAGATTAATGTGTTAATTAAGTATGTTTCATAAAATGCAAACAATACTATCTTTAAAAACTTTAAAAAGCATCTTTCCCTCTCAATTACAATTCAATAGAATTTTTCTGTCTATGGACCACTTGGCATGGATACCCAAGGCAAATTCACCTTGGAGTCCAAGATGGCTACTAGAATCTAACTACTATGTCCCCACTACAGGCAGCAAAAGTAAGGAAACAAGGAAAAAGGCATAACAGACCCATCAGGACATTTCCCCAAAACTGCTAGTTAATTCTTCTTTCATCTCATTGGCCAAAATTTACTCAAATGGCTGCCTGCTACAAGGAAGCTATAAAATAGTGTTTATTCTATATAATCAAAATTTGGGGCCTGGAGAGATGGCTTAGAGGTTAAGGCATTTGCCTGCGAAGCCTAAGAACCCAGGTTTTGATTTCCCAGTATCCACATAAGCCAGATGCACAAGGTGGCACATATGTCTGGAGTTTGTTTACAGTGGCTAGAGGCCCTGGCATGCCCATATTCTCTCTCTCTTTCTTTCTTTCTCTCTTTCTCTCTCTCACTCTGTATCTACCTCTCTCCTTCTCTCTCTCTCTCTCTCTCTCTCTCTCTCTCTCTCTCCCTCCCTCCCTCCCTCCCTCCCCCAAATAAATAAATAAATAAAATGTGGCTATTCCATTACTGAAGTAGATAATTAGGGTGACAATGTAATTTATCTTCCAATTGAGAAACTACTGAGTTACAAGACGGCATAGTTAATGATTAGACTAGGCTGACACATCTGAATATAAGAATATCTAGGGGATATCAGATACTGGGTTGCAACAAGCCACTGCCACTGTTCAGACTTACTGCCATTTATCAAAGCCAAAAAAAAATGTAGAAGTATTTATTTGGCTTTCTACTTATTTATTTAGTAAAATATTTATAACTTACTAATCCTCACAGCAAGCTTCTCAAATCAATATTTTTGCTTCTATTTTAGTGGTCAAGTGGGAAATATTCAATTAAATAAATGTGTTCTCACCCTCACAGATAGTGCTATAATTATAAATGAAGTTCATTGCTTCCTGAGTCCAGTGGAAACCACTATTTTTTTTTTTTTGTAGCCCTTGTTCCTGCTGCTATCAATTGAAATAGAAATGTTTTCTGATGTCAAGTACATCACACTAAATAAAGAAGGCCAAAACATAAGCATGTAAAGTATGGTTCTAGCTATACAAATAGAGAGCACAAAACGAGAGGTAGAGAATGCAGCCCAGTACAAGGATGGGAGGAGTCAGATGTTCACTGCACAAAGGCATGAGGGAAGTTCAGGGTGATAGACATATTTCATCGGCTTGTACTGGTGGTTATGTGTGTGACCTCATTTGTTAAACTTATTGACCTGTAAACCTGAAAATAACAAACTTTATTACAGATAAATCATATTTCAAGAACGCTAACAAGAAATGAAAGGCAGGATAAAATGATAGAGGAGGAAGAAAGACAGGGTGAAGAAAGAGAGGTCTATTAAAAGATATCAGAGGTGTGAGAGATGTACCTTTTTATCTGTCTATTCACAACCCAGCATTCCCTTTTGTTCTAGCAGACGTGAAGGTTAAACAAGATCTCCTCCCACTGGAGTTCTTCACTGGGTCTCTTATTCCAGACGCCTGTGATGCCTTTTCTGAGATCCCACCAGACCCCTGCCTCACCCTAATCACATGGTGATGGTCTTCATGAGATTTTCTTTCTCTCCCTACCTACTTATTTATTATATGTCTCTGATTAAAGAATCATCAAAATTATAGATCCTATAGGAGGAATGAAGCCAAATCTAGAGTAACTACAAGTTTTCAAAAAATAATACTGGAACCTTAAGACAAACAAGAAGCTACGGTCTTTTTGCCTACCAGATAAAGGAATGTTTAGCCAACTTAGTCACAAAGTGAAGGCTCTTTGAAGGTGTGCAGAAGGGGGAAGCCATGAAAATCAGATTTTAGGAAGATGAAACTGGCAAGGACATAGAAGATAAATCAGAGGAGGGAGGCAACTGCAGGTCCAAGCAAGCGCAAACTGCCCAAAGTGAGGTCGTGGGTGCAGTCAGTCAAGGATGAAAAGGAGCTTGGGTAGTTTGAGAGCTGTGGAGGAAAGTGAAGCCATAGGCTGCTCTCCCTCCCTCCACCCACCAACTTCTGGCCCAGACCCAGAAGTGCAATGAGGAGGAAGAAAAATACAATCTGACAAGTAAAGGTGTGTGGGGGCCCTGGAACATCCTAGTGAGACACAGAAATTATCACTCTCCCTCAGGAAATTGTCATTTTCCCCCATCCTACTCATGGTATTCAGGTTTTTTTGTTTGTTTGTTTTTGTTTTTCCCTTGTTACAACAACATATGTTTCTGGAGCTAGGGAGCACTGATATGGGAGCCTTGCAAACACTTCTTTGTTAAATGAGGTTCTAATGTAACTGAATCCTATCAGTAAGACGATCGCTATCCTCAGCTCCTCTTTCAGTAATTCCATCTCCTTCTCCACTCTTTCATTTCCCTGGATATTTCACATGTATCTTTTTCATTGTCTACACAGTTGCCAATATCATTTTCCCTTTCACTGTTTTTTTTTTTTCTTCTGCTTAGCCATGCTTTGTAAATTTAACTCCCACTCTAACTCAGATTGAAGAGGAAATGAATGTTCTTTGCAGTCCCTGTACTTAGCTGGTCCCTCTGTGCTAATCTCATCTACATGAGTTAGCAGAAAAACAAAGCAGCTAAATTAAGTGAAAACCTAATTTCACCCAATAGTGCTGATTTCATCTGTGGAAATAATCTCTCCAAAGAGATCCTGAGTTCCTGAGCCAGTCTCTCTGTAGTGGCACGTGGTGCATTGTGGTGGGACGGTGCATAAGGCTTGGGATGCTGCTGAAAAGGACAAGACATTCTACTTCCCCAGGTCTCCATGGCAACCCCAAGCTCCTGGGTGCTGTTGGCCCTGCTGTGAAATTACACAGCTCCACTCTGTGTCCTTGGGACTCCAGTTTTGGTCTCTCTCAGCAGTTTCTCTTAGCTAAGTCATACCATGTCCTAATTCATAAAAGCTTGTCTCATCTCTGCTCCCATTGAACAGGATCTCTGCATAACCAACTTCCTTTCAGGCAGGCAGCTCTCATCTGGTAGGCCTACTCTTCAAAATTTAATTTCTTCCGTTGGCGTTGAAGGTAGCTTGGGGCTTGCAGGCTGCTTTGTGAGATCTTCCTGTTCTTAAGGCAGGATAGAAAGACAAGGAAAATTAAGATACCGTGGAGAAACAAAGGACAAAGGTATTTTCAAATACGAATGTTAAAATATCAATCAACCATGCTTAAGGCCTGAGTGTATGTGACCTGGAACATATCCTGTCTCCTTTCCAAGATATTCTCTGAGAATCTCACAAATGAGACCATTAACTTTTGTTTGCAGTAAAGACATCTTAACTTCCCTTGCAACTCTTATGCTTTCACCTATCAGCTGCAGTTCAGGAATCACCCTCTGGTCTCATTTCGGTTCCTTAGCAACACTTCGACAACATAACTCAGAACCCACCCACACCAGGTCTATGGCTATTGCAAGGACAATTTAGTCTCTTAGTCTCTCTTAAGAAATCCACACCATGTTTGGCTGCGCTTGTCTTGCTCCTGAACACCGCTCTTTCTACTAACCCCATGTGTAAATCTGTGGTGTGATCTCTTCTTAATAAACATCAGCTCTGCTTCCTGCAGGCTCATCCTGCAATTATTTCTGTGATAAAGTCAAGAACCCTGGCTTCACCTGAGAGGAGGTCTCTGTGAAGAACTGTTAGGCTGTTTCAGATGACAGCATGGAGCTGTCTCCAGAGTGCACCCAATGCCACCAACATTCTGACCCCACTAGGCAGCTGCACTGCTGTGGCCAAGCTGGAGGGTACTAGAAGGTCCTTGCATCATCCTGAGCAGGTCTAAGGGAGAACAGCTCCCAGCCTTCACTTTTCCACATAATCTTCACCAAATCATCTCTTTTGGAGCAACTGGAGCCAAGCAGTGAGCTCAGCTCTGCCCATAGATGTGTGCTCCTAGACGGGTGACTTACTGTCTCTGTGAGTCAGTTTCCCCAAATGCAAAAGGGAAATAAAATATGAATTTGCTCCAAAATACCTGAGGATGGAAAGATCTCATACATAAAAGTTCTTGTGTGCACTTGTATACATATATATTCTTGTGTGTGCTTGTAGACGTGTATGTTTTGTGTGTATTTGCATACATGTAAGCTCTTTTCTGTGTGCTTGTATACATGCATGTTCTTGTATGTGCTTGTATACATGACCATTCATATGTATGCTTATTGACATGTAAATTCTTGTGTGTGTACTTGTATACATGAATGTGCTTGTGTGTGCCTATGTACATTTAAGCATAATGCAAAGAAGGTATTTGATAAATTAGTTCTTAACTCTTTCCCTTTCCTTCTCACACATCTCTTGGGAGAAAAAGTGGGGAGGTATTCGTTTTCTCCTCTGCTTACCACCCTTGCTGGCCTCCAGCCAGTCCTTCCAGGCAGGCATCTTCGTCTTGTCTGCACTAGAAGATGTTCACTAACCTGAATCCTCCACACCAGCTATGGGTAGACAGAGGATGGTAGAAAGGAAATCACAAAAGACTCTCTCAAGGCAGAATCCTGGCACTGTAATCCTGCTCTGGGAATGTATGATGGTTTAATGTAAGCTGAAAGGTCTTCATGGTCTCTTCTAGGTATTTCTTCCCCTAAAACATTACAATCTCTAACCCTCACCCACCCACCACTAGGAAAAATAGGTCAGAGTTCTTGGGAAAAGAAGGTTTAAAAATTAGAAAGCTGACTGTTAATTTTTATCTTATTTACTATTTATTTGTGTTGGGAGTTGAATGTAGGGCCTGCACATACCAAGTAGACTACCACTGAGCAATTCTGCCAGGCCCGGAAACTTTAATGGTTACTCCTTTTCATTTATATTCTGCTTGGCTCTCTATACTTGATGAGCTTTCCAAATAATCAAAATTATGTTCAAATTTCTATGCTCTACCCAGATTAGCATTTGCATAGCGTGTCCTCTGGTTTTAAATTTAATAAACTGCAACTTCATCTGTTGCCAATAACCTATGCCAAAATATGCATATATTATAAACTGTCTCTTGCCTTTTGCCACACAAACTTGTCTGTATGATTAAAATGTTTCTTAGAAGTGCCCTATTCTGGACAAACTATCAAGGAATAAATAGCAAAAGATCTCAACAGATACCACATAAGGTTGACTATCTAACTTTTGCTAATAGCAGTAAAATTAATTACTCATGAGACTAAGCTGAAGAGTAACAGTACAAAATCCCCCAAATCATTAATGTAACTCAAAACTCAAGAGCAAATCCTAATGGACAGAGAGCATCACCACATATTGGCCAGTACCACTACTTTGTAGTCATATGCATTGACCATATGTAACAAAGACCATCTAAACTGAGCCATGTCTGTTAGAGACCTGAAGGCTGAACACAACGAGTAAGTATAAATGTAAAATCACCATGGTATGTGCATTATTAAAGCATCTCTTTGGAAGGAAACTGCCAGAGTGTAGTTGGCCTACTTAGGTACGGTGTATCCATCCATGAACTGTCAGGGAGCATTAAGCTACATCATAACAGCCTGCCCCATCCCTAGCCAACAGCCACTTATTTAGTCCATCGGCCAGTCAGAGTTGCTTGACATAATGGTGACAATAATTATCAGTATAGATAGAATATTCATTTAATTATTAAAAACTAGCTATAGAAATAAGAAATGACATGGGAGGGAGAAATGACATGGGGAGGGGGTAAAATCAGAAGACGCATAATTTGATCAAGGGCTTGTAAAATAAAGTATTACGTTTGTTTTGGGGTTTTTGTAACAAGGTCTCACTCTGTAGCCCAAACTGGTCTGGAACTCACTGTGAAGGCCCAGCTGGGCTCACACTCAAAGCAATTCTTTTGTCTCAGCCTCCCAAATTCTGGGATTACAGGCATGTGCCACCACAGTGGGCATGAAAAATAAGGATTTAAAAGAGATGTTACTCAGTTTGAAAAAAAAAAACAAAGAATTTTTATCAGACATGAATTTCAGAATAAGCTTGAACACATGCTATACGGCCTGGAAACCAGAACTCAAATTCTAGAACCTCTGCTAATTCAAACTCTTAATGTTTGAGCAAATTATATAAATTTACCCAGCCACAGCTGTCTCATAGGTCAAGTAGATATACTAACTCATTGAAGAATTAAATATTGTAGGTATAACAGTATTGTTTTGGGTCTCCTTTATCCCAAATTTGGGAGTTCCTCTGTGCTGTACATATGAGATTACACATTATCATCCTGGGGGGTTGCATGGTGAGTAGTCTCATAAAACAGCTGGCTGCTGGACATGAAGCCTAGTCATGCTGGCCATACCCTGTGCCAAAGAGTGGACTGTGAAGGGGTCTTAGTTTATTTAAACTAGAATGAACATCCATTATATACCTACTGACTGGTAAAAAAATTACTATTGATTAATAAGGATAAATAAATAACCATAAGAGTACCAAATGATGCTAAAAATGCAAAGCAACTGTGATTTTGCTATATTGTTAGAGGAGTACAGGTGATATTGTCCTCAGAAAGCAGCTTAGCAGTTTGACATAGAATTAATCTTGTCCTTACTATATGATGCCAAATTCTGCTTGTGAGTGTTATGTAAGTTAATAAAAGTATATGCCAGTAATGGAGTTGAATAGTAATGTTATCACAACTTTATTCATGGAAGCTCAAAACTGAGGTGTGCCCAAGTGTTCATCAATTGGCAAAGCAACAAAAACATAGTGGTGGGTCCATACAACCTAATGTTGTTCAGGAATAACAAACCAGCTCTCTACACATGCATACTCATGGACATTGAAAGCAGTAAATTAAGCAAAAGAAGCTGTAATACACCATCTAATTCAATTAACATCACATTCAAAAAAAAAGATAGGTGAGTAATTGTCACTGCTTGGGAAACTAGAGAAGGTTTTAGCTACAATGAAACACAAGTATCTTCTAGGGGTGATAGAAATGCTTTATGACTTGATTGTGGTGGTTTTATGTATGTGTTTATTCCTCTAAATGTTACAACTTATACTGTTACTACAGTATATTTTTCCATATCTAGATTACTAGATATATAAACGCAAATTTAAAAATATAAATCTCTCTAAGTGCAGTGGCATACAGCATCATCTCAGCACTCAAAAGGTGGAGGCAGGATAATGATTTCAAACTTTCTATGTAGCCAGACTGAGCTATATAGAAAGTATTAGACCATGGGCTACACAGAACTGTCCTAAATCAAACAATAAATAAGTAAATAAATCTCATATCAAAATGCAAGTGAATGAAACATGAGAGATTTAAACAAATAAATTGTAAGATTAAATCTAAATTTTTCTGAAATCAGTTATATGTTATTTATAAAAGACAAATATACAACATACATAGGATTTTGGAAAGTGAAAAGATGCAGCAATGTACACATCATGTTGACACTAAGAAAGGCATACATTTAAAATAAAACTTTGTAAAAGAAAATAACACAAATCATTGTAGCCAACAATGGATTCCAGGAGAAAAAGGACACAACTTACAAAGGCTTTTAACAAGGAAAAGTTAGAGAATGTTCAAATATACAATCTCAGAAATGAAGAGGTTTGTATCACTACACATTCTGCAATCAGTATCAAAAAATGATATCATACCCAAGTATGCAAGGTCACATGTGTGCACTAGGTGGCATATGTGTCCAGAGTTCAATTACAGTAGCTATAGAGGCCCTCATGTGCCAATTCTCTCTCTCTCTTCCACTCTCACTCTCTCACATTAAAAAAGGCCAGTCTGTTGGGCTTGCCTCAAAGAAAAAAACTGATATCATAAACTTTGGCTAATAAATTCAAATATGAAAATAGAAGGTCAATGCAGCCACAGGACGTCAAGTAGCCATACTGTTACTGAGAGGGTCTCCAGGTCCGCCCCCCCCCAGGCCCCATGGTGCTATAAAGGGCTATGAGAGCTGCTGGAGAATAACAGTTGCCAATAGATTGAGGAAGCAGGAGATCCTGCCAGTTAAAAAATCAACCAGATGAGCAAGAAGTATATGCTTGTGCAATAGTGGCACACAGGCAATGCAGGTAACCAACTGTTTTTGGATTGGAGATGAGAACCCCCCTCAGTGGGGTGAACCCATATGTGGCTCTGGGACCCAAGCCAGATTCCATGGAACAGGAAACCAATAGGCTCCAGAGAGAAACTTCACTGCTCTCTAACCAAGAAGAATGAATGTACACATCAATCTATGTTTCTGATGACTAGGCTTATTTTATTTAAACTGTTCTTTCTTTTGGTTGGAGAATTTGTTCTATTTTACAGATGTGGGAGAATGCAGGTGAGAATAAGGATACATCAATACATCAAGAGGAGAGCACTGACTGTCTACCAAGACATGGATCACCTCCACTTCATCTGCCCAGGCCCAGAAGTCATTACAGGGGAGGTGGTTGCACAAACACTGTTCTCACTGCTAACCTGAGAACCAGCTCCAGGAAAATGGCAACTGACACCATGGTCACTCAAGCCTCATAAAAACAGAGATCCAGAGTCTACAGAGAAAGCAACACTAAATCAGATCTCTATCTTGCCCACCAAGGCTCAGGGAGTAGGAAGGGGGTGGCAGAAAGATTGTAAGAGCCCCAGGGTGAGATACCATGTTTCCCCCATCCTTGCAGAGACTGACGGAGGCCTCTTGGCCCCCACAGTGAACACCAATAACCCCACTGAAAACCCTCAGCAGGACTGGGGTGGTGGAGAGGAGACCAATGTGTGCAACCTTTTTATTTAAAAAAGATGAATAAATTGAGGTAAGTAATTAATAACTCCCAGATCCAGCATGGGGCTATCATCCACAATGAGCTTTTGATCAGAGAGACCTACAATGTTTCCTAAAAGACAGACAGGTTTCTGTCAGAGTACTTGATGACCCACCAAAGGTTAGTGGTAAGACCCTACTGCTGAAGATACCTTATGTGATTGACATGCAAATTAGAATGGCATGGCTGGAAGTTGGAAGAGAGTCAGTCCCCAGACAGTCAATGCGTCTAGTGCCAGAAGGTGTTACATGGGCGACTGGGGGAAATTGACCAATATCTATCGAAGCAACACATGGTCTAACTTACTTAGCAGCAAATAACTTGTTGTGATGCCCACACAAGTGCAGTGGTGGCACACAGCCATGGTGGGGAACCAACTGCTCTCAATTTGGCTAACTGATCCCCTCACTGGTATGGGACCCATAGCTGGAGCTGGGAAACAAGTCAGAACCAGATCCAAACATAAGCCCACTCTCCAATATCAAGCTACCATCAATTGTGGGCTACAAGAGGGCCTACCCCTATTAAATTCTCTATAAAAAAAAAAAGTAAGGGTTATCTCATTTGTCCTGGTGCTAACTTACTCTCCGCTGGAGAATCTGCTTCTCTTTTTCAGATAGATGTAGATCCTAAGGAGAGAGCCACCCCATCATACCTCAAAAGGGCCCCGGCTGAAACTAAGAAAAATTGGAGAAACAAGCAAGGGTGCTGTTTTCCTGATGAACCGGATACCAGCACAAGGGGGAAGGAGATCAGCACAGAGAAAAATCAACTCCTACCAAATCAGAGAGCCAGAGCCTCAGAGGCCCCCAACACCTCATCACTGAAGCAGACCAAAAATGAACCCAACATGGCTCAGGGAAATTTTGCGGAAGAGGGGGTGGAAAGAATGTCAGAGCCACATGTTGGGTCATGATATGCAGAGACATTTAGCTTACCCATAACTGTGGGCTAACTCCACAATGCATGACCCGTATACCTCAACAAGGAGGGGCCAAGGGGAGGGGGTAGGTCATGGATGAGCCTAATAATGGTACCAAACTGACTGTATTTGCTGAATACAGAACTGACTAATAAAAAAAAAAAAATGGAAGGTTGAGATCTTTTAAAAGTAGCATTTACCAACAGTGAAAAATATATTACTTAACTATTAAGGAAATGGAATCCAAAAAAATTCATCACAGTTTAAAAATATGAAAAATGAAATTTTCTTATACCAGACAATTTTAAATACATGTTGTCACAACAAAATATATATATATATATATATATATATATATATATATATATATATATATGGCACAATTCTTGCATAAAATTTTTAGTGATCCCTGTTCTGGCTGTTAATGCTATGAGTGTGAAGTACACTAAGTGACTTGCCTCTAATGAACAAAACATCACAAAATGATTAGCTTCCTAGATAAGTTCACATGAGACCATGGCTTCTGTCTTGCCAGCAGCTTTCTCCTATTGACACACTTGTCTCCTCTACTTACTCAGTCTCGTGCAGCAAGCTGATTTGTAACATGCCCTAGGAAAAACTTCACATGGCAAGGGTCTCTCCTCTTCTCTTCCTTTCCCTTCCCTACCCTTCCCGTCCTTTCCCATCTCTTCCCCTCCCTTCCCTCTCTTCCAACAACTCATGAGAAACTTGAACCTTAATCCAGCAAGCAGCCAGGGACTATCTTGCCAACAACCTTAAAGCTCGAAGATCATTCCCAGGTCTGGGGAGAGTGGCTAGGCAGTTAAACATGCTTCCTTGTAAAATCCGCCAGCGCAGTTTCAATTCCCTAGTTGCCACATAAAACATGATATCACTAAGTGAGACATGCATTGGAGTTTGTTTGCAGTGGCAAGAGACCTTGTCACACTCATCCTTATTCTGTTATTTTTTTTTCATTATATAAAATATGTGAGGCTTATTCTCAGTCAAGGCTTGAGATAACTATAGCCTGGAAGGCAGAGGACCCAGTTTAGCCTTTCTTGGTTCATAGAAACTGTGAACTGAAAAATCTTGCTGTTTTTATTGGGTGTGATTTGTTACACAGTAGCAGATGACTAAACCAGGGAATAAAATCTGAAATTTTATTTGGGAGCAAACATATAACCTTGGTACTAAAATAAAGTAACATGATGAGAAGGAAAATTATATGCCAGCCTTATTCATGGACATAAATGGGTTTATTTAAATGTTTGACAATCAATCAGGTATTTCAATGCATTAAAAAAATAAAGAGGGCTGGAGTGAGAAGGCTTAACAGTTAAGGCATTTGCCTGTGAAGCCTAAGGACTTAGGTTTAATCCTTCAGTATCCATGTAAGCCAGACGCACAAGGTAACACATACATCTGGAATTCACTTGCAATGGCTAGAGGTCCTGAAGCACCCATTTTCTCTATCTGCCTTTAAGATATGTTAAAAAAAAAAAGAATAAATAAAGAGATTGTGATCATTTCAATAAATGTGGGAAACTATATTTAACATCATTCACTTAAAAAACTCATAAATTAGGGACAAAAGGAAACAGTATTTCCTTAAGGATTATTAAATTATTAAAAATAACTCTCCATCAAATTTTACTTAATGGTGATATGGAAAACTCTCCCTAGCGTTCAAGATAGACAAAGAATCTCAGTATTCCTAGGTCTTTACAAATTACACTATAGGCATTAAACTTTCCAACAAGAACATAAATCATTAACAGATACAATGACTATGAGGGAATATAAAAATTGTTGTGACTCACCCAGATGTTTGCATACGTAGACAATCAAAATTATACAAAGACAAAACAAAGATGTATTAAGTTAGCAAGACTGATTAAAAACAGGTGCATTGTCTAAAATCTAACTAAATTTCCTAAATCATGATAACAAAAACTTAATTTTTATTGAAATACTGTAACTATTTAGTTTCTTTAGAAAGTGGATTCTGAAATAGCTATTATTACAAACTTTTGGAAAGTCTTTTAAAAATACACAACTATGGAAAATGAAGAAAATAAAATCATCTAAAGGAAAACTTGAATTGAAATTCAATGACAAGAGGATCCATGTCAACCAACAGGGAGCTCTGAAGACAGAATGGCCTTTCAAAGTTGTTCCAACAGAATGAAGGGACTTTATAGGTCAGTTTTGTATTTGTATAAGGAAATGTCTGAGGCTACATAACTTAGAATAAAAAGAGCGTTTGGACTTCCATATGAGTTGGAATAAAACTCATAGCAGAAGCCAATAAGCTAGAAAAGGAATAGAAAGGGAGGGAGGAGGGACTTAACAAGATAGTAATATATATAATATACATATATATACATATTATATATATATATACATATATATATATGTAGAAGAACAGATTAATGGTGGCAGAAAAAGCCTAAGTGAGGTCAGGGAAGAGACTGAGTAGATGAAAAGTGGAGGGGGGGCTAATCACAATCTAAAAAGATATAAATAAGTCATATAGAAACCTACTTTTTGGACAATGGAACACCCAGAAGCCATAGATTGTCGCTAGAAAAATTTTAATGCCCTGGATGGGTTACCTTCCAGTGAGTTGTTAGCCAGGGAGGTCCCTGATACCCCCAAAACATTACAGGCCATTGCTGAGGCTCTTGGTTTCCCACCAGGAATAAATGGTAAGACCCTACTGCTGAAGACTCCACATACTTGGGCTACAAGGTCACTGAGAAATCCTGCTGGAGCTGAGCTGAAAAGCTCCTCTGTGAACATCAGCTAGCAGAAAGCAGGAAAAAGCTACACTTCATTGCAGTTCAAGGGGAGGGAGAGAAGTCACCAGTAGAGATACTCAACAGTGGACACTACAAGCATCAAATTTGGCCAGCTAGGCCAAATGAGCCAAAGGATGCAATACTGGCATGTCCGTTGTGGGGGAAACCAACTACTCTGTAATTGGAATGGAGGCCTGCTCCATGGGAGGGAATACATACCTGATACTGAAAACCTATGACAGGGATAACCATGAGCCCTAGGGGTGTAAGGGCTACTGGTGTCTGGCCAAATGTATATACTATGCTCACCAAACTGTCTGGTAAGCACTTCTTTAATGTTCATACCCATATATTAATGCTACTCTCACTTTTGGTTAGAGATGGCAATGACCTTGAGATGACTCAGAAGGTAACATAGCACTGAGAAGTGACAGAGGAGTGCTCAGCACTAAAACAACTCTATCACACCTTCCAAGGCTCAGGGCCCATTGCAGAAGAGGTGGAAGAAAGAATGTAAAAGCCAAAGGAAGGGTAGGACTCCTTAAACTCATTCCTCTAGACACAGAATGGCCTGGATATCCATGACCTCGCAGTGCCTGACACTACCTACACAAGTCCACCATAATAGAAGGAAAAGATGATGACATCAAAATAAAAAAGAGACCGCTCCAACCATTAGAGCTACTGCTGGATACATATTCTTCCATTCAGATATCTGTATGTATCTTTTTTTAATTTTTAAATAAATTATACCATTTACATTAATACATAATTTACCTTCATCACTTAAAATTTATCTCAATAGGACAGAGAGATGGCTTAGTGGTTAAGGTGCTTTGCTGCAAAGCCTAAGGATCCAAATTCAATTCTCCAGGTTCCACATAAGCCAGATGCATAAAGGTGGCACATACACCTGGAGTTTGCTTGTGGTGGCAAGAGGCCCTAGAGCACCCATTCCCTCTCTGTCTCTCTTCTCTCTCTCTCTCTCTCTCTCTTTCTCTCTCTCTTTCTCTCTCTCTCTCTCTCTCTCTCTCTCTCTATATATATATATATATATATATATATATATATATATATATCACACTCTCTCTGTTTGCAAATAAATAAATTTTTAAAAATAAATAAATAAATAATATTTTTTAAAAATTTATCTCACTTTTCCTAATTAGAATGCATGAATTGCCTTTATTTTTAAAGCATTCCATTAAATGGATATGTTATAATTATTTAATCTTTTACTTATTAAAAGTGATTTACATTATTTAATATGTTTTTCTCCTCTAGACAAGATTTCATTGAATATTCTTAGATACATATGTATTTCATTGATTTTTTAATAAATCATTCTATTCTCAAAGACTTCTTGAAGCAATTTTTATTACCTAAAAAAATGAGTAAAACTGGGCTGACGAAATGGTTTAGCAATTAAGATGCTTGCCTGTGAAGCCTAAGGACTTATGTTCAACTCTCCAGGTCCCACATAAGTCAGACACACAAAGTGACACAAGCAGGCAAGGTCACACATGCACATAAGGTGGCACACACATCTGAAGTTCGATTGCAGTGGCTGGAGGCCCTGGTGTGCCAATTCTCTCTCTCTCTCTCTCTCATAAAATGGCAGCCTATTGGGCTTGTCTCAAAAAAGAATGAATAAAACTATAAATACCTAGTCCTTTAAAAATTTAGCATCTGGCTCACTGTTCCTCTGTAGAGCATAACTCAGTCATAATTTTTAAATATTCCAACATCAATATATCTGATCCTTCCAATGCCCTGCTTTGCTCTCACTTCCAGCATCCTCATCTCTTAGATTGTCATAGCTTTGCGGCTGGCCATTCTCTACCATGGTCCTGCCTTAGAGGCTATATAGTCATGGCCAAAACGAAACATTAGCTCCTGAATCATCATGTATGTTTCTTCTAGTGCTCTAACTTCAACAATTCTAACTTCACTCACATCTAAAATTCATGAATCAAATACATTTTAAATATTTTTAGCCTTCTTGTCTTCACTCCTCAACTTTCCTTCTTAAAAATCTATAATCCATCCTTATAGCTCTCTTGCTTATACCTACTTTCTTCTCACACCTCTCTATTCACTATACTTACCTGGCAGAAACTTAAACCTGAATGCAGCCATACCTCTCCCTGATTATGCCCCTCCTGTATTTAATATAAGCAGAGGCAACACAAAATAATACTGACTTGTTTCCTTTCGTCTCAAAGAAATGATACAAACAGATCATCCATGTGACTGGAAGGGAAATTTAGAAAGTAGTTAGTCCTTGGGCCATACCTATTATCCTCCTGTATTTCTTTACTTCATTTATTCCTAAAGATTCCTAAAAATTTATATATCACCTTCTGACTTCTCAGACCTCTATTAATCCAGTATCTTCCAATATCTTTTCCCCAATCTTCGCTCTCAGCTGAAGAGTGTTTCCTATTGTACTGAGAAAACATCAGAAAAGAATTTGCAGAGGTGTCTATGCCATATTTGTTCTTATCAGCATGCACACCCACATCGTCTGGCTCCCACCCATTACTCCAGATGGATGATCCTTACTCCTACGATTATTCCTGTGCGTAGATGCCATTGCATCTCCCCAACACAAACACATCAGTAAAGCTAGTCTCCTCTCTCTTCCATCAGCAGTTTTCTACTTTCCACTGTGATATTTCCACCACTGTACAAATAAAAGTTGTTACAATTTCTACCATCTCACAATATCCAGTTATTCTCTCGTGTATCTACTCTTCTAGCCTCCAAATTCCTTTAAACTTTTTCCTACACTTGCTATCTCCACCACATTTTCATTATTTTATTGAAACCTTTTTTAATATAATGCGAATTGCATACTGCCGCACTGAAAGCTCTAGAGCACCAATGAGCCAGTGATTTGGCTCGGTTTCAGAGGATCTGGGTCTATCATGACAAGGAAGGTGCAGTGGCAGGGACGGGTCAGTACATATTTATAGGAACTTGAGACAGGAAGCAGAGACAGTGACAGGAAGGAGCCAGCCCCCCCCCCCCCGTGGTCTACTACCTCTTAACTACACAATACTTCCTAAAGGCTCCATAGTCTCCCAAACAGCAGCACTTTCTGGGGATCAAGTGGTCAAACACATGAACCCATGGGAAATAATTCACATTCAAACATAACATTCTTCCCCACAGTGAAAGGCTATATCGCTATGCAAAATGACTTCTGTCCCACTTCAAGAATCCCCATAATCTTAGTATTCCCAATACTTTTCAAAAATTTAACATCTAAAAACCCTTCTGAGATCCCAAGCAAATTCTTAACTGTGAGCTCCTATGCAATCATAAAACAAGTTGCATGCTTCCAATCTACAATGGCAGACAATTAACACTACCATTTCAAAGAAGAACATGGGGATAATAATGGAAGATTGGAGTAATGCAAGACTTAAACCTAGCAGGGAAAATATCAAATCGTGCAGCTCTATATCTGGCACCTGGAACATGTGGTGGTTTGCTATAGGCTCCAATAGACACAGGCAGCCCTGCCTTTAGGGCCCTGCCAGTTTTAGCACGCATGGCTTCTCTCTTGAACCAGCTTCACTGGTGCCTGCAGCTGTTTTCAGCAGATTCTCCACATTCCTAGCATCTCCAACACCCTGAGGTTTCCATGACAACTTAGCCTTCACCTGCACAGCTTCATATACAGCTATCTCAGAAGCTCCATGCAGGTATCTGATCCTGCTACAAGTGTTCTTTCCTCACAGCAGGACTTTTTTTCCCCCAGAACCATGGCTATAGAGACATCTGAGTTCCTGCCCATTATTTCTCTGGCAGTTCTATTTAAGCAGAGCACTGTGGTATCTCTCTCAGTCTCTCTCTCTCTTCTCTCTTTACTGTCTCTCTTACACAGATACTTTTTATTGAGAATTTTCACACATGAACACATATGCAAACACATGTGTTCAGCAAAATATTTAGGATCATTTTAGGGATAAGTAGTATCCTGGGGAAGGCTAGAAAAACTCAGGCCAGAAGGTAATTCCCCTCCTTGCCCTGCTGGAAAGTAGAAGAGAAGGTGGAGAAGATCGCCTTCTCACAGAAATCTCCCTGGAAAAGCCTCTGGCAGACACACACACACACTGCGCACGCGCGCGCGCACACACACACACACACACACACACACACACAGTGCAAGACATAAGAGCACAGGACAAAAGATTAAGCAGAAACACACACACACAGAGATGTGAGAAGCACAGTATAGGAGCTCAAGCCCTTCACCCTTCTGTTCACATAGGGGTCAGGAAAGGCTAAGAAATAGGAGAAAAGAGCACTTAGAACTTAAAGAAAGTTAACACATGCAGTAGAGCAAGAAAGCCCCAAAACTAGGGCAGGAAAGTATCCAGAAGAAAAGAATTCCAAGGCAGGAATCAGAAGAGTCTGGTACCAAGAGAAGATAGCAAAGACCCAAGAGGGGAATTACGTGCATGGCAGACCTTTTGGATCAGACGTCCAATTAGGATGAGCCTTGCCATCAGACTCCAGTGTGTAAGGGAGAAATAGTCAAGGGATCACTTAGGAAAGGCCAATACACCCAGGTGTGCTGAGCTGAGGAAGAAGCAAGAAGCTGCTTCTTGGGAGTGTTTCTTGCAGCCATCGTAGACAGGATCAGATGCAGGTTCTAGTCCCATCATGGTAGGCTAGGTGGCATCTTTTTTTTTCCTTGGGCCTTGTGTCTGGCTGACTGCCTACCAAAAAAAAAAAAAAACCTATATCCTATTTCTCCTTCATTGCCACCATGAATTCTGCAAATAAACCCTGCCTCCTTTAAGTTGTTTCTCTTGATCTTTTGTTCACATAAATGCAAAAAGAATAAGAAAGACCCTCCTGATTTTCACTTAGCTTCATGTCCTAGAGTGTGTGTACAGATGTGCATGTGCATGCTTCTGGTTCACAGATTTAGAGCCAGAATCTCTCCTCAGAGCACCAAGTTCATATGGCAATAGCCTAATAGAAAAGTCCAATGGATTTCTTAAATTTAGTAGATATTACACAGTGTTTCCTTTTAACCTGCCCTACCATAGCCTACAATTCTTCCAGCCTTCCATGTATTAGAAGGCTGAGGCAAAAAAAAAAAGTAACCTTTGATCCTCTTTTCTTTGTGTTTTTATGCCATGCTTTATTCTTATGCAATCCATCTTAAAAACTGACCCATTCTTTGCTACATCAACCACTACAATCATGTACAGAACCATCATTGTCTTTTTGGGGGGAGGGGGATTCAAGGTAGGGTCTCAGCCCAGGCTGACCTCACACTCACAGTGACCCTCCTACCTCTGCCTCCCAAGTGCTGGCGTTAAGATGTGCACCACCACTTCGGGCCCATCATTATCTTTAACCTGGACTAGAACCAGTCTTATAACTGATCTTTCTCCACCCCCAGAAGTCTATGCACAACCCATAAGCCAGAGAAATTCTTTCCAAATCAGAATCAAGTCAATTTCATGAACTTTCTCAAAACCCTCTAATGGCTTTCCTGTACTCAACATGAAAGCTTTATTCCCCAAAATAGTCTATAAGGTCCTATGTAATCTGTATTCCTGTGACCTCGCTATCCTTGCCTACCACTACACTCTTTCCTCCAGGCATGCTAACCTCTTTCCTAACTACCAAGCATAAAATGCACTTCATTGTCATGAACCTCAAAACTTCTTCCACTGGGAATTGTTGTGTCTAACTTCTATGTCTATGCTACCTCTAACTTCACTATTTCAGACATTGATTCAGTTCCAAGATGATGAAGAATTCCATGACCACCTGGTTAATATTTTGTAGCTTCCCTTTCTTCACTCTCCTTCCTTGGTCATGTGGCCTCCACAAAACATTACCATATAAAAACACATGGGGCTATAGACATGGGCTATCAGTAAAGTGTTTGCCTCACAAGGATGATAACCTGTATTCAAATTCCCACACCTGTATTAAAACCCATCACGGTGGCATGCAACTAGATTTTCTTACGTTTCCTTCACTTTTAAATTCCCCAAATCTATAAAAGTTACAGAAGTGTTACAGCTTATGTCTTTTAATTATGGCATGCATTCATATCTTTTCACAGACCTAAATTTTTCACTATTTTAAAGCCTAACTCTACCTGGGAATTTCTACAAGGCCTCCTCCTGCACTTTGATTCTTTACACTGATGTAACAGGTTTATGGGAGTTCAGGAAAAGTCCTTGAACCCCAAACCCCAAGTTCATTTCTATTTTTAACCAAAGAATTGAAAAAAACAGACTGAGAAATACGATTTATAAGCCATTTCATTTTATTTGGAAATAGAAATATGAGGGGGTAGGAGGAGTCAAGAACGGGGAAAGGCAAAGAGGATACACCCATGTGGGCTGAGAGCCCAAGTGGGAGAACAAACATGAGCCCTGCACACAAAAAATGTGGAAAGGTTGTGTTTTTTTCCCCTAAAAAGATGTGTGCTTTCAGGGTGGAGAGATGGCTTAGCCATTAAGGTGCTTGCCTTCAAAGTAGAAGGACCCAGATTCAACTCTCCAGATCCCCCATTAGCCAGACCCCCAAAGTGAGGCAGGCACAAGGTTTCATATGCCCACTAGGTGGCACAAGCGTCTAGAGTTCTATTGTAGTGGCTGAGGCCCTGGAGCGCTAATTCTCTTTCTCTATCACTTTTCTGTCTCTCTAAAAATAAATAAGTAAATTAATTAATTAAAGAAATATTTTTAAAGGTGTTTTTCTGTCTCTCTAAAAATACATAAGTAAATCAATTAATTAAATAAATATTTTTTAAAGGTGTGTGCTTTCAAAGAAATCAAAGGGACATGAGGGTAGAGATGTGTACAGCTGAGGAGCCCAGGTAAGATATTTGGAGTTAAGGCTCTAGAATAGGTTGACACATCTGTGACTTATGTGAAAGCCAATTGGCCTGAGCTTATAGAAGGGGTCCGCCCGCCCCTGAGTGGGGTGCATACTCAGAGAGATATCTGATTAGATGAAACAAGCAGATGGTGAATTCAGAAAGTTTTTCTTCTTGTGAACTTACCTGACTAATTGCCTACAAGCCAAGCTACCTGACTAGCCCCTCTCACTGAGATTTAACAAGAAAACATCTTCATATTATTTCCTTGATTTTCCAGCATAATGAAAGTCCTCTGTGAAGTTGGTTCACTTTAAAGTCCTGTTATTCCTATGTCTACTCACTGGTGGGAGGAAGGAAGTGGCTAATATTTTAGAAGGATTCCTCTGAAGTACCATTGCATGGAACAAACAACTTCTTCCTTCCTGGTATATATTTTATGTCCTAGCATATATTTAGACACTGAAACTTCACCTTTGGAATTAATGGGAGGTCTCTGAACCAAACACATTTATAGGAAATGAAGGAAATGGCACAGTAAAAGCAAGCTGTGAAGAAAAAAAAAAACAAACTTCTAACTTGTTGTTACCTAATGTCACATATAGACTAACTTTAACACATCTATTAGATAAAATGAACAGAAAAAAAAGGCTAGTTATATAGTAAACTTTCCATTTCCTTGTTCCTGTGCCCATGAATGCCCTCTACTTGAGTCATATATTGAGGTAGGAAAAATGTGAAATATGATTTTTTTACTTGCCTCAAGTCAAAAATGTGATACTACACTTGAAAAATAATTGTAAAAACATTAACATTTTTAAAAATCCAAATACAATTTTGGAAAGACTTGAAGCTATAAATGGGAACTAAGTACTAATCAAGTCATCATGTTTTCAATGAAAAATATCATTTGGTCTGGGTAGTTGTTCAGTAAAGATGCTTTGGCTCTGTCTTTTGAACCAAGTGCAGATTTCTTCTAGTGTCACCTACTTGGTACTGCATCAACTGCTCCACATTGCCACCACACCTGTCCCAGTACTCTTCTTCCAATCATTCTTTTAACATCTCACTTCTTGTATAAAATAGAAAATGGTTGGGTTTATAGCCATAGAGATCTTCTGTTTTCAGTAACATTGGCACTGATAGATGTTTAGCATCTCTATTTAAAATAGAGTTGGACCTTTATTTGCTATTCCCCAAGTTTATGATCTCAGTTGAAATTCTGTTACTAGCAGGAATCACAGTCTACCTCCCATGTCTCTCCATTACAGAAACTCTGCTCATGTCTGAAGAATTATATTTTGAAACTGCTACTAATGGATAATTAAGGCACTAAACTCTTCACAGATAAATATAATTGCTATACAAGATTCTCAAATAATAGCAGAGGGTCAATTTAAATGTCAAGAGGGCTGTGTGAAAAAGTAGAGAAGAAGTATCATCAAGCTCTAAAGACCCCATGATCAGTTAGTAAAAGCAAAACTATTTTCAAATTAAATGATCCTAATAACTCTTTTGACTCCTTTGTTCTTTGTTATAAATATGCCCACAACACCTCTGCCAATGCCTCCATCTTGTTCCTGCTGTATCAATGGTATTCATTTCTTTGGTTTTGCTTTCTTTCTTTTATAAATATGGATTTATTTATTAACAATTTAATGCATTTTATAAGGCACTTTTGTAATATTCAAGTCCCATTGAACTCTTTTATCTCCCTCCCACTTACACTGAACCCCTTCTTCTTTACTACAAGTCTCCCCTCCTACTTTTATGTCTTTTGTTACACATTTAATTTAACTAGGGTTGTTGCATGAGCATGGTTGGGGGGTGTATAGGGCAACTTAGCAGTGGCTATGCCACTGAAGAGAATGACTTCTTCTTCCTCAGCAACCATTAATACCCAATACCTTATCAGGGATGGATGAAGCCTCATGAGTCTCCCCCACATCCATGATTGGTTGCTGCCCATACCAACCTTGTGTGGGTAACCACAGCTGCTCTGAGCCTATGAGTTCATGAGTGCAAGGGCCACATTATATCTAGAAGACAGTATATCATAGCACTCCTCCCCATCCTCTGGCTCTTACCTTCTCTAGCCCCCCTTTCATGATATTAAGGGAATTCATTTGGATAGAATCAGTTAGCACTGACATTCTTTGCCTACAAAGTAGACACTACAGGGTGCTTCTGTGTTGATGCCAAGGTGTCCTAATTAATTCATTTCTCACACTATGGTAATGGCAGTGTTCTCAGAACTGCCTGGGCATAATAAGGACCTGGGAAAGCAGTTCTCACAGGATAAATCTGCTCTAGCATTCCGTTTCTGCTAAAACTTTGGATATACCTCTCTTCAGTATCATATTGTAAATTCTAGTATTATAATTTTATTTAATAAGAGGCATCTTGGGTTCAGGTTTTAGAAGGGACTGGTTAAAATTTTTACAAAGCTATTTGATCCACTCTTCAGTTGTGCAAGCTAACACACTGAGTTGAGAATGTCTGCTCAGTGCATCAATGTCAGTGAAATTAGTCTGACATAATCCCTGAAGGCTATTCTGATATGAATTCTCCAGATTTTATAAGTATAAATAAGCAAATTTTGCATTTACCTCACTGTGTATCGTAATTGTTCATGGCTCACATACTGTACCTCATCCTCTGAAGACTTCTGGACTGAAGTCTGGTTTTAGTTCTAGAAGTAAAAACAGTAACTGTGGGTCCAAAAGATTATCAATCTCCCATAAGGCAACTACCTCAAGAGAGGTTCTTACAAGTCCTCGGAAAAAAGGAGACTAACTCTAATATGGGATAGGAGATGTTTCTACAGGCAGAGAACCTTGATGGAACACATGGGTTCAAGGTCTCCAACATCAACAGTGTGCCCTCAGATCTCTATCCAAACTTTCAGAATCCTACTCTTTCTCTAACAATGCACTAACATTTGCATGAAAGAGTCTTCTTCAATATTAGGACTTTGGGCTGCTTTATGATACAACCACTCCTATAATTAGGCATTTGGCTTTATTTTCAGAAGATCCAACAGTGAAGTTATAAGAGTTAGGCCCTCATTCCATACACAAAACAAACCCACAAACTGTATATACACATACCACTTCACCACAATTTCTCTTAAGTTCCTTTTTAAAGAATTTATAGAAGTTATCTGTTCTCTTATACCAACTTTGAGCATAAGAATTAAGTCTTATACTTAAGACTTTTAAAGCTTAAGCACACCATTTTCTCCATAAGATCTCCAGTGCATTTAAAAGCAATATCTTATTTTCTATTTTTTCGTGAATGATTTATGGTCACAGTTTCTTGATCATCCAAAGTCTTGTCTTCTTTAGGCACACATGAATATAACTGACATATCTCATGTTGGGTCTGAAGGTACATGGACAAGCCTGGTTTGCAGTGTCAGGAAGGCAAGATGTTAAATGAGGAAGAGAGATGAACAACTAAAACTAACCCACAAGAGCACACAAAAATAAACTGAGTCCCATGTAAGCCATTGTTTCTAACCATGATGGCTTTGGGGTCATGCAGAAGGTGGTATCCAACACTTTGAGATGTACAGGCACTCAGCTGAAGACTTGAGGAACTGAAGGAGCAGAGAGCCAGAAGAAGAAAAGGCTCTGCTGATGTGTCTTGCTGAGCTGGCAGGAGAGCCTAAGAGCACATGCACAACAGTACCTTTTGTCCTACATCAACTTTGACAATGTAATAATCTTTACCATCAGATTCAACAGTCCTCACCTTCTTCCTGTGGCCAACCCTAACTTCCAGGAAGAGGACTCTGGGGAAGTACATCTAGTTTAGCCATCCTGATGTAGAATGGAATTATCCCTCCAGTATTCTTTTTTGTCTCTTTCTGTCTCATTTGCCCTTATATCAGCCTTATTTCTCCTCCTTAGTCAAAAAGTTCATATCAAATCAACACACTCAAAGACATCTATCTTTGTGGGGAGTTGTTGAGGAACTGAAGGAGCATGTGGATATAGTCACAGGTCTAATTACCACTTAAGCTCAACTAAGTCATACTGTTACATGTTTCTGTGTATCTAGACATGATATATATCTGTAAATATATGATATATATACAGATATATATATATATGTATAAAATCAAGTCATTAGTGTTTACTTTAAAATAACAAGTTCAATTTTCATAATTATAATTTTCCTTTGAATAAAAAACCATGACCAAAATCTCAAGTATATATAAAAATAATAAGCAGTGGTTCCATTACAGTAATTTAAAAACCAAGATGCAATCCTGCCAGTATAAGTCAATTAAGTTGTAACTGGGGTCAGAAGATCCCATATTAGGGCCATAGAGTTTGTTCAACTGGCAGAGTACTTGTCAAGCATACATAAAGCCCTTGACTCAATCCTCAGTACCACACATCCTGGTTTTAGTGGCACATACCTATAATTTTATCACTTGGGTTGTAGAGGCAGAAGGATCAGAAGTTTAAGGTCATCTGTTGTACTTCATAGAAGCTCCAGTCCAGACTGGGTTATTTGAGCCCTGGCTCAAATAAGAAATAGCACATATTATATTTATTTTCTCTTTCCTTACTTGAGTATAATTATATGAAGTAGAATTCTAATAATATGACTATCAGAAAAGGTTTATTATCAGCCCTTCATGATGTCTCTTTGTTTAAAAAAAAAACTTCTGATATTAAGTTTTTATTCATTGTCTAGATTCTATTTTACTGAAGATTGGTTTTGAAAAAGGTTTCAGGTTCTTAAAATACTCCATCTTTGAGAATTTTACCTATATTTGACATGTCTTAAAAAGAAGCCAATTTTACTATTTGATGATTCACTGAGTTCTTCATATTGAATATTCCTTTGTAGAAATGTGGTTATTATATGAACTCATGCCCCCATGCCACCACCCACACATAAACAACATAGAAAATTCACAAATAAATTATAGCCTCCTGTGTCTTCCTCTTTTCCCATTCTACCACTGGGCCCGAGCAATAGGCCAAAAGCAAACCTAATGTAGTCCCGGAGCTCACCCTGCTCCTTTTTCATGCTTCTATTTGAATTTCTTCTTTGTCCCCTTCAGCTCTCACCCTTTCTGAGCCTCCTACCAAAAAAAGGATACTGTATCTTCTTTCTGTGTATCTCTGTGCTCAGCTAAATGAAGTCCTCTGCACACTAAAACTACATGATATGAGTTCTTGGTGCTGCTAGATATGAAGTAGGGACCCTTAAGTGACAACAAAACTTTAAAGACAAAATTTACTAGAATCTTCAATGCAATTATTAAATAATATGAAGCAGAAACTTCACTTCAAGTAAAGTTACTTAAGTTGCTGGTGCAAAGCTCTGACCTCTGATCTGCTCATAGATATGGCTCTTCTTGTATTATACTCAGTAGGAAGAGTGGAGCAGGAGTGCATGAACAGTACCCAATTACTGCTGGCTGAGAGGGTATAAGAGCGACATTATCTTCTCTCTCTCTCTCTCTCTCTCTCTCTCTATCTGTGTGTGTGTGTGTGTGTGTGTGTCTTTCTCTTTCAAACAACTAAAACATTTTTTAAAAAGAAATACATACTTAATTTGATTTTCATGGTTATTTCATTCAATATTTTTTAAAGATTTATTTTATCTATTTATTAGACAGAGAGAAAGAGAGAATAGGCATGCCAGGGCTTCCAGCCACTCCATACAAACTCCAGACGCATGCATCACCATGTGCATCTGGCTTACATGGGACCTGGAGAATCAAACCTGGGTCTTTAGGCTTCACAGGCATGTGCCTTAACTATTAAGCCATCTCTCTATTTCTCATTTAATATTTTATAGAAAATTTTTGTATTGGCAGTCCATTTAATTGTTTACCAGCATGTAGCAATTAACACAATTCAGGATTATTATATGTAATTATGTTCTTCCTTTGCCAGCATGAAGGCCTAAAGGGCCTGAAACCACTGGAGTTCTAATCTTCAGATCCCCGGTAATCAGCTGGGTGCATCCACAGGCATCTGTGACCCAGTTGTGCAGGGGAGCAGAGATCCAGGAATTGTCAGAGTGCTGAAGGCTCTGAAATCAGTAAAGAGAATCTAGCTCAAAACAAAAACAAGGCAGAAGAGCAATGGTGAAGTTCTGTTCTGGCTCTGGCTTCTACCGCAGGCACCACACTACACCACACACACACACACACACACACACACACACACAAAAAAAATAATAATAAAAATAAAAAATAAAAAGTTCATAGGCCATTGCTAAACCACTGATTACCTGAGAGAGCTAAAAGGCAAGACCCTATTTTTGAAGACACCACAGGCTGCCATCACAGGACATCAGAATACCATGCTGGTTACAAAAGGGAAACAAGCTCCCTCCTGGCTGGTCTTCATAGTGCTGGAAAGTCCTGCTGGAGCTGCTGGAGAACAGTAGACACCAAGAGCATCGATGAGCAGGGGACCCTTCAGACTATGAAATCCACCAGCTGGAAGATGTACACACTTGTGCAAATGTGACATGTAGCCTCTACAGGTCACCACCTGTTTTCTCATTGCACACGAGACCCACTCAGTGGGGGGTGGGGGGAACTCATGTCTTACTGAAAAACAAGTTAAAATCCCAGAGTCAAGAAATAGTAGGCTAACACACCAAAACTATCCTAAATAAATTTGCATACCTCCTTTAACCCAAATTGCTCTAACACTTAGTTGGGGAATCTGTTTTATTTTACAGATAGCAGAGAAAATGGGGAGCAACCTACATCCATCAATAAGACAAGCATATAGTTAACTGTCCACCATGAGACTTTCCACATATATCACTTCTGCCAGGGCCCAGGAGGAGCAGCAGAGGAAGCAATGTCATGAATGCTGCTCTTACTCCTAGTCTGACAACCAGCCCCAGGATGATGGTGACAAACACCTAGAATAATCAAAACTTAGGCAAGCTTCTAGAAATCTAGAGGCTAAAAAGAACTCAACACTAAAACATACTGCCAACAGGCCTGCATGGCTCAGGGAACATTGTAGAAGAGGGCCCAGAAAGATTTTAAGAGCCACAGACTCGGTAGGAATACACTGAGGCACAGATCCCCACTACCCCATAATGACTGACAGAGACATTCATGACGCCACAATGACTACCATAACCCCACTGAGGTGAGCACTCAGGGTAATGGGAGTTGGGGTGATGGGACAATAGTGTGTAATCTGTTATGTATATTTAAAATTTTGTCAGACAGAAATAGAGGCATGGGCTCTTTCTTCCCTTCAAAAATTCTATTTCCAGGTGACTTTCTTAAGAATCCTCCTCCCACTCCAGGGTAAGCACTACTGCCCTTCTCTTAGGTTCCTCTCCTTTATTCTTTCTTCATGTCTGTGCTGAAATCTATAGTAAAACATTATTTTTAAATGTTTCATTTATTTATTTAGTTGACAGAGAGACAGCGGAAGAGGCAGTGAGAAAGAGAGAATGGGCACACCAGGGCCTCCAGCCACTGCAAACGAACTCCAGACACATGCATCCCCTTGTGCATCTGGCTTACATGGGTCCTGGGAAATTGAACCAGGATCCTTAGGCTTCACAGGTAAATGCCTTAACTGCTAAACCATTTCCCCAGCTCTAAAACATTATTTTTAATAAACATAAACTTTGATTTTTAAAAAGCTGGTTATATGGGAGGCCTGCAAGTCTAAACACTCACTCCTTGAGCATTCTTGAAGACCAAATTAACATATAGACATTCTAGTATCACCTCCATTACCTAATTCTTAAAAGCTTTCACTCCTGTAGATTTCAACTGTGGCTGCCAAATAAATCTCATAAAGAGTTTTCTCCTTTTTTTTTTTTTCCTTTGGTTTTTCGAGGCAGGGTTTCACTCTAGCTCAGGCTGACCTGGAATTCACTATGCAGTGTCAGGGCAGCCACGAACTCATGGTGATCCTCCTACTTCTGCCTCCCGAGTGCCACCATGTCCAGCCTGTTTTTTGTTTTTCAAGGTAGGGTCTTGCTGTAGCTCAGGCTGACCTGGAATTCACTATGTAGTCTCAGGGTGACCTCAAACTCACAGCAATCCTCCTACCTCAGCCTCTGAGCTCTGGGATTAAAGGCGTGTGCCACCATACCAGGTATTCTTTTTTTTTTTTTTTTTAAGTGAGAGTGTAAAGGTTCCACTTTTAGAAATTTTTATTTGATTTATCTGACATAAAGCATGACCTTTGGCATTTTTTTAAAGCTCACCAGGAAATTTTAATGCATATCCAGCATTGCTAGAACACGGTACAGAATCCTCTCTAAATATATTTGAGAGAGAGAGAAAGAGGCAGAGAGAGAGAGAGAAAGAGAGAGGCATGCCATTACCTGTAGCCACTGCAAACAAACTCCAGATGCATGTGCCACCTTGTGCATTTGGCTTTACATGGATACTGTGGAATCAAGCCTGGGTCTTTTGGCTTTGCTGACAAGCACCTTAACTGTTAAGCCATCTCTCCAGCCCCTCCTTATACTTTTAAAACTAGCTTACAAAGTAGTAGGTTTCCATATGGCTTTTTTTGTTTTTGCATCCTTAGCTTTGGTTCCTCCACCTCCTCTTCTCCCACAATATCCCCATCCCTGAGTAAACTTTCCATCTCCAGTATTCCCTCCCCTCTACTTCTATATCACGTGTATTATATCCTGTTCCCCCTAAGCAGGTGTCCCTCACCACTCCTCATAACCCCTCCTTAGCTTCTTCACTTCTACAGAAATTCACACCAACTTAAATATACATTTCTGACAACTTGAAGATAGGATCCACATATGTGAGAGAATGTGTAGCATTTACTTTTCTAAGAATGAGTTTCCTGAGCATAATATTTTCTAGTTTTGTCTTTTTCCTACAAATTGCATAATTTCCATTTTTCTTTACAACTGAATGAAATTTCATTATGTATATATTGGAGGGGACAACTTGGGAAAAGGGGTAGCAGGAAGAATATAAGAGAGCAATGAGGGTGAATATGATGAGAATCCATTACTCATATGAATGAATTGTAAGTAAATAGATAATAAACTTACCTATTAAAAAAAAAACTCCGTACACTGGGCTCCCTGTCTCTAGATGCCTCTTCCCTCATCTATCTGCAGTCAACTCCCTGCCATTGTTATGAGGCCCTACCAGGATCTTCAATCCTTCATGGTGCTCATTTCAAGCACAGCACTCACTCTACTACTACTTCAGAAAGTCTCATGACTCATTGTAACTAGAAATCCACTGGACACAAGCAAATCCAAACTTGGTGCCCATCTCTATGTCCCCCTAGAATCTCATGACCTATGATCATGATCTTCTGCAAAAGCCATGTAACATACCTGTGTCCTCACCTTGTCTATCCCTGGTAATATCACAACACTGCATGACGCAAGTTCCCCACATGCTATATGTCCTGGTGAAACTGGACAGAAACACAAGCACAATCACTTTAGATTCTTAACTGTTGACAACAAGAAAGTTCTTAGATGTTTCTAACAACCCAATCATATTTCCTTCCTAATGCACTCATCTGCACTCAAAAATGGTTGTTTTATACTTTATGTTTCATTCAAATCTCTAATTTCACTTCCTTTTTTTTCTTCCTCAGGTTAAAATTTTTCTTTTAATTTTATTTTTAAAAAATTAGAAACTATCAGAAAATAAACTCCCAGTCTATAGCCATACCAGCTGTCTGTCCATGTCCAATCTTATGAGAAAATAAACTTTCAAACTTTTTGCCACAAAACCCACCATCTTACCCACACTTGTATCTTGCCTTTATATTTTAATTTGGCTTTAAGTACACAGAGCGTGTCTTCTCTTCTACAATTCTGGATGGATTCTATATTCTTACCTAATCTAATACTTTTTCATTCCCTCTGATCTATTCAAAACATTGCTCTACCACAGGTCCTATTTTCTACCAGATCTTCGGTTAGTTTTTCTTCTTTTTCAGTGCATGTACAAACGTGCTAAATGTCACCTGACAAAAAGCTCTCTTGATTGTACGTGCTCCAACCCCACTCACAACTTCATTTCCCTTCATAGTATACTCTAGATACTATGAAGTAAACTATAGTAAACTCTGTTCTTCTAATTCACAGCCAGACATCTTGGTGCCATCCTCAATCACTTCTTTATCTGATACCCCCAAGTCCTGAACAATCCTATGGACTCTACCTTCGACATATATGCAGAACCTGACAATTTTCACTATCTCCATTGATACCACTGCCATAGTCCATGCCACTATCCCCTCCTGAAAGGCATCATCACCATGAACTTTTCTCCATTCCTCAAAGCAAAAGCCTCCACTACTGTTGTGTCATTTAAAACCCACGTCAGGGCTGGAGAGATGGCTTAGCAGTTAAGTGCTTGCCTGTGAAGCCTAAGGACCCCGGTTCGAGGCTCGAGTCCCCAGGACCCACGTTAGCCAGATGTACAAGAGGGCGCATGTGTCTGGAGTTCATTTGCAGTGGCTGGAAGCCCTGGCGTGCCCATTCTCTCTCTGTCTC
Organism: Dipus sagitta; assembly: GCA_036346955.1. Classification (NCBI taxonomy): domain Eukaryota; kingdom Metazoa; phylum Chordata; class Mammalia; order Rodentia; family Dipodidae; genus Dipus; species Dipus sagitta. The sequence goes on along the minus strand of CM070771.1, from coordinate 100,000,814 downwards.
TCTCTGTCTCTCTCTCTTTCTCTCTCTCTCTCTCTCTCTCTCTCTCTCTCTCTCAAGTAAATAAATAAAAATGAAAAGAAAGTATTTTAAAACCCACGTCATACTTCATGCCAGGGCCTAACATGTCCTCCACCACATCTCTAAACCAATTAATCGCCACTGTCCCTGACCATGCTGCTCAGACCACTCCCACGTAACCTGGGCACAGACACAGGAAGCAGGATCTCAGTGAGGGGCCTGCACATCTACTGCTGCTTCCAGCTGCCTGCTATGCTCTTTTGCAAGACCTCCGTCAAGCTGTCACTCATGTTTTTCAGAAGTCTTTTTGAACACCACTTTGTTTGGAGGTTTTCATTATCATCTTACATAAAACTTACCATTAAGGGCGGGAGAGATGGCTTAGCAGTTAAGGCACTTGCCTGTGAAGCCTAAGGACCCAGGTTTGATTCTCCAGGTCCCACGTAAGCCAGATGAACAAGAAGGTACATGCATCTGGAGTTTGTTTGCAGTGGCTAAAGGCCCTGGCACACCCATTCTCTCCATTCTCTCCCTCTCTCTTTCTCTCTCTCTCTCTCTCTCTCTGTGTGTGTGTGTGTGTGTGTGTGTGTGTGTGTCACTCTCTCTCAATTTCTTTCTCTCTCCCTCTCTCTGTCTCTAATAAATAAAAAAATTAAGTAAATAAATAAAATATGTTTTAAAAGTTACCATTAGTCATCAGACACAGTACATTATTACAGTATTAAATCATGGTATTCATTTTATAAACTTTAATTCATATAGTCAGCTATTAATAAATTTTTTTTTTTTTTTTTTTTTTTTTTTTTGGTTTTTCGAGGCAAGGTCTCACTCTAGTTCAGGCTGACCTGGAATTTACTATGGAGTCTCAGGGTGGCCTAGAACTCTCAGCGATCCTCCTACCTCTGCCTCCCAAGTGCTGGGATTAAAGGCATGTGCCACCACACCCAGATGAACAAATATTTATAAATGATTGTTTTTTTTGTTTTGTTTTTATTTTTTTTCTTTATTAGTTAGTTTTGTATTCAGCAAATACAGTTAGTTTGGTACAATTATTAGGCTCATCTGTGACCTATCCCCTCCCCTTGGCCCCTCCTTGTTGAGGTATATGGGTCATGCATTGTGGAGTTAGCCCACAGTTATGGGTAAGATAAATGTCTCTGCATACCATAAATGATTGTTTTTATCTTGGTAGTTGTCGTTCCCTACTCTATTTTCTTAGTGGTTGGCATCAGAGTCTGTTCCTAGTACATAACAAGTGATTGTTTTTTTAACTGAACTGAATCAAACTGAAATGTAGTCTGCTTTGTGTTTTGTTTTTGTTTTTGTTTTTGTTTTTGTTGTTTTTTGAGCATGTATTTCCAGAACAGTGAGATGGCAGTGGCTTACGAACACTCATGGCAATCTAGCCAAGGACCTGAATTTTTTTGTTTGTTTTTATTAGATATGGGCATATTTAGTATGTAAACAACACATGTTGGTACCATCCTTTCCCTCCTCCCTGCCCCTTTTCTGAAGAGGCCTTGTTCATTGGGGATGCAGGTCAACCCCATGGGGATTGTGGGTCCTGCATTATGGGAGCAGCAGTCAGTTATGGGGGAGAGGCAAGGTCTCTGTGCAAAATGTCCCAACTTGTGGCTCTAAAAATCTTTCTGCCTCCTCTTCAGCAAAATTCCCTGAGTCATGCTGGGAGCATTTTACGGGCTTGAAATTTTTAATAGCCATGAAATAATAAACTGGAGCTTCCATTTATTAGTACATTTTATGTATGTTGATATCATGTTTGTCAATAATGTTGTATTCTATAACAAATATAAAAGAGCCTTTCAGATATATATTATTATTATTGTGCACAGATTAAATATACTACCATCTACTTTCAGAACCTTTGTGGCAGTTTAAAACCCCAAACCCTGGTTATGTACTTTACCTGATTCTGAGTTTCAGTGGAATTAGTCCTTAAAAGCTGAAGCAGAAACAAGTGGAAACCTTCCTGTTTCCATTCCTAGAGGATTTCATCCTGAATCTCAGAAACAGACAAAGTGGGGCATCAAGAAGCTCCAGCACATTATAAGCTTATACAAAGTTAACTCTGCCATCTGTCTTGTGATTTGAAATCTCCCTTTCAAGTGTGAAAAACTACACTAAACCCTTGAGCATTTATTTATTTATTTTAAGGGTCTATGCTGCTTGATTCAGAGTATCATTTTCTTTCTTTCGCTTTGCCAGTGGTCAATGTTTGTTAACTGACCAGAGTACAAATACGATAGATACCTTAGTTCATCCTATTAGGACTATTGTTGATCTGGTCTTCCCTGTTGCCAGCGTCTCCACCGTCCACAAAGTGGGCTGTCTTTTCCTTCATTCCACCTTGTGGCAACTACAGCTTGAAGGGCCACAGGAAGTTATTTGCTTCCTTGAAGTGTTTCCTCCACAGTATAGATCTCATGAATCCGATCTTCCATGCAGATGATGCCATGTGTACCAACATATGGAGCAATCAGAGATTTATCTGTCAAGGCAATTTGCATCTTACAAATTTTGCCATTGCCACGCTTATAGATTAGCTCACTTACTGACCACGTTTGGGGAGCCCCAATGCAATATAAGGCTCCACAATCCTCAGCATGTTGATGGAAGCCTTGTTGAGCTTAGCAAAGGTGCTGTTGAAGGTCTGGCGAAGGCGAGGAAGCTGCAACACCTGGGGGACCTTTGGCCTCACGCCATGGACACCCCTGATTGTGAAGACAAAGTCTAGTTTGCGTTCTGCGGGTACACAGAGGTCGCCAGCTTTCCTGGCCCTCCTAGCCATCCAGATCTCAGTTCTGTACGTCTGTCTGCCTGTGTTCCTTGCGTAGTGCTTGGCCTTTTCATAGATGAGCTTCCTCCTTGCCTTTCGAAGCATCTTTTGGGCAAAGTTCTTCCTCAGGGCTTTGCCTTCAAGTCTGCAAAATTCCTTCTCTTTCTTGTGGCACAGCAGGAACCTTCTTTTCCTTCTCTTGGCACCCTCCATGGTTCCAACGGGAAAAGGGGCCATTCATGGAATCTCGAAAGGTAAGAAGCATAGGTGTGTTTCTAAGAAGTCCTTTTCCTCTCCCTTTATTAGATTTTAATGTATCCCCCTCAATATGGCCTTTCCTACTTCACTTTTATGACTTTATTGTTTTAGTATTCCTAAAGGTTGTCTAAGTGGTGTTTTATTTCAGAAGACTCAAAGCATCTTCTTCCTCTCTTTAATGGATCTCTTTGGAGAGGAGACAAAAAATAATGCTTATTATCATCACTGGGGACAAACTGTATCTCATCAATATTCTAAGAGACAATGAGGGTTAGTATGGGAAGCTCCAATGTGCAAGCTGCTCTGGCAATTATTTTTAAATACGTCTACTAAAAAATATCATGGGAAAATTGTGAAAGATACTTGAATATAGCAAAAAAAAAATTTTTTTACAGCATTTATTTTAAACAAGCATCCCAGGAGGATAGATAGGAAACAAGAGTTTAATAAGAACCACTAACTCGAAACATATTTTTTGCTTATTTTTATTTATTTATTTGAGAGCGACAGACAGAGAGAGAAAGAGGCAGAGAGAGAATGGGCACACCAGCACCTCCAGCCACTGCATACGAACTCCAGATGTGAGCGCCCCCTTGTGCATCTGGCTAACGTGAGTCCTGGGGAATCAACCCTCGAACCAGGGTCCTTAGGCTTCACAGGCAAGTGCTTAACTGCTAAGCCATCTCTCCAGCCTAGAAACATATTTTTAGCAGCAAAAAAAAGAGAAAGAAATGCCAAGAGACAGTTAATGCAAACTTATTTTTTCAGTTGAAGATGTAAGTGATCGGAAATAATCACTTCTTAGACTGCAAATTTCACTTCTTCACTTCTCATTCATAGGAGAGCACTTTGATAACGAAATCAAAGGGACTCTTATCTGTAGCTAAAATTCGTTTTGAAGTTTCATATTTAACCTAATAATGCTTCTGGCCAGAAATAATCCAGTTATCTGGAAGTTACATACAGGAGTACATAAACATATTGTTGATAGATGCCCACCTGCCTGAATAGTCAGAATTTATTATTACAAGTTTCTTATGTCAGCTAGTAAAGATTGGTTGGTGAAGGAAGAAGCAAGGACAGTTGAAATATACAGGCATCAGCATTTATTTTGTCTGGTGAATATTCCAGACATTTCTGGTTTTAACCATCTATATAAAGAAATTAGAGATTACTATAATTTCAAAGTCAGATGATTTTCTTTTCTTCTTAATTAATGAGCAATATCAGAAATGGTAATCAAAGAAATTTTGTAGTTTATAGCATGTATGTCCTGTATTAGGGGCCTCTAATACCCCACTATCATCAATAGATGGATTATCCAAGCAGAAAATCAACAGAGAAATAATGGATCTTAAGAACACAATAGATCAATTAGATCTACAGAACATTCCACCCCAATTCTACAGAATACACCTTATTCTCAGCAGCTCATGGAACCTTCTCCAAAATAGACCATACATTAGGACATAAAGCATGCCTCCATAAATTTAGGAAAATTAACATAGTTTCCTGCATCATATCAGACCACAATGCATTAGACCTGGAAATTAGTACCAAAAGAATCAACAGAAAATATTCCAACTCCAGGAGACTGAACAACAGACTATTAAACAATGAATGGGTCACAGAAGAAATTAAAAATGAAATTGTAAAATTTCTATAACTGAATGATAATGAAAACACAACATACCAAACTTATGGAACACAATGAGGGCAATTCTAAGGAGAAAATTTGTAGCCCTAATTGCCTTCTTAGCAAAGACAGAAAGATCTCAAATTAACCTAAGTATCTACCTAAAGGTCTTGGAGAAATAAGAACAATTCAACCCTAAGAGCTCCAGCCAGAAAGAAGAAACTAAGATCAGAGCAGAAATTCATGACTTGGAAACTAAGAAAATAGACAAAATGAAGAGCTGGTTCTTTGAAAAAATAAATAAGATTGATAAACCCCTGGCCCATCTGATTAAAAGAAAACAAGAAAAGTCTCCAATTAACAAAAACAGAAATAAAAGAGAAGAGGTCACAACAGATATCAATGAAAGTGGAAGAATCATCAGGGCATACTTCCAAAACCTGTATTTGAAAAATTGGATAACCTTGAAAACATGGATGAATTCCTAAAAACATACTACCTATCAAAACTAAATTCAGAACATATAGGTCTCCTAAGCAAACCTATCACATCCATCAAGATTGAAAATGTAATCAAAAACCTTCCCAAAATAAAAATTCCAGGACCTGATAGATTCTCAGCTGAATTCTACCAAATCTTTATCAGAGGACTGAAACCACTTTTTCTCAAGCTTTTTCACATTATTAGACAGCAGGGAACCCTCCTCAACTCCTTCTGTGTAGCTAGCATCACCCTAATACCAAAACCAGACAGATACAATAAAGAAAACCACATAGACCTATATCCCTGATGAACTTAGAAGCACAAAAATCAACTACAAATGGGCTAAAAACATCAACATCTCTTAAACATCTCAAAGAAAAAAATAGGGGCAACCCTCCATGATATAGGAGTGGGGAAAGACTTCCTGAACAATAATCCAGTAACACATGAAATTAAACAATAACTCAACCAGTGGGATTTCATAAAGCTAAAAAGCTTTTGTACAGACAAACATACTATAAACAGAACCAATGACTACCCACAGAATGGCAGAAAATCTTTGCCAGCTATACCACCAACAGAGGCCTAATATCTAGAATCTATGAAGAACTCAAAAAACTAAGCAATAAAAAATCAAACAAAGGCTGGCATGGTGGCACATGCCTTTAATCCCAGCACTCGGGAGGCAGAGGTAGGAGGATCGCCATGAGTTCGAGGCCACCCTGAGACTCCATCGTAAATTCTAGGTCAGCCTGAACTAGAGTGAGACCCTACCTCAAAAAAACAAAAACAAAACAAAAAAATCAAACAATCCACTCAAAAAATGGGGAAGAGAACTGAGTAGGAATTATCAAAGGAAATGGCTAATACTCAATAAAAATTAAAATTAAAATAAAAAATAAGAATTTCAACATTCTTAACCAACAAGGAAATGCAAATTAAAACAACTATGTACGTCGGGCGTGGTGGCACACGCCTTTAATCCCAGCACTTGGGAGACAGAGGTAGGAGGGTCACAGTGAGTTCGAGGCCATCCTGAGACTACTTAGTGAATTCCTGGTCAGCCTGGGCTAGAGTGAGACCCTACCTCAGGAAAAAAAAAAAAAAAAAAACTATGTGATTCCATATTATTCCACTCAGGCTGGCAATCTTTAAAAATCAAATAACACTAAATGTTGATGAGGATATGGGGAAAGAGGGATACTCATTCACTACTTTTGGGAGTGCAAACTTGTACAACCACTATGAAAATCAATATGGAGACTCCTAAAAAAGATGAAAACAGAGCTACCAACTGACTCAGCTATTCCTCTACTGGGTACCTATCCTAAAGGCTCCACTCTTCACTACAGGGATATTTGCTCAACCATGTTTATAGCTGCCCTATTCACAATACTTAAGAACTGGAATCAACCCAGGTAACCATTGTTTGATGAATGAATGATGAAGGTATGGTACATATACGCAATGGAACTCTATTCAACATTCAAGAAAATATCATAAAACAAAAATTGTAGTAAAATGGACAGACTTGGAACAGATCATACTAAGTGAACTCATGCATGCACAGGAAGACAAAATGCCACATTTTGTCCCTCGTATGTGGTACCTAAGCTGGAACAGCTTGAGTCGCACACATACCTGACAGGCAACTAGAGGCACAGATAATAGGGGTTAAAGGATTTGGGGGAAGAGGAATGGAATGGGGGGACATATACACAAAACTAAATCCAAAATGAACTGGTACCATAGAATCCTTCTTCCTGGATAGCAGACTAAGTTATAACCCTCAATAGGAGTATGGGGAGATCATCTGGTTAAATGGGCCCTGGAGAAGGTAGGATGAAGCCTAACCCTAAATCATTTGGCTCTGGTTTGTAAGTCCCAGTACCAAAAACTGGTTACCACCCACTCTGAGATCTTGATCATGGAGATTCAAGAGGCCCCCAAAACAAGACAGGCTTCTGTCAAACAACTTGATTATCTGCCTGAGGTAAAGGGTAAAATGCTACTGCTACAAACACCACATGCTGCCAACACAGAACATAGAGAGATCTGGCTGGAAAATTGGAAGGAAGCCAATTCCCAGAAGATTGGCCCATATAGTGCTAGAAAGTACTACATGAGCTGCTAGGGAAAATCCCCAACAATATTATGTGTTAGCAGGGGACACTGCTATAAGAAAGCAACCAGCCTGACAAAATGTACACATGTGTGCAATAGTGGTATACAGCCTAGGTGGGTAAAGAATTGGCTAAGAGATCCACTCAGTAGAAAAGCACCCATAGCTGGAACTGGGAACAAAGAGAGGAACCTACAGAGACCAAGATTATGGACTCCAACAAGAAGCCCCCACTAGTCTGGCCAAACTAGAGGCTATACCTATCAAAATATCTCTAAATTGACAATGCTTATCCCTTTTTTAACGTATCCTCATTTCACTCTCCATTGGAGAAGCTGCACTTCTTTTTCAGATGGCAGCAAGAACTAAGGAAAACCAAAATCTATCAACAAGACAAGAAAAGATAGCTGACTCCTTGGCAGGAGATGAACCACCCCTGGCTCAGTAGTCATGGCCCAGGTGAAACCACAGAGGAACTGACAAGATGAGCAAGAGCGCTGCTTCCAAGGTGAGCCTGACAATCTGCACCAGAGTGATGGAGACAGGCACTGAGGATACTCAAGAGGTACCAATGCTGAGAGTGCAAGATTAAAGTAGACTCAAAGCACACCCACCAAGACTCAGGGAATTTTGTGGGAGAGGAAGTGGAAAGATTGTAAGAGCCACTGGGTGGGGGAGTATCCAGAGGCATTGCCCTCCCCTCACAAATTCTCAGTGCTGCTCCAACAACTCACAACCCACAAACTTGTAGTGAACACCAGCAATTCCACTGAGGAGGTCCCTTAGTGGAATGGGGACAGGGAGAGGAAAATGATGTGTCTATACAAAGTATCTACTTAATAATAAATAAATAAAAATAAAATTCAAATGTTATGAGCATATGAATGGCCTTCATATCCATGGGATTATATGAACTCACCAAGGATGTGAGTAGAGATGTGAAAAGATCTTGTCATTAAGTTCTGATACAAAACAAGTGCAACCAGCAAGAGGTACTGAGAAGAAATACATTGTAAAAGAAGGCAAACCATTGTGAGTATGTTGGCTTAGAAATGAATGAGTATAGTAGAAAAGTAAAACAGAAAACTATAGACTACTCAGAGTACTATTCAATGTAAAAGTTACTGTTGATGTTGATGAGTTTAAGTTAGAGAAGAAAAACAAAAATCTCAACAATTAAAATGATGATTAATTGAGTTATGTAATATGAGGTAGAAAAATGGCCACCCAAAGATGTTCATGTCTTAGTTCCCAAAATTTATGCATATGTTATCCAACATGGCAAAGGGAGTATTAGTTGTAGCTTAGAACTCATTAGCTAACCTTTAAAGAGAGAGGTTATCTTGGATTTCCAGGTGCTCCAATATATTCAAGAGGAAGCTTAAATTGAAGAGACATGCAGACAAAGTACAGCAGCATGGAAAGTGAGAAGAACTCCACGTCATAGTGATGGTTTCGCTGGAAAAAAGCGAATGGAATTTGTGTGGCTTCTGGCAATGGGAACTCATTTTTCTCTAGACTCCTAAAGAAAATAATGTAGGCCTACGAATTGCTTGATTTCAGCCCAAACACGTGGACTGCTGACCTACACAACCATAAAATAATATATGGACTTTGTATTAAATCACTAATATTGTGTTAATTTCTTATAGTAGCAATAGAAAACTATTATGAGAGAATGTTGGTAATTGTGTCATGTTTTGTCTTAACTTTCAATCTTTAAGTTCCAATGACCATCAAATAAAATTGCCAATGTGTTTGTAAATCAGTGTGACTGAGGCTTGTCTTCTATAGTCAGCCTGAAAATGAGTTACAACTTTCCACAGAACTAATACATGACAGCAATAAAATTCTAGCATGAAGACAATTATTGCTAGGAATATTAAAGTCCAAACTGGCCAAGAAATGTAAATTCAAAGCATAGATCTGAGAAAGGCAAGAGAACAGATTGTATTTTCTTATATTCATGGGGTATCCAAAGATGTATAATGAGTGACAGCAGGAGCAATATTTTTAGTAGTTGTTGAATGACTTTACCCAGAGGGGAACAAGTGTCCACTCACCCTGGATAAGTCAAAGAAACCAACAATATACCACAGAACACGATTCCACCTAGTTAAGCCAGAGAGGTTAACTGGGGTTACTGACAGGTATGTGGCAACATGCAGAGCAGCTCATTACTGAAGAAGACCCCCCTCCTGAGCCATTCTAAACTTGGTGTGTTTCCTTGGGTGTGGGAGGGACCTCATGGCTCTCTTGTACGATCATGTGTGCTGCCTCCTGTGCCTGTGAGCTCCCATATGTTGTCTGTGTGCCACCTCATAAACCACCTCAGGAACTCATAAGCCCTCTTCTGTCTCCGTGAGGCACTGAAAACAGGCCCAATCTTGTGAGAGTCTCATGTGGTTGTCACAGGAGCTCTGATTTCAAGGTGCCCATGTCTATATCATGCCCATAAGACAGAGTTCCATAATACTCCATCCCTTCTTCCTGCTCTTAAATCCTTTCCAGCCCTCTTCTATGACGTTCACTGAGACTTGGAGGGGGGAGGTGATAAAGATATGTGATTCTTAGGACTAAGCATTGGCCCTTTAGGGCACAGCAATAGTCATTTATTCTCAGTACTTCAGTTACAAGTTTCCACAAGAAATGCCATTCACTACAAAAATGAACTTTCCAGGACCATGGCTGACAGAGGCAACAATCTATAGTTTGCTTTCAGGAGCTCCAGCAGCCACACCACTACCTAGCAACTGGTAACCACATATATATCCTTGCGGAGAGCCCCTCATGCACTGCCTGCGTTGTCTCATGCTTGAATTGCCACATGATCCCTGACCAGAAGGAATGTCAGCAGGCCTAATCTTAAAGCGGGAGGGTGTGGCTTATGCAGGTAATCTCAACTTCTAGTTTGGAGATGCCAATGGCTACGTCATGTCAGTAGGACAGAGTTCACATAACACAAAGGTAAAAACAAAACATATCCAAAGGGGAGAAATGAAAAGAAGTAAAGAAGTCTTGGGCTAGAGAGATGGCTCAGTGGGTCAAGAGCTTGTCGTACAAGCTAAACAAGCAGAGGCTAAATCCCCAGCACCAACTTAAAGCTAAAAACAGTAGCACAGTAATGAGAACCATCTGTAATTCCTGCCCCCCTATAGTAAGGATGGGAGGCAGAGAATCCTGGAAGCTCGCAGGCCAGCCAGCAAGCCTGTTGTTCACAGAGGTGAACAAGAGACCCTGCCTCAAAGAATGTGGAATGCAGCCAGGCATGGCAGCGCACGCCTCTAATCCCAGCACTCGGGAGGCAGAGGTAGGAGGATCGCTGAGAGTTCGAGGCCACCCTGAGACTCCATAGTGAATCCCAGGTCAGCCTGGGCTAGAGTGAGACCTTACCTCAAAAAAAAAAAAAAAAAAAAAAAAAAAAAAAAAAAAACAGTGGAACACAAGGATCAATACTTAGGATTGTCTTCTGGCCTTCACACATGTACCATGGCATGTGCACACCTTCACTCACACCTACACACACACACACACACACACACACACACACACACCCCAAAAAAGAAAAACTATTCTCAAAATGAAAACCAAATTTTGAAACTTGGAGAAAGACATTTGAGAAAGCAATGCAGCACAGAGACAAGCAGAAAATTCTACTTTTAAAGTGTTGGTGAGTGTAATCTCCCTTTCATTCTCGTATCTCTGAAAATTGCACAGTCATCCACCATTGGTCTCAGTCATGAGCCGTGGCATCAGCTATATCTACATCTTATGTCTGTCCATCACTAACTCTTGCGTGTGCAGCACCCCAACGTCTCACCACCCTGCCAGCTGTTTATGTACCTGGAGCCCACACTCTTACTTAGTTTATTCCAGAGCTTCTTGAATTATCTTCTGGCCCTAATTTTCTCCGTTCCAGTTTTCTTTCTTCAAACATCTTCCGTGGAGGCCTGAGAGCACCAGTCAGATCATGCCTGGCTAGTTAACCCCTTTACTGCCTTCCAAAGCTTTATCATGAAGTTCAAACTCCCTAGATGGATTAGAAATCAGTTCTTATTGATAATCTAATCGCATCACTTTCACTTCCTTCCCCAGCCCAATATTCTCTTCTTAAACTAAATTGAAGTTCTTAAAAGTCATTGCATGCACCACAGCTGTTATAACCACGGAGCTTTGCACATTGGCTGGGGAACCTTCCACAGCCTCCACCCTTCCCCACTGCGCTCCACCTCGCTGCTCCTACACACGCTTCAGCTACAGCACTTTTTCCGGGTGTATGTCCCTGATCTCCAGAGTCACATCAAGCAGTATTCCTTGGGTTTCCATAACATCAGTAGTTATATGCCGTATTGCATTACCCATTTGTGTTTTGCAATCTCCACGTAATCTGGAATAGCAAGTTAACTACTGTACCAAGCAAAGGCCTGACACAATAGTGAGTTCTCAGTAAATGTTCAAATGAGAGATAAGTAACATGTACATTTGTGAAATCCAAAGGGGCGGATGAAGTACAGAACTCAGGATAATTGCTTTCAACTCAGACTAAATGCTGGTATTTACCAGAATGAGCTTCCATAGCAAAATGGCACAAAATGGGTATCCTGTAAACCTCAGAACTGAGTTTTCACAATTCCACAGGATGAAAAGTACCAAATGAAGATCGTGGTAGATTCAGTGTCTGCTGATAAGACACTTTCTGCTTTGTAGACAGTTGTCCTTCCACTGTGTCCTCACTTGGCGGAAGGCATAAGACAGTTTCCTGAAGTAGCTTTTATAACAGCACTAATGCCATTCCTGAAGGTTCTGCCTTCATGATCTAACCACCCCCAAAACATACCCCCTACTAATACCATCACATAGGAATTTCAGTTTCAGTGTGTGAATAAGAACACAGATCTAAACTATCAGTCTATAGCATGGGTTAAGAAATTGGAACATTAGCACCAACTTGAAAATTTTCCAGCTATTTATCCTCAGTTGAATGCCAAGGAAATGTGCCGCCTTTAAAGCTACCCTCGCTCAAATGAGCCTTAGCAATTCAAACCACGACTCACATATGTCCTGCTGTCCCTCAGTGAGCAGTGCTGAAATGCTACCCACAATGAAGATGGCCTTAGTGCTCCTGCTCTCTTCATTCTTCCATCCAGGCATGAAACAATGACATGTTTCACACCAGTCTTATCTTATACTCCCTGTCCCCTATCCAACCATTTCCCTAGGCTTCATCTAAACCACTGATGTAAACAAAATGTTGACTACATGACTGAATCTAACATAGACTTGCCTTACCAATTTTTCTAAGAAGTTTATGGATAATGCCTTTGGCTGTTTCTATTATGCAAACCAGTGACTAAAGGAAATAGATTAGCCTGGTTTCTAGTTAAAAATTCTTTGCAGGGGCTGGAGATATGGCTGAGTAGTTAAGGCATTTGCCTGCAAAGCCAAAGGACCCATGTTCAAATCACCAGGACCCACATAAGTCACATGCACAAGGTGACACATGAATCTGGAATTCATTTGCAGTAGCTAGTTGCCCTGATGTGCCCATTCTCTCTCTCTCCCTCACCCTCTCTCTAACTCTCTCTCAAACAAATAAATTTTTAAAAATAAATGTATTTTTAAAAATTATTTGCAAACAAACAAAATCAGTTTCCCACCATTTTCCTGGGTATACATTTTCAGAACATTAGAATGTTTTTTTTTCTTTTTTAATTTACTTTTTAATTTATTGTTTATTGACAACTTCCATAATTGTAGACAATAACCCATGGTAATTCCCTCCCTCCCCAAATTTCCCCTTTGAAACTCCACTCTTCATCATATCCCCTCCCCTTCTCAGTCAGTCTCTCTCTTGTTTTGATGTCATCATCTGTTCATCCTATTATGATGATCTTGTATAAGTAGTGTCAGGCACTGTGAGGTCATGGATATCCAGGCCATTTTGTGTATGGAGAGGCAGGTTGTAAGGAGTCCTACCCTTCCTTTGGCTCTTAGATTCTTTCCACCACCTCTTCTGCAATGGACCCTGAGCCTTGGAAGGTGTGATAGAGATAAATCAGTGCTGAGCACTACTCCTCTGTTGGCTTTTCTCAGCACCGTGGTATCTTCTGAGTCATCCCAAGGTCACTGCCATCTGAAAAGAGAAGCTTTTCTAACCAAAAGTGAGAGTAGCATTAGTATGGGTATGAAAATTAAGAGAAGTGCTTACTGGTCAGGTTGCTGAGTATAATATATACATTTAGCCAGACACTAGCAGATATTACAGCCCTAGGGCTCATGACTACTCCTGTTGTAGGTTTTCAGTGTCAGGCATGTATTTCCTCCCATAGAGTGGGCCTCCAGTACAATTAGAGAGCAGTTGGTTTCCCCCATAACAGACATGCCACTGTTGCAACCATTGGCTCATTTGGCTTGGCTGGCCAAATTTAAGGCTTGCAGTGTCCACTGTGGAGTATCTCCACTGGTGATTTCTCCCCCCGCCCCACCTTGAACTGCATGCAGTGTAGCTTTCTCCAGCTTTCTGTCAGCTCTTCTCACAATGTAGGTTTTCAGGTCAGCTCCAGCAGGATTTCTCAGTGACCTTGCAGCCTAAGTATGTAGAGTCTTCAGCAATAGAGTCTCACCATCTATTCCTGGTGGGAAACCAAGAGCCTTAACAATAGGCTATAATGTTTTGGGGGCATCAGGGACCTCCCTGGCCAACAACTCACTGGAAGGTATCCCATCCCTGGCACTGAAAATTTCTAGTAACAATCTATGGCTTCTGAGTGTTTCATTGCCCAAAAAGGTAGGTTTCCATATGACTTATTTATATCCTCCTAGATTTTGATTAGCCCTCCCTCCACTTTACTCAATCTCTTCCCCTGACCTCACTTAGGCCTTTTCACCCCATTAGTCTGTTATTATACATATATATATATATATAATATATGCCTATTAAGTACTCCCTCCCTTTCTATTTCCTTTATATCCCCTTTCTACCTTACTGACCTTTGCTACTGAGTTTTATTCCTACTCACAAAGAAGTCCAATCATTTGTAGCTAGGATCCACATATGAGAGAACATGGGATGTTTGGCTTTCTGGGCCTGGGTTACCACACTAAGTATAATCCTTTCTGGATCCATCCATTTTCCTGCAAATTTCATAATTATTTATCACTGAATAGAACTCCATTGTGTAAATGTGCCACATCTTCATTATCCACTCATTAGTTGAGGAACATCTAGCCTGGTTCCATTTCCTAGCTATTGTGAATAGAGCAGCAAAAAATGTGGTTGAGCAAGTATCTCTAAGGTAGTTAGACAAGTCTATAGGATATATGCCTAGGAGTGGTATAGCTGGTTCATATGGTAGACCTATTTTTAGCTGTCTCAGGAACCTCCACACTGATTTCCACAATGGCTGGACCAGATTGCATTCCCACCATTCCTCTTTTGCCACATCCTCACCAGCATTTATGGTCATTTGTTTTCATGATGGTAGCCAATCTGACAGAAGTGACATGGAATCCCAACATAATTTTAATCTGCATTTCCCTGATGGCTAGGGATGTAGAACATTTTTTAGATGTTTATATGCCATTTGTATTTCTTCTTTTGAAAACTCTCCATTTTGTTCCATAGCCCAGTTTTGAAATGGGTTGTTGGATTTCTTATTATTTAGTTTTTTGAGTTCTTTGTATATCCTGGATATTAATCCTCTATCAGATGTATAGCTGGCAAAGATTTTCTCCCATTGTGTAGGTTGCTCTTTGCTCTATTCACAGTGTCCTTTGCTGTACAAAAGCTTTGTAATTTCATGAGGTCCCAGGGGTTGATCTGTGGTTTTATTTTTTGAGCAATTGGGGTTGTATTCAGAAAGTGTTTGCTAAGACCAATATGTTGAAAGGTTTCCCCTACATTTTCCTCTAGCAATTTCAGAGTTTCAGGTCTGATATTAAGGTCTTTGATCCATTTGGACTTAATTCTTGTACATGGAGAGAGATAAGGATCTATTTTCATCCTTCTATAGACACATATCCAGTTTTCCCAGCACCATTTGCTGGTGAGGCTGTCTTTTCTCCAATGAGTACTTTTGGAATTTTTGTCAAATATCAGATAGCTATAGCTACCCAGACTTACATTTTGTTCCTCTATTCTATTCCATTGATCTGCATGTCTGTTTTTGTGCCAGTACCATGCTGTTTGGTTACTATGTAATATAGGTTAAAATCAGGTATGGTGAAGCCACCAGACTTATTTTTGTTGAACAAAATTGTTTTAGATATCTGAGGGTTTTTTTTTTTTTTTGCTTCCAAATGAACTTTTGAATTGTTTTTTCTACTTCCATGAAGAATGCATTTGGAATTTTGATGGGATTACATTAAAGGTGTAAATTGCATTTGGTAAGATTGCCAATTTCATAATATTGATTCTCACAATCCAAGAACAAGGGATGTCTTTCCATTTTATAGTGTCTTCTGCAATTTCTGTCTTGAGTGTTTTAAAGTTTTCATTGTAGAGATCCTTTACTTCCTTAGTTAGATTTTTTCCAAGGTACTTTAGTGTTTTTGTTTTTGTTTTTGTTTTTGTTTTTTGATGTAATTGTAAATGGGAGTGATTCTCTGATTTTATCCTCTGTGTGTTTGTTGTTAATATATAGGAAGGCTACTGATTTCTGTGTGTATATTTTGTATTCTCATGGATGGCTATAGATGTTTATTAGCTCTAACAGTTTGCTGATAGTCTTTAGGGTTCTTTATGTATAGAATTATATCATCTGCAAATAATGATAACTTGATCTCTTCCTTTCCAATTTGTATCCCTTTTATGTGTGTCTCTTGCCTTATTGCTATGGCTAAGACTTCTAGTACTATATTAAAAAATGTGGGGACAGTGGACACCCTTGTCTTGTTCCTTATTTTAGTAGAAAAGCTTTATGTTTTTCTCCTTTTAATATTATGTTGACTATAGGTTTGTCATAAATAGCCTTTATTGTGTTATGATACATTCTTTCTATTCCAAGTTTCTGTAGGACTTTAATCATGAAGAGTTATTGGATTTTGCCAAATGCTTTTTCTGCATCTACTGAGATTATCATGTGATTTTTGTCCTTCAGAACATTTATATATATAATATATTACATTTACTGATTTCAGTATGTTGAACCATCCCTGCATCTCTAGGATAAAGCCTACTTGGCTGGGGTGAATGATATTTCTGCTGTATTCTTGTATTCTGTTTGCATATATATATATATATATATATATATATATATATATATATATATATATATATATATATATATATATATATTTGGTTTTTCGAGGTAGGGTCTCACTCTGGTCCAGGCTGACCTGGAATTAACTATGTAGTCTTAGGGTAGCCTCGAACTCATGGCGCTCCTCCTACCTCTGCCTCCAGAGTGGTGGGATTAAAGGCATGTGCCACCATGACCAGCCTGTTGGCCAATATTTTGTTGAGAAATTTTACATCTATGCTCATGAGAGAGATTGGTCTGTAATGTTTTTTGTTCTATCTTTGTCTGGATTTGGTATCAGAGTGATACTGCCTTCATAGAAGGAATTTGGTAGGATTCCTTCCTTTTCTATTTTATGGAAAAGTTTCAGAAGCACTGGTGTTAGTTCTTCAATGAATGTCTGGTAAAATTCACCAGTGAATCCATCTGGGCCTGGAAATTTTTTTCAGTTGGGGGATTTTTTTTATAACTGCTTGGATCTCCATGCTTGTTGTAGGTCTATTTAAGTGGTTAATCTCATCTTGATTTAATTTAAGTAGGGCATGTAAATCAAGAAAATCATCCATTTCTTTCAAATTTTCAAATTTAGTGGGTTATATGATCTTATAGTATATCCTTATGATTTTTTTAATTTCGCTGCTATCTGTTGTGATGGCACCCTTTTCATCTCTAATTTTATTATTTTTTGTCTCTTCACTCTTTTGGTCAGATTTGCTAAGGGTTTATCAATCTTGTTCATCCTATCAAAGAACCAACTCTTAATTTCCTTGATTCTTTGGATTGTTGTTTTTTTTTTGGGGGGGGGTTGTTTGTTTCTTTTTGTTTTTGTTTTTTGGTTTCTATTTCATTAATTTCTTCTCTAATCTTTGTTATTTCTTCCTGTGTACTGATTTTCAGTTTGCCTTGTTCTTCTTTTTCCAAGGCTTTAAGGTGAAGCATTAATTTGTTTACTTGAGACTTTTCTAATTTCTTTTTTTTTTATTTATTAGAGAGAGTCAGAAAGAGAGAGAAAGAATGGGCACACCAGGGCCTCCAGACACTGCAAATGAACTCCAGACACATGTGCCACCTTGTGCATCTGGTGTATGTGGGTCCTGGGGAATTGAACCAGGGTCCTTAGGCTTTGCAGGCAAATGCCTTAACTGCTAAACCATCCCTCTAATTTCTTAATATAAGCACTTAAAGCTATACATTTTTCCTCCTGGGACTGCCTTTATTGTGTCCCAAAGGTTTTGGTATGTTGTATTATAATTTGACTCTATGAATTTTTTGATTTCCTTCTTGATTTCTTCATTGACCCAGTCAACATTTAGTAGTGTTTTGTTTAGTTTCCATGATCTGTGTATGCTCATAGCTTTTCTTGCTATTGATTTGTAGTTTGATCCCATTGTGATCAGATAGAGTGCAAGGAATTATTTCAATTTGCCTATATTTGTTAAGATTTGCTTTGTGTCCTAATATATGGTCTATTTTAGAGAATTTTCCATGTACTGCTGAAAATAATGTTTATTCTGCAGCATTTGGGTAAAATGTCCTGCATATAACTGTTAGGTCCATTGATTCTATGACCTCATTTAATCCAGATGCATCTCTGTTTATTTTTTTGCCAGGATGACCTGTCAATTGATGAGAGTGGGGTGTTGAAGTCAACTACTACTACTGTGTTTGGTGCTATCTGTGACCTTAGTTCTAATAGCATTTGTTTGATGAAATTGGGAGACCCCATGTTACATACATATATGTTTATGATTGTAATGTCCTCCTGTTGGAGTTTTCCTTTAATCAATATAAAGTGACCTTCCTTACCTTTCCTTACTAATGTTGGTCTGAGTCTACCCTGTCAGACATTACAATAATGACCCCTGCTTTTTCCTAGGCCCATTTGTTGAAACACTGTTTTCCAATCTTTCCCCCTAAGATAGTATCCATCCTTTATAGAAAGCTGAGTTTCTTGGAGACAACAAATTGAAGGATCCTGCTTTTTAACCCAGTCTGCAAACTTATGTCCTTTGGTTGGGGCATTGAGGTCATTGATATTAAGAGTTATTATTGAAAGGTATGTGTTTATTTTTGCCATTTTTCTTGTTTTGTTGTTCTTTTGGTTTTATCTTTGCTCTCTTTATTAACTAGTATTTGAGTATGGTTTGTTTTATTCCAGGTTCCTTATATGTGTGCTTTTCTTTCTCTTCTGCATGGAGGATCCTTTCAAGTATTTTCTGTAAAGCTGGTTTTGTCTTCAAATATTCCTTTAGCCTGCTTTTTTTGTGGAATGTCCTTATTTCTCCGTCTATTTGAATGAATAGCTTTGCAGGATAAAGTAACCTTGGTTGACAGTTGTTATCTTTCAGAACTTGGAATACATCATTCCAAGCCATTCTGGCTTTTAAAGTTTGTGTTGAGTAATCTTTTGTGATTCCGATGAGCTTGCCATTGTATGTGACTTGATTTTTCTCTCTAACTGCCTTCAATATATTTTCCTTGCTTTGTATATTTTGTAGTTTAATTATAATATGGTGAGGAGAGGTTCCAGATTTTGTTTGTTTGGTGTTCTTAATGCTTCCTGTATCTGCATTGGTATCTCTTTCCCAATTTGGAGGAAGTTTTCTTCTATTATTTTCCTGAAAATGCATACTATGCCATTGGAGTGAAATTCTTCTCCTTCTACTATACCCTGAATTCTTATGTTTGATCTTTTCATAGTGTCCAAAATACTTTGAAATTCCCATTCATACCTTCCTATTAGTTTTTCTTCCTCTTTGTTGGACTATAATACAACTGCCACTTGGTCTCCTACTTTAGATATTCTGTTCTCTCTTTTATCCATTCTACTGGTGAGATTTTTCTATAAAATTTTTTACTTGACTGACTGTTTTTCATTGCTTGAATTTCTGACTAGTTTTTCTTTAGTATTTCTATTTCCTTATTCATATCTTGTATTGACCTCCTTATTTTATTAAATTGGTTTCCTGTGTCTTCTTTGATTCCTTTGATTTCCTCTTTCATTTCTTTCATTTCTTTGAGCATATTTATAAACATTTTTTGAAATCTTTTTTAGGCATTTCCTCTAAGTCAGTCTCACTGGAGGACATTTTTGATAGGTTTATACTTTTGGTAGATTTATATTGTCTTAGACTTTTGTGTTTCTTATATTATAATGTAATATTTTAATTTGCATCATGGATTAATTTAATGCTTGATTTTTCTAATGGTCTCTACTATTGTTAGATGTATCAATCAATCTGATGTTATACATCTTCAGGATAGGAGCTTAAGGTGTAGGTGTGGCTCTTAAGACTCTCATAGTAATCACAAAAGTGACCCGATGTGTTGAGTTTGCCTGCTATGAGAGTGTTCTAGTAGGCTGATTGGAACAAGATACAGGAAAATTCTAAAATTTAACTAAACAATATACACATCCAATATGAAACAGCACAGAATATTATTGAAGAGTAGGTATTATAACAAACAGGTCCTCTAACAAAGTCACAGTCCCTAAGAATGTGTGTTGCCCCACATCCTTGATCCTGTCAACTGGGAGGCTGAGATTTCTATTCCGTAGAGGGTTCCAAGGTCAGCTTGTGACTGAGTGAGACCCTGCCCCAATGAATGACAAAGGAGGAAACAAAGGCACTATAAACCAAGAAGCAACAAATGACAAGCCCAAAATAGAGCTTATTTGAGAATGGTAAATCTGACCAACCATCAGATTTAACATATAATTTACCCTGACATGGAATGTACAATTAGCACTTCTGACGCAAGCCTATATACCAGGTTTATTTGGTAGGTAATGACCTGGTGTAATCTCAGTTACCTTTTGGGATAGCTTTGGTCTCAGCTATGCTGCCTGCCCACTTGGGTCCCTCTTTGCTGTGCTGTGGGCTCAAGTAGTCTGGCTGGGCTGGTGGGTTGCTGCTCTGATGGCCTGTGCCAGGTGCTGTGTAGGTGAGCTCCCTTCTCCAGGTCTCTGTTGCTTGCTGGTGCTTGCGCTTGCGCTGGTGGTGTGGGGAGGGAAGACTGTGGAAGGTGGCTGAAGTTCTCCTGCTGGTCCTTTCAATGTTTAACAGTTTAAATATTTAATTTTGGAAACCATTTACAGATGAGCAGTCAACTGAAATCATTATACTATATGTGACTATTATGTAAATGTTATTAGCAGTATAGGTATAGTCAAGTGATAAAAACTGTGAAATTCTGCAGCATAATCATTCTCAGACATAAACAACACTGCAAAGGAACAAAGTGATGATCAATCTCAGAAAACATTGTTTAGGATGGCTTTCATTATCCAAGACATAAAACAGAATATGCCCTGTGTATGATGTTACCTTTCAACTCTAAGATGCATTATGGAATTACGTGCTCATTGCTGCTACAAATTAGTAATTCCTCTACATGATACTGCCTATTGTGCATTCTCACCTATTTTTAAAAATATATTTTTTAACAAACAAGAGAAAAGTGCTTAATTTTTATTGATTGGTTCAAAACTAGATTATATCCAATAGTTTGTAACCCACTGACAAAAATGTTAGGCAGAATAGAGTATAGTTTGTGGAAAAACTCATCAACATTGTATGTATATAAGCAGTTATATACTGAAGGACCCATTAGAATAAAACTTGTCTTTGTTGTCATAATTGACAAGTTAATTCATATGCAAAATATGTGAGACTGAATTTCTCTGTAGCTCTGTCCACATTTTCATTATCTCTATATCACATCAAATAGCACTATTATGATAAAACTGGTTCTGAACAAGTTCATCAAATTTCTACTTCAAAACTATTGATATTTACTATTGTTACACTGAGTATCAGTTTTAATAAGACAGATACTTTTCACATAAAATAAGACTCTGCCCGTTGGATATTATACCAAAACATTCTAACATTTGTTATGTCATATTAAGACATTGTTAAGCAAAGTCACTGACAGAATAAATCATATAAAATGTAAGGAAAAGCTTTAAATAAATGGACACCTCTGATTCTGGTGTATTGGGCAATACTTTGATTCTGATAATTAACTCAGAAAAGGCTTGGTAATAACTCTACTTGACAACTGCCATGCCTTTTCTGTTTCCATGGAGATACAGTCATATGAATCTCTGGAATAACAATCATCATTTTTAAAATCTAAACTGAGCATCTGTCTTTGAATTATTTGCTTTATGCATTTTGCTTATTATAATTTTATCACATTTGAATTTATTTCTGATAGACTTTTTCATATTTCTACATTGATATTTGCTATTGTACTTATTTTTCCTGCTCTCATTTCCTGTCTTGCCTTTGTGAGATAGACTATTCTACTGTTCTTTTTTTTTATTCCCAGTAGATAGCACTCATTTACTAATGTCACATATCTGAATACTTTCCTCTGTCATTTCTAAACCTACCTCTAGGAAAAGGATCCTTAAAAATGGTAACCGCTATACCTCAGAAAGAAAACTTTTATGAATTAGAAAAGAACAAACCTGCCTCAAGAAAAATTTATGCACATGCACACACAAAGATAAGCAAAAGCACATACGCCCTTATGTGCATGTACACATGTGCACAATGCACACATCTGCACCCCACACACACAGAGGCATACACATACACAAGCACACATACACACTCATGCACATACACACACACACACACACACAAGCATATGCATGCAAAAGCACACACACGCTCATGCATACTCACACACAAAGAGAGGGCTGGTTCAGATAGCTCAATCTGTAAAGTGATGAAGGGGAAACAGGCAGATGCCTGGGCCTTGCTGGTCAGACAATCTACCTACTTGGCAAGTTCCAGGCCAGGCCTGCTTCAGTAAAGGTGGATAGTACTTGAAGAATGGTATCTTAGGCTGTTCTTTGGCCTCCACATGCATGTGCACATACATGCCCACAAATATGCAACTAAGCACATGTACATGTGTGTGCATAAGAAAAGAAAAATCTCTTATAGATATAGTTAGCTATTGATGCTATGATTTTGTTTTTCATACCTCTTAATTTTGTGATATGTCCATATTTTACCCCTTTTTGATACTTCTGGGTAAGGTACTAGATTCATGATCCAGTTCGGTAATTTATCCTCCATCATGCTTTTCATACTAAATCTTTCCAGTTGAATTATATAAATGACTTTTTATGTTTCATATGCCCAATTTCCTATCTGCATGAGCAACAAATTACTTGTCCTGTAGCATAAAATCTGATTAAACTATGACTTCCACAAATTAGCCTATTTTCTTCTCACTAATAGCAAGAGGTTTAGAGGCAGCCATTGGCTAAGGGTTCAAAGTGGTGGAGCCAACACCTCCTAATTCTACTTTCCCTCATGGTAGCCACATGGCAATGATTCTCCACCATCTTGCAGTAGGTAGTAGAGATAAAGGCAAGCAGAGGGCAGAAAGCAGACCAAAAGTGATATCCCCCATGGGCAAGTAGTCTTTCCACATGTCCTCAGCAGACTTATTTTTATCTAAAATATCCAACATATCCACATGTCCAGCTCAAGTTGCATGACTACCCTGATGGCTAGCTTTTTGTTCTCTCAACTCTATCTATGGCAGATAAATGCAAGGCATAAGCACATTGGACACAACGCTGAGTGAGCCAGCCGATCGTATTGGCCAGTCTCTGCTGTCTCAGGTTTTGTTCATGTTAACTCCTCTCTTTAGTTCATGTGTTTGTTCATCTGGTTTACTGTATTTTAATGTCTTACTGCTTCAATGTTTCAAATGGTGTTTTCAAATTAAAATGTGATTTTCCCTCTATAAGGAAGGGATGGAAGAGAGCTTATGGAGTGGTGGATTCCTGTCAGGAAGGACAGAAGCCCAGGGCCTTACTTTTTTTGTAGAGAAGAAAAGCATTCCTCAAGGTGGCCAACCTATGGTGTTAAGTATGTCTGCCTTGGAACTGTTCACCCACAAAGAGAGCCACCCACAGGGGAGATCAGGTAACCTGATGAAGAAAGTTGAGAGGAAAGCTCAGAGGAGGCCTGTTTGCACCAGTCTTTGATCCTCACTACCTCTGCTGGGCTGAGGGTAACCCAACCACAAATGTCCAATGCACAAACTAAAGCTGGCAAGCAAGCCAACACATAGGCCAAAGAGTGCCAATACTCTAGGATTGCTGAAATCAACAATGTCACAGTGAGATACTAGAGAAATCAAGAATGCACCAAGCCCTGTATTCTTACAGTCAGATTTGCATTGCTGGCAGAAATCACCCAACCAAGAGCAGCTTTTGGGGGGGAGAAAAAAATGGTTTATTTTGGCTTACAGACTTGAGGGGAAGCTTCACTGTGGCAGGGGAAAGCATTGGCATGAGCAGAGGGTGAAAATCACCCCCTGCCCAACATAAAGTAGATAATAGCAACAGGAGAATGTGCCAAACACTGACAAGGGGAAACTGGCTATAATACCCATAAGCCCGCCCCCAACAATACACTGCCTCCAGGAGGTGTTAATTCCCATATCTCCATCAGCTGGGAACCTAGTCTTCAGAATATCTAAGTTTATGAGGGACACCTGAGTCAAACCACCACAACAAGTATCTATTAATCAATGTTTAATTTTTATGCTTGTCCCTATATTCTCAGTGCTCTTATGGAGGAAGTGGCTTTGTATGTTCTTGCTCCACCTTCTTTCCCATTCCATCATTTTCTGAATTTCTTTATATAAAAACAAAGTTATGTATTGCAGATAATCTACTTCCTGACAAAAAATATTAGCTTCATGTTTGGATAGTAGGATAAAATAATTTTAAAATATTCAAAAAGACATAAAAGTAAAACAAAGAAGAAAACCTATATGAATGAATGAATACATTGACTGGAGTTTAATAGAAAGCTAGGACTGTAGCTCAGTGGTAGAGCTAACTAGCTCTCCCTTAATGGAAAGTATGGAAGTGAAAAGATTTGTGCCCAAGCTCAGAGTGATATGACAATGAAGAAGGTGATTTATGTGCAAAGTGATCACATGCCCTACACAGTCCTGTCTGAAGCCTTTGGGTTTAATCAATAGTATTTAGTTCTTCTTTTCTATTTCTATTTAGACAACATATAATGTTGGGAAAATATACAATCATTTTATTTAATATGTGACAATTTACCTGATCATAACAGCTTAAGAGAGAACTTCCTGGCCCTGTTTCTGGATGTGGCAGAAAACTATTTATCTGATCAAACCCAGATTGCTTATAAGAAATTCTCAGATGCTCACCAAACCCAGAGTGAGAGTGGCTCACTCCTTGCTTTGAGCAGGGATTCCAAACCATCAGAAAGCTCATTGCTACACTTGCATTCTTTGTACAACCTCCCCGTCACCAGGAAGAAGACATACCTGAGGGCTAGAGTGTTTCAGCAGGGAAGAGGAAGGAGAGGAATCTACCAGGAAGTGAATAAATACATTCTCCAAAAATGGATCCATTACCTTTTCAACCTCCTGGGAGGTAAACAAGGACATATGCCATTGTACGTACGCTTGTTTCAGTATAAATATAGACTAAATGCTAATTAAGTGATTTTTTATTCCTTCCCCTTAACATGGAACCCATAAAATACTTTGATTTTCCTTAAAATATTTTTAAAAAACTGTTTTACCTTTAGATACAAGGTATGTGATTTTCAATAAATCACTGGAAAGTTGTACATACTTAAGCAAAAAATAGATACACTGTGTCATCCACATTTGCTCTGCTAGAGGGTTCTGTCAAAGTTATTTTCATCTCCTTTTATCCTTTCTTCTTCCCTGTTATAATTTTTTTAATATAAATATTTTTATTGACAACTTCTATACTTACAGACAACAAACCATGGCATTTCCCTCCCCTCCCCCACTTTCCATTTCATAACTGCTCTCCATCATATCCCCTCCCTCTCTCCATTAGTCTCTCTTTTAATTTGATGTCATCATCTTTTTCTCCTATTATGAAGGTCTTGAGTAGATATTGTTAGGCACTGAAAGGTCTTGGATATCGAGGCCAAATTCTGTCCGGACAGTTGTATGTAAGGAGTGTCATCCTTCCTTTGGCTCTTACAATGTTATAAATTTTAACCATAGAATGGTGCATGTTAACAATAGTTTATATGGCCCAGATTTATAGTCAATCTACTTACAACATGAGATAAATTGAGGTGGTAACACAATTTAAGTTTTAAAAGCAGCATAAGTCATTGTAATGACTTACAACCATAAGTACATGTTTGTTTTGTACAGACAGAATGTCCAGTTTTGCCTCCAATAAAAAAAACTTCAGGGAAATGATGAACTGAACGATCTGGATAATACAAATAAACTGATGGTTGGTGCATAAAGCTGACTCTGGCCAATTCTGAAGAGCAGCTACATAGGAAGCCAAGTGGCCTCATAAAGAAAATGCAGATGATACATGAAAAAACAATCTTAGTGAACAAATGTAAACATCCATTCCAACTCTAATGTAAGTGGAAAACATGTTGATTGTATCAAAGGTGTAATGAAGACCAATATTCTCATGATTTTTTGGAGTTTGTAAAGCCTTCCTTTCTCAAAGGCTAGAAAATGGAGTGGGAAGATCTTTGTTTTCTAGCACGATTTCAAAGGAACAAATAAATAAGCCCCATGAATTACCCCAATTTCTTCTGACTTGTGAGTTTTTCAGAGACAACTCAATTCTTCATTCACATTTTAATTCAATATTCTACTAGTTTACAAAGAATTAGGTTTAATTATGGTTTTCACATACCATTATTTGTTTCCCTTCTGTCTTCTTTCCCCCTTCTGCCTTCCTCCCAACTCTGTTCTGATTTCATATGATGTTTTCTTTCCTCCTCCCCACCTCCTTACCTCTTGTTCCCCTCTCATGGCCTCCCACCTAGAATCATACCTCATACTCAGTCTCTCATCCTCTGTTCACATACATGCCAACATAAAAGATAGAATCCACATGTAAGAAAGAATTCATAAGTTTTGTCTTTTTGGTTTTTGATTACTTCTCTTAGTATATTTTTCCCAATTCATAGTCTTGCAAATTTCATTGCTTCATTTTTCTCAATAGTTCAGTAAAATGCCAAAATATATGTATCATATTTTCCTTATCCAGTCACCAGTTGATGGACATCTAGGTTGATTCCATTTCCTTGCAATCATGAATGCAACAGCAATGAACATGGATGTGCAAGTATCTCTGTGGTAGGATATAGAGACCTTCGGACACATGCTCAATGGCCACAGGGTATATACTGGTATAGCTGCAGATTTGTGTCCCGATTTTGTATCCTAAAACTTTGGTGAAAATGTTTATTGAATTTAAGAGTTTTCATATAAAGAGGGTCACTTAAGTAGAGAATTATATCATCTATAAATAGAATTTCATTTCTTCCTTTTTAATTTTTTATCAATTTTATGTTCTTTGCTTATCCTTCTGCTCTAAGATTTTAAGAATCCTTATCTTGCTAGGTGTGGTGGCGCACGCCTTTAATCCCAGCACTCGGGAGGCAGAGGTAGGAGGATCGCCGTGAGTTCGAGGCCACCCTGAGACTCCATAGTGAATTCCAGGTCAGCCTGGGCTAGAGTGAGACCCTACCTGAAAAGATAAAAAAAAAAAAAAAAAAATCAAAAAAAAAAAAAAAAGAATCCTTATCTTATCTTGTTCCAGATCTTAAAGTAAATGCTTTCAAGTTTCCACACTCAAAATAATGTTGGCTACAGTTTTGTCATAAATAGTCTTTAGTATTTTGAGGCACATTCTAACTATTCCTATTTTTTCCATAACTTTAGTGATGAGGCCATGTTAAGCTGTGTCAAATGCCTTCTCTGCATCTATGGGGATGATCTTCATTTTTGTCATTTTCATTTTATTTATATGGTAAACTAAGTTTATTGATTTGCATATGTTGAACCAACCTTGCATTCCTGGGATGCAACCTACTTAGTCGTGATTAATGACCTTCTTTATGTGTTCTTGAAGTTTGTTTGCAAGTTGTTGAGAATTTTTATATCTCTGTTCATCATGGAAATGTTAGTTTTCCTTTTTGTGTGTCATTATATGGTTTGGTAGGATAATACTGGCTTCATAGGAAGCCTGGTAGTATTACTTTGATTTCTACTTTGTGGAATGGTTTAGGAAGTGATGGTATTAGGTCTTTCATAAATGTTCGATAAAATTCAGCAGTGTTTCCATCTGCTCCTGGGCTTTGCTTTGTAGGAGACTTTTAATTACTGTTCCTATATCATTGCACATTATGGGTCTGTTGGAATATTTTGTATCTTCTGGCTTTGATTTTGGTAGGTCATGGGCAGTTGGAAATTTATCCATTTTATGTTGGTTGTTAAACTTTTTGAAATATGAGCTTTCACAGTATTCCCTAATAATCTTCTTTATTTGGGGGTCTGTTGTAATAACTCTTTATTCATCTCTAATTTTATCTTTTTGGATATTTTTCTTTCTTTTCATTAGTTTGGCTAGGTGTTTATCAATGTTGTGAACTTTTTTGAAGAACCAACTCTTTGGTTAATTTCGTTTATTGTTCCTGTAGTCTCTATTTTATTAATCTCTGATGTAATGTTATTTCTTGATGTCTACTGGGCTTAGAACCACCTTCTTATTTCCCTGGTACTTTAATTTTCTCAAGTTGAGAATGAGTGGAGGGAAGCTTCTCTGATTTATTGACCCTGTAAGAACTGTGGTCAAAAATCTTTCACTGTGCATAAACACAGCATCATTCATTGAGGCATATATTTGTTATAGCAGTGAGCCTACACAAAGCATTAAAAAAAAAACTAAACTAGGAAAATGGGAAGTAAACTGTAATGTGAATAGGCGCTTCCTCTATATCAATTTTTACTGGCTTTCCCTTTCGAACACCACTGAGAAATTTTCAGAAGAGCTCATAGCTTATGCTCATAAGGTACGAAAAATTTACTAAAGACAGCAAAATGTCTTTATTCTAGAAATCATACTTGTTTCTGATTTTGCTACATTAGCATGGGAAATCAATGAGCTTTTAGCAATTAATAGGAGGCTTTAATGCTTTTAGCAATGTGTTTACTTGCTTCTAAGGAAAGTTAGGTCAGGCTGGTCATAAAAGGGATGAGATATCATAAAATTTAATGTTATATTTATACACAAATAAAGACAACAGAAGAACAATAACAACCTACAACTATAGCTCTGGCAGAGAAGATGCTACAAATCATGATTATACAATAGATACAGTAAGCACTTAATTTGAGTCCAACAATGCTGGAACTTGGGGCATGAACAGTCCTCACATCATCAGTTTATAACTCTTGCCTGCAGAGAATTCATAACCTAATGAATATCCTCTTACATGGAAGAACACAAGAGTGGTTCATATTCTATGCATTTCCCTGAGAATTAAAGGATGTAGTCACTTGGAATAGATAGATAGATAAATAGATAGATAGATAGATAGATAGATAGATAGATAGATAGATAGATAGAGTATGCTCTTAATACTATGTAAATATACCAATCTTTGAATTTTTATAAAGTACAGTAGTTCTGTCTTTGAACATTCTAGAAACCAGAGCCTGGGACACAGACTTGAATTCAGGCATTATATTGAGCAATGTTCTAAAAAGCACCAACAGGTAAGTATAAAGGGTAATATCTGGGAAAAAAAAAAACCACTACAGTGTGTTATTAAGGATCTCGGGAGATTCTTCTAGAATGGATGTATATTCTAATGAGGCCACTGAACAGTAGATACAATGCCTTCTAGAAATATCCATTTGACAGAGGAAAATTAGAGCATTCATCCACTATGTTGACCCCCTCCACTACCACCAGGGATTAAGCAACATTTCCAGGCATTAATTATGAATAGCATAAGGATCTCCTAATGTTACTAAGCCAGGATCCTTTTACCACACACAATGTAGCCAATCACTGAAATGGTGAGTTCTTTCAAGAAAATAAAAGTTATTTATGAATCTGCCAAATGTGTGCAGACAGAAGGACAAGTCTCAGATCGTCCTCTTCTCTACAGATTTTAGAGGTGTTTATGGGATAAAGTAGAAGTGGAGCCAGAGAACAAGTAAAGAAGGAGTGAAGTCATCAGTGATCTGCACATGCATAATCGAACTACATGGCTTTTCATATGACACATGTTCAGAAAATGGTAGTGCGGACATGATCTGTGAGTGACACTCTAACATCCCAAAATCATCATTCAGACACTTGCACAGGTGCAAGGAAAGCTGTCAGTGGCTTCAGCCACTTACACTTGACAAGACTACTTCCAGATTCCAGACAAACTATTTACATAGTCATTACCATGGCTTAGAGGTAATGCATTAGAGGAGGTGTCCATGGCAAAACTATGGCAGATTCAATACTTCATTGTTCAAGTAAGCTACTCTTAAAGTAAATGATGAAAGCAAGTAACTAGAAGCCACTGGAGTTTCTCCTGGGCTCACCAGACCAACATAGGAAAGCCTTAGTTATAGCACAGACTTGCTTCTCTGTTAAGACTGACCCACCTGAAAACTACCCACCACAGCTTCTGCTGAAACTGGATGTGAAATGTGTGATGCAGGCATTAGGGTTGAGGTGACACCCTAGCTCCAAATTATTTCACAACTTGCTAAAATAACTATAGGTTCGGCCTTAGGACTTACATGCATCTGACGTGACTATGACCTTATTTGCCTTTATAGAGAAACACTTTCCTGAAGCATACCATTGTGTAGCACTAGCTTCCACAGAGCAGTGATCACAGCTCAAATATGGGTGTTGGCAAGACAGTACCCAGCTCTACTCTTACGTCCATCACTGGACTTAAATGTAAAGACATATTGTTTCCTCAACTATAAAAATAGATATATTATAATACTCCTCATAATTTGATATATGGGTAAATGATATTCTGTGTATAAAACACAAAAATCCTGGACATAGTTAAGTATTCAAAGGAATCAGCACAGTTTTAACAGATACATTGCAATTGCCAACATATTTTCTTCTCTCATAGAAGGATGCATCTGCATTTAAAATACTTCATATCCTCTTTCTCAAGATGCTAAAAAAAAAAAAAAAGGTTAAAACAAAATAACCACAGGTCCATAAACCAAACATCATTATGACAGAAAATTTAAGCACGGAAATCCCAGCGCTGTCTTGGCACTGTGTCTCCAAATAATGAAAATGGCTTAGTGGCTATCCTCTCTCACACACTGGTACTAAAGGAGAAGATTTGTAAAGATTTCCACTTAGTAAAAATCCTTTACTCTGCTAGAATAACAGCTGGTTAGAAAGGAGAAAAGCAACCAGCATAGGAACTAACTTCCAGTCTCCATGGCAACATAGTGCCTTATTCCAACCCTTTGAATGGCCTGATTCTCTTAGGATAAAGAGAGAAGCAAAGAGACAAAAAACTTAAGATGAAAAAAAATGGTAGTCATTTGTGAAGTGGATGACAGCAAGTCAGCAAATGCGGCACAGAGGTGATTCTCAGCACCTACACTGACAGCATTTCCTTAGAAATGTTTTTTTTTTTTTTCAAACAAAGTGATAGGTTAATATTGACCAAGCAGAGCTTGGTTGAAATTAGTCATTCTTCCATAACCACAGCACATAGGCAAAATGGCACCCTTGGGATGGCAGACAGATTTCAGCCATGCCACAATTGGGAACAGGATAATTGGCCTCCACAGGAATGAAATGTATGATATTTTTCTCCTTACTATAAGCCTTTGCTTGATTTCTAGGCAAAACACTGAATGTCTTCTGAAAGATCAGAGCAGCACATATCAAAATGAAGGCCTGGAGCCCCTGCAGCAGAATCCCTGGGGACATTGTTAGAGCACTGGAGCTGAGGGTGGATCTGCTGGGCTCCAGCAGGGCAAGCCTGGACTGGAGCCAAGGAAGCTGTGTTTACCTAATAGCTCCTGGGATTCTAAGGCACCCTGCGGCTGGAAACCACTCATTTAAAGCCTGAGAGTTACTCACAATTCTAACTTTAGCTAACTTGTCTCCACTCTATTTCTATTGGCCTTCAAAAGATCATTTTTAAATGTTCCAGATTCCACCTTTGTACAGATGACATACAGAGATAATCCATTCTGAGACAAAAAGAAAAATATGGGGAAAAAGTAAAAACCACTAAAGTGAAGGAAAGCACCAAAAAATCTATTTTTTGAAAAATAATCCTAATGTAATAATGAACAATGTAACCTTTGACTTGACTGATTTTATTTAATTTCCTGTATCATCTCACCAGTTACAATAGCCATCTAGATATTGTAAAAAAAATACAGTTTACTTTTTATATGTTTGTTTATCTATTAAAAAGTGGAACCTAATGCTATTAATCAATAATTTGTCTCATCCTTCTGAAAAGTTATACAAGTTGCCAGCCAATTTTTACATATTCATGTACTAAGATGCTTTCTAAGCACTTACTATTCTCTTAGTAAAGACATAAGCATTGTGTTAAATTATATAGGTGAACACTTCAACCTCAGAGAAGAGGGAAGACCAGAAAACAACTAAATAAAATAGCTGCCATGTCAGATGGTAGAAGGGGCAATAGAAAAATGCAAGGCAAGAAATATTCTCTACTGAAGTTGGCACACCAATCAATATGTTACCTACACCCTCTGGAGGTTTCCAGGTTCTTGGCACCTTACTCAAAGAACAAAAGAAGTACACACAAGTAGTTATGCAGAAAGACACTTTATTAAACCCAAAATAACTTGAATAGAGAGTAGTCAAGGGCACCGAGAAGCAGTCTGGGCTTCTCTTTATATGATTTTTAGGGGAGGATAGATTAGTTGATAGGGTATAGTTTGGGAGGTGTTCTGGTTGATTGACAGCTGTGGCTGTATAACATTTTCTCTTCAGTGCATGTTTCTTCCCATGATGCATCTAATTTTAATCATACCCAGTTGTGCATACACATGCAATCATAAATAGGGGCTTCTCCCTAAAACTTTGCTAAGAGGATACAGTTTGCCTTAGTGCACATGCACCCAAAACCAGTCCAGGATGGCTGTCCTGCTCTTCTGACTCTGGATGTATTGAAGAAAGTATTTGAATAGGTGATGACCAGGAATTATTATTTCTTTTTTTTCTAATTATTTATTTATTTATTTGAGAGTGACAGAGAGACAGAGAGAAAGAGGCAGATAGAGATAGGTAGAGAATGGGTGCATCTGCAAATAAACTCCAGAGGCATGCGCCCCCTTGTGCATCTGGCTAACGTGGGTCTTGGGGAGTAGAGCCTCAAACTGGGGTCCTTAGGCTTCACAGGCAAGTGCTTAACCGCTAAGCCATCTCTCCAGCCCAATTATTTCTAAGGATAAGACACAACTAGTTCACTATATGGAGCAGGGTGGGTATACGTGTAGCTCTATACAAACAGGAGTCCCAGGTTCCCAACAGATAATATTAGGTGCATTGTAGAGGAGAAGTGTGTGTTTACTGCTGATGCCAAACAGGGTCCCTTGTGGCTAAACTATTCCCTATGCCTGTCTGCCTCAAAAGTGGTTGTAATACTTGATTCAGAAGGACTTCAAAAAGAAGGTGACATCTGATGAAAATCCTAACATGAAGAGAGAACACATCTTACAAATGCCTGCTGAAAGAGTATTTAAGGCAAGAATTTCCCTTTCAAGGAGACTAGGAGAAACCAAAGGAAGGTGGGAACAACTCTGACATCTGAACTGAGAACAGACAAGGATAGAAAAGGGAGGGCCAGATTGAAGGCATTCTATTACTTGGGGTATGTGGTTGTTTGAATATAAATGTGTATCACTGAGGTATTTTTGATTAGTATTGAGCTTGCAACTTGAACCTCCAGTGGGAGGAACCCTGCTGGGGAAGACATGTGTTACCACGAGGAGATCTTTAGTATAGTCCTGTGGCGTGTTCAACAGAGACAGCTTTTGACTGTTTGTGCGATGCTGGCTGTTGGTGGTGTCTCTCTACTATGGGTATATGGAAGTGAGCCAGCTTCTTCCTCCATGATGGAACTTCTCCTAGATTCTATAAGCCTGAAATAAAGCCTTTCCTCCCATAAGGTAGTTGAGTGTTTGTCCAGCAATGAGGAGGCAACTGCAACAAAGTGTGAAACCACAGTAGACAAGGCTAGATTGTATTGGAAATAATAGTAGCAGTGAAAAACTCTAAGCTTGAGGAATCACTTTGACCTATGTCATGAGGTAGGAACCTGGGCAGTGAATGGCTATGAGAATGTGGTATAGCTGCCATCCATGTAAGAGTCATCTTGATGACTGTAAGACAATCTTGATCAACATGTCTAGGGGAAGTTGTAATTATGGGTCAAATTTTAAAAAAAAATCTTGTTAGCGATTATTAGAAGTTTTCCACTTCACTGAATAATTGTTTCCTTTTTTAACTCTGTGTGTATGTGTGCATGTTTGTGTGTGCATGCACTCTTTAATACAAGATTTGTGTTCTCCAGTCTATCCACCCATTTGATATATAGCCAAACATGACCTTGAACTTCCAATTCTCTTATCTCCATCTCCTAAGTGCTAGGACTACAGTTGTGCCATATAATTCCCAGGCTATGCATTACTGGGATGAAACCCAGGGCCACATGTATGCAAGGCAAGCACTCTGTACACTGGGATACATCTCTAACTTCTGATTTCTTCTTAAAAACACCATTTAGATTGGATTGGAGTTAACCTTTAAAGCCTCATTTTAACTTAACTACCTTTTCAAAGACCCTGTATTCAAGTACAATAACAGTCTATGACATTGGAAGTTCATTCTTCAGCCCAAAAAAACTATCTTCCAGTCTCCTGGTCCTTTTCATCTCAAATAATCCACCCACTGATGGAGAATAGAAGATAGAAATTGCCCAGGAAGTTGAGGGTAGCACACCCCTTCAAAGTGAACAGAGTTGAGTTGTAGTTGTTGCTGTTTTTTCTCTCTCTCTCCTGACTAAAATCAGGAAATGTCTTTGAACCTATAGTGTGGGATCTTATTTCTTTTCCCCAAAAGGAGTCCCCTTCTTCACTAGAAACCTTATTCA
Organism: Dipus sagitta; assembly: GCA_036346955.1. Classification (NCBI taxonomy): domain Eukaryota; kingdom Metazoa; phylum Chordata; class Mammalia; order Rodentia; family Dipodidae; genus Dipus; species Dipus sagitta. The sequence continues at coordinate 99,966,247 of CM070771.1, read as the reverse complement.
CCGACAATGTGAATGAGATTAAAAGATGCTTAGACACCTGGCATGGGAACTGGACTAATCAGCTCATTCCCTCCCCATCCAGTAAAGTGTTACTAACTCCAAGACAGTAATCATCAATGGTTTCTGGGAAACCCCTGCTATACAGGAACTTTGCCTTCTTCTGTCACAAACTCTATAATAAAATCTTTCTAAACCTCATTCTCTGTGGTTTGTAGATTTCATCCTTTGAATTCACAGGACTATAATGTGGAGGCTACTGACTCAGTAAAAGCTTTGTGTGACTATGTCCTAACTCCTGGATTAACAGCCCAACCAAGAGCCAAAAAAGGTTTTGTCAATCTCAAAGTCTCCCCAGACTTAATATTTTGAAAGAGACTACTAAGAAAACAGAGCTTTGAATGCTGTAGATCTCATAGTTTGAAGAAATGAAGACATATATACTTATATATAACTTCTTTTTCTTCCATAAGACCTGAAAGCTTTTCTTTGTCCTGCTTTACTTGTATGTTCTGAAATTCTCAATCTTAGGAATTGTCATTACAACAAGCTATATCCTATATCAAGTCACTTATTTTAAAAAACATCTTACTGTATCTAAGAACAATGAGCTACATGAGCCCATCAATCAAGTGAAGAAAATTCAGAGTACTGTGAGACAAGAAAGACTAACCCACATGAGAGGGAAAAAATATGTTTACCAAAATTTATAACATTACCCTAGCAAAAAACATGTCTTTGGAAACAATATGGTATCCCTAGCTAATAGTCATTCTTTCTCCTCCTGTGCTAAATAATGACATTGCATCTTTTTGGACAATTCTGCAAGAAGCCGTTGGCTCCTGGATAGACTGAAGCTCTCTAGGCCCTGTGGGATAGATCATGATTGGCCAATAAGCCAAGCACAGTAACTCCCACTCCTCCTTTGCCAGTGATTGGTTTAGGTGCAGGCCAATGAATCATAAGACAAATCTGCAAAAGAGCTCCGGAAAAAGAACACAGAAAAGGGATGCCAGGGTTCCTGGAGCTTCTAGACATCTTGTCCTCTGACATGAGCACAAGGTAGTAGAATAAAGCTTGCCAGACTGTGCGCTCCAAAGAATGGCGTATGGGCACAAGGATGAAGTGAAAGGTAATTGAAATACAGCAGATCCCAAAAGCATGTCCTGATCTCTCCTTCTTTCCCTATGCCAACAAAATGGGAAATATTTTGTCACTTGAGGTGGAGAATTGAGGCAGAGAAAAAAATCTACACAAACATTGTTAAATAAATCTTCCTTAGCACCCACATACATTACTGTTTCATTCCATACTTTGTTCAACATATTTCTACATATCAACATTTAGGGTAGATCATGGGTCATTTCTTGTTGGAGCTCCCCTGTACATGTGAAATCTACATTCTTTTGTTAATCACCCTAAGTCAGTTTTATTCTCTGGCTCAGCCAGAGATCCTGAAAGAATAACAACTAAAGTTTTGTCTTCCCTGAAAAAACAAAGTCTCCAAAACCAGAAAAAAGAAATGTACCCATGTAGAAAATAATTCAAAAGACAAGGTCAGGATCACTTTGACACTCAGCCAGAAGAGAACCCAGGATAAATTACTGGGGAAACTTGTACTTCCAGATCAGGATTGTGAAGAGTACATAAAGAAAATATTCCTATCAGTGGGAAAAGCAACAATTGTTCTTAATTCCCTAAAAAGTATTATCTTTGAAAATTATTATTTTGTTTAATGCTAATATTATTTTGAACAAATACACTAAGCTGGAAAAATATATTGCTTAACCAAAGAAAAATGAAACAAGTAGCTTTCTTCTATGATGTCAGACAAAAACAGCAGAGAGAGAGAGACTGACCTTCCCTTATTAGCACTTGGCCCACACTTGTGAGAATCAAAACTGCAGAACTCCAATTTAAAGATAATATGGAAAAGATCTGGGAGTGGTAGTAATCCCAACAACTCAGAAGTCAGGAGAGTTACAAGTCCCTGGCTAGACTGAATTACATAATAAGCCTCTGCCCTCCCATACCAAAGCATAATAATAATTGTAATCATTGGATAAAATGGGCTAAGAATGTACAGTGCTTGCCTGGCATAGGCAAGGGCCTGGGTTCAATCCTTAGGATACAATCAATCAATAAATAAATAAATTTTAAACTATGTTAAAATAGTAATTATCAGAATAATAATCCCCTTTGGTCTGAATCAGTGACATTAGAATATTTTCAAAATATGAATCAATCTGAACTGTGTATTGGCAGGAAATTCAACTTTTTATACTTCATGACCCTCTCATTTGCAAAGTCACCACAACCAGGTGTCTTGGTAGAGATGTGTAGGTAAGCTACATAGCTCTATGATGTATGAGACATGACACTGCTCACAGTACACAACAAGAAACTTTCCATTGTGGAAACTCCATGCTCTATGAGAAAGAGAGCAGCAGCTCTCTCTGCTTTACCCAAGGAACTCAGTGAAGATTTGTTAAGAGCATAGATTAATGAATGACAACTAAAAAAAGAAATAAAAGAACCATTCCTGCTTCCCACCACCATTTACTCTATTTGTAACTTTCACTGTACAATATAATGTTTTTACCTACTCCAAAATTATTAAGAATCAATAATGATCCTTAAATTCACAATTCAAAACTGAGATTCATCTTTGTAACCATTATTTAAATTTTCTTTTCGTTTTGTAGTACTGAGGATTGGACCTAGAATCTTTCATATACTGGGTAAGCATTCAACCACTGAGCTCCATTTATAGCCTTTTTAAAAAACTTAATTTAATTTTGAGTCAGGATCTCACAACTTGATATGTGGCCCAAGCAGACCTCGAACTTGTGATCCTCATGCCCTAGCCTGTGCAATGACTGGGATTACAGAAGTGTACCATCATATCCATTTTAACATGGTATTGTTCAAGATTTTTCATCTGTTTCTTATGATAGTTCTATGTGTCCTGAGCTACCTATCTGTGATCTGCATCATTCCACAATACACCATTTTATCTAAATTTAATGAACAGTGAGCATGTTGGCATATGCCTGTAATTCCAACACTCAGAGGCTAAGGCAAGAAGATTACCATGAATATAAGGCCAGCCTGGGCTACATAACAAATTCCAGGCCAGCTTGGAATCTATCTCAAAATAAATAAGAAAGATTCTTCACAACTCTCAAAGGAGATGAATTTACCTACATTTTGTTTTCAAGGATCTGGGAACATAAAATGAGAGGAAAAAAAAAAAAAAAACAGGTCAGAAAAAAATTGATCATGTTGGCTATGCGCTGCAACCCAGTAATCACATAAACCAAAGCAGCAAGCGGATGGCAGACCTTTGCTGACAGGCCTCATTATCTTAAAGACCAATTTAGCAGCAGAGAACAATTCATCTTGTTTAGTGAATGGAAAATGTCGCAATTTAATAGCCATCATTTTTACAGCAGCTGTAGCCCAGCAGCACTCAAGGGAAAAAAAAAAAAAAAAAAACATATCATGAGGTTGAAATCCAGGTGATTATTTGTAGTAGACGCATTATTATATAAGTAAGCACTTAAGATTTTAATTTAAATAAGCTAGCATTCTCCTCCAGAACTAATTCCATCCCTTCTGGCTTTTGAAGGAAAGTGGTAAGGAGCAGGAAACCAGTGGAGAAGGGAGAGGAAACTCCTTAGTAACTAATCCACCACGCCCACTTCCTGCAAAGGATTCTGAGAAGTTCTTAGAGTCAGGGTGTCTTTCAAAGCCAAAGAACTTACCTCAGAAACATACATGAATATTCATTCAGGAGAAAACAATTTTAGGAAAGGTCTAGGTCATAGGTTGTAAGGCAAATGAATAGCCATGCTTAGCTGCAGCCAGAATAATGATTTCTGCCCTTCCAAGTATTCATGAAGACACCCCTGGGTCCACAGAAGGCATCGGCAGGTGAGAGCCCCTAGAAGCAACAGCAGAAATGAGGACGTCTTCTGCATTGAAATCAGTGTTTATATGCTTATACCCAATGTTCTCATTTTCAACTTAAAAGAAAACAATAATAATTAAGAGTAAGAACAACAATAAATTGGTAAGAAGAAAGTAAGAGCATTTGTATGGCATATAAGACCTGAATCCAAAATCTAAACCTTCATTTTAATTGTGACCATTAGGGAAGCTGCTTAATTTCTTCAAGCCTCAAAGTCCCCTTCATCAGAAGGGATAAAGATATATTAATTTAAAGATTATCTCAGCTTATTTATGTAGTGATTTCCCAAGGTGCACTCAAGAAATAGTATATTATTATGGGACTAAAAATAATGCTCTATATTATCCCATCTCACAAATAAGCACTATTAGTGTTTTAAGATGTTTCAAATATGCTTGCATGTATACTTATTCAAAATTGGGATCATACTATGCATAATATCTCTGTAGCTTGCTTTCTTAAATAATTGTAATTGTATATTGTGACTATCTTTACATATCCACAAACAAAACTCTATGATGGGCCTGGGGGAATGGCTTAGTGGTTAAGGCATTTCCCTGCAAAGCCTAAGGACCCTGGTTTGATACCACAGGACAAGGGGGCACATGCATCTGGAGTTCATTTGCATTGGCTAGAGGCCCTGGTGCACCCATTCTCTCCTTCTCTCTATCTCCCCCCCCTCAAATAAATAATAAAACTTTGGGAAAGAAAACCCTATGATGTAATTCGCAATGGGTTCATAAGCATCTCTTATATGTCTATGATAATATGTTTTATTGGTGCCCCTATTACTGAGAATTTGGAATGTATGCACATTTTCACTATGAGAAACAATAAGCAGACGCTAGGGAGATGGCTCAGGGGATAACAGTGCTTGTCCCACAAGCATGAGGGCCTGACAGGACCTGATTTGTCCTGAGTTTGATTCCCAGCACTGATGTGATCAGCTGGGTGTGGTCACACATGCCTGTAACCCCAGTCCTTTGGAGAGTAGAGACCAAAGAATTGCTGTGGCATGCTGGTCAGCCAGTCTAACCAAAGGAACAGCAACTCCATGTTCAATAAGAAGCTGTCTCAAGCAAACACACAGATGAACAATAGAGGACTCTACATTCTTCTCTGGCCACTGCAAGTGTTAGTACCACACACAGATAAACACACATAGACATACACACATACACAAAGAAAAAATAATAAGCAACCTTGCTTATAAATACTCTGACAAAATTCTAATTAAGTTAAATATCTAAAAGTAAAATTAGTAGGTCAAACAAAATGTTTGTTACTTTTCTTGACTTTCTTGATACATCTTGACAAATTTTCTTCCAGAAAATTCTCCTATGGTGGATTTTTTAAATTACTTTTTTAGCTAAAACTTTGTTCACATTGGAAACAACTCCACCTTCAAGGAGAAAGTTATTGCCAGAGTAAAAGCAGTGAGATGTTTTATTGCTGTCACTGTAAAATAAAAGCACTTTTAGACAAATAAAAGTCTCCTAATTGCTGCTTTCCAACTAAGGTTTACTCCAGATTAGGGATATGCAAGCTATGACCTGGTAAATAAAATCTGTGAAAGGCCACTGATTTGGACCAAGCTCCTCTATTGGGCCCAATATAACAATCCAGTACCAAGTAATTCATGAGAAATGAAGCTAATTAATTTAGAAGTGCATTCATGCAACAAATGGGCAAGTTTCAACTAGCTCCCATTGCTGAACTTTAGCCTCTTCTAAGTGACCAACAGATTCAAATAAGGCAAACCAATCAAGTTCTGTATTTCCTTTCTCTCTCTACCTTACTTCCGTTTCTCTGTTGATGAATATTGCCTGGCCATGGCATCCCTGAAGTTCTTTGAACTGGTTCCAATTCTAAGGGCTGCCTGATTATGAAATTCTAAAAGCCAATTAAGAGCTTCCAACCGTTTGCTGAATTAAAAATTAAAATTTGAATCAAGTTAAATTCAACAAGGTTTGCTTGGGGAAGAATAAAAGATTATAGGCTGACATGGTGGTTCAGAGCTGTGGTCAACACTGTGGAGTCTGCAGAATGGTATGTGTGAGTTTAAGGCCAGCCTGGGCTGCAATGTGAGACTCTGTCACACACACAGAGAGAGAGAGAAAGGGAGGGGGAAAGAGAGAATTTTTAAAAGAATAAAAGGTTCTAATCAGGGCAGCACTCCAGATCAAAGACAATTCAAATGTTTCTTCCTCCGCACTCTCATATGATATTTCTAGCAGGTGACATAAAGAAACAATCTAATTTGATAGTCAGCATTTGCCTAATATAAGCATAGTGTGATAGTCACTTGCCTTATATGCATGTGGGATGACCAATTGGCAACCTGTGATTGGCTGAAGTTGACTGTTGTAATTGGCTGAGACTCAGTTGCTTGATTACAAGAGTGTACTTTTTAGTTAGAATGATTTCTACATCAACCTAGGGTACAGTTCACTGCGTTTGGAAGATGCTTTGGGCCAAACTTTATCACTGAATACTAGAGACAGTTGCAGGCTGAATGTATTCCCATCTAGTAGTAGCTTTCTTTAGGCAGGCCCATGAACCAAATGCTACCTACTGTGCATATCTGTGTATCTCATAAGTTAAGAATTGATTTTAGAGATGAACATTTGCAATCAGTCTGCCGATGAGAAACATAAACATGAACCCCAATTAAGAAACTGATACTCTTCAAAAACAGAACCCAATTCTGGTTAGCCAACATTTGCTATAAAAGCAGGTGCTCAAACATTATCATTGTTGCCAAAAAAAAAAAAAAAAAACTTTCTGAGGGTTTATTTTCTCTGTCTCAGAGTCCTTATGAGCAAGGTCATTATTTTTCTCCCATCTCTTCCTGTGATCTCACAGTAGGAGCACTGGGATTACAGAAGCTCTGCATAGTGGGCTCTGAGGATTTTAACTCAGGGACTCAAAGTTGCACAGCAAGTGCTTGTTCACAGAGCCATCTCCCCAGCCCTTCAAACCTAAAGTTTTGGGAATTTTTCAGAGATAATCTTTGGAGACAAACTAAAGGCAAGAACAAAATATCACATCCTCACAGTTCAATCTTTTATTTATTTACTTATTGGCCTCTCCTTTCAAGTTTATGTTCCAAATAAGCTTTCATGTAGAAAATGAGTCCTACCTGTAGGAAAAAAAAAAAAAAAACCTGTAAAAACTCCTTCTTAACAAAGATGAGGGCATCCTTTCAGCCAGGGTTCTCTCATATGTATTCACTAGAAGCTGCTGACAGGAGAGTTCACCACAGGTACCCTGCCTGCCTGCCTGCATTCAAATAAAATTGGTCCATTTGTTTTTAAAGGTCATAGACCTAATCAATGAAACATGGCTACTAACCAATCCAAATAAATCTAAGCTGGTGTTGGTAATTTTTTCCTCTCTCAATAGGAAAGTAACCTTGACTCATACAAACTATTTCACACTTGAAACTGTTGGTCATATATTCCCACAGTAAGAGAAGAAGGAACGCTCTAAAAAAAAAAAAAAAAAAAAAAAAAAAAAAAAAAAAAAGGAGAAGAAGAAGAAGTGAAGAATAGAAAATGTCCTAACTTTTCTTGATTTTTTGGCTATTTTGGGGGGAATGTGAAAGCTATCCCTTCACTCCATTGCAAAATGTAATGAAATGGTTCATAATACAAAAATAAACACAGGAACAAGCACTACATCAGTTTGCCATTAACTGGTTTCCTTCATGCGTGCACATTTCCAGAAGGTTTAACATAATTACCTCTTCTCCCTTCCTGAGGCTCATGGAGAGACATCCTGACACATTCCCACATGCTCCTGTATCCTCAGGTACAGTTTGACAGGGAAACTCAAATAAGCAAAAGAGAAAATAGTCTTCTCTTCATTGAGCATGTGCTAGCAATAATCAACAACAAAACAGTATATCAATTCATAGCAGGAGATCTGACTGCTAGAATCAAAATTTCCATTAATGACTTACATAAAAGTTTTTCTCTGAAATGAAATATGTTATGATGATAATATAATCAATATTTTCAATGGATGACTCGGGTGTAACTGAAAGGTAAAGTGTTTATCTAGTATATATGAGGCCCTTGATCTCTTGTACTGCAAATATATACAAGCAGATGTAGACATAGATATAGACTATAGTGATATGCAAATAATACAGATATGTAGGGATATCTACAAACATAAGTATAAGTCAGTAATTATGAGGATAACAATAGCTAATGCTTTGGTGTTTAATGACTATAGCAGGGCCAGAAAGTTCAACCAACTTTCATTAGTAATAACAAATATTTATTACAAACCCAGCCCTGTCCTAATTTCTGGGTACCTATTAACTTCTGCAGGTCAGTGGTCACTGTGAGTTTTGTGGCCTCTTCTTGACATTTTGCAGGTGCAGATTTCAGATTGCTTGCTTGCAGAGTTGCTACAAAGTGGATGGAGGATTTTAACTTAAGTCTTCTGGTCCCAGACCTACATGCTTACTCATGACATTTTTCTGCCTCTCAAACCTGGCTGATGATGGAAGATGGAGGATTCAAGCAGGAAAACTTCATTCAACCAGTATGGAAATACTGAATGAAACCATTTTAACAAATAAAGTAGAAAATAGACACCAACCAAAACTATTCAGCATTATTGTGGGTGCATTTGATCCCTATTATCTTCAAAACCTATAAGAATACAAAGTAGAAAATTAGCTCCATAGTGATGGGCCCTGGACAACGAGGAATTAGTGCTCAAATCTGGCTTAAGTGGAACTGATAACTATAAAAAGAAGAAAGAACTTAAGACCTACTTGTTCCAGACTTTCCAAGTAGAGACACAACCATATCATCAGTGAGTACTGGGATAAATAGTGGACATGATAAGAACCAGCACACTTGAGTAGAAGTGGTCACCATCATTCTAAGTGATCCTAACAAGAAATTTTCATATGAACAAAGGAAAACTGTCTCCATGGCCTGAAGCTTGGTCAAAAAGACTTATACATGGGCTGAGAGATGGCTTAGCTATTAACACACTTGCCTGAGAAGCCTAAGCTAAAGACCCAGGTTCAATTCCCCAGATCTCACTTAAGCCAGATGCACATGGTGGCACATGCATCTGGAGGGGTTTTTTTTTGCAGTGACTAGAGGCTCTGAGGTACCCATTTTCATTCTCTCATTCTCTCTCTCTCTCTCTCTCTCTCTCTCTCTCTCTCTTTCTCTCCCTCTCCTCCCTCTCTCTCTCTCTCATAAATAAATAAAAATAAAATGTTTTTTATGAAGACTTATACACGTTACTTATACAGAAGAGCTGCAGTCTGACATGCTGTAATGAATCTTTATGAGGAGACTGTGGTAGTTTGATTCAGGGGCTCCCCATAAACTTAGGTGTTCTGAATGCTAGGTTCCCAGCTGATAGAGATTTGGGAATTAATGCCTCCTGGAGGCAGTGTATTGTTGGGGCAAACTTATGGGTGTTATAACCAGTTTCCCCTTGCCAGTGTTTAGAACACTCTCCTGTTGCTGTTGTCCATTTGATGTTGGCCAGGAGGTGATGTCCACCCTCTACTCATGCCATTGTTTACCCTGTCATCATGGAGCTTCCCCTCAAGCCTATAAGCCATGATAAACCTCTTTTTCCCCAAAAGCTGCTCTTGGTCGGGTGATTTCTGCCAGAAAGGTGAACCTGACTGCAACAAGACTGTAAAATGAACATTTGAACACAAACAACATTCTTAGTTGGTGATATTAACATTTTGTAGATTACCCATTTTCTGTGAAACCCTGCTTGAATGAATGAATGATTTTGAAAGTTTTGCATGTGTGTGCACCCACGTGCCAGGGCCACACGCTGCCACAAACAGCAGGTACCTGTGTCACTTTTTGCATCAGGCTTGGGAATTGAACCTGGGCCTACCGGCTTTGCAAGCAAGTACCTTTAACTGCGGAGCCATCTTCCCAACCTCATGAATTCATCTTTATTCTTCCTCTGTGGTGAAAATGATCAAAATACATTACTTGGAAAAGAAGTTTATATTATGTGCCTTGAGTGTTCACATATATATGGGCTTATATGTAAAATAATATTATAAATCAGGGAAATAAAGCTGTCTGATTAGGTGGATGGCAAGACCACTATACTGAAGTTCACGTGAGTCTCTGCACTGGAGGAGGGGAAATGCTGACAGATGTTTGTACGTATTTGCCATGATATGGAAAGGGATGCAAAGGACTCCAGAGTCCAAAAGAGTTTAGGAACTAACTGTACCTTGCACAGTAAAAATAATCTTACAAATGTGATTTTTGCCAATTAACTCTAACCAATCATGACCTACCCAAAAGATATAGGGATTTCTAAAATGATATGAGACAAGTACCTTCTACTTACCAGGTATGTGCCATGTATGGTCACATTTAATTCTGTGAAATAGAAATTATCCTTGTTTTACATATAAGGCAAGTGAGGTATAGAAATGTGACCTGGATCACACACAAGTAGTCATCAGAAGTATGATTAAAGGTATGGTCTCCGATTCCAAAGCACTTTACCCAAAATACATTGCTGCCTTTCTAAATATATAAATAGTTCTCCACAAGTAATTCAAATATTAAAAAAATAAAAACAAGGTTTGGAGAGATGGCTTAGTGGCCAAGGTGCTTGCTTGCAAAGCCAAAGGACTGAGGTTCAATTCCCTAGTACCCACGTAAAGCCAGATGCACAGGGTGACACATGCACCTGAAGTTCATTTGCAGTGGTTAGAGGCCTGGTGCATCTATTCTCTCCCTCTCTCTTTCTTGCTCTCTCTCAGATAAGTAAATAAAATGTATATTAAAAAATTTTAAATACAAAATAAAATGTGAATATTGAAGATTAAACCTAAAAGTTTATGTAACTGAGGGCTGGGGAAATGATTCAGTGGATAGAGTGCTTGCTGCTAAAGCTAGAATACTTAAGTTCAATCCCTAGACTTCACATAAAAAGTTATAATCTCAGCATGTTGAGTGAAGTTAGAGGAGAATACAGAAGCATTTCCAGAAACTCATGCTGAGCACATCAAAAAATAACAGAGAGAAAGCCTTTAATCATAGCACTCAGGAGGCAGGGGTAGTAGGAACACCGTGAGTTCGAGGCCACCCTGAGACTACATAGTGAATCCCAGATCAGCCTGAGCTAGAGTGAGACCCTACCTCAAAAAGCCAAATAATAATAATAATAACAACAACAACAGAGAGAAAAACCCTGCCTCAAATGAAGTAGTCAGGGAGAAATGACTCAAAACTTGTCCTCTGAGCTCTACAAACACACTGTGGCATGCAAGCACCCATACTCACAGATGAACACAGTGAACACAAATACATAATTTTTAAAGGTTTAGTTGATAATAAGCCTACATAAAATTGTAATAAAAATATTTCTATAGTTCTCACAAATACATTTTATAACTATGTATGTAAATATTTCAAAAATAAAATTATTTTTAACAGAAGTAACTCTTAGTAGTCATAAGTGGCAAGTAAACAAAACAGTATAGCATATAAGAAGAACAGAAAGCCGGGCGTGGTGGCGCACGCCTTTAATCCCAGCACTCGGGAGGCAGAGGTAGGAGGATCGCCGTGAGTTCGAGGCCACCCTGAGACTCCATAGTGAATTCCAGGTCAGCCTGAACCAAAGTGAGACCCTACCTCGAAAAACCAAAAAAAAAAAAAAAAAAAAGAAGAACAGAAGCATTGCATGGCTAATCTGCATTGACTGACTGACAATAGTCCCATGCTAAAAACCAATAGGTTTTCTATCTAATAAAATGTTCTCTGCTCAAAATTACCTATTTTTATATTATCCTTGAAATAGAAATAACAAGTTCTGTATTTTGAAGGATGGTCCTGTTTCGTTGTGCTCTTTAAGTCCTTCTGAGAAAGTCTTTTTTTTTTTCAACCTCCACAACTTCTGTGAAAATATGCCACAAATTATTAATTTCAGCTTTTAATGAAGCACTGAGAGATTCCTCAGTACACAAGCACCACCATCAAAAAATGCCTTTCCCTGGGTCATAAGCCACCACTGTTTCTTCAACCCATGGAGAAAATGGGAATAACCCAGTCTAGCATCCCTGCGTAAAGTCTCCAAACACTTTTCAGGAGAACCTTGAAATCGGTGGCCCACAAAGGGAAGCAGAATAGCCAGCTAGAAATTCTGTCTAGAAATCAGACCTACACAGCTTACATCAGGATAAAGAACTAATTTCATGCTCAAACTCCACACCCAATTCCTTTCAGGAAGTATGAATTAGCTTAATAGCTTCTGCATCACAAGGAGGCCACATGAAGATGAGAAACAAAAAATCATGGGAGTTGTAATTGTTTAGTCAGCAAGAAAATGAAAGGTTCTCCAGTATTTCAGGCATGTGACTGTTCAAAGGCACCCAGCCTCAGCAGCAGGCTGTAGCTTCAGGGAGCACCAGAAGGTTGAGTCTGAGGCAGGGTTCACTTCAAAGCCTAGGACCTCTCCTTTGACTTGCTGGGCCTGATAACGAACTACCACTCCTATTAATTCTTGTAGGAGAGGCAAACTCCACCTCCATCTTCCAGGTCCCTGGCTAAATCCAAGACTTAAATCTCCCTAAGACATTGAGGAAGAGGGGCTGGGGAGAGGTCTCAGTGGATAAGTGTACTCCCCATGCTAGTATGAGGACCTGAGGGAGCATGAGACTCCCTGAGTTATAAAGCAGCTGATTGTAGCCATGCAGTCTGTAACCCCAAGTCCTGTAGGGTGTGTGGGGACCAGAGAATTGGCACTCACAAACAGCAAACTCCAGAATAAGTAAAAGACTCCATCAAAAGTAAAAACAAGTAGGTGAGTGATGGAAGGAGACACACAACATTCTCTTCTGGCCAAGGGGTGACACAGGAAGGGGTACAGAGCACTACATAAGCACATATGTTTGGACACATAATGCATGGCACCACACATGCTATACACATACAACAACAACAACAAAAGAAAGTAGGAGATTATGGAGAAACAAATGCTTACTATCTAGTACAAGTTTTATATGACACAAAAGCCCTTATAACAAAAAGAAGTCCCAAAGAAGCAAAGTTAGTCACTGATATACAGAACTGGATAGAACAGAACGTTGAGAAAATGAAGTTAAACTACCTGGAGAAACTTAAATGACCAGAGCTACTTAAACAAGGTCTGTGTACAAAAGGCTTTCAATTTTAATGTCCCATCCTTGACAAGAATGTCAATCCTTCTGTTAAAAGAAGGATATCTATCATATGGAAATTTTTCTCCTGCTTTCATGAAAATGAATGAAATTCAGATTTATTTCCTTGCATCTACTCCTATGTTAGTTTCCTTTAATTAAAAATAATCGTGCAAAGCTGGGTGCGGTGGTGCACGCCTTTAATCCCAGCTCTTGGGAGGCAGAGGTAGGAGGATCACCATGAGTTCAAGGCCACCCTGAGACTACAAAGTGAATTCCAGGTCAGCCTGAGCTAGGGTGAAATGCTACCTCAAAAAAAAAACAAATAACAATAATAATAATAATCATGCAGACAATAGTGATGGAAGAGTTTGGGGGGAGGAGAAAAGGAGGATGGGAGAAATAACCACAAAAATAAACCCAAAATGAACTGGTACCATAGAAACCTTTCCCCTTGAAGGCAGACTAAAAGATATAACCCTAAACAGGAGTACAGGGGGTGCACCCAAAAAGAAGGGCCCTGAAAAGCCTAACCTTAAAAACTTTTGGCTCTGACCTGTAACTCATGGGGCCAGAAATAGTTGCTACCCAAATTAAACTGTTGATTAGAGGCACCTATGAGGTCTCCAAAACATGACAGGCTTCTGTCAAAGCACTTGATTACCCGCTGGAGGTAAAAGGTAAGAAAGATTCTATTGCTGAAGACACCATATGCTGCCAACCCAGAACATGGAGAGACCCTGCTGGAATCCAGAGAAAAACCATTCCCCAGACAGTTAGCCCATCTAGTGCTAGAAAGTACATGAGCTACTGGGGGAAAGTGGCCAACAATGGTATGAGCAACCAGGGGTCTAAGCTACTCAGGAGCAACCAACCTGACAAGATGTACACACCAGTGCAGTGGTGGCACACAGGCTTGATGGGTAACCAATGGCTTTTTGATTGTCTAAGAGATAGCTCAGTGGGAAAAAAAAAAAAAACCCATATCTGGAACTGGGAACAGGTCTGAATCCTATGGAGACAAAGATTATGTGCTCCAATGTCAAGTTCCCACTAGGCTTTGGCTAAAAGAGGGGCTACATCCATCAAACTCTCCCTAAATTAATAATGCTTATCCCATTTAACCCATGCTGACTTCAGTCTCCCTTGGAGAAGCTGTTCTTTTTCAGAAGGTAGTGAGACCCAAAGAGATAAACCACCCTTCGCATCTCAGCCAAGACCCAGATGAAGCCACAGAGGAAGTGGGGAGCGAGCAAGAGTGCTGCTTCCATGGTGAGCCTGATAATCAGCACCAGGGTGAAGGAGACAGACACTAAGGATACTCAACACATACCAAAGCAGAGATTCAGGGGCTCCTAAGAGTTCATCACTGAAGTAAACTTCAAACACAACCACCAAGGTTCACAGAATTTTGTGGAAGAGGGGGCAGAAAAATTGTAAGAGCCACAGGCTGGGACATCATGCCCAGAGACATTGCCTCCCTCAATAACTGACTGCTGCTCCACAGAGCATAACCCATAACCCCATGGGGAATACCAGAAACCCCACTGAGGACGGCCCCCTGCAGAATGGGGGCAAGGAAAAGATGGTACCAACACATCATGTATCTGAACAAAGTGTGTTCTTAATAAAAAAAAAAGAGAAGAACAAAATTGTAGACATGTCAAAGTGCATATTTGTGGGTAGCATAGTCTTTACTTTCAACCTCTTCCCCTTGGAGATCATGCCCAGCCTAATGCATTTCTCCAAGATATCTGAGTGTGAAAATGGAGCTCTCTCCTCATTCCAGACCAAAAGTAAACTCCAGCATGTGAGAGGACAGACCAGAGGAGGCAAGAAATCACTTCTTTTCCATCTACCCAGCAATATTCGAGTACTCCACAAAGATGCTGGTAAAGACAGAATACCTGTGGGTGAAAGAGCCAATGGGCAGGTCATCTGAATCATACCTGGTATGATTCCTGCTGGTCCCTGGGGGTGAAAAAAACTTAGTCTTTCTTCCTTCTCATTTTTACAGAATTCAGGGTATCTCTTGGGAGAGTGAGGATTTATTTTCTCTTCCTCTTGGGTTCAGACATAACAGACTTCTTGAACCAATGGGAGGAAGGTGGCCAGAGGAGAGTTGGGCACCGGAATTCAATGGCAAAGGGTTGACACTGTGGGGAGCTGTTTGATTGCTTTGTGTTCTCTAGGTCTGGCCTCAACAGATACTGTTGAGCACCTGAATTCTTCATTCATTCATTCATTCATTCACAGAACAAACCCTGAATCCTTTTCTCACTCTGTCCTGCAATGGCTTATCTTATTTTTAAAAGAAACAACGTTTTTGGAGCTGGAGAGATGGCTTAGTGGTTAAGGTTTTTGCGTACAAAGCCAAAGGATTCCCCAATCGACTTTCCAGGATCTAGGTTAGCCAGATGCAGAGGGGGCGCATGCATCTGGAGTTCATCTGCAGTGGCTGGAGGCCCTGGCACACCCATTCTCACTCCCTCACTCCCTCTGTCTCTCTCCCCCTTTTCTCTCTTTCAAATAAATAAATTCTAAAAAAGAAACAAAGTTTGAACAATTAATTTTAAAGTCTACTTGGATAAAAGTACAATGTAATTATTCCAACATTAACCTAGATATTATGCTTAAGTATTAGTGAGGCAGGGGCTAAAAAAGCCAGGAGTCAATAAAAATCAAGTAGTAACTTGACAGCCAAGTGATGGTTGCTAAGAAACTGCAATTTTCTATGAGCACATCGAGTATGAAATGCGGCCTAAATTCATATCCTACATTAAGCGTGTTCATGGGAGTTTTCTGAGAAGTCTGATTTTGCCTGGCTTATCAAGATATATAAGTTACTCCCTAAATTATTCTGCCCTTGGTATTAAAAATCAAATGGAGCCGGGCGTGGTGGCGCACGCCTTTAATCCCAGCACTTGGGAGGCAGAGGTAGAAGGATCGCCATGAGTTCAAGGCCACCCTGAGATGACAGAGTTAATTCCAGGTCAGCCTGGACCAGAGTGAGACCCTACCTCGAAAAACCAAAAAAAAAAAAAATCAAATGGTTCTATACATAGAATATTACTTCAACATCATTGTCTGTTCTGAATCCCAGTTTATATGACAGAGGTTCTCTGTACCTCCAAAGCATTCCAGGGACATCAAATGTTACCTCCTCCTATAGACCTTCACTTCCAACATGCTGTGCTAAGTACAAAAACTAAAGCATTCTCAGTGTTTCCATGAATTGGAAATTAAACAAAAATTGGAGATTGAGAACTTTGAAAGACTAGCTAACCACTTACATAACATAATAAAAACCTTTTTCTTTTTCTTTTTTGGTTTTCTGAGGTAGGTTTCACTCTAGTCCAGGCTGACCTGGAATTCACTCTGTATTCTCAGGGTAGCCTCGAACTCACAGCGTTCCTCCTACCTCTGCCTCCCAAGTGCTGGGATTAAAGTCATGTGCCATCACACCCAGCAAAACTTTTCTCATATTTGATCTGAAATAGGAGGCCAACAACAAACCTTGACAGTGAAGACCAAACTGCACTGAGATTAGTAAATTCAAAAGCAAAGAATTGTGTTTGAAATAAATATTGAAATATTTACCTATTGTTTTAGAAAAAAACTGAAAGTAAGAGAAACCAAAATTAAACTAACTAAAACCAAAAAAAAAAAAAAAAAGGGACTTTATTAAAGTAACTTCGGTAACTCACAAAATTGAAGGAACTGCTGAAAAAAGAAACAAAGACTGAGGTAGTCAGGCATAAAGCTAGGCCAATACAGCGACTCTCTTCATACAAGTCCCACTCATTGCTTCTGGTTTCTCTGGGCATCAGTCATATTTACTCCTTTCTCCTTGTGCCAGGGGTGTGACCATTAGCAACTTTATAGTTATGCTCAAGAACCCTGGCTATGTTTCTCTTTGTAAAGTTCCAGGGAAAGACTGTGATCAGCCTAGCCGTAGCCTGAGAGGCTAGCCTAGCTTGTAGAGAAGTGGGGTAGGCGCTGAGGTCAACTGGCCCTCCTGAAGCACTGGATTGGGAGGAAGTATGGAGCCGTTCCAAGAGGAAGGGCTAGAAGTCAAGAGGATCAGGAAAAATCAACAGAAGCCCATGACTCCGATAATGTTGAAAATGATTTTAATGTCATGCCCACCACTGTTCTCAGCACCGTTACAGAACTATTCTGAAATGCCTTGAATCCCTTTTCACCTTACAAAGAAATCACTAGGACTATGCCACTGATTGTTTTCATGCCCATCATTCTGTAAAATGCACACACAATGAAATTAAGACTCGTTTAAATTCAGCATGTTGGACTAAGGGGAAGGATGCCTATCAAGTACCTTCCCTTATGTTTCCCAGGACTCCTAAAATCAACATTTCCCAAATCATTAACAAGCTCTTACCTAATTTTAAGAGCAAAAACAAATATAATGGTTCTCAAGGGAAAAATATCAAGTATCAGCCATGAACAACGGGGAGCCAGCCCTCAGCCATGGGGACATAAGCTTCTTCCCCTGGTTTTGTCACTGAGATTTCTCATGGTGTGCAATGCATAGGGCATTTCAAGTAACAACCTACATGGGGAAACTTCTCATAAGAGCTATTTTTACCCAGGAAACATGTATTAAAGAAATGCATTCCATTGGGCTGGAGAGATGGCTTAGCAGTTAACATGCTTGCCTGTGAAGCCTAAGGACTCATATTTGACTCTCCAGGTCCCTTGTAAGCCTGATGCACAGTGATGCAAGTATGCAAGGTTGTACATGCGCACAAGAGGGCAGACATATTTGGAGTTAGATTGTAGTGGCTGGAGCCTTGGTGTGCCAATTCTCTCTCTCTCTCTCTCTCTCTCTTTCTCTCTCTCTCTGACACACACACACACACACACACACACGTAAAAAAAATATATAACAAGACAGCCTGTTTCAGCTTGCCTCAAAAAAATAAATAGAAGGAAATGCATTCCATCTTCCCTACCTAGAAATCAGTCTTTATTTTAAAGTAAGTGATACTGAGTGCTTAAGCATTGACAAAGTTGGGTCTTTCATGGAACCTGGGTCCTTAGGCTTCACAGGCAAACACCTTGACCACTAAGCCATCTCTCCAGCCCAATTATCAGGATTTCTTAAATTTTATATTTTTATTTCTTGGACACAAAGAGAGAGAGAGAGAATGTGCATGCCAGAATCTCCAGCCACTGCAAACGAACTCCAGATACATGTGTCACCTTGTGCATCTGGCTAACGTGGGTCCTGGGGAATAGAACCTGGGTTCTTTGGCTTTGCAGGCAAATGCCTTAACCACTAAGCCATCCCTCCAGCCCCAATTATCAGGGCTTTAAATGAAAAAGATGAAAATCCATAGAAAAAATGAGTTTTGTTTCAGAATCCTTAAAGTTTAGACCATCTTATGAACAGTAGGATTTCTTTATGACAAATAATTGTTACATGTAATAGGATGATGCAAAAAAAAACTTTAAGTACAAATAGAGAATAATTCTGGTGACAAAATAATACTGGTCAGTATTATTTTTAAGCAAATTTAATTATTTTTAATTATAATTAAAAGAAAGTGACAAAGGATTTCTATGAAAGCAGCTATGAGAGTCCACGAGAGAAGCAGTGACAGAACCAACCAGAAGCGTGAGCTTCTCAAAGGAACCAATGCAAACCTGTCAGGAGCTGAGACGTCGCCAGGTTTCTTCCAGACTCCTTTGTCAGAATAATTCTACCCAATAACCACTCTTACTCCTCCTCCTCATCCTTCTTCTTAGCAACAAGATCCTGGTTTCATTAGTAGTGGTACACCCAGATAACATCTCCTAGTTTCTCTTGCAAGTTGGTCCATCT
The DNA here is from genome assembly GCA_036346955.1 of Dipus sagitta. NCBI lineage: Eukaryota > Metazoa > Chordata > Mammalia > Rodentia > Dipodidae > Dipus > Dipus sagitta. The sequence goes on along the minus strand of CM070771.1, from coordinate 99,947,242 downwards.
TGATTCATTCTGGTCAGAGATCTAAATGGAGGTAGTCGGATCTTCCTTTTGAAGAAGTTTATCAACGAGGGATGAGGACATGCATATGGAAGTTTTACTTTTCCCCATTTCTCCTTCCTGCTATATTGTATTTAGACTCCAATGCTGGATCTCTAGGAATGAGCTTAGAATATGAAGCAAACTTAGAAGTCTAAGTTGCACTCTAATATCGTAAAGTTTAACAAAGAAAAACAGAGTGGTTCCCCTGACACTGGAGTATGGCTGGGACCCTGCACTTGTGCAGTGTGAGTAGGCCTGGCTGTCCTGGTCCCCCCCTACTGGTGGTGTGGGGTGGCTGGGACCCTACATACATGTGTAGCGATAGTAGGCCCCAGCTTTCTATTCCCCAGTACAGCGGGTAGGGATCCACCAGATCCCCACTTGTTGTTGATCAGTATTTGGGGGTTCAGGAGGGGTTCCCTCAGAGTTTATGAACCCCAAATTTCAGATTCTGTCCTACGTTTAGTAAAGAATTAATGAAGAGGGAGGCAGCTGTGGCTTGGGTGGGAAGATCCAGCTGAAGTTCAGTTGCAAAGAGGGCCCTGCCATTGTGAGTTGGCCAACTGGGGAAATTGCAAGCCAAGCCTGGTCACCATTCTGACCTAAATCAATTTAGCCAAGCCACCCATCCGAGACTAGGTACAAAAGCTACTAGTGGGCTAGAGAGATGGCTTAGTGGTTAAGGTGCTTGCCTGCGAAGCCTAAGGACCTATCTCCAGATCTCACAGAAGCCAGATGCACAAATGTGAGGCAAGTGCAAGGTTGCACATGCCCACAAGGTGACACAATGTTTGGAGTTCAATTGCAGTGGCTGAGGCCTTGGTGGTGCCAATTTTTCTCTGTGTGTGTGTCTTTTTCTATCTTTCTCTCTTTTTCTCTGAAAAAGCAAGATATTATTGCTTCATCTTCAGTAATAGAACTGATCTTGAGATGGGCAGACCACAACACAAAACAAACAACACATGACACCCAGAAAAGGGATCCCCACCAAGATTACCTAGTGTCTCAATGGAAGCCTCCAATGAAAGATTAGAGAAAACCCAAGACATAGAAGCCCAAAATGATACACCAGCAAACATTTTAAATGAACTTAATGAGACCATGAACAAATGGATGTTGAAGTGGAAAGAAACTGGCCAAAGAGTAATCAAACAGGAACTCTAAAAATGACTAAAGGAATTGGAAGAAAAACAGCAAAAAGAACTCAAACTACAAATCAAAGGTTAGCTCAATAAATTAGAAGAAAGATAACAAAAGAAAACTCAAAGGATGCATGAAAGAAATGGAAGATAACAAAAAGAACTCAATCAATAGCTGGAGAAAACCAAAGAGAATCAGGAAACAGCACTCCATAGATGGCTTAATGAAATTGAAGACAATCAAAGGATGTCAACAGAAGGCTAAAGAAATTTGAGGAGAACCAACAAATAAGTGAGCTCATGGGCCAATGGAACAAACTCAAAATGGACATATCCAAATGCAGGAATGGACTCCAACAGACAATAAACAGGTAAAAATCAAGAAATGAAAACTGAATTCAAGCAAGACATGGAAATGCTAAAGAAAAACATAACCGAAAACAAATAACATAACCCTCCTAAAAGTAGCCAAAGAAAGCCTCACCAGCAGAGTAGACAGCATGAAGGACAGAATATTGGGACTCGAGGACAAGACAGAAGAATTAGACCAGAATTCCATAAACATCATCAAGTTCCTGTGTGAACAGAACATGAGGGAACTTTGAGATACCTTAAAAAGATGAAATACTCTAATCATAGTCATATAGGAAGGGAAAGAAATAAAGATCAAGGGCATAGAGAATATCTTCAACCAAATTATTAAAGAAAATGTTCCCAACCTTACAAAAGAGAGACCAATCCAGGTACAGCAGTTTTACAGAACACCAAATAGACAGGACAGAGAAGAGGCACCCCACATCACATAATAATCAAAACACTAAACATGGAAAATAAGTAGAGGATACTGAAAGCTATAAGAGAAAAGTAGCTAATTACATACAGAGGTAAACCCATCAGAATTACCTCAGGCTTTTGAGTGGAAACTCTTAAAACCAGAAGATCCTAGAACAGAATATTTCAAAAGCTACATTAACACAGCTGCCAACCCTAACTACTAGACCCAACAAAATTATCCCTCATAATAGGTGAAAGGAAAACTTTTCACCCTATAATCCAGCTGTATAACATGAGCACCAAGCCAGCCCTACATAGCACACTGCATGGAATCCTTCACGCCCATAAAAAAAACCAACAATCATATGAGGAGAGAAAAAGAAACAATCAAAAATAGAATGGAGGGCTGGAGAGATCGTTTAGCAGTTAAGGTGCAGACTGCAAAGCCAAAGGACCTGGGTTTGATTCCCCAGGACTCACATTAGCTAGATGCACAAGGTGGCACATGTGTTTGGAGTTCAATGGCAGAGGCTGAAGGCCCTGATGTGCCCATACACTCCTCTCTCCTCTCTCTCTCTCTCTCTCTCTCTCTCTCTCTCTCTCTCTCTTTCTCTCTCAAATAGCTAACAAAATATAAATATAAAAAAAATAGAATGGACATAAAACCATACAAAGACCAAGAAAATGTCAAACTTCACAAAACATTCAACATGATAGAGATTAACTCACACATGACAATTATAATTCTGAATGTTAATGGGCTCAACTCTCCAATCAAAAGACACAGCTTAACAGGCTGGATCAGAAATCTGGACCCATATATTTTCTGTCTCCAAGAAACCCACCTTATAATTAAAGACAAATACCATCTAAGGGTGAAAGGATAGGAAGATATTCCAAACAAATGAAGCAGGAGTAGCTATACTGATTTCAGTCAAAATAGACTTCAAAACAAAGTATTCAAAAGAGATAAAGAAGACCACTTAATGTTCATTTAAGGGAACAATACAACAAAAGGATATTGCGATGTTAAACTTATATGCACCAAAAAATAAGACAAGGGATCCTAACTTCCTAAAGCAAAATTTGCTAGACAATAGAACATATATTAATCAAATATAATAATAAAGATTATAATACCTCACTATCATCAATAGACAGATCCTCAAAGCAGAAAATAAACAGAGAAACAATGGAGCTAAACAGCATCATAGATCAAATGGACTTAGATATCTACAGAATATTCTATCCTAATTCTACAGAATATACATTCTTCTAAGCAGCTCATGGAACTTTCTCCAAAATATACCATATACTAGGACATAAAACATGTCTCCACAATAATAATAATAATAAATTAGAGATGAAAGGGGGCATATTATAACAAATACCAAAGAAATTCAGAAAACTATGAGGACATACTACCAGAACATATATTCCACTGAGTATATGAAAGAAATGGATGATTGCCTTGATTTATATGACCTACCAAAATTAAATCAAGATGAGATGAACCATGTGAACATACCTATAACAAGTACAGAGATCCAAGCAGTAATAAAAAGTCTCCCAACTGAAAAAAGTCCAGGCCCAGATGGATTTACTGGTGACTTTTACCATACCTTCAAGGAAGAGCTAACACCAATGCTTCTGAAGCTTTTCCATGAAATAGAAAAGGAAGAAATTCTATGAAAATCCTTCTACAAAGGCAACATCACCCTGATACCAAAACAAGGCAAAGACAGAATAAAAAAAGAAAATTATAGACCAATAGCCCTCATGAACATAGATACAAAAATTCTCAACAAAATATTGGCAAATAGAACACAGAACCAATCAAAAAGATCATTTACCCTGACCAAGTGGGTTTTATCCCAAAGATGCAGGCATGGGTCAACATATGAAAATTAATAAATGTAATACAGTATATAAATGGACTGAAAGACAAAAATTACATGATCATCTCAGTAGATGCAGAAAAGGCATTAGACAAAATATAACATGCCTTCATTACAAAAGTCCTATAGAAACTGGGAATAGAAGGAACATATCTCAACATAATTAAGGCTGTTTATGGGCTAGAGAGATGGCTTAGTGGTTAAGTGCTTGCCTGTGAAGCCTAAGGACCCCAGGTCGAGGCTCAATTCCCCAGGGCCCACATTAGCCAGATGCACAAGGGGGTGCATGCATCTGGAGTTCATTTGCAGTGGCTGGAGGCCCTGGTGCACCCATTCTCTCTCTCTCTATCTGCCTTTTTCTCTCTATGACTATTGCTCTCAAATAAATAAATTTTAAAATATTTTAAAAAGTAAAGGCTATTTATGGCAAACCTATAGCTAATATAATACTAAATGGGGAAAAACTTGAAACTTTTCTGCTGAAATCAGGAACAAGACAAGGGTTCCACTGTCCCTACTTTAACATAGTACTGGAAGTCTTAGCTATAACAATAAGGCAAGAGACATGCATAAAAGGAATACAAATTGGAAAGGAAGAAATCAAATTATCATTATTTGCAGATGATATGATTCTATACATAAATGACCCTAAAGATCTACCAGCAAACTATTAGAGCTGATAAACACTTTTAACAATGTAGCAGGATACAAAATAAACACACAGAAATCATTAGCCTTACTATACATAAACAAACATGCAGAGGATGAAATCAGAGAATCCCTCCCATTCACAATTGCATCAAAAAAATAATAATAAAGTCCCTTGGAATAAACCTAACCAAGGAAGTGAAGGATCTCTACAATGAAAACATTAAAACACTCAAGGCAGAAATTGAAGACACTAGGAAATGGAAAGACATCCGATATTCTTGGATTAAAAGAATCAATATTGTGAAAATGTCAATCTTCCAAAAAGCAATCTACATATTTAATGCAATCCCCATCAAAATTACAATGGCATTCTTAGAAATAGATAAAAACAATTCTAAAATTCATTTAGAAGCACAGAAAACCTTGGATAGCCAAAACAATTTTGAGCAACAAAAATAAGGTTGGTGGTATCAGCATACCTGATTTTAACCTGCATTATAGAGCCATAGTAACAAAAACAGCATGTTCCTGGCACAAAAACAGACAAGTAGATCAGTGGAAAAGAATAGAAGACCTAGATTAAGTCCAGACAGCCTCTTCAACAAATGGTGCTGGGGAAACTGAATATCGACATGTAGAAGGATAAAATAAATCCTTCTCTCTCTCCATGTACAAGAATTAATTCCAAATAGATCAAAGACCTTAATATCAGACCTGAAACTCTGAAAGCGCTAGAGGGAAAAGTAGAGGAAACCCTTCAACATCCTGGCATAGGTAATGACTTTCTGAATATAACCTCAGTTGCTCAAGAAATAAAACCACAAATCAACTGCTGGGACCTCATGAAATTACAAAGCTTTTGTACAACAAAGGACACTGTGAATAGAGCAAAGAGGCAACCTACAGAATGGCAGAAAATCTTTGTCAGCTATACATCTGACAGAAGACTAATATCTAAGATATACAAAGAACTCACAAAGCTAAATAGGGCTGGAAGGATTGCTCAGTGGTTAAGGTACTGGCCTGCTTCCTCAGGACCCACATAAGATAGATGCACAAGGTGGTGCACGCATCTTGAGTTTGTTTGCAGTGTTTGGAGATCCTGATGTGCCCATTCTCTTTCTTTCTCTATCTCTCAAATAAATAAATAAAAATTGAAAAAAACTAAATCATAAGGTCAGCTAGCCCAGTCTCAAAGGTTGTAATCTCTCAATTGCAGCTGAACAGGCAACAGTTCACCCAAAGATTTTTCTTTCTGTGCCATATCCCTCTGCTCACTCCAGTTCATTTCTACACAAAGCAACTCTGCACAACTTCTCAGGACACAGGCATAAGAGCAAGCTTCTCACACAAACTGCTAGCCCAATCCAAGCAAAGCTTTTTCTCACCCTCATAAGCCAAACCTCACAGTCCATAGTTCTTACTGCATTCAGGTCTTGCAGCTCTGACCAGAATAGTCCATCAAGCTGTACTTACATCCCTGCAAGGTATCTCTTAGGCCAAGGTCTCAAATCCTTCCACATTCCTCTTGAAAATCATCTCCAAAAGGCCAAAGCCACACAGTCAGGTATCCAGCAGCAACCCCACTCTCAGTACCACTTTACTGTTGCAGTCAGGTTCACACTGCTGGTAGAAATCACCCAACCAATAGCAGCTTGTGGGAAAAAGAGGTTTATTTTGGCTTGCAGGCTCAAGGGGGAAGCTCCACAATACCAAGGGAAAATGATGGCATGAGCAGAGGGTGGACATCGCCCCCTGACCCACATAAGGTGGGCAACAGCAACAGGAGAGTATGCCAGACACTGGCAAGGGGAAACTGGCTGTAATACCCATAAGCCTTCCCCCAACAATACACTGCCTCCAGGAGGCATTAATTCCCAAATCTCTATCAGCTGGGAATCTAGCATTCAGAACACCTAAGTTTATGGGAGACACCTGAATCAAACCACATTAGCCATCAGGGAAATGCAAATTAAAGCTGCTTTGAGATTCTGTCTCACTCATGTCAGAATGGCTATCATCAAGAAAACAAATGACAATAAATTCTGGTGAGGATATGAAAAAGAGACTCTTGGCTTCCCACCAAGAATAGGTGGGAAGAACCTATTGCTGAAGATGCCACATGCTTGGGCTGCAAGGACACTGAGAAATCTTGCTGCAGCTTAGCTGAAAATTTCCTCCCTGTAGACCACCTAACAGAAAGCTGGAAAAAGCTATGCTGTATGCAGCTCCATGGGAGAGAGAGAGGTCATCAGTAGAAATAAACAATAGTGGACACTACAAGCCTTAAGTTTGGCTAGCCAGGACAAATGAGCCAATGGTTGCAATAGTGGCATCTCTGTTATGGGGGAAACTAACCACTTTCTAAATGGACTGCTCCATAGAGGGAATACATGCATGATACTGGAAAACCTGTGACAGGGTAAGACATGAGTTCATTTGTAGTGGCAAGAGGACCTGGTGCATCCATTTTCTCTCCATCTCTCTATTTGCCTTTCTCTCTCTCTCTCTCTCATATATAAATAAATTAAATATTAAAAAAACAGAAACAGTTCCATGGAAATCTTCACTCTGATGGATATTTTACAAGATACAACCACCAACAAAAGGTGAGGGGGTCAGACTACATAGAAAGTAGAAAAAGCTTAATGTTACAATCACAGACTGTGACTGGTAAATCCAAGGCCCAGAGTTGGGTTACCTTCCACAGTGGGCTGTTGGATAGGGAGGCCCAAGAGGTCTCCAAAATAACATAGACCAATGTTAAAACACTTGATTACCTGCCAAAGCTAAAAGACCCTATTGCCTAAGATACCAAAGGTTGCTGTCACAGGACATCAGAATATCATGCTGGTACCAAAAGGAAAACTGGCTCCCTGTTGGCTAGCCCTCAAAGTGCAGGAGAGCTTTACTGGAGCTGCTGGAGGACAACAGGCACCAATAGCATGAATAAGCAGTGGCCCTGCAGACTACAAAATCAACAAGCCTGACAAGATATACACACTTGGGCAATAGTGACATGTAGTCTCTACAAGTAACCAACTGTTTTCTAATTTAACACAATGCCCACTCAGTAGGAGGGAACTCATATCTGGTATTGGAAACCAAGTCAGAATCCTAGAGTCTGGAAAGAGTGGACTGGCACACCAAAAAGTCTCCAAAACAACTTCGCATACCCCCTTTAACCCAAATTATTCTCATGCTTGGCTGGAGAATCTGTTGTATTTTACAGATAGTAGAGAAAATAGAGGATAGCCTATATCCATTGATAAGACAAGAAGCTAGAAAACTGCCCACCAAGAGTCGTGCCACCTCTACCACATCTGCCAGAGCCCAGCAGAAATAGCAGAGGAAGTGACCTCATGAATACTGCTCTTACTGCTGGCCTGACAGCCAGCCTCAGGGTGATGGTGACAGACACTTATAATAATCAAAACCTATGCAAGCAGCAACCCAGAGGCTACAATGAACTCAACATTAAAAGAGGCTAATAAGCTTTCCATGGGTCAGGGAACTTTGCAGAAGAGGGGGAAGAAATACTGTAAGAGCCACAGAGTGGGTAGGAATACCCTAAGGCATGGTTCCCCTGCTACCCCACAGGGACTGACTGAGGCCTTCATGACCCCACAATGAATCCCATAACCCCACTAAGGAGGGCCCTCAGGGTACCGAGAGTTGGGGTGAGGGGACAGTAGTGTATAATCTGTTATAAAATATATAAAATAAAATAACTATAAGGCAAAAGAAAAAGTCTGGATTTCTAATATTTATGCCAGTTTTAGTCTACAGTTCTTTTCTGAAAGTAAAAGAGAACTTTACATGTTGAGATTCCTGTTCTTTTTCAATGACCTATCTTTACAGTAATACTGCCATTTTTTTAGCCTTACAAGATTTAACAATTTCATTAGCACACAAGTGGAACTATCTTCATAATGTCATGTTATTCCCAGTGGTTGCAATATACCATTAGAAATGCCAAAACATGGGGGAATGGAGAGATGTGTCTTCAAATTAGTGCGATGATATTTGAAGTTTCGAGGTTTTACAGTTGTATTTGCTTCCTTGAAATTTTACAAGTCAAGTCACTGATCCCGGTGCCATAGAAAATTAGTGGCCTTTACAATCAAACACCAAATGGGAATGAGAAAAAAGGTTCATGCATATCCAATACAGAAAGAAGGATAACAGAAAAGCCACCTAATACAAGTATTACAAGCCATGGTATGGAAGGCAAAGTACCAATAAGAAAGAGCTGGAAGCTTCCTCTCTGCTGGCTAGCTTTGCTAAGTCATCAACAATATTGCCCAATGGTGGATTCCGCATTCTACAATACTGTCCTGCCAAGACAAGACAGTCTTCCTGGAACAATAGTATCATGGTGGTCATGGAGCTAACCAGTCGTTCTATGATTGGTTTTGAGATCCTCTCCACAAGTACCACATGCTACATACTGAAAACCACTCCTGGCTGAAGAGACCATTAAGTCCTAAGAGGAAACCAGATACTGTTTCTCTCTAAACAGATGTGTTGACAAACTGCCTTCTAAAAATACTTATCTATATACCCACAGATTAGTTCTGCTCTTAGCCCTGATCATAAAAGACCAATTCCACGATGGCCCACTCTAGCAGTGGGAGAAGGTAAATGCACAGACTTATAACTGATCAAAGTGCTAAAACTGACTGGTGAGCATTCTGCCTAACATGAGTCATATTATTCCCATCCCCTTAATGGCTCAGGGACCATCACAGAAGAGGTTACAGAAAGAGTGTAAGAGCTGGAGAATGGGGAAGAGTGCTGTGAAACTCTGTCGTCCATCCATGACAAGAGTGTGGCACTTACAATCTCACAGCAGCTGTGATTACTTGCTTATATGATGGAGCCAGTCAATATTCTGTTATGGATAGCGGATGGCTCACGAGGCCACTCCCCTCCCTGGGGGAGCTAATGACAGTTCATGATTACTAGGAGCCAACCTTTTCTATGGGGTAGCCACTGGTAAGTGGTGGAAAGAAGGGATAAAACAGGACTGAGGGGAATAAGGAAGGGTAATGTGAGGTGCATATGAAAAAGAAGTAATATATACCTGTGAAAATGTCAAAAAAGAAAAAAGAGAAAGCTTCCCTAACAAAGATGTTAGAGAATCAATTTATCATAGTGTGAAGCACCTCTTGTCAGCACAGGAGTCTGGCAGTCTCCTGGTAGTAACTTAAGTGAGACCAAAGGGAGATACTGCCAAGCAGAGCAAAGAGAACAGATGAGCATTTAGCACACGTCTGGCCAGGCCATCAGGAATAAGCTCTGAGGATGCACACAGTACTGTTTGGGCTCCTCTTTTACAGTTCACTTAAAAACAAAGGGATGGAGAGGTGGCTCAGTGGATAAGACACTTGCCTACAAAGCCTAACAACATGGGTACAGGTCCCAAGTACCCACATAAAGCTAGATGTACAAAGAGACACATACATCTAGAGTTTGTTTGCAGTGGTTGGAGGCCCTGAAATGCCCATTCTTCCTGTGATGTCTCCTCTCTATCTCTCTCTGCTCACAAATAAATAAGAATATTTCTTTTTATTTAAAGAATATATTTTTTAAAAATAAATGTAATAGGGTAGAAGGTTGTTCAGGCTGTTAAAGATACTTGCTTGCAAAAGTCTGCAGGCCAAAGCCGGGCGTGGTGGCGCACGCCTTTAATCCCAGCACTTGGGAGGCAGAGGTAGGAGGATCGCCGTGAGTTCAAGGCCACCCTGAGACTCCATAGTGAATTCCAGGTCAGCCTGGGCTAGAGTGAGACCCTACCTCGAAAAACCAAAAAAAAAAAAAAAAAAAAAAAAAAAGTCTGCAGGCCAAAGTTCAATTCCCAAGCTGCCAACATAAACCAGACACAAAAAGTGATGCAAGAATCTGGCATTTGTCCACAATAGCAAAATTCCTTGGTTTGCAGAAATGAATAAGCAAATAAGACCTTTGAAATATGATAAGTAAGAAATACCCAATTCTAGGGCCTTACTGGGCTTCAAGAAATCATTATATCTACAGTATTCCCAGACTTAATGCCATACACTGGGCTCCTTTGTTAGCCACACTCTACAGCTGCTATAGAAATGAACCATGACTGGGAAGATCTACAAATTAAGCAAACATCAATTATCTTTGTTAAGAGGGAACCAGGTCACAGCCACGAATCATAACCTGTATGAGAAGGGGAGAAAAATAATATTTTTCAGTCAGGCATGGTGATGCAGGCCTTTAATCCCAACACTCTGTGGGCAGAGGTAGGAGGATCATTGTGAGTTTGAGGCCAGCCTGAGACTATATAGTGAATTCCAGGTCAGCCTGAGCTAGAATGAGACCCTACCTCGAAAAAACAAAATAATAATAATAATAATAATTCCCAAGCTGCCTACATAAACGAGACACAAAAAGTGATGCAAGCATCTGGCATTTGTCTGCAGTAGCTGACTATTATTATTATTTTTTTCATAAGAAGAATTTAGGATAAATATCAGAGTTACAATAAGGAGGTAGCTCTGAGGCTTTTGATGAATTATTATTGATATTGGATTTCTGCTACTGGGCAAAGTAAAATAATAGTTCATAGGGACTATTTCAGGAATCTGTTTGCACTTCTTCACTCTCAATTGGAACTAGACATCTATGCCCTTTGTCATGTGATCTTACAAAACCAGTCACTATAGAGACAAAGCTGCACCCTGGGGTCACGGGGGCAGCAGAGTCCATGCTGGAGAATGACCTGCTCTGTGAATCTCAGCTTCTGGTGATTTGTGCAGGAGCATCTCACACAGAACTCTATACATGCCAGCTATTACCATACGTTCTTTAAAGTTTATCAATAGGAAATAAAAGTGTATAATATAACACATATAAATCTTTTTTATTTTGCCCTGGTTGCAGCTTTAAAGTCTACATAGTATAGAATACCCACCTAGTACAGTGAATGACTCTGCAAAAGACAGGTTGACTTAACAGTGTTATGCTTACTTGAAAACATTAGCCAGAATAATTTTTTAAATAAGTTTTTTATTTTTTATTTATTTATTTGAGAGCGACAGACAGAGAGAAGGAGGCAGAGAGAGAGAAAGAGAATGGGCGTGCCAGGGCTTCCAGCCACTGCAAACGAACTCCAGACGAGTGTGCCCCCTTGTGCATCTGGCTAATGTGGGTCCTGGGGAATCGAGCCTTGAACAGGGGGTCCTTAGGCTTCACAGGCAAGCACTTAACCACTAAGCCATCTCTCCAGCCCCCAAGAATAATTTAAATGTAATCATGGCTTGCCTTCTACCTCCAATAAGCATCAATTTTCTTTTCTGGTTTTTTTTTTTTTTTTTTTGAGTCTTCATTGCCCTCTTGCCATATTCTTCATGGTTAACAAAAGTTAAACACATAGAGAACAAGAAGAAGCTCCTAGGCAATCCACACACACAACCTGTTGTGTACATTTGTATTATTTACAACCTATGTTGTAAATAATTTCCTAAAGAAAATATATAGCCTATGCATTAAAAGGCAAAGAAAATTAAAATTGAATATAAAAATGTAATAATAAAAATAGATTCTATTCATTGAGATGACTAATAAACCTCTTAGTATACATTTGCTAGATATCTTTTAAATAAGCACATTTTTAATGTCCTACTTATCTATTTCCCTTATTATACCAGGTACATAGTATTTACTCAAAGACATATTACGTGAATAATGAATGACACAGTACATGGTTTCAATATTGTTTACTATTTGGTCAAACAATATTTCTAAAATAGTCAATCATAAAGTTAAATATACATTAACATATGTTTAAAGTTTCTCAGATTTGCATTACTACTATATGAAAACATTTTCTGGTCTGTAGGAAAATGTACTTCCTAAGATAACTGAAAGCAATTATCAATAATTTTCATCACTGCCAAATCATCTTTCCTTAAGTTACTTGGGAGTGTGAACTGAAGTTAGAATATTCAATTTTAGAGCAATTTTTTTACTACCTGCTAAAAGAGTAAACAAGTTCTGTCTTTTATAAAAGGTAGCACATCCTCAATATGAATTTTTCCCAAGATATACCATATGGAAACAAGTACACTGAACATAAGAGAAGTCTTCTCTGACTGGCTCTCAATCACCCATAAGGAACGTATGTTTTCTAGCTAACCAGTCTTTAACGTCAAGCAGCCCAGCTGTTGTTTTGCATTTATTGAAATATTCTCTGCTAAATAATTATGTTCATCTTCAGAAGTAGATTGCTTAAAATTACATTTCAATTTTTCTCCAAACCAACATATTCTTCACAGTCACAAAGCAAATGCGTGGTACATTGGAATGAAGTTACCAGTTTTACAAACTGTTCTGCCATTTCTAAGGGTACAACCACAGTGTGTCATAAAAAGGAAAGCAAACTGGGTCTATGGTGAAGTCTGGCAGAGCCTATACTTAAGACGAGCCCAAACCTCACAGGGCTTGCAAGCTTTAATGATTTCCTGATTGATTTTTGGAATGATTTTCAAAAGAGTTCTACATGTTGCTAATTGAAATATAAAATTAGACAAGGGCTGTGAGCAAGCTTTCTGGGGTCCATTAAGGCCTTGAGGTCTTTACCCTGTGCATGGAGGCTTTGACTCTCCTTCACATCTGGATGCACCTGCTGCTCGTGAAAGCACCACACCAAAATAACGGAAAGCAAACCACTTGGATATTGATCCTACCAAGTTTTAAAGCCTCATATGACCTATCCTGTATTCTCCTCTGAGCCTGTGCATGATTATAAAATATATGTATCTTGCTTTATGATGATTTTTTATATGAATAAGACTTTGAAAAAAAAAGGGTATTTTCCCAAAATCCCACATACCAGGTATTTCAGACTGAAGTTAAAAACATTCTGAAGCATTTTTAGCAACATATAATGGCCTATCTTACATGTGTGAAACCAGTCATTAGATTCCTTTACTTATACTTGAAAAGAAGATTATGTTTTAACTAAATAGGATAAGCTTAAAAGCCCTTTGGAGATGTTTTCTTTGTTTAATTTATAAAATGCCTTCGTTAACACCATCTTCCATTTCCTATCAATCCAGTTCGATTTCCCCTGCATACAAGGTAATAAGCAGAATGGCTGTGAATCCGGTCAACATCCCAGCGTTCTGAATCATGAAGAAGGTGAAATCTGTTTTTCTTCCAGTTACCTTTTCTCTCAGCATGTCGTTCATTTCTGGAAACTAAAAGACAGATTGTTAGATAACTGTTGCCATCTTGTGGTAAAACGTGGAATGGTTATTTACAGGTTACTGAAGAGAAGATCAGGTAATGAGGATGGACAGCAACTTTCAGGCATCAACAAGAGTAAAGGTATTGAAGTGATGTTCTCCACCCAGCCAGACAGGATCGATCTCATTTGAAGTATCCCTACTTCCCATCTCCCTCTCCTCCACTTCCCCCTTCTTCTCCATACCATTGTCCATTGAACCTCATGTTTGATTGCACTCACCCCTTCTGGTCTCACTTCAGTCTTCCTAACCACTTCCCTTGGCCCTCCCTAATTTTACTATATTTCTCTTATCAGCTCTCATTACATACACTGACTTTCCTTTTACAGCATTTTGAAGCTATTTGCAATCATTTAGCCATCTATATGACTTGTTTTGGATACTTGAATTCTAGCTTTGCTCCTTTAGACAGAAGTCCCTACTAATTCAAGGACTGTGCCTGTCTTGCTCACTCTGGAGTCGCCTAAACCTTACAGATTTTTAACACTATCAAAAAGATCAATAATATCTGGTTGAATTAATTTTTGAAGTAACTGTATATTTAATTGTTCATTTCTGTATTTTTTTCCTTTTATTTGCTCTGTCCTTACAAAAATCATGTGATTCTAATATAAATGATGCATGACTTCATTCCTCAGCAATAACACCTTCTGAAAGGCTATATAAGGAGATAGATAAATGCCAACTTTTCAAAACACATCAATACGATTTGCTACATATGCTGTGATGCCCTGTGCCAACCCATGTAAGAGAGCTCCAGAAACCAGTCAACCCAAAGATCTTCCTGAAGAAAATTCTTACTAGGATAAAATAAGCCATGGCATGAACCCATTCTGAAAAGAATACTGTAGCATCTACAGCATCATTATGAGTACATTTCTTCAAAGTGAACAACTCTAATGGGTTCTGTTCCTATCACTGAAAAAAAGTAACCATCTAAAATGAAGACAGTGTAAGTCATTAATTCTGTGGAGAAAATATTAAGGCAGTGGTGGTTCTAAGAAAGTAAATCCTCACTCATTCAAGGGTCTGTCTACACATAGTAGCAAATAAAACTAAACCATTAAAATTTGGAACTAATAATACAGATGAAAGATGTTAATTTATTGAATTTCTATGTAATACATTCCTTTCCAAATGCAAATCATATATTCCTCGATTTTCATACACTGACACATTTTTCTCTTTCTAGAAAGCTGTTCATGACTCACTTGAAAATACACAGCATATTTTCTCTCTTATACACACACACACACACACACACACACACGTACACATGCACACACACACATATATAAGCAAAGATATAGGCATAAATGCATAGAAACTCAACTAAATAGTCTCAAATCTGAATTTTTACCAAATTTTCCTAGTTTTAGCTTAACATTAAGAGTTTTCATTGATTAAAATGTTGAAGTAACAAAATACTATTTACTCTAACAAGCTGTATTTCCAAATGTAATATTCTCACAAAAGATGAGGGAAATTTGGGGGGGGGGGCTGCTAAAACAGAAGTCATATTTTATTCACTACAGGGCAACAAGACCCCTAGGAAAATACTCCTGCTTTGGCCAAACAGTTCATTTTGCCTCTGTCCAGTAGGTCATAGATAGAGCAACTAATGGCAGCTATTCTTGAGTAACTGTTAGTGCAACCTCCTCAGAAGTGTGAGCCGGCAGAATGTTTCCAGGGACCACAGAAAAGGTCTTACACATTGCAGAAAGCATGGGGCTAGCCTCTATCAACTCATAACACAGATATTCATGTCTAAAATCTAAATTAAAACAAAATAAAAGGCTTGAACTTCTTACCATATCTGCCAGAGAAATGTAAAGGAACATTCCTCCCGCAAGTGCAAATATAATATTTGGAGCAAAATTGTTGCCCACCAAGATGCCGAAAGCTAGGCCAACATAGCAGGAACATGCAGAAAGGAAGTTGAACAGCAGGGCTTGCCGAGTGCTCATCCCCGCATTGAGGAGGATCACAAAGTCCCCTAGGAGAAAAAGCATCAAGTGAAATGTATTTTCTTCTGTTTGGGGATGAGATCAATGATAATCATCAATGTCCAAAAATGGCTTGTTCAGTTTGGCGCATCAGCAGCAGGGCTTGCTAAAAACAATATGAAAACGCCTTTGCCATAGCAGCAAGTCCCTCACCTAACTCATGAGGAAACTCCTCACACAGGATTGCTATGGAAGTACTGAGCCCCTGAAGAAGGGACAAAGTGCAGGACGCCCCGATCGCCAAGCCATCAATGAAATTGTGGAGGGCGTCACAGAGCGTTATCATCCAGGCAATTGTTCCAATTTCAGACAGTTTGGGCCCCTTCAAACAGGTACATGAACTTGATTCTGCCTTTCCATCCTGAAAAACAGAAAAACCAATCAACATAATAAGCAACACTTCTTGAAAGTCCAAGAGATACAGAGAGGTAGGAGATGGGTTATGTCTTGGGAGAGACAAATTGTTTGAATGGAAGGACTTTCACAGTGGGTGGGAAATCCTAACAGGGAGAAAGGAAATGAATCAGTTGACACACCTGTAGCAAGGCACTTACAGATATTTTAAATGAGTGTCCCCTTAAATCAATCATTTTGGCTTGTATGAACAAATTCTTACAACTGTCTTCCTACAGTGTAACAGATGTTAACCTAAGAATTTGTTCTACGCACATATTTTAAAGTCACTCAAAGACAAATTTTAAAGTCTTTTCCATATTACAATTTAAATGTGAAATCAATAATTAAAGCATGATGACATCAAGGGACATTTATTCCAATTCCTTCTATACCACTGTGTGACTGTGAGCAAATTACCAGTCAGTTTCTTCAACTGTGAAATGAAATGAGTGTACTAAATGATTCACATATTGTAACCCCAACAGCTTACCAAGTGTCCACTCTGGTCCTTGCACTGTCCTCAGTGCCTGGGTTGTCATCACATGGTTCCTGTCAGCTCTAAATTACCATTAATCTCTTAACAAATTTCATGAAGTATGATGAAAACAGACTTGCCTTTGCATGAACACTTAACTATATTTTGAAATAGTAACAAATATAGAAAATACTATCGCAGGCCAGGCATGGTGGCACATGCTTTAATCCCAGCACTCAGAAGGCAAAGATAGGAGGATCACTGGGAGTTCAAAGCCAGCCTGAGACTACATAGCGAATTCCAGGTCAGCCTGGGCTGGAGCAAGACACTGCCTGAAAATAAAGCAAGAAAAAAGTAAAAGAAAATCCCTAAGACAGACCATTTGGACATTTGTATGTATTCTGATTCCATAAAGTTGACAAAGTATGTAAAATCAAATGATAAAATGCCAACTGAAGAATTTTCCAGGAGTTAGATAATGCAGCACAAATTCACTTTTATGTTTTATGTTTGCAATTAACTAGAGAACATTTTATTCCAAATTCCTCTCCTCTGACTCTACCTAAATATCTAATCAGCATATTTGTCCAGCAATGCAATTTGTAAAATACAGAATGGCATAGAAAGGACAGGGAGGGAACACATGACTCCTTGAAGAAGAATAGTCACACTGGGAAAACAGGATGTGAAATTTAGGAACAAATTTTTCAAAACTGTGGAATAACTGTCCAGCAGAGTGGGGTTTCCTTCAGAGAGATCATCAGAGAGGATTGTGCCAGCATTGCTGCTGCTCAAAACACTGGGGACCGACATGTTCAGAGCTGATTTCAGATCTCAGATGCACCTTTTCTGTCTCCTGGTGGCAAATTGCCGTCTTTGGGGGATAAGTGTTGTTCACAGACACAGTCAAAAATCATTCAGGTGCTCACTTTGGCAGCACATATACTAACATTGGAACAATGCAGAGAAGATTAGCACGGCCCCTATGCAAGGATGACATGGAAATTCAGGAAGCATTCCATATTTTTAAAACTCACCCACCACAGCTCAGGGAATTTTGCAGAAGAGGGGGCGGAAATATCGTAAGAGCCACTGGTTGAGTCATCGTGCCCACAGGCATTCCCTCCCCCCCCAAACATAACTGGCTGCTGCTCCCACAAGATATAACCCACAACCCCACGGGGAATTCCTGCAACCCCACTGAGGAGCATCCCCAGTGGAATGGGGGCAGGAACGAGGGAAAACAGGGTACCAGCACATGATGTATCCGTATGAAATATTTTGTTAGTAATAATAATAAAACATTAAAAAGCCATTTTGTGTCTACATGTGTAGAATATGTGTGTGGTGTGGTGTGGTGTGGTGTGGCGTGTGTGCAGATGCATGCCCCATGCGCATGCATGCAGAGGCCAGAGAGAGTAAGGTGTCCTTTGCTTATTGCTATCCAGAAATCACCTTGAGACAGGCTCGGCCAGGGGCTGATGTCTGTCAGTGAGTACCAACAATTCTACAGTCTCTGCCCTCACCCCTGCTCCATGGTCTATGGTTACAGACACGTGGTCACACCCAGTATTTTATCTGGCTTCTGCGGAGTTGAATTTTTCGGTCTTTAGTCTGAGAGGCCCTCATGTTTAAGTGGGAAGTGCTTTTAACCTTTGAACTATCTCTCAAACCTAGAGTAAATAAATGTCTAAGTTACGATGGGAGGCCTGGGCACTGTTAGTAGCTGTCAGTGTCATCACCATCGGTGCTGGGATGGAGCTAGCAGGGTCAGTTACCGCAAAGGGAAACAGCATGCCATGTGAGGTGCCCTGAGAGGCACTGCCAAGTACTTCAGATATTTAATTTACTTCAAACATTGCATAAGTACAGCTATTATTTTAGAGTTGAAGAAACTAAAATACAGAAAGGTTAGTGAATTTACCCCATAATGAAAATGAAATAAGTGGGTTTCTTTAGAAACGGTGGTTTACTACACCAAACTAACGTGATAGGGGGATTCGTACTTGTGGGATCTGAAGGCAATTTAAATGGAGAGCTCCCCCTTGTCTCAATAAAAACTTTTCTAAACACTAGGCTTCTAATCTCCTTTACTTTAAAAATCAAATCTTGGGCTGGAAAGATGGCTTAGAGGTTGAGTGCTTGCCCGTGAAGCCTAAGGATCTTGGTTCAAGGCTTGATTCCCCAGGACCCACGTTAGCCAGATGCACAAGGGGTGCATGCATCTGGAGTTCGTTTGCAGTAGCTGGAGGCCCTGGCACGCCCATGCTCTCGCTCTCTCTCTCTATCTGCCTCTTTCTCTGTCTGTTGCTCTCAATAAATAAATAAAAAATAGACAAAAAAAATTTTTTAAATCAAATCTCTTCTGCATAAAGAGAATTCTATTAAACAGGCTGTTTTTATTTATAGTGCTAACTTAAATGTGCAATATAGCAAACAATCGTGATCCATTACATATCCAAGAGTGGCTTGGGTAAAAGTGCCACAGGGCAAGAAGCAATGACTGCTTAAGAAGAAAACTAAATTAAAATAGGTTATCATGGGAAAAGTCATAAAGAAAGTGACCTGGGCTTTGAAAATTTACTCATCCAATATACTTTCTAAGACGGTTTTCAACCACAGTACTTGTTTTTTCTTTCTAACTTGGCTTGCTTAACCATATATTTATAATTTCATTCTTTGCGATAGTTAAGGGAGAAGTCTACAAGACCAAGTCTTGACTATCTGATAACATATACAAAATCTGTATAGAAACACCCTTGGTTCTACAAAAGAAATTAAATCAATGCATCAGGCATGGTCCTCTTACCTCTAAGCAAAAGCTGTATTGACCACATTTACTATGCCTCCTATTAGCTCTATGAGCTTAGGTCTCAAATTAAACTGCGGACAAAGTTTTAAAAATACATTTTAATACCTTTGTAACAAATCAGCATAAGCAAGTAGGCAAACATTTGCAAAGAGTTCTTTTATAATTCCACTGGGGCAAATTGCCAAGAACAGAACATCACAGTGATGTGGAAGAGAGCTCCAAGTAAGATTAGAACTCCCACATCAGTTACTCTTAAGTCTTGAGTTCCTGTCCATGTTAGCAAAGAATTGAAAATGCGAACTCAGGGAAGAATAAATTATGAGATTTATTTTATAGAGAATTAAGGTAAGAGGGAAAGCAAAGCAAAAAAAAAAAAAAAAAAAAAAGTACCTAAGCCAAAAGAAGTTCTCCTCCTTCCTAGCCAGGCATGGAAGCTGGAGAGCAAACTGGGAAAATCATCTTTATGTAAAAGAAAAAAAACTTCTCTCAGGGCAGGAAGCTCCTTGGGGAGGGAAGGGGCTCACATGCTTGGCTCAGGTCTGTTTATATGAATCAGACATTCAACTGGAATGAGCCTCATCACCAAGTTCAAGTATATAGGAAGGAACCTGCATTGGTGGGTCTAGGAGCCTGACTCAAGGAGGGACAGCCCACAAGTCCTAAGCCTGGAAAAGTTGAGAAAGAAACAGGAATCGAATGCTGGTCCTGCTTACAGCCGTCTTGGATGAGACTGGATCAGAATGCAATTCTAATCCCACCAGGGCAGTCAGGGTGGCATCAGTGTTTCTGAGCTAACTACCTATCAGGGAAAAAACTGCCTTGCTCCTAACCTGTATCAACAATACCTCCTCTAAATGAGTCAGTGAGTATTCATGTCTTTGTTTTTCTTTTTAAATTTTTGTCTGCTATGACTGTTGCAAAATTTTTCTGCTTGCTGCTTTGTTTGATTTTACCATGACTATGATACATCATTCTCAGCTGTGGTAACATAGCTCAATCTACTGAAGAGACGATGAGCCCCAAATCATAAGTGAATTTCAGTGTGGTTCTGACAAGAATGACTGTGTGATCTTCAGCAAGGCCCTAGCCCTTCCATTTTGGTTGTTAAACACAAATTGAAGTCAAAGTGCAGAGTAATCGGCATGGGGGAGGAAGAATATTATGCACCATGATCACAAAAGTAGATGGAGGATAAAGTAACATTCTACCTAAACTGAACAGGAGAAAGCAAAAAGCAAGAGAAAAAGGTTCTAAGAAATGAAACCGCAAGTGGTTCAATGCAGAACAGTTTCAGCAAGTGGAGGAAGTTGAAAAGGAAGAGGAGGCGTGAGGGAAGAGAAGGAACACGAAGAGAGAGGAGGAAGAACACAGGTGTGCTTGTGAGGAAGAGAAAGAATGAAGAGAAGGGAAGGGAAGGAGGAAGAAGAAAACAAGGAAGAGGAGGAGCAGGAAGTGGAATAGAAGGAGGAAGAAACAAGAAGTACAAAGATAAGGCAGGCAAAAGAAGAAAATGGAGAGGAGTAAGAGAGAGAGCACTCAGGAGTAGGAGGAGCAAAAGAAAAGAAAGCTCTTGGGTATCCTTCTATAGAATTATGATCACACAAATACAGTTCAGCTCTGTAATGGAATACCACAGAGTAGTATAGATAAGGACTATCTATACTTTTCTACATGTAATGATGGCCAAAACATTGTGTTGAGATAAAAATTAATAATAAAACATCATGTCTAATGGTCTTTTTGTTAAAATCATGTACGTCAACTAGGGTCTAAGTGCAAATACATTTGGAAGAACATATATTAAAACTTTTGTCATGATTTTCCCTAAGAAATAACATTGTGGGGCTGGAGAGATGGCTTAGCAGTTAAGGTGCATGCCAGCGAAGCCTAAGGACCCAGGTTTGATTCTCCAGGTCCCATGTAAGCCAGATGCACATAGTGGTGCATGTGTCTGGAGTTCGCTTGCAGTGGCGTGAAGCCCTGGTACTCGCATTCTCATTCTCTCTCCTCTGACTGTAATAAATAAATAAAAATAAAATCTTTAAAGAAGGAAATAACATTGTGCGTTATCTCTGTAAAATAATTCTATTTTGTATTTTCTGAGTATTCTATGTATTTTTACAGTCACCATTAATAACTAGGAAAATAAAACAGTAAAGTCATAGTTGAAGATGGCATCAAAGGGTGGAAAATGTCAAAAAAGGGAAAGTAGATCTATGAGGTTTTAGAAGCTCCCATCATTACCATGTGAGACAGTGAAGCAAGCTGCCTGGCAGGTTTGGTTTGCATGAAAAAGAAGGTATCCTAAGGCACTGGGTAAATTTTGTCCAGTGGCTACAGAGAACACCATGGGCGCAATGAGACCTCATGGCTCTGAGGAGGACTCATGGCCAAGTTCTCGGGGCTTGTTGTCTGGATGCTTAATAGGTAAGAAGGCAAAATCAAGCAACCACTTTGGGGAAATGTTAAGTTCCGTATTCTCATGCTGAAATTTGAAGAGGGTGGTCTGGCAAAGTGCAAAAATGAAAATAGTAACCTACCAGCAAACACAAGGATAACAAGATGAAATATAGATGAAAACTATGTGTAAACACACATAAATAATTGTACTCTTAAAATAGGAATCAATGCCCCACATGTGAGAATAATAAAATGCAATTTTATAAAAGTTAACTTTTTATATATTTTACTTTATCTTTGAGGGGGTGGCAGAGAGAGAAAGAGAGCATGGGCTCTCCAGGGCCTTCAGCCACTGCATATGAACTCCAGATGCATGTGCCACCTTGTGCATCTGGCTTATGTGGGTTCTGGGGAATTGAGTCAGGGTCCTTTGGCTTTGCAGGCAAGCACCTTAACCACTAAGCCACCTCTCCAGCTCTAAGATGCAATTTAAAAAGACCTCAACTTTATTGGTTGTTTTCAAGATAGGGTCTCACTCCAGCCCAAACTGACCTGTAACTTACTCTGTAGTCCTAGGCTAGCCTCAAACTCACAGTAACCCTCCTACCTGTGCCTCTGCAGTGCCAGGATTAGATGCATGCACCACCACACCCAGTTTAAAAGACTTCAACTTTAAATAAAGAGAAATGTGGTTTAAGAAAAGCAGCACCATAGTACAAGCTAATTTACTGATAAAATTGCCACAGGCCTTGGCATTTTGTCTTTCCCTAAGGGTGTCCTATTGTTGGTGCTGTTGTTATTATCAGTACTAAAGTTTGAACCTAAGGCCACATGCACAACAGGCAAGTGTTTTACTATTGAGCTATATCCCCAGCCCAATACCATTTCAAGTTATTTTATTTAAAAAAAATATATTTAACTTACTTTAGCCGGGCATTGTGGTGCACACCCTTAATCCCAGCACTCGGGAGGCAGAGGTAGGAGGATCGCTGTGAATTCGAGGCCACCTTGAGACTATGTAGTGAATTACAGGTCAGCCTGAGCTCTTGAAAAAAAAAATAACTTACTTATTTGAGAGTGAGACACAGAGATAGAGGCAGACACAGAGTGTATGGGCACACCAGGGTCTCCTACCATTGCCACTTTGTGTGTCTGGCTTTACATGGGTGCTGGGGAATAGAACCCAAGCCATCACGCAATGCAAGCAAGCACCTGCAACCACTGAGCAATTTCTCCAGACCAATTTATTTTATTATTGAGACAGGGTCCTACTATATGGCCTAGGCTGGCCTCAAACTCACCATCCTCCTGCCTCTACCTCACAAGTGCTAGGATTACAGGTGTGTACCACTACACCAAGATTTTATTTATTTTAATTTAATTTTTCAATGTTGGCAATCAAACCCAGGACCTTGCAGATGCAAAGCAAACACTGTCCCACTAAGCTGTACTCTCAGCCCATCTCTGAGCTTCAGATTCCTTATCTACAAAATGGTGAAAATACTACTTCAGCCTTCATAGGATTTTTGTGATGATTAAATGAAATGCTATTTATAAATTAGTAAGAACTCCATGAAAGATTATGTTACATAAAATGCAAATAAGAACATTATTACAAAAAAGTAAAGCTGCCTAATAATATGCAAGGCAAAAGATTTATTGTATATGATTCTTGAAGACATTCAGGAGCCCATTGGCCAAGCTTACTAAAGAACAATGGGAGAAAATTAAACCCACAAAGAAAGAACTTCAGAAAAACATGTGGGTGCAGAGATCTGTTAAAAAGGAGAGAGGAAAGCTTTAAAGAGGCTGTGTGAGCCAGGGCGCAATTACGCTCCTGAAGAAACCTCAGTGATAAAGCTGAGGGAACATGAGCATCGGGAGAGTAATTAGCCAGAAAGTAAAACCCACTGTGAAAACCCTGGAATCTTGTAGCTGTCCTGGCAGGAGCAAAGACATCCTAGGGAGAGATATCCCTTTGAATATTAAACTATTGAAACAAAAGACCCTAAGAAATTGGGATCTCCTCAGAAATCTCATGCTGGGAGCCATAGGAGAGACTTGTCTCCCAGAAAGTGGCTTCACACAATTCTGACAACTTGTCATGGCATGATTTGAATGTAAAATGCCACCATTGCCTCCTGTGTTTGAACACTTTGTTACTGCGTTTGGGAAAACTGTAGAATTCTTGCCATAGGCAGTGGATCACTGGGGTCAGGCCTGAGGTTTTATAGTCCCCCCTCCTCGACCATCTGCTTCCTGATTCTGGTGAAATGAGTCCAGCCTGACAGTCCTTCTCTGCCATGATGGACTCTACCCTCTGGAAATGTAAGTCAAAATAAACTCTTTCCTACTCTCAGTTGCTTCCTGGGGTCTTTGTTCACAGCAATAAGAAAGTGACTGACCCAGACTATCTTGCAGGAGAAACCAGCAGAGACAGTGATGGTGGAACCACACCTTGACCAGGACTGTGTGTAGTGATGCACACCTCTTGCCAACTGCTTAAACCTAAAAACTCGAGTCAAGGCTCATTGATGGACTTGGAGAGATCATTGAACGTCTTTATTTATTCCTCTTTCCAATGTAGCCACATTGACTATACCTTTCTCTGCTTTTCACTCATCTAAGTGGCCTATTGAGAACAGGTAGCCAAGCCTAGCTTGTTATAGGTCTGAGAGGCCAGACTATGATCTTAACCCTAGTAGTAATCTCTGTTCATAAGTTTATTTGAATCTGATCATTGAGAGGGTCTGAGGGAAGGGAACTCTGAAAGGTATGAGGTAACAACATCTTATATATGCATAAAGTACTTCCAACTATGAGCATCGTCTTCCTTTGACCTTTAGTTCTCAAGAGGGAAAGAGTGTGGCAAGAGAGCAAAGAGGCTTCGGGATTAGCATATGAAATAACCCAATGGCAGGGGAAGACCAGGAACACCACCCACCACCACCAGGTCTGGTTACCTATAATAGAACATGGCAACCAGGAGAAAATCTCACAATCTCCAAATGCTAGAGAAGGCAAGTGCCAGGTAAATGACTCATCAAGGACCAAGACTAACTGGAGCCTTTTGAGCCTCCAACCTTCCCCAGCTTTTTGGCCTACTTCCATTCTCAAGAATGCCCTTCTCTTTCTTTTTTTTAATACTTTTATTTATTTATTTATTTATTTATTTATTTATTTATTTGAGAGAGAGAGGAAAAGACGGGGGGTGGGGAGAGTGCCAGGGCCTATAGCCACTGCAAACAAACCCCAGACGCATGCGCCCAACTGTCTCTATCACCATCCATGTGTCCCTAGTCCAATTCTTTGTTCCAGTACACAAGAACCCGGAGATCTCAACTTGCCCTCCAGACTCCAACCCACTCCTAATCAATAGCACAGATACTAGTATTTGAATTTTAGAGATGCAGAAACTAACAGTCTTAGAATATAAGCCACTGTTCAAAGTCACATGGGAGTTGTTGGGATTAGAATAGTTAATCATTCACTTAATGTCAGCTTTGCAGCAAGCGGAAATTGTACTAATAAGTGAGAACAAACAAGCAAAGTCATCCCCCACCTTGTGAGAATTCATAGGCCAGAAAGGAGTATTCATCACTTACACTCCAAGTCCATGTGAAATAGGAAACAGCTCTTATTTCCTCTCTCATAACGACTTTCTTTCTCTCTCTTCTTTCTCTTCTCTCTCTCCCTCTATTCTCTCTCCTTCCCTACCTCCCTTCATCTCTCTCTCTTTCTCCATCTCTCCGCTCTCTGTCCTGAGGTGGCTCTGAACATGTCTCCTGAAATGCTCCTTGCTTTGCTTTCTATTTGAGATTGGCCACTGAGGAGTGCCTGCAGGGGTTTAAGGAGAAGGAGAAAGAGGAGCTAAGGGTATTTATTCCCCCATATCCCTCTGCAGGCTCACTCACCTCAGCATGTCCCTGACCCTCAAGTGGAGGCATGGCCTCCTATGAGGACCACTCTCCTTTCATTTTCCAATAACTGACCTTAAAGTTTCCTAATTTGAGCATAGCATCATTTCCTACTAGGTCTCTAACTGACTTAATCATTGGTGCTGGAAGTGGCCATAGGAAACAGATCCCCAGAATTGGATATGTTAATTGAGTTTCTCATAAATTCAAAGTATAGAGGAAATGAAACATGAGTTACAGATAAGATAATCTACTTTTCCAAAAAAAAAAAAAAATGTGTTCCCAGAATACAAACTGTCCCTGCAAAGTCCAGGCTGTGGTGCAGGCTTTCCTGTCCCTTGGTGCTTATGACCTGGCAGAACTAGTGAACAGGCAGTGGCACTCAGAAAGCTGTAAAAGGCCTCAGGCAAGCCCTGATTCAGGTCATCACTGCCCAGACTCCTGAGATTTCAGAACAAAACCCATGTCCTCCTTTGCATTCTATGTGTGTGTGAGTGTCTGTTGCCAAGAGCAGTTCCTTGGGTGCTCATGAGCGCCTGCAGAGACTGATCTCTGCCCATGGAACACTCAGCGATCACAGGACCATGTGTGACTG
The DNA here is from genome assembly GCA_036346955.1 of Dipus sagitta. Taxonomy (NCBI): domain Eukaryota; kingdom Metazoa; phylum Chordata; class Mammalia; order Rodentia; family Dipodidae; genus Dipus; species Dipus sagitta. The sequence continues at coordinate 99,920,859 of CM070771.1, read as the reverse complement.
GGTGTTATCTCATCCAGCAAACCACAAAACTGAATTGTCATTACAGAATCCTATTATTCAATTGTACACATAAGAATATGCTCATACTGGTGTCGAAGGCACAAATGAATTGTCTTGCAGGTGATGAAGTTGTGTGACATTCCATTCCCTCAAACAAGGTTTCACAGGAAGTCTCCTGCAGACGGTGTACTGCGGAAGCTCTGTAAGCGCTTCAGTACCAGCCAGGCTACGTGTAAGCTAACTCGCTATGCACCTGAGACGCAGTGATAAAGGGAAATCCTCCAAGTGAGAAGAACTTTCAGTGGAATATCTGATTTTCTACTTCCTACAGAAAAAAAAATAGCCTGAAATACAGAGCTACATTAACTCAGAGTGAGTAGGAGACTTTCAAAAGACATCATGGAAGGGCTTGAGAGATGGCTCAGTAGTTAAAGGCGCTTGCTAGCAAAGCCTGATGGCCTCAAGTTTGATTTCCCCAGCGCCCACATAAAGCCAGATGCACATAGTGGCACATGCATCCGAAGTTGGTTTGCAGTGGCAGGAGGCCCTGGTGTGCCCATTCCCACTCCCTCATTCTTTCTCTGTCCCTTTCTCTCCCTCTCTCCTTGCAAATAAAGGAATTTAAATATTTTAAAAGATAAAATGGAAAAATTTGTAGCAGTGATATCTGCCAAGAAATGTAAGGATCGACCTCTTTATAGAAACAGAAGCTAATTCTCTTTGACTAAATCTCATAAGAGGATATCATTGAGAATAACCCCAGTAAGACAGTAAAGAAAAGCTGATTGTGAATGTCACTCTGCAATAGCTATCCTGTTCCTTGTTTAATGGGCCCACATCCTAAACGACAGACTAATGTGGAGGGAGGCTCTTCATGGGTCCACATCCTCTTTCTCTGCTGAGGGGATCTGCCCTTCCGATGCTTCACAACCTGTCAAAAGCTGAGATAATGCTGAGTCCCTCCCCAGAAAGAAATCACTGCCAAAGACCAAGATGGCCTAGCTGACTGTGTGTGGCAGCAGGATAACGACACAGGACTCTCCCATTGTAAGGGAGCAGTCTGTAACTCACACACATGCTTGCTCCATGCGTTCTCTACCTCCAATGCCGGTGCAGTAGCATCCTCCGTGATGCCTGATGCATAGCCAAGGTCACCTGTAAGAGCTTCCTGCAAATCATTTTTGGCAAAGGAAGTGACACCTTGAGCACAGTGTGTGGAGTTCTCAGATAGTATTGCTTATGTCCTCACAGAAGCAGCCAGAAAGACCTGTGGGTTGCCCTGCTGGACACTCAGCCAGAGTGCAAGACTCGTTCTCTGTCCATAGATTGTGGGCGTATGTCTCATACCAGCAGCCATATATACAGTGCCACATCCAGGACAGAGAATGTACAGCCCCAGAACAGCTGTAGTTGTGCTACAGAGCCCATTGCCTTAAACTGTGGACTGTGAATCTCTATGGCCAAGCTCACAAAAAAAGAAAACCAATGGCAACAGTAAAAAGCTTTCTGAACATGCAATGCCCAAAAGTTAACCCAAAACTTAAAGGTACAATGAATCCATGTTGTTTCTGCCAGGACTCACAGCGATGCACCACACAACGTCATTGCAGCCTTGGATCTGAACATGCGCCACGTGCACTTCCCATCATGTCATGAAACACCCATGGATGCCAGCGAGGGCTGCCGGACACACCTCGACACAGAGTGATGAACATGTACTATGAGCTGCAGTGTTTTTACTGCACATACAAAATTTCCTGCTCTCATAGAAACATAACGAGCCACTATGGAAAATAAAGGCTTTTGATGTTTCCTGCCATCATTCCTCTGTACATCTTCAATGGTACTGTATTCAAATGTTTGATTTTTTATTAAGAATTTATTTTTTAGGATGGAGAGATGGCTTAGCGGCTAAAGTACTTGCCTGCAAAGCCTGGGGACCCACGTTCAGTTCCCCAGTACCCATGTAAGCCAGATGCACAAGGTGATACATGTGTCTGAAGTTGGTTTGCAGTGGCCAGAGGCCCTAGCATGGCCATCCTCTCCCTCTCTCTCTCTCTCTCTCTCTCTCTCCCTCTCTCTCTCTCTCTCTCTCACACACACACACACACAAATAAAAAACATTTTTAACAAAGAATATACTTTGTATGGACATATCATGTGTTGGTGCCATCAATTCCCTCCTCCTTGCCTCTGTTCCATTGAGAGCCCTCCTCACTGGGATTGTTGGTATTCCCCATAAGGTTATGGGTTATGCATTATGAGAGCAGTATTCAGTCATTGGAAGAGGGAGAGCAATGCCTCTGGTGTGCCCTTCCAACCTGTGGCTCTTACAACCTTTCCACCCCCTCTTCTACAAAATTCCCTGAGCCGTGGTGGGTGAGTTTTAAGTCTACTTCAGGGATGAGCTCTTAGGAGCCTCTGGATCTCTGCTTTGGTAGGTGTTGAGTATCCTCAGGGTTTGTCTCCTTCACCCCGGTGCTGATTGTCTGGCTGGGCATGGAAGCAGCACTCTTGCTCATCTCACCAATTCCTCTGTGGTTTCACCTGGGCCTTAGTTGAAATGCAATGGTTTCACAAATCCTATTTGATCTTCTGACTTGAGTTTTATGAAAAGCTATTCAATGAATTTTGGTTTGGGACTATGAAAGAATTTCCAACCATTTCTGAATAACCCTAAACACATTTATGCCATTTGATAATAGGTATTTAAATGAAGTGGCATTTTTAGCATTGATGGTTATAAAATCAAAATATTGATAAATTATGACACACACTGATGTTCTGTATGCTGCAGTATCAAATTCAGCCACAATTCAATTCTTCATGTTAAAATAAAAAGAAAAAGCACACCAATCTCATTAGTATACCAATTTCCTTTTATATTTAGCAAGCAGTAAAAATTGAACATATCCCAAAAATTTATTCTAAAATAAATTTATTTTTTACCAGTAAATGTTTTATTTATATATCTATTTTATATAATTAGAGTTGCATAGAAATGTCTCAAGCAAGAGGATTCCCAAGTGGATAAAGTTTAAAGAGCCCTGCTGTATAGCTAAAGTAGCCAATCTTACATATCTACAATTTGAAGAATTCTTAGTTCCTGTCCCCATGACCTTGAACTTGGTGAGACTAATGGACCTAATATCCAAGGAGTCATGCTTCCACCAGGAAACAGTGATTTTTCTGATCTATGGAAGTAGAGTCTAATCCCTGGCAATCTGAGGTTTTTAATCACTAAATTTGCAGGCAGATGAAGAGGTCACTGTATTCATTAATAAGTGGACTTGTTTCTCTGCTACAGAATGAGGACAATGATCAATCCAAGAACTTAGTGGGACTACTTTTAGTACTCTCTTCCCAATGATCCTGATCAAAAGACAACTTCCCAGTAAGAATAAGCCACCAAGAACACAGTTCTTTCAGGAATGAATGTTTGCAATGTCCAAGATGGAAAAGGCCACTGCCAGGTGAGGTGGAACCAGAGGGTGAAGTAAGTACAGAATGTGTATCTGCAGGGAGGGCTACAATTAGCAACCTATGCTCACACCCAGCTAGAAAACGAATGTGGTTATAATTAATGTCTCTCTTTTGCATCGTATCTCCCTCTTTCCTTCTCCCAGCATTTTACATGAAGAATACTCATGGGACTGACGAGATAGGTCAGTTGATAAACTGCTTGTCTCCCAAACACAAGACCTGAGTTCAATGCACATAATCCATGTAAAACAAATATACAAACATGGTGGTATGCACTAAGAAACCCAAGGCTGAGTAGACAGAGACAGGAGAGCCCTGGAGCTCGTTGCTCAGCCATTTTAGCCTAGGTGGTGAATTCCTAGCAAGTGAAAGACCCTGTCTCAAAAAAGATGAATGGGCTGCTCATGGTGGTGCACACCTTTAATCCCAGTACTTTGGAGGCAGAGGTAGAAGGATTGCTGTGAGTTCGAGGCCACCGTGAGACTACATAGTGAATTCCAGGTCAGTCTGGGCTACAGTGAGACCCTACCTTGAAAAAAAAAAGATGAATGGCACCTGAGGAACAATACTTGAGATTGTCCTGTGGCCTTCACAGGCATATATGCATACTATAAACACACATGCATGTGCACTCATATATCATGTATGTGAAATATGCACATACATGAACACATAAAAAAAATACTGGTGGTGGCCAAAAGTTCAGGTGAAGGCTACAGTGTTCCTTAAATGACATCGCACAGGGATGATGTGGTAGCTGAAGGGATTCTGAGCATCCTGCGCTGGGAACATGCACTTTTCACCTACATGAAGACAAGAGTAGAGGCTTATAGGGGAGAGAAGGTAGAATAGTGGAGGCTTCATTCATTCATTCATTCATCCAGACACACGCTCTGCTCTTCTTATTCCAGCCCTCTCTGCTTTTTAAGGCCTGTATGGTTCCCATGCCTCTGAGAGGCTTCCTCTTGGTTTCAGACAAAGAAAACTTGCATAAAGTTGAGGAGGCAAAGATGAGAGTTCTTACATTCTTAGGCCCTCTCTGAAGAGCAATGTGGGCTGCCCATGTCCCTGCACCATTTCCAGTGGCTTTTAAAAAAAGTCTAAAATAAAATAAGCCTTTCAATTTCAGCCACCTCTCTTCCCCTTGCCTTGGGAGTCATTGTTAATAGTCATTGTTTCTAGCCTCAGGTTACTGCACACCCTCCCCCATGTGGTTCACTTCAACCCTGTGGAGTTCTGTAAATTACTCCTCTCCTATCTATTATTTATCCTTATTTGAATGCATCATCACTTTCTGGAAAGGCCATGCCTGGCTCCGTCAAATTCTCATTCCCAACACAGCATTCACAGTCATCACAGTATTAAACATGCTTTAATGGAAAAAGTAACACAGGGTTAAATAGACATGACTGTATTATAAAATATTAAAGCCACTCAATGTAAAACGGTGATAGGGTTTACTCTTAGGACTAGATTTTCTAGTGGTTTCAATGTCTGTATTTTGTAGCTAAGGGTTTCTTTTCCAGCTCATGTTAATCAAAATGAAACTTCATTTGAAAAAGGACAAATTAATTCCATTATTGATGCATATAGCTAAATGTAAATTATAACCACTAAGTTGCCAGTCATTTGGTTTCGGCAAAATCTCAAAACTACTTCCAAAACTCACTTTACTAATGAAAATAGCCATTAACAAGAAAAATAACAATTTCCAGAAACCTTTAAAATTTTTTCTTTTCTCTCCAGTCCTTTATGAGTAAAGTTGTTTGGGGCTTTAAGAGTTGAAATAATTGTCTTTCATTTCCAGCTTGGGACTCCAGCACTTTATTGCCATGAAAAAAAGAATAATTATTTAGGAGAAACTTGAGAGGATTTCAAGAAATCTGCTGCTATTTGCCAATGGCATTTAAAGTCTATGCTAATTAAATATTTACCGTTATCCTAATGGACTATTTAAACCCCTCTGAAAGGTTGCCTAGTGTAGCACAGACAGTAATGCTCTGGTCCATTTGGGAAACAGGGCACATTTCTTATGAGAAGTGTGTAATGTGCTCTCCAGACTATACAATTCTCACTGTCACTGAGAAACCCTGAAGGGACTTTCAAGAGGCACCCCAAAAATGGTTAAGTTTTAATATAAGCTCAAGAAATCAGTTGCTAGGATCCTAAGAAATAGTGTTCCCAAAATATAGGCATATCTCCACTGCTCAGCATGAAGGACTCCAGTGTAATTATGATGAAGAAACAAAGGTAGAGGAGGGTGCCTCAGAGGCATTGACCTGGCTCAGTGGCTCCTTGCTGAGCACTTAGCCAGTGACATAAATTGTGTCAAGAAAAGCTAAAATCTAGAGGATCCTGCCCAATATATTAGAAATGATTTATTGGCTGGCTCTGTTACAGAAAAAAAAGAGTGTGGGAGTGCTTTCTGTTGGCATAGGAGATTAGAAACACAAGCCTCTGAGGACAAGAAGCCTGGGGAAAGTGATAAGAGGCAAAGAATGATAGATGGGAAAAGGGACCGAAGTCAGTGGTAACTGCAGCCACCATGACACAACAAGCAATTAGAACCTTATTGGGGTGTTAGGAAATGGGAAGGCTGCCAACAGAGCAGTCAGCAACACAGAGACCGAAGTAAGAAGCTGTTCTCTGTGAGAGGCGACCAGACCCTCGTCTGTAGTTCAGTATTCAGAAGAACCAAAGGCAGTCTCTGCTCTTTTGAGGAGAGGAGAGGTAAGAGCCACCCAAGAAAAGGGTACCAAGACCTCATTCCTCATTGCAAGAGATGTCACTGTGTCACTTGAAAGAAGTACTGCCGGAGCACAGCACAGTAATAATGACAATCATAATAACATAGTTATGCAGCACTCTCACTCACTGTGCTCCTAACACTGCTCTGTGGCTTTCACACCTGCCAAGTCACTTACTCATCACAACAATCCCACCTGCTTATCATCCTCATTTTACAGGTGAGGAAACTGAGGAATGGGGAAGTCAAGTAACCAAGTCATACCTCTAAGAAGGAGCAGAGATTGGGCCTGAAGCCACATACCAAGCAAGCTAAGCCTGTGATCTCTGCAGAATGTGGGGTTTGATTTTCTGTGGTTCTCTGCCATTCAGCTGGTATCTACCACTGTAGTCACTCTGTGAATAGCTGATGACTGAGTAAATAAAGCGTGATCATTGGAAATGCACATTATCCCTCCTGACGTGTTCACAAATTGGACGTCACATGATGTGGAAAGTACGTGCACAGGAAATTTCTTGCTCTGCTCTTTTCAATTCCTCTGTATAATACAAGCTAAGAGTCAAATTTCAGAGGTACTTGTCATATGTGGGAAAAGGATGCATAAGTTCTACTGTGCATTAGCTACTCAGACCACTTTTCTACTCTTAAAACCCATCCAACTCTTTCCTACTAGAGACTTTTTTGATGGATGTTACCTTGGCCATACTATTCTTCTCCCCAGTCTTTGCAGGGTTAGCTCCTGCTTACAATTCAGATTTGAGCTTAAATGTGTTCTTAAAGAGATTCTCCTTGATCACCCAAACCAATGTAATGACTCATACACTGTCACCTCATCACACTGTATTTCCCTGCACAGCATTTGTAAGTCCATGACGGGCTGTGTGTCCTGCGGCAATCAACCGAACGTCTGTGCCAGGGAGCACAAACATGTTCAGATTAGGCATCTCTCTGCCTTAGCATCTCTGTATAGGAGCTGATCACTTGATAAGTGAATGAATGACAGAATGAATGTCTCAAGACTGAAGACCTGATCCTCTACCTTCATATAGCTTCAGAAGTTTGATGTGTAAGCCAGGACGTCATTCAGAACACTAAATGCTAACATTAAAGTAGCCCGATAGAGCCTGAAGCTCAATTTTTAATTGCTATTATTGTTTTGATATAAACATTGCATAATTATGGAAATTTTGCCACAGCTAAGAATACTGAAGAAAATAGAAAACAACTGTGCAAAAATGACATCAACACAATAAAGAATTTTTCTTAGTTTTACTTTCCAAATGCAAAACATCCTCTGGATTTGGGCTTCTGTTTTGTAGTCTAGAGAATATTAATTATGGGCTGGAGAAATGGCTTAGCAGTTAAGACATTCTGCCCACTAAGCCAAAGGACCTAGTTTTGGTTCCCCACTACCCATGTAAAGCCAAGTAGATGCACAAGGTGGTGCATGTTTGCAGTGGCTAGAGGCCCTGGTCCACCCATTCTCTTACTTTCTATCTGGCTCTTTGTTTCTCTCTCTCTCTCTCTCTCTCTCTCTCTGTCTCTCTCTCTCTCTCTCATAAATAAATAAATAAATAAAAAGAAAATGTTAAAAAGAAAGAGACTATTAATGATGGCTGATACCTCACTTCAGTTTTTTTTTTTTTTTCAAAGTACATTTGATCACCTAGCAATAAAGGAGGCTAAATCGAAGAATAGCGATTCAGAGACCTGAAGAACTTAACAAATCATCCAAAGTAAATCCTTATTGGTGCTTTCTCTATATTAAATGTTTACAACTTCCATCTGCCTTCTCTGAGTTGCTATAAAGGTTTAACAAAGTTATGTTCATTAAGCTCTTTGAAATTCTGAAGTAGAAAGAGATTCAGTAAAATACAATCTTCTTTTATTTTTAATCTTCTGATACACTTTAATAGAAATAAAAAGCAACAATATTTTACCCATTCAAAAAGAATTGGGCTCATACAGTGGTGTCTCTACTGATTAGAACTCAAAACTTCTGAGTAAACTAGACCACTGATAAGCATGGAGAGCAAAGCTAAAGTCCAGAGAAAATCACTGTTTGGTTAAAGGAAATGAGGAGCCAGTAACTTAATTCGGCTGAGATCCTCAGAAGGAAACTGGCACTGCCCCATCTAAAATGGCAGACATACCAGCACTCAGGAGGCAGAGGTAGGATCGCCGTGAGTTCAAGGCCACCCTGAGACTCCATAGTGAATTCCAGGTCAGCCTGGGCTAGAGTGAGACCCTACCTCGAAAAACCAAAAAAATAAAATAAAATAAAATAAAATAAAATAAAATAAAATGGCAGACAGAGTAAAGTCAATCACCAACCAATCAATGATCTGATTATAACATGAAGACCCATTTATTGAAAGAGAGCCCTTAAGTTTGTCTTCAAATGTCTTCAATTCTGCTAAGTATTAATCATTATTACAATAAGAATTGTGGGGCTGAAGAAATGGCTTAGCAAATAAGAGCACTTGCCATGCAAACATGCAAACATCTGAGTTCAATCCCCTGCACCCATGTCAAAAGCTGTGCATGGCCATGCAGGCCTATAACCACAGTCCTATGGGAAGAAGGGATAAGAGAATTTCTGGGGCTTGCTAGTCAGCCACTCTGATCAAAAGTATGGCAACTCCAGGTTCAGTGAGAGACTTTGTCTTCAGGAAATAAAACAGAAGTGATAATGGAGGACACCCAACATTCTCCTCTGACCTCTGCACACATTGCATGGGGTGTGTGCATCTCACACACAAGTGCATTCTCTATACATACACATAACACACCACACATGCTACACACATGCACAAGCACCAAAAAGATAATAGGATTTTTGAATCTGGACTTTTGCCTTGGACATCTAGCAAATAAATGTAATTATAGAGACAGATGTATATCTGTAGGTATGTGTGTAGGTATGGAGGGATAGAGGAGAGAGAGATCTGCCAAGATTTTCCTACATAATAGCAATGTCAAACTCAAAAGCATTTTGGGCCAGGCATGGTGGCACATGCCTTTAATCCTAGCATTTGTGAGGCAAAGATAGGAAGATGGCTATGAGTTTGAGGCCAGCCTGTGACTACATAGTGAATTCCAAGTCAGCCTAGGCTCGTGTAAGACTTAACATCAAAAAAAAAAAAAAAAAAGGCTGAGAGCTTGGCAGATGGCTAAGTGGTTACAGGCACATGCTTACAAAGCCTGATGGCCAGGGTTCAATTGCCCCGTACTCACATAAAACCAAATGCACAAAGTGGTACATGTATCTGGATTCATTTGCTGTAGCAAGAGGCCTCTTGCTTCATTCTCCCCCCCCCCCCACTTTTTCAAGGCATATGGATCTTACTTGTTACAAACACAAAGCATTCCTCACTCCGGAAAACTGTCTGTCATGCAATCCACTGAATAAAAGTTACTTACCAGGTCTCGGTACAGTATTTCCAAGCTGTGGAATGTAGCATGTAAAGAAGAATAAAGCACAAAATGGTTTTAAAAGCATCGGTAGCAGAAGCCAAAGAAAAAGAAGAACCCCACGTTAGCCATTAGCATGCCTAATAAGTACGAGATGAACATTCTTTGTAATACAATCATAAGAAACACTATAGCAAGACACACCAGCAATAGGGTCTATATCTCAATATTCCATTGTTTGTGCTGGCTTACAACTGAGCTCTCTAACATAGCAAAGTTAAGCAATTCTTTCCAATCTTCAGAATAATTTACTTGAATCTTTTACTTTTTTGTTGTTTTCCAAAGGGAAAAATGTTTTAGCATTCATTTGCATTTTTTTTATCAATCCACATGCCTGATATAGCAACATAGCAATTCTCCATTATACTAATAGGGGGAAAATTAACTTGACATCAAGCCTAATTGAGTAAAACCTTACTAATTCTTCTAAATAGGGAGAAGTCCTGCTTGATTAGTGAAAGCAATTAATATAAAACATGTTTAGATAAACACTCTTACATTTATTTTCAGACCCTACATTAACTAATGGAGCTAAGTATAGGGCAGCAAGTATAGACGTGGGGAGATCCTTAAGGCAGCCAGCCACAGTCTCCAAATCAGATCAATGCTCCTTATCAGGTACAAGATAACAACTTGGTATTCCTTTAGAACATTTAAAAGCTTTAGAAACAATTATGACAAAAAATTCATTGAAGGGCAATGTTCATAGATACTGCCAAGATACTCTAGAGCCCAGCCTTATAAGCAGAAGGACACAAGTCATAATTGATCAGATCAGTAGAGTAAAAATTAACAAGGTTTCACTATGCAAGCAATCCGCAATTCACTGTAAACTTAATTCAAAAAGTTCATCCGTGCACTGCAGAAATCAGAGCTGAGTGAAAAGCTTCCACTGGGAAGCTAGTTTTGCATATAGGGAGCAAACATGGACCCCGGGAGGAGCTCCCAACCTACCTTTACCACTTATGAACTTGAATAAGAAACCACTTAACTGAGTCTCGATTTACTCACTGGTAACAAGATGTGACAGGCTTTCAGAGAACGGTGTAAAAAGCAAACATAGTAATTCCAAAGCACCTGCCGCAGCATCCTCTGCTTCTACCCACAGGCATTTTGGTTCCTCTTTCAAGTATTTCTCTACATTTGAAGGGTACTAGCTAGCAGGTCACAGAGGAGCTTCAGTGTGTTCACGAACCTCTTTAATCTACATCTACTGCGAAATATGACAGGTTTCATCAAACAGCTTCACAAGGGCAATGCTGAAATATCTATAAAGACACTTTCCTAAATTTTTGAAAGGAACAAAAGTCAAATGTGTGAAGATGATAACTAGAAGCTCATTTTCTGTTTGGTTCAATGTTTTGAACGCAGTGACTCCTAATGCATCCTTTAAGATGAGTGCAAGCCTCCTTTTCCCATAAAAGCATTCATGACGACTCCACCTGCATCACTTCCTCCACCTCCATATGCATCACTGCGTCCTCAGTACAATCACTTCTGTAGAACTACTTTGGCACACAGCCTTGAGCACCTTTAAGGAATGCCAAGAACATGACACATGAGCAAAAGTTCTGTCTGCTGGTCATGGCAGTGAACACCTTTAGTCCCAGCATTCAGGGAGCTGAGGCAGGACAATCACAAGTTCAAGGCCAACCTTGCTTACATACATCTCAAAGAAATAAAACAAACAAAACAAAAATTAAAATGGTTCAAATAATATGATTTTTTTTCTCACAAATAATTGCCCTTTACACTTGCATTTTATTACAAGTAGTCATTTTGATTAATGAGAAATATGCAAATCAGGAAGCAACCTACCTTTCTTAAAAAGAATGGTGTGACAAATCTAAATTCAAATCCTAATTTTGATGTCATTAGCTTCATGGAACCCAGCTTCCTAATCTGTACGATGGAGTTGCTTCCACAATGCAAGGCATGCATGGATAATATTCATGAGCTAGTAGGGCGTTGCTTACCACATGATAGTAGTAACAAGTAGAAAGAAGTTTAACATTCTTATGAGTGGATTGCTCTTCCCCGCCCTGATTACGGTTCTGCAACAAGCAAGAAGCAAATCTGGGCAAGAGGCATTCTTCAAGGAAGTTGTGAGCACAGAGCAGCTGCCTTCCCTTCATGCAGAGGAGCAAGCTATTTTCCTCTGTGATTGGCTGGCTCCAAGGTCTCTCCCTCCTCAAGACTACTGGATTCCAGCCACACAAAAAGCACCACTGTCTGTGTATTGCCTCTGTGTAAAATAGTGGTTGAGTAAGTAGGTTCCAGGGGATGCAAAGGCCAACATTTCTTTTATATATATATATATATATATATATATATATATATTTGAGAGAGAAAGAGAGATAGAGAATGGGCATACTAGGGCCTCCAGCCACTGCAAATGAACTCCAGATGCATGTGCCACCTTGTGCATCTGGCTTATGTGGATACTGGGGAATCGAGCCTCGAACTGGGGTCCTTAGGCTTCACAAGCAGGCACTTAACCACTAAGCCATTTCTCCAGCCCCAAAGGCTAACATTTCTGCCACTGAATATTCCACCACAAGCCCACAGTGGAGAATTCCACCTATCTCTTCAACAATATATCTGCAGCTGTGATCTACTTTTAACCATATCAACAAGTTCATTAAAAAGCTTCTTCTGAGGGCTGGAGAGGTGACTTGGTGGTTAAGGTGCTTGCTTGCAAAGCCTAAGGACCCATGTTTGACTCTCCAGATCCCACGTTAGCCAAACACTCAAAGATGAAGCAAGCATAAGGTTGTATGTCCCACTAGGTAGAACAAGCATCTGGAGTTCAATTGCAGTGGCTGAGGCCCTGGCATGCCAATTCTCTCCCTTGCTCTCTGTCTCTGTATCTGTCTCTCTCTAAAAAAAAAAAAAAAGGCATTAAAAAAAAAAAACTTCTTCCACTTTTACTCAACACAATTTCACTGCTGCTTCTCAGCAGGCAATTGAGGCTGACTGAAGGATATTTCCTCCCCTCCCCCATACTCCAGCTTCCAGCCCTCTTAGAATAAGAACTCTTCTCCTTTCCAAGATTAATGGCTTCACTTTTTCCTTTCCAGGAATTTGGTCCCTCAAACATCTCTACTATGACTTCCCTTCTCAACTTTCTACCTCTATGATCCACTGTCTTTCCTTCCCAGGTTAAACTACTGTAAGATCGACAAAACCCTGAATGTACTGAACTCCCATTTGTCCTAAACTGTATTCTTGTCATTGAGAAACTCTGAAATAATTCACTTTTCTAACCTTTCCTGTATTTGCTAGATTCAACCTTTCCTCTTCTTATGCCCATCACAACACAATAATTCCTCTAAAGTAGGTAAGGCATCTTGTCTTGGGAATGTCAATAATTACAAATAACTATACACTTCAGACAATTTTTATTTTATTGTGGTTCCTTTTTCTTTTAGACAAATGTAAAGGAGTAGAAATTCCACATATAAGCACAGTGATCTACAGAACTTGATATGTGGTAGGGTAAAACATTCTGTTCAATAAAAGAAACTAAGATAACTATTTATCCATATAGATAAAAACTGAATCTCTATGGCACATACAAAACTAAATTATGCATGCAAAATTAAACTTAAAATCCTCTGGAAGAAAATGTGGAATATTTACTTTGGTAATGGAAAAGTTTCTTAAGACTCAAAGTAGACTTTGGAAGTGTGATCTATTTGAATATATTAAGATTAAAACTTTAGTAAAACACATCAGAAACTAAAAAGAGAAACCAGGGACTTGGAGAATGTATTTGTAAAACATTTACTCAATGAAAATAGCATCTAGAATATATGCAGAAATTCTATAATCCTATAATTTTAGCTTAGCTTGTCTGAGTTCTCTTCTCAACTAGATATTGACTTTGACTTCCATGTCCACTCTAGTTATCAAGAATCCTACCAAATTAGCTTATCAGGAATCCTCCCACCTTTGATATCTGATCATACTTCTTGTTCCCTACCAAGTGATACCCAACCACACCCTGCCTTCAACAAGAATCCTAAATCAGTTTGATAAGAATTCCCCCACACTTGCTGTCTCCTCTTAGTGAGTTCTAAATCACTGACCCCTCACCTTCCAGCTCTATCTTTGCTGTTTCTGTAGCTGAATCCAAACTCTCCTTTTTGCTATTGAGTTGGCCCTTATTGCCAACAGTCTTGAATAGTCCTGCTTAGTCTTAATAGTTGTCAGAATAAATTTTCTTTAACACGGGTTTAAAGAGACAACTAAAAGAAAAGATGAAAGTGCAACAGATACAGTAAGATTAAGTTCATGATCATGGTGATGAGATATATGCATATGATTAAATGCTATAAAGTAATGAAAATGAACAGACCACTATCATAAGCAGCAATGTTACTGAATTTCACAAACATAATATTGAGCAATGGAATATAGTACAAAAGATTATATCCTCTATGAAAAAGTATTTTTTCCATAATGTGAGAAGTCATCATAGCAGTTTCTTTTGGGAAACAGAGGATGGTAGCTGGTGAAGAGCATAAAGGAGGGTTCCATTTCATGACGTGGCTGGCAGCCACACAAATGGATTTACTTTGTAAACACTGTATGTCCTATAGTAGTAGTGGTGCAGTTTCCCATATGCATGTTTTGCCTCAACAAAAATGTTCAATCAGGGCTGGAGAGATGGCTTAGCAGTTAAGCGCTTGCCTGTGAAGCCTAAGGACAACGGTTCACGGCTCGATTCCCCAGGACCCACGTTAGCCAGATGAACGAGGGGCTCACGTGTCTGGAGTTCGTTTGCAGTGGCTAGAGGCCCTGGCTCGCCCATTCTCTCTTTCTCCCTCTCTCTCCTCTCTGTCACTCTCAAATAAATAAATAAATAAATAAATAAATAAATAAAAATGTTCAATCAAAGAATGTTAATCAATCTTTCCTCCTCCTCCCACTATTTCCAGGCTTTCTCTCTACCTGCCTCTTTTCTGCTAATGCTGCTATAATTTTTTCAGTAATCCAGACTCGTACACTAGACTGAAGTCTTTGAACCCTATCAGACCAACTCTTGCCAAGACCAGTCACTGTCAACTGCACGTCTTCACAAGTTGATCTTTCTTTCTCACCATTTTCAAACACTTCATGTTTTCTTTTTCTGCAGTTTGTAAATCAGGCTAGAAACCATTTTTGGAATTGCATTCTAATAAGTTTCCAGAGGTTTCTGTTCACTTGAATAAAAAAAAAAATCTCTGAATAAAATTTTAAATACTTTCAGGAAAACAATAAGAAGGGTAGAAATTAGTCAAGATTTCCCTGACAATATCTAGGAAAACAGAGGGAACCTAACCTGACATACCTGCCTTTGAACTCATGATCTCTTTATTTTAAGATACTCTTTTTTTTTGTTTTTTATTTATTGGCAAACAGAGAGGGGAGAGGAGAGATAGAATGGGTATGCCAGGGCCTCTAGCTGAACTCCAGTTATTGCCACTTTGTGCATCTGGCTTTACATGGATACTAGGGAATTGAACCTTGGTCATTAGGCTTTGCAGGAAAATGTCTTCACCACTGAGCAATCTCTCCAGCCTCCCCTCTCTTTTTTCAAAAAGAAAATCCCAAAAGTCTTCAGGCTACACTTAGAATTCAAAATTCCATAAGATTTTAATTATGTGTTCATGGATGTGAATGTGTATGTTAATAAATTAAATTTTTTAAATCCATAAAAATCTTAACCTTTTAAATCTTTAACACATAGTTAATTAGGATGTTATCTTTTCTTATGACTATCAAAGCAATCCCTGACAATTCTGGAAGTGCTGTCTCTCCTTCCAGCAGGTCAGGCAGTGAAGGCTTTGCAGAAGTACTTTTGCATACTCCATCTACCTGACTGTCTTGGCCAGCTTGGAAGCTGACAGGGCTGACATCTTCTTTAGGAACTTCTTGCGTAGTAGTGAGGACACCATCCTCTAAGAGGACAAGAGCACCTTGCTGTCCAAATGATTAGCTGATATAAGAAGCCACTGCCTAAACTCCTCCTGCCATTAATATCTAGTGGCATGACTTTGGCAAATCAACCTAGCCAGCACTTGGTTGTACCTGGAACAGTCAAAGCACTTCCAGGAGGGTCCCGCTGTGGGCAAGTTGCTCTTGTTGCCACCTCAAGCCTCTCCATGGGCTTCTCTTAATCCACCATGGGCTGCTCAGGCAGTGCCGCTTCATTCACCGCTGCTCTAGCTCACCTGTCCACCAACTGTACATTTGATGCCACTACATTTTTCACCTTCACGATTAACCTGTTACAACAATGTCCAGGATGAAAACTGACCAGAACTAGCCACAACCTTTCAATGAATTTTAAAATATTTGGTGTGTCCCAATTATTTCAACGACATAGCAATCAAATATCTTCCATTCATATTTTCATTATTATTTTCATATTCTTTCAAATAAACTGAGCATGTCAGATTGAGCTAGATCCAACTAGACTTATTGGGTGCATGGCTGGACAAGTCTCACAGAAAATCTGGAGCAAAGTCTGATCATATCTTCATTTACGTGCCAGGTGAAATTAGATCCTGAAGTTCTGCTCCACTCAGTGAAACTAAACGTTCCAAACTCTTCTACTCTATGTGACAGAACAATAGCAGGCTGGCAGGCATTAACATCAGTTATTGCTATACTATTTTAGGTTTTAAACTTCAAGCTTTACTTCTTAGGAAAAACACTCAAGTTGGAGGAAAGATAAATAATAAGCTCGAGAAAGCATGAAGAAAGGTAAAGAATGGAAAGAAGAATATATGAACTCCTAAATAGTTTATCTTCTTTATTATTCTACGCCAAAGTGAAAATACACACATAGATTCAAACCCTTATTTCACCTAGAAAAAGAACCCATTTTCTAAATGCTGCCTTGCACATGGTTACACATTTGGTCATCACAAGTTATCCCCAAAGGAGTGAAAGGGGAAGTGGGAGAACCAATAACTATGATTTTTGTTAAAGCAAAGAAAAAAGCATTGGTGAGTGGAATGAGGGGAAAGATAAATTTATCACATGTGTAATGCATCAGCAAAATGGTACATGCCTGGCCCATTAAAAAAAAAAAAAGCAAACCTTGTTTGAGCAGGGTCTTGCTATGGTAGCCAGGAAAATTGATCTATACCTCCCAGACTCATGTTATCTTACCCCTTAGTCTCCAAAGGGACTCCAGGGCACAGCACTGTATCCAAATGATAATGCATTGTTCAAGTTTCACAAAAATTCAATAGCTTATAGATTGTTGTTCTTCATTTAACAGAGAAGCAAAGTCTCAGAGGTGCTAATTAATTTCCCCCAAATCACACAATATGATCACTTGCTAATAGGTGAACACTGGCCAGTGTAACTCCAAGGCCTTGGCTTTCACACCATAGCTAGCTGCAGAGGAAGGGGAAAGGATTCTGATGAAAAGGAGAGTGGCAGCATTAGTATCAGGCTGCAGAGACCTTTTCATGAGCAAAATTCATCAGAGAAGGAAGGGATTGCAGTGAAAACGCAAAACGTGGGGCTGGAGAGATGTCTTAGTGGTTAAGCGCTTGCCTGTGAAGCCTAAGGACCCCGGTTCGAGGCTCGATTCCCCAGGACCCATGTTAGCCAGATGCACAAGGGGGTGCATGCATGTGGAGTTCATTTGCAGTGGCTAGAGGCTCTGGCGTGCCCATTCTTTCTTTCTCTCTCTCTCTTTCTCTCTCTCTCTCTCTCTCAAATAAATAAATAAAAATGAACAAAAAAATTTTTTTAAATGCAGAGTGCCATCTTTATGTGCTAAACCTTGAAGAAAAAGACATGATCACATATGTGTTAAAATACAGGAATAGCTCAGAAACAAAGCCCCAAACAAGAACTGTTAAGAACAGCTTCTTGTGTCATTTTAGTGCTCATATGATTTTCAGTCTTAACCAATTGTTAACATAAATACATCTAGGAAATTAACTGATTTCTGTTTTTAAAAATCTTCTGATGTTGAAAATATACCTAATAGTAAATAGAACCAGGGAGCATGGCTCGTGCCTATAAGCCCAGCACTTGGGAGGTGGAAGCTGGAAGATCATAAGTTTAAGACCAAGCTGGGCTACCTCTCTCCGTTCCCCAAAAAACTTTTTAACTAAAAAATATAGTAACTAGACTGTTAGTGAAAGAATCTAAACTAAGCATGCATATTTATTTCTAGCCCTCCTGAAACTCTCCAAAATAAAAGAATCAAAATGATATGAAGCCACGAGGACAAAGATGGGAGATAACATAGGAACATGGAGGTTCTTTTTTTTTTTTAAATTTTGAAAGAGGAGGAAGAGCCCCAACTGACTTAACAGGGGAAAGTCAACAAGTAGGAGCATGTTGCTGGCCCCAGAACCTCAGAAAGGTGTGGATTGGAGGCACCTGGTATTGCTGAAGGTCCGGGAGTTAGAGGCGCCTGGTGTCCCTGAAAGCAAAGGAAAATGCTGAAACTAAAAATGAGAGAATTGGTTAATATGTCTATTTGGGGAACAATTGGAGCCCTAGACCCTTTCTCCCAAGCCAAAGCAGCAGGTGCCCATCATCAGTGACCACTGGACATGGGCTCCTTGGAGAAGTCAAACAAATACGGCAGGCCTTGTTCAAGGGCAAAGCAAACAAAAATCAAGTAAGGTGCTAAAGCCAGATGTTGAGTCAAGTATTTTTGATGTCTCAGCCCTCTTTTATGTCAAAGTTTCCAGCTCGGGCAGCCAGGAATGTACCCTAGCTTTCTCACCTCTGAGCGAAAAATGTAGAAAAACCACTCAAAAGACTGGTAAGCAAGCCCCACATACACACACATAGAGCTTCCGATTCATTTCACACACAGATTTCCCCTTTTCTGTGTACAATATATAATGTTTCCGTTACATTATGAAAGAACAGAATGTGTGTTCTATCCCTCTGATACACTATGATGTACTTAAGATAGAGCCAAGTACATATTAGGTACTGGATAAATATTTACAGAATGATTTAATGTGTATTTAAATATGTTAGCCTCTCAGAGAGACCCATGAATTTCAAAAATGCTCTCTTTATATTTGTAGAGTATCACTTATAGGAGTTAGTAAGTCTCCAGACCTCACCACTCTACAGCTAAATTGCACTTCATTGTACCTCAATTTTAAAAGCAATATCCATGGTAATGAACTTCTATAGCCTCTATAAGTGTAGGGGTTAATTTTTCTTTTATTATAACAATGGGAAACCATAGCTCCTTACACTGACTTCATAGTTCCTCTTCTTTTTTTTTTTTTTTTTTTTTTTTTTTTTTTTTTTTTGTCTTTTTTCTTTTTTTGGTTTTTCGAGATAGGGTCTCACTCTAGCCCAGGCTGACCTGGAATTCACTATGGAGTCTCAGGGTGGCCTCGAATTCACAGCGATCCTCCTACCTCTGCCTCCCGAGTGCTGGGATTCAAGGCGTGCGCCACACCTGGCTATAGTTCCTCTTCTTAAATGAAAGCAAAAGAGAGATCCCATAAGGATACTGACTATAGACTACTTGAGGAATGTGCTAGAGTTCCCTCTAGTGGCCAAAAAGAGCTAACACATCCCACCAGAATCTACACCTAGTAAAAGTGGTTCCCTCCAAAGGTATAAATGAGGAAATGCAGCCCCCAGACTCCCATTCAGACAACTGAAATGATTCCATCAAGTGGCTATACAGGAAAGTCAGAGGAAAGAATAAACACATTATCTAGTTACAACTAAGTAGAGAAATAGAATCTGTTCTCCCATTCCACCTCTTATATCTGCCATATTAATCCTGTTATCTACACCTTTCCCCAAAACATACATAGCCCTGTATGCCTGAGTGTTACACTTACACATACCCATGTCATATGCTTCACATTTGCTGAATGTGAATCATGTCGCTGGCCTCAGAAATTCAATACCATCTAGCTTCCATTTCTTTCTTTCTTTCTTTCTTTCTTTCTTTCTTTCTTTCTTTCTTTCTTTCTTTCTGAGAGAAAGAGAGAGGAAGTATAGAGAGGGAAATAATGGGCATGCTAGGGCCTTGGGCCATGGCAAATGAACTCCAGACACATGCACCTCCCTGTGCATCTGGCTTCTATGGATACTGGGGAGTTGATCCTGGGTCCTTGGGCTTCTCAGGCAAGTGCCCTAACCAATAGCCATCTCTCCAGCTCTCCATTTATCTGTATAGGATATGTTAAGTTACTCTAAAGGGTTTTAAAATGCTCTCATCCCAGATATTTTCATGACTGGTTCTTTCTCTCCAGTTCCCTGCTGGTCTCTTGCAGAAAGCCCTCATATGTTACCCTCATATCACTGTATTTTATTTCTACCAAAACACTTATTTCCTTCTGATACTGAAGGAGAAATAGGAGAAAGGTAAGTTCTTTTAGACAGTTTCAGCTAGGAACAGAAGTCCAAAAGAGATAACCAAGAGATGCCATCACACATGTCAACCCATCTTCACACAAGTGAAACTCAGGAACTCGTGTCTGATCTCCATTCCCCTACAACAGCTATGGTATCCCCTGATGCCCAAAGTCTAGCATGCTATCTAAGTGGGTGGCCTGCAATACCCAGGTGGGCTGGCCCAGAAGCCTGCCCCTTCAACTCCACAAACCAATAAGGTCTTCCCTTTGTATACCTGAATCTGACAAACGGATGCATTTTTAATTAACTGCACAGGCTGTAGTCCACCCTGTTTTGCTCTCCCTGCATCCCCTTGCTCTGCTCTGTGATCTCTGCTTAGATATACACATTAGTCTGACTTTCACCCCACTCAGCACAGATGGGTGGGAGAGAGCAGAGTACTGGTTCTTGGTCTGAGTAGCTTTCTGCTTGCCTCTTGTGGTGGTTTGATTCAGGTGTCTCCCATATACTTAGGTGTTCTGACTACCAGGTCACCAGCTGATGGCAATTTGGGAATTAAACCCTCCTGGAGGCAGTGTATTTATTGCTGGGGTGGGCTTATGGGTACTATAACCAGCTTCCTCTTTCCAGTGTTTGGCACACTTTCCTGATGTTGTTGTCCACCTGATGTCGACCAGGAGGTGATGTCCACCCTCTGCTCATGCCATCATTTTCCCTGCCATCATGGAGCTTCCCCTCAAGTCTGTAAGCCAAAATAAACCTTTTTTAATTTTTTTCCCCACAAGCTTCTCTGGGTCGGGTGATTTCTGCCAGCAATGCGAACCTGGCTGCAACATCTCTGCTTTATACTTTGGGGTAACTTCCCACTTTAATTCCGTATATAATTTTCCTTTGGTCCATGTATCCACCATGTGCATATTTCCCTTACACTCTAGATGTGGGTGCTCTTTCTAACTCTGGGCCCATTACATGTGTAATTTCTCTAAACTCGGGGTAACCATGGGTATAACCCTCTTTACTACTTGTTTCCCATCTAAGTTTCTTGGTTTCTGCTTTGATATTTTCCCTCTGCTATTCTTCCTTAAGCCACCACCATTTGTCCTCTTAACTTCCTTTCGTGGGGAAGCTCAAGGCAGATGCTATGTGAGTTCCTTCTAAATCTCCTTACACAAGTTCCCAGGTTCTACCTTCCTTGTGCTTGTGGCTCCACTCCAGTCTTTCCATAAAAACCTCAATTCCTCTGAAATGAATTTCATGGACTATGCTGTGTTTTCACATGAATACAAGTTTCCTACTTTCCATGTGCTTATGACAGTTCTAGCCTTCTTCTTAGATCCCAGTTTCCCTTAAATAAACCCTACAGTTTGTGATTGCTCCCTAACTAAACTTTATAATTCATAATTTATCCTTCTTCAGTCCATTTTTATTAATTCTTTGTTAAAAATAGGACAGGATCCAAAATTAGGGTTCATAAACTTGGGGAACCGCTCCTGAACCCCAAAATTCTGCATCAATACTTTCCTGTTTGACTCTCTGCTACTGTTTCCACTGATTAAACTGTAATGTATTTAAAAAATGTGTTTCTTCCAAATCCCCTATTCCAAGGACAAAAAGCAGATGCTCAATAAACATTGATTGGATAAACAAACGAAAACATGTACAAGTAGAGTAAAAATTGATATTTCTATATATTATGCAAAACAAGAGCTACCTTCTTCATAGTGCTTACATTTACTGAAAACACTTTCTGGCAAAGCTAGCCCTAAACCAAGAGTCTCAATACTTAATTAAATCAAACTTATAAGTAGTTTAATTTCTTGAAAGCTTTGGGGCTAGAGAGATGGCTTAGCAGTTAAGGCATGTGTTTGCAAAGCCTAACGACCAGCTTCAACTCCCCAGTACCCACATAAAGCCAAATGCACAAGGTGGCACACTCGTTTGTAGTTTGTTTGCAGTGGCTGAAGACCCTGGCCTGCCTATTCTGTTTCTGCCTGTCTGTCTGTCTCTCTCTCTCTCTCTCTCTCTCGTGCGTGCGCTCTCACTCTTGCTCTCGCTCTCGTTCCCTTTGCTTTCTAATAAATAAATAAATGGAATGTTTTAACCTCTTACAAAACTAAAGCTTTTGACAAGCACATTAGTATCCAAATAGAATTATGCCAAGCAGCTCACTCTGATACATGGGACCCATTTGGCTGTGAGTTTATTCTGATCTGTTTATGAGAAGGAATCCAGAGAGATGACAAAGAAACACTGCTATTGTCAGGGAGGCCATTAGCCCTTTAAGTGTTTTCAGTCTAGAACTACATTTTCATGCTTTGTGCATTGGAGCACAAATATCCAACTGGAGAATTATTTAAGCCTTGACCAGGTATATATGCTCCCTCTCCATTGTAAGTACAGCCCTGCCCAAAGTGGTTTTGTTGACTCTGAGGGACACAGGGCAGCCTTCCCCAGCACAAGAATACAGATTGTGCTCCAAATACCATGGCAGAGTATCACCTCTGCCATCTACTATGTGAAGGGGTTTTTGTTTGTTCGGCTGATGTTTGTGCTGGAGATTAGACACAGAGCCTTGGACACGCCAGGCAAGCACTACAGCACTGAGCCACAAGCACAGCACTACCTCCTTTCTTTCAACGTTTCAATTTAAGACAAGATCTCCCAAAGTTGTCCAAACTGCCCTTGATCTCACTCTATAGCCTCAACTGGCCTCTCCCTTGTAATCCTCCTGCCTCAGCCTCCCAGGCAACTGGAATCACAGGCCCATGTCTCTAGTCCTGCCCTCTGTAAAGAGTTCCCAGTGTTTCAAACAGCAGCATAGCTTATGTTGCCTCTTGAATCACCATCACAGTTCACCCATGATTTAATTAGGATCATTATTTACAAAGTTTGCTTACACAAACTAAAATTTAGACCCATAGTACAAGGAAGGATTTTAACTCTCATACTCTAAGTTTTCTCCATGGTGCCCTATATTAAAATGTATCCTCAAGAAACAATATTCTTGGGCCAGCTTATCTTTCTCTCATCTGTAAAACAAATGTGTTTCAAGAGTTAATGTTGTTTTCCTGTTTCTAGTAAAGTGGCTGAAAGACGAAGGCAACCCATCAAAGCATGTACGAACACAGCTTCTTCATGACATAGGCTCAGTCCTAATCCAAGCCCCGCCCTTACAAACTGAGTGTCTGAGTGTGCTTGGAGCTGGCTAACTGTACCAAGACCTCGTATCTTAATTGTAACAGTGCTTGTCCCCTAGTTCATAACAATCTAGTCAAGTAACTCATCTACTGTTCTAGCCCGTAAGCGCTAAATAGATAGTTGTAATTATTATAAAAAATTATATACTTGAACATTTCCAAATTCTTTGAAAAATCTTAGCTAAAGTCATAATTTATTAATTGAATTAAATACTTTCCTTTTAGTTTAATTAGTATTAACAATAAAACTACTTCAAACCAGGCATGGTGGTGCACATCTTTAATACCAGCACTCTTAGGAGGGAGAGGTAGGAAGATGGCCACGAGATCGAGTCCACCCTGAGACTACATAGTGAATTCCAGGTCAGGCTTAGCTAGACTGAGACCCTACCTTGAAAAAACAACAACAACAAAAAAAAAAACTTCTTCAAACTTTCTTCAAATAGAGAAAAGTTTATGACCATCATTTTTTTTTTCTTTCCAGAGGTAACTCAAATTATTTGACAGATATCTCTTGTCTGGTTTTTTGTTTTTGTTTTGTTTTTTCTCTCTCTCTCCTTAACTGGTTTTCCTTGTTAATTGCTCATTTCTGTACTAACTTTGAGGATTTTGTATCTCCCAGATTGGTAACACTGGAGAGGTAATTTAATATCTACAGGTTCAGCTTCCATTCTTATACAAGCAGCCCTAATTAAACTGGGGGCGGGGGGGGGGGGACACGTAAGTGGGAAGAAGAGGAGGCTCAGCAGGAGGGTAGAGGACAAAAGATAATGGGGGTGAACAAGATCAAAATACATTATAAGCAAGTATGACATTATCAAATAAATAAATATCTTCTTCTGCATCCATCAACTGAGAATTGTGGTGGACATCAATCATACTATTCTCTCAGCACTCCTTTTGAATAGTCATCATTTTACTCCATCTATATTCCCTCGAAACTAAAAAGGGACCAAACATATAAACAGTCTAGAAGTGACCACTTGACTCAAGATGGACCAGTGAGACATTTGCAACAAATTTTGGGATTCAGAATTCTAATTTTTTATTTTTTAATTTCCTCCTAAATTCTGAAATTAAAAACAAAATCCCAGATGCTGTCAATGGCTGCATTTGCTATTTGTGGGAGATTGTCCACAGTGAAAGAAAACAATGATGCAAAGATGCTTGGAGGAGGAGGAGAGGGAGTCTTAATAGTCCTAACAGCTCTGGGTTCTTCTCTTCCTGATGCTTGGCTTTCCCATTAAGCCTCCCAGTACCTTTCCAATAAATAATCCTTGGGCCATACATAACTTGGATTTCATTTCTAAAACTTAAAAAATAATCTATGCTTTGAATGACTGACATAAAAAGTCCATGAGATAAAATCAATAATTGCCTAGCATATTACTGGCATATAATGTTTAATTAAGAAATGATATCTACTTATGTTCTTTAAATAATGCAAATGTGAATTAATGAACACAATTTTCAAGCCTTCAAATGTTTCTTCTTGCAATTTCAAAATTACTCAAAAGAACCTTTGGATCTTAAGAGAATTGTAATAAGGACTGGAGAGATTGCTTAGTGGTTAAGGTGCTTGCCTGTGAAGCCTAAGAACCCAGGTTCGATTCCCCAGTTCCCATATAAGCCAGATGCACATGGTGGCAAATGCATCTGGAGTTTGTATGCAGTGGTTGGAGGCCCTGTGTGCCCATTTTCTATCTGCCTCTGTCTCTCTCATAAATAAATAAATAAATAATTAAAAAAAATAGTTTAAGTAATAAAGAAATACTCTGAATTAATGTTGCTACATGTCTATAAGTCTAACTGAGAGACTCCTGTGTAGCTGGGAAACCTTAAAGAAGATGAATCCCATGACCAAGTAGCCAGTCCACAATTCTTTCAACTCATTTGTTAAGATTACACATAAGAGGAAAAGTGGAAAAAGAATGCAGACTTATCCACTCATATAGAAATGTCTAATACACATGAATTACAAAATAGTGACTTGACTGCATTCGCTTCCATCTTCACATAGCGGAGCTCATGCATTTTAGTGAAGAAAAAGAAAATCAGCAGAACATACCTGGAGAGACACTACACTGACAGTATCAAAGTGGATGTGTCCGTTGGGCTCTGTGACAGCAGGGTTCGCATAGCATGTCACACCATTGATCGCCGGTAATGCTTTAGGTTGATGTGCTTTTTCTTTAGACCCACAGTCATCATTTCCAAAGTGGGTATGGTCATTCTACATGTGAAAACAAACAAAAAAGAATGAGTAGTGTCTAAAAAGAAAAGCAATCAGTTGTACAGATGAGAAAATGATCCGCTGATTTTCATTTGTCAAAGAGAAAAATTATATTTATTCTTTATGTACTGTTATCTCTTTAGAGTAATATAACTTTTCCTTTAAACATATTCTCATTTAGTAGAGTCTGTGGTTTCTGTTTTTTAAGTTAGGGTATATTTTGATGACTGAACGAAATACAAATTATGCATATGAGTTTTTTGCATGTGTGTATATAGAATATGTATGTGGCATGATATCTGGGGTGTGTGTGATATGTGGCACATGCATATGTGTGTGCAGATTCCCATGCACATACATGAGAAAATCAGAGGACAACATCTAGTGTCCTCTTGTCACTCACCCACATCTTTCTTTCCTTGAGATGATGTCACTTCTTCAGCCTGGAGTCCAAATGAGTCTCCAAGTCACTCATGCTTAAGCAGCAAGCACTCTTAACCACTAAGCTATCTTTCCAGACTGCTTATGTATTAGTTGACATTAAATTGTGGGTACTTGTTCCAAATTATATCATATGAATCAAGTATTTCTCTTAAACTTGCTAATAATATGTTGACTTTACATTCTTTTTGCATTCACAAGTAAAATAAATGAACTGTTCACATAATTCTAAGAATAATATTTCTGCCTTCATTATGGGGTCTTACAGTGTGCCATATTAGTGTCTTCAGTAAAGTCCGTTTACCTGACCATATGTCTTCAATAGCATCTTAAGTGTTCTTTCAACAAAGAAGAGTATGTAAAACCCACCAAACACAGCAACAGCCTTCTCAACATAGTTATCAATTTTGGGGTTAAATCCAAAGGCCTGAAGAAAGAGAAAAATAAGGGACAATTCAGATAAAAAGAATTAATTTGCTTTCTGAAATAAAAAGACATAATTTCTTACTACTTTTGCTAAAGTTATAAGTCCACATTCAAATACTCTGAAATTTGAACAACTAAATAATATACAATGCATAGAAACTTTAGAAATCATCCCATTGAACTAAAATCACCTAAAGATCTTACAGCCTCCTCTCTGTGACAACTATAATAATATTTATCTTAAATGAAAAAAACTTTTAGCAGTCAAGAATCTGCCTTGGTTCCCTTCTTTAAAAGATAATATTCAGTCTATGTTATGAAGAAAGAAGAGCTATTAATCACTCACTATCTCCAAAAGAAACATTTTGGGTTACTAATTTTACAGATGAATCTTCTTATACCTAGAAGACACCTTTAAGTCCTCAAAACCAAAGGTTGAGTCAGCCTCTATCTCTCTCTCTCCCTCTCTCTCTCTCTCTCTCTCTCTCTCTCTCTCTCTCTCACTCACACACACACACACACACACAATCACAATGAGAACAAATCATCTGTTGTTGAAAAGACTGTCCTCTCAGGACAAAAGTTGGACAAGAGTTTGAGTTAGAAATTATAAAGGACCAAGATGTCTCTAGAACACAAGGAGCATAAAGTTAAAATGAATAAAACAGGAGGAAAAAAGTAATACCACGTGTCAAAAGCCAAAACTTTACAGGACTTCACATACTGACAACCTCCCCTCTGAAAAGGAGATGTCAGCTTTCTGGCTGTCCATCTGCCATTGGGGGTGTCTTATGTTTATATCTTCACTTAAGTGATTCCTCTATGACTGTTTCATGCAGAAACAGTATAGTAATTTTTACTTCATATGCCTAACACATATTAGAAAAACAAAATAAAATAAAAATGAAATTTGGTGTTTTATTAAAAAACAGGTGTGTGTGTGTGTGTGTGTGTGTGTGTGTGTGTGTGTGTGTGATGGGTGCTCAGGTATAAGTGCAGGTGTGTGTATGCCATGATGCATATGTAGAGATTAGAAGACACCTTTGTGTGCAGTCCTCCTGTTCCACCTTCTGCCTTCATTGTTCCATACACACCAACATAGCTGACCCACGGATTTCCAGGATTCTGCTGTCTTTGATCCCCATCTCACTGTAAGAGGCCTGACATTATAGATACTTACTATGGCTTCTGAGTTTTACATGGGTTCCAGGAATCCAAACTCCAGTCATCACACTGTACTGGCAAGCATTTTTATCCTCTGAGACATCTCCCTAGCCCCAAACAGATTCTTTATAAAATAGAGTATCATAAATTATGGGTATAGACTTTCCAGGCCACATGCAATACACCTGTTCATTTTTGCATTGCTTGTGCTCAAATTCAAAGTTTGATGCAAGCTAGGCAGACACTAGCTCTGAGGTCCATCTTCAGCCCAGTTTGTTTAATTTAACTCACAAAACAGGCAAGATAATAAATAGAGCTATATAGAATATAACATGACCTCAAATATATCGTACAAAATGTATTTCTAATGAGAAAATGTGTACTGCCATCCTCATTGTTTTATAAGCCAAATACATGGCCATAGTCAAGTCATTTAATAAAATCCTTTGGATCTTAATATTTTCTTTTTTACAACTGACTGTTTCAAGTAAATATTCTCCTAAGTTCTTTCTGGTTAGAAGAATATTAATCAAATCTATGACTCTAAGAAATTATACCTCATTTTCATATACAGATTAAAAACTAAAGAAACTGGGGCTGGAGAGATAGCTTAGTGGTCCAGGTGCCTGCCTGCAGAGCCAAAGGACCCAGGTTTGACTTTCCAGGACTCATATAAGCCAGACGCACAAGGTAGCGAATGCGTCTGGAGTTTGTTTGCAGCTGGTTGAGACACTGGAGTGCCCATTCTCTCTCTCCCTTTCTCTCTCTCTTTTTCTCTCTCCCCCTCTCTCAAATAAATAAATAAAATACCTTTTTAAAAAACTAAATAAACTGTTAGTTGTTTTGTAAAATTTATAAGGGAGATAAGTCTTAAAATACTATTTTCTCTTTACTGTGGGTCTTGTCTCTCACTCTTTACATATACAGTATAAATGGAGAGATAGAGTTCTTATACACATCACTCTCCCTTGCTCTCCTTTGTGACTTTCTCTCATATTAATTAATGTCTCTCTTTCCCCACTATTCATCATTCCCTATCTTTTCCTCTCTTATTTTCCTTCCATTATTTCTTTTTCTTATATTGCCATAAATAGTATAGGTCTGAAATCAAACATACACATTATTTGTTGATTAAATGAACAGTGAACTATAGTAAATGTCAAGTCAATAGCACATTTTATCAAAGGAAAACAGGTTGCTATTTATTTACTGGTATTTGATGTTTTCTCTCAGTAAAAAAAAAAAAAAAAAAAAAAAGGATTGTCAACTACACACATAATTAACCTCCAGTCTTCTAGAGCTATAGTAAGCATATGAGGGAATTTTGTAGTCAATCCTCAATAAATTTGACATTGCATGCTCTTCAAAAAAATAAATAATGAAACTATGCAGAAAAATTAAATTTTCCAAATGCAAGGCAGAATGAAATGCTAAAGCCTCAGGTGTCCCAGAGCTGTCTGAGCACATCCTGCTGGCTAACCTCCTAGAATATTAATTTTGTCCCTAACACTAACATTTACTGCAGCTTAAGACAAGCTTTTTACACTTGGTGAGATTCAGTTTTCTCTAACCCAAAACACCATAAACCTGATTATAAAATGCTGTGAGAATTATAGAGACTAAAAATGTACGAAGTGCTAAAATGTTTAAAAGAAGCAATTACTCACAGAAACAAATAGCCCACATCCTTACCTCTGGAATGAGTTGGAAAATTGCATTTGAGAAAAGAGTCCCAATAGCTAACCCCACAAAATATGTCAAAATTTTGGGGAAATATGACTTCTTTATCAACGGAGTCAAAACCAACCCAAGGAGAGATGCCAGGTTAATAATCGTCACTGACAGGAATCCATATCCCCAAACTGTGGGTCAGACAGAAAAGAGTAAAATTAGTTATAAACAAGAAGCCAAATGAAGTCTTATTGTACGTACATTAAGCTTTAAACAAATATTTTCCCTAAAATGAAAAAAATCAGTAAAAATTATACATAAAATTGAAAACATAAATATAGCAGAGTGATCATTAATAGAAAGAGAGCTTATAGGGGCTGAGGATGCAGTTCACTTGGTAGAACACTTGCTTAGCATGCACAAAACCATGGGTTCAATTCTCAGTATCTACTACATAGACTAGGCATGGTGGTGAACACCTGTTATCCCAGCACTTGGGAGATGGAGACAGGAGGATCAGGACATCAAGGTTACTCTTGGCTACATTTTGAGTTGGAAGCCAGCCTAAGACACATGAGTCCCTGTCTCACAATAAACAAAAGAAATACTTCTTTAGCTTTAATCTACTGTACATCCCCACTATGGGATAGAAGAGATGTCCAACTTGCAGGAAATCTGTAGACTATCTGAACGGTGATAGGCAATCTGAGATCCACAGTCTCCCAGCTACACAGCTTCACCTGTGGCTCAAGGCCCTTCATAGGAAGACAGAGGCACTGAGCTTCAGGGGGGAAAACAGCTGATGGGCAGAAAATTTGAGTCATGGTAGGTTGGAGTGACTTGGCTTCAAAGTGACCTTTACTGTCAACACTAACTTTGACTTTGTCAAAATCAGTTGTCTCAGATGCCGGAAAGCACCCTCAGACCAGGAAGCTCTCAGCCTCCCTGTGGGTCCTCCCAGAACCAGAAGTCACCCAGTGCTATAAGCACACAGGAAAAGACCATGTCGGCAGGGGAAAAGCTCCACTGCACAATTCATCTTGCCAGGCCCAGATCAAGGATAAAAGATGATGGTGGTTCACCTTTCATTCTGATTCCCAAGAGATACACTCCATAAACGTAGTGTGGAATGCAATGTGCAAATACCATCTTAAGTTTGATGGCTACCTAGATGTGTAACCTATCTTGATCCTAGAGGTTTGGTTTAAGGACAGATGGGCATCTGAGTAAAAGAATGACAGGATATTTGCTGACAGCAGTGCAGGCTGAGATACAATATGGCCCTTGTAGCTGAGTTACACATGGCTTTGATGTGGCCCCATATATCATGCATGCAGCTCTATTTGAAAGATGAGAACAATGCCGCTTAATTGCCATTTCTTCAGAATACTTATAAATCACCTATAAAGAGAAGAGACTCTTTCTCACTGGCACTGACATAAAAATACACTAGTAGACTAATGCTCTGTGGGCATTTATCCTGTGCCAGGCACTGTGCTAAGCCAGCATCATGTTCTATCTCACTGGATCCCACAAAGCCCTGTGAGGTAAGTATTATTATCTCCTTCACATAGTTGAGGAACTCTAGACTACGGAGTTCAAATAAATCTGTGTCACAAAGATAGAAACCCACATTTCAAAGCCAGATGTCTGCTCTGAAACACCAGATCTCTAGAAATGTGCTTTGCTGCCCCATAGAGGTCATCTAACTTCTAAAAATACCCGAAAACTCCACAGAACCATAAAGTTCTATTTTAAATTGACTGTACCTCACAAATACAAGATTACATACTATTATTCTAACCCAAGCAATTCTATCTAGCAATAAACAAATTTAGCAAACATTTATTGAACTGAGCATGAAGACCATGATTCCTGCCAACAAACAGAATTCAGTTTTCTTCCTGGAGAGCTAGGAAGTGTGTGTGTGTGTGTGTGTGTGTGTGTGTGTGTGTGTTACACGTGTACACATGTGAATGTGCATAAGCAATGGTACATGTCCAATGGTACAAGAATCATCACAGTGGTGGCCATGATGGCCATCTTCACCAAACACTCCCCTATCAGTTCCAGATCCCAGCCATGCCCTAATGTCCTGAACAGCCTATCTCATTCCCTTTCACTACCTTATCATTCAAGACCATGCTATAATGTCCATTACCCTCAGACTTTCTCCTCAATCCCACACCTTCATCTATGGAATTTTTACAGTATTTCTTCTTAACACAATCTTTTATCCTATCACTGGCCTTCACACATTCATTTAATCAATATAAATACTGGTAACCATACTGGGTAAACACGACAGATACATGCTGAAAACTAAAACAAGAAGGAAAGGAAGTTTACCAAGTAAAGACAAAGCTATTTACTCATTTCAGCTCATCAGTCTCCACTAAGAAGTTTTACCATAATACTCATTTACTACTTCCACTAATATGAGAAACCCCAGGATAACTACAATGCCCCAGTTTGCCCCAGAAAATCCCAAAGATAGTTGGTGAGAAAACCCTACAAATTCTACTTCAGCTATTTCTCATTTCCATTGCCCATAGTTCAGGGCTTATTATCCCTCACTCCTCCATCTGCTAGAATATCACAGCACTCAGTCTGATCCCTCTGGTTGATGTGGCCTTCAGACTGCTATACCATAATACAGAGTAATCTACTCCTGTATCTATTCAAAATGGCCCTTCATAAACTGACTCCCATGCAACCTCTCCAGTGCATGCACCCCTTTTACAAAACAGTCTTCATCCAGACACAAGGTTTTAAATTGTGGCTCCCATTTAGAAGCCTTTTCACCTTTATTGCTTGAGAAGCTTGCATGCAGGTCTCCAAATCAACATAAACATCCCCTCTGTTGAGTTCTGTTGAGTTTCTTCCTCCAGCAGAGAGCTGTCTTTTGCTCTGCAAGATTCCATAGCTCTTGACTTAAACCTAATTGGTCTAGTTTCCATATCTTGTGTGCTATAGAAAGTGCTCTACTATGTACTTATCTATATCATATAAAAAGTGAGGAGCTGGGGCTGGGGAAATGGCTTAGTGGTTCAGGCATCTGTCTGCAAAGTCTAATGGCCCTGGTTCAATTCCCTAGGACTCATGTAAGCCAGTTGCACAAGGGGGCACATGTGTCTGGAGTTCGTTTGCAGTAGCTGGAGGCCCTGGCACACCCATTCTCTCTATCTGCCTCTTTCTCTCTCTCATAAATAAATAAATAGATAAAACAATTTTTAAAGTGAGGAGCTATGTTTAATACACTTCAGTGTCTAGTAAATTCTCTAGGAAATAGCACAAATCTCTGCTGAATGCATTCATAAACACCCAGAACTCTTTCCAAAGATCAATTCTCCTGCCTATTTGCCCTTTCTAATTTTTCTTGCCTCTGTGTACATTTATCAGAGCCATTTAGAAAACTGTGGGGATGGACGTGGTCACACCCGAGACACACTCCATGGCTTTTTCTTTGTGTGTTCTTAGAATGCTGCTTTTCAAATGATCTGTCCCGCCCCACAAAGAATGAAAAAAAAAAAAAAACTTTTCCATGTATACATACAAGTTCCTCAAGTGCTATGTTTCAGAAGGGTCTCATCTACTTCTATGAGAACTCTGAAACTGTTCAAGTTCCAAGAAACATGAGCAATGACATTAACATTTATCAAATGCTCATTGAGTATTAAGATTCTTCTTGAAACTTGATATATTTTAACTCACTGAATTATCAGAACAGTTTTTGACATATGTACTGATATTATCCCAACTTTGCAGATGAGTTAACATGATTCTATAATGATTCTAATCTACAAAAAGCCTAGACGTTAACTCATACCTGTTCCCATTCAAATGAGAAGTTGTATGGAAGAGTTAAAGATATGAATGCTGGAGCCAGAGGGTCTGTGTGAGAAAGCCAGATTTTCTTTTTTTGGCTTCATACTTTGGTTGTTTGACTACACTGTTCCTCAGAATTCTCATATCTGAAATGCAGATAAAAATTGCTGCATCTTATAGAAATAAAACTAATATTGCAAAATAAATTTAAATGAAACTAATATTTTTCCTGGAATCTAGAAAACATTCAATAAATCTTGTTTATTCTTATTTCCCAAAAAAAAAAAAACTGAGTAAGCTGACCACCATATAAATCTTTCTATGTTTAGGTCATTGTTATGCGGGGAAAGAACAAGGGGGAGATACATTTTCTTCAGTGGTATAAATAAACTTTCTACATGCTCCTGTAAGAAATCCTCATTATACTCGTTGGGCTGTCCCTTGTCCCCAGAAAAAGGCATGACAGTAAGAGTAGGGTAAGTTGAGAATTATATACATGTATAAAGGTGTCATAATGAAACCTATTATTATGTATAATTAATATGTTCTCATAAAAATAAAATATAGAAATAATTTTAAAAAGAAGAAAAACTTAGTTAGGAGCCCCAGGCACCACGGGTTTTGCACCTATTGAAAGCCACTTAACTGTTCCTCAAGCATATAACTCTGTCATTTGTTAAATTATGTTGGACAATATGATCTCTAAGGATGCTTCAAGTAAAATTCTATAATTCTTACCTCTTACTTGAATTAAAAAGTACACTGTGAGCTCATCAGAAAGAGGCAGTTTTGTATCTATAGATTACTGCTAAAATGCAATTCTTTTTTCCTACAGAATTTAATTTATCATAAATTTATTGTATACAACAACGTGATATTATGAAACATGAGAAAGGCAATGTGAAAAATGACTAAATGGAGCTGGGGAGATTTCTCATTGGGTAAAGTACCTACTGCTTAAATCTGAGTCCCCAAATTGGTGTCTCTAGACCCCACATGAAAGCTGAAATCAGTGGCAGGCTTCTGTAGTCCCAGCACACTGACAAGCAAGATGGGAAGCAGAGACAGGAGAATGTCCTCCCAGAAACTCACAATAAGCAGAGAGGCAAATAAGAGACCCTACTTCAAACTATGTGGAAAATGAGGAGCAACACCCAAAAGTTGTCCTCTGACCTCCACATACATGCTGTGGCATGTGCATGCCCTCACACATGTAAACATGCATGCATGCACACACAAAAAGGTTAAATGACACTGTATGGAGTGGCAGCTTAGCACAAAATCAATGGTGTCTACAGGCAGTTTCTGCCCCTCTGTCATGTGGTGGGAGGAGGACAAGGGCTTGAGCTTAGACTGCTTGGAGCATCTGACACGGGAAGACGTGAAGCACTAGTGGAGAAACTCTACTTCACCTTCAGGAAATATGGGGATTAAGTGTGATTCCAAAGGAACAGTGCTTCCAAAGACTTACGGTTGTAAGGAAACATGTCAAGGGATCTCCTGCGGAGGATGACTGCTGAAGAGGGACCCTGAAGGAAAGGCTTCTAAGAAGCATATTGGTCTGCCAGAAAGAGCTGAGCACTCTCTCCCGTGAGTTACATACTATACAGAAGGAGAGGCAACTAGACCAGATGTGTCCACTCAGGTTGAATTGATGAGAAAAGAAAAAGGGGAGAAGGTGGAAATTTAAGCTACTTCAGGGAGTTGATCAAGAGCTGGGTGAAATTCTTTGTATGCTCCACTAAGACACTGAAGAAGAACCAAAGCTGGTCAGACGACACGTGGCAACGCCGAGGAATCTAGGCATGCGCACTTTGAGCAAGGTGACAAATCGTGCTGTGAATGGAAAAATCAGAACATATTCCATGCACAAGCTTTGAAAGAGGTGTGTCAGGAAGATGAAAGTGCCTTTTGTTGAGTCCCGGGGAGATGCCTCAGTGGATAGAGCACTTGCCACACAAGAGCAAGGACCAGAGTTGAGGTCCCAGACTCACACAAATGCCAGGTGGGTGTGGCAGAGCACCTGTAATCCTAGTGCTTGCGAGGCAGGGACAGGGGACCCCTGGGTCAAGCTGGTTAGCTAGACTAGCCTAATTTCCAGCTCCGAAAATCCTCCCAAAGCAGCCAGTGGTGTTCGTGGTGACAGTGAGCACAGATCTTTATCATCTGGGACCTAATTTCTTTCTCCAGCCCATAATGTTGAAGCAGAGTCAAGGGCTTCTTTTATTTCACTTTTATACAGGAAACTTATTGACTGTGCCTATCACAGGGTATGGGAAATAAGGTAATTCTGGCTTGCATACTTATAACTAGGAATGAACATCTTTTTGCAGAGCTACAGCTATGATAGCTTTGCTCTCACTCAGAACCTGGCCCCCAGCTCTTATGCTGAGGAGGATATTTTGTGTGCAGCATCTGAGATGGCCCAACTAAGAGGAGCAAGGAGGATGGGAGCTACTTTGTTATACGGTGTACAGTTGTGGTACATAGCACAGTCCCTGAACACACATTCGTATCTGAACGGTTTCTTCTCTGGGTTCAGTCCCATTATCTTAGTGCCTACTTTGCCTGATTTTTGTCCCTTGCAGTTACCAGCCAAGTATAGAGTCTATCTAGGTGGGATGGGCCATTTCTGTCATGAAGACCAGTAGCTTTGCATATGCCACTACTAGGGAGTTCCTTTAAGAGCATCCATAATGAGGGTCCTTCTCTAACTACCCCATCCATCACCACTGCTCTTCCCGTATTCTTACACTGTCTGCCTGCACCAATGCCACTGTCAAAACAGTGAAGAGCTCTTAAAAGCTTACCAGCGCAGACTTGGTCTATATGCATCAGCATGCTATTTGGTCACATATACACACACACGTTTGAGTGCATCTTGTTTTTAATATTTAAAGATATTCTTGAAAATAAAACTGACAAAATGTAAGACCTCTGGGAAGTGAGGTTATGTTCTCTGTCTGTTGACATGTCAACATAACTGTGTCCAGAAAAATTTCTACCATGGCCCCCTTATCTTTATTTTGCTTTTTCATTCTCATAAATGAACTCAAACTTGGGTCTCAATTAAGTGAATATTTATATCAAGAACCCAGTTCATTTGATTGTTTTTAGAAGCATTTTCTTATGAGAAAATTACAATACAAAGTGACCAAAAGGTAAGATGAACCTATGAACACACACAGGAGGACCACAGACATCATTCTGTCCCGGAGCCAGGTGCTATTCTAGGCATTTACATGCATGGATTCTCACCATAGCCCCATAATAAAGGAACCATTACTGTAGCCATTTTCAGATCAGGTAACTGAGGCATAAAGACATTAAATAAGCTGCTCAAGATCACATGGCTGCACTAAGATAAAATTATTAAATAATCACATCAATGGCAATGTGTTGCCAAATTTAACAGATTAGTGGTAGCAAGTGCTCTGTCCTCTCTACTAGATCCTCAGTCCAAATATGTGGCGCCATTCTGATCCTGCAACAAAGATTTGTTAACTTTTCTGACTTTATGACTTTGGAATATTGACCTAGAATTCTTTCTGACTTCCTACTTCCTACTTTCTTGTTCTCATCTCCTGACTCCTGAAATAGATTAGTCAGGGCAGTTAGAGTTAAGAATATGTCTCTCTCCCCACTTCTCTCTCTCCTTCCTTGGTGTTCTTTTCTTTTTTTTTTTTATTAAGTAGAAACTTTGTATGGATACATCATATGTTGGTACCATCATTTCCCTCCTCCCTGCCCCCACTCCACTTAGAGCCATCGTCAGTGGGATTGCTAGTATTCACCATGCAGTTGTGGGTTATGAGATGTGAGAGCAGCAGTCAATCATGTATCTAGATATGCCCTCCCACTCTGTGGCTCTTACATTCTTTCCACCTCCACTTCTGCGAAATTCCCTGAGCTTTGGTGGGTATGGTTTAGGTCTACTTTAGTGTTGAGCCCTCAGCAGCTTTGGGATTTCTGCTTTGGTGTGGTTTGAGTATCCTCACTGACTGTCTCCATCACCTGGTTTTCATTTTTTGAGAACGCTCATTCTAGACTCAAACTTAAGGCTATCAACCTCCTCATTCCCCCCCCCCCCAGTGCTAGGATTACAAGCATAAACTGCCACACCCTGATTTAGAAATACTTGAACATCAGATTAACCTATACAGAATAGAGGATTTTGTTACAGAAGCCCCATTTCCTGAAGTTGTGTATGTGTTAGATATATGTCATTATTTATTCAACTGACCAAATAGACCTTATATTAGCACCTAAGTATGTGCTAGATAATGTTCTAAGCATTCTACAAATATTAAGCTATTTAATCCACATAGCAACACTGTGGAAAAGTAACTATATTCAATGAGGAAACTGTGACCAAAAAAAAAAAACATTAAATTCATGCTCCTAGTATTGCTGGAATATGACACAGCCAGGCAAGTTGATTTTGAACTCTGTGTTTTTATTATTCTATACTACTAGTAAATATTAGTATATTGAAGATTTTGTTGGGCTGGAGAGATGGCTCAGTAGTTAAGCACTTGCGGGTGAAGCCTAAGGACCCCGGTTCGAGGCTCATTTCCCCAGGACCCATGTTAGCCAGATACACAAGGGGGCGCACATGTCTAGACTTTGTTTGCAGTGGCTGGAGGCCCTGGCATGCCCATTCTCTCCCTCCCTCTCTCCCTCTCCCTCCCTCTCTCTCTCTCTCTCTATCTGCCTCTTTCTCTGTCTGTCACTTTCAAATAAATAAATAAAAATAAAAATAAACAAAATTTTTAAAAAAGATTTTGTTGAATTTACTTTCAAATGTAAAGTACAAGCTATTAGAGTTTAAAAGGTTTATAGAAATTCAAACATAATTCTAGCAAAAATATTAGCTTTAACAATTAAGAATTGTTAAATTGACTAGCACTACAAAATTGCAATAATTCTTATTCAAAAAAATGTTACTTACGCTGAAAAGTTAACATTTGTTGATTTTAATTCTTTGTATATAAAAATAGAAATGAGATTATAGATCCTCATTCTGGAACAAGCTTGTTTGAAACTGTCTCTGCCATTTAAGCTAATGACATTAAGCACCGGATATCTCGGTTTAAATGAGAACAGCAGTTATTATATCACAGATTTACATGAAAGTTATATGAGTCCAATATATACACTTGGAACAGTACCTATTACATGGTAAACACTGCCTATACGTTGCCTATTATTATTCTTTTTGCCATTAATTTGTTATTCACAGAGAGATTTGGAAAGGACACAAAACAATCCAAAAAGGGAAAGTCAACGCTCTGTTGAGACCTCCCTTGTCTTTGCTATTTTGCTCTCTGCATTCTCTGCCTGCTGTCTTGTGAGATGAACTTTCTCAGCCAGGTGTCTTCAAATGCCCCCTACATGATGACAAATCCCCAGCCTGGCTCTTCCCTCTAAGCTCCCAATGAGTGTGTGTTGTCGCCTACCCAACTCCTCTTGGGCACCTACACTACTGTCTCAGTGACTGTGCCAAACATCATGATCTTAATCTTCATTGCTTTGTCCCCACCATAAACACCTCCTCCCCAAGACTACAGCCCCCGGAGTGGACGTGACTATGTCTTCTGTTTCTCTGGCTAAAACTTTGATCCATCTTTCCTTCTCCAGTCACCTTCCACACAGTCTGCACCATCTCCCCGGAGTCCGGCCATTTCCTCACCTCTGCTTCCTCTTCCTCGTGTTGTCATCACCACTGTCTCGCATATCCACCCCAGGGCAGAGACCTTTCAGCTAATCTCCCAAATCCTTGCTTCTGCTCTAGTCCCGATATTTTCTTCAAGATCCCTGCACAATATTCCTTTATAGACTCTAATAAAATTTGTACGCTCCCATTCACAGCCAACGTTCAAAATAAAATTCTCCTGGCTGACCACACCCTGCCAGGTCTCCATCTGCCTCCAGCACACCCTTCCTTCCACTTTCCCTCTGCCAGATGTCCAAACACACAGGCCTTCCTGTCGCTCCTTCCTCAGGCCACACTCCCTCCAAACTGGGCTAGCCAGTCCCTCAACCAAGACAGCTCCACCACAGAATATCCAGACAGGACCATACGAAGACATGACTTCATCCCCTAGCCTATCCCACCTCCTCCTATCCCTTACACACTGTATTTTTTTTTTCCTTAGAAAGAACTATATGACTCATCTGCCTGTCAGTTTAAATGTTTATTCCTTTAATAAAAAAAAAAAAAGAAAAGAACTACAAAAAAAAAAAGTTTATTCTTTCTTTTTTCTACTGTATCAAAAGCCCTAAGAGGGTGAGGAACTTTTCTTATCCACTTCTGAGTCTTCAGTGCTCAGCAATGATCCTCAATCAACATTTATTGAATTAATAAATTAATGAAAATTAAAATATACATGTGGGCAGCTGGGGAGATGGTTCAGTGGTTAAAGGTTAACTTGCTTGCAAATTTGCCTGCCAGTGTTTGAGTCCTCAGTAACCATGTAAAGCTAGATGCAAAAAGTGGTGCAATCATCTGGCAATTGTTTGCAGAGGCAGGAGACTCTGGTACACCACTACTCCTACGCACACACATACATGCAAATAAATAACTGTTTTTAAAATATTAATGTAGGACAAGTTAACAATTTCGGGATATCAAAAAATCACAGCCAAGCATGACAGCACATGCCTATTAATCCAGCACTCAAGAGCTGAGGCAGGAAGTTCAAGGTCATCATAGACTGTATATACTGAAACTGAGGAAGGGAAAAAGGGAAGGAGAGAAGCATGAAAGGAGGGAAGGAGGAAGGGAGGGAAGAAGGAAGGAAGGAAGGAAGGAAGGAAAAGAAAAGGGGAAGAGAAAATGAAAGAAAGAAATAGCACATAAC
Organism: Dipus sagitta; assembly: GCA_036346955.1. Lineage (NCBI taxonomy): Eukaryota > Metazoa > Chordata > Mammalia > Rodentia > Dipodidae > Dipus > Dipus sagitta. The sequence continues at coordinate 99,880,971 of CM070771.1, read as the reverse complement.
TAATATATATAAACTCTTAAACATTTCATTGGTGAAAATGCTTCCCCATATTTAAGTTAGTGAACTATACATTAACAAGTGTTACTTTTTTAAAGTTTCTTTGTACAGACTATTCTTTGAAGATGCTGTGTTAATGGTAATTCCATTACCAACAGAAGTTTCTAGCCTCATTTTTAATCTATGAATATTAAAACATTAATAACTCAATTCTCAAAGATTTCATCTGGAAGTCCTTAGTTTCCTTAGCCTTTCTCTGACAATAGCAGGTAAACTGACAAGTTTTAAAATAGCATGGTGGGCTGGAGAGATGGCTTAGTGGTTAAGCACTTGCCTGTGAAGCCTAAGGACCCTGGTTCAAGGCTCAATTCTCCAGGACCCATGTTAGCCAGATGCACAAGGGGGTGCACGAGTCTGGAGTTCGTTTGCAGTGGCTGGAAGCCCTGGCACGCCCATTCTCTCTCTCTATCTGCCTCTTTCTCTCTCTGTTACACTCAAATAAATAAATGAAAATGAACAAAAAAAAATTTAAAACATTAAAAAATAAATAAATAAATAAAATTGTATGGTAATCACAAAGTGATGCAAACAAACTGACCAATTATAAGCCAACAGTTACTATGCAATCCAGAATTGCAGCATAATACATATAAGGTTGGTTGTACATACACACATTAAGTCATGTATGGCATGGAAGTAGAAGCAAAATTGTCTAGAGAGAAAAAAATGGGCTAACATGAGGGGGAGGGGAGAAGGGATAGGGGGATGTACACAACATACAATAAAAAAAAATCATTCAATGCCTTATGAAAATGTCCTTAGGTAACAGTACCATGTTCAATGAATTTATACAGTGAAAATTATACAATATATGCCTATATAAAACTGTCCTTAGATAACAGTATCATGTTCAATGAATCTATATAATGAAATTTTTTAAATAAGAGAAAGTGGATTTATAAAGTTTTAAAGTGTTACTAAACACAATCTTAAATCCGACTATTCTTATTCTAAATACCTACAAAACCTTAAGTCTTTGGCCAAGAGTTTCTACACAGATTGATTAGAAGCAAGAGCAACTTGCTTTATAAAGCGTTTTAACTTCATTTCACGCCAGCTCCCAGGCTTCCCGAGTAAGTGAGGAAAGGTCTTCCCGTGTACCTTCAGACAGGCTTGGCTTTACTTTGTGCTTGGGCCGATCGTCGCAGGGGTGGAAGCTCAGCTGCTGCAAGACTGCCGGGCAGATGGCAGAGAAGTTTGAGCTGGTTATCTGGGTGGCATTGGAAAAGCCATGAAGGGAAAAGATGTCTTCCGCGGAGAGACACTGAAATAGAGTAAACACAGGAACCCAGGCGGTGACACAGCGAATACATGCAAGCAAAGATACTGTGGGGAAACCGAATATGCCATCAAGGCACATGGCATGGGCACTGCCCCAGAGCCCACTGCAGGGATGAATAAATGGGCCTTGAAAATGGTGAGGTAGTCCCCATCTCTTGAAAACCAGAAACAACATCCAATCTACTACAGAGAAAAGGATTAAAAATTAATGTAAGGGTTGAGCAAGGACTTTAAGAACGCCATAATAAAAGTGGGCTGGAAATGTAACTCCGAGGTTTAATGTATGGCTGGCATTCACACGGGCCTAGGTTTCCTAGCACCATAAAACATGAAGAAATAAATACCAGTGAATAAAGCATAACAGTATCCTTCCAGCTTAGGCCTTTTACAGTCTTGCCCTTCCCTCTTAGCTTATGTCAAATACTTAGCTCCTTGAAGCTTCATAGTTTAAAAAATGTGTCCCTAGCCAGGTATGGTGGCTCATAAGTACAATCCCAGTACTCAAGAGTTTACATAGTGAAGAGGCTCAGGAGCATAATTGCTAAACTCAAAAATTACAGAGTAGGGTTGGAGAGATGGCTTAACGGTTAAGCGCTTGCCTGTAAAGCCTAAGGACCCTGGTTCAAGGCTCGATTCCTCAGGACCCACATTAGCCAGATGCACAAGGGGGCTCATGCATCTGGAGTTCGTTTGCAGTGGCTGGAGGCCCTGGCGCGCCCATTGTTTCTGTCTCTCTTTTTGCCTCTTGCTCTCTCTTTGTTGCTCTCAAATAAATAAATATAAATATAAATATTTTAAAAAATTACAGAGTACACGTGTGTCAGCCACAATTCCAGGAATCAACGTGTGTGTTAGCACAAGCACAAAGCTGCACTGTTTCCCCGAGGAAGTCCTAACCTGCTTGGACTGCAGGTTCCTCCAACCATGAAACACGAGGAAAAGGGGAAATTGCCTAGGGATGACATCCAACAGCTTCTCAGAATTCACACCCTAAGACTGTCAAAGCTGGGTGACTGATGAGAAACTCTTTGCAGGCCCATTCCTGGATCCAAAAGTCTACTTGCTAAGGCATAGTCAGCATTTTTTTAGTGAAGTAAAATACCAACTGAAGCAAACTGCAAAGTCTGTCTATCCCACAGGGTCATGATGCTTAATCCAACTTTAGCCTCAGTTACACAGTATGCAGATCACACATATGTGTAGTGGAATGTAGTAGAAATTTATTTCTTATTGTAATTGGTTGTAAGAGTTGCAATGTTACATCTTTAAAGATGCCCTAATTGCCTCTTACGCTTCATCAGGGACACTTCTATAGACAGAAAAAATAAACAGTGCTGTCAAGTAAGCATGTAAGTAATACTCTTGGAGCGCTTAGAACCTTCATGAACTGGGCAGCATTTATATGGACATTTTTGCTGGGCAGGTGCTCAGGGGTCACAATTTGTGACAGCAGCACCTGCCCAAGAGGCACAGGCACCCAGAAGCAAAGAGATGATAACTCTCAAGGCTTGCCCTTGTGAAAGAATATAACACTATGTGAAAACACAAAGGTAGGCCTGACATATTTCAAATAGCTATCTACTAGAAAAGAGAACACAAATAATTTTAGACAACAGCCTGTTTTGGCTTCAGTCTTGATTTTTGTCATACATTGATTTGCAAAGTTGAATGCAAAACAAAAGAAGGCAATTGTGTGTGAAAGGGCCAAGGCTCTTCCACAGGTAAACAGGATGAGAGCCCAGCACCTGAGGAGTGAGGGCACAAGAACCGGTTGGACCAGTGACATTGACCAGAAAGTTTGACCCCTCTCAAATACAAACCTTCACCTCCAAACAATGAGTATGTGTCTTGTGGGGACAACAAGATTACCCAGGACTTCTCAGAAGACAGCTCAGGATGATTATACAGAATGGCATGAGCCTTAAGAAAACCCAGTGCACGTCTACAACCTCCTTAACATTTGTTCTCTAACAGCTTTTCTTCTTTCATCTACTTTTTTGATGACATCTCTATTCTCTAAAGTGTCACTCTTTGTTCTGGCCTTCCAGGCTTTGTGCTGTTGCTGGCTAGCTCATCTGCAGACACTGTAATGTTCAGTGAGTTGACATCTTTTATTAAAGACTTCTTTGAAGTTTTACTCCTGTTTGCTTATCTCAGCCAGGGTAAGCTGATCTCAATCACCTTACGAACACAAAACACCAAAGCAAGGTAGTCATGGAGACACGGGTGGTGGTAGGGGCTTGCTGTGGACATGACTCTAAATCTTACTTAAAGTCACTGCAGCAAGTTCCAGGCATTTCTGCTTTTGTTTCTTCTACTCCTTCCTTACCAGGTCTGAATTTTCTCTGGCTTTACTTCCCAAAGTCTTTGTGAAAGGTTAGGAACTGATGCAAGGAGATGTTGAAAGTTTCAGTGTTTAGAGAAAGTCCTCCTTATACAATTTTATACAATTTCATACAATTGAAATCTAGATGTAAGAAACCATTTATTATAATTAGTGTTCTTATTAAATTATAATATAGCTGGGACTGGTGGTGCACGCCTTTAATCCCAACACTTGGGAGACCAAGGTAAGCGGATTGCTGTGAGTTTGAAGCCAGCCTGAGACTACAGAGGCTGGGATAGGGTGAGACTCTACCTCAAAAAAAAAAAAAAATTATAATACATTCCAAAGAATGTGGTAAAACTTGAAATGACAAAACTTCAATAATTACAAAGACTCCATCCTTGACTAAATTTTAGTCAGGCTCCTCTGAGCCCAGACCTCCACTTTAATCTCATTCTTATGGGACCTACATCACCTTTTTCTAGCAAAAACACTGCTGAGCAAGTTTACAGAGAATCCTCCCACCTTCACTATCTGACTGTTTTCAACATCTGGTCAAATTCCTCATTCTCCACCCTAAATATCTGATTACACTGACCTGCTCTCAGAGAAAATCTTGTTAATGGTACTCTCTCTGTGCAGATAAAGGAAGAGAGAGAGGAACTTGTCTGCTTGTAGACCGACTGATGGTCAAAATTAGAATGCAGCATCAAGGTCAATTCATAGGTTATAAAAATATCTCAAAATCCATTACAAAGCCCTAAAGAGAGCCAGGCAGGTTCCTGGGTTTAGAATGCAAGGCAGAAAGAACTCTTAACTTATTTCTTGTTAGTGGCTACGGTACTCTGCCCTACTCAGCCTCTGACTGCTACAACTGGTGGTTTCCAGCAAGAATGCTGGAACCTTCTAGAGTTTTCTATGAGGACAGCTGTGCTGAAAGCTTTGGAAGTCATCCTTCCTAGGGGAACAACTATGGGTCTTTGCAAAGAAACCACAGCAAACCGATTTCCTAAATTCCTTCCTGCAGCCTCCAACTACTCCGCCCCCTCTCAAGCCCTTCCACCTCTTCCTAGTTCTCACGCATGTATTCAGGAGCCAAACAGGCTGGTTGCACCTTCCCTGTGTCAAGTGCTCTGGTAGGGGTTGGAAATATGAAGTGCTTCCCATCTTCCACAGGCTTATCATACAGCAGAAAGAGCAAACAGATAAGTGAAGTGAAGACATGTACAAGGTATTCTGAGATAAAAGCAAAGGGACCACAGAAGGCTTCCTAGAAGAGGAGACATGTACTGTGTGAAATGCTATGGCATTTCTCATGGCTGAGGTTATAAACCATGATTCACAAAAAACTGTCAAGGATAAATAAGTGTACAATTAGTTCACAAAAGAATTTTCTCAACAATAATAGTAGCAGTAACATATAACCCTTTTTTAGCTCTCACAGTAATGACTAATAACGTGGGAAAATCTAGATGAAGAAAAATCATGTCTTAGAATGGTAAACTGTTGGAGGATAAAATCCAAGCCCATGTTTACTCATGTCTTCTAACCAATACCCTGGCGGCTGTGCCTTTATTAAACACTAAGAATTAACTCAAACAATAGAAAGGAAATCATGGGGCTGGGGAGATGCTCATCAGTTAAGAGTTCTTGCCACTTAAGAATGAGGACTGTCAGACTGGAGACCCCAGGACCCATATAAAAAGCTGGGTGAAGACATGTACATCCACAGAATTGATGGGGATCCCTAGTGGACAGCAGCTCCAGGTGAAGTGAGAGGCCCCATCTCGAGGAAAGATATAAGAATGAGCTAAAAGAAAAAGACATCCTACATTTGCCACTGGCCTTCACATACATGTGCATCAGGCATACACTGAGAGAGACATAATCACTTACATCATGCAATGGAGTATATTGAAATCCTCCTATTAATCACTTAAGTCACAAAATTAAATTATTCTTGAACAATTTAAGATCTTAACCAGACAGAGAGAAAGAGAGAGAACATGTGTGTTAGAGAGAGAGAGAGAGAGAACTGGAGCTCAAATGTAATCCTACCATTTATTTCACTCATGAGGTCATATACACCACATCAAGCAACAGAAGCCAACAGCCCAGAACCTGACCCAGCCCTCCCGACATGGCCCACACTGCTGGCTATCGGGAAGGGGCTGGAAAGTCACCACTCCTGCAGTATCCTGGTGTGTGCCATCTGAATGTGTTGCTTCCCTGTTACTATTTTAAACCCAGGACATTCTTTTTGCAGCCCCAGCTGCAGAGCCAGTTTGTAGATGCCCCTAAGCTACCATCATATAACCACATGACAGTGAGATTAGGGCAATGAATATACTAAAGAAGGAAAAACTGAACATCCAAAATAAGTATTTAATGCTAAAGAAACTTCTGGATCTCTTGAACTCATGCTGCCTTGATATATATCAATACTAATATGACTAAGACTGTGTGCCTGATCCAAACAGCACTGAGTAAATCTGCGGAATAAAATAAGGGACTAAATGAATGAACTCCTCACTTGATTTCATAATATCTTTTGAAACCAATTGCAAAACTGTCTTAAGTTCACAATGGTAGCCTAAACAATATTACTTTTAAAAGCAAAAGAAATGAAATGTTTAAAATAAAGCATGCCGAAGAGTGTTTCCTATGGAGCAACTAGCCAATATCCCAAGAAAACAATTAAATACATAAATTTAAAGTACTGGTTTGACTTTAACATTTCTGTCCTGGAAACAAATGAATAGTTGTAGTCATTTATCTCTTCAGGGCCACTGAGCAGTCCATGGAGTTGGTGATTTAAATGCCCCACACTCACCACAGGAGCTGACCATGCAGGAGTGACTGGGAAATAAATCACTCCCAGATTTGTTTGCTGAAATAATGTAGCTCCCTCTCCTCAGTTAGAAGAAACTTTAATCAACTCCTCCTTAGTATTGCTTAAGCCTAATCACTCTCTACCAACCTTCCCCCTTCTCTTAAGGTTTTGCCCTCTTAAGTGCCTTTTCAAAGTTTACGCATTTTTTAGACACAGTTTTAGTTTACCAAGACAAAAGACTGGGGCTGGAGAGATGGCTTAGTGGTTAAGGTGCTTGCCTGCAAAGCCAAATGACCCAGGTTCAATTCCCCCAGGACCTACATAAGCCAGATGCACAAAGTTGTGTTCATTTGCAGCAGCATGACTGTTTTTTTTTTTCTATCTGCCTCTTTATCCCTCTCTCTCTCTCTCTCTCTCTCTCTCTCTCTCTCTCTCTCTCAAATAAATAATAGAAATATTTTTATAAAGATAAAAGACTGGATTCTAAGATTTGAGCAAATAATATTCTGGAAGAATAACCTATACATTTAGGAACAGGCTAATCTAGTAATATCAGCTCTGTTTCACTGACGTTCATTTCTTCCATTTTTCCCTTAGCTTTTCCTGTGTTTCTTCTTAAAGCCCAAATGATGCCAACATGTTCCCACCAACACACCCACATACACCACTCACATTCAGACACATGCCCATTCAATTTATGTACTCACAAGTACACACACACACACACACATATACAAAACACACAGAGACACACTGATGCAAGCCCACTCCAATACACACACATGCATAGAGACACACACTCTCAAAACTCTTCCTGGAAAGCACTACTCCTAAGTATATTAGTTAGAAGAGGATGTCTTCCATTATTACACATTGTCAGGAAAAAAGATTGTTATGAAACAACATGCACAGAATGTCAGTACTACCAAAAATAGGGTTAAGTATGATCCAGAGGTATACATTCCCAAATGTTGTTAATGTTTCTCCCCGGGTTTTTTCTTCTTTCTTTTTCTTTTTTTTTTTTTGTCCTGTCTGCCTCACCTGGCAACCGTTTAAACCATGTACTATTTCTATCATTTTCCTAGGTTCCTCCATGCAAACAAGTGGATCTGAAAGTGGATTTTACCAAAGACAAAGAGGAAAAAACATTGTAAAAGCTAAACTATACATTTGCTAAGAGGTTTACAAAGTTTCTGACTTCCATTGCCACTGGCAAGTTTCCCAATCCTATCTCATGCTGCATTCATTTCTCAAGGCCTTCTTGTCTCAAAAATCTTGGTGTGGTATCCAAACAGAGACACCTGGCCTATGTTCCTGCCTCTCAACTCTGGCCCACCCCAGTGGCAGGGGCTATGACACATCCTATCACCTGTGAGGAGGCTCTACAGGCCTTTTGCCTTTGACTTCCAAGATCAGAAGGCCTTTTTGCCTTGCTGTTCACTAAGGGCCTTCCACTCAGTCCCTCTGGGGATAAAGTGAGACAACCTCTTCTCTAGATCATGGCTGAGGAGACCACAGGAATAAGCTCACCTTCAAAGCTGTCGCCTCTGCATGTAAGGAAATGGCCTAGTCCATCACAGGCCCAAGCACAGGACAGTTCTCAGCACGCTGGTACTCAAAGCACAGTCCTGGACCCCCACAGGGTTGCCAAGACTGTCGGAAAATATGCAAGGTCAAAATTATTTCCATAATATTTCTGACTGCATTTCAATTTTCACATTCACTCTTTCCTGCGTAAACAATGAGGTAGAGAGGAAGTCAGGTAGCTTTGTTAGGCAGTTAGGGTGACTGGGCCCCCGAAAGTATCCTTGTTAGAGATCAAAGTATGATCTGACTTCTTATCTCTTCCCTAGATCTGACTTTCCACAAACAACCTATGTAAATCTAACCATAGCGTTGTGGTTGGTCAAGTTCAGTCCCAGAACTTGGGCGTCATGGCTAGCCTCTGCCAGAGACAGCCCCTAGCCTAGACCAACCAACACTCACTCCGGCTCACCTGAGCCAGAAAGCAAAGCCCACTACAGTGGCTGTTCATCACTTGTGAACCTCCTGGTTCCGGTGAGTCTCCCCTCATCTCAGCCTAGCAGGGCTGAGGCAAGAGGGGACCCTTCTGACCCCTACTCCCACATGAGCTCTTTACCTCCTCCTGCTCTCCCCATAGCCAGAGCTCTTTATACTTTCTTTTTTCCTCTCTAACTCTCTTTTTACACTTTTTCCAGGCCCACCAGGTGAGCTCTCAGACTACATGGGTGTGTTCATTTTCCTTCCCTTGGTTCTTTGCTTCCCTCAATAAATACAATTTAATAATTATCCTTCTGTTTGATTTGCCCAATTTTGTAGTTAAATGTAAATGCAAACCCAGTGTTTGGGGTTCAAGGACTTTCCTGAACCCCTAGCACCCTGTTTTAGGGAGTCCAGAGGCTACATGGTGGGTGTCATACAGACAGAATGTGTAAGTGCGTGTGGGAATCCAACTATCTTCTATTCAGCTAAAGATTAAAGAAAAGCACAAAATGTAAGGCAATACTGTGCTTCTAATTGGTTATTTGGTCATGGAAGAGAGAGGAGGTTTTTTTACTTAGAAATGTTAACATGTACCAGGAAAATGAACAACTCAATCAAAAAGTAGACTATGGAAGTGAGCACCTCTTAATGTTCATACCTATGTATTAATGCTACTCTCACTTTTGGTTAGAGAAGCTTCTCTTTTCATATGTTGGTGACCTTGGGATGACTCAGAGGCACCATAGTGCTGAGATAAAGTGACAGAGGAGGCAGAAAGAGTGTAAGAGCCAAAGCAAGGCTAGGAATGCTTACAATGTAGTCTTCCAGACACAAAATGGCCTGGATATCCATGATCTCACAGTGCCTGACACTACCTATACAAGACCATCACAATAGGAGGAAACGATGATGACATCAAAATAAAACAGAGACTGATTGAGAGGGGAAGGGGATATGATGGAGAGTGGAGTAACAAAGGCAATGTGCGGGGGGGGGTGGGGAATTACCATGGTTTATTATCTACAGTTATAGAAGATGTCAATAAAAAAATAAAAATAATTATTTTTAAAAGTGGGCTATGGAACCGAACAGGGAGTTCTAAAAACAAGAAATACAAATGGCTAATCGAGAGTGTTCATCAGGGACTGAAGAGATGGCTTAGTGGTTAAGCTGTTTGTCTGCAAAACCTAAGGACTTAGGTTCAACTCCCCCGAACCCATGTAAACAAGATGCATATGATGGCACATGCATCTGGAGTTTGTTTGCAGTGGCTAGAGACCCTGGCATTCCCATTTTCTTTCTCTCTCTCTCTCTCTCTCTCTCTCTCTCTCTCTCTCTTGCTTGCTCTTTCTACTAAATAAATAAATAAAAATAAAATGACAACAAATGCTTCTGAGGGTGTGGGGTAAGGGGGACCCTTATTCACTATTGATGATTGATTGCAAGCTGGTGCAGCCATTATAAAAATCTGTGTGGAGGTTGCTCCAAAAGCTAAAAATAGTTCTGTCATATAATCCAGCTATCCCACTCCTTGGCATATACCCTAAGGACTCTACACTTTACTATAGAGATACTTGCTCAGCCATGTTTTCTATATTTTTATATTTTATTTGTTTATTGGTGTATGAAAGACAGGCAGATAGAGCAAGAAAGAATGGGCATGCCAGGGCCTCTAGCCACTGCAAATGAACTCCAGACACGTATGCCACCTTCTGCATCCAGCTTTATGTGGGTACTGGGGAATTGAACCTGGGTCCTTAGTGCCTTAACCACTAAACCATATCTCCTGCCCATCAGCCATATTTATTACTGCTATATTCACAATCGGTAGGAAACAGAGTCAGCATAGGTATCCAATAACAATAACTGATTGATAATGACAATGTGGTACACACAATGGATTTTTATTCAACTGTAAAATGAAATTATGAAATTATCAGGAAATGAATAGACCTGGCTCAGAAACATAAATGCCACATGTGTTCTCTCTCTCTCTCTCTCTCTCTCTCTCTCTCTCTCTCTCTCTCTCTCCCTATTTCTAGATTAGGGGTATGTGAAAATGAGTGTCTATAGAGAAGAGGAAGCTTAAAAAGGGACATTGGGGGATTATACAAGAGGGGTAACAGGTATAATATTGGATCAAGTTATTGAGTAGCTAACTGCTCTCCACCTGGATCCGAAGCTTACTCTACAGAAGATACTGTAAATATCTGGTACTGTAAATCTGGCCAAAAGTCTGTGGCTAAGGACTTAGACCCTAGGGGAGAACCCAACACTGTGGTTGTGCTCATTGTATAGCACGTCACACTGCCTTCTAAATATCTGTTTGTTCCCATAGATTTTCACTGCTCACAGCCTCAAACGTAAGTTTATGCAAAGGGAAGAGGTGAAGGCAGACACATAGCGGGACAAGCAGGCAAAGTTACCAAGGAAACAGAAGTAATGCATGCTCAGCCCCAAATAAGAAATCTACACCACATCCCCCTAGGCTCAGGGAACTTCTGAAGAGGGAACAGAAAGAACATAAGAGCAGGAAGCTGGGAAGGGGTTCTGAAGAATGCTATCTTCTAGATACAAATCCTTTAAACTTATAGCAGGTGTGGTTCATTATACAAGATAGAGCCTGTCAATATTTCACCATGAAGAAGGAACGGGCCTGTGAGACACCACACCTCCCAGAATAAATAGTGGCAACTGGTAATTGTTGGAAGAGAGGTAGTCATGTCCTTTAGTAGTGTAACCACTGGTGGGTTGCCCATTCTCCAGTCAATAACCTCCCAGCCATGATTCTGGAAGCAACCCTAATTTAACTCAGTGGCTCAAACAAACAAAAATGATGCATGAAAACAGGATAAGGACCTAATGAAAAGAAGAAGGATTCTAGTGGTATGGGGAGAGCAATTGGGCATAATGTGATCAAAATGCACACATACATGAAAGTGTCAAAACTAAAATAAGCCTTTAATCCCAGCACTCAGGAGGCAGAGGTAGGAGGATTGCTGTGAGTTCGAGGCCACCCTGAACTCCATAGTGAATTCCAGGTCAGCCTGGGCTAGAGTGAGACCCTACCTTGAAAAACCAAAAAAAAAAAAAAAAAAAACAACAACTAAAATAAAATGTTAGCATGTAATGTATTTATTATCATTACTAAATTAAAATACTTTATATTTTCCTAATGTTAATTCCTATAATGCTAAATATTAATAAATACAAATTATGTAAACTAAGACTTATATATGTGGTGTATGTGTAGGCCAGAGGTTGACATTAGCTATCTTCCTCAATTGCACTCTACCTTACTTATTTTCCTTTTTCTTTTCTTTTTTTTTTTTTTTTTGTTTGAGGCAGGGTCTCACTCAAGCCCAGCCTGACCTGAAATTAACTCTGTAGTGTAGGCTGGCCTTAAATTCACAGTGGTTCCTCCTACCTCAGCCTTATGAGTGCTAGGATTAAAGGCATTAGCTACCATGCCCATTGACCTTACTTTATAAGGGTTGGGTTTTGTTTGGTTGGGGTTTTCTTTTTTTTTTTTTTTTTTTGAGAGAAAGTCTTTATTTTAAATATTTAATTATTTATTTTCAAGGAGAGAGAGAGAGAAAGAAAATGGGTGCGTCAGGGCCTCTAGCTGCTGCAAACAAACTTCAGATCATGTGCGAGTTTGTGCATTTGGTTTTATGTGGGTACTGGGGAATTGAACCTAGGTCATTAGGCTCTACAAGCAAGTGCCTTAACCCTTGAGCAATCTCTCCAGCCCTGACCTTATTTTATGGGACCAGGTCTCTCACTGAGCCTGGAGCTAAAAGGTTAACTAGACTATCTAGCCAACAAACCCAAAGGAGACATCTATCTCTGCCTACCCAGAGCTGGGATTACAGGCATACACTACTGTGTCCAGCTATGCTTGCAAGGAAAGCACTTTACCCACTGAGCCATCTCCCCAGCTCTTCAACTTAAGGTTCTTTGATGTTCTTTATAATTTAAGAGTATAAGAAGGTCCTGGAGCTAAGATGTTTAAGAACGTAATGTATAAAAGTGACACATGGGCTGGGGGAAGGAAGGACATACAAGGCCTCTTATATCATGTATTATGTATTGAAACGCCTAATATAATATAATATTTTCTAATATGTCTCTCATCCTGTGCATCCTACAGCCCCACAAGATTGGTTTTTGCTGGAAGCATCACCCTTTTCTACCCTAATTTCCCAGACCCCAACAAGTACACACATACAATATAAACAAGAATAAAACTTTCAAAAGTTTATACTTCTTTAAAAGGCTAAAAATCTTGCCTCTTAAGAACTTTAGCTATCATCTCTAGTATTCTTTTCTCCTGCAAACACACACGAACTCTCTATTCTAACCAAAAGTTATGTATTTTACCTTCACTGTGACTTTGCACCCCCATGACTTAGAACTCTGAAACCCTTTTCTCAAGCTCTCAGCTCCTTCCTGCTCTGCAGGGCCCTGTTCAATATCCACCACCATCCAGTCAGTACTCGACATTGCGATGCCCACACCTTCCACTCCAGACTTCCACACCCATGGGATTTGTTTCTTGAACACTTATTGTGGCTCTCTTACATAGTTAGTTATCTGCTCACAAAAATAAGTCTAGCTTTTCTAAGACCAGAGACATCTAGAAAGATGGACTTCTTGCTTATCATTCCTACCATAACATTTCACAAGACTTTGGACATAAGAGACACTAGACATATAAATGATAAAGGAAACGGGGTACTTAAAGGAGATTAAAAACCAGCACATAGTATCTGAATAAAATTCTGAGAAATGAATCACTAACCTGACAGTCATTTATCTCTGAGAAAACAAATTTATAGGCACAAAGCTTTTGTTCAATCTATGAAAATTTTCCAAAATCAGTTTGGTGAGAATATATAAGAAGCATTTACTGACACCAGTGTTTCTAAGTGTCATATATATATATATATATGTGTGTGTGTGTGTGTGTATAGCTATGACCTATGAAAAAACATGCAAATCTAAATGCAGAGAAAAGAATCCTGAATGAATGGAAATTAAAAGTAGTAAAGTCTTGGGCTGAAGAGATGGCTTAGCAGTTAAGGTACTTCCCTGTAAAGCCTAAGGACCCAAGTTCGACTCTCCAGATCCCATGTAAGCCAAACATACAAGATAACACAAGCACACAAGGTTGCACAAGCACAAACGGTGGCACACTGGATTACTATGGCTGGAGATCTTAAAGCGCCAATTCTCTCTCACGCACACACAGGCTCTCTCTCCCACTCGCTCTCACCCTCTCTCATTAAGAAAAAAGGCCAGTCTGTTGGGCTTGCCTCAAAAAAAAAGTAGTAAAGTCTTTATTATTTCTTTCTACTAAAACAATATGAGGGCGAATTTTAGTATATAATCCTTTTGTACTATTTTTTAAATTCATTGTCATCAGAGAAAAGAATCTGGTTTGCTTTCACTTTTTTTAAAAGCCATTTAGGTTGATTTAACTAATTTAGACTGTTGGGATGGTTTAAAAAAAAGTTACTATTCCAAAACTTAAAGTTAAGCTCAGTATGATGGTCTATACCTATAATCACTCAGTCAGAGGCTGAGACAGGAGGAGGTAAGAGCCCAACCTTGGTTACATAGCAGAGATCTATCACAAAAACTAAATAAATAAAGAAGGAAGGAAAGGAGGGAGGGAGGGAGGGAGGGAGGAAAGAGAGAAGGAAGGAAGGGAAGAAGGGAGCAAGGGAGGAAGGGAAGGAAGGCCAGGGAGAGGGAAGAGGAGAGAAGGAGGGAAAGAAGAAAGATTAAAGTTTAAAAACAAAACAAAATAAGGTTATTTGTCAGGCAAGCATTTATACAATCATTTGAAGGTAGAAAAAGCTTAAACTTAAAACCACAGACTCTGCCCCGTAAGTCCCAGGCCCAGAATTGGGTTGCTCTCTACAGTGAGCTATTGGCCACAGAGACCCATGAGGACCCACAAACAATGTAGGCCATTGCCAAAACACTTGATTACCTGCAAGAGCTAAAAAGTAAGACACTATTACTGAAGACACCACAGGAGGCAGTCACAGGACATTGGAATACCATGCTGGAACCCAAAGGGAAATGAGCTCCCTCCCAGCTAGTCCTCATAGTGCTGGAAAGCCCTATTGGAGCTAGTGGAGGACAATGGTCACCAACAGTCTGAATGACTAGGGCCCCTGCAGACTATGAAATCAACCACCCAGATAAGAAGTACAAACTTGGATGATAGTGGCACACAGCCTGTACAGGTAGCCAACTGTTCTCTGAGTGGACATGAGGCCTGCTCAGTGGGACAGAAGTCATATCTAGTGCTGGAAACCAAGTCATAATTCCATTGCCAGAAAACCCAGGCTTGTGCTGGAGAGATGGCTTAGCGGTTAAGCACTTGCCTGTGAAGCCTAGGGACCCCAGTTCAAAGCTCGATTACCCAGGACCCACATTAGCCAGATGCACAAGGGGGCGAATGCATCTGGAGTTCGTTTGCAGTGGCTGGAGGCCCTGATGCACCCATTCTCTCCCTCTCTCTCTCTCTCTCTCTCTCTCTGTCTCTCTTTCCCCACCCCTCTTTCTCTCTCTGTCTGTTGCTCTTAAATAAATAAATAAATAATGAAAATTTTTAAAAAAAAAAGAAAACCCAGACTTAGGAGAGAGGCCCCCCATTATTCTCTGGAGAAGAATGGGCTTGCACATCAAAAATCTCTCAAACTATGCCTACTGTCTTTAATCTGAGTTGTTCTCACACTTGGTTGGAAAATGTTTTATTTTACAGATGACAGAGAAAACAAAGGAGAGCCTAGATCCATCAACAAGACAAGAAGGTAGCTGACTTCCCATAAGGTGTACCACCTTACCACATCTTCCAGGACTCAGGAGAAATTGCAGAGGAAGCTATGACAAGAATACTGCTCTTGCTGCTAGCCTGACAACCAGCCCCAGGGTGATGATGACAGACACTGTGGTTAATCAAAACATATCAAAGCAGAAATCCAGAGGCTACAAAGAACTCAACACTAAATCAGGCTATCAACAGGTCTGCTACGGTTCAGGGAACATTGTGGAAGAGGAGGTGGAAATATTGTAAGAGTCATGGAGTGGGTAGGAATACCCTGAGGCATGGTTCCCTGCTACCACATAAGGACTGACTGAGGTCTTCATGACCCCACAGTGAATACTATAACACCACTGAGGTGGGCGCTCAGGGTAATAGGAGCCTGAATAGCAACTACATAACAGACACTGTGCAGTTAAGGGACTATAGAAAGTAATCAAGACAAACCCTCTTTTTATTTTTTGGTTTTTTGAGGTAGAGTCTCACTCTAGCTCAGGCTGACCTGGAATTCACTATGTAGTCTCAGGGTGGCCTTGAACTCAAGGTGATCCTCCTACCTCTGCCTCCCAAGTGCTGGGATTAAAAGCGTGCACCACCACACCAGACTCTCCTATCTCTTACTTTACAGCTCATACTGAGCTGAGATAAAAACAAACGTAATTACATGATCTGCTAAGTGCTAGGGTAGGGTCTGTCAATAAAAGAAGACAGAGTAAACAATCCTAAAAGGCTTCCCAGAAAAATCATCTAAGTGATGTGTAGGGTGTGAGGGGGGGTGGGCAAAGAGAGAAATGGCATTACCAGATGCAGAAAATAACAGCAACTTTGTGGGGGCGGGGGACACTTATAGCATCCCAGGCAGAAGGCAGAATGGCTACATATGTTGTCTGTTTTCATCTCCACTACTACTACCAATCCCATGAAGTGGTTAATATGTTTTCCAGTACACAAGAGGACACTGAAGTTTAAAGATCTTTGTTAAAGTTATTTCAAAGCTGATGTGACAGGATGGATATATTTGATATGGGAAAGAAGGAGGGAGAAGAGAAGAAGGGAAAAAGAGAAGGAAGAGAATTAAAAAGAGAAAAAGAAAAAAAGAGAAGGAAACAGAATAACTTTGAGTATCTCAGTGTAATCCAGTGGGAAAATAGTGATATGTATCAATGAAATAGACAAAACAGGATTATTAGAAGATTTCGACAGAGACATGGATGAGTTTGGCTGTGGGAAGATTTAGAAATATTAAGTTAGGGAGAGGTAGAGTTGCTCTTGTATGTCCAAGGCTAAATCCCCAAAAAGAAATCTGTAGCAAGCCAACCCATGCTGAAAGTATCTACGTCTATATAAGCACATTCATAGGTGGGACTGAGTGTGTCAAATCAAAAGAAAGTGGACCTAAGGAACCCTGAGTGGAGACCACTAATGCTGAGAGGAAAAAAGAAATCAAACTGAAAAGAACTTGTCCATGTGGCAATGCAGGCCCAGCTGCAAACAAGGAAAGGATGTGTTCCACACAGGATATAATCAAGGTCATCTACACAGAGAGAGATGAGGCAGGAGAAGCGCCCATCGTGTGAACCAGTCTGAAAAGCTCCGGGTGACCTTGTGTGGGATAATTTCAAGGAAGTGGTGGGAGAAGTCCAGGCACAATGTATTGAGGAGTGGCTGGGAGGTAAGGAAATGGAGCAGGTACTTACGCTTTTCCACGATGCAGTTACATACACAGAATAAGGCAGAAAGACCACCGGATACTCACAGGAGTCACCGCACAGCTGCCTAACCAGTACCACACCCGCTTAACATCAACACAGGGGAAAAAACTGAGGATGCCAAAATGGAAGCCCCATCTCCCCAGAGGAAGGGGAGAACTAATAGGATGTCCCAGGAGGAAGCAGTAAACACAATACCTGGCACACAAGATGTACTCCATAAACATCAGCTATTGTTCCTATTAGAATAATGGGAATTCAGTGTTTTCCCACTCCAGTGAGGTACTGCCCACATTTAGTTCTAGGGCCTTCACCCCAAGACTAGGAAAAGAGCCAGTGACTAGCATGTGCAGATGCAGTAGCATATACTGAATACTGAAAGCAAAGATCTTAAAGAAAACTGTAGCACATCGTGATTCCAGACACACACTCTGTGATACCATCCTTTAGCAGAAGGGTCTGTGCGTTTTGTAACCCGTGGTCAATACTTATGAGGTTCTGTTGCCAACCTGTTAGTTGTGCTGTCCTCATGCATGTGAAGCTCGGGCTCGCTTTCCGCAATCCTGCCCCATCTCTCTTCTCTTCCCAGCAAGACCAAACTGGCTCGTATTCTTGTTTTTCCAACTAACAAGGTTCAACTGAGCAAGGAAGGTCCTGGATTCTTTGATTTGCAAAATCCATATAGAAGCTTATACAGAATTAGAAGTAGACCTAAATGTAAAACCCTAAGTCTATCAATTTCTGGAAGCATAATATGGGCTCCTAGTACTAGTGGTCATGATGTAAGTTTTAAAACTACTAAAGCTAAGCCAACCAACTCCTAAATATAGACTGAGAAGTCTTCTGGAGAAGAAGCAATAACTCCAATGTGTACTCAAATGCTGTATTTTATTACACCCTACTCCTAACGTTTACATTTGCAGGAATTTATTACTAGTGTTTGATGAAAAGGAAGTAGAAGCAAACCAGTGAGGTCTTTCTCAAGGTTAAAGTCACTAGAACAGATGTCTCTGGGCTGACATACTTCTCCATGAGTTTTTTTGACTCCGTTAACCCTTACTGTTTTGCTGTTTACAGCTGTGCTTTTTTCTGCCTATCTACTAATCCTAAGGTGCTCAGGTCTCTAATGAAAGAGACTTTTCTTAAGGATAACAATATACCTAGTAACATAGTATTAGACTGACAATGACTATGTATCAACCACATAATTTGACATGACTCTAAGCATTTGACATGCAAAGTCTGTTTTGTTACTTACTGTATGAAGTAAATCCAAGTCATGAAAAATCTAAAATTTTTATTGTTAGAACATATCACACACTAGATAACTAAATGAGTCTTTGAAATATAACAAGTGGTCCCAACTGTTATCATTGTTCTCACTTTTTTGTTCATACAACTATCCTATAAACAAGGCTTATTCATTTGACTAAAAACTAGGTAAAAGCCAGGGCGTGGTGGTGCATGCCTTTAATCCCAGCACTCGGGAGGACAGAGGTAGTGAGTTCAAGGCCACCCTGAGACTCCATAGTGAATCCCAGGTCAGCCTGAGCTAGAGTGAGACCCTACCTCAAAAGCCCAAAAAATAAAAAAATTAATTAAATAAATAAATAAATAAAAACTAGGTAAAAACTAGGATTGAAAAGGTGAGTCGCTTTCCTAGGACTTCATAAGTTAATAAGTGACAGAATTCAAATCTTATCCCAGGAGTGTTATGCATTGTTGTTCAGCATTGTTAAGCATTATGCTGCATTCTCTATGATGGCTTCAGTACTGAGGAACTCATCAAATACATTAATAGCAAGCCTGGATTACTAGAATCAGTCTTTCAATGCTCACTTAATCTCTTCTCTCTCTCTCTCTCTCTCTCTCTCTCTCTCTCTTCTCTCTCTCTCTTTATCTATCTCTGGGCAACTTTAAATTTTTAAAGACCAAGATGTGATCTAGATTCACAGGTTTTGGTTTTTGTTCACCTTAAATCTCAGGCCAAGAAAAACAACAAAGGATCTTTGGGAGGAGACAGAAACCAAATAAAACAAGGCTCCATTCTGAAGGTTTTCTATGCTCTCACATCCTATCATTGCAAAGGTAACTAGATGACATTTCTTTATAAATAAACCTGAGCAACCCCATTTGGCTACAGGAACAGACAACTGGGAATAGTTTAAGAACACACTGATTCGCTTCAGTTACAGACAGGAATCTACTATTATGTGGACTTGGAAATAGGAAAACTACCGTTTCTAAGATGGATTAATGTTTAGTAACATTTTTACATAAGTTACATTGTAAATGACCTCAATATTAAGTGTTTGCATTTGGTAATGTGTACATCCCTTGATGAACCAACTCCCAAACTCCTGCTACAACCACACTGCCAAGCCTGTACTGGCAGGGGTGGGGGGAGGAGAAGGAGTTTCTTTTTCCCTGAGGAATATTACTCTTTCTCAACTTTATACCTTACTTTCCACTCCTATTTACATTCTCATTTTTCTCCCCAAGTCTTGTTACCCTCCAAAGTAAGTGCTAAACATAGAAGATCCCAAAATACATTAAATTTAAAGGAAATACACTAAAACTCCAGTCAGGATGAAAAGCAATGGTTTAGTATAAAAGAGAAATTAAGTCACTGCCCATCAATATCTCTGAAGTTGGGGATAACCATGCAATAGGAATACAGCCCCACAGAAGTGAATCTCCTACTCACCTGCTGAACCTACAACAGTGCAAAATATGAGACAATGGTTGATCTAGCTAGATAAAATATGTTTTATTAAATGATTGCAAAAGAGCACTTACAACCAAGTGTTTGAGATTGTCAAGGGTTCTGCCACTTATTTCATGACAATGATCCAGTCACTTAACCTCTCTGTGACTCAATTCCTTTATCATAGGACTGTTACGAGTATAAAATATGATATTACAAATAAACTGGTTAAGAGTTGTATAACACAGTAAATTATTAATATTATATATAGAACTATGTATGTTACATATAAACGTGCCCACATGACTCCTAGGATAGTGAATGAAGACAGATACTTGGAGTTTGACATGAAAAGAATGAAAATGTTTTCTCTATGGATCCCATTCATACCTGGTATTGAGGCAAACTGAGCTCTCATCATCACCATCCCATGATGAATTGTGTATGAGTCTCATTTTCCCAGCCTGGAGACACAATCCACTCACTGTGCATAATCAACTTGTGTGAGAGTGATGTAAAGGGTGAGAACAGAGCCCTTGTCTTGGAGGAGACTTGACAAAGGACCAACCATAACATGACTCTTTTTTGTCACCCTTCTGGTTTTTCATGTGAATCAACAGGTTGGAAAGCATTCCTAGCAGGTTTACTCCTACCACGTCTCAACATAGAAAGGCTAAAGAAGCAAAGAACAGGTGCTCTTTCTCTCCTCCGCCCACAATCAGTGCTTCCTAGAACTTCTTCATGTCTAGCATTGTCCTTCCCAAAGGATAAACATGCAGTTATTGATGCCAACAAGCAATGTATATGATTATGCAGGGAACACACACACACACACACACACACACACACACACACACCTCTGTTTACTACATATCCCTAACCTGGTCATTCTTTGATATGGGATGGGAGTTATCTTGCTTCTCTTTCTAGAAGGATAGGGCCAGAAGACAGAAAGGAAAAAGACCTAGTAATAAATCACCATCTCAGGCAAAAGACTGTAGTAGAGGGCTAGGGATGTAGTTCAGTGATACAGGGCTTGTCTCTTATGTTTGACTTCCAGTACTACATAAATTAATTAATTAATAAAAGATCACTTATTCTAGATGATATATACTTCTTTGGGGCCTATTGCATACTCTCCATCCTGGCTGCTCTTCAGAAGGCTCTGGAGTCAATGCCTTCCTATTCCCTTCTGACTGCCGCCTTCTCCAGACTGGATGGTCACTCGTCTCTTGCTGCCTCCTTAGCGCCACCTCATCCCAGTGAATGCATTGCATGCTCTATTGTCAGACTCGGCTTTCAAAAACACAGTTCTGATGGTGTTTATCATTCCTTAATCAGACATACCATTCTAACACATGTTACAGTTATCTGTGCATGAATGTGCTCTATCTCCTGCAGTAAACTTTAACCAAGAGAATCCAAGCTTTGATTCCTCTTAACAGTCATCATTCACTGAATTTCAAATGAAAGCTAGGCAAGATGGAATACACCAATATTCCTAACACTTGGAAGACTGGGGCAGGAGGATTAAGAGTTTGAGGCCAGTCTGAACTACAAAAGTAAGACCTTATCTCCAAAAACAAACAAATATAAAATGTTTCATGTAGGGCTGGAGGGATGGCTTAGTGGTTAAGGCACTTGCCTGCAAAGCCAAAGGACCTAGGTTCGATTCCCCAGGACCCATGTAAGCCAGATACATAAGGTGGCACATGTGTCTGGAGTTCGTTTGCAGTGGCTAGAGGCCCTGCCCTCCCATTCTCTCTCTATCTGCCTCTTTAACTCTCTCTGCTTCTCTCTCTCTCTTTCATAAATAAATAAAATATTTTGTAAAAAATGTTTCATGTGCACGTTATGAACCAGGCAAGTCACAAGTCATTCTCTTCTGTTCATTTAAAATCTACTGCGGGGGAAGAAGTGGTGGTACGAGGTATAACTGCAGAAACAGAAGAAGATAATTCAAATGAAATTATATACATATTGGAATGTAATTGCAATATATAATGTGGTTTTGCTGTGGTGGTTTGAATCAGATGTCCCTAATAAATCAATGTGTTTTGAATGCTTGGTACCCAACTGGTGGCAATTCGGAAGGTGGAGTCTTGCTGGAGGAGATATGTTGCTGGACAGGAGCTTTGAGCGCTATAACCAGCTTCCCTCTTGCCAGAGTTAGGCTCACTCTCTTGCTGCTTTCTGCCAGCTGCTATGGAAAGAAATGATGTCCAGCCTCTGCTGAACACTCTTTCCTTGCCAGTAAGAAGCTTCCTCTTGAGATTGTATGCCAGAATGAACCCATTACTCCCATCAGCTGCTTTGGGTTGGGTATTTTATTTCCAGGAACACAAATGTATATGATACTACAATGAATGTAGTATCACATAAGGGATTCCTGTTAAATTATTGAGCAGATCAAAAAAGCCTCCTCAGAAGTGATGCCAAACTTATACCTGGAATAAGCAGGTATACATGGTAGCAAAGGATAGCTTGAGAGATGTAGCAACTACAAAAGGCTTTTTAATTATCTTAAAGCAGTTGAAGTTTGGGGACTATAGTGTAGCTTACTAGTAGAGCATTGGCCTAGTACCTAAGAAACCAGAGTGGGGTGGGGTAGGGAGGAGAAAGAAAGAGGAGAGAGTGGGGAATAGAGAGAGGTACGAAGGAAGGAAGGGAAGAAGGGAGGAAGGAAAGAAGGAAAGACAGAAAGAAGGAAAGCAAGAGAGTATTCTGTTTATCTTTAAAGAATGTAATTATTTTAATAAGAGTGATATTATCTAGGGCTGGGAGATGGCTTAGTGGGTAAGAGCACTTATTGTGCAAACCAGAGGACTTGAGTTTAGTCCCCACACTTATACAGAAGGCCAGGCAGGGCTAAGCAAGACTGTAAGCCAAGAACTGGGAGTTTTGAGGGAAAACAGGAGAATTGCTGGAGCTCACTGGTCAGCCAGTCCAACAGAAACATGATGGACTTTAGATTCACTGAAAAAGTATCTCTAAAAAATAAGTCGGGGCTGGAGAGATGACTTAGCCGGTTAAGCGCTTGCCTGTGAAGCCTGAGGACCCTGCTTCGAGGCTTGATTCTCCAGGACCCACGTTAGCCAGATGCACAAGGGGGCGCAAGCGTCTGGAGTTCGTTTGCAGTGGCTGGAGGCCCTGGCGCGCCCATTCTCTCTCTGTCTATATCTGCCTCTCTCTCTCTCTCTCTTTCTCTCTCGCTCGCTCGCTCTCGCTCTCGCTCTCTGTCCGTTGATTTCAAATAAATTAAAAATAAACAAAATTTTTTAAAAAAAAATAAGTCAGTAGAGTTATAGAGAAGAATATCTGAGGCCAGGTCATTCTCTAGCCTCTGTACATGTGCACATAGGACATGAACATCTGCACACACAGCACAAAAATAAGAGAGATATAATCAGCTCTATGCTTTAAAATGAAATTCTAATGATAATAGTCAGAGCATTTGTTAAATACATACATGGGTAATTGATATTAGTATAATAGGGACCTTTCAAGAATTCAGAAAATAGAGAAATCCTTGATTTTATGACAAAGTAAAATGGACCTTTTTTGTTTTGTTTTTTTGGTTTTTTGAGGTAGGGTCTCACTCTAGCTCAGGCTGACCTGGAATTCACTCTGTAGTCTCAAGAGTGGCCTTGAACTCATCGCGATCCTCCTACCTCTGCCTCCCGAGTGCTGGGATTAAAGGGTGTGCACCACCCTGCCCAGCTTAAAATGGAACTTTTTAAAATATAGATTTGAATTCAGTGATTCAAGGAAAAGAAGATCTCTCTAATCTGAAGCAGAAAGGCTCCAAGGAAGATAATCAACTAAGTAGTGATTGAGCAAAAGTGAATAAAAATTCACAGAAGCATGAAGAGTTCAGTTCAGTGGCTGCCAGGCCTGGAAAGGAAGGCTGGGACAAGGGGAACAGGGTCTTGAATGGCAACACTAAGATTTGGGCTTCACTAGTAAAAGAGTTTGTGGAGGATTGTTTGTTAAAAGGAAGAATACTATACTTCTTTAAGAAGATTGAACATGAATTCAAAGAGTTTAAAAATAGTGTATAGGCCACAGGCAAAGTAGTGGTAGAAGGAATGTGAAAGAAAAAAAATGTGCAGATGACTGCAAGGTACATGACCAAAGAGCTGGGAGAGAGGTCACGTATACAGGGGAGGGTGTGTTAACAAGCATAGTTTGCCGCCTAGTACCATCCACCACCTACTCCAGGACCCCACTGCCCCTGGAGGGAGGGTATCTGAATAGAGGCACTCCCAGAGCTTATCTGGAGAATGAGGAGCTCCTATTTTATTAGACCAGCCAACCAACATTCACAAGAAAGAACTTGGAGATAAGGTGCCTGAGAAGAGGAAGTAAAGGAAAAGCAGTGTAGGAAAAGAATGGGAAAGGAAGAAGGAACAAACAAAAGCCAGCACCTTAATTCCCAGGATTCATCCTTGGTGGTTACTCTGACCCTAGGGGCTTCATTGTGTATTCCAGACACTCCCCGGGACATCAGACCTTATATCAGTCACGAGGGACCTCAGAGAGCATTTGACTAAAAGGCCTCTCCCTTTCTTGAGGTAGTGTTTCACTCTAGTTAAGGCTTACCTGGAATTCGCTGTGTAGTCTCAGGGTGGCCTCAAACTCACAAGTGCTTTAAAGGCATGCACCACCACGCCCAGCAGGGCCTCCTTTCTTACAGGATTTAAGTTGCCTCTTGTACCTAACAAGGTTTATATCCTCCATAGCCATAAGAAGCAAAGTAGTAAACTGTTTCACATAAACAACAGTAAATTGTTGCATCGTCTCCCCTTTGAATGCAGGTCACTTCTATTTCCCAAAGCAATAAGTTAATAGTACATAGGAATATTGAAAAAAAAAAGTAGAGGAATTATCTGCAGAGTTTAAGAATTAACCTGCAGAGTTCAGTCTTCAGCTAGTAGTCTATGATATGAGAGAAGCTGGTTTCACAATTCTCAGTCCTCATCTGACAGAACGGTGTTTTGTTTTGTTTTGTTGTATATAACTCTTGTAAAAGATTCAATAAATTCCTGGTCTATGGAAACAAATTCCCAGCTATCTCAGCCTTTTTCAAAATCAGAAATTTCAGTTCCTAACAGCAGCTTATACACAGTTTGCTAAGGAACTGAAGATGCATTCTCAGTATGAAGACATTGACGGTCCTAAATGTTAGTTCAGACATTATGGTCTTATGCTGGAGCACACCTGCATGCCTTGACTCAAGGTTATCTATTACTAGCAAATCAATGGATCCTCCTGGATCAGCATTTCCTTTGTCACCATTTATCCAGTGATTGCTGTTTTCATTAAGACTTCACAGAACTTCAAACAGATGTCTGTTAAGCATGATTAGTGGTGAGTTTTCCTGGGCTTCTCTTTGTTTCCAAGCTAATTATGGGCTTCTTCTTGTCTCTTTTTGATGCCCACAAAGGCCATAATGAGAGGAGTTAAATATGCAAACTTGAAAATGAGAGCAGAGTGTCAGCACACATATAATTTACTAACTGAGAAAATCCTGCCTGCTTTTAAACTATGTATCATATTGCTAGTAAATTTAACTAATTTTCCTCAGTAATTTAGGCATATTTTCTACTATCTTTGCAAAGATGGCTTGAGGTCCTTGGCACCTTCAAAGTTAAGCTCTACACACAACAAGATAAGGATATCACTTAAGTCAAAACTGTATGTGGGCTACAGATAGGGCTTCAAGTCAAGGCCCTAAGCTTCTTTCCAAGTAAATGACAAATGACCACACCCACCTAGAAGCCAGCGGGCGGTTTCCCTTTACTTGAAAAGACAATGCAGAAAACACTTAAGAAGTTATCACTCTATTCTGTAAAGTGCCACTAATATGTGCGCTTTTCAGTCCTCCCAGAACAATGTCTTTCAAAGGTCAAGTCAAATAATCAAGCATGAAAGCATGCCATAACTGGAACTAGAGACAGTTTACCTAGGGAAGGGGAAGAAAAAGCCTGAGGGGACCACAAACCCCTCCTACGCCAAAGAAAGATTGTCTCTGGTACCTTATGGCCTCAGAAAATTCTTGTTGAGATATTGCTAACAGAAAAATAGCAGCCTACTTATAATGTTGATTTCAAAGGAACGTATATGATTAAAGTTTCCCTAATTTTCCCTAATCAGATTTATCAGGAAATGTCATAGTTCCAAGCGTGGAGTGTGGTATGCTGAGGCTCCCAAACAACTTAACCACAAGAGGTTGGCCCAAAAGTGATCAACAACATGGGAAGCATTGCTTCTGCTCCTTAACATCAGTCACCAAACAGAAATGGATGTGGCAGGGTCAAATCATTGATTTAACTGTCTTGTGAACGTGCTGTGTGTGTGATGTGGGTGTGTGTGTGTGTGTGTGTGTGTGTGTGTGTGTGGTGCTGGGGGTGGGGGCAGGACCTCCAGCTACATCCCCAGTTCTGCAAGCAGGTAGGATTTTTAACTGTGTCTAGGTAGTTGAAGGCTGCCCTAAATCCAAGGTATTACTAAGTGACAAGTGCAGATGTGCTAAGAAAACGTTTTTTTTTTTATTTCGAATGAATTTTAGAATCAAACACAACAAAAAATTAACCCCAAACCGGGTTTGTCACCAACTGAATCACTAGGTCTCAAGCTGGCCTCGGTGTCCCCGTCCGGGCTGTGTGCCCTTTCAACTGAATACTTCTTGCAACGTACATAGGAGCCAGGACTCCACATTATACTTCGTTTCCTAGTGGGAGTGGTTACCCGCCAGGCAGATGGCATGTGACATATTCTTTCTGCTGACTTTGTAGGAGGGAGTTAAGTAAACCGCTATCTTCCTTGGGAAGACTGGAGCACACCATTCCTATGGAAAACTCATCTTGCGGACAGATGGCTCCCCGTCCTTGTCTACTTCATAAATAAACTTTTCTGCAAACTGCCAACCCCAAGCCTCCGGACCTCCCAGCTCACCGAGCACAACCCCTGTAATCTGGCTAAGCAGTGTGGACAGAGTGACAATCCAATGCCACCCCCGCACCTCCCCCCCCCCAGTTGCCGCTCACACTTGAACCAAGTCACAGCCCTTCCAGCAGCGCTCCTCCCGCCTCGGACAGCTCGTGTGCGGATGGAAAGCCGCGGCCGGCCCTGGGGGCGGTCCCGGGGCGCCCGGTCGTACCTGGTTAAAGTGCAGCCGGCCGAGGTCCAGGCTGTCGTGGCGGGGAGCCGTCCCCAGCCTCTCCAGCAGCAGCTCCAGCTGCGCCGCCGACATGCTCCGGTTGGCTCCGAACGCGCTCAGCACATCCTCGCTGAAGTCCTGCCCGGGGCCCTGCGCCCCCGCGGCGGCAGCCAGCAGCAGCAGCAACAACGCGGGCCCTGCCCGGCGAGAGTCATCCTGACCCGGGACCGCCCCTCGAGGGCGCGCGGGCAGATGCGGGGCGCTGGAGCACTGGGGCGCCCTGCAGTCGGGGTCCCGGAGGTCGTCGATTCGAGTTAGCGGCACGTGGGGCGTCCCTGGTGCTCGGCCGCCGGGGACAGGGTAGGAGCCCGCGACCTCCGGGGCATCGGAGCGGGGGCGCAGCCGGGGACGGGCGATAGGCCACGTGGCCCCTGCGGGCCTCCTGCGGAGCCTGAGATAAAGGGGAACAAAGGGGGACAGAGATAAAGGCCACGGGGCCACGCGGGCCAGCCGGCCGGCCCCGGGAGCGCGGCGGGGCCAGAGGCTCGAGCGCCCGTCCCGGCGTGGGGCTCGCTGCCCGTGGGGCGCCCGGGTTTGCGAAGGCCCCGGGATCCGCTTGCAACGCCGTGACGCGCGCTGCACCCGTGTAGGGAAGCCCCAGACCGCGCCACTCGGAGCTAGATCCTCCGGCTGTCGGACCCCACCGCCTCTTCCTGGCTTTTATCCCCCCGTGCCGCGGTCGGGAGGGTTCGGGTGTGAGGTCCCGACGGAGCTGCGGAAAACCGCGCGCCCGTCCCGGCCCTGCGCGGCTCCGCGGCACCCCTGTCCACCCCTGTCCGGGGAGCAGTCCCATCTGTGCACTTGGCAGTGACTAGCAAGGAAGGACTCGCAGCCTCGCAGCTCTCCTACCTGCTGCTCTCACTGCGGCTTTGTGGGTCGGTCTCTAAAGCTCACAATCACTCTCCTATATTCTCTCTGTTCTCTCTCTCTCTCGCTCTCTCTCGCTCTCTCTGTCTCTCCTTTATCTCGATCTCTCTGTCTGTGTCTCTGGTCGGCTCGGAAACTCTGGGATCCGGCCCTGCGCCCTTCACAGATAAGAGGGGGACGGTCCTGTCCCCGCCTCCGTGGCACGTGGTGACACACACCCCGGGCTGAACTCCCGGCCGCCGCCACGCCGAGGCGCAGAGCCGCTGCCCTTCGCGGCTGCCGGGCCTCCCAGCGCCCGCGGGGCCCGGAGCCTCACCTGGAGTCCTCCTCCACATTGAAGGTCCCTCGGCCTCTTTGCCGGTGCCCCGGCCCAATCCTCGATTAAAAATAGATACAGAAAAATAAAAAATAAAAAAAAACCACCAGCTTCCTGGGGTGAGATCTAGAGCCCCTTGCCTTGCCTAAGAGACGAACGGGAGTTGACTTCTCAGAGTCAGAAGAGAAAGAGGAAATCAGACCCGGAGCGCGCGGCGGCTCGCTGAGCCAGCACTGCCCCCACGCTGGCCCTTCCTGACGCCGCTCGGGATATCCGCCGATCACAGGCGGCGACGTTTATTTGTTCAGATGAGAGATCAAGAAAAGCTGAGTTAGGTGTGAGGTCAACAAGTTTGTGTAAAGTGAGTGTGGTGTTTGGGGACAAAGGTTGTCTGCGGCGGACGAAGCGGTGCAGAAGTAGAGCGAAAGCCTGCCTGGCTGTCAGACTCCGAGCGCGGTCCTGCCTTCGGTCGGGAGGGTGCACAGCCTCCCAGCGCTGCACGTTTCCACGGTGCTTCGCTCACGCACGTGGAAAACCGGGAAAGAATCGGGATTTCCCGTGGGGGGGGGGGAGCCTTAGGGACATTCTGTGGAAAAGGGAGGTAGGAAGAGAATACTCCAGGAATATGAAGACCTAGGCAGACGCGACTGAAGGGCCATCATAGGGAAGGGCCAGTCATTCTAACTGCCCGAGGCAGAAGGCAGGTATCAGATCAGGGCTTCTGGGAAGCAGATGACCCCCTTGAAAGTCATGTAAGCCAACCGCTAGGTGAGCGCCTATCAGGATGTGGCAGGGAAAATCCTGCCTTCAAGAGAGATGATCTCTGGGGCATGTCCCTTTCAATTGCAAAGTCTGGACATTCCCTAGCATTCATTCATTCACGGAATTACACTGATGCTCAAAGGGGAAAATATCTCTCCTGGGCGAAAACCAAGCTGATGTCGCAGGGGAGCTTTTAAATCACTCTGCTGGCGGCACTCTTCAAGCTTGTGATCAGATATTTCAGTATAGTTTGAAGCTTCGTGTGTCTTTTGACTTCCGTGACTTAAGGTGACTTTTGGAAATCAGTAAATACTTTGAATGGCCAACTTAGATCTATGAAGCTGTTCTTTTCTAACTTCTCCACAACTAACTCGTTG
Source organism: Dipus sagitta (assembly GCA_036346955.1). Taxonomy (NCBI): domain Eukaryota; kingdom Metazoa; phylum Chordata; class Mammalia; order Rodentia; family Dipodidae; genus Dipus; species Dipus sagitta. The sequence goes on along the minus strand of CM070771.1, from coordinate 99,851,669 downwards.
ATAGAATTATGTTAGCAACAAACGGAACAAGTTTTCAATAATACAAATGTTATATTGTGGGGTTTTTAAATAAAATTTGTCAACCATTCATCTATACACACCTATATCCCAGAAATCAAACCTTATAACACAATCAAAACAAACCTGCTTGAAAAACTCACCAAGCACAGTTAGCAAAATGTAAGTATGCAATTAAAAGACTACATTCAGCCATGTGTGGTGGCGCACACCTTTAATCCCAGCACTCTGGGGGCAGAGGTAGGAGGATTATTGTGAGTTGAAAGCCACCCTGAGACTACAGAGTGAATTCCAGGTCAACCTGGGCTAGAATGAGACCTTACCTTGAAAAGCCAAAAAAAAAAAGACTACATTCAGAGCTGAAGAGATGGATTGGTGGTTAAGGGGCTTGCTGCAAAGCCTAATGGCATGGGTACAATTCCCTGATACCCACATAAAGCCAGATGCACAAAATGGTGCATGTGCCTGGAGTTTGTTTGCAGCAGTTGGAGGCCCTGGCTCTCCCATTCTCTCTCTCCTTGCAAGTAAATAAATTTTTTAAAAAAATTGAAGGCTACATTCAGAAAATTACAGGATTAACTACCAAACAAATAAGTCTAATTTCTAAATGTTTTGCCCTAACAAATATAATCACTAAAGTGTTATTCAGATGTTTTGGGGCCCAAAATGTGGCATTTTCAACATTGCTGATGAAAAAGATTACCACTTTAAAATACAAGACAAGAACAAACATTTTTCTTGGAAATTTGTCTTAAAGTTGAAATAAGTTTAAATGGTAATAATGGGGATATAATACCATGAATATTGGCCAGAGAGTTCGAAAGATGCCACTTAAAAATATTTATTTATTTATTTATTTATTTATTTGGGAGAAAGAAATGGAGAGAAAGAGGCAAACAGAGAGAGAGAGAGAGAGAGAGAGAGAAAGAGAAAGAGAGAGTATGGGTGCACTAGGGCCTACTGTCACTGCAAATAAACTCTAGACAAATATGAGCCACTTTGTGCATCTACCTTTACGTGGGTACTGGGGAATTGAACACAGGCCATCAGGGTTTGCAAGCAAGCACCTTTAACCACAGAGCCATCTCTCCAGCCCAAGATGCCTTTTATATTTCTGGCCCACCCACATGGGAAACCTAAGAAAGTCACATGACCTACCAGGACAGGATTTCCTCATCTATAAAATAAGATCATTGGGAAAGCTGAGTCCATTCCAGATATTTCGTTTCTAATTGTGTGACTCAACAGTCACCTGTCAGAACAAAATATGAAAACCTTAGACAAGTTTAACTCTGCACTTGCAAGTGAAGAACTCAAATTCGGCTTTTTCTTAGTATCTTTAGTGTTTTCTCAGCTCAAGTCTTTTGGTATTTTGGCAAGCAGAGAGCAAATTTACCTCTTTTAAATGTCGTGCTTGCATTTCCCTATGAAAGAACTAATAATCTAAGAGAAGGCATATCTCTTCTACTTCCCTTCTCTTCCTTTGCACCAACTGGAGCATAACACTGTGGAAACCCGTGGTGACCCAAAGAGGCAAAGCAGAGCTTGACTACAGGGAGAAGGGTTCCAAGTAGGAGGGAACCTTAGCACTGGAAAACCAGAGCCCAAGCAGGGTCATGACACTGTCTAGATTGGGAAAGGCGCATAGAATGTCAGAGCATATATACCTAATGGACTAAGGGTAGGCACCCCAGCAAGTCACTGGAGATCAAGTATGGTACAGGCACTATCCATTCTTCTCAGCACAGCTAATGAGTCTGCCCCTGGAAGAGGAGAGTACCCATGCAAAGCCCAGTTTTGTTCCCAGGGCCCAAGTAGAATTGACAGCATCTGTGATGGTTTGAATCACATGTCCCCTCACTGTGGTAGTATGAATGTGTGTTCCCCATAGAGTCAGGTATTTTATTAAAGCTTGAAATGTGGGTCTCCAAGCCACCTAGCTGAAAGGAGGTATCACTGGGGGCAGATCCTGCCAACCAGCCCAAAGGTGTGCTTGGGGACAGATCTAAATTCCAGCCCAATGGTATGCAGAGAGGTTTGAGATGGGTGTGGGGGGGGGGTCCTGTTTGCTGCCAGTTTGTGCTTATTGCTTTTGGTGTTTGCTGGATACTGGTGGTTTCTTTCTCTGCTTGGGTTTATGAATGGAAGCTGGCTTCTTCTACCAATGATGGAACTTTCCCCCGGATCTGTAAGCTGAAATAAATCCCTTCCCCCTGTAAACTGTGCCTGGTTTGGATGTTCATCCTAGCAACATGAAACGGTCTAGTACACTCATAAACTCATGTGTTCTGAATGCTTGTCCCCAGCTAATGGCAATTTGGAAGGTGGATCTTGCTGGAGGTGTAGTTTCCCTTTTGGTTCCAGCATGGTAATCCATGCTGGAACCAAATGTCCTGTGACTGCAACCTGTGGAGTCTTCAGCAGTAGGGTTTTACTAAAGCTAACATTTTAACAAACGTTTTAGTTTAATTTTCAATGTGATTTATTGTAGGAACTGATTTACTCCTCACATCAGCGCAAAGACACTGTATTCTTCCTTTGTGCAAAACAGGAAAAGAGGCCAGGAGAAATCCAACAACTTGCTCAGGGTCACAGCTAGGAAGTTGCAAACCCTGAGCTCAACAGTCTGCACTCTAAACATGAATCCCACTGCCTCCCTCCAGAGGCTCCCATAGTGCTAAAAAGCTCTATGGGAGCCTCTGGAGGACAACAGTTACCAACAGCATGAAGAAGTAGGGGACCCTGCAGAGTATGAATTCAACCAGCCAGACAAGAATATAACTTGGGCAATAGTGGCACACAGCCTCTGTGGGTAACCAACTGTTCCCTGATTGGATATGAGGCCCACTCGTGGGAGAGAATTCATACCTGGTACTGGATACCAAGTCAAAATCCATGACTTGGAAACTCAGACTTCAAAGAGAAGCTCCCACTGCTCTCTAGAGAACAAGATGGGTTTGCACACCAAAAATCTCTCAAATAACTTTGTATAACCCCTTTAATCCTAACTGCTCTCAGCCATGGTTATAGAATCTGTTTTATATTACAGATGACAGAGAAAATGGAGGGGAGACTATATCCACTGATAAGACAAGAATCGTACCACCACTACCACATCTGCCAGGGCTTAGGAGAAATTGCAGAGGAAGTGGTGACATGAATACTGATCTAACTGCTAGCCTGACAGTTAACTCCAAGGTGACAGTGACCAATCAAAACCTATCAAAGCAGAAATCCAGAGGCTATGGAGAACTCAACACTAAATCAGACTGCCAACAGGACTGTCATGGCTCAGGGAACATTGTGGAAGGATGGAGTAGAAAGACTGTAAGAGCCTCAGAGTGGATAGGAATACCCTGAGGTGGGTCTTCCCCCACCCCCACTGCTACTCCACAGGAGCTGAGGCCTTCATGACCCCACAGTGAATACTATACCCCCACTGAGGAGGCCTCCAGGATAACAGGAGCAGGGGCAAGGCAATAAAGAATATAGCCTCTTATTATATATAAAATAAAATTCTTTAAAAATGATGAATGTTTTTTTTTTTTTAAAGTCAACTTTGGCCTAGAGAGATGGCTTTGCAGTTAAGGCACTTTCCTGCCAAGCCAAAGGACCCAGGTTCCATTCCCCAGGACCCACATAAGTCAGGTGCACAAGTTGGTGCATGTGTCTGGAGTTTGCAGTGGCTAGAGGCCCTAGTGCACCCCTACTCTCTCTCTCTCTCTCTCTCTCTCTCTATCGGCCTTGTCCTCTCTCTCTCTCTTCTCAAATAAATAAATAAAATATTTTTTTAAAACAGAAAAGGGTTGGCTGGGTGTGATAGTGCACGCCTTTAATCTCAACACTCAGGAGGCAGAGGTAGGAGGATCACCATGAGTTCAAGGCCAACCTGAGACTACATAGTGAATTCCAGGTCAGCCTGAACCAGTGAGACCCTAAATCAAAAAAAAAAAAAAAGTCAGCTTTATAAACTTCAGAAAAACTAATTTAATTAATACATATTCTAGCATTCACATCATAATCCATGCTGTCTAGAAAGACAAGAGAAAACAGACACATATTGGGCAGTTGATGTAGCTCAGTGATTGAGAGCTTGCCTCGTGCGCGCAAGTCCCTGGCTTCAATCTTCAGCATTGTCAAAGAAAAAGATACTCCCTGTTTTATCTTCATGAAGCCGAAATTGCAGTTAAGAGAAGATAGACAAGAGAAGTGATTGTTTTAATAGAGATTTTTATAGGGCGCAGTGAGCTTATTATGTGGAAGGAAAAAAAAAAAACAGATTATAGTGGAAAAGGATAGGGGTACCTAAGACAGCAAATGACAATGTGTAAACAATTCACAGAAAAGGTAACCCTTGAGCTTTGAGGATAGGTAAAAGTTTGACAGAACACAAGCACATTCCGAGAAGAGATGGAAAATGAGGAGCCTCTAGAGGCCTGAGGGCAAGAACTGCCAGACCTTTCCTGATGTGCAGAGCCTGGAGCATAAAGGCAGGATATGGCCGGGTCAGGAAAGCTTCAAAGCCCTACAGGATCAAAGGTGTCTACTGGTGCACCAGGAGGGTTCCTGATGATTGTCTTCAGTAAAAAAAAGAAAAAAAAACTGACCAAAAATGTCCCCATGTTGTGCGTGCTTGCACACATCTGTAATGCCAGCACTTAAGAGATGGAGGCAGGAGGATTAGGGATTCAAAATGAGCCTAGGCTACATAAATGCTGCCTCATAAAGCCTTTCATATTTATTAGTGTCAAGTAATTTTAATTCATTATGATTAAAAATATACGGCACACCATGATGGAGAGATGGCTTGGCCATTAAGGCAGTTGCCTGGAAAGACAAAGGACCCAGGTTCAATTCCCCAGGACCTAAGGGAGCCAGAAGCACAAGGTGGTGTATGTGTCTGGAGTTCATTTTCAGTGGCTGGATGCCCTGGCAAACCCATTCTCTCTCTCTCTCTCCCTCCCTCTCTCAAATAAATAAATCATATATATATATATATATATACATATATGTATATGTGTGTATATATATATACATATATGTATATATATATATATATATATATATATATATATATATCCCTAAAATTCTTAAATAGCATCAAGATAATGTCCCAACTACACAGGAAGTGCTATTCACCCATCAGTGCCAGAGACAATGTAGGTAGGAATCGGCTTTCTGCAACGCTTGAATTTAATTCTTGATCAATGAAACAGGGATTAATATGGTATCTGCTCATTATATAACTGTGAAAATCAGGTATGTGAGAGCTCTTTCCAACCGTGCAAGAGAGCACAGGCATTCTCAAAGCTAAAGGGGCAGTAGGTTAATGCAACCTGCGTAACGGGCAGCAAACTTCCAATGGGAAGGGGAGGAACCACCACGGAAAGCTTAGAACAAAGAGTGCTTTATTTGTAACAAAATGCTCAAATTCTTGAGTGGTTTTCCAGGAAATTAAACCACTGAGCAGAAACAGATAGAACTATAAGTAACATTAAGTCTAATCTGGTCACTTTATCAGTAAGGAAAAGAAAGCTGGAGGAGCACTATAGGATTCAAATAGTCTCTGATCCTCTGGAGTTGGAAGAATTGTCCACTGAGCTTTGGGAGTCATTCTGAGAGTTTTACCTAATAGTCACAAGGATCTTAGGTCAGATACAAAGGTTGAAATAGCTTTTAAAGGGACTAAGATGGCTCAAGATAATTTTGGCCCTTGATCTTTGACAGCATTCCATCTATCCATAGTCATGATACTCATACTCAGCTGAGGTCAGTCTGAAGTATACTTAAGAGTAGGACTTTACTTGATTACCCACCTGAGGTTAAAGGTAAGACCCTATTGCTGAAGACACCATATGCTGCTGGCACAGAACACAGACTGACCTTGCTAGAATCCAGAAGAAAGCCAGTCCCCAGACAGTTAGCTAGTCTAGTGTGCAAAGTGCTACATAAGCTACTGGAAAAGTAGCCAACAACAGTATGAGAAAGTAAGGGTCTAAGCTACTCAGAAGCAACCAGCCTGACAAGGAGGATGCACCAGAGCAATATTAGCGCACAGTTTTGGTCAGTAACCATTGGCTTTCTGATTGGCTAAGAGATCCAGTCAGTGGAAAGGAACCCATATCTGGAACTGGAAACCAGGTCAGAATCCTATGGAAACAAAAATTATGCTCTCCAATGTCAAGCTCCAACTAATCTTTGGCTAAAAAACGGATTGCATCCATCAAACTCTCCCTAAATTAAGAATGCTTATTCCATTTAACCTGTGCTGACTTTACTCTCTGTTGGAGAACCTTGCACTTCAGCCAAACCCCAGCCAAAACCTCAGAGGAATTGGGGAGATGAGCAAGAGTGCTGCTTCCATGGTGAGCCTCACAATCTGCACCAGGGTGGAGACAGATGCTGAGGATACTCAACACCTACCAAAGCAGAGATACAGAAAATCCTAAAAGCTCATCACTGAAGTAGACTTAAAACACACCCACCAAGGCTCAGAAAATTTTGTAGAAGAGAGTACAGAGAAGATTTTAAGAGCCACAAGTTGAGATATCATGCCCAGAAACACTGCCTCTTCCCAACAACTGACTGCTGCTCCCACAATGCATAACCCACAGCCTCATAAGGAATAACTGCAACCCTACTGATGAGGGTCCCCAGCGGAATGGGGGCAGGGATGAGGGGAAAGGATGGTACCAACACATGGTGTATCCATATTAAGTATGTGCATAATTAATAAATAAAAAAAGAAAATCACAGTATGGACAGAGTAGAGGATACAAGGCAAATGATTAGGCTATTACAGAAAAGTCATTTTAATGAAATTTAACATCCACTTAAGACAAAAAGTTCTTAACAAACACGAAACGTAATGGACTTCCTTCATCTAAACATCAAGCATCTAAAGCTTGATCTGAGTGATCTGATCTCTCCTCATCCAAAGCATGTCTCTCGCTGTATACTTTTTTAAACCACATACAATCAGCCATATTATTATACCATTGAAAACTAAGAACATCTTAAAATACTGGACTCTGCACAGATCAATAAAGAAGTGCCATTTAGTGATTTGGAAACTTAATCTTTTTCCCCACCATCCAATTTTTTTAAATTAATTATTGACAACTTCCATAATTATAGACAATAAACCATAGAAATTCCCTCCCCTCCAACTTTCCCCTTCACAACTCCACTCTCCATCATATCCTCCTCCCTCTCAATCAGTCTCTCTTTTATTTTGATGTCATCATCTTGTCCTCCTATTATGATGGTCTTGTGTAGGTAGTGTCAGGCACTGCAAAGTCATGGATAACCAGGCCATTTTGTGTCTGGAAGAGTGCATTGTAAAGGGTCCTGTCCTTCTTTTGGCTCTTACATTCTTTCCACCATCTCTTCTGCAACGGACCCTGAGCCTTGGAAGATGTGATAGAGATGTTTCAGTGCTGAGCACTCCTCTGTCACTTCTTAGCACTATGGTGCCTTATGAGTCATCCCAAGGTCATTGCCATCTGAAAATAGAAGCTTCTCTATCCAAAACTGAGAGCAGTTTTAATATATGGGTATGAACATTAAGGACAGTGCTTACCAGGCAGTAGGGTGAGCATAGTATATACACTTAGCCAAACACCAGCAGACGTTACACCCCTATGGCTCATTATTACCTCCATCATAGTTTTTCTGTATCAGGGATGTATTCCCTGTCTTGGAGCAGGCCTCCAGTCCAATTAGAGAGCAGTTGGTTTCCCCCATAACAGACATGCCACTATTGCACTCATTGTTTATGCCCACTAGTGATTTTTCTCTCTCCCATGAAACTGCATGCAGTGTAGTTTTGTCCAGCTTTCTGTCAGTTGGGCTACATGGAGATGATTTCAGCTCAGCTCCAACAAGATTTCTCAATGACCTTGCAGCCCAAGTATGTGGAGTCTTCAGCAATTGGGTTTTGCCATCTATTCCTGGTGGGAAACCAAGAGCCTAGGCAATGGCCTATAATGTTTTGTGGTGCATCAGGGGCCTTCATGGTTAACAACTCAATGGAAGGTATCCCATCCTTGCACTGAAATTTTTCTAGTAATAATCTGTGGCTTCTGGGTGTGTCATTGTCCAAAAAAGTAGTGGAAACTGAATCTTTTGATAGAAGTCCCAATCTGCTTACCTCAAGGTCTACCACATTTCCTGAAAAGAAAGTAGTTCCATAAATGCTCATTAAATTCATTGAAATTGAAATTAAAAAAAAAAAAAAGTACAGCTTCAGGGAACTTCAGCTCCACAGTGTCCCCTGTTGGCCAAGCACCACACTGCATTCAGAAGCCAAATGGGTGCCTACCCTGAAACTGGGAAGATCTGATAAACAGGAGGCAAAGGTAGGAGCATTGCTGTAAATTCAAGGCCAGCCTGAGACTACATAGTGAATTACAGATGACCCTTGGCTAAATCAAGACTCTACCTAAAAAAAAAAAGAGTAGGATGAGAGCAAATAAGGAGTCTTCAGGACAAGGAAGTGGTTGTTAGGGACAGTAGGGAAGAAGTCCACGGATCATATTGGTTGCAGCCACATGAGAGTTCTGTGTTTTCCTATTTCTTTTTTCTGATCTAACATTTACATGAAACATACATTAGAGATTGTATTCATTAATTTCTTTTTTTTTAATCTTACTTTTATTTATTTATGAGAAAGAAAAAATACAGGCAGTTAGAGAGAGAGAATGAACACACCTGGGACTCTAGCCACTGTAAACAAACTGCAGACACATGTGCAACTGTTTAGCCATCTCTTCAGCCCCTGTATTCATTACTTTCTAACTTCTGAGACAAAATACCTGACCAGAGGCAACTTAGAGAAGGAAAGGTTTATTTCAGTTTACAGCTTATCATGGAGAAGGCATGAGGGCAGGAGCATCAAGCAGCTGGTCATATTCAGAACACAGTGAGGAAGTAGAGAGTGACGAATACACTGGTATTCAGCCAGCTCTCTCCTTTATATAGCCAAGGATTCCAGCCCATGGAACGGTTTGGTCCACAATTAAGGTGAGTTTTTCTACCTCAATTAACCTAGTCAAGATAGTCCCCCATAGGCATGCCCAAAGGCTCGCCTAATCTAGATAATCCCTCACAAGTGATTCTATGTCTTGTGTTGACAATCACTATAAACCATTTCATGGGTATTATATCTAAAGTTTCAATAATCAAGCACATAATGTGGCCTAAAGAAGGAAAAATAGGAGATGGGGAAAACAGGCAATCTCATCCACCCAAACTTCTTCACATGTGTCTTCTTACTCTTTCACCAGACTGACAATATGTCTTCCCACTGTGTCCATAGTCAGCAATATTTTATAAAATATTTACTTGATGTTTCGATTATTTGAAATAATTATCTTCCAATTCTAATTTTTCTTTTGGCCAGTTTTTCACAGCTATAACCTTGTGTGGAATGATTGATTATAATTCAAAGAAAGATCAGTCTTCAATATATACACTATTTCAATTTACTCATTGCTAATTATTTTATATCTCCTATTATTTTGGTATTATACCAGATGCCAACTTGGGAAAATAAAATTGATAATTACATTATAAGAGTCAGATTACAGCACAGTATTGTTTCAAGTTCCTTATCAATAATCATCCAATACCATTACCAAAAACTGTTAATAATAGGTAGAGAAAAAGACCAAACAATTTAAAAATCAGAATTTTATAGCTTTTTATGAGAATATCCAAATCTTTCTCTTTTTTGGCCTTTTCAAAGTAGGGTCTTACTCTAGCCCAGTCTGACCTGGAACTCACTCTGTGTTCCCAGGATGGCCTTGATCTCACAGTGATCCTCTTACCTCTGCCTCCCGAGTGCTGGGATTAAAGGCAAGCACCATCATGCCATGCCCAAATCTTTCTTTTTAGTTAATAAACAGAAAAGGAAATAAGACTCTAATAAATTTTGTACTACTTTCCACTCAGGACACAGATATGGCTTAGTGTTTTCTAATGCTTGCTAGCTATACTATGTGGAAGGACAAGGAATTGTAAGGTATAGTCCCTCATGTGACAGGTTTTCTCCATTCTTCTCCATGATTAATGCTTTCTATAAATTTGATCATTCACCCCAGCTTCTGCAATAAATTTTGATTATTCTTACACAGCTAATTTAAATTCCATCTGTATTGCCAACAGTCATTGTTGAGATAATATGTAGCTCTTCTCACCATTAAATTAAGAATTATCCTGTAGGGCTGGAGAGATGGCTTAGAGGTTGAGATGTTTGCCTGCAAAGCCAAAGGATCCGAGTTAGACTCTCCAGGATCCACGTAAGCCAGATGTACTAGGGGGCACATGCGTCTGGAGTTCGTTTGCAGTGGCTGGAGGCCCTGGCATGCCCATTCTCTCTCTCTCTCTCTCTCTCTCTCTCTCTCTCTCTCTCTCTCTCTGTCTCTCTCTCCCTCTTTCTCTCAAATAAATAAATAAAAATAAAGTTTTAAAAAGAAGAATTGTCCTGTATAGTTTGCTTAATATTTTTATTCATTCCTTTCCAAGAGTTATTTATAACTTTCTAAAACTTTTCACAACTTTTCTGATTTCCTCTTGGTTCTAGACTATCCTTAGCTTTCTCATTTTTGAACTGCAATCATATTCTCTTCTCTCTCTCTCTCTCTCTCTCTCTCTCTCTCTCTCTGTTGAGACAAGGTTTTGCTATGCGGATCAGGCTGGCCTCCAACTAGCAATTCTCATGCCTCCTGAGCTTCCTGAGTGTTCTCATGTGCTTCCATGCCCAATGAAAATTTGTCTTCTTTTTCCCTCAAAATATTCTAATATTTTATACCTTCCTTTACAAATAATGTCATATTTCTCACACATAGAATTATCTTATTTCATGTATTAGTTATGTTTTTTAATTGGTGCAACAATATATCTGACAAAAGCACTTAAGGAAGGAAGGGTTTATTTTCACTCATTTGCTTCAAACTCCAACCCATGGGTTGGTTCTACCCATAGTTAGAATGGGTCTTCCTACCTCAATTTATCTAGTCTAGAAAACCCTTTCACAAACATGCCCAGAGATTTGTCTCCAAGATGATTCCAATCAAGTTGACAATCAAGATTATCCATCATACTTCCTAATCTCAGCTTGGATCCTTAGCAACTGTGTGTGAGGCCAGACAGAAAGAAAGGGAATATTAGAAGGACGTGAGGAAGAAAGGGGAGCCTGACTGAAGCCTCTCATCAGCTGAGACTCAGTCATTCCAGCACAGTTAACAATTTACCATGAAGGCTGTCTACATACAGACAGTATTCCTCTCCTATAGAAACATTTTCAAACAAGAATGTAAAAATAGCAGCAATGAACCACACTTAAAACCTAGGCCTATATGACCTTATTCCTTTCCCAAATAGTTTCTGAGATTCATACAAACAAAACAATGAACCTGACTTTTCCTACAACCCTTATGATCTGGGGTTTTTATCTTCACAGCTGAAATTCCATCCAACACACATTAGGAACTGCCCTATGACCTCACTTACTGAAAAAGAGGTTTCTTTGCAATCCTTTGAGATGTAATTCCAGAATTCTACTGGAAAGACACTTACTTAATCTTGTCTTTCCTTTGAGAGGCCAATGCTCCACACTGGGATGCACATCGTCACCCCTGAGTGTATTTCTTTCTCTTAACCCTTGTGCTAACATCTACATTAAAAAATCTTCTTGTATTAAATTCCAACTCTACTTCTTACTAATGTGTGCTGTAATTCTCTTCTGCAAACATCCACCTTTACTTTGGGTGGAGACCCCTAAGGAATAAAGGAAACTTCTTAGGCAGTGGTGGTAGTGTGAAGCAGTGTCAGTGTTCCCACCCCCACCAACATGTAGACTGATGATTTTAAAAACATTTGCTTGTTTCATAATGTACTTTCTATGAGGTCTCACTACACTGCCTAGGCTGGTCTCAAACTCCTAAGCTCAAAGAGTGCCCTTGCCTCACTGGGACTAGAGGCATGCTCCACTAAGCCTGGCTCACAAGAACTTTTAAGTGTGAAAATGTTTCCTATAATATATTTATCATTTTTCCTTTAGGTAATGTGCAGCAAAAATGCCAAAGTATATAGACTTTAAGCACATGCTTAATTATTCGTGGCTTAGCATTTTTAACTTACTTAGAAATAACCTAGACATCTAATTAATATTATTTTAGTATACCATAACCTCAAGTTTTCAAACTGCTGAAAAAGATTTTTTTATTTTTTTTATTGACAACTTCTATACTTTCAGACAGTAAACCATATTTCCCTCCCCTCCCCCATTTTCCCCTTCACATCTCTGCTCCCCATCATATTCCCTCCCTCTCTCCATTAGTCTCTCTTTTATTTTGATGTCGTCGTCTTTTACTCCTATTATGAGGGTCTTGTGAAGGTATTGCTAGGCACTGCGAGGTCATGGATATCAAGGCCAATTTCTGTCTGGACAATTGCCTTGTAAACAGTCATACCCTTCCTTTGGCTCTTAAATTCTTTCCACCACCTCTTCTGCAATGGAACCTGAGCCTTGGAGGGTGTGTTAGAGATGTTTCAGTGCTGAGCACTCCTCCATCATTTCTTCTTAGCACTATGGTGCCTTTTAGGTCATCCCAGTGGTCATCGTCATCTGAAAAGAGAAGCTTCTCTAACCAAAAGTGAGAATAGCATTAATATATGAATATGAACATTAAGTGTAGTACTTACAGGGTACTTTGGTGAGAATAATATATGCATTTAGCCAGACAAGAGCAGGCTTTATACCCCTAAGGCTCATGACCTCCCCTGGCTTTTGATTAGGTTTTCAATACCAGGCATGTATTCCCTCCCATAGAGTAGGCCTCCAGTCCAATTAGAGAGCAGTTGGTTTCCCCCAGAGCAGACATGCCACTATTGCACCCGTTCAGTCATTTGACCTGTCTGGCCAAACTTGAGGCTTCCTGTGTCCACTGTTTTCACTGCTGATGACTTCTGTCTCCCATAGGGCTACATGCAGTGCAGCTTTTTCCAGCTTTCATTTGGCTGTTCTACAGGGAGGAGGTTTTCAGCTCAGCACTAGCTTGAATCTGAAAAAGATTTTTGAAGCTATCAGGAAGTCATTTATAAATGGTTACATGAATCTAATTAACTCATTAGTAACAATTGTGCAAATTGATCATGGGAATGTTCAAGCAATAAAGATAGCTGTCACTTTCTATTGTTCTTAGCACATGAATGTGGGTCAGTCCCCGCCTGAGCAAGAGCTCTATAAACTGAAATACACAGATACTGTATTAGTCAGGTGACACAGCAGCTTTGTATTACAACAGCAACATTAAACATGTTCTCAAATCCTATAAACCCTGAATAACATTTGGCTCCACGTTAACTTATAAGTGCTCATTTATTTCTAAGTCAATTTGGCACCAAATTGACAATATATAACCATAGACACACATGCAGATACAAGGAATATGCCCATATACACATGCATAGAAACATAGACAGAAAAGATTTTCTAGTTTTCACTTACATTCATCATTTGCCAGTTTCCAAAAGCGTTTTTTATCCCTACTATACGTCTTCTGATAACCTTCTAGATCAACAGCTCTAAGCAATCCTCAACCCCAAATTTGTATTTTCAATCATATGATTCATAAGTGAACTGAACTAGAAATTTACATCTAAGAGATGCATAACTTAGATCTAAACATGGTTCAAAGAAAGGCTTAAGCCAAAGCTCAGTGAAAACAAAAAGGTCAAAAGATGAGACTGGTTATGTAGTTTTAGGATATCACTCCCTGTTTTCAGAGTTACCAGAGAAGGAAGCTGCCTTCAAATAGGAATTTCTTGAAACGGGAGTGTATAACTGAATCACAGAGTGCTTGCCAAGAAATGTGCAAGGTTTGCTCCCAGTGACGCAGGAAAGGGGGGAGTGGTAGGAATTCTTCTACAGTGTTTTTAAAAGGCTATCTATAATGTCAGGAAGTCAGACGCGGTACCTAGTTGATAGATCTTTGAAACCTCCCTTGCTTCTAATATGATTTCGACCTTCAGCAAATAAGGCAAAAAAAAGTTTCCTAAGCCACCCCCCCCCCAACAGAGTTCCTGGGAAAGCCTCCTTTCATCTTTCTCTTCCAGCTATAATTGATCACAGGCTATGCTTGGAACAATGTGAAGACAATTAGAACTCCACCTTTAGACTGACTTCAGTGCTCCAAGAAAGGGAGCCATCAAAAGTAGAGAGGTTAACAAAGAGTGACCCCAGCCATTATTGGTGAGAGCTGAGTTTGTTCTCCTCTAACAGAAGCATCAATTTCTACTAAAGTATGACCACAGGGAAAGATCTATGAATACTGTGAGAGAAAGAAAGTGAAAGGTTTAAACCTGGCATGATTAAAAGCCAAGGTATAAGGGATGTAAGACAGTAGCTTCCCATCTAGGCCACCAGATATCATCACTTTCCCTGACAGGAATTTAAACCCAGGTCATGAGAGGTGAGAGCACCAGTTGCTAACCTCTGGACAACCAGAAGAAATAGTGGCCATATTGGAAGGAGACAATTTCTGAAAACATTTTTATTTTCATTTTGCCAGCAAATTTATGACAGGGTAATATAGTAATAAAAATTTAGCGGTTTTTAAAAAGACAATTGAGTCTACATTATAGTTTTGATGTGTTGAAGCCATTCATTCAAACAGATAAACTTTAAGATTTTCATTTCAACTCATATGTAATCTATGTGCCAATTTTTTCAGGTTAAGTTCCCATAATAGTTTTTTAAGCTTAATTTCTCTCTCTCTCTCTCTCTCTCTCTCTCTCTCTCTCTCTCTGTGCTGTGTGTGTGTGTGTGTGTGTGTGTGTGTGTGTGATCTCATCTCAAATGAATCTAGTATATTCAAAATTAAATAAATGTATCTTAGCTAGGAATGGAAACAGCAAATTTGCAAATAATGTAGAGTAGAATTAAACTTACTATAAGCAAAACATCAGAAGAAAGAATGAATAAAAGAGAGAGCTGAAAATACTTTACATGCTAACCTCTGAGGATCAGGGCTGGGAAGATGGCTCAGTGATTAAGAGTGATTTCCACTTAAGCATGAGGGGCTTTAGGGCCAGAGACTCACAAGTTCAACTATGTAGAACCCATGTAAAAAGCTGGACATGGCCATGTATGAACATGTTTAGGAGAATTCTTAAACTTTTTGGAACACATATATGAGTCTATGGGGGAGGAGACTGAAGAAACAGTAGGGCTCACTGAAAATAGCAACATGTTGCTAAGGGAAAGACCCCATCTCGAGGAAAGAAATACATAGATGAGTGATTCAAGGACACCCTAAATTCTCCTCTGGGCTACACGCTTGTGCATGGGCTCACATCTGCACACACGTGCATATACCACACTTCACTCATAACATACACATATATGCATGCCAAAAAGTTTAAGAATTCTAAACATGTTCATAGAAATGGTAATTATGTAGTTCATCAAATATTAAATGACATATAAGACCAAAAGAGAATCCTCAAAAAAGTTCATAATTTATAGAAAATGTGACATAGACTAAGGAATATGGATATGTAGAATTAACTGTGTGACCTGGGTATTGGGATTGGAAGATAGTTTTTCTCAGACACCGCAGTTCTTGGGATGGACCATTTTCACTCCCAGTATCCCTCAGGTATCTTAATGCCTCTCCCACTTATTGGAAGGGTATACTTATTTTATTGATGTTGCAACTATAACACATCTTAGTATCTTCACATGAAAGCCATACCAGATTAGATATTTTTTAAATTTTTATTTATTTTCTGAGAGCATGAAAGAGGCAAAAAGAAAGAGAAGAAAAAAATTGGCATGCCGGGGCTTCCAGCCACTGCAAACGAACTCCATATGCATGTACCACCTTTTACATCTCGCTTACGTGGATCCTCGGGAATCAAACTGAGGTCCTTTGGCTTTGCAGGCAAGCGCCTTAACCACTAAGCCATTTTTATTTTTGATTTCTCAAGGCTTCTAGTTTAGCATGCAGGAAAACTAACTTAGGTTCCTGGGGATGTTGCTCAGTAGAGAGGGGCTTGGCTAGCATGCATGCAGTCCAAGGTTCTCTTGTCTTCAATACATAAAACTGAGTGTGATGGAGCTTGCTCATAATCTTAGTGCTGGAGAGGTAAAGGGAAATGTATCAGAAGTTCAAGATCGTCCTTGCCTACAAAGAAAGTTCTAGACAAGCCTTAGCTACATGAGACCCTATCTGAACAGAAAGAGAGAGAAATTAACTAAATTAGGAATATCAAGTTCTCCCAACTGAATGATATGTAAAGCCAAACCATCCTTAGATTTCTCCACTTTTCCAAATACAAGTTGAGGAGCATAACTATCAGTCATAAAGCGAACAGGAGTACCCAGAGCTGATTTGCCCCTTCTCAGTTGCTTCTGGATTACTATTCCCCATTTCAGTAGAGGTTCTCTTCTCCCAAAAATTGAACCTTATTATACTGATTAGTGAGACATTATTCTAGATGAGTTTATATGAATCTTACTGAAATAGCTTCCTTGCTGTTATCCTGACAGTCAGTTGCTCCTACTGTTTCAGGTTTATCCTGCACATCTTGTGAAAGGTGAGAAGGTTGGAGACAATGTGTGAGTTTCTGGATGAGCCTGTAAATCCTTCTGACCCAAGAATGAGGAACCATGTGTGGAAACTTTACCTCTGGGGAATTCCCCCCAACCCCCACCCCACACACTAAAAGCAGTGGTTACCTAATTGTACTCTTTGAGGCTGGAGGGAATGGCTGCCTCTTACCTTTGACATGTGTCTTTATGATCAAGTACTTACAGAATATCTTTTTTTTTAACTTTTATTTATTTATTTGAGACAGAGGGACAGCTAGAAAGAGAGAAAGAGTATGGGCACACCAGGGTCTCCAGTGACTTCAAACCTTGTGCATCTGGCTTACATGGGTCCTGGGGAATCAAACCTAGGCCCTGAGGCTTCACAGGCAAGTGCCTTAACCACTAAACTATCTCTCCAGCCCACTTATAGACTTTCTATTCTAAAACGCAAGCTTGTATAAATAGTAGAAAAGAAAAAAGGTAAATTTAGATAATGAAGGAGTGATGGGTGACAGAGATCAAAGCTAGCAAGCAAAGATTGTGACAAATGTTCTGAAAGAACAAAAGGATACCATATTCTAACAATTAACTCAGGATGAAGGGCCACCACCCAAAACAAAAGTAAGTGCTGGCCCCAGGAAAGACTCAACAATACCCATTTGAGGAAGCATCATGGTTGAGACACAAAGGGCCCAGGACAGTGTTTTGCACTGATCTGGGCAACCCTTCCAGTGAAAACACTTCTTTCAGTGAAAACCCTTCTTCCAATGAGCACCCATCCAGTGAAAACCCCTCTTCCAGTAAAAACCCTTCTTCCAATGAAACCCCTTCCAGTGAAAACTCTTTTTCCAGTGGAAACCCTTCCCATGAAAACTCTTCTGCCAATGAAAACCCTTTTTCCAATGAAACCCCTTCCAGTGAAAACTCTTTTTCCAGTGGAAACCCTTCCAATGAAAACTCTTCTTCCAATGAAAGCCCTTCTTCCAATGAAACCCCTTCCAGTGAAAACCCTTTTTCCAGTGAAAACCCTTCCAGTGAAAACTCTTCTTCCAATGAAAGCCCTTCTTCCAATGAAGCCCCTTCCACTGAAAACCCTTTTTCCAGTGAAAACCCTTCCCATGAAAACTCTTCTTCCAATGAAAACCCATCCAGTGAAAACCCTTCTTCCAATGAAGCCCCTTCCAGTGAAAACTCTTTTTCCAGTGAAAACCCTTCCCATGAAAACTCTTCTTCCAATGAAAGCCCTTTTTCCAATGAAGCCCCTTCCAGTGAAAACCCTTTTTCCAGTGAAAACCCTTCCAGTGAAAACTCTTCTTCCAATGAAAACCCATCCAGTGAAAACCCTTCTTCCAATGAAGCCCCTTCCAGTGAAAACCCTTTTTCCAGTGAAAACCCTTCCCATGAAAACTCTTCTTCCTAGCCGGGCGTGGTGGCGCACGTCTTTAATCCCAGCACTCAGGAGGCAGAGGTAGGTGGATCACCGTGAGTTCGAGGCCACCCTGAGACTCCATAGTGAAGTCCAGGTCAGCCTGGGCTAGAGTGAGACCCTACCTCGAAAAACCAAAAAAAAAAAAAAAGAAAAAAAGAAAACTCTTCTTCCAATGAAAACCCTTCCAGTGAAAACCCTTCTTCCAATGAAACCCCTTCCAGTGAAAACCCTTCTTCCAATGAAACCCCTTCCAGTGAAAACCCTTCTTCCAATGAAACCCCTTCAAGTGAAAACTCTTTTTCCAATGAAACCCCTTCCAGTGAAAACCCTTCCAATGCATCATCTTTGGGACTCTACACTGGGCATCAAATTTTCTGAGGCAGAATAAAAACTTTGCTTTAAAAAAAATAATTTAAGGCTGGAGGGATGGCTTTGCAGTTAAGGCATTTGCCTGCAAAGCCAAAGGACCCATCAATTCCCCAGGACCCACGTTAGTCAGATTCACAAGGGGGCGCACGCATCTGGAGTTCGTTTGCAGTGGCTGGAGGCCCTGGCCCACCCATTCTCTCTCTCTCTCTTTCTCCCTCTCTCCCCCTCTTTCTCTGTCAAATAAATAAATAAATAAAAATTTAAAAAATAATAATAATATTTAGGGGCCTGGAGAGATGGCTCAGCTATTAAGGTGCTTGCCTGCAAAGCCTAGTGACCTGGGTTTGATTCCCCACCATCCACATAAAGCCAAAGGCACAAAGTAGTGCATGCATCTGGAGTTTGTCTGCAGTAGCTAGAGGTTCTCATGCAACCCATTCTCTCTCTCTCTCTCTCTCTCTCTCTCTCTCTCTCTCTCCCCTTTGCAAACAAGTAAATAAAAATTTTTAATAAAACCTTTGTTTTGAGCCACTTATGAGTGAGCATGGCCAGAAACATGCTATTTGGCATAAAGTAAATCTGTTCCTAGGCCATGGTTTCTCATTCATGACTCAGAATAAATGATTTTTTTATTCCTTTAAAAGTAAAGTGTTTGCAGGGCGTGGTGGCACATGTCTTTAATCCCAGCACTTGGGAGGCAGAGGTAGGAGGATCACAGAGAGTTTGAGGCCAACCTGAGACTACATAGTGAATTCCAGGTCAGCCTGAGGCAGAGTGAGACCCTACCTCAAAAAAAAAAAAAAATAGAGTTTTCTTTTTAAGTCAGTGGAAACTACTATGACCTGTAACTCTTTTCTCCTTTGGGTTTTCAACCCTTAGTGCCAGGGACCTACAGAGGCTTCTCTTTTCCATTCCCCTTCCTTCCCTTGCCTTTTCTCCCTCCAAGTTTCCTACTCATAGTATCTATCACATTAAACTCTGAAACATTAAGGGACAAAAGTAGTAAATGCTAGTTGACATAGGCACTATATACATTTTGGGGTCTGTGATACTAATGGCTTATATACAAATTATTTTTGTCTTAGAAATTTAAATAAGGCACTTGGAAATCAAAAGGGCAGACAGCATGTGTTCTCTCTTGGGCACCACTGGGAGTCTGAATCCCATTAACAACCTTCTTGACAACTTATCCTTTTTGTTTTTTCCATGGTTTTATGCACATCATATCCATATTTACAAAGGAACTTCTGAAAGGGCAGTGTTTACTCTCGCTGTTATTAAACATTCCTCTACAGCTAATGGTGGAGTGATAAAACTTCACCTGAAAGAGTTGTGTGATCTCTACAGCAGATGACTCCAATCAAAGTGTCCTACACAGTATGAAGGAAAACAACAAACACATAAGAATTGTTAAGACCTGAGGTCTCATTGTTATACTATGTAAAGAGTTTTGTGATCCTTGTAGTGTGGCTGCCTTAACTATTTTCTGTATCTCAGAACTTTATTATGAGATAATATAAAATGAAGGAATCTAAGGAAAACTAAAATATCAAACTGACCAAACAAGATTAAGAAGTCTTTTTGAACATGATTGATGGCATTGAGACACTACTTACCTATGTGTGCACACATAACATCAAAAAGAGAAATTGGGCTGGAGAGATGGCTTAGTGCTTAAGCGCTTGCCTGTCAAGCCTAAGGACCCTGGTTCAAGGTTTGATTCCCCAGGATCCACATTAGCCAGATGCACAAAGGGGCGCACGCATCTGGAGTTCGTTTGCAGTGGCTGGAGGCCCTGGTGTGCCCATTCTCTCTCTCTCTCTCTCTCTCTCTCTCTCTCTCTCTCTCTCTCTCTCCCCCCCCCTCTCCCTTTCTCTCTCTGTCACTCTCAAATAAATAAAAATAAACAAAAATAAAATTTTTTTTTAAAAAAGAGAAAGATTGGATGTCTCCTCTAGACTGGAAAATGACTGCTGTTCAGGCTCAGAATGCTCAGTTCAAAAAACAATTCTATAAGCCTTAGGGATATAAAGCCTGCTCTTGTCTGGCTAAATGCATTTATTATTCTCACCAAACTGCCCTGAAAGCACTACACTTAATGTTCATACTCATATATTAATGCTACTCTCACTTTTGGTTAGAGAAGCTTCTCGTTCCAAATGGCAGTGACCACTGGGATGACCCAAAAGGCAATATAGTGCTGAGAAGAAGTGATGAAGGAGTGTCCAGCACTGAAACATCTCTATTACACCCTCCAAGGCTCCAGATCCATTGCGGAAGAGGTGGCAGAAAGAATGTAAGAGCCAAAGGAAGGTTATCACTCCTCACAATGCAACTGTCCAGACAGAAATTGGCTGTGATATCCATGACCTCACAGTGCCTAGCAATATCTTCATAAGACCCTCATAAGAGGAGAAAAAGATGATGACATCAAAATAAAAGACAGACTAATGGGGAGAGGGAGGGGATGTGATGGAGAGCAGAGTTGTAAAGGGGAAAGTGAGGGAGAGGAGGGAAATATCATGGTTTGTTGTCTGTAAATATAGAAGTTGTCAATAAAAAAATTAATGATTTTTTTAAGTGGCTGAGTGAAATTTGACATTTTATCAGAGAAAATGTAATGTTTCCTATCTCTATTTCTTGCTCTAATGCTTTTGTTGGGTATGCTTCAGTGTGGGGGGGGAGTTTTTTTTGAAACTCAAAGTAGTTTTAATTTGCATTTCCCTGATGGGTAAGGATATAGAACATTTTTAGATATTTACATGCCATCTGTATTTCTTCTTTTTATGTTTATTATTATTATTATTATTATTAACAAGATAATTCATATGGATACATCATGTGCTGGTACCCTCTTTTCCCTCGTCCTTGCCCCAATTCTGTTGGGGACACTCCTCAGTGAGGTTGCAGGTATTACCCATGGGGTTGTAGTTTATGCATTGTGGGAGCAGTAGTCAGTTATTTGGGGCGGGGGAGGGAATGTCTCTGCACATGATGTTTCAACCTGTGGCTCTTACAATCTTTCCACTCCCTCTTCTGCAAAATTTCCTGAGCCATGGTGGATGAGTTTAGTGATGAGCTTTTAGGAGCCTCTGGATCTCTACTTTGGTAGGTGTTGAGTATTCTCGGGGTCTGTCTCCTACACCCTGGAGCTGATTATCAGGTTCAGCATGGAAGCAGAACTCTTGCTCCTCTCTCCATTCCTTTGTGGATTCAGCTGTGGCTTGGCTGAAGTGCAAGGGGTAGTTTATCTCCTCTGCTGAAAAAGAAGAATAAATTCTCCAATGGAGACTGAAGTCAGCATAGTTTAAATGGGATAAGCATTATTGATTTAGGGACATGTAACCCCTCTTTTAGCCAAAGACTAGTGAGAGCTTGACACTGGAGAACATAATTTTTGTTTCTATATGATTATGATCTGGCTCCCAATTCCAGATATGGGTTCCTTTACACTGAGTGGATCTCAGCCAATCAGAAAGCTATTGGTTACCCACTGAGGTGGTGTGCCAGTATTGCACTGGCATTTACATCATGTCAGAGTGTTTGCTTCTGAGTAGGTTAGCCCTCTGGTTGATCAGAACATTGTTGGCCATTTTCCCCCAGTAATCCATGTAGCACTTTCCAGCACTAGAAAGGCTGTCTGGGGACTGGCTTTCTTCTGAATTCCAGCCAAGTCTCTCCATGCTCTGTGTCAGCAGCATATGGTATCTTCAGAAATAGGGTCTTAGCTTTTGCCTCAGGCAGGTAATCAAGTGTTTTGACAGAAAGCTGTCTTGATTTGGGGACCTTGTAGGTCTCTCCGATCAACAGCTCAATGTGGGTAGCAACCAATCTCTGGTACTAGGAGTTACAGGACAGAAACAGAAAAAAAAAAAAAAAACTTTTCTTTTAAGCATAGGCTTCATCCCACCCTCATCAAAGCCCTACTTTTCAGGTGCTCTCTCCTTAGTCCTTTTGAGGGTTATAGCTTTTAGGCTATCTCTAAGGGTAAAGGTTTCTATGGTATCAGCTCATTTTGGATTTAATTTTTTGTTTGTTTTTTCCCCCATCCTCTTCTCCTCCTCTCCCCCCAAACCCTTCCATCCTTATTATCTGGGCCTTCAGTTGCCTATCAGATATGGCAGCAACTCAAGCAAGTCAAGATTAGGAACTGCAGGTAGGTGACACCATGTGGCATTTATATTTCTCTGATTATGTGAGTTTACTGAATATGAGCTGTTCTAAGTCTGTCCATTTTCCTACAAATTTCATTGTATCATTTTTTTCTTACTGCTGAGTACAATTCCATTAGGTAAATGTACCACAACTTTGTTATCCATTCATCCAATGATGGGCATCTGGGTTGATTCCAGTTCTTAGCTATAATGAATTGAGCAGATATAAACATGGTTGAGCAAATGCCTCTGTATGGATGCGTGGAGCATTTGTGATAAATGCCCAATAAGGGAATAACTGGGTATGTTGGAAGTTCTATATTCATCCTTTTCAGGAATATCCAAATTTATTTCCACAGTGGTTATACAAGTTTACATTCCCACCAAGAGTGGATAAGGGTTCCTCTTTTCCCACATCCTCACCAACATTTGTTGTTATTAGATTTTTTTTTTTAAATGATTGACATCCTTACCGGAGTAAGGTGGAATCTCATGGTTGTTTTAATTTGCATTTCCCTAATGTTTAGGGATATTGAACATTTTCTTAAATGTATGTTAGCCATTTGTAATTCTTCCTCTGAGAATTCCCTATTCAGTTCTCTGCTCCAGAATAGGTTTGGAGTAGGTTGTTTGATTTTTTTTTTTATTGTTTAGGTTTTTGAGTTCTTTGTAGATTCTAGATATTAGGCTACTGTTAGTGGTATAGCTGGCCAAGATTTTATCCCATTCAGTGGGCAATCTATTGGCTCTACTTATGGTGTGTTTATGCAAAAGTTTTTTAGCTTCATGAGATCCCATTAGTTGAGTGCTTGTTAAATTTCCTGGTCTACTTGGATTTTGTTCAGGAAGTCTTTCCCCACTCCTAAATTGTGGAGAGTGCCTCCTATTTTTTCTTCCAGTAGTTGAAGAGTTTCAGGTCTTATATTGAGGTCTTTAATCCATTTGGACTTGATTTTTGTGTATGGAGAAATGAGTGGGTCTAATTTCATTTTCCTATGTATGGTCATCCAATTTGTTCAATATCATTTGTTGAAGGTGCTGTCTTTTCTCCAGTCTACATTATTGGCCCCTTTTTCAAAGATCAAGTAGCTGTAGTTACTTGACCTAAGGTCTGAGTCTTCAATTCTGTTTCACTGGTCTATGTTTCTGTTCTTATGCCAGTACCATGCTGTTTTTGTTACTATGGCTTTATAATACAGCTTTAGATCGAGTATGGTGATACCTTCAGAGGTGTTTTTTTTTTTTTTTCTGAAGATATGTTTGGATATCTGAGGCCTTCTGCCATTCCATATGAATTTTGAGATCATTTTTTTCAGTTTCTGCGAAGAATGATGCTGATATTTTTATTGGTATTGCATTAAATCTGTATATTGCTTTTGGTAGAATTATAATTTTCACAATATTAATTCTTCCTATCCAGGAGCATGGGAGGTCTTTGCATCTTCTTAAGTCCTCCTTGATTTCTTTCTTGAAGTTTTTTTTTTTTAATGTTTTCATTATGCAGATTGTTCACATCCTTGGTTAGTGTTATTCCAAGGCATTTAAAATTTTGTTGCTATTGAAAATGGGACAGACTCACTGATTTCTTCCTCTGAGTAGTTGTCCTTTGCATATAGAAAGGCTACTGACTTTTTTGCATTGATTTTGTATCCCTCCACTTTATTGAAGGAATTAATCACCTTTAGAAGTTTTGAGATGGAGACTTTTGGGTCACTTATGTATAGGATCATGTCGTTTGCAAATAGGGCTAACTTGACTTCTTCCTTCCAATTTGAATCCCTTTTATTTCTTTCTCCTCTCTTATTGCTTGGGTTAGTACTTCTAGTACTATGTTAAAGAGCAATGGTGAACATGGGCACTCCTGTCTTGTTCCTGACCTCAATGGGAACTCCTTAAGTCTTTTCCCATTAAATATTATTTCAGCTTTGGGTGCTTTACATATAGCCTTTATTGTGTTGAGATAAAAACCCTCCATGCCTATGCTTTCCAGCTTTTTAATCATGAAGTGGTGTTGTATTTTGTCAAAGGCCTTCTCTGCATCAATTGAGATGATCATGTGGTTCTTATGGTTAAGTATTGAAGTCTCCAACTATGATGGTGTTGGTGTTTATTTCTGTTTTGTTATCAAGTAGGTTTTGTTTTTATAAACTGTGGTGCACCCATGTTTGGGCATATAGATTTAGGATTCAATGTTCTCATGTTGGATCATGCCTTTGATGAGTAAGAAGTGGCCTTCTTTGTCCTTTTTTATTGCTTTTGGTTTGAAGTCTATTTTATCAGATATCAATATAGCAACACACACTTGTTTTGTATTTCCATTTGCTTAGAATATCATTTTCCAACCTTTTATCCTGAGGAGGTGTCTATCTTTAGTGGTGAGGTGGGTTTCTTGAAGACAGCAGATAGAAGGGTCCATTTTTTTTGGATCCACCCTGATAATTTGTGTCTTTTGATGGGTGAGTTAAGACCATTAATATTTAAGGTTATTGTGGTGAAGTTCAAATTAATCCCTGCCATGATGAGGTATTTTATGGGGTTTGGTGTTTTCTTGTGTTTTGTACTATTTTGAGCCTGGTCTATTTTTGATTATTGTGATCTTCTTGTTGGCTCTTGAGATTGGTTGCTTGACTCTCCTGTGTGGAGTATTCCCTGAAGTATTCTCTGTAGTTTTGGCTTTGTGTTCATATAATCATAGAGTTGACTTTTTTCATGGAAAGTTTTCCTTTCACCATCTATTATGCAGGATACTTTTGCTGGGTAGAGTATCTTGGGTTGGAAGCCATACTTTTTAGACTTTGAAGTGTTCCATTCCAGGCCCTACTGGATTTCAATGTTTCCATTGAGAAATCTGAGGTAATTCTGATGGGATTGCCTTTGTATGTTGTGAGTTGTTTCTCTCTTGCTGATTTTTGCTCTCTTTCTCTTTATTTTTATTGTTAAGAGTTTTTGCTATGATGTGCTTTGGAGAGTTTCTTCTTTGGTCCTGTCTGTTTGGTGTTCTGTGGGCTTCTTGTACCTGGATGGGCCTCTCTTTTGAGAGATTGGGAAAATCTTCTTTAACAATTTTGTTGAATATGTTCTCTATGCCTCTGGCCTGGATTCCCTCAACTTCTGGTATACCCATGATCCAGATGTTTGGTTGTTTTAGGGTGTCCCACAGTTCCTTTGTATTCTGTTCACTTGTTTTTTTGAACTTAGCAAAGTTTTTGGCCTCCCAATCAATTACTTCTGTCTTGTCTTCCAGGTCAGAGGTTCTGACTTCCACATGAGTAATTCTATTAGTGAGGGGTTCTAGAGAGAGTTTTATAATTTCTATTTGATTTTTGTTTTCTGTTGTGTTATTTTGCATCATGTCCATCTGCTTTTTTGAGGTACAAATTCAGTTCTCTAAGTTTTCTGACTTTCATTGGCTTTTTCGTGTTGTGGTCTACCCATCTTGGGGACACACTTTATTCTATTAAGGAAGAAGTAAGTTTTTGCCCTTGTAGGATCTTCAGAGGGTATTCTGTTTTAAATGTGAACCAGATTGGTATACTGGTGTACGATGGGTTATAACCACAGATGCACAGATTGTGGAGATTGCAGGTACATCAAAGGTACTTAGGGGACTAGGAGCTCTGGCCTACTCATTCCGCTTGCATGTACTCTTCAACACATGGGAATCACGGGTTGATGAACCAGGTACCAAGAAGCTGGAGAGCCAGAGGCAAGAGGCCTGCACCTACAGTGGCCAGTGCAACCTCTGACTCAGGGGAATAGGGATGTAGGTACCCAGTGGTCAGTAAGTATACCAGAGCAAAAGGCCTGTTTCCACAGCCACCACACAGGGACAAAGCCTCCCCAAGCCAGGCTCAGGGGGACATACAGGGGCCAGGGAGCCATACAGGGACCAGGGAGCTGGAAGAGCCAGGGACCTCCCTGGGGTCCACCCTCTAGCACAGGGTATCCTGGAATTGGAACCAAGGGCACTTTTATCAGGAAGGCAGAGCAAGCTCCTGCTTCCACAGCAAGCTCACAGGATCCAAGGAGCCATAAGCCAGCTACAGTGGGATCTACTGGGGCCAGAAAACAGGGAGGAGCCTAAGGTATCAGGAATCTGGCCTACTAACTCTATGCCCACCATGTACACCCTCCTGTGCAGGGTATCCAGAAATTGGGGACCCAGGGACACTTTGATCAGGAAGGCTGAGCAAGGGGCCTGTTTCCACAGTAAGCTCAGTAAGCTTGCAGGGTCCAAGCAGCCCCAGGCCAGCCACATTGGGACCTGCCTGGTCTAGGAAACTGGAAGAAGATTATTTTTAGGCAAATTAAAAACAAAGGTTTAGTCCTTATGGTTTTATCTTTCAACATGTCCCATTCTTGCATGAAAATATTTATGTTTATAAATGTACTTGGATAATATGATTTACACAAAAAAGTGAGTGTAGGGCATCTATTATAGGGAAAGAAAATTGGACTCAGTGCATATGAAACTTATAACCCCCAAAATAACCATCCTAACATCATAAAAAACTATAGGGAAGTGTTGAACTTGCATTTGTGATGGAAGAAACAACCTTCACATACCAAGTGTGAAGCACTTAAGATCTGATGTGTGTACTGATGCCCAGTGATTTTATATTCCAAACTCCATCTCCAGAAAGGCCAGCTCTGCTGGGTGCATATCTCCTCAAATCTGATGCTTTCAGGTGTCCTCTAGAAACCCACACTCTAATTCTTAATCGAAGTCACCCCACACATGTCTGTTCTGTTCCTCAAAATGGAAAGTGCACTTAACACTGCAGGTTGAGAGCTAAATTAGATAAGAAATATATTCTTCTTTCCTTTGTCATGTCACAATGAGTTAAATTTCATTTGCACATCAAATTCCGGTTTCAAAATCTATTATTTTAAACTAACTTCAGGGTTTATTGTACATTTGAACAATCAATTTACCACAGTGAGAACAAGACCAGAATCTCAAAGCACAAAATTCCCTCAAGGCCAGAACTTTTATGCTTCATAAAACTTTCCAATGGAGATTCAACCCTCCCACCTGAGAAAAGAGAATTTAGACTAAAACTTTAAAAAATAAATGAGTACAGGATAATAAATAACTCAATAAATGCTTGGTAGCCACCACTTTGAAGAGTTTCAATCTAAAATATTGCACAAGAATACTAGTTAGTCTAGACACTTTTAATCTAAAATATAACTATCTAAATACTAAAGTAGCTAAGTACAGCTCATTAACCAAAATAAAATCATCCAAAATATTTTATATGAAATATCTAAAACTGGAATTAAGTGTAACTTCTCCAAAATAAACATTTAATCTATGAAAGTGAATTACAAAGCAAGCTTTTTCCAACATTATGTTAATTTTTCAGTTTTTAGAATATAAAATTATTACTATTTTGTTATTCATGATTTTATTATTTAAATGTTTAAAGACATCTACTGGAGGCAAAATAAATTGGTCATCTAGAGAGTTCTGGACAGAAAGTAGAACCAGATAAACGTCTATGCACTTTTTGCTTTTTTGTCCTGAGTGAGATTTGTAAACCTTCATTTTAACAAAGGCAGAAAGAAAACCAACAGAAAAATGACAGATATTAGGAAAGAAAGAATTGTGTGTGGCATTACCATCTGCATGCACTACACCTGGCCTCTGAGGTCAGTACCAAGAATGGGGCTGGGTGCCACCACAGGCCAAACCTGGGTTTTAAGATAAAGAACATTTATATCATTGTGATGATGTTTTACTCACCTATTCTCTGCTGACACTTTAGAATTACTGTTTATGACCATGAAACCAATGTCATCAACAAATCACTATCTATAATTATTCTCTTTAATCCAGAGTTAGTATGATGTTATAATCATTCTGAGGCAATTTGCTCTATGGGGCAGGTCTCACCACACCTACGATGAACAGTATTCTCACACTATCATTCAGATTATGCATTCTTGGCTCAATGCCATCAATTTCTAACATGCTATTTTCCTCAAATAACCCTTGCTTGAATTGTTATCTGTTATTCTAATTTTAGTGTGCCAACATTTGGAAAATTAGTTTGTTTTCTTACCCAGACAAGAATGGTTTGAATACAGTCCAGATTTGTAAATATTAGGAACAATTTATAATTTTTTAAATGTTGAATCAAAACAAAAGCCAAAATTTACCACCCTATGTTTTAAATGTATAGTCTTCGGGCTGGAGAGATGGTTTGGTGGTTAAGCGCTTGCCTGTGAAGCCTGAGGACCCCGGTTCGAGGCTCAGTACCCCAGGACCCACATCAGCCAGATGCACAAGGGGGCGCACATGTCTGGAGTTCGTCTGCAGTGGCTGGAGGCCCTGGCGTGCCCATTCTCTCTCTCTCTCTCTCTCTCTCTCTCTGTCTGCCTCTTTCTCTCTCTGTCTGTTACTCTCAAATAAATAAATAAAAATAAACAAAAAAAATTTTTTAATGTATAGTCTTCTTTTGATGTAAATATTGATATAGGAGGGAAATCCTACTGACAAATAGGTCTACATTTGAGAAACCAGTGAACAAGAAGTGTGTGCTGACAGGGCTTCTTGACAAGAAACTCCAAGAGAGGATAACGAAGAGCAGTGTTTGTCAGCCTATGAAGCCTGAGGGACGAACGGTAGTGTACTTGTTCACAGTGTGTTTTAAACTTAAATATTTTAAAATCAATTGCACTTTTTAAAAATTGCTGTTCAATCTATATTGTGAATACTTCTACAAATAGAAACAATATGAATAAACTTCCTTTTTTTGGTCTTGCCAAGAATCCAATCTAGGGTCTTATGCATGCAAAACCCTCATTGTATCAATAAACTACACCTCCAGGGGGCTGGAGAGATGGCTTAGTGGTTAAGGTGTTTGCCTATAAAGCCAAAGGATCCCAGTTCGACTCTCTAGCACCCACGTAAACCAGATGCACAAGGAAGCACATGCATCTGGAGTTTATTTGCAGTGGCTGGAGGCCCTGGAGCATCCATTTTCTCAATCTCTCCCTCTCTCACACACACATATACACATAAATAAATAATAAATAAAATATATTTTTTAAATAAATTATACCTCCAGACCACCTCTATTTTTTTTAGAGGTACTAAAGCAGGGCCTTGGATATGCTAGGCAAGTACTTTACCACTCTTTACATCCTCTGGAATTTTTTGCTTATTTTATTTTATTTATTTATTAATTTTTATTTATTTATTTGACAGAGAGAGAGAGAGAAAAAAAAAAAAACAGGCATGTCAGAGCCTATAGCTGCTACAAACGAACTTCAGATGTATGCTCCACTTTGTGCATCTGGCTTTACTTAGTTACTGAGAAATCGAATCTGGGTCCTTAGACTTTGCAGGCAAGCACCTTAATCACTAAGCCTTCTCTACAGCCCCTGTTCATTTTGAGACATGATTTCTCTATATAACCAAGGCAGGCCTCCAACTTGTGATCCTCTTGCCTCAGTATTCCAAGTAGCAAAGATTACAGGTATGCACCACTGGGCCCAGATTTTAAAAATTAAAATATACTCTTTTCAAAGTACTGGTTAATACAAACCTTCAAATAACCTGTTCATATAAGCATGGACTCTTGCCTTCCGGACTACTCTGTGACCATATTTCTTACATAAATCATAGAAAAAGATGTTCTCTGCCAGGAAATACCATTAACAAATGCCTCTTCCACTTTCATATCACATGTGCCCTGTTGCCATCCCTTCCTTCCCCAACATGTCTTTTTGAGGGCTTATATGGTTTCCTTTTGAATACAAGTAGTCCTTTATAATAGTGTGTATATGTATGAATGCTCACAAACATACATTAAAAACTGGTATCTGCATATGAGACCGAACATGTAACTTTTGACTGAGTTTGGTCATCTTGTTTGTTTACTATAATATTTTCCAGATACACCCATTTTCCTGCATATTTCATAATGTTATTTTCTTGATAGCAGAGTAAAATTCCATAGTATATATGTACTACATTTTCATTGTCCACTTATCTGTTGATGATCATCTAATCTGTTTTCATTTCCTTGCTATTTTGAATAATGTAGCAATAGACATTGATATGAAAGATATAGAGTCCTTTGAGTAGATGCCTAGAAGTGGTATTACTGAGTCATATAGATAGTTCTATTGTTAATTTTTTGAGGAAACACCATAATGACTTCCTTAATGCTATACTAATTTACATTCCCACTAGCAGTGAATAAGTGTTCTTCTTTTCAACGTCCTCAGCAACATTTGTTGTTCTCAATTTTCTGGATAGCTATTCCTATTCAAAAAAAAAAAATGGTTCTAAGCCAGGCATGGTGGTGCGCACCTTTAATCCCAGCACTTGGAAGTGAAAAGTAGGAGGATAACCATGAGTTTGAGGCCACCCTGAGACTACATAGTGAATTCCTGATCTATAGTGAGACCCTACCTCAAAAAAAAAAAAATGTTCTGGCATAACTTAAGAAGCACCTGCAGAAGAATGAAATTTGATCTATATCTCTCATCCTGCACAAAAAGCAATTCAAAGTATATCAAAGACCTTAATTTAAAACATGTAACACTGAAACTTCTAGGAGAAAACCACATATGCATACTATATATATATATATATATATATATATACATATATATATACATATATGGTGGTTTGATTCAGGTGTCCCCCATACACTTAAGTGTTCTGAATGCTAGGTTCCCATATGATAGAGATTTGGAAATTAACACCTCCTGGAGGCAGTGTACTGTTGGGGGTGGGCTTATGAGTATTATAGCCAGTTTCCCCATGCCAGTGCCACATTCTCCTGTTCCCATTGTCCACCTTATGTGGGCCAGGGGGTGATGTCCACCCTCTGCTCATGCCAACATTTTCCCCTGCTATCATGGAGCTTCCCCCTTAAGCCTGTAAGCCAAAATAAACCTCTTTTTCCCACAATCTTCTCTTGGTTGGGTGATTTCTACTAGCAATGCGAACCTGACAGCAACAATAAAGTGGTACGGAGGAGTGGGATTGCTGCTGGACACCTGACTGTGTGGCTTTGGCCTTTTGGAGCTGATTTTCAAGAGGAATGTGGAAGGATTTGAAACCTTGGCCTAAGAGACACCTTGCAGTGCTTTAAGTACAGCTTGATGGACTCTTCTTGTCAGAGTTGAAAGGCCCAAATGCAGTAAGAACTATGGACTATAAGGTTTGGCTTATGAGGGTGAGAAAGAGCTTTGCCTGGGCTGGACTAGAGGCAAGCTGTGTGGGAAGCTTGCTGTTATGCCTGGGTCCTAAGAAGTTGTGCAAGGTTGCTTTGTGTAGAAATGAACTGGTATGAACAGAGGCATATGGCACAGAAAGAAAAATCTTTGGGTGAACTGCTGCCTGTTCAGCTGCAATTGAGAGATTACAGCCATTGAGATTGGACCAGCTGACCTGTACTGGGGCAACAGGAAGAATGTAGACTCTTTTGGAGGGGCCTGGGTGCTCAAGGAGTGTCCTGTTCAAAGTCTGCTTTATTCCCCCCTGGATTAACAAATTAGCCCTCTACCTGGTATTATGGAGTATAAGAAATGCAGGAAAGAGAGGGTCATTGAATTTGCAACACGGTCTTGGAATGGAAATGGCATGGAAATGGCCATGGGCAGTGTGAAGCAGGTTTGCTGGTGGCCTGCAGGGAGACCCCATGGGGCCATAAGGATGAACTGTGGTTTGCAGTGGAGATCCAGATGAGATGACAGAACAATGAGATGGCTGCTAAGGAAAGCTGCCGGGCCCAATGAAGTTTCCCAGGACTGTGATTAGCCTAGCTGGAGGGGTGTAATTGTAATACCCAGTATTTGTTTCTGGTTAGAGTTATCTGACTTGTAGATTTGTCACTGGCTAGAATTGTTGGACTTGAAGCTACAGAGTGTGATGTTTGCCCTGGTTGTTTTAAATCTTGTATTGGCTGAATATTTCTTTGCTGTGCCCTATGCCATCATTCACAGTATGAATGTTTATTCTGTGCCATCATGGGTTTTTTGAGGTTATTATTTTGGTATTATGGCTCAGTTAAAAGATCTTGGACTATGGGGGTGTATCAACATCATTGGAATTGATAAAAATTATGGGAACTTTTAAAGTTGGATGAATGCATTGCATTTTATATCAGTTTATGGGGGCCAGGGGAGGAATGTGGTGGTTTGATTCAGGTGAACCTATAAATTTAAGTGTTCAGAATGCTACATTCCCAGCTGATAGAGATTTGGGAATTAACACTTCCTGGAGGCAGTGTATTGTTGGGGGCAGGCTTATGGGTGATATAGCCAGTTTCCCCTTGCCAGTGTTTGACACACTCTCCTGTTTCTGTTGTCCACCCTATGTGGGCCAGAGGGTGATGTCCACCCTCTGCTCATGCCATCGTTTTCCTCTGCCATCATGGTGCTTCCCCCTCAAGACTGTAAGCCAAAATAAACCTCTTTTTCCCCACAAGCTGCTCTTAGTTGGATGATTTCTACCAGCAATGTGACCTGACTACAACCATATATATATATATATATATATATATATATATATATATATAATATATTGCATATATATATATGCAATAACTTTATAAAAAGGACTCCAATAGCACAGTATATAGCCCCAAGAATTAACAAGTGGGACTATATAAAATTTAAAAAGTTTCTTCACAGCAAAGTAAACTATCAGCAGAGTGGACAGAGAGCCTACAAATGGCAGAAATCTTTACCAGTATATTTCAGTCAGAGTGCTTATATCTAGAATATATAAAGAGCTGCAAAAAATTAAATGCCAGGCCAGGTATGGTTGTGCACGCCTTTAATCCCAGCTCTTGGTAGGCAGATGTTGGAGGATCTCTGTGACTTTGAGGCCAACCTGGGACTATTGTATGAATGCAAGGTCAGCCTGGGCTAGAATGAGACCCTACCTCAGAAAAATAGAAAGTAAAAAGGGGGCTGAAGAGACTGCTTAGTGGTTAAGGCGCTTGCCTGTGAAACCTAAGGATCTAGATTCAATTCCCCAGTACCCACATAAGCCAGATGCACAAGGTGGTGCATGCATCTGGAGTTCACTTGCAGTAGTTAGAGGCCCTGGTGCACCCACTCTCTCCCCCTCTCTCCCCTCTCTCTGTCTCTCTCTCTCTCAAATAAATAAATAAATAAAATATTCTTTATATGTTAAAAAAAATTAAACACCAAAAACCCCAAACATACCAACCAATAAATGGGCCATTGAAATAGAC